>OY979670.1:23503264-24748681 GCA_963855955.1 Luperina nickerlii
TTTGGACTTACGTGGTCATAGAGAGTTGTGTTGATGACTTTAATGATTATAATTCTGTAAATACATATTTGTTACGGCCGCGAATCATATATTAATCAACGTACAACTTAATACTGACCAGCAAATTGCGAAAAACCTAAAAAAAATTGAATTTCGCGGGATACCCTGGCGTTTTCGCCTTAAATACTGTTTTGTTTTTTTACCGATGTATGCTATATTTTAGAAATAACTAATTATTTTTCGAGACTGATTCTGTAGTGTAAGTTTCAAAGTACTGAAAGTCCTTTCAATATTTTAATTAGTAAGTAAATATTAAGATTACAGTGCTAAGTACAATATTACATAAAGATAGCTGATTCTTTAATTTTTTATTATTCAGTTACTTAATTCTTAAGCTCCAAAGTTTATAATAATAAAAAAACATTTAATTTCGATACTTAAATTGTATTTTTTTATTTAAGTTCACAGTCCCCTGGCTTTCACAACAGTCCCCTGTATACATTTGTCAGAAAATGCTTAATATTTTCTAAAGTAATGGCAATATTTGTGGTTCATCTGCCCTATATAAATAAATAGATGGATACTTGTTCCCTAAATAAAATTTATTATATTATGAGCAAAAAATTTGCCTAGACAGTTTCCTTAGAACGAGTTGCCCAGTTTACAGAGAAACGCCCAATAGTGTATTTCCTCCTTCTTTACCACTTTTGACAACAATTCCCAGTAAATTAAAACTTCTGCAACTAGACCACTAGCAAAATGAACCTTGTAGTATTAAGTCATGCAAGTGACATTCAACCTTAGCAAGCAATAACAACCATACAATATAATTACTGATAATATTTATTTGACCAATCTGGAAAACAATCATAAATTGCTAATATTATAAATTCGAAAGTAAGTTTGTTTGCTTCACTTTCACGTTAAAACGGCTGAACGGATTTGGATAAAATTTGGTACATGGGTATAGCATGACCTGTAGAAGGACATAGGATTATTTCCATCCTGGATCGCAGACAAAGTACAACAACACCTAGCAACAGCTAGCTATGTTGCCCGTTACTCAATTTTATTCTTGTCCTAGTGTAAATTGTAGCTCCTGTACAGATATTATGGGTTTACATAAGTGGATGCTTATGTATGCATGTGTTTGTGTTGTGACTGTCAAGTGTTTGCTCACTGATACATTCCATCATAATGTGATTGTTTGCATTACTCATTGAGTAAGATCAGGTTTCACAATGCTCTGCAGAAGGGACTATAAATAATGTAATGTTTACAACTATTCATGTGTGACGAACTGATGATGATTTTGATTAGGGAGGAGACTGCATTAATTACCCCTGAGGCAGCATTCAATTAAAACTAATAAAAACTGTATACTTACTTGTTCATTTAAATAGCTGCAACAAATGTTTTATTTCAAAATGAAGTAATTATTTTAAGAATTTAATTGATTTCATCGTAGGTTAATTATTGATGATAATAAAGATATTATAATTACTAAAACTGTAAAATCCTAATTCATTTTTCTCTGATAATTGTATAGAATATTTTTGTTGTTTACAATATTTATTACTAACTCAACCCAGGAAAGGTAAGACTGTGGACTGTCAAGGTCAAGGTGCTATTCAAAATGAATATTATTAATCCAAATTTGCTTAAAAATAAGTACTTACTTTAATATCATTAAAAAAAAACAAAAGGTATGGGCAACTGGCTGTCTCAGTATTTTTTTTCCTTATTAACACACAGATTATTAAATACCAGTTTATAATAAGAAACAGCACATAGAATGTCTTCAGTGTAAAGTAACTCTGTCTGGTAATAGGTAATACAGGCTGGTGTCCATGACTCCACTTCAATGCGCATTGAAGTGGAGTCATGGACACCAGCCTGTATGTATATTTTGCGTATGGGTAACTCTGTCTGTCTGTTACCTTTTCACATCTAAACCACTGAATGGATTTCAATAAAATTTGGCGGAGAGATAGATTGCATCCCAGGGAACGACATAGAATAGTTTTTATACCAATATACTCACAGGATCTACACTTATGCAGGTCAAATTGCGGGGCGCAATTAGTCCATATTAATATTATAAATGCGAAAGTGTGTCTGTCTGTTACCTTATCACGCTTAAACCGCTGAATCGATTTAGATGACATTTGGTATAGAGATAGTTTGATTCCTGGGAAAGGACATAGGATAGTTTTTATCCGGATATTCCCACAGAATCGAAACTTACGCGAGTTAAACGGCGGGGCGTTGCTAGTGAATTAATAAACTCACCAATATACATGCATACAGTCCAGACCAGCACCACTCTGCGGCCGACAGCTCCATCTATGTTCCAGAACCAGAAGGGTATAAACGTCGCGTAGAAGATCTCGTCGCCCAGCTCTGTGCCCAGCACGAACAGGTAGTACCAGAACTTGTTGTTTATACTGCACTCCACCGCATCCTTTCCGCCGCTGTCTCCAGAGCTATCCGTGTCGTACGACGACTGAGAACTACTCGATATGTTACTAGGAATCCTCTTATGCTGCTTGATGTCAGACTCCTCGATCACACGCTCCACTCTTTCTGAATGTACCACTTCAGATGATTCATTTTGTTTCGTGCTTTCATTACTTTTGTAAGTAACACCGAAAAAGTTTTGCACTTTAATCACTAATAGTGGATCTTTCAAATATTCTATGATCTGTTCCCACATGATGGAACTATGCGTTTTTTAACCGAGCTTCAAGATTTTTGTACAACACACTTCCTATTCTAAACGCGAATAAAATCACCCGATATTAAAACGTACTCTGTGATCATCCGTATCTCGCCAGTTACTCGCGTTTTATGAAGTTTTCAATGACATTGACAGATGTTATAACAATCCGATTGACAGCTGACAAGTTCGCGATGTGACGTTAAGAAAATGATTGCCACATAATATTATCATCACTACATAGTATAAAACAAAGTCGCTTTCTCTGTCCCTATGTCCCTTTGTATGCTTAAATCTTTGAAACTACGCAACGGATTTTGATGCGGTTTTTTTTAATAGATACAATGATTCAAGAGGAAGGTTTATATGTATAATAACATCCATTAAATAGTGGAGAAGTACTGTTATTTTTGAGGTTTCTAATGTGATGTCGTAAATAATTAGATTTTTTCCGCTTACATTGCAAACGCAGGCTGAACCCTACGAGTTTTATCAAAATAATGTACTAAGTATTGTACACATTGAAAAGGTCTACAGAAAAGTCCGTGATGGTATATGTCTATCTCTTATGGATAACCCACAATAACGTTTTTTTGTCATTTACTTTTTACGACAAATAATGGCTAATTTTTCGAAGCGATTTTAACCAATACAGCAATAATCCTTAACCAATTAAATACCTTGAATACATTGTTCATTTAATATAGATCTATATGGCCCTTTACACCGTATGATTTAACTGAAAATTTTCGAAGATATTACAGATTTAAAAATTGCGGGACGTAGCGTTTGCGGCGGTACCGGCCGGCCGCCCGGTGCGGCAAGAGCGTGCCTATAAAAAAGCCGGAGCGGGCCGCTATGTTTTTTTGTACAACGTTCACAGTTTTTCTGTAGTGTATTTTAGTATCAGCATTGCACCCGTGCGAAGCCGGGGCGGGTCGCTAGTAGATATGATAACCCTCGGACCTCGGTTATATTATTATTATTAATTAAACATTTTATTTCATAATTTAAGGGGAAGCGCTAAGGTAGCCCGCGAAATTCAAATTTTCTTACGTTTTTTGCAATTTGCTGGTCAGCATTAAGTTGTACGTTGATTACAGAATTATAATCATTAAAGTCATCAACACAACTCTCTAAGACCATGTAAGTCCAAAGACTGATGATTTCATGAAACAGTTATTCTTTGGACTTACGTGGTCTTAGAGAGTTGTGTTGATGACTTTAATGATTATAATTCTGTAAACACATATTTCTTACGGCCGCGATTCATATATTAATCCACGTACAACTTAATACTGACCAGCAAATTGCAAAAAACCTAAAAAAAATTGAATTTCGCGGGCTACCCTGGCGCTTTCGCCTTAGGTTATGTCGATGCTATAACGTTTTTTAATAGGAAGAAGACTAATGATTTTTTATATTTTAAATGGAGAGGAAGGACATATTTTACATACCAATTTTTCTAGGAAACGTCATCGTTTCAATTTAGTTAACAGCTGATGAGAACATCACTACAACTGTCAAAGTCAAAGTCAATAGTCAAAGTTGTCAAAAAGTTTTACCCGAGAGCGAGGTTGTTTGACCCGCAAATATTTTTTTTTTGAAGTTAATAGCGATTAATTAACTTTTAGAATAGTTACTAACTATAATTTGATATTCGCCAGTTTTTTGTAATCAAACTGTAAGTAGATTTGTGATTTTGAGCGGGTGTTTCATGTGAGTGTTTATTCTTAGAAGACTTTGCTAATCTACTGAATATTTTATATCTGTTTATCTATTCTAACTATTGTAAAATTGTTGAATTAGAACTTACTCATTTGCAGTGTTTGCTCATGAAGGATTAGTTTGATGTAATTATTAGAATCTCACTGGAGAACTTCTTACCAAAATAACCATTTCTTATCTGAATTTATTAAAAATTATAATGAGTAAGATTACGCTAATAATTTGAGTATTTCTATAATTTAAGGAAGCCTGTGTAAGAATAATTTCAAAGTTCTATAATTATGTAAATACTTCAATGTTTATTATCATTTGCCTAATTGTACAAGCATATTTTGGCAACAATATTTTGATGAGTAATCAAAAACAGGTGAACAATGAGTAAACAAATTTTCTTATCTTTGTCTATTTTGATTACCATATTACTGGAAAGTGATGAAGTTTATAGAAAGCAAATAATTTCCTTAGATCTAAATTAGCCTATGTATCTATAATATAACCTATCTATAATTACTTATATAATTAAAATTAAAACATATTATTTACCCCATTTTAACTAAAATAATATATTTTTAATCATTCATATTTCATGCACAAAACTAATAAAGAAATGCCCTAAGTATTCAAATATAATCACCAATAAAATAGCAGCAGTGGGATAAATCAGGGTGGCAGTAACCAGTAAGTGATTCTAGCTAGTTATTATCTTTCTGGAAAATCCCCATAAATTTATAACTAGTTAATATACTTGGGCTCATTTATCCAACGCCAGATAACTTTATCGGAGGAATAATTTTATTCCACAAATAAAAATTATCTGTTGATTGAAAAATCAGCCCTTAATGATTTTTAAACAAAATTATAATCGTTTCCTGTAGCACTTGTGTCATGTACTTCTCAGTTTCAAGTAGTTATGTTGGTACAATCCCATGTAAGTATATATGTTGTCTAATAAATATAATTATAGTTTTCTTCTATTTTATTTGTTTAGTATAATTTTGCTGAAAGCAATGACAAAAATCTATTGAGTCATAAAACTTATGTCAAATTCCAAAAACTCCCTTCCCTTGTTCAAGTATTTATCTACTTATTTTATTTAAGTAACCATTTATTTAGTTCCACACATATATAAACCAACAAGAAGAACATAATATTACCTGAAATACAGGTACTCTAAACCTAGCTATGGAGCCAGGGTCTAAAATTTTTCTGTAACCTGTTTAGAAATTAACTATTATTATTGTTTACCTATAATCAGTCAGGAAATGTATAAGTAATAGACATGCACTAGGGAATTTGTTGTGCTACATCTTCCCATCATAAACACTAGAAAGTGGTAAAGGGCGAATTGGGGGACTGTTTTTTATTATTATTATTTATTTTAGTCCCGGTCCTTTGGAAGGCGTAAGAGGGGCCGAAGCAAACTCGCAGAGGCCCCTTAGGAAATTTTAATGAAAAGCAGCACCAACCGATGATTATCCCTGTATGCACTATACAAGTGCACCCAAGGATATCTTCCGGTTGGTGTAGTGCTATTGCAGGATATGGAAAAATAAAAAGTTGTATTTGGGTGGCTAAAGTGGACTGGTTACCAAGACCTATAGAAGAACTATGACCCCTGCTTAATCAATGTTTTATATATACATGGATAAAATGGCTGGGGGTGACTTGCACACTCAATAATGCACCCCCGGAAACGGTCACTAGCACATAGTGACGTAGCGACAAGGGGGCAATACGTCCTGAGGTGCTTATGAGGAGTGGAGAGGCATTCCACGGCTGTCAGGATAATCCCGGAAGTAAGGTCAAGATCCCTACTAGCATCTTACTGGAATACTTCCTTCTTAAAATAAGGGTCCCAGATGACACAAGCGTACTCCAAGAGTGGTCTTATGTAAGTCTTGTACAACTTGACAAATGTTTTCGGCGTAAGGCACTTGAATGCCTTGCGGATGATATAACGTTTTTAATTTGCTCTTTTGACAATACCGGATATGTGTGCTTCCTATTTTAGGTCGTTGGACATAACAACGCCTACGTCTTTCTGTGACTCAACAGCTGAAAGTTTGTCGAGTCCGAGAGGGTAAATTTTTCGTGGATTGTTTTTACCTATGTATAGAACGGTACATTTGTCAACATTCAGCGACAACAACCAGTTTTGAGTCCATTTGTATATAGCGTTTAGATCATTTTGGATATCTTGCCACTGGTCATGAGGATTCCCAAAAAACCTCGTATCATCCGCAAATAACGAAAATGGCAGGCGGAGCGCGTCTTTCAAGTCTGTGAGGTACAAAATAAATATCAGCGGACCGAGCACCGATCCTTGAGGAACACCGCTGAGCACTATACGAGCCGTAGAAAGAACATCTCCAATACGCACACGGAATGTTCTTTTTGTAAGAAAATCACTTATCCAGGCTATTACACCGCCGCGTATGCCAAGGTGTTCAAGTTTGTGGATCAGACGTCGCAAGGGGACACGATCAAACGCATTTTCATAATCCCAAGTATATCACATTCGTGGGGAGCCCTTTATCATGATTCTTGGTCCATTCGTGTACGCATTTTAGGAGATTCGTTGTGACTGATCGTCTCCGGACAAATCCATGTTGCTCCTGCAGGATAATTTGCTCTTGCGATAGGAATTCTCTTATCTTATTTGCAATTATTTTTCCATAGCTTTGCATAGTACGCTAGTCAGACTAATTGGCTTATAGTTTAGGGGTAAAAGTTTGTTTCCTTTCTTGTAAACAGGCACTAGAGTGGCCGGCCACTTTCCAGTCAGCTGGCACAATTCCATCCAGGGATCTGTTCATAATCTGAGCCAAATTGCTTGTCAGAGCTTGTGAGCAATTCTTAAGTAATATTGACGGTATCCTGTCTGGACCAGTGGCTGTACTATCATCAAAACTTAATAAAGTCTTTCTTACCATATCTTCTGTAATGCTGAACTTCTTACGTAATTTTGAATCTCGGCCCAATTTGAATAAATACGTTATTTTTGATTATGTTTTGAATAAGTAATAGCACTGTAAAACAACAACAAATTTGCAGAACTATACATAAATCGCTTATAAATTAATTTCTGCTACAATCAGAACTTTCCCGCTGCTGTTATCAGTCTGTGTGTTTGTAGGTGTTATTTATTTCATTGTAACACAAATCCGCAGAACAGGGTAATTCAATTGTTAATGAATCTATTATTACACAGATAACAATTGTGTGGATTGTGTTGATGTGATGTTTTATCTAATTATTCCATTCACTGTTCAATGTGCTTACTATTGAGATACTTTTAAAACATACCTAACTGGTGCGGCCCCCTAATCTGTAGCCTAATTTCTAAAGCGAAATTTATTTCACTGATCCTCTATAAACTTATTGGCTTTCAATTCAAATGATGAATACCTACTTTTTTAAATTTGTGAACCTCTAAAAACTTTTTAGGCATTAATGATGGACACTTTTTAAAATAAATAATATATTTCGTTATTTCATAAAAGTGACAACATGGTTACAGATATTACCTTTACAACATATAAAGTAGAATCTCAAACAAAGGTCCCCTGGCTCCCAAACTAATTATAAACCTGTGACTTGGGAGTCAGTGTTCCTCCATTTTAAAAGTCATTCGCATGTCGTTGATTTTGAAAAAGAAAACAAAAAGGCACATTTTTAAACATTAAGTACAAAATTTAAATGAACCTCGTTTTTTTAATTTCTGGTCTTTTCTCTCAGTTGGTCGCAGTTACTTGGCTATTTTGTATTTTTAGGACCCCAAAATGGCAATTATTAGAGGTTCAAAAAAACAGGCTCCACCGTTATATCGAAACTCAAATTATTCCTCCAGAATTTTGCATTCGTAAAAATATTATTGAACACTCTATTCAATAATATTTTTAGGAAAGCAAAATGGACATTATTTGAACAATTACCTAATAAACAGTTTCAAAGTAGGCAGGTTAATTGTCTAAGATTTAGAAAGTTTTTCAGTACGGTGACTGCTTCCCAAATTATTAGTTTTTATTTTGAAAATAAACAATGAGGACATCTGGCTGGTATCATGATGATCATTTTAATATTGGATAGTGGGCTCAGTTGCAGTATGTATGACCTCATTTTGTAAATAACTACATTGCGGTGTCAGTGTAGTTTACTTTAATAAATCAAATCACTGCTTCTCAAATGCTAGTTGTTTTTCATATTTAAGTAGGAATCACGTACAGCCATTTATAGATACATAGGTCTGACACCTACAGCTTGTTAGAGAAGCAGGAAAACCTATTGTGACCATGGGTTGTACTATTGCAATCAGCCAATTAAGAACAATGAATTATGTTCATCATTCATCACAATCATCACTGACCTATCCTCAATTAAATTCTTGTTAACTAGCAACTTATGATGCACGTATACATATAATAGGTATTTAGAACCCCGTAGGTATGGTTTAACGCGCAGGTACTTTACATTGCGAATTGTAGGTCTACTATAAATACACCGGCCAACCCTTCCCTAGGCTTGATATGTTATGTTTAAATTATTTATTCGAATTTTTCATATTTAGTACTTATAGCATACCAAAAGAGCACAATCTTGGGTTAAAATTACTATTGTTTAATATCTCTAGCGCCCCTACGTATCAAAAATAGTGTCACATACAAAAGCAAACACAAGTATTACAAAACCGTACAATTCAAGCCACTATCTCGTGTCAGTCAGTGAACTATCAACACGCTGTATCAAACAGAAGCTTTTTACCAAACCTATCAGTTCTGATTAGATTCGTAACATTTGTTTAACATAATTACTTGTACATTGTGAACTATAAGTGAATCTCGCGACAGATAAAGTTACACTGTACGCAACAGTAGCTGTTATCAATTCTTCTCGTCTCCAATAAAATTAAATAGTGACCGCACTGATAAGGATTCTGTAGTCAGTCGTTAGTCTATACTCGACGGTCACTATGTGCTTACGTAGTGTACGCAGATGTAGACACACAGTGTTGAGACAGTGTTGATTCTTGGATTTACAGTGAAAGGATTCAATATGTCTATTTTGTTTTGTAATTGAGTTGAAGTGCTAAAAAGGTGGTAGGTAGTTTCCTTGTAATAGGTAGGTAATGGAAAAGTGCAACACATTAAGCTACAGGCACACTTTTAATCAAGGATCAACCAAAGTTTCAGAAGTTTTAAAACTGAAACAAGTTCAATAGGTAATAATACCTATAATTTTATTAGTCTTCATTCAAAGCTGGTTAGAGGTTACCCTATACCTACTACTACACAGACACACTATTAACTTACTTAAAACTTTCCTCACCCTTAGGTGATGAAATAATTAATAAAATATCATCATTGAGCAACTTCACATAATACGTTTAGAGACCCTAATTCATCATCATCATTGTCTTCAACAATTTTATAAGCATTTAAAAACGTTTCAGGCGCTGGGTCTTTCCCGCCTAAAAGACCGGTTAAAGACGTTTATATTTGTATTCATAATGCGCGTAAATCGATCGTACGATCCGACCCGAGGCTTATGTATGGCTTCGCTCAATAGTCATACATTGATAGAGTAAAATTGATCATTATCACTGTGTCATAGGTCGCAAAACAGTGCGAATGGCGGCGGAGGAGGACATCGACACTCTCAAAATATACTGGGATCACTTCTTCAAAGCGGAGACTGGCACTTATGAGGTAAGTCTTAATCATCAGATATAGAGAAGAAAAAGTAAAAACACAGTCGCCGACCCTTGGGAGTAGTTGGGAGACACGGTAGATAGATATCTTTAGCGAATGGCCATCAGTAACTTAAAGCAATCCATATTGCTAGACATGTACCTCTATAATTACATGCCACCTGGAATTTGTCTGGAATAGATTATAATTTGTGGAAATGCCACTCAAAAACTTGTTCTTTCCATCGGTCGTTGAACTTATACCAAGGCTTAATCTATAGCCTTAGTAACTTATATCGCGACGGCACACTTGCTAGGACAGGGGAGCGGAAACTTATGTCTGCGAACTGCTTTTTTCTCTTTTCAATATGTAGGTACGAGTATGTCAGAATAGGGATAATATAAATATTGGCCAGTCAGCTATAGGTGACAACAGGGCTGTCTGCCCAGAATACGTCGTAAAATACTTTAAGCTACCGTAACTTGTGGAAGCAACTTTGATGGACCATAGAAAACCCAAAAACAAGGGTCAACAATGTTTGCCCTTTGATCATACCTATCACTCCTATATGTATATGTATATATAATGATGATGGTTATATTTTATGATGTCTAATATTTTCTTTCCCTTCACAGCTCTATTCTTTCCGATGGCAAATAAATGAAATAGTTTTTCAACCTACATTGATACAGTTAGATCGATAAACTCACTAATAGATATTACGAGTTAATGCAATTGTAGCACATACCTCGTAGGCCACGAAATACGAAAGCGGCCGAGCTATTATCCAATTGGCTCGCGCCTTGCGCCTCGCGGTCACGCTCAACTGGCAACACTCAAATGATCTATTGCATAGAACATCACGCTATTATCCTTTGCAAGTTGGCAGAAACTAAAGCGCTTCGTCATCGAGTCAATTTCGCGTAGACTGGCTTTATGAAAACTGGCGAATCCACCGTATGATACGAAGAAACTCTTGTTGTTGTGGTCACAGTCAACAAGAGTTTGACTATGACCACAGCTTGTTTTTAATGAGGAACAGCCAGCACGCGCAATTCTGAACCACTGCATCTGGAAAGCCAGAATCCAGAGACAATTAACAAGAAAAGCCCTGGTGGTGCCTCGGCGAACGAGGCCCATACAGGGCATTAATGAAACAGCCTTTGTTCTATTGTGGCTAGGTCAGCATGTGGTACGATCTTACTTATACCGAATCGCAATAGGCTGTAAAGCACATGGACGCGCAAGTTGTACCCGTGTTGTACAAATGTACATGATTCTGCAGAAACTCGAGTTGACGCTGGTCGGGTCTTTACACCCTGGATAGAAGCGATTGTTCATATACCGATCATAATAAAGACACTAATTGCAGAAATCGACATGGCTGGATCTGTTCCTGGCCGAGTTCCTGATCCGTGTCAACGACGGCGCCAACCCCAAGGAGTTGATCAAATTCTGGTAAGGAAGTGATAACGATTTGTTTGGTCAATGATAGACATCTATTGTGTCTGGCGGAAGTGACACACCGTCTGACTCGCGCTTGGAAATAAATTCCCACGATAAGTGTTTGTGAATCTAGATATTTTCAAAGTCATTCATAATATTTATCTAACTGATTAATATCATATATGGTAATATGGTTTGCTATTATTTAAAATAAAACTCGGATTACACCACGCTGTGGTGCGGCGCGGCGACTGCACCTCAATTTAGATTTACCACACGTTTGCATTGCATCTACTCGTAATTATCATTATTTATCAAAAGAAACAATGGCACATCGCACCTCATGAGGTGCGTAGAGCTCCTAAGTCTTGCGTCTATTAGATAAAAGACGATTTGAAAAAGACGATTTGATTAAAATCTTAAATTGACTGACTGACAACACACAACCTAAACCGGTTCTAGAACCATGAAATTGAGCTCAAAGGTTCCTTATATGACGAAAGTGAGCAATAAGGAAGGATTTTTGAAAATGTATCGCCTTAAGGGGTTAAAGAGGGAGGTATTGTATGGGTTGTCCGTCATTTTTACCGATGGGAAATCTCATCGAGCTCACAGCTAGTAGAAGAGGACAGAGAAGACAGTAGATATAATAACCACGTTATTGTCTTGTTCGTCGTGTCGATTCCGGTATTATTCTGCCTGTTTGTTCCACATCAGTCCGGTGAGTGGGGTGGTGACGCTGGTGGGCTGCGAGCTGCTGTGCGGCATCCACCGCGTGACGTCATCCATCAACACTCACTATTCTGTGCCGCTGCCGAATCTGGACACGCATGCGCCGCTCCCTGATAATGCCCTGCCAAATATTGAGACACACAATGATGTCGGGTGTAAGTATATTACATTTCACAGTACCTACTATAGAATTCAAAGAAGGAAAAAATGTCTAGACATCGCCTTATGCAAAAGTTTGAGTGTCAAATGAGCCTAATACTCACATATAACACTCTTGACTTTTGGCTCCATAACAAATGGCTAGGATAGGTCTAAGGCCTCGATACGAACTGTTGCAGCAGCAACATCGTACTGTGTTGCTACACTCAAACCGTTTGAAATATTGCCAGCTACACGTTTCCCGCAACGCAAAAACTTGTTGCTGAATCGGCTTGGTCGCAGAACGTCCACTTCGCAAAATGTGTACAGGACACAATACAACCATTTCTCACAGTGATCATTGGAGAAATGGACGTTTTGTGTCCGTTAGACATTTTGCGAAGTGGACGTTCTGCGACTGAGCCACTGAATCGATACTGCGCAACTTTATTCCCCATGATTACTTACTGAAACTTATGAGACGGTGGTGTCATCTCTCCTACAACTTTGGCTTTAGTTTACTCTAACTTCAAATATTAAAATTAGCCTAACTGGTATTATTCGAATCATAACTTTTCTTCTACTTACGATGCCTCTTTTAACTATCTGCAGCCGCAGAACAAAAGCCCGAAGAGCAAAAAGTTGGTCCCACGAGTTTATTCACGCGCATCAACACGCAGTCTTCGGAACAGATCCTCAGGAAGTACCTGCTGGGCGGCGTGGCCTGGAGGTGCCTCGTGCTGCTCAAAGCTCTAGGAGTTGAGGTGAGGAACCGTTATTAGGCAATAGAAAGAAAGAAAGAAAAAGTATTTAGTGCGACTCGTACAGGAAGATCACAAACTAAACTAAATACAGCAAAATAAAAAAAGTTATATAAAAAAAGTAACAAAAGGAAAATGAAACAGAAAGTCCTATACGAGGCCAAAAGCTGTTACTATAACTAAAAGTGCTGCTACGATTAAAGGTGATTGCTCCTATCTCAGCACCAACAACCCCCCCCCCCCCCCCCTTCTTCGCACGGTGTTTACGACTGTAACTAATGAGATTTCTTTATTATACATATACTCACACCTTATTCGCAAGGGATAGGCAGAAACTACAGAACACCGACTACGATGCTTACATACTTCTTTTGCCTCTTTATTTGTTTATTTTATTTAAGTTTAATATGAATAAATGAACTTTCACACACAAAAACTTTCCGGAGTCAATTCTTTAAATAATAGTGAAAGTCGTATCAAAATCCGTTGCCAAGTTTAGAGAAACAAAGCGGTCACACAGATAGACCCGATCCGAAAAGCGACTTATTACAGGACCTAAACGCAAAAAATGCAAGTTTTAGAAGCAATAAAGTGTTCAACTACAATAAACAAAATCAGTAAAATATATGATATTCTTCAGGATATATGCTAGGTAGATAGTATGTTGAAAACATAATACAACTAATTTGATACTACAGAAAAAAAATCATGAAGATACCTCTAAAAACATTATTTTTACAATAAATAAACTTTTTTTTTTTTAAATAAACGTTTTTCTTTTTAAAAAACGTTGCCCCGCACTAGGAATTACTCCTGTATCGTGGATGCGTTTACAACAAACATTTAAATTCACATACACAAACAGCCAGACCCGGAACGACTACCTGTAGGCAATACAAATATTTGTTCCGTGCGGGAATCGAACCCGCGACACACAGCGCAGCAGTCGATCACTCAGTCACTGCGCCAATCGTGTCGTCTAATATATAATAAAGACCATACTAATATACCTACATAATTCTAATTCATTTTGATTTTTTGTCAGATTATTCTACAATCAACATCCCAAAGCAATAGTGTTTTAATTTTTTAGTCCAAAGAACAGATTTTTTGTAAATAGATAATTGCTTCATATTTTGCAATTATTACCAGCGTTGTGTCATCGCGCTTCTCTTTCTTTTCTATGCAGTCCGACAGTGACCGCGCTTTAGGTCATCTAAGCCCCTAATTCATAAGTTGTATAGATATAGATTTAAGCTCGTTTTTATCCACTCAACCGTTCATTGTCATAAGACCATAGTTAAAACAAAATCCTAATTTCTATTGTTTTCTTTGGCACTTTGAATCCTAAATGAGACTCAGGATTCAAAGTTACATTTGGGTACGACTTTTATTTTTTACAACTGCCTCGTTGATCTAGTGGACGCAAGTGCTTCTGCTAAGAACGAGGTCCTGGGTTCGATTAGTGAATCGAAACGGTCGGGCAAACTGTTATTGTGTTTTTCCATCAGGAATTTGTCAGTAGCAGCCTGGATGTGTGCCCTGTTAATGGCGATAGGCCTTTATTACCTGGTACTTAAACATATCTGGCTAAATGTGGATGTACTTTAGATGCACCTGTGCCTAACTCTGCGGAATTACAGGCGTGACAATATGTTAATTTTTTTATGGTATAAAATAAGCAAATCCTGTAGTTTTAGGTCCGTGCAAAACTCTATAAAAAAACCTATTTAAATTGCAGGAAAGTTATAAAAAAACCGGGCAAGAGTGAGTCGGAGTCGCGCACCGAGGCCTGTGCTTTTATAAATTAAAAATTTTAAAAAATCGTATGTTTTTAAATTTTCTTCGGCGAGGCCTATATTCGTCATCACGAAAAAAAGCAGCTGTTTCATACATTTTGGTCAAGTAGGTACTTTTGTATTAAACTGCTGATCTTTTTTTCGTGCATTATGAGTTGGTCCCATAGTGAAAGTTGTTCAGTTAGATGATCTAAATCACCTCTTAAAGTTTGTCGGGTTAATTTTTAACATTTTATTTAATAAGCTTGATAAAAAAAAGAAAAAAAACTTGAGTTTTTTTGTAGTCGACGACCGCAGAAAGTTTAGTTACTTGATATAGCTTTGAAAGTCTGTTATTTTTTTCTATTTTAGCGTGTTTTGTATAAGGTCCAAACAACCTGGACATTCTGTAACAGAGCACTGACACTCCGCATAACTAGATTAAGTTGGGATAGGTCTTCCTAAGATAGTAGTGTACCTACAATATTATAGTCGTTGCATTGTGTCTCGTGTGACGTTGTTGACAGTTATCGGCAGGTCGGCACCCTCGACGGAAACGTACTGATATCAGGGCGCGGCGCGATCAACATCGCTACTCATGTACTATGAGTATCATTACGAGATCTGTGCCGTCTCGAGCTGTACTGTTCAGCCTTTATGACACTATGTACAAAAATTGAGCTATCAATTTGAATCTTCTTTTCACGTATCGGCACAGTCAACATGGTGGTAGCAGGCTGATGGTCAACCAGTCGGGGACGCGATGAATGTACAAGTATCTCCCGGGCCCCCGGCTCATGGTAAGTACTAGAAGGAACAATCGATCGGTAGGAGCCCGACGTAACCCTCCGGCTTCCCAGAATGAGGGTATCCATGAGGATTTACCCCGGGAAAAAAAAGGCTGATGGTCAAAATCTAAATATTTTATGTTACATAAACCAACATGGGCACTTATGAAACGTCAGAAGTTAGGTGCACGGTTCCAATAGGTATTTTCTAGAGCCAGCAAGAAACTCCACGGTTACTCTTTTAAAAATAAATGAGTTTCACAAAGTTTTCAAATTACAGTGTAGGCCGGCCAACAAGTACCAGGTACGAATATGGGCTACATGTCTACAGTCTACAAGGTAGGCTGACGTAGGTACAGACGCCAGCACATCACGCTACCCGAAACTGTAAAATTTTCCGAATCAAAATTGAACCTTACGGTTTAGCGAAAAAGTTGAAAATCTATTAAAGAAATTTGACAGATTGTAGTAGCTTGATGTGCTGGCGTCTGTACATTTAAATAGGTATACTCGAAGAACAGGCAAACTTTGCCCTCAAAAGTCCAAAGATCATAACGGGAGAAGATACAAATGCAATGACACCCTTTTTACGTAATTGGTTAATTTATTCACTCTCTCATTAGAAGAAAAGAAAGAAAATTCGTTTTGAGGTTAAGACTTGACGCATACCTAAAAATTGAAAATAAAGCAAATTTCACCGGCGAGGCCTATCTTCGTCAGAGAATTTTAACACTGCGGTGTAGTATATTGCAGTTTTAGGTCAGCGCCATCTCTTGATCGATAGTGGAACTAATGTATTATTTGTTGATGATTTCTGAAAAAGTATGCTATTTAGAGACATCGTTTTATTTTTCATGTAATCTTTACATAAACTTCTACCACATAGAATAATTTCAGATTTTTCTCTATACAAACTTCGGAGATAAGGGTAACGGTAGGGGAACGGTATTTCTTTTTACATTACAAAAAAAAATGTTTGAGAATGTGCAAACAGCGCTCTTTCATAGTCCTAGTAGCCCCATTTCGAATTTTTAAGACCCCCTTTTAGCCCGTTGCAAAAAAATACAAACACACGCCGTGGCGGAAATCATTGCCTTCTACTACTAGCCAAATTGTCGTCAGTAAGTAATATAAGGAGAGGAAGCATTCACGACAAATCTCGCCCACTGATATGAAGAAAATTTCTCAGAAAAATAAAAACACGATATTTTGTTCCACAGTCTTTATTAAAGTAGGTACCTGGGGCTTCGCCCGCTGCCTCTAAAAAAGAGAGTTTCTTAAAATACAATAGGTATAGCTATTTTTTTTATTCATAATTTTTGCTAAAAATATACCAATTGCTGTTGAAAATATGCTATATCTTCTTAAATGCGGCGTGATACTTGGAATTATATTCTCATTGAAAAAATAAACCTATCTCGGCCACTAGATTACGAGTAGAGCAAATTTTCCCTTTTTACCCGACTGCGCCAGAAGGAGGGAAACATTTGTTATATTAGGTAAACTGAATATATTTGTTTCTAAACACGTATCAACAAGATAATTATACATTGACAATATTATTCATTCATAACATCACAGTGCAAACTTCCGAACAAGGCCTCTTAAAAGAAAAATATAACGCAGATTCGAACCCAGGATGTGAGATCCTGGGTTCGAGCCCGCGTTATATTTTTCTGCATCGCAGTAACTGCCAGCATCACTGTAGCTGAAGCCATTTTGTTATAAAAAGCAGATTATCGGGGAATACCTAATAACTTAATGGATAACAGAACATAGAATCTTAGTTGTCTGATTGATAATGTGATAACACAGTGCTTTGGGCGCGTTATCAAGTAACGTTTACGACTTATTGAAACTGTTTGTCTAACTGCTCGTCAGACAGCCAGAGATATAAACGTGTTTTCAAGCACGTATGCAATTAACATGTTAGGAGACCCCTTTATCGGTCTGTTTACTGATTATTTGGGGTACATATGTATAGGTACACAAATAACCGATTAAGTACACTTTAACATTTAACATCACGTAAGTACCAAATAAACTCCCGATCAACGAGGCATATAAACAAAGAATTAATAATCGAATAGCAACTATCGATAATGCCAATGCTCTAAAAATGACCGTAGTAGTATAGACACCTACCTATATTTAGTTGCGGAAATGTTTGTCAGTGAGTATGTTCGTTGTAACGTGTAATTGGAGTTCGATAACCTATCGGACAGCACGGCTGATGTGACGTCCTTCACAGCACCAGCCACCCGAATGATAATGTAGCAGTGCACGCCTGTGCGATAGTAGTCACTTTTTCATTGGTATTTATAGCCTGTAACCATGTGTTGTAATTTAAAGAAAGGGAAGGCTGATATATACACCTGAATTTTTTTTTATTTGAAATAGGCTTGCTCTTGACTCTAGTCTAGGTCAGAGATGACAGAGACAAAGTCTACGATGGAGTGAGCTTACCCAGAAGAAGCCTGTTCACTCTTACTTTGAAGAGATTCGGGTTGTATGCACTCGGAAACACAAACGCAGGTAGAGAGTTCCACTCTTTTGCTGTGCGCATTATAAAGGACATTTGAAAACGCTTAGTGCGAATTGATGGAATAGCAACTAGGTAGGGATGGTAACTTGTAGTGCGTCTGGATGTCCGAAGGTAGAAGGGGGCCGGTGGAATGAGGTCGTGGAGTTCTTGGGCACACTCACCGAAGTACAATCTGTAGAAGACCGACAAGCAGGCAACCTTGCGGCGATGAGCCAAGCTGTGAAGCTTGGCATCCACCAGTTTTACGTCGCCAATGAGCCTTTTAGCTCTGCGTTCCACCGAGTCAAGCGCGGCAAGTTGGTATTTCGCTGAGCCATCCCAAAGGTGGCTGCAATACTCCATGCAGGATCGGACTTGTGCTTTATAAAGGGTTAAAAGCTGTCCGGGTGTAAAGTATCGCTTCACCCTATTAAGGATTCCCAGCTTCTTGGCCGCAGTTTGGGCTTTGTACTCGATGGTGGCGCCGAAGTTGAGACTAGATGTCAACTCCATGCCCAGGAGCTCGAGCCGATCTGTTACAGGAACAGATGTTCCCCGAAAAGTAGGAGTCTGGTCGAAATGACTCCTTTTGGCGGTAAAAACACACGCCTGTGTTTTGGTGGCGTTAAAAGAAACCAAATTGTCATCACCCCACTGGGAGACAAGGCTTAAGGTCAAATCTGTCCGCTCCACCATGGCCTCTCTCAAGAAACGAACTTCGGCCCCGCTGGCCTTTGCGCTGGACAAGTATCTCTCTGAAACAGTACTGTCATCAGTACTGTCATGAATGATGTTATAAAACTTACAATGGCTGTCATCGCCAGATTATAGTCCGACTTTAATTAGCTGCAGTAAAATGACATTAATAACTCATTTCGGACTGAGTTTAGAGATATGCAAAACAAAAGGACGCCAATTTCAGTAATTTAAGTAACACATAAGCTGTCATTTTACTGCAGCTAATTAAAAGTCCGACTATAGATGTGAGCGACTGCAGATACGATAGTTTGAGGGGAATCTGCGGTCGCTGAAAACGAATCCTCTCTTAACGGACACCATCTGCTGTTACTACCAGTACCCTAATTGCGTAAAACACTGTCAATCGGAATCTGAATCATTTTGAAGCAAATTGCTAATCCATTGCTTCATAAGTTCAATAAATGTGTATCAACACGTAAATTACGCAATGAATGTTGTTGTACTGTCAAAATGAAACAGATTCCGATTGATAATTTGTGACGCAATTGCCTCGCAGGTCGTATGCACCTATATTCTGTCACAGACATCATTCATTCATTCGGTCATCGTCCAGCAATATATTGATTATTTTTCTTTCGAATTTTTGGTTTTCAGTACTTAAGGATAGTTTTTACAACATTCTTACATATGATTAAACTATTGTTCTTTCTTTCTTTATACAGGGTTTATCATGCTGTCGGCAGCTGAGCTCCGTGCTCATCTGGCTGTTCGGCGAGCTGAGTGCAGCCAGCAGTAACGCTAGCACAGATGTGGCGCAGCCGGCCACCCCGCGAACACCTATACACGAGCTCTTCTCACATAGGTATGTAGTTATAATCCGAAACTAGCAGCGCCTCGCGGTTGCACCCGCGTAAGTTTCGATCCCGTGGGAATATCGAGATAAAAACTATCCTATGTCCTTTCCCGGAACTCAAACTATCTCTATGCCAAATTTCATTTAAATCGGTTTAGCGGTTTAAGCGTGAAGAGATACACTTTCGCATTTATAATATTAGTATAGATCTAAACCCATTACAATCATGCAGTTTTCTTTGAGTGTGTCTGATGGCATCCCTACAGGAAAAAATTATGAACTTCCATACAATTGTATTTGTATTATATTATACTAGCGACCCGCCCCGGCTTCGCACGGGTGCAATGCTGATACTAAATACACTACAGAAAAACTGTGAACGTTGTATATAAAAACATAGCGGCCCGCTCCGGCTTCGCACGGGTATAAAATATATAGCCTATGTGATTAAAATCGATTCAGTAGTTTTGATTTATTCATTACTGCCCGTGGCCCGCACGCGTTAAATTTGGAGTAAAACAATCCCCCTTTCCCTATACCCTGAAGATTTCCTGCTATCTTTGGAATATCTAAATATCTCTCTATCTCGTTTTTATAATAAACGCGTCCGATCGCTGCTAAATTCAAAGTGCTATAGGGAAAACCGCGGCCTCAGACGCGCTATTTATAGGCACGCTCTTGCCGCACCGGGCGGCCGGCCGCAATTTTTAAATCTGTAATATCTTCGAAAATATTCACTTAAATCATACGGTGTAAAGAGCCATATAGATCTATATTAAATGAAAAATGTATTCAAGGTATTTAATTGGTTCAGGATTAATGCTGTATTGGTTAAAATCGCTTCGAAAATTAGCCATTATTTGTCGTAAAAAGTAAATGACAAAAAAAGTTATTGTGGGTTATCCATAAGAGATAGACATATACCATCACGGACTTTTCTGTAGACCTTTTCAATGTGTACAATACTTAGTACATTATTTTGATAAAACTCGTAGGGTTCAGCCTGCGTTTGCAATGTAAGCGGAAAAAATGTAATTATTTACGACATCACATTAGAAAACTCAAAAATAACAGTACTTCTCCACTATTTAATGGATGTTATTATACATATAAACCTTCCTCTTGAATCACTCTATCTATTAAAAAAAACCGCATCAAAATCCGTTGCGTAGTTTCAAAGATTTAAGCATACAAAGGGACATAGGGACAGGGACAGAGAAAGCGACTTTGTTTTATACTATGTAGTGATATGTAATTGTATTATACAATTATTATTTATATATGTAATTGTATTATACAATTGTTGGTGAACCAAATAAATAAATAAAATAAATAATAAATACAAAATTTCACCCCTTATTTAACCCCTTTAGGGGATTAATTTTCAAAAACCCTTAGTGCTTACATTATAGCAAGAAGCTTTGTGCCAAATGTCATGCTTCTAGAGAGCCAGCGGCTTGGGCTGTGCGTTGTCTGTACTTCCAAGACATACGATTGCAATACAAACACATGCAGAATCATAACAGCAAAAGACCCTAAACTCCCTGAAATATTGCCAGCCTAAAAATGTTTACCAGATCAGATCGTAGACTTAAAACTAATAATATAACGAACTACGGTAAAGTAATATTATCATGCAGTTAGTCTTAAGTCACAATCCGTGGTCAGTTTCACAGGACAACCTCAGTAGCCCACTACCTGTTATTATGATTGCAACAGACATGACCAGCTCGACGTAACAGTAAATAACACCACATTACAACAATGTCCTTTGTTGTTACTTATCTCGTTAACTATAAATCGCGTAAGTCTGTACTATCTTGACCATAGAATAACGAAGCGAAGAAGCGAAACTCGCTCCGAATGCATTCAAAATCGCGGCTAAGTTTTGGGGCGTAAGTTACGTTCAACGCGGCACAACACAACCTATTGAAGCTTGGGCGTAAAATATCAAAGTCACTGACAGACAAAGCACAGCCGCTGGGTCTAGGAGCTTGAGCATTAACTTTAACATTTTGCACTAGAGTTCCTTATACTTATAACAAAAGTGAGCACTGCGATGGGAGATGAGAGTTGTGTGGAAGTTCGTATTTCTTGCTGATAGGTAATCCCATCGGCCACACGCCTTGCCAGTCATAACATCGTAGTAGCGATAGGTTTTTGTTTCGGTAGCACCAGACTACAAGAGATTCGCTTCTAACTTATTCTATACCTATATCACCTATACCTACTTTGTGTGATAAACACTGCTACACTGTAAATAAGTATAACGTGTAATCTTAGCCGGAGGAGCTTGTACAAACAGACCTTGCCTGCCCTTGACACCGCGACACATATCGAAAATAGACGGAATACTTTCTGCACCCAATTATAAATACACTAGCTTCTGCCTGCGACTTCGTCCGCGTGAAATTTCTTGTTACACCGACCCACCCCGTCGCATCGCATCGCCTGCCCGCGCTATTACTTCGTTTTTGCTTATCGTTCTTTCTGACTTTTTTTCTTTTTGCTCGGCTCCTAAAGGTCATAGCGTGATGTTAAATAGCCTATAGCCTTCCTCAAGAATTGGGCTATCAAATGCAAAAAAAAATTTTCAAATCCGACTGGTAGTTCTAGAGATTAGCGCGTTCAACCAAACAAACTCTTCAGCTTTATAATATTAAGTATAGATATATAATTTTTTTTTTGTTTCATTATGATGTTATTTCGATGATGATGTTCTGAGTTTGTAAGTTATGTTTTTAATTTTTAAATGTGTTAGGTACTTGTATTATGTGTGTTAATTTTTTTATTAGTTTTATCCTATGGAACGATTTCAAACACAATGTAAATTGTTTGTGAATAAATTGAATTGAATTGCCTGTTTACTTCAAATGATATAGTATTTTATGACTTTTCATGAATCTGAGTGATATAATGTATTATTCTTTTAGATTTAAGATTTT
The DNA here is from genome assembly GCA_963855955.1 of Luperina nickerlii. Taxonomy (NCBI): domain Eukaryota; kingdom Metazoa; phylum Arthropoda; class Insecta; order Lepidoptera; family Noctuidae; genus Luperina; species Luperina nickerlii. The sequence continues at coordinate 23,526,063 of OY979670.1, forward strand.
AATTGGCTATAAATTTAACCCCATTTTTTATATTCACGCATTCACTGTCCATTCCAAGGTTGCCTGGAAGAGATCGCAGAAAGCGATAAGGCCGCCCATTGTATGTTTTGTATTCATAATTGTATTTTTTTGTTATGTATTTTCTGGTGTACAATAAAGTATATATAAATATAAATAAATAAATATAATAATTCGTTTAGTGTGTGTATAATATCAGTAAATAGAACACGTTTGTAGGTTCAATATAAGATTACATACGGTAAGAACAACTTGCAGTGCAATTTCTGATTGTCACACTAGTGTCGTTTCTTGTAACAATAAATTCAGTTCATTTATATCACATGTGTTTTACAATATCTTAAATAATCCTTACAAGTAGCATAACTTTAAATAATTAAATCCTTACTAATATTAAAAATGCGAAAGTGAGTTTGTTTGTTTGTTATGCTTTCACGTAGGGCGGCCATCTGTCACTTTTTGTGTTATGGGAAATCCGACTTTGAATTATTTGCAATAAATTAAAGCAGAAATCATAGTTATAAATTAGCCGCGCGGCAAATATACCCGTGCACTCGTGACAATTCATAATTTGCTTTTGATTTCCATTTTTTTTTTAAATTGATTCCAAAAAGAAGAGCGTTCCTAATTATTTTTGTTACCAGAATACCTCTCACACAGAGAAGAGTGTATAATTGATTAACAAATTAAGCGTTTCATTTGTATTGTTGAGGTTTAAGTTGATATTCTATAAATAAGAAACAATATGATACTTAACTATGTTTTTATTTTATTGTAATTTTTTTTTCGATGGAGTCCGTTTTTTTTTTATTTCACCCAGATGTCCGGGGTTTTTGAAGTTTTTATCCGGGTCCGTAATTTAGGTGATGGCAGCCCTACTTTCACGCTAAAACGGCTGAATGGATTTGATGATAGGCTATTTTTCTTTCTGGATCACAGACGAAGTCGCGGGCAAAAACTAGTTTTAAATAATTTAATAGGAATTAATTATGTGTCATAATTGATTCCATGCAGAAGATGCCTGTTCCTACGAGCGTCAATACTAATTGTGACTAGGGCTGTAATTTATTACTTCCGAAACTATAAAGTGTGTGTTCTGTTTCAGAATATGGTCAAAACAGAAGCCGATCGGAGGCCAGACGTCCAAAGTGCACTCTGCCGCCTCTTCTGAAAGAGGATCGGTTACTGGGAGGTAACTGACATAATTTACATTTCGTTTTAATTAGTAAACAAAGTCATTTCTCCTATGTAAGAGATTTATGACTTTGTTTATAACAGTAATCTGTAAGGTCGGTTTGCAAGAGACCACATGTAACTGAATTTATGTATCTCTATACTTAACTTTCATGAATTTTGAACTGCAACAGAATTATGATTTCGCTATGGAAGAGACAATAACAGCATACCTAGATACTATATATAGTTGTATAGATTGTTTATGTTTTCGTGTCAACAGGTCGCGACACTCAATGCAACCCAAACTCGACTCCCTAGAAAGAACAAAGAAAAGGCTTTCCAAGCATACTGACCAGTCCTCAGAGTCAGGAGATTCCAACGACGACCTACAGATCCTGAACCGCTCTCTAACCATCAAGGTGTGCACGCCCAACGATGACTTTGAGTACTTCAACAGCACTCGATCCTCTAACGAGTACCCTAACGACTCGTACTACGACCCCTTTTACACCCCCAGAAAAGCGAAGCCAAAAGCAGATGATTACATCAACGACAGACACAGAGAAATCATCAACTCTGAAATAACGACATTCCAATTTACTTTAATTATAACTGATTTACTCCAAGAGTTGTGCAAGGCTGAGAGCAGTTTGTCCGGATCAGAAGGGTCCCAAATCTCCATGCAATGTATAAACTTTTCCTTGCGTAATATATGCTCGGTTCAATTTACTTCAGTGCCTCAGTCACAACAAGATAATACTCAAGAAGTATCGCGAATTAAAGTAGCCTTAACAGAACTGCTGATGGTCTCATTAGACCAGGTCCTAATCCACTCGGACCTATGTGCCAAACTCATCAACAACGGAATCCTGCCAATGTTGCTCCGAATATTGGAAGATGTCATCTCGAAGTGCCGACAAAACAAACTTGAATACCAGAATCGTAAAGAGGATAAGACTGAATCGGAAAATTTGCTCAAATTCGTATTTGGTATTGCGTACTCAATAACAGCGTTCTTCCATTGTTTGTTAATGCAGTGTCGTAGTGTGGACAAACTAAGGGAGTTCACAGACCAATTCAAGTTGTACGGAGAATGTATGAAAGGAGGACTCTTGAAGGAATCTATAGAGCTTATGATTAGGATACCAGCAGAGGAAGAAGAAAAGACTGTTTTAATAAAAAAGTTAATAGAAACTGTTGGGAAGTTGGTGGTGGGTATGAAACGCGTGCGCAGTGAGGTGATACATTCCGCCGCATGTCCCAGGACGAGACACAAGGTGTGTCGACAGCGCGTGGCTGCAGGCATGCACCATCATCACGACATCCTCGGAGAAGCCAGCACCGGTCCAATGTCTTCTGCGTGCTGCGTTTCAGTTCTATACGGAACTCTGACGTCACTGCTTACCGATGAAGAAGTATCGGCGCAAAGTGTACTAAGGAATAAGATTCTAAAAGTGATGTTAAACTGTGGAGTGTGTTGCTGCTTCTCACCAGGGTTACTAATGGAAAGCATTGTCAGACTGATGTTAACGCACAGTAGCGTCGCCTCTTTATGCCTCCAAGTTCTAGAACATACGGTATACGGAGAGTTAGGAGCGAGTATACTTATACAAAAAGTGACAGATCAGCTGCCGTGTTCCATTTGTGAGCCCTGTGATGAGAAGAAGGAAGTAGGCAGGAGGTTGTGCTCCCACGGCGTCAGTCCCATCGAGAGGAAGAGTGTGTGGTCGTTTCTGTACCATTACAACTCTTTGCTACAGCTAGATAACCATAACAATGTACTACATGCGACTGTTAGTCACTTACTGAGGGTCACGCCAAAATGTAGGACAGAAATGAAGTGTGAACTACTGTTTAGTGTCATCTACCCAACCTTTATCGTCGCCAAGCATAGATACATCATACGAATGGAAGAATCTTCTTATTTCCTCACTGTATCCTGCCTAAACATCTTCGCAAATCTCCTAAACACAGTATCGTTCGCCGAACAATTTATACAAAAAGGTGGACTGAGTTACGTATTAGAATTGGTATCATTATCAGAATTTTCCAACCAGTGCTGCTCTATATTAGAGATAGCAATAATCGTGGAGGTTTTCAAACTAATCAAGGAAAATTCCGAACTGACTTACTTCAGAGAGATTAGTTCCTTAGCATCCATACAGATACTGTTCAAATCTTTGACAGAATTGACTGACAAATGCTTCAAGATTTACAAACTCAAACTTCCCGAGGACAAATTCGGAGACCTATGTGACATAAGGAAGGAACGTGATATGTTAGCATTCATTCATCCTACAGAGCTGCGATCAAGTAAGCACTCTTCGCCGCAGTCAATAAAGTCTAATTTCGCATCAAGCGAGAGTGTAGTGGAAGAAACAATTGCGGATCACATAGAGATTTTGAAGAATGTGTGGACTTTTTGGAAGACTTGTGCGTGCCTGTGTCTATACAGTCCTATGTTCAGGGAGTACGTGGTCAGTGACAGTGTGTTCCTGGACAGCTATGCTTTACTGAAGGTGCTGTTGTATTATCTGTGTAACTGTGAGTGCGGGGTCGCGGAGATGAGGGTACTTATCAAGATTACTGAAGCGTTGCTGACTGTGCAGCTTTCTGCGTCCGGTGAGTTGTATAATTATACTATTTTTTAATCATGTCCTGTAATTTCTTGCCGTAAAAGACTGAACTATCCTTAAGAATTCTGAACTTGGACACATTTTCGAGTTACAAAAACATTAAATTCAATGCCATCAAGGAATGTTAAGAACGTATATATCTTCCTTACGTTTCTAATCATAACTTACTGTGATGTTACGTGTGGTTTCAAACCCGTTACATTTTAGACGAGTGTCATAAAAACGTAATTAAATGAGTACATTAATGCATTTCAGTTAATTGCATTACGATGAATCACCAATGATGACTAAAGCCATAAGTAAGCCGATCAACTGATCCGACTAATCACATAACTAGCATAGACTAGTCGTAAATTCAACATTTTACCTACAAAAACCGCTCTTACTGCTACGAAATAAAGTCGCTGTCAAAGCCAACATACTTTTGACTATATAATAACCCGCAGTAAGGCGATATCTCAAGCTCAAGAGCAAAAGCCCTATAGAGTTTCATTTCAGTATGAAATATTGCATGAAGAAAATACAGGCAATACCGCACTTTAACTTGTTGTGACTAAGATTCATTTTTGTATAAAACTAACATTGGTAGATGTCACAAACGATTTTCTACTTTAAGAGCTAAATGTTAAAGTTGGTTATTCATGGTGATATAATTATGTTAGTATGGTTACATCTACATAGTTGGCCATCACATGTCGCTCGCAGGCCGGTTGTTACACAGTAGATTTGATTACAAATAGTTGGACATCAATAGACTGACATTGACACCACTGGAAGATACCGTCAACTTTGAGTCGTATGGAAATCGCAGTTTATCCACTAATGATTCAAATGTGCTTAGTAGATATTGTTTTCCAGCCATTACCATTTGTTAACCATTATGGGTTGTTTCAAGAACATGAATTTGAGACCACTAATATAATTTCCTGAAAGAAGTTAACGTTTAAATATTATTATAAAAAAAAAAACATCCACACCACCTGCTCAATAATATCAAATTATGTGTCATCCAAAGACGGAGTCAAGCTACGTCCGCTACGCGTAACGTCCGTTTATGACCCTATTGTATTCTTAAAGGTGATTTATCTCGGATCAGTGGCGTTACAGCCGTTCTACCTAAAAGTACACTCAACGCCAAAAGTTCTTGTGATTAGAAAAAAATCACGTACGGCGAGCAGACTTATCAGGAGATACTTTTTGTCGCCCGCACACACGCACATTTTCATAGTTAATCGGATTGTGAACAAAACTATTGTGTCTTGGGATCTGTATTTTAGTTTTTTTTTTGCTACCGACTTCCGAGACTTCCGACATTAAAGTTATTTCATAATTTTGAGTCGATTTCTTTTTGGAGTCGATTTTATGTTTTTTAATTACTTTTTTATTTCGTAATTTTAGTGTTAAGTATAAACTGGAATATTTGTTTGTAATAAGTAGTTAATAGTTTTGTTGTAAATATTGCACTAGAATTTGACCAAGGTTTTGAAATTTTTTCCCTTTGACACCACAAACCCGTAGCTCGTATCAGTAAGCCAGGCCGTCACACACATGTATTAGTCCATATTATAAAAAACTAGTGAACCGATTTTGATGAAACGTGCCCTGGTCTTTATGTTAAAGTAAAAGTAAGCCAATAAAAAAATGGTCACAATCAAATTAATAGTTTCGGAAAAAGGCGTTTAAAAACATACATAACTATAAAAATGTGCGTGAATGGGGGTGACAAAAAGTATCTCCTGGTAAGTCTGCCATGCTGGCCCAGTACAATGCTTCAAAAAATGTTAATTTGGTCTGTGTGTTATTTTTCTAATAACAGGCTCTTCGAGCGTTGAGTGTACTTTTAGGTAGAACGGCTGTAACGCGACTCCGAGAAAAAAATCGCCTTCAAGTAAACAATAGGGCCATAAATGGACGTTACGCGTACCGAACGTAATGCGACTCCCTTCATGCAGACAGAACTTATACTAGAGGAACTTAAACTTAGAGGAATAGTTTACTGATAAAAACTTGACTTTTCCACTCAGACGTAACGTCAGGGCGTTCAAAAGACACGAGCTGTGCGCTGGTGCGCGTGGCGCTGGGGGCTCCGGCGGCCGCGCTGGAGGGCGGCGCCGGGCTGCGCGCGCTGTGCGAGGCGCTCATCCGGGTCGCGGCCGCGCGGCCCAGCCGCCAGCACGCCATGCCGCGCCGCCCGCATGCCAAGGTAACGTACTACAGTATACACAGGGGAGCTGTGTCCTGTCTGCGCGCGCTGCGAGGCGCTCATCCGGGTCGCGGCCGCGCGGCCCAGCCGCCAGCACGCCATGCCGCGCCGCCCGCATGCCAAGGTAACGTACTACAGTATACACAGGGGAGCTGTGTCCTGTCTGCGCGCGCTGCGAGGCGCTCATCCGGGTCGCGGCCGCGCGGCCCAGCCGCCAGCACGCCATGCCGCGCCGCCCGCATGCCAAGGTAACGTACTACAGTATACACAGGGGAGCTGTGTCCTGTCTGCGCGCGCTGCGAGGCGCTCATCCGGGTCGCGGCCGCGCGGCCCAGCCGCCAGCACGCCATGCCGCGCCGCCCGCATGCCAAGGTAACGTACTACAGTATACACAGGGGAGCTGTGTCCTGTCTGCGCGCGCTGCGAGGCGCTCATCCGGGTCGCGGCCGCGCGGCCCAGCCGCCAGCACGCCATGCCGCGCCGCCCGCATGCCAAGGTAACGTACTACAGTATACACAGGGGAGCTGTGTCCTGTCTGCGCGCGCTGCGAGGCGCTCATCCGGGTCGCGGCCGCCAGCATGCCATGGCAAGGTAATATAGACTAACTAATTTCAGGACTAGTACTCATGAATCAACAAATAAACAACCTTTACTACAGTTCCAGCTCCAATTCTTAGCCTGCAAGACACTCGGTGGCACTATTCACGCCCCTGATGCTGATCTGATATTGACCAGAAAATTACTGCTGCGTCAAAAAGCACACGCTGTTTGTTGTTCCTCCATGTGGCACCGTTGCTAGTTGCTAGTGCCCCAGTACCTCACACCATTTTATTTTATTAATTTTATTAAACTTACAGCTAATACATTTTAATATTTAGTACAATGTGTAAACGATGACCAATTAGAAGCTTCCACCGTATTCCGTCTTATGACCGTACTTAATGATCCCTTGGATTCTAATCTAACAAACGTGAGCTTGGTGTGAGCTGACCGTAAGGCACGTGTAAGTCGCACGAGCTCAGGAAAGGTTTCGTTAGCCTTGACCTACAAACTCGTCTTGAGATTAAAGGCACGAATGAGCTTCGTTTTCGTTGCCCTTTTTAAAAGTAAAATGATAACGACGTTCATTAAATGCCATGATCTATGCTAGGTGCCGACATGATTCATTAATGCAATTATACATGAGCATTTCCACTACATGATTGGAAGGAAGTACCAAAACGTACTTACGTAACCAATTCAAATACCAAATTAGGTGGACTAGAATAAACATATGGATGATGTCATCATTATTTACAGCTAAAAAGGGGGCGACTACCGAGATGACGACTAATTGAGAAGTTTGGGGGAAAAGCACATGTTGCGCGGACAACAAGTAACATACATATTTCGGAACTATTAAATAACATACATATTTCGGAACTATCAAATAACATACATATTTCGGAACTATCAAATCAATCGATCAGCAATCACGGATACTACAACCTACAAGTAATTCATTCTTCCCTCCGGATTTAAAGTCTTCATAAGAATAGATGAATCAATGAATTCGTTTGCTTTTTGTTTTTGTTGTTTTCGGTAAACAAGTATTGATAGACAAGTGCTAGGTCGTCTAATATTACCTCACCGGACCGGTTTCGAAATAATCAAAACTGTATGTAATTGTTAATTTGTTAGCAATAAATATAGAGTTTCCGCAGTAAAACTTACTAAATTAAAACTATTTTAAAATTACGACTGAAAATAGTTAATAATAGAACCTACAGGGCGGTACTTCCACTTAGACTTTCTAGCAGACTGTAGGAGTAATAATTTTACTTTATATTATTTAAAGATTAATTTCAAATTACTGTAATTTTACTGGTAAACGTGAGGTTACCAGTAAAATTATTCTTTGATTTCCTCATACAGGGCAAACCTAAAATATGAAGTCATTTTAAATACTTACATAAATCTTCTTTCATAAATGCTTCTAATTCGTCTGTCACGACTCGCACTTGACCGGCTCGTATCAAAATATCAGAATACGGAGTAACTGAACAACTAGCAGTGCGGTCGCTCACGTAAGAAGATCATTCATTTATCGACGCGATGCTCTTGCACTTGGGTGCATACAACATTTTATAGTAGTCTCTATTTTATTATTTAATAGTGCAATATAGGACTCAATAGTGCATGTGTGCTTGACTGCAGCCCTGTATGTGCATGTGTGTGTTTACCAAATTGACAATTAGACAATTATGGAGTTGTCTGCAACTAGCGACTGCATATCATCAGGTATACCATCTTATCGTATGTAAATTAGAGCTATTACCCAGTAGGTCTGTCTCCCAGTCAGTCTTGTTTCCTGAAAGACGATGCAGTGCTCTTAATCACACATACCTAATACTTTCGAAGATATGATCAAATCTTTGCATTTAATATTTATTTGTCGTACAAAAATAGAACTTCGTAAGACCGAACAGGTGTGCACGAAAAATAAAGTTTTAATTATTCATTTATTTCAAGAAATTTTAAGTAACAAAGACTCTTCAAAGTTTGTATTTGTCCAAAATAATGGCATACATAAAAAAAAACAAATAAGTAACTACCAATTAATTAAAAAAACCTTAACATGTGTTTAACGAATGTATATACCTAATTGGCATTTGACCGTGTTAAAAATCTTAAGGGCTGGATCTACGCCATTGACCTTGGTCATGTGGGCGTTACCAAGACAAAGCCCCCCGCGTGCGCCTCCCCACCCCTAACAATAACTTCGTGCAACGCGAATATAATTTTGTGCTATAATGTTGCATCGCAGCGCCCGGCGCCCGGCCCTCGCCGCCCGCCGCATGCTATCTATCGCTATCGCTTCCAGTAGCTGTAGCTAATGCAGAGGTGTAAAACCTTTTGAATGTCCAAGACCGAAAGCAAGGGAAAATATAATTATGTATATTGTATAATTTATAGTTTTTACGCGTTTTAGGTTTAACTATGATGAAGAGACTTTTACATGTTACCATTGTATATCTTGATTTACTCGATAAAATTTACTACTTACTTAAAAAAAATCTGGGACATTATGAACCTGGAAGGACCGGTCAGATTTACCAAAACTGTCAATCTGACTCCATCCTTCCGAGACCGGGTTACCTATAACATCGCCAATTTGCGTAATTTTGAAGGGTTCTATTATAGTAACAAAATGTATATGATGTTGCTGTTGTGTTACCATGACAATAAAATTATACCGTTGTCAGACTACCAAAACTGTTAGTTGAAAAAATCTATTACTTATAATTTGATAGTCGTACATTTTAGGCCAGATGTGATGTAATTTCTTGAAATTGATCGTGTCCACATCCTGCAACTATTGCGCCAACCACACCACATGTATTTAGGTTAATTTTTTCTGGACTATTGTTTCCATCGACTACAAAAATCATATTGCATAAACGACACTTCAGCGTCAATTTAGTCACTAGGCCTGTCAGTCGTTCAGATATAATTTCAATCGACTGTAAGCCGCAATTCAAAGGCTCATGGGATGATAACTATGTTCTGTAGTTCTTTAAAAAAAATGGCTTACATTTACAATACGTCTACCAATAGATTTTAGTCTGAAACAAAATTAATTTAAGTTAATGGAACAAACTGTTCTATCTATTTCACTCAAGATTGTTAAAGAACATAAAGAACCTGGTATCTTCTGTTTCTTTATCATCTGTTATTTGGTTTCGATCTTGCTGCAAACTATGCTCAATAGGTGGTGACTCTTGAGTACTTGGGGGACTCTTGGTAGTAGAACTGAAAAGTCACGAAGATCATTGTGTAAGTGTAATAAATAAATGTAGTTGTTGCTATTACCCAATTTCTTTCCTCAATCTGTAATATCTTGAGTTGTGAGTTTATTTAAAACAAAATTATACATGTTTTCTCCATAATTTATTAAATGCACCGATTTTTGTTGTACGCTGGGTGATAATTTATTTATTTAAACTTTTCGCACAAAAAGGTACAAAGGCGGACTTAATGCCTTAGGCATTCTCTACCAGTCAACCAAGGGTGGTGAAGAGATTGGATGGCAGGTGCTTTGTTTGAGAGGAACAATGATAAAAAAAAATCTATTAAAACTAGGCTATTTATTGGCAGTGGAGTTGTAAACAAACAACGATTGTTTAATGCAAAATGTTGGGTTCAATCACGGAATAGAAAAAAATCGTGAAACTGTCGATATTCATAAAATAACCGCTGTCACCAAACTGACACAATATTTGAGTGTACGTCATCATTGCGAAGTTCATTACCGCGATGTACGTTACTGCGAAAGTTTGTTATTGCAAACTTACGTTGCAATAACAAACTTTCGCAGTAACGTACATCGCAGTACTTTCGCGATAACGTACATCGCAATAAAGAACTTTCGCGATAACGTACTTCGCAATCAAGAACTTTCGCGATAACGTATTTCGCAGTAAAGAACTTTCGCGATAATGTACTTCGCAGTAAAGAACTTTCGCGATAACGTACTTCGCGCGCCTCAAAGAGCTCTCAGCAATCTGACGGAGCCCCCATAGAGGGCCAAACGCCTGCCGGGGTCGTGGGACTGTCTTATCAGGTAACCGTGACCCTGAAACGTAAAGGGCTATTGATGAACTCATTGGATGATACCTAATCGTACAGTGATTGTATTTTGATTAATTAATGATTGTATTGTGATAAAATTTAATTAAAATATTTTTGGAACAAAATATAACATGGGTGTAAAAATTATTGGAATCGATTCAGTTACTGATTCTGAACAAACTATATTCAGGTTTCGCATATCCTAAAAATAATGTTGTAGATATCTACACAAACTTTATAAAAATAAAATTGACAAAATGTTTAACATCCATGTTCGTTACTTTCATACTTTTTGTTGACATAGTATTAAGTTCATAATACCGAAATATCAACCATAAATGATTTATAAAATAATAGTGCCCTTCAAAACATTTTTGTGTGACAGTGGCGGATTGGCGGTGGCTAGCGGCTTCTACAAAGGCAGACAAATACGAACAGAATAATAAAACGTTTCTCCCGTCGAAATAGAGTTCATTATTAGTTGCGAGGTGCTCTTTTTTATGAAAATATTGGACCGAAATAAGACCTTATTTTTATAAAGTTAACCGTGTAATTCGATTGTGCATCGGATTCTCAGAATAATTTTAGTAAACTGCGTACTTACCTAGTTTAGAAAAATTTTTAGTTTTCACCGTTTATGGTTTAGTAATAAAGACCTAATTCTTTTTTCGTATTAGTTTATGTTATAGAGTCTGTACCGTATACCTACTAATTTTGTGTATACCTACTTTAAAATTCTAATTGGTTGGGCTACCGACAATAATTTTGTTTCTTTATTTCTTTTTAAAGAAAACGTTGCCCCACACTAGGAATTACTCCTGTATCGTGGATGCGTTTACAAACATTTAAATTCACATACACAAACAGCCAGACCCGGAACAACTACCTGTAGGCAATACAAATATTTGTTCCGTGCGGGAATCGAACCCGCGACACGCAGCGCAGCAGTCAATCGCTCAGCCACTGCGCCAACCGTGTCGTCAAAGTGTGTTTGCGGAGAAAAGTATCACAGGTCCGTTCAGCACAGCGTCTCGTCCCGCACTGATTTATTGGGCGCCGGAGGGGTGGCTACGCGATCTGCGAGTAGCGATTACGTAAAAAAATCGATTATAAATAATTAAGAAAGTTATTGGCAAAAATAAGCCGAAGGGGACATCGGCATTACTTAATATAATATATTGGTGGCAATTAAAAGATCCTGTGATTGATAGTTTAGGAGAAAAATGGTAGTAAGTTACAAAAACAGAGGTCACTTTGCGTATTTATTTATGATATTTCAAATATATTTTTATTTTTTTTGAAGCGAAGAGGACATGCTTTATATTGTGTAGATTATTATATATTTTTTTGAAAAAAAATCTTGTAAGGGTTACGGAATAAAAAGGTTCTAATGTATCCTAAATGAAGCCCAATTCACGTCTACCCACGCCTTAAATACACTGACAGACAACACACAGCCTAAACCGCTGGGTATTCGGGCTCCATAAATGAAAGTGAGCACCAAGGAAAAAAATTTGAAAATACATCCCTAAAACGGTTAAATAGGACATGAAAGTTCGTCACTTTAGCCGATGGAAAATGCTAAAGCTTAATAAGGTTAAAAAACAGGGCCTAAGTTACGAGTTATAAGGTCCTAGATTATACTTGAATCTATGCTAATATTATTACGGGGTAAAATGTGTGAGTTTGAATTTAGGGGGTAATCTTTGGAACTTCTGATCCAATTCCATACTTAAATGATTTCAATATTGAGAACCTTCAGTATCGTATTACATAACGGTGATGGAACTGGTATGTCACAAAACCCGTCCACCCATGAACCGATCACGTTTACCGAGATGGAACTATCGCATCGACAGACGTAAGGTTCAAGTTTGATGTAGGTGAATAGTGTCGGATTTCTTGCGGTTTTGTACAGTCACGAGCACTAATTAATATGTCAACACTTGTCAACTTTCAATTGCGATTTTTTCGTGAAATGACGAATGCAACGTTGAAATACGACATTTTATATAAACCTATGGGTTAGAAAATACTATGTTCGTAATAACAGAAAATTTCATTAAAAAATAAAAGAGCAAATTGCCTTTGAATAAAGCGAAGTCTATACATACTTATGCTCGTGATTGTACACCTCAACTATAAAATGTGTCTTCTTTGTTTCATCGAAAAGAAATTGCCAAATTATCACTTCCCAAACAATTTTCCGCATAATTTCATTTGCGAAATCATTACTGCTGAGCAAATAAACTTTGCACAAATAATTATAACGCAAACCTAATGTTTGGCAAGTGAACGTTTAAACAATAACTTGCTTACCAACTGGTACTTTTACCCATTTTAATTTAGTCAAATATTTCAGTTGGTACCTTCTCGTATAACATATTTTACGCAAAATAAAATAAGCCAAATATTTAGTACCGTCGTATTTCTGTCTGCCTATGATTTCAATTGGCCCTGTTTAATATGATATGAGGTAAAGGTATTTGTATTCTCACTCGCTCGCTCTTGCATCGGGACAAAACCGAACCTCGGGGTGCCCTGCGCTCGCTTTTGCATCCTACGTCGCCTATCGACCGACCGCAACCATGCAATGTAATTAAAAAAGTAATTATGTAAGTAAAACCATGTAATTCCCAAAAAAAATATTTTTGTCTTAATATTTTTTTTTTCGTAACAAATCATTTGACTAAATGTTTATTATCTAAAGATTGTTTGCTGTAATAAATCATTTGATTAAAGACCAAATGCCTAAATGTCAGTATCCTTGACAATATTCTGCCAAGTAAAAATTTGACCAAATGAAAATGTGCGTACTAAAATCATTCCAAACATTGCATTGTTATAAAAAAAGGTTACTAAAATTTGTTTGGGTAGTGAAATTTTGGCAAAATCTTTTCGGCAAAACGGCAGGATCCTTTATAAAATACCAGAGAACAGGAAGGCTGTTTATGGTATTCTACAGTATGATGGACATATTAGAACGAGATCTAACTGTTAATTTATTGGATTATTAGCCCATTGTACATTTTTAGTATTCGATTTTTTTTTATTTTTTTTATATGTGTTTTTGAAGTGAAAACTTCTTTAGCGGCGCTGTGTACTTTTTTTGGAATGGGTAAAAACTTCTAAATTCGCGTCAGGTCACGTGACCCTGATCGTAAGATTCGTAAGACGTAAAACGAAAGACGCGCGTTGTTGAGGACAGCGCCATCTATGCACATCGGGAAGAACTACGAGGGCCTCGCGTACTAACTACGTAGTTCATCCAACAACGACGAGATGGCGCTGAACCACGGATATATAACTGACGACGAGCTCCATGGGCTTGCTTCTTTTACCACTGCCGCGACCAACACCACGAACTGAAGTCTATCCTGTGTGCTTATTTGTAAATCTGAATAAATTCCTTTCACGAGAAGAATAAACCAGTCACTTTGGTCATCATACCTGATTTGCAAAAAACCCTATAAAATAAGGAACACACCTTAACACGCGTGTTTTGTTTATAAGACGATTCACAAAATACACTCGTAATTGTTCAAGTTTTCACTTCTGTCGGCACTACCGGAGTGCCAGTTTTTTTTTTTGTTGTGTATGTTTTTATTTATTTATTTAATACTTCAAGCACATAAATGTACAGAGGCGGACTTAATGCCATAGCCATATTTTGCCATATTTTTGTGGTGTACAATAAAGTAAGTACATATATATAAATAATAAATTATGTTTGACGATAATTTCCATCTCTCATTTAACGACTTACCTAAACAGTCGATAAAAGTCTGAAATATAATATATATTTGAGTTGCTTTCTTAATGCAGCAGATAAGCAAAAGCTCTAATAACATGTTTTTAGAATCACCTGAGAACAACTTCATTGCATTTTTAATGAGATAAAATTCGAGAATCCTTCAACTTACTACCAAACAAACCAATAATGTAGACCGCTTAAACTTTAATGGTGTTTAAACCAGTGAATGTTGCCGAAGCATTCTGTTAGATTTAGAAGAAAATGACGTCCGATGTATTGAAAAAATAGAGAGATAACCATCTGTAGCTGTAAATGAATACACGACTATAAGATTACTATGACTATGATTACCGATAAATCTAGTCAATGTAATCTGATGTTTAAAATCCTTGATCACAACCAGCAACTTACGCCCTGAACTTAGAGAATGCCTTAATTGGCATTTGCAACTAAATAAGTACGTATCGGTATCTACTTCCTAATAATAGACTTTATGATAATACTAGCCGCGCCCCGCGGTTTCACCCGCATAAGTTTCGATCCCGTTGAAATATCGGGATAAAAAGTAGCTTATATGTTAATCCAGGATGTCAGCTACCTTCATACAAAATTTTATCAAAATTGGCCCAGTCGTTTGAGCGTGAAGAAGTAACAAACATATAAACACACACACACTCACAAACTTTCGCCTGTATAATATTAGTGTGATATAATATTACAACACCTGTATAATACATGGATTTGGTTTCTATTTAAGTACGTTTCTTGAACAGTGTTTTTTGCCAAGTTCTAAACTTGCATGGCTTCGCGGACGTTCCTAATATTTGAAGGCTGTTGGGGTGTTTGTTACGAAACTATCGTTTGAACGCGCGCCGTCGTATACTGTTGTGTTTTATTTATTTTGTGGTTTATTATCTTGATCTTTAAATTCCACGAGTTGCTAATATAAACGATCTGTATCTCTTCATCTGCATTCTTAACAAATAGTGTCAAAGAACCCCTAGCTAATACCACCTAGGAAACTAACAAAACACTCAAATAATTCAAGTAGGCTTGTCAGGTCAATACTCTAAATTGGATAATAGTCCTCCTAATTTTGTTGAGTTCAGATCGTAAAACGAACCGCTACTGCGTAGTTATATCATCTCAAAAATTACGGAAAGTTCACTGACTGTTTTAAGGCAAGTAGCCCTCGGAAGATGGCAGATGACTGGAAGCGCCAAAATATTTGGTTAATTGTTATCTTTTATCTGCCTGCTGCTTGAAGAATTCTAGTACCTTTCGTACCCTGATGCCCAGTGTTTCCTCGTGTGAGACACGTGTGATATTGATAAAGTGTAGTGTGTGGACAGGTGCCGCCGCTGCTGTGTGCGTCGGGTGGCAGCTCTGCTGACTGCTCGTCCAGCGAGGACAGCGTGGCCGGGCCCTACGCCAGCGAGCACAGCGAGCCCTATACCACCAGGCCGGATGAGGGGTACGAGGTGAGTCCACTCACTCACATTCAGCTGAACAATACTCGTTTATAAGCTGCATGACAACAGCCCATGCCGTGTTTAGTGGGACTTACAAATAAATGTTGCTAGATGTATTTTTTATTTTATTTGAAATAGGTTTGCTCTTGACTCTAGTCTAGGTCAGAGGTGACAGAGACAAAGTCTACAAATTCTATTTGAAACTGGGTGTTATATATGACGCAATGCCATGTCCATCAGTGAACTGCGATAGACTGAGTTGATGCGTAGAATTTAGCTTAAACAGCCTTTGATATTTAAATATAGATTGCAGCTTCATACGCTATCACTGTTCTTGGGAACGTGTTTGCAATTTTTTATAAATTCGGAATTAATTAATGAAATGCAAATTAATTAGCTAACAAGTCGTGCTAGTAAGGCGTGGGCCAGCGGCGGCAAAGCATCACAATTTTTTGAAAAAATGACGCATAATTATGCAATGACGTCTAAAGCCTTCATAGCAAACTAGATTAAATTTAATTTAGAAACGGAGTTTAACTTCCATACTTGACATTTCGCTACAAAAATCGAATTCAAATACATATTACCTATCTGCATTTCGATTACACTAACTAATCTATTTAGATATGAGCATCTCAGAGTACCTAATAAAATAACTCACCGATACCATTATCATTTTAATTTTCGGCACGACTAAGGAGGATGATAATAATAAAAGCAAAAAGTTTAACAAAAACTGTTCGGCCACGCGTGCTCTTAGAGAGAGGAGTAGAAGTTTTAGCGATGATTAATAAATAGTTCTTTTGTTTTATTAAAATTAAGAGTCCACGTGTAGTATAGGTTGAGTAATAAAAAGGATGCACTTTAATTTATGGAGGCATTCCGTAAGGGTTTTTATTCATTGATACACACACTAATAGTAGATTGTTGCATGGAGCGTAAAGTGAGTTATTTATGCACGAGAGTTATGTAGGTGCCCGAGCGCACGCGAGGGTACTAAATTAACACGAGTGCATTAATTACTCTAGCAAGGTGCGTAATCTACTTTTCTTTCAACTACCAATCTACCTACCTTGATAAAATATACCTACTCAAAAAAAAACTCAAGTTAATGAAAACAAAAGTTTTCCCAAGCTTTTTAAATATTTATCCCGCGACTTTTGCGGCAAAAGGTTATTAACAATTTCATTTGCAGCTGTTTTATACTTTCTGGAGTTGCATTCATATCGCTATCGCTATTTCCATTTTTTTTTTCTTTTCTTGCTAAATATGAAGTATCAAAGTTTTACAATGGTATAAAATGCGTGCCATTTGTTTTTTTTTTTTTTCGCCAAGTCGGTTTTATTCAGCCGATTTTTATTTTCAGCCAGTATCTTTTTGATGTAATGCATACATTTTATATTAAACTTAATGGGAGACATTAAACCTCTGTGGTAAATTTATATCTAAATAAAAAATAAAAAAAACAGTGCATTAATGAAAAACTGTGCAACCATGAGACTTCATACAACATTTCCTGCACTGTTTTGGTTCTAAGCAAAAAATACGTCCTTTGTGATCGGTTTTGTAGTGATTAATGATAACATTACTACGTAGTTGAAAGAAAATGCTTATTAAAGGCCGACGCTGTTGCTTGATAGTGAACTTGATTTGGCTGAATTTAATTAGGCCATTGGAACAAACACTCAATGTGGTGCCCACTCATACCTTTCTAGCGTTTTCGTTTTCGCGTTTGCGTTTACATAAACAAACTTATTTAGACAAGTCAATATATGTATATGTCCTTTATTTTTCTTTGGCAGGCGGATGTCGAAGTGGGCAAACTAGATGTGCCGCCACTCTACAGAACAAGAAAGCTCTCCGGCTCCATGTCTACAATACCTTCAGGTTTGTATTATGTTATGTATAGCTAGGCCTTAAGGCGCATCTTGCAATACTAATGTCCTTGTGTTAGCAATCAGTCACACAATACAAATCTTGAGTGATCGCATTAGTCGTACGTAGAACACTGTTGTATAAGAGGATAAAACCCTTCGGCTTCTAGTTTGTAGAAACCTAAATAAGGAATTAGATTAGGGGCAATAAAATTATGTATATTGGTTTTGAAATCAATATTATTGGTCCGTGGTTAAATAATAACAGCCGCACAAGTCGATTACGATACGATTCTGGGTTGTTGTTTGTTTATTTATATAGGTATTCAATAGTTATTTGCAAAATTTTAATCTTTATTGTTTTTTTCGGACTTCGTTTAAATAAATTAGTCTCATTTTATCTTGCTGATAAAAATTTAAGATCTAAATAAAATAAGTTTTTTTTAAGTAAAACAACTAATTAAGTATTGAATGTGGCTAGCGGTAAACTTGAATATGAGTCGAATAAAAATATTTATTTCTTATTTTGTCTAAAACAAAAAATAAATAAATTAATTAAGGGCTTTTCTTTCTACAACTAAAAGAGATTTGTACCGTACCTTGTAACTTAGTATAATTTACATAATATAAAACTCAGAGGTACAGTCAACAAAGGAGATAAGTAACCAGGGTCGTCGGATAAACTTGAAGTTTAATAAGAAACCGATGGATGTTTTCAAAATAAAATTTAATTTAATTAATAGAAAAACAAACAGTCCATTTATCAAATTAAATTTCATTCTCAAAACATCAATAAGTTTCTTACTAAACTTCAACTATATCCGACGACCGTGGTTACTTATCTCCTTTGGTGACCGTACCTACCTACTGGTTTCTTCCGCGCCTATTTTTCGTTGTGCGTGGTCAGTGACTCTTCGCCCGTATACCGATACCGACATACCGGTATCTATCATTAACTGCGTCGCGACTTTCGGAAATAGTTAAACTAAGTTTAAGATGTGAAATATTTAGAAAAAAACTTGAATGGTTGGTGTTTTGTATGATAATCATGGATCCGGAATTGTGTAGTGGCCTAATGGATAGTTCAACCAGTTTTGATTTTGAAAACCTTTTTGATGGTAAAAACCTTGTTATCACATAATAATATTATCTTCCTAATATGTTACTAATGCCACCCATGTGGTGTTGTTTAAGTTTTGTATCTTTTAATAGCTTTCATTGTATATCAATGTTTGACTGTTTCGTAAGCTCGTAGTTGTGATTGTCGTAGTGCTAACTGCTAGGTCTACGTGGTCAAATGCGAGCCTAAACAAAAACATAACAAAAATTGTGGGAGAAAGCTCAATAAAAGTACTCAACTATGTATAAACCAACTTAGACACACTATGGTATACCGAACTTGTTGTATTTTGGTGCTGGTCAGCATAGAGGAGGGAAAATCGTAGGTATAATTTTTGTGCATGAGAATTTTAAAATTCAGTGTGTTAAATTGTGTGCGTTATGTTATGCAGTTCTAGCCGAGAGATGTCCCTCGTCTGCGCTGGCCTTTATGTATGCGGAACAGTGTAGTCTTCCCACCGACATAAATCTTCCTTTAAGAAGTACGCGATTTATAAACTGTAGGTACTACTACGGAAGGCCGACTCTCATACAATTAGTGAAAACAAGCGCACGTATCAGCCAGTGCTCAGTGCCAGTCTCGTGACTCAAGTGCGCTTGCACTAGCCGTATGTAAACACGTGTTAATACTGTTTATGTGTGCGTGCGATTCTACTCGGTGTATGGAGCCTACCTTCTATAGTAATCCCGACATGCCAGAATGAACTATTCAACTTGCCAAGTTGTTTTTAATTTACTTAAGTACTTCTTTATTTTTTTGTTTGCTACCCAGCTTAATTACGCTCGTCTGTTTTAGTTTAGTATATTAATTACATTTTAAGGCAGCAATAGATTGCGGTGAACGCTATGTATGCCTTAATTGTCATGTGCATTAGTCTTTTAGTTATTAAGATTTTTTCTAGCATAAACGTCATATATCATCATGTATGTGCTATGATTGTCCTTTATTAACTAATATAAATAAATAAATAAATGTGGTACTTTCTCAGGTATATCATTGCCGCCGGGCGAGTTGGGCGCAGAATGCGGCGAGTACACCAAGAGCGGAGAGCTAGCGCACCCCGAGCTGTGCGTCATCGTCGTCGATATACTCACGCAGCTTATAATCAAGTATGTACTTTGATAATACCAGCATATTGTCACTCTGCAGGGCAAAAGGCCTCTTCTCATACACAGAAGGCACGAGCATTCATCACCACGCTTGCTCAAAATGGATTAGCGATTTCAGAATTGTTGTTGTTGTTATTATTGTTGTCCTGATAGTTGAGCAGTTGAATAGTTGTTCTTCTCCTGATGTAAGAGCAAAGCCCTATCAGGAGGAGAAGTGGCTAGAGAGGCGTCACGGTGCCCTCATCGACCGCCTGACGCAGCTCCTCGCCGGACACGGATGTTTCGGGAGGTTCTTGCACATCATCAGGCGTGAGGAAACGCCTGGGTGTCACCATTGCCAGGATCGCCCAGAGGACACGGTGTAGCATACGGTGGAGGTCTGCCCCGCTTGGGCGGAGCACCGCCGTGTCCTCGTAGAGGCGATCGGCAGCGGCGGCGACCTCTCGCGTCCGGGCCTGGGTGTCTATTCCGAAGTGACTCCGAAGTGACACATTCGAATGATCGGAACGATCCGACACACGACCGAACCGAATATTGTTGTCCTACTACGAAAAATGTTCGGATTGGCTGAGTTTGGTCAGGACCATAGTCAATATTCGAAAAGAGTGTCGGACCGAACGAAATGTAGTCCCAGAGGTGAACGTTTTATCGATATGTTTTTATTAGTCATTTATACTCATTTCGATATACCTAATTGAACTGTTGAATTACACAGTTAAATTATTTTTTATAGTAAGAAAATAGAACTTTTCTTTTAATTCAATATTTATACCTAAGAACATTGTAATATTTCTCAAAAAAACAATATATTTGTAGCTGGCATACAGATTGCTTTGCCGATTGTCAAAATAAAAAGGATAAAAGTCAAAAAATGACAAGTAAACAAACAAGGGGAGAGATTGATTTTATTATTGCAAAATTGAGAAAAAGTACTTTTAAACTCAAACCAAATCTCATCTGTCGCTATCGCTATAGCGATAACCGTATTTCGGTCGTTTAACGTCAAGTGCTGACTGAAGTGTAAAGTGTTAAAGTCAAGTTATGAGATGTATACAAAAAACAAGCTAAATATACTATAAAATACATAAATTATTCACTTTACACGTGATAAAGTGCCCTTTGGGTTTATCGTTTTCTCATGTTCGTGTTTCGGAAGTTTGGAAATGAAAGTTATGAATAAACATTCTGCAAGAACAAGTCACCATGTCCAGACCGACAG
Source organism: Luperina nickerlii (assembly GCA_963855955.1). NCBI lineage: Eukaryota > Metazoa > Arthropoda > Insecta > Lepidoptera > Noctuidae > Luperina > Luperina nickerlii. The sequence continues at coordinate 23,547,255 of OY979670.1, forward strand.
CGGCACAAATTGATGCTCTCCTCATCGAGATTTGGCCCAAGGCAACATGAGCAGCATCGACAGTCGTACGCTGAATCATCGACTGTGGGAAGCACCACGCTGAATGCTATATTATTTTTAGTTTTATTTGTAACAAATTAAAGATTAGTTCTAGTTGTTTAGTATTGTAAAAAATATATTTTATTTATTATTTTCTAATGATTGTATCAGTCTTTCCCTCTCTCTCTTTGTACAATCCCAAATGTGCGTTCAATGGTGGAGCGCGCACGCTGTTTACAATAAAAAAGGAATATTAGTTTTATACACAACTCTATCATTTGAGACCAAAATTCAATATCTACATAAACAAAAATCACATTTTCAAGTTACGTAATTATATAACAATCCTTAGGTACGTACATATTCCAAAAAAATCCTTACAAACTTACTTTACAATGATATTGGATTAGAATATGAAAACTAATAATAAAATTAAGCTAGATAAACTAATTACAAAAAGATAGACGTCATCAATCTAAACAAAATCTCTTTATATAGTAAGAGAACTGCTGTGGAAAACTTAGATCTTACATCTACGTTTGTAGCTTTGTAGCAGGCTCAATTGCATGACTATTACGCTTCCGGGGTAACAGGGGTACTATGTCTTGGCAAAGTGATCGACCGAGTTTGTGATAAGCTATAAACTCAAGGTCGGGCACTAAATTGGTATTGAAGGAGTCATGAAGTCATCTGCAATTCTTTCTACGCTCCAAACGCTCTTCTCTGAGAGCCTTCCACCAAAAGCATACGTACTGCCATTTCGCTACAATTTTAAGTATAGCACATTAACTTTACCACTTTAAACAAATGCATAACTCAATAAAATTGTAATAATTCATTAAATTCGATAAGTTTACGATAGTTAAAAGGTAGCTACTTTGCTGTCGTGTATTTTGACATTAATTTCACGATGTAACTCTTGTCAAACTCAAATTATCGGTCAGTCTTTTCTCGTTCAGAGTAGGGTTTACGATACAACAAGTGTCAGAATGAAGTTCAGTCGGATCGGAACCGACCGAACCAAATAGAATGAACTTCGTAGTAGGAAATGATCGAACATTCGGCCGATACGATAAATTTACCACTTCGGAGTAGACCCCCTGGTTCAAGCCATGGTCCGGGGCGAGAAGGAGTGGGGGACAGTCGCCTCCTGCGAAGCAGTCATGCTAGCGAAGGAGGCGGCGGGACGGCTGAGGGAGAGAGCCTCCCGTCCCAGCCGCCGCGGGAGACGCTCCGGGCGTCGGGAGCCGCGCGACGACTCCCGGCCACCGTAGGCGCGGGCCTGCGGGCGGCGAGTCATGGGTAGCTCACCGTCCGATCAGGACCAGGCCCGTGCCGGACAAGCGTACGTGTTCCATGCGCACCTCAAAGAGATGTCAGCATCAAGTGAAGGGGCCCGTTAGGGCCGAAGCCTGCCGGGTCAGCGGGATTGTCCGAAAGGGTTACCGCTGGCCCGGAACATAAAGGGCTAAGGAAGGAACACGGGTGGGTTTTAGTCAGTAAGAGTCTGACTATATTTCGCTCCACCCAGAGCGGGAGGGGTGATTTGACGATACCCCATCCTGACAAGAAAAAAAAAGCCCTATCAGCCTTATTGGGAAGGTCCAGGTCCAATAAGGCTGATAGGGCAGATGTTCGTTCAATGTATGTTCCAATCAAAATTGCTGTTTGTGTTTGCCAAACTTAGGTAGGTATTGAAAGTTAAATGAAGTTGTTTAACTGTTTTACAAACAAACAATATTTATCTGTCTAGAGTTTTGAGTCAGATTCTTTACTCAAATAATGCGCAGTTAAATCATTTCATAGCATGCAAAATATGTTTAGAATAGTTTCTGTTTTTGGTAATAGGTTTTATTAATTTTTGAAATGAATTAGAATTTTAAAATGTTTTTCGGAACATAAATAGGTACTTTGTGAGGACTATTGATAAGGTTTAATAAAGGTTCTTTTTCTTAAGTATTGTTTAAATTCAATTTGTGTTATATTAAGTTATGATTCTTAACAAGTGATTTGTGAGCCAAAGTAATTGAAAACAGTGCTAAGATTCGAATGATGTTACAGCTTCTGGTGACAGTGTAGATAAGACTATTGCTTAAACATCAGAAAAATAATACACCGCAAAAGCCTTATCGGCTCTTTGTAGAAACCCGTGTCAGAAGCCTGAAAGTTTGACAGTCAGCGTACCAAGGTATCTTGTTACCCGGCAATGGGCATTGTTCATATTTTTTTAAATGTTGTAATTGAAAAACCATTTCGAGGAATAACGTTATTGATCATTACGGACTAATTAATTATGAAAAATAGTCATATTTTATTGATATTTTTGATAAAATACGATTGACCTTCTTTGCCCTTCAAATTACGTCGGCTTTGGCCGTACAGTTTTGTATCGTTACCTCAGAAAAAAAAAGTAAGATTGTCTACAAGCTGTCAAATGTCAAATTATTATAAATATGTCAAAAATATAAACATTCTTGTTTATATTACATTACATACATTATTTCAACACTCGACAATATTTAATATACTGGAAGAGTTATGGAATACAGGAAGTGCTTTGTTCCAACTTGCAGCAATAATAGTAATAATGTCGACGCGTGCGTTATTATTCTATTTCTAAGTCGCCGCGTCGATTGTTCTAGTGACGATAGAGAGTAGTATATTCCTTGGAGGACACTTACACATAAAAAAAACCATTTGTAAATAAATACGCTAAGATAGGAGTCGATTATTTAAGACGTCTATTCGGCCTATTGACACTTTGACAGATGTGACAGTACTCTTTGGATTGATGACGTTGTGTTGACAGATTAAAATTTTTAATTATGTACTAGTCAGGCAACGGCACTTAATCTTTATGCCACTGATGACGTCACCTCTTAAAATAATTCAATATTTTTTTTTAAATAACTATTGAGCCAATCATGAAAATATTCAAATTAGTTTCTCAAAATACTCTAAATTTTCAGAAAATTAAATAAAATCTAATGGTTAGAAATTTTGGACAATCCCCATTGTTACTGGACTTCGACCCCAAAATGTTTAGGAAAAAGCTAGGCAGACGATGATGTAGAGTCTTGCCTTCCCAGACTCGTCCGCAGCAAGGAAGAAGGCTCGTGCGACGGCCCGTCGTGGCGGCTGGGCGTGCGCGTGGCGCGCGCGTGGTGCGGGCGCGTGGGCGCGGCGCTGGCCCGCGCCTGCGCCGCGCCGGGCCGCGCCGCGCCGGGCCGCGCCGCGCCGGGCCGCGCCGCGCCGCCGCCGCTGCTGCGCCGCCTGCTGGCGCCCGCGCCCGCGCGCCTGCTGGCGGCGCGGGACGAGCGGCTCGCAGGTGTGCTGACTCAGCCCGACAGGCCTTTTTCGCTTACCTACCTCTTAACTCCACGCTCCAGTGCCAGCCTCGTTCAGGCTCTAATCGCGATAGCATCAATCAAAATGTAAACTCAACTCAAAACATTCATTTATATGAAATCAATCACAGGCACTTTTGAACTGCTAAGGAGTCGGTCAGTCAGAAAGATGAAACTACTTGCTAATTCCAAAACATTGTACTTACATTCATATGGAGAAAAACAGTCAATAAATTGCAAGTGCACTTTTTTAAATCAAAATATTTGTTACGCAAAACAAAATGTACTAACAAAACTTCGTTAACAAAGTCAAAATTATGTAGAACTATGTAGGAATTATCTACAAGCTTGATTGACCTTCAAACTCTTTGTGTGAAAAAACTGTGGTACGCAGTAGCCAGTAGCACCTATTTAAAGTCAAAACGAATTCACTGTCTCCGATTTATAGAAAACTGGGCATTTTCCAGAACAGCAAATATTTGCATGATTGCTATACCAAAATGACAATAACCAATCACAAACCCCCTTTCTCCCCAGATCTTCAGCGCAGCATCTTAGAACTGATCCATGTGCTGGCCTCCCAGAGCATCGAACCCACAGAGCTGGCCGCCTTCCTCAAACTCTTCAATGCGGAGCAGCCTCCACTCACCATGCTGCTCAGCTCGCTACATAGGCTGGTTGCTACGGCTACGTACAACACACCTGACTGTATACTAACCTTCCCGGTGGATAGTAATAATACTGGTAAGTGTTCCAAGTAGTTCGGTGTCGGCTAGATCAAATGACGTTCTTAGAAGGGAAGTCGGCAGTCATTGCCACACATTGTCATTGTCATTGTTTTTGTAACACACATAGTAAAAGTGCTCAGTGCTGTAGGGTAGGGGTGATCAAGTTATGGGGACCAAGTTAAACAAATATCAACTTTATTTCAATGTTAATTATGTTGATTTTAGAGTGCCTAGCACTATTGAAAAAGTTATAAAAATGTTTGAAGTTGTAGCGTAAACTGAACTTTATTGTGTAAGAGTTATTTTTCCATTCATTCATATTTGTTTACATTTTTGGTAAATAAATCGCGAACGCAGAATACAGTGGCAATTCGGTTCGTTTTAAAAGTTCAACAACAATCATTGCGTTATATACGTTGCTGAGCAGATGAATTTTTCAAACATATGAAGCAATGAATTAGTAATTTCCTTAAGAGCGCGCCATTGCTGCCCAACGCGAGCGATTTCGTACCTCTCGCCCGCGCCACCCCGCGCCCCCTCTACTATAATACGCGGCGGCGCGCGGCGCGGGCGGCGAGCGGCGACGCAGCAAGCGCGATCGACTGCGTGAGTCGAGTTCGAGTTTGAACGGCGCGATGCCCCGGCCGCCGCCCAGCTGATCAACAGCGATCTGTGCCGGAGACGGACCGTGAATTTGAACTTGATTCGTATGGCAATAAAAATGTATTCGTAAAAAATTATGTCATTCAAATAAAGTTCAAATTCACGGAAGTATTTCCACGGTACGACGGATCGATGTGTAAAAGATAACACAGCTAAACAAACGAGCTCATTGTCGGTATACAATACATACATCATTATTTGAAGCTCCGTTCATAGACCTACAAACTGACATACCTACCACCAACATAGTAGGTAAATAGGTACTAGGGCTTCCATCCCGAGACGCGAGTTTCGAAATTTAGAGGCTCGTGTTTTTTTTTGTGGACTCGAGACTATAGACTGATCCGTTATTCTACCCTCGCGTAGGTACTTAATCTATATACTTAGGTCCCTAAAAGGTTAGTATGAAATAAAATGTTATGTAAATATTCATCAATGTTTATTTATTAAACAATTTAATATGTATAATCAGAATATATAATACCATTACAACAACAATAAAAATCCCATAAAAAATAAAAGACAAAGAGGTTTCAAAAAATTACGCGACGTGCAACGTTTGAAGGTATGTACTTATTACAAATATCGTATTACCGTAATAACAAAAAGTAATGTTCCCTAAACAAAAATAAACTCTCTCATAACATAACCATGCATACATGCATGGTTATGTTATGACAGAGTTCTAGTTTTTTTTTGTTCCAGGTACATGTACCTAGAACAAAATAATGTTTCCTTATAAATAAAAATATCGACCAAGCAAGTCGGGCCATGCATAATGTATAGGGTTCCGTAGCTGTAATTACAAACGACTGTAACATACTTTTTATGATGTAAAGATAAATAGAAGGCTATTAAAAGAGTATTGTTTGCTATGGTATTTTTTTTTCTAAAGGCAAACCTTTGAACTGGGACGTCTATTGTCTATTTTACAGTTTTATCTTTATTATTCGAAAAGTTATAATCACATTGTTCGCGAAATTATTTTAAAACAGTTTTTACTAAGTTTTAGCAACGTGGAAGGTTCTAGGTTAGAAATGGCAGGGAGGGTGGGGGGCACTGCAGTGCCTTGCAACGCCCCCTGGCATTGCAAGGCAGGCAATTTGGCGGGCCATATTTCGCAAACGGTATAACTGAAAAAAAGTGATGTATTGATTTATATTACCTTCGTTTAAATAGACCTATTCAATTATACCCATCAAGAGGGGGTGCATTGAAAAATATAATTCCTCCCCATTTGTATCTTTAGGCTTGTAAAAAAAACCGCCCAAGTGCAAAAATTTAATTAAATGTAACTGCACTGTACTGTATTTTTGACACTAAGCTAAAAATGGCTATTTTTATTGTTTTAGATATTTTTTAAGTTAAAAATATTACTAATGTATAGTTTACTAGTTTCAAAGAAAGCCGATAAAATTTGCTACAAAACGTTTTTTATTTTAAATCTCTAAATTCTATAGTTTAGAAAAAATATAAATTTTAAAAGTGTATTACTTAGTTTTGCAGGCCAGTATATTTCACAAACTGATCCCTAAATCGAAAAATGATTTTCACAAACCCGCAAGATTTTTTAAAGGACCATCCAACGGTAACATGGGTAGACGAGAAAAAAAAAACAGCATGTGTGCAATTTACACGTGGTAGAAGTGAAACCTTCAAAAACACTGTATAATGCTTCCTGTCTTATTTTCTCCCACGTTAAATCTTATGAATTTACATGTCTCTTTTTACTGTCGCTTTTTCGTTTCATAAACTTTCAAATTACAACGATGCTAAAGAACATCCATCGATCCATCCATCCATCCATCCATCGATCTATCGATCCGTCGATCCATCGATTCGTCGATCCATCGATCCGTCGTTCCATCGATCCGTCGATCAATCGATCCATCGATCCTTCGATCCACCGGTCCGTCGATCCGTCGATCCACCGATCCGTCGATCTATCGATCCGTCGATCCGTCGATCCATCGATCCATCTATCCATCCATCGATCCATCGATCCGTCGAACCGTCGATCCGTCGATCCACCGATCCGTCGATCCGTCGATCCATCGATCCATCGATCCATCCATCCATCCATCCATCCATCGATCCATCGATCCGTCGATCCATCCATCCGTCGATCTATAGACCTGTCGATCCATCGATCCGTCGATCCATCGATCCATCGATCCGTCAATCCATCGATCCATCAATCCATCGATCCGTCGATCCGTCGATCCATCGATCCATCGATCCATCCATCCATCGATCCATCCATCTATCGATCCATCGGTCCATCGATCCGTCGATCAGTCGATACATCGATGCTTCGATCCGTCGATACATCGATGCCTTTCGATCCATCGATGCTTCGATCCTTCGATCCATCGATACATCCATCCATCCATCCATCAATCCATCGATCCATCAATCCATCGATCCATCGCGATCCGGCGATCCATCGATCCATCGATCCATCGATCCATCCATCCATCGATCCACAAAAACACATAAAATTTCAAATCACAACGATGCTAAAGAAGTTTTCACTTCAAAAACATCCCCAATTTACGTGTACCTAAAAAAACCGATAGCGTAAAAAAATTTTTTTTCAAGATTTTATTTTACCACTTTGTCGGCGTGATTAATAATGTACGGACGCCAGCACATCAACCTACCCGAAACTGTCAAATTTTCGCAATCAACTTTGAACCTTATGCTTTAGTGATAAAGTTGAAAATCTATTAAAGAAATCTGACAGATTGTAGTAACTTGATGTGCTGGCGTCTGTACATATTATATCCATGCCAAATTATAGTTTTCTAATAGTACTAAAAGCCTCTGAGCTAAACTGCGGACGGACATGGCGAAACTATAAGGGTTCCTTTTTGACTACGGAACCCTAAAAAAGAGAAAGCCATCATGGCAATTTTATTTTCTTTGAATAAAATTCATCAGTTTGAATAAGTAATATTGATTAGTAAAAATATCAGTGATTGAACTAGGATGATATTATTTTGATACTTATTGTATTTTTACCCGCATTATATAGGTAGATAGGTAGGTACACACGGCTACGTATCAAGCTATACATTTCCAGTATATAAGCTGACCTCTCATTGTACGGGAAAGATTCAATTATGTTACATTATGCGATTTAAAATTTACATACATAAATACAAAGCATCACGCCTATATTGCCCGATGAGGTGGGCAGAGGTGCGGGAATCGAACCCAGGACCTCACAGCTCAGCAGTAGCGCTTGCGACCGCTAGACCAACGAGCCAGGTAAAAAAAATATTAACGGGGATTAAAAATTTACTTACTTTTTTTTCCCTAGGCAATAGACATTCGAAATACCTAAATAGCTAAGGAAATAAAAGAATTGATACCGTTATATAAATCGGTAGTTAGGTACAGACGCCAGCACACCAAGCTACCCGAAACTGTCAAATTTTCCCATTCAACTTTGAACCTTATGCTTCAGTGATAAAGTTGAAAATCTATTAAAGAAATTTGACAGATTGTAGTAGCTTGACATGCTGGCGTCTGTACTTACTTTTTTCTTTCTTTCGTTCAAAATACGGAGTTGTTCCCTCAAACGTTTTGTTTTGTTTTTTTTAAAAAACGTTGTCCCGCACTAGGAATTACTCCTGTATCGTGGGTGCGTTTACAAACATTTAAATTCACATACACAAACATCCAGACCCGGAACAACTACCTGTAGGCAATACAAATATTTGTCCGGTCGGGAATCGAACCCGCGACCGCGACACGCAGCGCAGCAGTCGATCGCTCAGCCACTGCGGCAACCACGGAACAAACTGTTTTTTCTGTTCCGTGGCGCCAACCATGTGTCGTGTTTTCCGAGAGTTTTCTTTTTGCCCATCTTTATTTACACTAAATAATGATAATAATTTATTATGTTTACACCAAACGGGTTTAACTCCTTTTTACAGTAGGTAATACTTACCACTAAACAAAATAAAAATGTCGAAAATAGTCCTCTCTCTGTAATGTCGCCAAACATAGGTTCGTCCTCCATCACATGCCGTAGCAGACTGATTGAATAAATTGAAAAGGATAGCGCTATTACTACCGCGTGCAAAACAAGAGACAGAAAGAGAGTATGCTCGCTTAGAATAAAATGACGCAAGCGCCAAATCACCGAATTGCTAATTACGAGGAGAACGAAGAGAAAAATAAAAAAATAATTCTGCACGATTTGAGATAATATTATTACCTATCTATTAGTTTAAAAATCATCATTAAATTCCATAGGGTTTCAGAGATCTAACTCAAAATAAGTGCAAAACGAGGTTTTTTCGTTATTTTTTTTTATCGAGATATTTTTATCCAATCGTGTTTTCGCTTCTACAAATTTAAAGATTATAAGTCCAAGTTTAATGTGTCCAAATAGCAAACTCTCAAGTCTTACAGATACCGATATCCAGATCGCCCAATATCACCAAAACAGCATAATATAGACTCTTAAAAATGTTTGACATTGTGATTGAAAGTGTATTATGCAATGAGGGTGCGGATCATCATCATCAGCTCACAGCGGTTCACAGTTCACAAGGCGTCTTTTAATGCAGTGGTGTGCGATACGATAACACACCATTTAACTAAGTCCTGGGCTGTTCTCATCTAGCTGCCACCAGCCACTCTGCTAAGACCGTTGCTCCATCTATACTGAAGGCACCCCACCTGAGCAAAGTGGTCGTGTTACCACAACACCTGCACTCAGAACTTGGGAATCGTGTTTGTTAATAGATTCCAAGTTGCTTTTCAGAACAATTTTTGAGTTGATAACTTTTTTAGGCGCGTTGGTCATTTTTTTGAGATGGGAGAAAACCATTGAACTCGCGCCACTGTTATCGTAGGCGACACCGCGCGTGTTTTGTTTATAAGACGATTAAAAATATACCCGCTTCGGATGTGTTCGACTGTCCTCGGTTTTAATGTATATCAGATATGTTAGTGAGTGATGGCCAAGCATTTTGTTTGTATTTTGTTTTCACTTCTGTCGGCACTTTCGGAGTGCCAGTGTTTTTTTTCTGGAGGTTCCCATATTTTGGCTTATGATAAATCCTGTGAATGTTGTCCATAGATGGCATTCAGTCCCTAGCAGAAGAGCTGAATTACCTCGTGGTGAATACTACCACTTCACAGAGCCACCACGCAGAGAACTGCGCCAAGAAGTTCCACGAGGCACATATCAGGGCTGGTAAGTCACTGAAGTCTAATGTTTAATGTGATGTTTCAGAGTCAGGATTTGTTGATTTTTCAGAATGTAGTTATACATAGTCTGATGTTAATATTTTTTTCTGTACATTCTACCACAACATACCTAAGTTGTTTGTAAACATATTATTCAACTAGCATTTTTAATTAAAGGCAATCAATTTGAAGATTTTATTTTAATAAGCAATAACAATAAGTTCAGTATCAATTAATATAATGACGAATTCAACGTGGTATGCGAAATTATACTAAATAGCCAAACTCGCGGCTACGTGGTCATAAAACGTGCGAGTGGGACGGTAAACATTTGTGTCTCGTGTCATCTCGCTTCCAGGATTTACGTCTATCAAGTGCAATGAATATTATTATCATGGATCAATAAAACATATAATTATTCAGTCTTGCCAAACGCTATCCTGTTACCCAGTAACTGGGTTCTGGGGGTCAAATAGACAGTAGTTCCAAGTAAAATTCAGGTATTTAGCAGTATCCAGTTAGGTTAGACTGGAAGTCGACCCCCACACGGGTGTAAGCAACATAGGCTAGACAGATAGTTGAACACTAACACTGCTGCTCGGTGCGGGTGCGGCAGGCGTCCGCTCGCCGTGGGCGTGCCACGCGCTGCGCGGCGCGCTGGAGGCCGCGGGCTGGGCGCCCTGGCTGGCCGGCTTCGGCCTCACCGTGTGGCTGCACTCGCGGCGCGGCGGTGGCGACACCGACCACTGGGGTGAGTCGTTCCACCGACATCTACACGTGAACCCTCATCAAACATCAGCATCTTCATTTCATCTAAAACCAACCCAGCAAAAGACACGCAAGTCCAAATCCGACAAAGCTGCACAACAGCTTTTTGTGTTCTTACAAAAAAACATTTTATGATAAGCAATGATACAGAAGAACATTTATTTAAGTGAACTCGGAGGTATAAGTTCGCTTATCGCGGATATGATTGGAGGTGCCATTCCCAGAAACTAAGTTTCCTTTTTGACATTACAAACATTATGTTTTTCAATGTATAGTCTTCTTTACGACTTTATTTTGCAATATTTATTACAGAAAAAATACCAGAAAACAACATTTAGTAAATAAAGTAAAAGACCATTTGCATAATTCATAATCAGCCGGATAATGTTTCCACTGCTACAGTTAGAGTTAATTTATTTGTCAAAAAAATGAGTATGCATACACAAAGCGTACAAGATGTTAAGTCCATCACAGTCATGTCGTGTGCTGGAACACAGGCCTCCACTCTGTGACAGGGAGTTAGCCATAATCCACAACGTTGGTGGATGACACACGTCTCCGAATTTTTGGTTCTAGGACATGCCGGTTTTCTTAAGATGTTTTCCTTCACCGTTTTGAGAACAGTGGTGATAAAATTAAATACACAAAGTAAATTGCCTGCCTGGGTTCAAACTTACGACCTACAACTCGTAAGTCAGCGCCGATACCGCTGGGCCACCACGGCACAAAACGTTTAGAGCATGACATCCTTTTGAGCTGTGTCTCTTAATTTTGTTCTTTTAATTGTATGTTAATAAATCTTAACAAAAAATATTTTCTTAACGGTTACTAAAGAACATAGAGGAAAAAGACCAATAACCATTAACCAGTCTCTTGTTATTTAATTTCAGATGGTATAGACGAGTTTAACGACGAGCCCTCAGACTCGGAAGCTAACAAGAAGACATCTCCCAAAAAAGAGGTTCCCAGCAAACCGGCTGAACTATCGCACGTGCTGTCAATAGGACACGAGTCGCTCATGTTGGAGGTGTGGCTCGATACTAATACAGGTATTGTCATCAAATTGCTAAGTGTTAAATCTCTTAGTTTTACCACTATCACGATTTTTTTAGGAAAAACACCAAATGTTTTGGTTTACTCAATAAAAGGTAACAAGTATAGTTGTTATGTCTTCTTAAGGGGGAAGTGCCACCTGTTTGCTGGTCGCGGGTTGTTCGAAAGAGTTACCGTGGTCCCTGGCACAGGTACCTGAAGGAACACGGGTGGGTTTTAGTCAGTAAAAGTCTGACACGCCCCCCGCTCCGACCAGAGCGGGAGAAGTTATTTGATAATTTCCCACCCGTAAAACATAAAAAAAGAAAAAAAAAGGGAGAAGCGCCAGGGCAGCCCGCAAAATTAAAATGTTCTTACGTTTTTTTTTAATTTACAGGTCAGTGTATGTTGATCAAATAATTTATTCGAGCCCGTAACAAGTATGTGTTTATAGAATTATAGTAATTAAAATCATCAATACAATCCTATTGAATGGCTATTTCTAGAAATACCAATCAATAGGATTATATGAACTTGAAGGGTTGTATTTCAGCAAATTCAAAAAACGTAAGACCGTACCGTAATTACCCATGTTTGCAAAAATAAATGATTTGATTTGATTTTTGATTTAAGAATATTTGAATCTCGCGGGCTATCCTAGCGCATCCCCCATAGTATCGACGGATTCGGATTTTTCTTTTCCATGTTACTAAACCAGATCATTATATTCCCAGGCATGTTGACGCTGCGCCTGTCGCGGCCGGAGCCGGGCCTCAACCGCGTGCTGAGCGACGCGCGCGTGCGCAGCGACGTGCCCGCGCGCGCGTGGAGCTGCGTCGCGCTCAACGTCAAGGAGCTGGTCTACAAGAGGCACATCTATGTGCAGGTTACTAACAAATAAAGGCTGTTTTAGTAAATTATTCATCGAGAGGAGAACAGTGTGTTATATGACTGGCGCTATATTTGCGAGCTTGAGTCCTTCGTTGTTGTCAGGATTCTAGCCTTAACGCCCTCGCTTTGCTCAGGAGGGCAAGCCTACTAGGCAGTTTTTTTTTTATTTTTATTAAACCTTTTGTAGTAATGTTGACGTCATTCAATACTAACGTTGAACTACAAAGCAATTTGGCTTTCAAAATATCTATTTTAGGTTTTCATACAATTTTTTGATTGGGGATCTATCTTATTCAAATCACATCATTATTAGTGAATTATAATGAAATTCAATACACCTTATTGCCCAGCTGTACCTCAGGGTTATAATGACGTACTATACGTTTACATGACATTTAATTTGACATAATCGCTTCTGATGTGAAAAGTCGAAGTATTTACAGGTTTAAAATATTTCTGCTTGGATTTACAGGTGACGGTTTACGTCAACGGATACGAGTGCGAAACAGTAACCCTGCCAGTACAAGGTACATATTTATATATTCTACACATTTAACACTAAGACCGAGTACCACAGGCGTTTTTTTTGTCGTGATTTTTTATCGCGCACTCGATGCGCGCTGTTGGTTCAACGCTCTACAAGAGTTGAAATCTTGTCGAGCGTTGAACTAATAGCGCGCATCTAGTGCGCGATAAAAACGCTTATATTTTTACTTGAGACGCTTTTTTTTTTCAGGATGGGATATCATCAAATGACCCCTAATGTGCTGGGTTGAGTGGAAGGGAGTGTCAGACTCTTACTGACTAAACCCCCCTGTGTTCCTTCCTTAGCCCTTTATGTTCCGGGCCAGCGGTAACCCTTTCGGACAATCCCGCTGACCCGGCAGGAACACGTACGCGCCGTCCGGCACGGGCCTGGTCCTGATCGGACGGTGAGCTACCCATTACTCTCCGCCCGCAGGTCCGCGCCTACGGTGGCCGGTCGCGCGGCTCCCGACGCCCAGAGCGTCTCCCGCGGCGGCTGGGACGGGAGGCTCTCTCCCTCAGCCGTCCCGCCGTCTCCTTCGCTAGCATGACTGGTTCGCAGAAGGAGGCGACTACCCCCCCTCCCTCTCGCCTCGGACCATGGCATGAACCAGGCCCGGACGCGACAGGTCGCCGCCGCTGCCGATCGCCTCTACGAGGACACGGCGGTGCTCCGCCCAAGCGGGGCAGACCTCCACCGTGTCAATGGTGACACCCGGGCGTTTCCTCCCGCCTGACGTGCAGGAACCTCTCGAAACATCCGTGTCCGGCGCCTTCACCTACCGCCTAACGCAGGTCCTCACCTGCGTCAGGCGGTAGGTGAAGGCGCCGTGACGCCTCTCTAGCCACTCCTCAAAGAGGGGTCTTACCGCCGCTATCGTGGCGTGCCCTGCGCTGGGTTGCGACAGTCGCTCTTTCCATTCCGCCATGAGATCGCGCCGGAGGTCCGTCCGCTCCGCCATGATTTGTCGCGGAAGCGAAAGTTTCCCCCCGGCGTAGTGCCTCCGCGCGCCACTCATACAGGCGCGCGAGGACTATCGCCTCCAGATCCCATGGCGGCAGTCCGGCAAGGAGGCTTGCCGCCTCGCCCGAGAACGTGCGGTACCCTCGGATCAGCCTAACGGCTACCACCTTCTGGGGCGCGTTCAAATAATGGGCGGCTCGCCGCCGCTGTGAACGCGCCCACACCGGGGCCCCGAATAGGGCCATGGACCGCACGACCCCCGCATAAAGCCTCCGGCAGGAGACGTTTGGCCCCCTCAGGTTGGGCAGGAACCGCTTGAAGGCGGCCGCGGCCCGTTCCAGTTTGGGAGCCAAACGTCGGAAATGCTCGACGAAGTTCCACCGGCTGTCGAGGACGAAACCCAGGTATTTCATCGTCGTCTCGACGCCGATGTGAACCCCTCCTACCGTTAGTTGGGATCCCGATGGTGGCGTGTTCCGGGGCCAATGAAACGACATGGCCTCGGACTTGTGCAATGCCACCTCGAGAACCAACTGCCGGATCCTCTCCACGACTATCGCAACCCCGCGTGTCATCGCGTCGGCCGCCGCCTGATGCGACCTCCCATGCGCTAGGACTAGCGTGTCGTCAGCGTAGCAAACCACGCTGACGCCATCAGGGAGGTCGGCCCGCAGCACCCAGTCGTAACCGATGTTCCACAGGAGCGGCCCCAGAACCGATCCCTGCGGGACACCGCACGACATCTCTCGCCGGTTCCACTCCCCGTCGCGACCGGGGTAGATGACGGCTCTGTCCGTCAAATACGCCCCGACTAATCGACGGAGGTAGGTCGGCACCCGGTGATACCGGAGTGCCTCCCCAATGCAGCCCCAGGGCAGGGTGTTAAACGCGTTGGCGATGTCGAGTGACACCGCTACGACGACCCCACCCCGAGACACCGCGTCCCCCGTCGTGAGGGCTCTCACGCGCATGATGGCATCCACCGTCGAGCGCCCCTTGCGGAAGTCAAACTGGCTGTCCGCAAAATCCGGCCCCGTCCTCACCAGGTGCCCGACGAGGCGGCCCGCAATCACTCTCTCAAAGAGCTTGCCGAGCTGTTCGAGCAGCACGATGGGCCGGTATGCGAACGGAGAGTCCGCAGGGCGCCCTGGTTTCTGAATGAGGACCAGCTTCCCCGTCTTCCAACGGAGTGGTAACTGGCCTCTCTACATACATGCGCTTAAGAGCGCCTCCAGTCCAGGCCCTAGAGCTCTCGAGGCCAGGACCCAAGCTTTACCTGGCATGCCGTCGGGTCCTGGGGCGATAGTCTTGGCCTTTAGCCTTCCTACCGCCGCTCTCAGATCTACCCCGGTCACTTCGGGGATGTCGTCGTCGTCCACGTGGTCCACTTCGGGCACCGCAACTGACGGAGCCATAGGCGGGGGAGTGTCGTCCCCCCGTGAAGGGAACAGAGCGCTCACCACCTCCTCCACAAGCTGGGGGCGGAGACTGCGTCAGCGGGAGGGCCCAGGTGCGGAGTTTATTCCGCACCATTTTGTAAGGGCGCCCTCACGGATCTCTGTTCACAGTATCCACCATGTCCTCGCGAGCCATGTCCTTGACCCGCTGGACAGCCTTTTGGAGGGTGGTCTTCGCCGCTCTGTACCCTTCGTACAGCTCCGCCTCCGTGGCTTCCGCATCCGGAGGGCGGATGCGGTCCCTGGTGTATAGGTGCCGCGCGTCGACACACGCCTTGCGTAGCGTCTCCACCTCCTGCGACCACGAGTACACCTGACGTCGGGTGCGTCCTGGCAGGAGTCGTGGCATTGCCACGTCACATATCTCAGACATGGCCTCCCGGAAGCTCGGAAGGCCTGTCCGATGATGTCACCCAGGCTTGCACGATCGAGGCTTCCAGGAGGAGCTCCCGGTCTACTTGAGGCGCTAAAGTTATTATTTTCACTCCCCAGGCATCCTCGTCCGCAAAGTGACGCCTACAAACGTGTTGATAGGCCACGCGAGCGCGGGCGGCGCGGGCGCGGGCGCCTACCACCTGTCGGGGCTGCACGTGTACCGCGCGCCTGTGCTCAGCGCCTACTGCGCCTTGCACGTCACTGCACACGGACCTGACCATGCGTGCCAGGTAGATATTCAGTAGTGCCAACTACTTTGATCTGTAACTGCATTTATATTTCCTACAAAAACATGTCATCATGCTGTTGCATCAACCAAACCCAATAAATACAATTTTATGTAGAACATTGTACAGCTGAAAGCCAATTAAAGTGGGAGCGATATAGGTTTAGACGTAATCAAGATGCAAACGAAACGCCTCGTAGGCCCATGTAACCAACTTCCTTTGTGAGTATCTGTACGATATAATGACCAAGACCAAGTACTTGAAACGTCACTCTACTACTTCCCAGCCTGCCCGGTTGAATTTCAATTTAAACATATTAACCCCGTAGCAGTAATCGAAAGCTTTTAAGCAAATTAAGATCAAATTGACCGAAGATCTTTGGGGAATGTCCATTAAAGTCTGTACCTCTATAATAGAGACTATTGTACCTTACTTAGCCTTAGTATTTAATTTGTGTCTTGATCAAGGAGTCTTCCCGGATTTAATGAAATACAGTAAGGTAATACCACTTTACAAATTCGGGGACAGTAAAGACACCAATAATTATAGACCCGTATCCGTTTTGCCGGTTTGCAGCAAGGTGTTTGAAAAGATAATTCTTAATCAAATGCTCAATCATTTTAACACGAATAAAATCCTACACGATCAACAATGCGGTTTCACCAAAGGTCGTTGTACGACCGACGCTGGTGTAAATTTATTAAAACACATTTTTAACGCGTGGGAAGAGGCCATAGGAATCTTTTGTGACCTCTCCAACGCATTTGATTGCGTTGATCACGAAACCTTGCTTTTGAAACTTAAGCATTACGGACTTGGAAAACTTCCGCTCAGTTTAGTTAGTTCTTATTTAAATGATAGGCAACAGCAAGTTCAAATAAATGGTGTCAATTCGAATGGTTTAACAGTAAAAATGGGTGTGCCACAAGGCTCGATATTGGGTCCTTTCCTCTTTTTAGTGTATGTTAATGATCTAGTCCATTTATTAAAAAAATCAACCACAAATGGTGTTATTTGCTGATGACACTTCCTTAATTTTTACGGTAAATAGACATGCTACCAATTTTGACGACGTAAATAACGCCCTACTGCAGGTCCAAAATTGGTTCACTGTTAATAATTTAGTATTAAATGGATAACAACTAAGTGCATTAGATTTTCTTTACCAAATGTCAAGAGTAGTGATTGTGAGATAATATTGAATCAAGAGAAACTAGAATTCGTCGATGAAAATGTTTTCATAGGGATCACGCTCTACTCAAGGCTACAATGGGGTCCTCATTTAACTTTTCTTGCAAGACGGCTAAGTTCAGCAGCTTATGCTGTCAGAAAAATCCGTCAATTTACTGATGTAGATACCGCGAGACTAGTCTATTTTAGTTACTTTCATAGTATCATGTCTTACGGTATTTTACTTTGGGGACGGGCTGCAGTCATCGATTCTATTTTTATTCTGCAGAAAAGAGCCATCACAGCCATTTATATTCTCCGCAGGCGCGATTTTCTAAGGGAACTGTTTAAGGAAATTAACATCATGACGGTGCCTTGTCTACGAAATATCCATATCTACGAAAACATCATGTATGTAAGAAAAAACTTACATTTTTTTTTTCTTATTTAAAATGGGCTTGCTCTTGACTCTAGTCTAGGTCAGAGATGACAGAGACAAAGTCTACGAAGGAGTGAGCTCACCCAGAAGAAGCCTGTTCACTCTTACTTTGAAGAGATTCGGGTTGTATGCACTCGGAAACACAAACGCAGGTAGAGAGTTCCACTCTTTTGCTGTGCGCATTATAAAGGACATTTGAAAACGCTTAGTGCGAATTGGTGGAATAGCAACTAGGTAGGGATGGTAACTTGTAGTGCGTCTGGATGTCCGAAGGTAGAAGGGAGCCGGTGGAATGAGGTCGTGGAGTTCTTGGGCACACTCACCGAAGTACAATCTGTAGAAGACCGACAAGCAGGCAACCTTGCGCCAATGAGCCTTTTAGCTCTGCGTTCCACCGAGTCAAGCGCGGCAAGTTGGTATTTCGCTGAGCCATCCCAAAGGTGGCTGCAATACTCCATGCAGGATCGGACTTGTGCTTTATAAAGGGTTAAAAGCTGTCCGGGTGTAAAGTATCGCTTCACCCTATTAAGGATTCCCAGCTTCTTGGCCGCAGTTTGGGCTTTGTACTCGATGGTGGCGCCGAAGTTGAGACTAGATGTCAACTCCATACCCAGGAGCTCGAGCCGATCTGTTACAGGAGCAGATGTTCCCCGAAAAGTAGGAGTCTGGTCGAAATGACTCCTTTTGGCGGTAAAAACACACGCCTGTGTTTTGATGGCGTTAAAAGAAACCAAATTGTCATCACCCCACCGGGAGACAAGGCTTAAGGTCAAATCTGTCCGCTCCACCATGGCCTCTCTCAAGAAACGAACTTCGGCCCCGCTGGCCCTTGCGCTGGACAAGTATCTTTCTGAAACAGTACTGTCATCTGCGTACCCAATACCAGGCTGAAGTAGGTCATTGATGTGCAGCAGGAAAAGAGTTGCAGAGAGAACAGACCCCAGACATATTTTTAGTAAAAGAGGTGAAAGACATAATTATAGTACTAGAAATAGGGACCTATTAGTTCAACCAGGTTTCAGACTGGCTAAAGTACACTCATCTTTTATGGGGTACTGTTTAAAATGTTATAATAAAAGACTTCCCCACATTCTTCAATTGAATGAGACAAAATTCAAGTCTTGTATAAAACGCACACTATGCAGTCAGGCATATTATAAGTTAGGGGATTACATCGCTGATAAAATGCCTGGCTCAATGCTGGTCCTGCTCCACAACCACAACTAATTGATTAAGACTTGAAAATTTTGTTGGAGCTGCTGAAGGTTGTAAGACTATCTTTGCATTGTATAAACTCAATTTCCTTTGTATTGTATAATTGCATAGCACAGATGTGAGTTCTATGTATATACTATATCCTATGTACCATTTAACGGGTAATGTGTCTTTCATTGACTTGAATGTGCCCTGGCGGCTGATAGTATGTCATGCTCACACAAATGTCTCGCTGACGGTGGCGTGTGTGTTGGATCATTTAGCTCCCTTCAAAATGGTTGAGCTGAATGGTGCTGATCTATGCGTCATGTTCGTGAACGGGCGCCGTCAGTTGGGGCTGGTCATCACTTAGCTGCCTCGGCTTATTTTTAATTATTTTAATTTTGAATTGTTGTTTTCTTACTATTTGCTGTACTCTGGACGCTTTTAACGCGTACGTCTTTTTTTTACATCGTTCTCACATATATATAATTATAAATTCACATTAATGATGTAACTAATATTTTTGTTATTCTTGATTTACATCAACGATCTCCCCAAAATTATGACGGAATCGTGCGTATTGTTCGCAGATGATATCTCAATATTGACTTCTTGTAATGATAATGACTCTCAACGCCTACATGACACTTTAAATCAAATTATGTTAAATATACAACATTGGATGAAAGACCATAACCTAGAAATTAACTTCTTGAAAACTAAAATTATGCAATTTAGGCCTCATCAAAAAAAACCCTTAATTATAAAATTTACGTTTGAAGGTATTAAACTAGAATGTGTAGATACTTTTACCTTGTTAGGTCTGGAGCTAGACACTCATATGACGTGGAAAGCACATATTCAAAAAATAAAATCAAAACTATCTAGTTTCGTATATGCACTACGTGAGCTGAAAAAAACAACTGATTTAAAAACTGCCTTAACTACTTACTATGCGTATGCATACGCATGGCTAAAGTATGGAATAATTCTATGGGGAAATAGTGTTGACAGCAACGAGTTGTTTTTACTACAGAAAAAATGTGTCCGGATACTAGTCCATATTGAAAACGACGAAAGTTGTAGACCCCATTTCAAGAAACTGGACATTCTAACTTTGACATCAATTTATATATTAGAAATCTGTAAGTTTGTAAGGCAGTATTCAAACTTCTTTGTCAAAATCTCTGACCAACATCGCCGATATGTACCGCGTTCACGTTTCGAAAACACCCTCGTATTACCCCAATCGAAACTAAAACTACATAGTACTAGCCCTCACATCATGGCAATAAAAATTTATAACAAAATACCTAATATGATAAGAATGGAAGACAATGATAACATATTTATAAAACGGCTCAGAAAAGTACTAATTGACAATTGTTATTATACATTGAACGATTTTTTTAATGATGACATTTAATGGATTAACTTTTATTTCTTATTTTTATTGAATTTTGGTTTTTATTTATCGACATTTGCATTATTGTGTATTAGAATAATTTCTTTAAAATAACTGTATTTTGACTATTATTTTAATGACATGATGACCGCATTTGACTATTATTATTATTATTATATTTTATTTTGACTATTTTCTTTCTCTTTTTTGTTTATATTGCTTTAAATTTTTTTCAATGATTTTGCTTATAATAAATTCATTAATTTCTAATTATTGTTATTATCTTTGGAGGCTACTGCCAATATTTTATAAAATTGTTGTGCCCGACAGGGTCCATGTGAGCTATATTTTTATTATAAGATCTCATAAAACACATGTGATTGCAATAAATAATTGAATTGAATTGAATTGAATTGAATTTGTAAAAATATAATTTAAAAGAGTGTCCATGGAGTTTCTTGCCCGTTCTTCTCCATAGGTACCTACGCTTTGGAATGGGCAACTAGCTTCATATTTTCTGATTGACCGACTTTTTGACAATGAGCATTGTTCATATTTTTTTAAATGTTGTAATTGAAAAACCATTTCGAGGAATAGCGTTACTGATCATTACGGACTAATTAATTATGAAAAATAGTCATATTTTATTGATATTTTTGATAAAATACGATTGACCTTCTTTGCCCTTCAAATTACGTCGGCTTTGCCCATACAGTTTTGTATCGTTACCTCCGGAAAAAAAAGTAAGATTGTCTACAATCTGTCAAATGTCAAATTATTATAAATATGTCAAAAATATAAACATTCTTGTTTATATCTCATTACATTACATAGGTACATTATTTCAACACTGGACAATATTGAATATACTGAAAGAGTTATAGAATACAGGAAGTGCTTTGTTCCAACTTGCAGCAATAATAGTTGCCGCGTGCGTTATTATTCTATTTCTAAGACGCTGCGTCGATTGTTCTAGTGACGATAGACAGTAGTATATTCCTTGGAGGACACTTACACATAAAAAACACTATTTGTAAATAAATACACTAAGATAGGATTCGATTATTTAAGACGTCTATTCGGCCTATTGACACTGACAGATGTGACAGTACTCTTTGGATTGATGACGTTGTGTTGACAGATTAAAATTTTTAATTATGTACTAGTCAGGCAACGGCACTTAATCTTTATGCCACTGATGATGTCACCTACCTTAAAAACTTATAAAAATTAAAAAAATTTTTTAAAGTAACTATTGAGCCAATCATCAAAATATTCAAATTAGTTTCTCAAAATAATCTAAATTTTCAAAAAATAAAATAAAACCTAATGGTTAGAAATTTTGGACAATCCCCATTCAAAAGTGCCTGTAAATAGTTTAATGGGGATTGTCCAAAATTTCTAACCATTAGATTTTATTTTATAGAAAAAAAAAAAAAATGAAAAAAAAAAAAAAATAAAATTGAAAAATGAAAATGAAAATTGAAAAAAAAAAAAAATTTGAAAATTTAGAGTATTTTGAGAAACTAATTTGAATATTTTGATGATTGGCTCAATAGTTATTAAAAAAAAATTATTGAATTATTTTAAGTTTTTAAGGTAGGTGACGTCATCAGTGGCATAAAGATAAAGTGCCGTTGCCTGACTAGTACATAATTAAAAATTTTAATCTGTCAACACAACGTCATCAAACCAAAGAGTACTGTCACATCTGTCAAAGTGTCAATAGGCCGAATAGACGTCTTAAATAATCGAATCCTATCTTAGCGTATTTATTTACAAATGGTTTTTTTTATGTGTAAGTGTCCTCCAAGGAATATACTAGGTACTCTCTATCGTCACTAGAACAATCGACGCGGCGACTTAGAAATAGAATAATAACGCACGCGGCGACATTATTACTATTATTGCTGAAAGTTGGAATAAAGCACTTCCTGTATTCCATAACTCTTCCAGTACTTATATTAAATATTGTCGAGTGTTGAAATAATGTATGTAATGTAATATAAACAAGAATGTTTATATTTTTGACATATTTATAATAATTTGACATTTGAGTTTGACAGATTGTAGACAATCTTACTTTTTTTTCTGAGGTAACGATACAAAACTGTACGGCCAAAGCCGACGTAATTTGAAGGGCAAAGAAGGTCAATCGTATTTTATCAAAAATATCAATAACAAAATGACTATTTTTCATAATTAATTAGTCCGTAATGATCAGTAACGCTATTCCTCGAAATGGTTTTTCAATTACAACATTTTAAAAAATATGAACAATGCCCATTGAAATAAATGGTTTGAGTTTGACTCAAAATAACGTTACGCGTAGTTCCGGTAGCGATAATTTGTAGCGTTCCACCAGGATCGTAACAAAACTAATTCCTTGGCTATAACGATACTGACAAACGAAACGAAATCTTAAACTGTTCACTAACAATTTTATCAATATATCGTTATTAGTATAACGATATAATAAAGTTATTCATTTCGATACTCAACTTTGCCAGCTTCTTGACTTTTATGATGACGAAAAAGTATGAAGAATAACGTTACAAATTAATCTGTAACGTTTATCCTGTAACGTTATTACAAGCAGATAAGCATAATATTACTGATACCTATACCGTTACTTATAATATTGTTCTACGAAAATGATATTCCTTAACGTTTTCTTTTGTAACGTTATTGATATTTTTAGGTTTTAGTATCGTTAAAAATTTTAGAACGTTGTACGATAACATTAGTGGTAACGGAACGAAATTCATTTCGTTTTCAAGTCCCTGACTAAGACGGTTTGTTCCCACTTCCTACAAACTCAAGTTAGAACTTATATTTTACTGTTTTCTATCCACATTAAAATATCGTTAACCAATAATCAGTTTTCTTGGCACAGGTGCGGTGCGAGTCGCCCAACTTCCCGTTGTTACTGACACCAAACATACTCGACTCCAATATTGATTGGGACCAGGTAATTTTTACCAAAATTTGCCAAAATAACTAACACAAGTGTTTAAGTGGTGTATGTACCTAATTACTAACAAATTGGGATTTATGATATTGAAAATAAATTATTATTAATAATAAATGCAATATAATTATCTCCATTAGGTATGTAATTAGATCCATGGTTACTATAGTCTTCTGTAACACAAACTACTAATTTTGCAGGTATTTGAGATGCCAGCATCGACGCTGCGTGAAATGCACGACAACTTACTGCTGACCTTCTCTGCGAGCGCGCCCAACATTATGAACCTTTATCATCAGACCGTTGCGTTGCCCACAGGTTAGTTTTGTGTTATCTCAGTTAAATAATAATATAAACAGAGATATTATTCATTGTAGTTGTTTTTGTCCAAAAAAAATACTCAGAATTCTTTAAAAAAAATCATGCTAACAGACTTAGTTTCTCTTCTTCTTTGTGTACGATTTTAGACCAGCATAGCTATTCACAACCTCCCGACAAGATAACGCATCGAAAATGACACATTTCGATAAATTGATTTGCCGGGTTGGGAGAACAGCGGTAGCGGTCGTCTATTTGATTTAAACTGGCCAATATTTTGGGTTTTGGACTTGTGTACAACATTTAGAAGACTCCTACGATGACATTGATTGATGTTCGATACGGTACGAAAGCGTATTGAGTATTTGTGAATAGCTATGCAGGTGGGGCTGCAAGTTTGTTGCGCCACATCTTTTTCCCAGCTAAAGCACCAGGAAGTGATGGAGGGCAGGCGTTTTTGGGGACTGTCTTATGTAATTACTAGCAGTGCCTCGCGGTTTCACCCGCATAAGTGTCGGTTCCATGGGAATATCGGGATAAAAAATATCCTTTCTGTTATTCTGATGTATAAAAGCTATATTGCTGTAAAGTATCTTCAAAATCCGTTGAGTGGTTTTTGCCTGAAAGGGTAACAAACATCCGTCCATCCATTCTCACAAACTTTCGCATTTATAATATTAGTAGGATGGCGTTCAAAAAGTGCAGCTCAGTTCGAATATGTGACTGATTGATTGAGTGCTTCCAGTATTCGCGGGGCGCGCGGCCGCGCCCGCGAGCCCGCCGGGCGCGGGCGCGCCGCAGACGCTGCGCGCGACGTGGGCCGGCGCGGCGCGGGGCGGGCGGCACCGCGGCGTGGCGCCGGCCGTGCACGTGCTGGGCGGCGCGGACATCTTGCTGTACTTGTACGCTAGGGTGAGTTGTCGATCATCCTCGTCCTGCTGCGGGGGTCGTTGCAGCACATCTTCTTCCCGAGATCTCTATACAAATTCTATACTTAGTGGGAAGTAACCAAAATAACCTAACTTTAATATGATTTTTCATGAAACTGATAAGACTTAGGTATAAAATAAAAATAATATGAGTAACTACATGATATTGTGTAACAGAAAAACAAAAACATCACAAAGTTACCTCCAACTTTCAAAACTTTTCGATTTGCACTTAAGGATAAAAATTTCATGATTATTTGTGTCCCACACAATCCTCAGCTCTGAAAACTTCATGAAATCAATTTTGAGAAGGCCAAAAATAGAAAAATAAAAAAATAAAATGACCACAAAAACGTACTTGATAATTTTGTGTCCAACTCTACTCGACTTGAAAAATGTCTGTAGAAGTTCACATGGAACTTTGACATACTTCTATGTAGTAAACCAAGTCGAAATTATCATAGTTGGAGACAACTATTTTTCTTCACTATTTTTTGACACCAAATTCAAATTAAAAAACGTAAGCGTTCCGCGGTAATCTGGTGAGGATTGTAGCGAGAAAGGCTCTCAACATAATCCTTACCAAGGCACCTTTGTATCTCTGGAATCACTTGACTATTTTCGAAATTTGGCGTAGCGTTACGAGTTTACGACGGTAAATATAGGTACCTACCAACAAACATTTAAATGAAGAAGATAATGGACAGTTAACTGTTAAGTTAATCGTATCAAATCCCATTGGTGAAGGATTTTTCAGTTATTTTTTTGTCTGTGCTAAAATACCAATCAACCCAATCCAAATCCAATCCCTATCTCTTTGATTATACCTACGCGAAAAAAAGAAAAACACGGACAGTCTTCGCCATATTATGATTCATATTGTTATCCTTTTATGATTCTGCCAAAGTGGCCTTTTTAGGCCCCCAGAAATAATTATCGTTGAAAACTTCTATTACTTTTAGTTGGTATTGAGTACCAGTCCACACTGTAACTACTTGTCTGAAAATAATTAATTTAATTTAAAAAATCTGAAAAAGAAGAAAACAACAACTATGTTACGTATGTTTTTCCCGGGCGTGGCGGCCGCCCGGCCGACCGCAGCCATCCTCTCCCCGCGCCCCGCCCGTGCGGGCGCGCGGGGTGCCCCGGGCGTGGCGGCCGCCCGGCCGGCCGCAGCCATCCTCTCCCCGCGCCCCGCCCGTGCGGGCGCGCGGGGTGCCCCGGGCGTGGCGGCCGCCCGGCCGGCCGCAGCCATCCTCTCCCCGCGCCCCGCCCGTGCGGGCGCGCGGGGTGCCCCGGGCGTGGCGGCCGCCCGGCCGGCCGCAGCCATCCTCTCCCCGCGCCCCGCCCGTGCGGGCGCGCGGGGTGCCCCGGGCGTGGCGGCCGCCCGGCCGGCCGCAGCCATCCTCTCCCCGCGCCCCGCCCGTGCGGGCGCGCGGGGTGCCCCGGGCGTGGCGGCCGCCCGGCCGGCCGCAGCCATCCTCTCCCCGCGCCCCGCCCGTGCGGGCGCGCGGGGTGCCCCGGGCGTGGCGGCCGCCCGGCCGGCCGCAGCCATCCTCTCCCCGCGCCCCGCCCGTGCGGGCGCGCGGGGTGCCCCGGGCGTGGCGGCCGCCCGGCCGGCCGCAGCCATCCTCTCCCCGCGCCCCGCCCGTGCGGGCGCGCGGGGTGCCCCGGGCGTGGCGGCCGCCCGGCCGGCCGCAGCCATCCTCTCCCCGCGCCCCGCCCGTGCGGGCGCGCGGGGTGCCCCGGGCGTGGCGGCCGCCCGGCCGGCCGCAGCCATCCTCTCCCCGCGCCCCGCCCGTGCGGGCGCGCGGGGTGCCCCGGGCGTGGCGGCCGCCCGGCCGGCCGCAGCCATCCTCTCCCCGCGCCCCGCCCGTGCGGGCGCGCGGGGTGCCCCGGGCGTGGCGGCCGCCCGGCCGGCCGCAGCCATCCTCTCCCCGCGCCCCGCCCGTGCGGGCGCGCGGGGTGCCCCGGGCGTGGCGGCCGCCCGGCCGGCCGCAGCCATCCTCTCCCCGCGCCCCGCCCGTGCGGGCGCGCGGGGTGCCCCGGGCGTGGCGGCCGCCCGGCCGGCCGCAGCCATCCTCTCCCCGCGCCCCGCCCGTGCGGGCGCGCGGGGTGCCCCGGGCGTGGCGGCCGCCCGGCCGGCCGCAGCCATCCTCTCCCCGCGCCCCGCCCGTGCGGGCGCGCGGGGTGCCCCGGGCGTGGCGGCCGCCCGGCCGGCCGCAGCCATCCTCTCCCCGCGCCCCGCCCGTGCGGGCGCGCGGGGTGCCCCGGGCGTGGCGGCCGCCCGGCCGGCCGCAGCCATCCTCTCCCCGCGCCCCGCCCGTGCGGGCGCGCGGGGTGCCCCGGGCGTGGCGGCCGCCCGGCCGGCCGCAGCCATCCTCTCCCCGCGCCCCGCCCGTGCGGGCGCGCGGGGTGCCCCGGGCGTGGCGGCCGCCCGGCCGGCCGCAGCCATCCTCTCCCCGCGCCCCGCCCGTGCGGGCGCGCGGGGTGCCCCGGGCGTGGCGGCCGCCCGGCCGGCCGCAGCCATCCTCTCCCCGCGCCCCGCCCGTGCGGGCGCGCGGGGTGCCCCGGGCGTGGCGGCCGCCCGGCCGGCCGCAGCCATCCTCTCCCCGCGCCCCGCCCGTGCGGGCGCGCGGGGTGCCCCGGGCGTGGCGGCCGCCCGGCCGGCCGCAGCCATCCTCTCCCCGCGCCCCGCCCGTGCGGGCGCGCGGGGTGCCCCGGGCGTGGCGGCCGCCCGGCCGGCCGCAGCCATCCTCTCCCCGCGCCCCGCCCGTGCGGGCGCGCGGGGTGCCCCGGGCGTGGCGGCCGCCCGGCCGGCCGCAGCCATCCTCTCCCCGCGCCCCGCCCGTGCGGGCGCGCGGGGTGCCCCGGGCGTGGCGCAGCCATCCTCTACCCGCGCCCCGCTCGTGCGGGCGAGGGGCGTGTGTGCGCCAACACAGAGTCTGTCCTTATGTCGAACAAGGTTTCACAAGCTTAACTTTATTAACAATCTATTTAACTTGTACCTACTATGTCCGTCTTTTTATAAATTCCCAGGTGGTAGAACTAGAAGGCAGTGCTGCGGAGCAGGCGACGGCCCTGAGCATCCTGCTGCGCGCGTGCCGCGTGGACAGCCGCCTGCACGCCGAGCTGTACGCGGCCGGCGCGCCCGAGCTGCTGCTCGCGGTGCTGGCCGCGCCGCAGTGCGTCGTGAGCCATCACGCGCTCAAGGTACGCGCCTCCAGCTTGTCGCTAGCAGGCCACTGCGGAGCAGGCGACGGCCCTGAGCCTCCCGCGCGCGCACGGACAGCCGCCTGCACGCCGAGCGAATTAGAATTCAATTATTGTTGATAGCTGTGCCCCGCAGTTTCACCCGCGTTAACTTGAGGAAAATACTCGTACCTACTAAAATAAATATTACTTAAGATTATTTCTTAGTATATTACTTTAAGAAGCCGTTTTAGGTACATCATCAGCTATGATTAGTAAGAGTAGAACTATAATAAAAAATATCACGCGAACAGCGGTGCTATTCTGTAAAAGTCTCACCGTGAACACTTAGGTGAAGTGAGCGTGGAGTGAGCTGTCAATAATGTCACTTCCTAACAAAAACAAACTCACTTCACCTTAGTTTTCACGGTGTTTTTACAGAATCGACTGGCAGGAATAATAAAGGAAGCTGGATAAAGTACTGGGGTCTTATAAAATCTAAGCCACGCGCCATGGTACCTCGCAGAGCTACCGGGCGGCTAGTCAGCGCCCTCCTCATGACCAGCCGCCTTGCAGAGTTATTTTAAAACTATGATATCTTCTAAGATATTCATTGAAATAAAATGATGTCCAGGGCGATTTCGTTTAAAATTAAATACGTGTGATGAATAACGTATTTATTTGGATAAGAAATAATATCATGTTTATAAAAACATCTTCGCAAATAATGTATTATTTTAGAACAAATTTGATTACCATAAAAAGGTTATGAGATAGACATATGCTGTAGCGGACTTTTTTTAGAACATTTAAAGGGGAACAATTCCGTCATACATGATTTTTGCACAACTTTAACTGTTTATGCAGCGTACGCAACGGAAACTCTCTAAAGGAATCATTTTTCCCGTATTTGCAACATTTTTCATTGATGCTCCGCGCCTGTTGGTCGTAGCGTGATGTTATATAGCCTTACTCGATAAATGGACTATCCAAACAAAAGGAATTTTTCAATTCAAACCAGTAGTTCGTTAGTGAGATTAGCGCGTTCAACCAAACAAACTCTTCAGCTTTATAATATTAGTGTAGATTGACATCTAAGGACCAGCTGCTGCTGCAAAGAGATTTTTAATTCTCCGTTGTACTAGTGTTTTACTGAAGTTGCACACGTTCGACTTGAATCAACAGCCATGAGCCACTCAAGTCTTTTCTTTCTAGCCTTCATTGCTTTTTATATAGCCGGGTTGGCTAATTTGTTTTATTTTGCAAGCCTTTAGCATTTTAACACTTCCTATGTCGTATTTCAGGTGATCTTGGACGAAGCTTGCAGCACTCCGTTACTGAGCGCGTGCGGGGACAGCGTACAGCTCGCAGCCCGCACAGACGCCGTGCTGCTGCAGCCTGAGCTGCTGGTCTTACTAGCCAATGCGTGGAGGCAACTGGATACTGAACAGGTTAATCAAACTATGTTTTTGTTGTGAAATATTAACGCAGTGGTTGGGCCACATCTATATTATATAAAATTCAAAGCTCTGACTGACTGATATATCACACACAGCCTAAACCGCTGGTCCTAGAGACATGAAATTTGGAGGTTGTGTTATTTGTGAAGAGTAGGTAACCACGAAGAAAGGGATTTTCGAAATTCCACTCCTAAGGTGAAATTTTACGCTGAGGAAGTCGCGGGCAGAAGCTAGTTGGCT
Organism: Luperina nickerlii; assembly: GCA_963855955.1. Lineage (NCBI taxonomy): Eukaryota > Metazoa > Arthropoda > Insecta > Lepidoptera > Noctuidae > Luperina > Luperina nickerlii. The sequence goes on from OY979670.1 coordinate 23,576,860, forward strand.
ATAAAGCTGTGCAAAATTAGCGTTTTAGATGCAAAATGAAATACTTTCAGAATTATAGAATTGTGGTACTACAGTGACGCATCAGAAGGAAATCTCCGATGTAAACAACTTTCAAAATCTAGTCGGCATCACATCTCATCAACAATCAATGTCAAAAATTTAGATAAATTAGAGGCATTTTAGACAGCTTTAGAAAATTCTAGAATAATACTAAAAACTACCATCCCCTCTTCTCCCAGGAGTTAACCTGGGAAGTAGAAAATATGAACGGCACACGAGAACTACAGCACGGCTCTGCGTGGGCGCTGGCTCTGTGCTGCATGCGGGCGTTGCTGCGGGACTCGCACCCGCGCCGCGCCTTCAACCACTACCAGATGAGCCGCGCCGGCCTGCTGCACCAGCTGCTGCTGGCCTGCAAGGTACCACAGGGACAATAGGGTTACTTGCGATGAATGTAGGGACAAAAATCAGACCTTCTCGACCCGTTCAGACCTATTCGACCTATTTGTCAAGTTCATGTCATCCATACGTCACGTTCATTCGCATATTATGTGCAATATGAACATAGATCAAGAGACCCTTTTTTTCGGTGGGAAATCAAATAACTTCTTCCGCTTTGGGCGGAGTGGGAGGGCGTGTCAGACTTTTACTGACTAAAACCCACCCGTGTCCCTTCAGTTGTCTGTGCCAGGGGCCACGGCAACTCTTCGCCGGCTTCCCATGCACTCTCGCTCCATACCATCGCCTGGAGCGGAGCCGGACGCGAGACATCGACGCCGGGAGCTCGCGGCGGTGCTCCGCCCAAGCCGGGCAGGCCTCCACCGTGTCCTCCGGGCGATCCACACAATGGTGACACCCGGGCCTTTGCTCCCCCCTTATCCGGAACAGTAACCTCCCGAAGCAGCCGTGTACGATGAGGACCTGTGTCAGGCGGAAGGTGAGGACGCCGTGGTGCCTCTCCAGCCACTCCTCACACCGCCGCAATCGCCGCAATTGTGGCTCGCCCATAGACCGAGAGACCCTGTATGACGTGTAGCTCGCCCACAGGAGCGCTTCCTGAACTCCGCGAGCGGGCCCCTGCGCGGCGCGGCCCCGGGCGCGCTGGTGGAGCTGGTGCGGGGCCTGCTGGGCGCGCCGCCGCTGCTGCACCGCCTGGCGCTGCTCTGCGACTTCCTGCTGCTCATGCACCAGGTATGTAGTGATAAGTATTATAACTAAAACGTGCCCTTCATACGAGGTAATCATGTCGCGAGGCATTTCTGCCCTCATAACACCAACGCCTTTTTTTTTTTTTTTTTTATTCTATTTTTTTTTGGACTTTTATACTACATGTATATGTCAGTCCGATTAATCTTATTTACTAGTTACATTATTAGTTGTCGCCTTGTGGATATCTTTCTGTAGTGTTGTGCAGGTTTATCTTACTGAATATCGAGCAAACAAGGATGTTGCTGTCGTCTAGTGAAGACGAACGATACTTTATCGATAGGCAAGAGTCCTTATATCTCGTGTTCAATCAAATCTAGTTACGAAAAATATTATTATATCATCACTATTAAAAAATAATTTTCTGTTTACCAGGCTTGCGACACTTTCGTCACCCACTCCCGAGCAAACTTTTACTTCCTGCTCACATCAGAGACACAGGAGATGAGCGAGTTCTCCTCCAGCTTCACCAAGAACAAACCTTCTAAACGAGTCAAAAAGAGAGTCGAGGAAAGACCCAGTGTATCCAGTACCTCCACCGAAGAAGTGTTGAACGATAATAGTCTTAATTCCCTGAAGGATAAGGCTTCGAGTGTTGATGATCGGATAGATAGCAGCTGCGGCAGTACCGAGTCGACTAAACAAATGAAGTCTATGATCAATACGCAGATTAAGGAAGGCAGGTAATGCGTTTTATCTAGTAACGAAAGTTTTTAGTATATCCCTGATAGACGTACGTAAATACATTTGACCTTGACCTATATGTTGTAGCAGTATGCTCGCATTATTGGATTGCAATAAACGATGTGAGATTTGATTATGTTCGCATGAATATACTCATTATTAGAGTGATGGTGTAAAAGAATCGATAACAAATTCTGAATCTATCATTTTAGGAAACACACCGCGTCCTCTACGTCAGAAAATTCAGATACTCCAGTAGCCGGTAAGTGAAGTATAAAAGATGACATGATCAGTTTTAATAATGTTGCTATGTCAATAGCTGTTGAAGGCCTACGTACGCGCGAACGAAAAATTTCAAGCACTGGTTAGCGCCGAGGGTTGAAAATCTAACAGTCGTGTGAACGAGGGCTCTCAGAGGCTGTTGTTACCGTCATATCGTGGGTTTCATTGAGACCTAACGACGACTTTACCATTACAACATACCATTTTGTTAATAGCAACTGTATTGCATTGAAATAAAGAAAAAATATGGTCTTGAATGAAACTCCAATAATGTGATCGAATTCTAAGCTTCTGTAGCACTATATAACATTATAGAATGCACCGCTTGCAAAAGCAAAATAATTCACGCGCTTAAATTACACACGGCAACATCAGACACGCGAAGTAGAGTAGCACTGTTGTGTTTGATAGTTTAAGTAACACATAGCCAGCACACGTGACAGTAGAATATCGCATAAATAAAAATCATTGACACGACAGCCTTTAAAACGGTTTCACTTAATTTATAAGGGAGGCTACCCGCTTAATATGTTATGATTATGATCTCTGGAGCTGGGCAGCGCTATTTTCGTAGTAGGAAGGGCTGGTGTCCGCAGCTCCACGTCCAAGTGCGTATTTTTCGTGCGGCAACATCACTTTGGTGAATAAACAGGTCTAGCAGTAGTTGCTTATTCGTACAGATAATATGCACATTGACAATATCCGTCGCAAGTAGTATAGCCAGCTCCGGTGTAGTGAGCTCTCAGGTAGCTCACCACACCGGAGCTGGCTATACTTCGTAGTCTTCTTCTTTCGTATCGGCACGAGCTATGTGAATAGCTGATGCACTTGCTTAGTAATGGTGGTGGTTCCAGACAGCACCGCGGTGAAGGAGGGCGACACAGGGGGCGTGGGGGGCGAGGAGGGCGCGCCGGCCCAGGGGGGCGCGGCGAGCGAGGGAGGCGTGGTGTGCGAGGGGGGCGCGCCGGGCGAGGGGGGCGCGCCGGCCGAGCTCACCGACTACATTGTTGTAGACTCCGATGACGTCAACCACACCACCGTGGAGATGTACACCAGCGGGATCTACCAGCAGGTGAGCAAAACAAAATTTACAAATGGCTCCTTATCCTAGAACATAAATACCTAGTAAAAACAAATTGTAGATTCTCTTCACTGTATCCAGTGACAGCGACCTAAATTATTGAAGTTAAAACTTCTTTAGGCGCGTTGGGCATTTTTGAGATGGGAAAAACCATTGAACTCGCGACACTGTTACCTTAACCGACACCTCTGTTTTAAGTTTTGGCCATTATAAAGACATCAACGCGCGGTACATTTTCTTTGGGAAGAATGACCTTCAAACATATTTATAAAATTACTATGCTTTTCAAGTTTTCACTTCTGTTGGCACTCCTGGAGTGCCACTGTTTTTTTTTGTATTTCCGTTTCGGTCTATAATACAAGCCTAACACCTCGCAGTTTCTGATTGGCTAATGAACACAGAAATGCGAATGCTAACAGACGGTTAAACTCACTTTCTTTTCAATTTTGTAAATGTTAGTACATACGATGGATCCTTTTACTATATTCCCCTTTAGCGTCGCGTCCGCGCGGGCGCTGCATCGGGTTGGTCAGCGTGTGAGGGACTACTGTTGCTGCTGCGACACGCGCTAGCACTGCTGCCCGACCACGCACACCAACAGGTACCGTACCCTACCGTATTTATAAAGCCTCGTATCCACTAGGAAACATTTGGCGCGCGACATGTTGCTCAACATGTTGAAAGTTAGCGCAGAACTTTTGTTCAGCAACGTTGTCTGTCTACGCATGTTCAGTCGTCGACAAAATTTCGCCAGAGGGAACCAGTGTTGATTTCAGCGGCGACGGTTATAATTTTATCGAAAAATGCATCAAAAAAAAATTTTAACAAAAAAAAACTAAAATACAGATCCAAAGACACCGACTTCCGAAACTAAAGTTATTTTTCACTTAGTAGTGTTATTTTTTTATAAGTCGTTTTTTTTTATTTATGTTAAAAGTTTTTTTCTCGCATTTTAGTGGGTCTCTTTATAAGGTATTTAAGTTACAATAGCCTAATGTCACCTTGCTCATCGCCTTATACAAAATATTGCTTTTCCCGATGCAGGGACTTTAATTGTTGAGGAGTTCTCTTGGTATTCCACCATCAGCTCCATTTCACTATTCGCATTGTGACGAGAATTAATTGCTTAGCAACCCATATTAAAGTAATCGAATCGCAACCCGTGAAATACTTATTATTGAGTAGTTTCGGTGGCCATCTGTGGTCCTCATCATCAACTCCACCTCACCAAATCTGGCGCTTGCCGAGAGCAAATGCACGAGTTACTATAAAAAATACCCAAATCGTTATAGGTGTGCCGGTAATATTTGAAGAGTTCCTTCGGTTTCTCCAGAATCCCATCATCAGATCCTGACCTGATGACAATGGGACCACCTGGAAAGTAGACACATTCAAAAAAAAACTCGGTCTAGCCGAACTGACCGTACAAAATGCGCGCCATTTGTTTTTTTTTTTTTTACCGAGGTGGTTTTATTCAGCCGATTTTTATTTTCAGCCAGTATCTTTTTGATGTAATGCATACATTTTATATTATATATTAGTTAATATATTAAACTTAATGGGAGACATTAAACCTCTGTGGTAAATTTATATCTAAATAAAAAATAGTGCATTAATGCAAAACTTTCAATTTATAAACTAACTCTACATACAGTCAAGCAGACTCTTAAGCCATGGCTACTGTCGCTGAACTATGACGAAACAGAGAAAGTCATCATATCCATTTCTTAACACAAAAACCCCTCCTAACCAATCATTGACATACACACGTATACACAAACACACACACACACAAACACACACACAAACACACACACAACCACACACACACACAAACTCTCACAAACACACATATAAACTCAATACAGGCTTCTTTTAACCGCTTTTGTTTATCTTGCTTTTTATTGTTCCCATATTCTTTTTATTTGTTATTCTTTTTGCATAAGATTCTGTAATATCTCCTACTGGGAGAGGGCACTGGCTCTTGTAACACAGGTCTATAACCTAGCACAGGAGTCAGGGACTTCACACTATTTTGTAACCACTTTCTTGTGTAATAAAGATTATTATTATTATTATAATGAAAAACTGTGCAACCATGAGATTTCATTCAACATTTCTGCACTGTTTTGGCTGTAAGCAAAAAATAAGTCCTTTGTGATCGGTTTTGTAGTCATTAATAATAACATTACTACGTAGTTGAAAGAAAACAAAATTATAGTATTTTCATCGAATGTTTGTATAGTGTATAGATAATTAATAAAATAAATAAATTTAAATGAACACTTGCAACAACATATTTAATTTTTTTTGCTAAAACAATATAAGTACTGAAACAATCTTTTAAAAACTCTGATTACATTTTTAATTATTAGATCGTGTTAACACATTCTTGAATCGTAAATACAATGTCGATCAATACTTAACCCTACACACGCGATACGTAGTTAACCCAATGCTTAACGATGTCCTTTGCAGAATGAATGCAGCACATCCTTATTTTTGATGTTAATGAAAATGAACTAACTTTTGCATTCACTGTAATTATACTTACCTTTAAACTATACAACCTTTAAAACACTGTTTACACATCCGTGTATGCTGCTGATGGATATGATGTATGAAAGAGACGCTGGGAGATAAGATGAAATTCTAATATTTAAGTTTTGTTAAGAAACAGAAATAACTTTTTACCCCTAGCTAGAAGGCTTACTAAGTTTACCATTCTTATTTACTACTACTACTATGTTCTGTGTGAAGCAGTTTATAATAAACAAACAAAATGTCACATTCCATAAACCGCGTTTCAGTACTGACAACGACAAGGTTACTTTTTAAAAGCTCTTTTGCTATCTTGCTCGATCAGTTTTAGCATCTGCTTAGCGTGAGCGAGATAACATACTAGCAGCTGTCATTTGATCCACGCTTTACGGACGCTGGTTATTATCCTCGTCGGCCATGACAGTTTAATTCCAATAGCCTCGATAGATGGCGTTGAACATTTACGTCACGTTTCTGAATCGCGGTGTCAAGATTCTCCGCCTTTGAATCACCCTCACGAACTCCTGTAGAAATCTCATACTTACCTGGCATAGGGGATACCGTGATCAATAAGGCGGTTCCCCCAGGGCGAGGCCTTCCCATTGCACTGCGGTTGGGTTGACCCCTGCGATTATCCCTAATGTGGATAACTCGGATGCGTTATTTTTGGTAGTGGGGACCAATGTTACCATGTGCACCGTAATTACGGTATGTGCACCGTACTCCGCAAAAATTTACCACCTACCGTTAAAGCATAACAACGGTGACAAAATCTACCGTATCTGCATTATGTGTTAAAATTATAATAATATTGACCCTAGATTGACCCCTAAGACGTTAACTGAACAGCAAGAACTCGATGACCAATGGCGCAGGCTACTTCTTCACTTGCCAAATGATTTAGATGCAAGTCAGCATTCACCTGACAAATTTTGGCAGCAAGTTTCCCAAATAAATAATGAAGACAGAAAGGTTTTTGAGAGATTACCTTCATTCATGCTTGCGATTTTATCGTTGCCGCATTCTAATGCAGAATGTGAGCGAATATTTAGGAAAGTAAATGATATTAAAACTAAAAAAAGAAACAAATTAATAACAAGGTCGATAAAAGTAAATCTATTAACACAACAGGCTAACAAAAGGCACGGCCAAAACTTTCTTCATTTTAAATCTGATGAAGAAATTATTAAAAAATTGAATCAGAATATCTACAAAAATGAGAATGAGGTTATAGTGTCAGATTCAGACTAATTCTGGTTGATTATTATTGTACTTCAATGTTTTGACTAACTTTTTTTATTAAATCATAATTTGAGCTCGAAAACCATTGTTTTCTTTATCGTAATTGTACCGTACTTTATACCGTATTTTTCCTAGTCCTTTCACCGTAATTTCACAGAATCTACCGTATTTTTTAAGGGGTATCACCGTCGACCAGATTTTGGACATGGCAACACTGGTGGGGACTGCGTTCGCGCCGTCCCCCTCAGAATTCACTATACAAGTTCAAATTGAACTAATACAACATGGACCTAACTAAACTAAACATGTTAATGTTACAGTAACTTGAAACTGCAGTGTGTTTGCGGATGGATCACAGTATAGGAAGGGCTGATTTGTTTAACAAAGTCAGATATCTTTTACCCATGGAATAAAATTGACGTCGGACAGTTCTAGTATAAAAAAACTGACAAAATCAAAAAAAAAATATTCTAAAGATAAGACTTATTCTAGGTATAAAAGTTTGGTGGAATTCGCCCTAATAAGGATGTCATTGTCTGTCTGATTTACAATTAATAATATTTTTAACAATAAGAAATGGGGGTCGGGGGTTCTCTTGGTTGTAATGTAGGATGATAATTTTTGCATGGCTATACAAGTTGTACACATGAAATGTTCGCTCTTGTATTATCCTTGCGTTTATAGACAAATAAAAACATGTACTTAAACCTACAGAAACAATCTCTTATAAAGCAATTCGAATTGAAATTAATTAATTTAACTTACACAGTTCTTAAATATACAAGTACCATGGTATGAAATTCTCAGTAACAGAAAACGGGTCCCAAACTAGGCACAGCCTAGATATCTTGGTGATCCAAATACTACACAAAATTAAATATGTTCTTTTAGCGCAGGATTGCTATTCATAACTTTGTTACAAAATTTAGAAAATTCACAATAATGTGAGTGCAAAGAAAAAATAAAAATTACAGATTAAAGTGCAAAAACATTTAAGGTGCGAAAGTGTGAGGGGTGTCTATTATATCAGAGAGTGTGAGACATGTGCTGCAATAGTAGATTGTTGCATCGAGCGTAAAGTGAGTTCATAAGTCCAGCCCAGCAACCATTCTTTTAATTTAGTTTTGACCTCAGACTAGTTAACTGTTCCACACAAGAAGTAGTTTCACAACGGGTTGTACGCAGTCATCAGTGAAAAGTATCGTGACAATATAGGCTAAACTACTTGGTAATTTAACAATAACCTGTGCAGGCTATATCCGGCGCGGTATGTGCTGAGAACCTGGTGGTTCTGAGCAACCAGAGGCATGAGCGTGCGCGCGCGGCCGCCGTGCGCGCGCTGGGCGCGCTCACGCGCCGCGCCGGCCCCGACGTGGCGCGGCGGCTGCAGCTGCAGCACTACTACATACATCTGGCGAACCAGGTACCAGCTGTGGAAGGTGGCCAGTCGCCCCGAAACAGACGAGCAACAACGTGCCTGTAGCAATGGTTTTGTCGTCTCCCGTATTAACCGTACCCTCACTTATAGTCTTCACCAATTAAATTTTTATCAGTTAGGTGTTTGAAAAATACTATTGATATTGATAAAAAATGATTGATATTGATATAAAATACAACTACTATTTTTGCAAGCAGCAATATTATAAAGTAAGTACTTACATTTCGTAACAATACATCCCTAACAAGTGGAACAAGTTGCTAGTAAATAATTATAATTAAACTCGTTCTTAAATAATTTTACTAAAACGATATCTGTACGGTCTCATTAACCATACATTTACTTTGCGTATACAAAGTAAATCCACAAATATTATGCTATAATTATAACGTCTAGAATCCGGCTCAAAAGACGATTTAATGTAGGAGCCAATGGCTCCCCAAGCAGCAAAAACTAGTACTATAAAAAACCATAGAACGTTTTGTAAAAAACTGTCCTTGGTCCTATAAAACCCCAAAGAACGTATCTTTTATTCGGAAGTGGCGCATTTATATCTCTGTTCAGTGACAAAATAATTGTATTGCAGTGTTCCTAATGACGAAAAGGTCCAATAAAATCTATGTAACAGTGATGCAGGTCTCAAAATAATGATGTACTGGCTACTGTAAGACCTTTTATAGTACTTTTTCATACTATACAAGAGTTTAGTTTCCTTTACCTCACCTTTTTCATTCACCATTCATTATTTTACATTCGTGATAGGGCAGAGTGCAAAAAATAATTTTACAAAAGGATACAAGCAATCTGAGGTGAGTAAGATTTTATTTTGTTATTATAATATTAGTCTATTACGGTGGAAATGATGTGCGACTGCAGCTTTACTGATAAACTAGGGATGGGTTTACCATGAATTTAAAGTGCCCCCCTCGAATTGTTGAGCTTTTACTAAAATATTTATAATATAAAGTGATTTCGATATTCTAAGAGCCATTATAGTACTTGCCGTGAAAATGTTTTCACTGTCAGTCATCGTGGATTCAACCTAAAATTGGGGTTCTGTGTGAGCATGACTGAATATATAATACGAGTACAAAATGGTTTTTTTTACTATTTTTCCGAAATAGGTAATGAAAAAAAAACTGAATTATAAACTGTTTACTGACGAATAGTGTGAATTAGTCATGTAACCAGTTTTTATTTCTTCGGGAAGAACTTATGTACGTAGTTATATCAAGTTTTACGTACCTAGTGTTTATATTTCTTTATAAAATATGAAGTGCCTATGTATGTATCTAGTAGCATCACTGAACTTTAGAAGTAATACCTTTATAAATATAAACTGAAGTCAACATTGTGTTTTTTCAGTGTACCTAATGGACGCCAATATGGACATCGAAAAATTTCTTAGTCGATACGATTTCATGCTGCTTACAGCAGCGGAATGGCAGTGGAAAATCACACATTTTATATTAAGTGCAAACTGTGGATTATATACTAATCCTAAGACTCCTGTTTTATACTACCTTTAAATGAAGAATATAAGTAAATACGAAAAGTGAAGTGAAGTGAATTCTAACATTTTATGTTTTTGACATATTTTCGAGTACCTAGGTACCTGATATTGTATAAGCTAAGTTAATCATGTGGGTTGATTTTAACGTGAGATCAAGACTGATAGAAGAATGAGAAATGTAAGGTTTTTCTTTTTTAGTTCAAAATAAAGAACCATTTAATTAATAAAGATTTTTATTTATATACCATCTGCGTAAATAACCTTAGGAACTAGTAAAATGTCTTAATTATACAGTATATAATAATGGCACAAAATAAGTTGTTGAGTTGTACGTATAAGAGATCGAGATAAGTTTACACTTTATTGCGTCAACTCTGAATATAATCTTTGAATATTGTCTTCATGCGAAATATTATAATTAATGGCCAAATTTTTCACGCCATCACGAAATTGTTGGTCTTTTTCTAATCTTGAATCATTGTTTGAAGATTCAGAAAAATCGCTGGAGTAAGGACACTCTTCAGAAATAATATCTTTATAAGACACATTTTGTACGGAACCGTTTCCCGTAATTGTAATTCCAAATTGATTTTGGCTACTATTACTGCTTTGATTGTTTGATGATGGCGAAGCTGCTTTTTCAAAACGTCTATTCACTTCTCTTCTGTATGTTCCACTGCGTTTATGTCTTTTCCAATTCTTTAAATCCTTTTGTTTTGTTTTTTGGGCAGAATGTACGTCGCATTAATTCCGTATCAAAATGTCTGAATATTGTTGTAAAAGCGAGCCAATAATCCTTTTTGGGACTTAGCTGTCATTAAATAGAAACATTTATCTACATGTATGTGCCACTTTTGCATCATTATAGTGATAGATACCCATTTATAATACCAACAAGCGCAGTGCTAGGCACCAAAAAAGTTGTTATACAATAATTCTGCTCTATTATAGTGTCTGTGTGACATGCTTATCGATAAAATTATAATATGCATCTAAAAACTATTATAATACACTTACGTTCTATTAGCGTGCTTTGAAATTAGACTACATCACAAAAACACTCTATTGTAAAGTCTTTGTGACTACTAACGCAAACGTACTATAGCAGCGATCTGAATATCCACAATATCACAATATCGCCTTGTAGTTGAGTGTTCATCACTGCTATAACGAAACTACTATTGCAGTTCGTTTGGAACCCTTATTACGCCAATCAGATAAATAAAGGCACTTGTTAACAATTTCATAGAGCAATATTTTTATGTACTAGTTATTTTAGAACTTGCTATAGCACTTGACTATAACGGTTGTATAAAATGGCGAAGTAAACGTTTACATTCTTTGTTTATAGGTATTTTTAGCTCTCTAAGCATTTAGAGCAATAATGTACTGTCGAACGCTTTTATACAACACTCTGGCACCGCTAAAACCTTAATAAATCGTTTATAGAGCTTTTTAGCGTTATGAGCTGAAATAATAGGACTAAATTGCTGGTTGGGTCCGTACACTATCACTTTATTAATGTTGGTTTAGGTATGGAGCTCACAGAAAGAACCACAAGTTGAGTTTAAAGTTACACTAAAAATGTAGAAGGTTAACAAGTTAAAGGTGGTAGCGAATTTTTCTCTTGACAAGTGGTTAATTCCACAGTTATTGTATGACTCTGTGCGGGATTCGTGACCGCGTGGGCGAGTAATACACAGAAGTAAGTTGTAAATAGGTAACGATTAATTTATTACGATATCAAGTAACTAAAGCTAGCAGTTACACTTGACACGAAAAAGTAAAATTAAATAAGGTTACATGAATGGTAAAACTACTAGAAACACGAAGCTCGCCGTAAACTATTACGGCGAGCTTCGGCGAGTAAAGTATGATCGGGGGTCAGAGAGGACCTCGCACGATCGTAGTTCAGCACCGACTGAAGCTCCGAACCAAAACTCTCCCAAATCTGCCGTTCACTAGACAAAGGAAGCGGCACAACGATTTTACACAAAGGACGCAGCAAATCCACATCTGCCTTTTAAAAGTATAATAAAACACGAGAAATACAAATGGGTACAATACAAGACAACTGAAAATAACAGAACAATGAACCTTAACTAAAAATAGCAAATGGGTACAATACAAGATAACTAAACATAATAGAACAATGAACCTTAAAAGTAAAGAATCATGAAAGACAATAGTACCTATAACTTAAATTGCTTGCAGATGTTCAACGTGGGAAAAACACAAAAATGAAACTTTCTAAAAATAATTACAATAAGTTCCTCTATAAAAATATTACATTCTTAAAACTATGCAAGGGATGGGTACGTGAGACACAGTCCCCACAGTACCCCCCTACCAGTGATAAAGATCACGAAACACCTGCCTGATAGTAATCAGGAAATTTAACTCGCCTACCAGAACGGCGAGGAATATGCTGTTGCTGTGGTTGCATGTTGCTATCTGCATTAAGTGGTTGATCAGCAGCAGCGGTTTGGTGATCGTTTTGCTTTACAATATAAGTTGTGATATTCTCGCTAGGCGCAGATTGACCTTCTGACAGTATATGAGCCGGTTTTAACCTGTCAATTGTGACTGTAACGTCACGGTCCCTAATTCGAATGACAAATGTTTTGTCATTCCTTGTAATGACTTGGTAAGGCCCATCGTAAGGCTGTACTAAAGGGGCTTTAACAGTGTCATTGCGCAAGAAGACATGACTGGCTGTTGCCAAGTCTTTGAAAATGAAGCTCTTTATATCACCATGAGCAGAGCCATTTACTGGTTTTAACGAATTGAATTGAGTTCGAAGTTCTTGAGCAAAGTCTGACGCCACTGTGATATTATTATTTACTGAGGGTGCTAAAAACTCACCCGGCAATCTAATACCTTGACCGTATAACATTTCAGCTGGAGTAGCTTGAAGATCTTCCTTCCAGGCTGACCTAATACCTAACATTACTGTTGGTAAAATGCGTACCCAATTATCAGTTGGTAAGTGACATTTTATTGCAGCTTTGAGTTGCCTGTGAAGACGTTCTACCATTCCATTGGCAGATGGGTGGTACGCAGTAGTACGAAGATGCTTGGTTCCTAATAGGGTATTGAGATTAGTGGTGGTTAATAAAGCGTATAGCGCCAAAATATAACAGACTATTTGTACATAGCGTATAGCGTGTGCTATAGCGGCTCTGACTTCGCGCTATATTATAGCGCCTCAACCTACTCAATGAATAAAAGTTTAAACGCGCACAGCGGGGCCAGAACGAGATAGCAAGATAGCGTTGGCGACTATAATGTATAGCGCGTTGCGAAATAATATCTACCGCGCATCATCAATTCATAAAGTCCGTTTAGCGTGATAGCACTGATAGCGTGTTGCTAAATTATAGCGTCTCCGCGTTCAGACTGCGCCCGAGTTTTGAAATAGCGAGCTATAATTATAGCGTATAAAATAACAGACTATATGAATATAGTTTATAGTTTATAACACGTTTACAGTTTATAGCGGATTTGAACATCGCTAATTGAGATTCCTAAATAGGTGCGATTCAAACTGTCTGCCTTGATCTGTAGTAACACGTAAGGGAACACCGAAGCGTGATATCCAGTGAGTGTAAAATGCACGAGCAACGGTTTCAGCTTCTTGGTTTTCTAGAGGTATGGCTTCAGGCCAACGTGAAAAACGGTCGACACAGGTTAGACAGTATCTGCATCCATCTGAATAGGGCATTACAATTAACGGCGAGCTTCGGCGAGTAAAGTATGATCGGGGGTCAGAGAGGACCTCGCACGATCGTAGTTCAGCACCGACTGAAGCTCCGAACCAAAACTCTCCCAAATCTGCCGTTCACTAGACAAAGGAAGCGGCACAACGATTTTACACAAAGGACGCAGCAAAACGATTACATTTTAAAAGTACAATAATAAAACCCGAGAAATAATAAAACACGAGAAATACAAATGGGTACAATACAAGACAACTGAAAATAACAGAACAATGAACCTTAACTAAAAATAGCAAATGGGTACAATACAAGATAACTAAACATAATAGAACAATGAACCTTAAAAGTAAAGAATCATGAAAGACAATAGTACCTATAACTTAAATTGCTTGCAGATGTTCAACGTGGGAAAAACACAAAAATGAAACTTTCTAAAAATAATTACAATAAGTTCCTCTATAAAAATATTACATTCTTAAAACTATGCAAGGGATGGGTACGTGAGACACAGTCCCCACAACTCGATGTGCCTTGCTTAAAACGTTATAATTATAGTATAATATTTGTGCTTCGTTCGCAAAGGGTATAGGTTGCTGCGTTCGCAAAGTCAATGTACGGTTGATGAGACCGTACATGGCTTCTACAATATCCATTTTTTGAATACTTAGGGAATATACCTATCAACATAAATTGACATGACTAGAACTAACCCCACAGATATCACTGTACGAGGGTTCGTGGGAGCTGGCCAGCGCGTGCGCCGCACTGCTCACCAAGTGCGATGTGCCGCTAGAAGATCAACTGGATGTAAGTTATTCATTGCTTATCTAATCATTAAAAACTTTCTGTCTCGACTAGAATATATTAAAAAAAAAACTTGAGATACGGTCGAAGTTTAAGTGATAGTTATGATAGTACACACATCAACACGGTCTAGGGATATTTCATACTCAATTAAATAACTCAAAAAGTACTGGCCGCATTGGAATCTTTTATACACCGATTTGTTTGTAATTTATCTCAGACTAATTCCAAATTCAAATTTTTGAAAATTCTTTTGTTTCGGTGGCATAAGAATGTCTTGATGTGCAGGAGAGGGAATTTTCATTTGTGCGAAATTTAGAAAACAATACGAATTAAGTTTAGTTACAGTTTTTTTTTTCATTTTTAAACGAAAGATAAAGTTAAAATTGAGGTATTGTAGCCATGCAACGCCAACATTTGACGAGGGCGGAGATGTTACGAGCTGTGGGAATGCTGGAAGCTGGGTCTGTTCAGCGTAATGTTGCTGAGGCCATAGGGACCCACCAAAATGTAATTTCAAGATTGTGGACACGCTATCGTGCCACAGGTGAAGTAGCGGAGAGGCACCGGGGACCAAGTCGCATCACTACCCCCAGACAAGACCGATTTTTGCAAATTACTGCGCGAGCTCAACCAAATGCAACGGCGACTCAATTGGTCCAAAGGCTGCGAGTGGAACACCAAGTGCTTGTGAGTGACCAAACTGTAAGAAGGCGACTGCATGAAAGCAATCTACGCTCTCGTAGACCACTCCGGGTCCCACCTTTACGGAGAGGCAATCGTGGACGACGATTAGAATGGGTTCGGAACCACGTGGACTGGGGCCGTGAGCGATGGTCCAATGTGCTGTTCACGGATGAATCCAGGTTCGGCTTCCATCCAGATTCACGAAGGACGCGTGTTTGGCGAGTTCCTGGACAATGGAGCCGTCTTCAGAACCCTCAGGAAGTTCACCCATACCAAGGAGGAACAATTATGGTTTGGGCAGGAATTCGTCTTGGAGGACGGACGGATCTCGTTTGGGTGCGGGGCAATATGACGGCAGAACGATACGTCCAACAGGTGCTGGGGCCCGTAATCTTGCCCCACAGAATACAAATGGGGCAAGATTTCCTGCTCATACACGACAATGCCCGGGCACACACGGCGAGAACGGTAGCAGCTTGGTTACATACACACAATGTTAGGGCCTTAGACTGGCCTGCTCAATCGCCAGATCTAAATCCCATTGAGCATGCGTGGGATATGCTGCAAGAAGAGCTCTGAAGGGAGTTCCTGAAAATCTGGTTACAGAAGATCAACTTTTTGCGCACCTCAGAAGGACATGGGACAATATTCCGCAGCATGACATTGACAACCTTGTTCTGAGCATGCCGAATCGTTGCCGATGTGTTATGAACATCATGGGCGCTTTCTCAGACTACTAACTTCAAGTTTATAAACACAAATTAAATGATTTTTCTATTTTTTTCAGTTTTTACTCACAAATTAAAAGTTAATTCATATACGGTTTCCGTCTATGCTTCATTTTTTTTCCATAAATCCTGAAATTTTAATCGAAGTACCTTAACCATTATTAAAAAATAGTAGAATATTATATAACGTATCTTTTAAATATATACATGTCATATAAATAATTAACACATTGATAGTAATTCGCTTTTTTAAAAATATCCCTAGACCGTGTTGATGTGTGTATTTCTGAAAGCATAATTAACTTATCAATAGTCACGTTTATGATGTTGTGATTGCTAGACCAATCCTCTTAATAATTAATCAAGACTTAATAAATTTATAAAGTATAAGTTGTTTTTCGTGTAGGTACCTTTTGTAATTTTGAATAAAATTTTGTGTTTAAATGAACACGAACTTACAGAAACCTTAGTAAATAATTGAATATGTTTTCCCTTGGTGTTCCCAGGACGACATTTGGGTGGACGTGTCGGAGGAGTCGCTGCAGCGCAGCCCGCCGCTGCTGGCGCTGCTGCCGCGCGTGCTGCGCGACGTGCCGCTGGCACACAACGTCACGCTGCTCGCTAGGAGGATCATCGATAAGGTAAATCATTTACACGACACTTTTTCACTAGTGTATCCTTAACCTTTTTACAGTAGGTACCATACTCGTTTTAGTAAATGATATTTCAAATTTTGTGGTCAGGTGAACAATTGAAAGATAAGTTTTTCTTCAAACTTTATACTCCCATTTTACTCTCATATTAAAATCCCCATTAATATGAGTTTTAGATTGGCTGCCTTTTTTCAATGTACATTTTCATCTTCATTTGCTCCATTCCACAGGCATCTCTGAAGGTCCTTAGCGAGATATCCTTAGTAGAGGTCGTGGTTCGATCCATTCGTGCAGTGGGACAGATGGAAGACACTACGTTTGAGGGCCGAGAGCTACTGCTGGAGGACCTGAGCGAGCTGCTCAACAGGGTGGCCATCAAGGCACTGTCCACGCAACATAGCATGCAGGTTGGATCGAACTTATAGTCATTAAAATGAAATAACTAACATCGCTAATAACATAAACTATGTAAGCTATTGTTTGAGGTTGTCATCATGAGGTTTACACCTACCAAGTTGCCATCTGTTGTGTGGTTACATGTACATAATATTGTGTGGTCTCGGCTACAATTAGTTAAATAAATAATGTGGTTTATGTTTACTGTCAACCTCTATTAAATTTGCATTTGAATTGCTACGCTAAGTGATCGGTCTGTAGAGTCTTTACACCCTTTAATGATGATAGTTGAGTGATACGCAAGAATACGTAATAATAGAATTTATTGATAATGATATTAATTGAATGATAATGTGTGCACGCGATTTGAATGACATTTGTGTACTAAAGTATAGACTGCGCGTAGCGAGTAAAGTGCTGACACAATGATGTTTGTACGTGTTTACACTTTTTATGCTCCGGGGCCTGATAAGGTGTGAATGAGATACAGGATAATGATTCACAAGATGATAACTAACAATTGGGCTTACAAACTTAAATAAACTAAGCTTAGGGTATTTCATTGAATTGAGTTCGAACGGACGGTGTGTTTGTAGAATGTCACTCCATCCGCCAGTTCTTAATGGTTTTCATGTTTTTCAATCGCCTTTATGTCTTCCCGTTGCTCGGGGATTTCATCTGTCTCATTCAGTGGAATGATGAGAGGTGTAGACAGACTAATGATATGATTTATTGGTGGGATCTCTATGTTCATAACATCAATCTTCGTTTTAATTGAGTTTGATAAAGATTTGTGTGCGTAGATCGTAAACATTCTGTCTTTAATGATGCAACTGTCTCCCAGTGTAATGACACCTGTTTTGCTGAGTTGTTCGTTCGTAATGTCGTCGTCGCATATGACTCGCACACTGTATTGTCCACAACAAAAGTATAAGTAGGAATTAAATAAATTCAATTCAGTCCAGTAATCTCGACGTTCCTTTGTTTCAGTCTGACATTGATTAGAGGCTTGATATTTCTGACATAGGTTGGTGTCTGACGTCATCTGATAGACGAGCGTTTTCAGTTCTTTTGATAACATTTAGCTCAGCCTCCACAACTGACGTCTGGTTTCTCCACAGCTTGCTAAGATGTTTTTGTTGTACACGGTGAAATTTGTGAATTTGATAAAATCGTTGTAATTCCAGACGATATCCGAACTCCACCACATGCTGACATACATCGAACTCACCGGCGACGCGCGTGTGGTGCGGGTCGCGCGAGACGCCCAGTTGTCGTTATTTAACGCGCAACTAGACCACTTGGAGGACAAGCTGCACTCGTCCTACACCGAGCACACCAAACACAACTACTTCACCACCGGTAAGTATATTCATTCAATCTACTGTACTCGTAAGTCTTGGTTGTACTGTTAATTACAAACTGTCTCTGCTGGGTTGAAGACATCTACGAGTTCTGCGACTAAGTGAACGCTGCATAGTCTGGTCCAATCATACAAATTAGATGCACCACCGATTCTGGCGTCAATATTTGAATGATGAGTGCGTTGAGCATGATCTACACGTACATACATGACTCGTACAATACCTTACAATAGAACATTTTACTTGTCAAGCTTAAGGTATACTTCACCGTCTACTTTTGCAATGTTTGTAAATATGTGAGCACCATATCAGATAATTATTAATCCGTCATGGCTTCATTTTTAATTCCTTTACCTATTGTGGTATAGTAATTTAATGTAGGTGCATCCTTTTCACATGTAATATCGTCTTCATGTATAATTAATGTATATGTCGTAGGTTTTTCATAAAATTAGGTTTTTGATGAAAAACCGGAAGATGACACTGTAGCGGTATCTACAACGCCACATACAAACAACGCGTCATACTGACGTCACGCAAATACTGCATCGCGCAAGCAGAGTTTACCGCGCAACTAGCATAGATACAACGGCCCGACATGAATCAACGGGCAGTTGCCCGCCAGACACAACACCCGTCTGGTCGGAGGATCCTCCCTTTTCTATGGAGGTTGAGTGAACTTTACGCCCTGTTCCTCATACCTCTATTCTGGTGACCCCGAACATGAACGTCAACGCAGCCTTCGTGCAAATACTTCAGCGTGACGTCATCATCATCACTCCCGCAAGCGTTAGCGGCGAGTCACCCAGCCAGCCAGCTCCCACGGCTTCAACGGGTATCCTGACCACCAGCATGCAGCGACCGCGCATACCTGGTCATCACCCTCAGCCTCATCAGCAACCTCGGCACAGCACACTGCACTTTCGGCCGGTCAACAAGAAGAGCTCAATTCCTCTCCTGGTCGACGCAGCAGCCAGCCTCAACCCGGCGCTGTACGACATCCGACGCACTGGAGCATAACGCAGCGCCACCCCGACTCACTGGGGACATCTTCGCGGACAGTTCCGACTCACCGTGAACTATGCGGCAACCGGTTCCGACTCACTGGAACCTCAGTTGGCCTGGCAAGCATCGCAAGATACAAGACTCAGCCCACTATCGACCTCCGGTCTCCGGGGGGGAGTGATGTAGCGGTATCTACAACGCCACATACAAACAACGCGTCATACTGACGTCACGCAAATCCTGCATCGCGCAAGCAGAGTTTACCGCGCAACTAGCATAGATACAACGGCCCGACATGAATCAACGGGCAGTTGCCCGCCAGACACAACACCCGTCTGGTCGGAGGATCCTCCCTTTTCTATGGAGGTTGAGTGAACTTTACACCCTGTTCCTCATACCTCTATAACACATTTTAAACTCAATTTCATCATAAACCTCTAACAATCCAGATTTTTGATCAAAAACCTGAACTAGTTTGGCTTTATGATAAAACGAGCGCGCAGTATTATTTCTAACGACGTCAGGTCGACGGAGCCCCGCTGCGCGGGGCTCCTATTTCTGTCTTCAGGGTTTAAAGGAACCTAACCAAACCGAACCTCGGGGTGCCCCTGACGTCGACCGTCTTCTTCTGGTTCAAAAGCACAAAAATAGACAAAATCACGTTTTTAACCGTTTCGTTTTTCGCCGTTTCACACACACATCACACATATTATTTTTTAAATGTAGGTATGTAATTTCATAACAAATAAATCATTGTTTATTGTTTCTTAATTGTTTTATTTATTTAAAGAAATAGCAACCAACATTGTTTTTATCATAAAACTAATACAGTCTAGGTTTTTGATAAAAAAACTGGATTTTCTCAGGTTTATGATAACATAAAGTAATAATTTTGTCTTCTTCCGGTTCTTGATCAATAGCCTAGGTTTTTGATCAAAAACCTAATTTTATGAAAAACCTACGACATATACAAAATTATGTAAAACATTTTAAACGGTGGAGCTTCTTTCCCATTCTTCTCCATACGAAGCTACCGTTTCGAAGGGCGACTAGTATCAATTCTATTTTATTGTAAACTAACTTCTGCCCGCGACTTCGTCCGCATGAAATTCGTACTTTCCTCTAAAAATTTCGAAAATGTATGTTTATGATTTTCAATTTAGATAAATAAGTATTCGGGCTATTTTTTAAATTTATAGATCAAAGGGGAGGGGTCCGTAGCTAAATAATAACAGCCGCACAGGCCGATCGATCAGGTTAAGCTACGCTTGCCGCGGTTGGTCTGTGGATGGGTGACCATCTTTAGATACCGAGACCCCTTTGTGCCTCGGAAAGCACGTTAAGTCGTTGGTCCCGGCTGTTATTCGTGGAACTTTGACAGTCATTGCGGGCAGTCAGAAGCCCGGAAGTCTGACAAGCAGTCTTACCAAGGGGTATCGTATTACCCAGTAACTGGGTTGTGGAGGTCAGATAGGCAGTCGTTCCATGTAAAATACTGGTATCCAGCTGTATCCGTTTAGACTGGAAGCCGACCCCAATATAGTTGAGAAAAGGCAGGCAAATGACGATCAAACGTGCCTTTTAAGTGCCTATTTGAAATAAATGCTTCGACTTCACCCCTAAAGCTAGCGCTAAATCGAATATATTGTTTCCGTAGTGTTATCATCGGCCGTGTCCCTGGGCGGCGACGGCCCGTCCCGCGGCTCGCGCGGCGAGCTGGCGGCGCGGCACCTGGGCGCGGTGCAGCGCGCGGTCGCGTTCCTGCAGGCGCAGTCGCCGCGCGAGCCGCTGCGGGCTGCCGCGCCGCTGGTGGACCGGCTGCTGGCGACGCTGCTGTTGGGTTGGTCATAGATCTTGAAAGTAAATAGGGTAGTTTTAGGGCGAATAACTATGAAAATAATAGAGAAGAGTTTAGGAAAAAAGTAAATTGTTACATTTATGATTTTTTTTCTTTTCAATAAGAATCGAATTGTTTATCAAAGCAAGTGCATAGACCTGTAAATTATGCAGAGTAAGTTTTAAGAATAGATTATATAATAAAATAGAATTTATGTATTACAGCGAGACTATTGTAGTTTTCTTAGAATTTAACACAAGAGCAATTTTAAAACTTAGTGCACTAGGCTAGGCCTCTCCCGCAGGTAGCTAGCTTATTTATTATGAGTTTCCCATGAAATTACAAACCAAGATTTAATTAAAATTTCTAAAATAAGTTTATTTGGTTGATTTACATACAATAACAAAAACTTAGATAACACGGACTTCAGGGTGAAAACCTATACACTGATTGATAAATAGAAAGATATGGCATGGCAGGAGTCAAGTGTTATTTTACCCAGCAATAGTGTTGCTGATGAAGCATTCCCAAGTAGGGTGGGTGTCAGGCTGGCAGCCTACTTTTAAACTTTGCCAGTACCTTAAGCAACATGACTGGCAATGATATGATGCGCGGTAAGGCTAGGGCGTACTCCACGAGCGACGCGCAGGCGCAGCACCCGGCTTCGGGGGGCATGGACAAGGGTTGTCGCACCAGCACGGGAGGGGGCGACGTGAGAGTAAGCTGGGAATGTGAGAGCAGTTAGCCTGAGGTGTGCGAGCTGGAATGTAGGTGCGATGACTGAAAGATGAAAGGAACTAGCAGATATCTAAAAAAGGCGACGACTGAACGTAGCGTGTCTGCAAGAGACGAAGTGGAAGGGTGCGAATGTTAGAGAGATAGGAGAAGGATATACGTTTTATTACTGTGGAAGCGATGGCAAGCGAAATGGTGTGGGTATAGTTTTGCATAGTCAGTTGAAAGTGTGGGTCAGAATGACTATTGTATTGTTGCAGAAATGAATATCCATACTTACTAATATTATAAATTCGAAAGTAACTCTGTCTGTATGTATCTTACCTTTTCACCCGTAAACCACTGAACGGATTTCGTTATATAATGTACCAGCAATGTACTTGAATGTACCTTTAATGAAATTCAATGTACCTCCAAAAAACAAGAACAATTATAATAATAAAGTGAGCCGCAGTCCTGACAGTCAGAATGACGGTTGAATACTGATAAATTGATAATGAATGTAATAAATATCTTATGGTTACCTAATATTTATTACCTGAGGAATGTACTTTCAACGAACATCAAAAAATATAATGCGACGAGTATGGATTCATTTCTGCAATAATACATCCGTCTTTCTGACCCACAAAGTTAGTTGAAAGAATGTGTAGTGGATGTTAAAAGAGTGAGTGTTAGATTTTTGACATGTGAGTGTTTTTTGAACCAATTTCCATAAATAAATATCATTTATTATTTCCAGCCGTGAGCGGGTCCAACGCCTCTCGTCCTAAGTGGTGGGTGAGCAGCAGTGCGGACTGGGCCACTCCCCTGCAGGAGTTGTTCTGGTGGGCCGCTGCGCCGGGGCCCGGGGCCCGCACGCTGCAGCCCGCCCTGCTGCGCGCGCTGTACCACGCGCCCGCGCCCGTACTGCAAGTGCTCACGCCGAGCGACCCCGCGCAGCTCAGGAAGGTACGTTCTGGTGGGCCGCCGCGCCGGGGCCCGGGGCCCGCGCGCTGTACCACGCGCCCGCGCCCGTGTTGCAAGTGCTCAAGCCGAGCGACCCCGCGCAGCTCAGGAAGGTACGTTCTGGTGGGCCGCCGCGCCGGGGCCCGGGGTCCGCGCGCTGTACCACGCGCCCGCGCCCGTGCTGCAAGTGCTCACGCCGAGCGACCCCGCGCAGCTCAGGAAGGTACGTTCTGGAGGCCGCCGCGCCGGGGCCCGGGGCCCGCGCGCTGTACCACGCGCCCGCACCCGTGCTGCAAGTGCTCACGCCGAGCGACCCCGCGCAGCTCAGGAAGGTACGTTCTGGTGGGCCGCCGCGCTGGGGCCCGGGGCCCGCGCGCTGTACCACGCGCCCGCGCCCGTGCTGCAAGTGCTCACGCCGAGCGACCCCGCGCACCTCAGGAAGGTACGTTCTGGTGGGCCGCCGCGCTGGGGACCGGGGCCCGCGCGCTGTACCACGCGCCCGCGCGCTGTACCACGCGCCCGCGCGCTGTACCACGCGCCCGCGCGCTGTACCACGCGCCCGCGCCCGTGCTGCAAGTGCTCACGCCGAGCGACCCCGCGCACCTCAGGAAGGTACGTTCTGGTGGGCCGCCGCGCTGGGGCCCGGGGCCCGCGCGCTGTACCACGCGCCCGCGCCCGTTTTTAAGAACGGTGAGGAGTGGGGAGTTGTAGACAATTTGTAAAAGTTGACGATGGTCAGACTCATTTTATTTTCGATGCATAAACTCACACTTTCTTCCCATGGGGGTAGGCTCAAGCTACACAACCTGCTACGACCCTAGTGACCTTATTGAAGATGTCCTTGAGAAAGGTTTGTTGCCTAGTACTCACAACAACAATAACGTTAGTATTTAATGTCCAACTAGAGGAATAGTATGTTTCTACTCTACGTTTTACGATTAGTGTGTAGATCTACTATCATAATTCGAATTTGTATACTTATTTATATAGCTATTGGCATTTGTATATTATTTTATTCATCATACAAAGTCATTTGAAAAAAAATCGGTTTTCAGCCTAGTTTGAAATGGCTTAATAGCCTCATTTGAATTAGGCTAAGAATTTTTTAAATGTCTAAATTACATAATATAATAGTCCCCTAAATTGCTAACCCTAACTTCCTAATGTTTCGCTGGGAAGAAGAAATGGCTCAACATATTCAACCAATATTCTTGTGTATAATATCCACCTGCATCACACAATAGCCGTGTCCTCGTCCCGCAGCTAGCAGTGTACCTGCTGACGATGCTCAAGCACGTGCACGGCGCCGCGGCGGCGGGCGCGCCGGGCGTGGAGCTGGCCATCACGGACTGGGCGCGCGCCTGGGCCGCGGCCGCGCAGGCCGGCCTGGGCGCGCGCGTGGGCGGCGCGCTGGGGCCCGAGGCCGCGGCGCTGCTGCACCAGGACGAGGAGCGCTGGGCGCGCCAGGCCGCCCGCACCCGCTCCGTTATAGCCAAGTGAGTATCGTTTGTATCTACTAACTCAAAATTAAAGTCGCTTTTCTTTTCATGGCCCTGTTTGACGACGTTGTTCTTTGTAATCTTCGCAACGGATGTTGACGCGGTTTTCACCATTATTTAGAGAATTTACTTCGGAAGATGTGTACATACAATACAATACATGAATATTAAACCCACATGACATTCAAACCTAAACTCAGCCTGGTTCCCATGGTGATATGCAGACACAGAACCCGAACTGCTACGATCCGTATATACTCTTTTTGCTTCGTTTACGTTAACTATAATATAATACCAAATTATCAGTTTTGTAACGTCGTGACAACCACACTTTAAACCGTACCATATACTAATTATAATACACAGACTAACAAAGTCCGAGAATGAAAATGTTAAGCACCCTAATGTAAATCTATACTTGCACCTCGTTCGAATTTTAATCGAACACTTAACTACAATACATAATTGCATCGTACGCAAGTATTCACATTTGCTTGTTCACCAAAATGTGGGCCAGTTCGCGTCTTGATCTTTTTAGAGACATCTTAAAAAAAAGAAAACATTTTACCATACATTTAGCAATAAGTTAGTTATATAGTTTACTCCTTTTTAGAGTTCCGTACCCAAAGGGTAAAAACGGGACCCTATTTCTAAGACTCCACTGATGATGATGTATTTATGTTGCCGCTATAACAATAAATACTAAAAACAGAATAAAATAAATATTTAAGGGGGGCTCCCATACAACAAACATGTTTTTTTCGGCGGTTTTGCCTTGTGGTACGGAACCCTTCATGCGAGTCCGACTCGCACTTGGCCAGTTTTACGATTTCTTGTAATAAATTGTTATAGTGATTCAATATAGCTGTTGCCCTTAAACTTCAATACTTTTTTTTACCAAATATAAGTACCATATCCTATGAATAAGATGCTAAGTGACCACTATGTGTATGCTAGGTGTCCATATCATCGAGCACTACTTCCTACACAGTCCTTCGAGCCGGATGAACCAGCGACTTATTATTGTTCCGACTACGTATTAAACATTTTGAATGGAAATGTGACGGCATGCGGCATGCGGCATGCCCACACAGCGGGGCAGAGAATGTTTTGAAAGTTGCTTAACATTTTTGCTCCTTGACCGGACCGTGTGTTGTAACTTCTTGTGTGTTCTCGGGTCAATACTGGAAACAATTTTATTATGATAAACAATACCTTATGGGATTGCCTAGTTGGTCTGGTGATCGCGATGTTAGTACCTATCGTAAGTGTCGTTGGGTTTTCTATCAGGAATTTCCCAGTAGCAGCCCGGAACCTGGATTTGTGTCCGGTCGATTGCAATAGGCTCGCCAGTTATGTTTAAGATCCAGGGGCTTACATGGAGCTTAAACAGCTGGCAGAATGTGGGTATACTATAGGTACCCTCCGGCAAAGCAGGCGTGACGTTATGTTACTACTGTTTAGTTTTGGGACGTGAGTCATTATTTCGTTCAATCTGTCTTCCAATGTAGAGTGGTGTGGAGCAAGGACGGGCTCGCCAGCAAGGTGACGGAGAGCGCGATGGCGGTGACGCGCGGCGTGGTGGACGCGCAGAACTCGCAGCGCAAGGCCTTCATGGAGCACCTGCGCCGCGCGCATGCGCAGCACGCCGCCGCCGCGCAGGCCTGGCAGTGCCTCATCGACACCTATACACACGAGCAAGGTAAGCTTCTTCTTATATCCTTCGCAAATACATCTTTTCTTTTCTATTCAAACTCAACTCAAACTCCTGTAGCGGTATCTATAACGCCACATGCGAACTACGCGTCATACTGACGTCACGCAACATCCTGCATCTCGCAAGCAGAGTTAACGCGCAACTATATACAACGGCCCGACATGAATCAGCGGGCAGTTGCCCGCCAGACACAACACCTGTCTGGTCGGAGGATCCTCCTTTTTCTATTTCACTCATACTCTATGAGTGAACTTTACACCCTGTTCCTCATACTCTATAAACCAACCATTTATCAAATCATGAATTGAATTGACAAGGAGTCGGTCAGTTAGAAAGTTGAAGCTAGTGCCTGTTCTAAAGCATTATCCATCTCTATGAAGAAGAATGGGCAAGAGACTCCATGGGCACTCTTTTACATCAAGATCATAAAATCCTAGGTGCATTAGTCTTGTAGCTCCCAAATGTAAATCATCTATTCAAAATATGAAGTTTAAAGAAAACCCAAAATTTTAGTAATAAAATGTGACCAATAATTTTATATTTCCGCTTAAATCAAAATAGGTCAACGCACTGATTCTGTTCCCTTATTGGATCAGTCACATTTTGTCAAATTTTGTCTATTCTAAACATAATAATCGATGATATTCTTAATCGTGTCCTACTATACCGAAGATTTAGCAATGCAGGTGTCTCGTGCCTTCTCGTTTATCTCAAACACAGGTAATTTGGTCAATAAACATGAGGAGAATTGATCGATAATGGTTCCCTCACAGCGGTGTGGCACTCGCCGCGCTCGTACCCGCGCTCGTGGCAGCTGGACGCGCGCGAGGGCCCGGGCCGCGTGCGCGTGCGCATGCGGCGCGCGCACCTACACATACCCGACAAGTTCCTCAAGCCGCAGCATCGCCACAAAACTGGTAAGATAACACTTCCACTATTTACTTGCCTTCATTAGACAATTCTATTTAGTTTTTGGCAATTCTAGTTAATAAGCCTCTTTTCGCGTTCAGCACATATTTCGTTTTCGGTTTATTTAGTTTATTTGAAGAAAAAAAACTACAGCTACATTACTTTTACAAATGATTTTAATAACTAATCAATTAACGCACACTAACGTAAATTCAATTGCGAATTAATATGTAATAAAAACTATTTAAAATGACTTAGATAATCTTACATTAGTTAAGATTAAATAAAATAGAAAAGGTTTATTAAAAATAATAAAACTTTTTTATTTGATTTAATCTGCTTTTCAGTTTTTTCGGCGGTTTAATTTTTTGTTAAAAAGTTTTTATTTCTCGCTTTTTAGTGGGTCTGCTTAAAATTTATCTAAATTATAATGGCATAGTGTCAACTTGCTCATCGCCTTTTACAAAATATTGCTTTTTTCGATGCAGGCACTTTAATTGCTGAGGATTTCTTCTGGTATTCTACCATTCGCATTGTGATGAGCATAAATTGCTTAGCAACCATATTAAAGTAATCGAATGGCAACCCGTGAAATGTTTATTATTGAGTAGTTCCGATGACCATCTGTGGTCCTCATCGTCAGCTCCACTTTATCAAATGATGATTTCCAAGAGCGAATGCTAAAGTTACTTAAAAAAATACCCAAATCGCTATAGGTTTGTCTATAAAATTCGAGGGTTTCCCTCGATATCCATGGGATCCTCTCATCTGATTCCAACTTGATGACAATGGGACCACCTCGAGAGTATACGCTTTCAAACGAAAAAAGAATTATCAAAATCAGACTACTCTGTAAAAAGTTATGCGTGGTCATACATTAAATATATATATATACGAGGCAAACTTCCCCCGTTTTTGCGTCGGTTACAAAAAAGAAGTGGTCAAGGATAGCGCGTGTCCGGTCCACTCGTACAGTCGTCAGCCTGTGGCGTTGCAGAGCCGGGCCCGCTGCAGCGCGTGCTGGGCGGCGGGCCGGCGGCGCGCCTGCGGCCGCGCGAGGCCGTGCTGCACCAGGCGCGGGCCACGTGCGTGTCGGTGGCGGCGGAGCTGGAGGGCGAGCTGCTGCTCACGGACCGCGGCCTGCACTTCGTGCCCGACGCCGCGCCGCCCGCGCTGCCGGCCCGCAAGGACCGCCTGTACATACCGGAGGTGCAGGCCGCGCCGCAGGCGCAGTCTTGGGCGCTCGAGGACGTGCTGCAGGTAAGAATTCGGAATCGGTACACAAAAACCATTAGGTTGTCATAGACTTGCTCCCGATAGTCGTATTTTGCTTCATAGTCCTTGTCGTTCCCTCGCAGTACGTAACTTAGTTCCTAGTGAATCAGTCGATGGTTTCCCATCTAGATTCTTGTATATTGACTTAACCTCAGAGTTCCCACTTCTCTTTCAAGACATCCTGATTAGTTTTGGAAACCGCTCGCTTCAAGATGTTGAAGTTATACATCTGATTAGGTAACAGCGTTCAAGATTCTTTCAAACTCAAACTCAAAGCATTTCTTTATTTGTGGTCACATGAGATACAAAGCATATAGGTTATCACAATACATTATTAGATCAGTCATATTTGGCCTTAGTGACGTATAAGTATTTAAATATCAATAAATAACATAATAATTGGATACATTAATAAATTAAAACAAAATAGTTAAATGTCAATTAATTAAATTATTAGTTACAGCATTCATATGTTGGTTATTATTTCCTTTATTTCATTTATATAAATTATATTTTCACTTCTCATGCTCTGAAAGTGCTTCTTTGTGCAGGGTATAGGCTGCACAAAATCGAATTTTGTGCACAAGGGCATTAACGTATCTACTCATAAATGTATTATATTAAGGCAAAGAAAATGAGCCATACAGCCAAATGCAATAAGAAGTTCATAGATAGAATTTGTTATTATATAATATTTACTTTAATTTATTTGCCTTATGTGTTTTTTAAGATATAATAGATATTAAAATTTTAATTCAAGTACGGTAGGTTAGTTGATTTAAGAAAATTATTATTACAAAATTAATTTAATAGTAGGCTGTATAGGTCTGCAGCCTAATATCAATCTCGTAAGATTAAAAAAAAAATAATTTCCTTCAGTATTCAAAACTGTTCTAATTTTACTTTGAATTTTAATTAAAGAAGAAATGTTATGTTATACTACTGTTTTATTTCCTCGCAATCTAAGTGAAAAGCAGAGTTTATAACTCGTCCACAAAACCATTTCTATCCTCGACATTACTATCAGCCCTCGCCTTCGGCTCGGGCTGCTAAAAGTCTCGGATAAAAATGGTTTGTTTTGTGCACTTGTTGTAAAATCTACTATTTTAAATATGTATTAGAATATAAAAACGTTTAATAGTAGATTTTTACATCGAGCGCAATGTGAATTATTAATGCACGAGAGTTAAGTTGGTGCCCGAGCGCACGCGAGGGTACTAAATTAACACGAGTGCATTAATTACTCATTTTAGCAAGGTGCGTAATCTATTTTTCTTTCAACTACCAATCGACCTACCATGATAAAATATACCTACTCAAAATAAAAACTCAAGTTAATGAAAACAAAGTTTTCCTAAGATTTTAACTATTTATCCCGCGAATTTTGCGCAAAAGGTTATTAACAATTTAATTTGCAGCTGTTTTTATACTTTCTGGAGTTGCATTCGCTATCGCTATTTCCATTTTTTAAATCTTTTCTTGCTAAATATGAAGTACCTATCAAAGTTTTGCAATGGTACAAAATGCGCGCCATTTGTTTTTTTTTTTCACCGAGTCAGTTTTATTCAGTCGATTTTTATTTTCAGTCAGTATCTTTTTGATCTAATGCATACATTTTATATTAAACTTAATGGGAGACATTAAACCTCTGTGGTAAATTTATATCTAAATAAAAACAGTGCATTAATGAAAAACTGTGCAACCATGAGATTTCATACAACATTTCTGCACTGTTTTGGTTCTAAGCAAAAAATACGTCCTTTGTGATCGGTTTTGTAGTGATTAATGATAACACTACTACGTAGTTGAAAGAAACAATATAAAAAATAGTAGCCCTCCGATATCTTTTATAAAGAATAAATAGAGGCTCGCAGATGGAAGTCGCAGTATTCCTAAGGAAGTAAAGCGTAAGTCCGTGAGGACCAGGGCCTTTCGCTGGATCAAGGAATTTAAGCTCCTTCAATATGTTCTCTATTCACTAAAAGAAATTTCGCAAATAGACACATAATGTAGTGCGTTATTACCCTGCGGTGGAGGCATCCATTGAGGCAACGAAGGAGATGTCGGTTCATATACCGAATAAAAAAAAATCGGAAAGCTTATACGTATGCATATTATATGCCATGTCTAAAGTTATGTTTGTTTAGTTAACCGAGCCGCGCTTGATGTTTTGTTATTATTGATCGACCCTCACGTCAGTGCGTGACAGTGTTTTAGTTACGACTAAATTGAGTGATTATTAATTAGGTTCGCATGAGCGTACTTTTGCTGTAAGATCATTATTGGCTCGTACAATGGTCATCCACGCACACTTGAAAAATTGACTCTGTATCCTTTACGTTGTATTGTACCTAGATGCAGTGGAAGAGCGTACAGTTTAAGGTTAGAGAACCCGTGAGTGTTCGGAAAAAATTACGAACGTACAAAATGTCATCCTCTATTTAACCCCTTTCGTTATTTATGGAACTCTTGTGCACAAATGTCATGCTTCTAGAACCTATCCCACCATCGCTAAAGAGTATTGTTGTACAGGTGGCGACGCGTCGCTGGTGCCTTCAGGAGCGCGCCGTGGAGCTGTTCCTGAGCTCGGGCCACGCGCACATGCTGGCCTTCAGCGACACGCACGAGCGCGCCGCCTTCCTCAAGGCGCTGGCGGCCACGCACCACCCGCCTGCAAGGTGAGGACACACACTCCTCAGGAGCGCGCCGTGGAGCTGTTCCTGAGCTCAGGCCACGCACCACCCGCCTGCCAGGTGAGGTCACACACTCCTCAGGAGCGCGCCGTGGAGCTGTTCCTGAGCTCAGGCCACGCACCACCCGCCTGCCAGGTGAGGTCACACACTCCTCAGGAGCGCGCCGTGGAGCTGTTCCTGAGCTCAGGCCACGCACCACCCGCCTGCCAGGTGAGGTCACACACTCCTCAGGAGCGCGCCGTGGAGCTGTTCCTGAGCTCAGGCCACGCACCACCCGCCTGCCAGGTGAGGTCACACACTCCTCAGGAGCGCGCCGTGGAGCTGTTCCTGAGCTCAGGCCACGCACCACCCGCCTGCCAGGTGAGGTCACACACTCCTCAGGAGCGCGCCGTGGAGCTGTTCCTGAGCTCAGGCCACGCACCACCCGCCTGCCAGGTGAGGTCACACACTCCTCAGGAGCGCGCCGTGGAGCTGTTCCTGAGCTCAGGCCACGCACCACCCGCCTGCCAGGTGAGGTCACACACTCCTCAGGAGCGCGCCGTGGAGCTGTTCCTGAGCTCGGGCCACGCACCACCCGCCTGCCAGGTGAGGACACACACTCCTCAGGAGCGCGCCGTGGAGCTGTTCCTGAGCTCGGGCCACGCACCACCCGCCTGCCAGGTGAGGTCACACACTCCTCAGGAGCGCGCCGTGGAGCTGTTCCTGAGCTCGGGCCACGCACCACCCGCCTGCCAGGTGAGGTCACACACTCCTCAGGAGCGCGCCGTGGAGCTGTTCCTGAGCTCGGGCCACGCACCACCCGCCTGCCAGGTGAGGTCACACACTCCTCAGGAGCGCGCCGTGGAGCTGTTTCTGAGCTCGGGCCACGCACCACCCGCCTGCCAGGTGAGGTCACACTCTCCTCAGGAGCGCGCCGTGGAGCTGTTCCTGAGCTCGAGCCACGCACCACTCGCCTGCCAGGTGAGGACACACACTTCTCAGGAGCGCGCCGTGGAGCTGTTCCTGAGGTCAATCGCTCTTTATTCAGTAGACATCAAAATGTTCTACGAAAACGTGTCTATTGAAAAAAAACACAAACCTTCAACAGGAATGCGCTTCGCAATCACTCAAAATATTTAATTAAGTAAATTTTAGACATATTTACAACAAATGTTACTTGATAGTATTGACAATGACGACGACAACTGAAAACAGCATACTGAATCCAGATAAATATGTATTTCATTCTTATGTGTACGTGTATCCGCTAGAAAATTAAAGACACTAATTGGAAATGATAATGTATTCGTCCAGAATCGAGCCCGACACCTTAAATGACGCCATGAGCCAGTGGCGTAGCGGCAGCATCACGAACTGGGAGTACCTCATGCGCCTCAACGGGCTCGGCGGCCGCTCCTACAACGACCTCATGCAGTACCCCGTGCTGCCCTTCGTCATCGCTGACTACACCTCCAAGATACTGGACCTCAATGATCCGGCGTCGTTCAGGGATCTCAGCAGGCCCATGGCGATACAGAACAAAAATAGGGAGCAGCATTATATTGGTATTTATAATGTGAGTAACTTTAAAATAGGATTTTGTTTCTTGTTCTACTTTGTTTGTTATTCACCTAATAATAAATAAAGTTGGTCAACATCAAAAGAGTATCAGTACAGCATACCTCTAGGATGTAGAGTATCGCTTATGGTTTCGGTTTCCGCCCCGAAGTCTCATGCCATAATATGAAGCTCACGGCGTGCGCGTGCGCAGGACCTGCGCGCGGCGCGACGCGCGGGCTGCGGCGCGCCGCACCACTACGCGGCGCCGCACCACTACGCGTCGCTGTACTCCAACTCGGGCGGCGTGCTGCACTACCTGGTGCGCGTGCCGCCCTTCACCGAGCTGTTCCTCAACTACCAAGGTTAGCATTTCGTTTATTCAACTTTGCGGGTACAAAGGGGGCATTCTCTACCAGTCTACCAAGAGTGGTGGAAAGATAACAAGACAGGTGCATTTTTTGTTTAAAAAAGATTAAAGATGTCATTATTATAAATAAATATATACATAAACAAGTACATATTCTGTGGGAAATTTATAATACACATACCTATAATAGTAAATGTTAAGCATATTTTGCGAGTTATAGCTATGATACTTACATTCTTCCTGCAGACAACAACTTCGACATGCCAGACCGCACGTTCCACTCGCTGGCGACCACCTGGCGACTCATCACCAACGACTCGCCCACCGACGTCAAGGAGCTCATCCCGGAGATGTTCTACCTGCCCGAGCTGTTCCACAACAACGAAGGTATCACTCGTTTATTTATTAGCAAGCCGCGTTCCCGATCCCATCAGCAAAAATGGCGAACTTTTATACAAACATTCATTCCCTATTTAACACCTTTAGAGGATGAATTTTTAACAAATCCTTCCTCAGTTGCTCACTTTCATTGTAAACGGAACTGTAATGCAAAATCTCATGCTTCTAAGTTTTTCATTGATTTAGGATGTGCGTTGACTGTCAGTGATTTAGACTTTTATTGAATAGATTTAAGTGTAACTGCACAACATTGCAGATCACAGAAGGATAATATATCACTTGTTGTAAGTGCGCTCGATAGATGGCGTTGACGTCGAATTAGAAGTTATTATGGTTTCGTTACACAAAGCGATATGAGTATACAGTATTTTTTTTTATTATTTCCCGAAGAAAGTCGTCGCTGTCGAAGCGACGCACGCTTGTTGTAGTAACCAAATGTACAAACACGCTGTGAATCTGTGCGTGAAGACAATTAGCTTCAGCACATAACACACCCGCACGCACACACTTCCGACTTAGTTATTGTCTCAAACGATAGAGCTCCTATTTATAGAACTATAATTATCAATACAACTCTCTATAGAATGACTTACAACCTGATACTGACCTGCAAATTGGAAAAAACGTAAGAAGCTTTAATATGAGTCTGAAATGTTAAGCAAGCTTAAGCAAGTGTTAAGCAAGCGTGGCTCGTGCCTTACTCCCTTGTCCGCAGGCCTGGCGCTGGGCGCGCGGCAGTGCGGCGCGGCCGTGGACGACGTGGAGCTGCCGGCCTGGGCCCCCGACGCGCGCCTGTTCACGCTGCTGCACCGCCAGGCGCTGGAGGCGCCGCTCGTCACGGAGCGCCTGCCGCACTGGATCGACCTGGTGTTCGGCTACAAGCAGACCGGCCAGCCGGCCCTCGACGCCATCAACGTGTTCCCAGCCTGTGTGAGTGTAACTGCGACACCTATATGATCTAATTTTAATCGAATGTTCGGCGAAAATACATAATTGCATCGAACGCCAACATGCATTCGCTCGTTTACCAAAATGTGGACCAGTTAGCGTTCAGAGCTCTTTGGAGACACCACGTATACAGTACTCAAAAACCATTACCATTTCAACACAAATTTACCAATAAGTTAAGAGCCGTTTTACATTTCGGCGTTACCCAAATTTAGGTATTTTACGCACCGAGCGCGGCAAACTACGCGAGCGATACTTTCTTTCATGCTTCTCGCTCGCACTATGATACTGTGAATAGTTATAATTTAGATCATGTCTCTTCCATAAAACACGGTAGGGACAATGAGTCTGTAGCATTGGCACAATTGAGCCAACAAGAAAATATTATAATAGAAAAATGTGGTCTATTCATTGACTCAGATCATTGTTATTTGGGGGCTTCACCTGATGTTCTATATAATGACGGTCTTATTGAAATTAAATGTCCTATTTCAGCTTTCGGAATAGACTTTGACACGGCCGTTCGAGCAAAAAAAGTTAAGGGTTTTAAATTTAGCGATTCAGGTGTAACATTAAATCAAAATCATGACTGGTTTTACCAAATCCGAGGCCAGCTTCATATAGCAAATAAAAATGTCTGCATACTTGCCATATGGACTGGACCAGATTTTCCTATAAAAATTTTAAAAGTCTACAAAGACGACGAATTTTGGTAGTTAAACATGTTACCCAAATTACAAGCTTTTTACGAAAAATGTGTACTGCCAGAAGTTATCGACTCAAGAAAAGCTCGATCAATGCCTTTGCGGGAAATATTTTTCTGATGTAAAAATATGGTGTTTGACTGTATCAAATAATAAAAAAGAACCTATTTATTACATTTGGTTATTTTATTTATTAGAATAGGTTGCAACCATACTACTATATACAATTTATACAACTATGCTATCAACTGTAGATATTATAATCGATTACTGCAAAAACTGCGGTCAAAGATCAAAAACTGCGGTCGTAGTTCACACGCACACAAAAGCAATGCTGCAGCGTTTATGCGACAATCGGCGCACACGACGGTAGTATCGGAACGAAGGCGCGCGGGAAATAAACTGACATAGGTCCAACCTCGACAAGCGCTCGCGCGATACTAATCGCAGATGGCCGGCGCAGTGAAATATATAGTATTTTTATTTATTTAATTAAAAAATAATAGTAGCGATTTAAAAAATAAAAATAATACTATATTCTAAGCAAATGTTGATGATTATTTTGGTATAAATTTTACGCCTAAGTAATGTAGGACTTTGGAGATATCGGGGCTTGTTTGGAAGCCTTTTCGGTCGATAATTCTGCCGCCTTAAGTAAAAAGGGCGCATCTGAGGAAAGGGAATAGAGGAAAATGAGCCTTAATGGATGGTGCCTTTTTGTTCCATTAAGGCTCATTTTCCTCTATTCCCTTTCCTCAGATGCGCCCTTTTTACTTAAGGCGGCAGAATTGAATTACGTAGTTTTTTTTTTCTTTACATAAAAGGCATATAACGAAAATGTATTCTATTACAATTGAAGGTCAATGGAGGCTATTGTAACTAAAAAAAAATATGTTGAAACTTGAACCTTCACCAAAGATGGCCATTTGACTTTATGTGGTAATCTATTAAATCTATATTATTAAGCATATATCTGAGATTACTTTCGATATAATATAATGTCAAAAAGCCGTAGGATTTGGTTAAAATCTTATTAAAAGATCCATGCGGGTAGGAAAAGTTACATTAGCCCCATGTTGGGGTAAATGTGACTATTTAAACTAACTCATTGGTTTTTGTAGCTTATATGCACACAATCGAAGCACATGTCACCCAGTGTGAAATTTACGCAGGTATGTTCTCCGAGTTGAACCAGTAGAGTCCCGATCAAACTAAAAGTTTGTTTCGTAATGTTTGGGGCTAATGCGACTATTTTCTATAGATTTAGTGTTGTGTTCACGTAAAAAATATCGATAAATTGTAAAATGTGTAGGCAATCGATACTGATAGGTACATAAGTAATATAAAACCATACTTCGTTTATATTTTTTATTCGTAATCATCACATCAAAAATTAAAAGTTTTAGATACTTCTCAAAACATAATACAAAAATTTCTAAGAACATAACAAAAAATAATCTAAAATTATATAAAATCTTGAAGGTAACATTTTTTTGACCACGTGTGCCTTATAAATGTGAAATTATAGTAGACCTCGGAATATTAAACGTCTTTGCTGCCTCATAACTATTTAACGTTCTGCTTTTAACCAACTGAAGTGCCTCTAGAAGCTTTTCTTTTGAATAGCTCTTTTCTTTTTTTAGGGTTCCGTAGTCAACTAGGAACCCTTATAGTTTCGCCATGTCTGTCTGTCCGTCTGTCCGTCCTCGCTTAATCTCTGTGACCGTTAGCACTAGAAAGCTGAAATTTGGTACCAATATGTATATCAATCACGCCGACAAAGTGGTAAAATAAAAATTGGAAAAAAATGTTTTATTAGGGTAGCCCCCCTATATGTAAAGTGGGAAGTGATTTTTTTTTATTTCAACCCTAACTTGTGATATATTGTTGGAAAGGTATTTAAAAATGAATAGGGGTTTACTAAAATTATTTTTTGATAATGTCAATAATTACGGAAATAATCGCTCCAAAAGTAAAAAACAATGTGTCCCCCCCCCTCTAACTTTTGAACCATAAGTTTAGAAAATATGAAAAAAATCTGAAAAGTAGAACTTTATAAGGACTTTCTAGGAAAATTATTTTGAACTTGATGGAAACAACAGTTTTTGTACAAAAAAGAAAGTTGTACAAAATAATTTCTGGACTGTTTGTAGTATAATCGTATACGATGGATGGATACCCACTTTTAAACTCATAAGTGGGAACACTTATTGTGACGGACGGGAAACTACGGAACCCTACACTGAGCGTGGCCCGACACGCTCTTGGCCGGTTTTTTAAATATAATATTTCGGACCATCTAAAACAAGTCAAATATCAAATTAGTTCAGAGATTTTGAGTAGTACCTATGGGTTGTTATAGTACCTACGCATGAAGTCGTGAACTAAATGCATTAGGTCGGACCCCCTATTTAACTACAGTATTTAACCATACAACAGTATTTCCATCTTGAAAGGAAAATAGATTTGAATCTTAGTTGAAATTGTAATAAAACAAATTGTAACATTTATTTACGCAATTTATCCATCGAATGGATTCAGTTCGAGAATTTTCTAAGGTATGCTGTAAATATATCGATTTACAATTATCGATATTCGACATCACTGGCTTTATTTTATTTTATACAAACACGAAGGGGCTATTGTAACCAAAAAAACTAGTCGCAATAACCCCGCAAAGAGATAAGTGGAGGCTAATGTAACTACTACATTATCTTAGGAAATATAAGATATAATATTAAAAACGTAAGTGTTTAAGGTTAAGTACTTTACATTTTCTTCGTTTCTGCTTAAAACCGTGTTTAAAATGCACGAGAAGGTTATTTTTTTGTTTAAAATTGATGACACGCTCGTCACCAAACACGTGTTTAAAATGGTGACTAACATAAAATCTCTGTAGGTCAAACAGTATTCATCCCTCTGACGCCATCTGTTTATTATAGGTTAAACTATGACTTTTCTCCAGGCCCATAGATGGCAATGTATTTAAAAAACATTAGAATGGAAGATATCGCTGTTAGTTGCTTTAGCCCCATAGTTGCAATAGCCTCCATTGACCTATAGGATATTTGAGAGCTAATTATATTTTTTTTTGATGGTAGATATTCAGTAGAATCTCCAAATTAGAGCTCCGAAATCATGTCTCCGTGAGTTTTTGCCTAAACATTCATCGGGAGAAAGCTTATTACTAAATAATTAAATAAGTTATCTAAAATCGGTTCTGAGGTCATTGTAGTAGAGAAAACGAAATATTTTAACAAGTAATTGTTATTTCATACAACGAACGTAAAACATCCAATTTCAACGTCGAAAACTTCCAATTTCGCGTTTTTTTGTAATACGCCTCTTAATTATATGTACAGTTTTAAATTTTTTACCATTTCTTGTAAACAAGTGTTATAGTGATTCAATATAGCTTGTTAAGAGATCTCTAATCAGTATCTTTACAAACTACTGAAAGTAAAAGCTAGAATGACGTAAAAATATGTTATAATTGTAGATACTTTTACACTTGTATCCAGAGAAAGTTTCAGACTGTTTGTGTAAGGTAATACCTGTACCGCACCAAACAAATACCAGTATGACCAAATTAATACCAGTGTCCAATTAGGTGGCAGTCAACCTAAAGAAAGATTCCTACTTTAGTATGTCCACACAGGAAATGACATGTCTACACCATGGACCAACTTACGTATGTCAGCTGCTGAAACCAATCCTAGACTTAAACTTTCATAATATTTCAGATATTATGAAAGTTTTTGCGATAAGAACTCACTATATTGAATCACTTTGCTTACAATTGGATCTGTGAAGTGAATAAATATTTTGACACGTGTTAATAACGTTATACAGATAATCTCCTAGGTAACAATAAAACTTGTGGGACCGACGTAAACGGAAAAATGTTGTACTGCATACATTACCCTTTCGTCGTTAATCTTTTATTAGATCCGAATCATAAACAAGCTGTGAGTGCTTTAAATGGCCTTGTTTAGTAATATATTTTTGTCTGTTTAGACCTATTACGGTTTCGACCCATCCGCACTGGAGG
This sequence comes from Luperina nickerlii, assembly GCA_963855955.1. Lineage (NCBI taxonomy): Eukaryota > Metazoa > Arthropoda > Insecta > Lepidoptera > Noctuidae > Luperina > Luperina nickerlii. The sequence continues at coordinate 23,615,824 of OY979670.1, forward strand.
AGGAAGTGGACCGCACGGCCGCAGCCGCCATGGTGCGCACGTACGGGCAGGCCCCGCGCCAGCTGCTGCGGGGCCCGCACCCGCACGCCGCGCACGACCTCACGCAGCATGCTGCTGACCAGGTGCGGACTGCTTATTGATTAATACTGTACGGGCAGGCCCCGCGCCAGCTGCTGCGGGCCCCGCACCCGCACGCCGCGCACGACCTCACGCAGCATGCTGCTGACCAGGTGCGGACTGCTTATTGATTAATACTGTACGGGCAGGCCCCGCGCCAGCTGCTGCGGGGCCCGCACCGTACGCCGCGCACGACCTCACGCAGCATGCTGCTGACCAGGTGCGGACTGCTTATTGATTAATACTAAGGTTGACCAACAGTTCCTGTATATAATATACCATAAGTATAGGTAATAATATTCCATGGACTTACACCGTCGCCACTTACAGGTTATCCAGCATCCTACAAAAAAAATGAATAAATCTAAATATGCAATTACTGGCGCTAGAATCCTAAATTCTAGCGCCACTTATTGCATATTTAGACTTATTCACTTTATGGGAAACTAATGGAAAAAATAGAACATAAAAAAGATGAAATTACAAAACAAACAAACAATATTGCAACTTTGCCCTATTACTTAAAACTACTGGGCTAGCTATTATAACTATTGGCTGACTTTGACTTTTTGTGACGGTCAAAGTATGAACAACTTTTATCAAGGTTTGCTGTAAGAGCGAAAAAATAATGTAGCCTTTGTATGAAACAACAAAATGTTTGGAATACATGGAGAAGAAATGTTCAAGTTGGAGTGGAGACACATGTATTCAAAAACCATTACCACAATGTACCACTAAGTTAGTTATATATCCGTGTTGCTGGTTTTCAGCAAGGTGTTTAAAAATATAATGCTTAGTCAAATGCTCAATCACTTGAACACGAATAAAATACTTCACGATCAACAGTATGGTTTCGCCAAAGGACGTTGTACGACCGACGCCGGTGTAACCTTATTAAAACACATTTTTAACGCGTGGGAATAGGCCCAAGACGCCATAGGAATCCTTTGTGACCACTCAAAGGCTTTTGATTGCGTCGATCACGAAGCCTTGCAAAGTTGAGCATTACGGACTTGGAAAACTTGCGCTCAGTTTAGTTAAGTCTTATTTAAATGATAGACAACAGCAAGTTCAAATAAATGGTGTCAATTCACATGGTTTAACAGTAAAAATGGGTGTGCCACAAGGCTCTATATTGGGTCCTTTCCTCTTTTTTTTGGTGTATATTAATAGTCTACTCCATTTTTTTAAAAATCAACCAGAAATGGTGTTATTTGCTGATCACACTTCCTTAATTTGTAAGGTAAATAGCTGCTACAAATTTTGACGACGTAAATAACGCCCTACTGCAGGTCCAAAATTGGTTCACTGCTAATAATTTAGTATTAAATGGAAAAAAAAAACGAAGTGCATAAGATTTTCTTTACCAAGTGTTAAGGGTAGTGATTGTGAGATAATATTGAATCAAGTGAAACTAGAATTCGTCGATAAAACTGTTTTCCTAGGGATCACGCTCGACTCAAGGCTACAATAGGGTCTTCATTTAACATCTCTTGCAAGACGGCTAAGTTCAGCAGCTTATGCTGTCAGAAAAATCTGTCAATTTACAGATGTAGATACCGCGAGACTACTCTATTTTAGTTACTTTCATAGTATCATGTCTTACGGTATTTTTCTTTGGGGACGGGCTGCAGACATCAATTCTATTTTTATTCTGCAAAAAAGAGCCATCAGAGCTATATATAATCTGCGCAGGCGCGATTCTCTAAGGGAATTGTGTAAGGATATTAACATCATGACGGTGCCTTGTCAATATAACTACGAAAACATCATGTATGTAAGGAAAAATTTACATCTTTTCAGTAAAAGAGGTGAGAGACATAATTATAGTACTAAAAATAGGGACCTATTAGTTCAACCAGGTTTCAGACTGGCTAAAGTACACTCATCTTTTATGGGGTACTGTTTAAAATGTTACAATAAAATACCTTCCCACATTCTTCAACTGAATGAAACAAAATTCAAGTCTTGTATAAAACGCACACTATGCAGTCAGGCATATTATAAGTTAGGGGATTACATCGCTGATAAAAATGCCTGGCTCAATGCTGGTCCTGCTCCACAACCACAACTAAATTAATTAACACTTGAAGATACTGTTGGAGCTGCTGTATATTGTAAGACTATATTTGCATTGTATAAACTCAATTTCCATAAAAATGGAAACATACCAAATGCTTTATTTCTGTCGTGGTGAAAAGGGAGGACAGCTTATTTGATAAATCTAAGTTTAATTTAAAAATTGGCCCGAATATTTATTTCTCTAAATAAATCATAAAGATCGTAAACGTTAATTTTCGAAAAGTACCTTTCAAGGGAAGGTGGAGAGGGTGTTAATTTTTGATGTGAAACATCTATAGCCGCACGTAAAACAAATTTCTGGCGTGGCGACGCGTCGCCACGCTATATGATGGTGTATATATACAGTTACAGACTCACAGTCTTGTGTACTGTGTGTCTAAAATCGATTACAAAATGAAGTTGTATAAATTGTTTTTATATTTAATGAAAATAAATGTTTATTAAATAAACAGTCATCATTTTCTGGAAAAGATCGTAATATTTTATTTTATCATTATGCCATATTTAGTTTATATCGCAATCTGTTCTTTTCAATCATATTACTTTTACAAAATAATTTCGATGTTTCACATCTGCCAGGCGTCCCGTGACGGCTCACTTTTTTACTTTTATTTTGAGGATACTACGAAACCCACGCGGACGAAGTCGCGGGCAAAGTGCTAGTAAGTCATATTCTATCAATATGAGAAAGGTGTTTTAGGTTACCATAGCACTGAGCACTCTTTTCTACATGGTTTATAGAACCGGATGAACCAGTGACCTACGGATGCGACACAGAAGGAAAATGAAATAGTGTTATGACGCTAACATGTGGTGCCTACTCCCCAGACGCCGGTGTGGGCGGGCGTGGCGGGCGCGCGCTGGGGCCGCTACTGCGGGTCCCCGGCGCGGGGCCCCGTGGGCGTGGCGTGGCGCCGCAGCTGCGCCGGGGCCGCGCTGCTGCAGGCGCTGCCGCACGCGCGCTCCGTGGCCGTCGCCAGCCGCGCCACGGCGCTGCTCGCCTTGCACGGTAACACGCGCCTATTATCGAACTTGTGCAGCTCTTTCTGTACCTTCATTCTGTGAACAAAGCATACTCCCCAAGTTCAGTAATAATAGTATTTTCTTTCAACTACGTAGTAATGTTATCATTAATCACTACAAAACCAATCACAAAGAACGTATTTTTTGCTAAGAACCAAAACAGTGCAGAAATGTTGTGTGAAATCTCATGGTTGCACAGTTTTTCGTTAATGCACTGTTTTTTATTTAGATATAAATTTACCACAGAGGTTTAATGCCTCCCATTAAGTTTAATATAAAATGTATGCATTAGATCAAAAAGATACTGGCTAAAAATAAAAATTGGCTGAATAAAACCGACTTGGTGAAAAAACAAATGGCGGGCATTTTGCACCATTGTAAATTTTTGATACTCCATATTTAGCAAGAAAAGTTAAAAAAATGGAAATAGAAAACTATAACGATATGAACTCCAGAAAGTATAAAAACAGCTGCAAATGAAATTGTTAATAAACTTTTGCCGCAAAAGTCGCGGGATAAATATTTAAAGGAAAACTTTATTTTCATTAACTTGAGTTTTTATTTTGAGTAGGTATATTTTATCACGGTAGGTAGATTGGTAGTTGAAAGAAAAGTAGATTTCGCACTTTGCTAAAGTGAGTAATTAAGGCACTCATGTTAAAAAAAAAAATTTAGTACCCTCGCATGCACTCGGGAACCAACATAACACTCGTGCATTAATAACTCACTTTGCGCTCGATGCAACAATCTACTATTATACACTTTACTTCAACTCAATCAGATTATTAAAACGGACGTATAAAGTTGGTGCAACTAGCCCCATTTGTCGCTTGTGGAAAAAAACTTATTCTTAATTATTATTTTATAAAATCATTATGTTTCTTTCTTAACCTAATGAACAATTATTATTTCTTAAAAGTTTTAATGTACAGTTTAATCTTTTGTGTCTCCGTCAGTTAACTCTTCGCACGTCGAGTGTACACCATGTGTACCGATAACAATAAAATTTCTATTGTGTCTGCTAATTGGACGCGCGACGAGTTAAAAAAAGGAATTAATTGGAAACCTAACTCTTCTTTCTATAAGTATGTAACGTCGTACGTTACATTTTGCATAATTAAACACATTTTAACTAATTTAACAACAAAATCACAGCAACATTCCAATGTTTACATACATCAACTGTCAAACAAACGCAGACGTCAAAATATGACAACCACAGAATATTACAAGTACCTAGTGCGGTAGTAAATAGTGATTACTAAAAGCACAAAATGTTCTGCTATCGGCGCGCGAGTGAGAATTTATCTATGCGCCCGCGCATGTCCCATCTCTATCCAACGCGTCTTTCGTTTGGCATTAGGAATTTTGGCAAAGAGTAATATAAGTAATATGGGTTAAGAGAGCCCTCTCTCGAATCTTTTAGGCATGACAGTTTTAAACGCCATCTGTATTTCTGAACAGGAACTAATTCCCAATCTATAGGTACCTTTATAATATAAAGGTGCCTATAGATTTGGAACTAGTTAGTAATCAGATAATTGGTGGTATTTTCTTCATACTACATAAGTAGTGTACCACTTAAGTAGTATGAAGAAAATAGCTTACCACTGACGTAGGGTGATTGTAAAGGAAAAATAATGTGTTGGAAATTGGAATAAAACAAGCTAGTCCTGAAGAATTTTTTATTTTCTATTTTTATAATTTTTGTGCTTATTATAATAAATTTGAGCAGCATTTTTTACTTCGTCCTCTCCATCATATTTTAATTTGCCGGTTAAAATGCGATTGACTGACCTGCACCAACTATAAATTAATACATTTAGTGATGTATCAGTAAAATATGATTTTAAAACATTTTTGTGATTTGGACATGTAAATGGACCATCAGTTAAAATATCCAAAAACATTAAAATATTTGCTTTGATTTTCTTTTTTAGCATGTTTCTCTTTAAAAATGATGTGACTACATTTTGTATTTCTTTGAAAAATGTTGCTACTTCCTCAGATGGGTAACACAACCAATTTTTATTTTGGTATTCTTTGGCTCTGATATAAGTATTATAATTTTTTGGATCTTTATTGTCTAATAAATTTAGCTTGCAGTGTTGACAACTTTTTACAATTTGTTTCAGGCATTTTTTAATGACCCAACCGCAAACATAGTTGGCCTGACCAGCATCATTTTCATTGAGTTGGTCGGAGAAAATTTCATTATTAAAATGAATAGTGTCATTTTCTTCAGGAACATCAGGAGTAGTTTCTGTGAGGAAGAATTCAAAACTCTGAAGGCATTCATTTTGGTCTTCCTCACAGTTTGCTCTAATTGAGTGTGGCGAACTACAGTTGTTAAGCATTAGAGCTTTGAATGCACCTTCAAATGCCACCGTGTTTGGAGCAATATTTCGTATGCCATAGCTCCTGATGCTCCCAAAAAAGTTTTCAACGGGGTCTTGGTTTAAGTTTCTAGTCAAAATAGCATCTAAACCATACTTATTAGACAATATATTCCAAAGAGATTCCATGCCTTCTATAGTTTTAATAAAATTTGTTTCAGATGGTGCAATTGTTTCAGTCAATCGGATTCTATCCCCAACTTTTACTTTCTTTAAATATTTTGTAGATTTTAACATTTCTTTGGCTTCGCGCCATAATTGATGGTGAGGTGAGTTACGCTTAACAGGCCCTTTATAAATCTTACCATTTGGTACAGATAGGCAGTTAACATTTAAACTATCAAATAAGTTATCAATCATTATTGTGAAATGAATCAAATTTCGGCAATCGTTGGGCAAGTCTCCTCTTCCTGTAAGGTGTTCAGTCACAACAGCAACACTGTGACTGAACAGTTGGGTAGCTGTCTTCACCCGCATTTTATTAATTTTCTCTGGATTGACATGAGCCTCTGTCAAGTTGTTTAAAAGTCGCAACTCACCGTACGATTTGTCTGCAGCATATACCATTTGGTAATAATCCCATTTTACAATTTTTGCTTGCTTATCAATAGTACTCGTATAACTTAAATCCTTTGAAATTAAATTATTACGAAGTCCTTTAATTAAATGTGGAGTGTCATATAAAGGAATGATATTTTGTTTATTAAGACGAAACATATCATGGCGCCATTGCTTATTTAACCTTAAATATAAAGCTTTGGTGTCATTAACTAATTCATTTATTGCCCCAACATTAACTGGACTTTGATCACATACAGTACTGACGACAATCAAACCTGCTTCGGTAGTATGTTTGATAACACTTATAATTATTTGTTTTAAATGAATTTTACTTAGGCTATTTGTAAAATAGTACGCTATTGGTTGCTTAAAGTTGCATGTTATGCCTTTTACCATGAATACCAAGACATGGTCAGCAAATGAGTTTCCTGCATTGCACGCAAAACCTTCAAATGCATCTTTATGCGAATTGTAAGTAACTTGGGGAGTTAGCGACATTTCATCGAATATGATATTGCACAGTCGATCACAGGAATCTTTATTTCGTACAGTATTTTTTATTTTGTCAAAAATTATATTATTAATACCTGGACTCAGTTTTATTCGGCTCAAAAGTCGTCTCATGGTCTTTGAAGACGGGAGTGTAAAGTATTTACACAAAAGTCTGTAGCATTTTGGGCTTTTTTTAAAAAGGGACGAAGCCAGAATGTTCTCCTTTAGAGTGAATCGCCTCCCCTTGGGTTTCTTGGTGGATTGTAGCTGCATGTGGACGAAAAGTTGTGCTGGCTTAGTCATATTTTTGATGACACGTTGAAATGCAATATCATTTGACAACTTTGTAGCATTAACCAATCTTTCTTTATATGAATGCCCCCTTTTACGCAAACGACAAATCTCATTACGCAGGTATTTTATTTTCCTTTGCATATGTTTCAATCCTGCACCTGTAAAATAAAATAAATATTTTGTAAGTATTATCAAGTATTAAAATGAATTACATTCTGCAAAATAATAAGTTCAGTATCACATAATTATTACTACCAGCGGGAGCACACACCTAGACATACTCTCTAATTAGCAATACAGCTGGGTTTTAATTTCTGTTACCAGGGCAAGAGACAATAGTTCTATAGCCTGCATTTTGCCAATATGTGCACAAAGTTGATGCGATTTAGTTCTGCTAAAATAAAAACTTAGAGTTTACTCTTTTTTTAAATATTAGTTGAAAGCAGGAAGTATCAAATGTTACCTGAAGTAGAAGCAGTGGATACTTGACGAGTAGCAGCAGGAATGGTAGGTTCATGTGCCCCGGTAGCCTGAACTGGAGCAGGGAAATTAGCACTGCTACCTGGAAACCATACAATTATTAAATAAAAATTATTATTAATTTGCAAAACAGCTGGGTTTTGTGTTACTGGGGCAAGAAACAATGATTCTATAACCTGCAGTTGGCCATTATATACACAAAGATGATGCAATTTAGTTCTGCTAAAATAAAAACTTACAGAGTTTACTCTTTTTTAAAATATTAGTTGAAAGCAGGAAGTATCAAATGTTACCTGAAGTAGAAGCAGTGGATATTTGACGAGTAGCAGCAGGAATGGTAGGTTCATGTGCCCCGGTAGCCTGAACTGGAGCAGGGAAATTAGCACTGCTACCTGAAAACCATACAATTATTAAATAAAAATTCTTATTAATTTGCAAAACAGCTGGGTTTTGACTTGTTACTGGGGCAAGAGGCAATGATTCTATAACCTGCAGTTAGCCATTATGTACACAAAGATGATGCAATTTAGTTCTGTTAAAATAAAAACTTACAAGAGTTTACTCTTTTTTTAAATATTAGTTGAAAGCAGGAAGTATCAAATGTTACCTGAAGTAGAAGCAGTGGATATTTGACGAGTAGCAGCAGGAATGGTAGGTTCATGTGCCCCGGTAGCCTGAACTGGAGCAGGGAAATTAGCACTGCTACCTGAAAACCATACAATTATTAAATAAAAATTCTTATTAATTTGCAAAACAGCTGGGTTTTGACTTGTTACTGGGGCAAGAGGCAATGATTCTATAACCTGCAGTTGGCCATTATATGCACAAAGATGATGCAATTTAGTTCTGCTGTTATAAAACTCACAAACTTTACTCTTTTTTAATATTAGTTGAACGCTTATAGAGTACCAAATGTTACCTGAAGTAGAAGCAGTGGATACTTGAAGAGTAGCAGCAGGAATGGTATGTTCATGTGCTCCGGTAGAGTGAACTGGAGCAGGGAAATTAACACTGCTACCTGAAAACCATACAATCATTAAATTATTCATTTTTGCAACACTGGGGTTTAAAATCCAAATGGACGAACATATTTTTTTTAAATACATTTTGTATTATAATTATTTGATAGTCACTGGTAATGACAATTATGCATAATTAATGTGTGCATGTATATACAAACATTAATTGCAAACATACAGCAAAAAATTCTTTAGGAACACGGTTCATGTTATTTTTGTCACTTAAGATTCATTATCCAAAATCTGGTGTGGAGAAGAATGGGGTAGTATCCTCCTGGTGTTACGAGGACTAAAACACGGTGGACTCGATTATAGTGGACTGTATTACATGTTATAAGTTAACAATAATGAAACAACAGTAAATAATGCGATTCGAACGTTAGGAAAAGGTAGGTGCAAGCGCTCGGTGGCGTGGACGGAAAAAGGGGAATAGTCCGACGCGCTTACAACACCATCTGCCCTCTTCCAGTATAACCATTGAAGACAACTCTTCAAGGCCGGGAACATGTCGAAAATATCACGCCGCGCCGGGCGACCGCGGAGAGGGGGCTCGACGTGCGGGCGCGCACCGGCCGGCACACCACTGCGTCATCGTTACTTATAATATTACTCTTTGGTCATCGTCCACGCTACCGAGCGCTTGCACCTACCTTTTCCTAACATTCGAGTCGTACTCTTTACCATTGTTTTTATTCTTGTTAACTTAAATGTAATACAGTCCACTATAATCGAAATTCACCGTGTTTTTAGTCCTCGTACCACCAGGAGGATACTACCCCATTCTTTTCTGTGGTATTGTATTTTATATCAAACATAAGGTTACAGTACTGGCAAGTATTCCATTTGAATAGGTACAGGAGTTATTTTAAACTTACCAGGCAGATTTAAAGTTGGCACTGCCAGTGCATTGAGACGTTTATAACGGTTCCTGTGTTCATCAGAAAAATGAATGTCACAAACTCTCTTTTTCTTGTAGAGTTCATAATCTGATGGGGTTTCCAACTTCCCTCCGAGTAGTCTAACCCAAGCTTGAAAACGCTCAGGAAATTTGGCAGGATTTGGCATTACATGCAACACAACACCTGAAAAAAAGTACAAATTATACTAACATTAGTACTGTTACATATAAATATTTACTTCAGTCTCGGTCAGTCACAGGTTTTAAACTACATAACATTGTGCCTGTATAAGGAATACAGGCATAATGTTAGGTAGAGGTGTATAGTGCACCCACATTTTACCAGTTATATCTCATGTAATAGGGGGCCAACTGCCATCAACAGGGCACGAATTCAGACTACGGGCTGCTACTAAGAATTTCCACAAAATGGTACTTAGTAAATAGATAGATTCTATGTAAGTACTGTATTTCGGTATAACAAGGTTCTACTTATAGCATTTAAACTAATTGTGTTGCTAGGAGTACATCGAGTAAAGATTTTTACTGGTTTGCATGGCTGCATTCATGAAAGTAAAACTACCTAACCTAACCTAAGATTTTGAGTAAAATTAATATGTCTTGTAACTTACCAGTCTCGGTGTTTTTACACCCAAACGCGCAGCGGTGTGGCATCGTGTTGAATTGGATAGGAACACAGAAAACAAATTAGCGTCTTTTCTCGCGAATTATGAACTTGCCGGCCGGCGTAAAACAATTTCTTCACACGGCAGCAAAAAATGAAGTACTGGTATTCAGATAATATCAGGACGGAGGAGTAATCTCAACTCAACGTCTAATATAGAGAAAACACTCGAAAAATCACTATAATTACACACAAAGGAGGAATCAAAAACAAGCGCAAGCGCACGTTCCGGCGGCCATATTGCGTGTGCGGGCCTGTGCGTTTGTCACAGATCACAACACAATATAAATATATACAAATAAGTAAATAATTATATTATTTCGAAGTAAATAAAATGTACTATATTCTAAGAGTAATCAATTAAATTTGTTTGTTTAAATAAAAACATTTTAGTTTTGTTTTGTTGTGTTAGTAGTGACATCTATCGGCACTTTTTCATACTTCTGAAGACGTTTCCCCGTTCAGTAATATAGATGGCCCTACGTTTTTAGCAAGGTGCCTAGTGTTCTATGTGTCCCCCCCCTGAATTTTGGTTTTTCCCGAAGCGGTCACACGTCTCACCAGATAATTGATATCAGTGATTTCACACGTGTCTTAACTCGCCATTATCCGGGCTTAAAAACAACTACCTAATCTACGAAATTCTCCGCCATCGAGCAATTAAATTCGGTGTCTTTGAAACCCCCATACTGGGTAAGTGTTGGATAGCATTTTCATGCGTATATTTTGTGTTTTTTTTCTTGCAGGTTAACTTGGCATGTATGCTTATTTTATCTGAATTTAATATACGCTAAATAATGTAATTCATTTTAATCTAAGGCCTTCAGCTTAATGCATTTTGACTTTTCGTGCTTCACACTCAAAATGTATTGCATCATGCCTTTTTTCACTCTTCCATTTTGTAAACTCCGTCTGATTGTGACAATCCACCAACACCTTCATTAGCGCACTGCTATTGCTACTCGCTCTGCTTAGCTTGGTGTCGCAATCAGCGGAGTTGACCAATGGTCATCTCGTGACACGCTGGACGTCATGTTCCAGGGTCCAAAGTTCCGGTTAGGGAACACCTCAAGCTCACGGCCGCACATCTGGAGCTACGCGGCTGGTTCCGTCGTGACTCGTGCGTGCTGTAACGTCCAGGCATCGGACGTCCCATTTGTTGGCCGTCTTGCCAAGTGGGCCGAGCTGACTTACGAAGGTCGGCGCAAACACCTGTCGACCGGCACCCCTGCGCATCCAGCGTGGCACCTCGCTGCGGTCATCGCCACGCCAGCTATCAGGGCAGTACAGCGCTACCCACAGGGTGGACTCTGGGAAAATTGTGACCTGTAGACCTACCCACACCTTTTATTTAATTATATTTTTATGTTGACAAGGTTGCGTGGTCTTATTTTTATAACCTGCGCCACGCAAACCCCTTTCGTCACATTGGCGCCCTAAAACGTGGTTTTACGGTCACATTTTCCTCAGGGTTACCTTGTGGGTATTTTTTTTTTTTGTATGTTGGTGTATTTTGGTGGTTGTTTTGTGTAAAACGTTCTGGTTGCCAGCAACTAAGGTGTACGCAGCGCTACCTTGTTTTTTTTTCTTGTTTGGTAGGAACGGATTGCACCGTTGCAACTTAATTGTTAATTTTTTTTTTTATTTAAAATAAAAGAACGCATTTATCGTTCTTTTATAGTGGTAGGGCCAATAGTAACGGCTCGCCCCGGGGAGGTACCACGCTCATTCCTATTTCTTCCGGTAAGCAGCTCTGCTGTGTGCCGGATGAAGGGATTGGGTTGCCGGGTTTTCAATTACTGGCTACTTTAGACTTAACAACATTGTCTACTGGTACACAAACAGTGTTTTTATCAAATAACACTCATATGTGTCAATTTTTTTTATCATAACTTAGAGTCAATTTTTTAATAAAACTTAGAATCATTTTTTTTATTTAATAAAAAACATTGTAAGAACAAAAATTAACAATTTTTAAAATTAAGTATTAGAACTTAATACTAAAAGTATTATCACACAATTTATATCAACAAACTTGTATATTGGAATTATAGCCTAAATATCAATACATCTTGTACTTGTTTACATTTGACCTAGATCACTAATGTTCCATACAGTGAACGTTTTTATTGTTGACAACTCAAAAGTACAGTACTATTTCATTGATTTATCAGCTGTTTCCAACAAGTGTTGCAACCACAATTCCCACCTACCTCCTTTTAATTAATAATTATCCTACTAACTGTCTACCTGCCTATTGACTTGATACCCTTGCCTTGTTCAATATTGTTGTTACTAAGTACAGTCAACAGCAAAAATTAGTCATTGGATGTGACTTATATTTTAATTTACAAAACTATATTGTCACCATTTCAGAATTTAATACCAAAAGCGTACACATTAGTTGCACCGAATATTTTATTTTAATATAAATATTTAAATTAGTTTACAAACTTCAAACTTTAACAAAAAAAAAAAAAAAAATTTTTTTTTTTCTTTTTCTTTTCTTTTTTTCATATCATAACGTAGCTTCCTTCACTTCATACGGACAACAACCAAGACGTTTAATTTCAGTTTATTTTGTAACAGTCGGAGTAATTGACGCACATCATACCTTGCTGATTGCTATCCAACACTTACCAGTCTTACGGATAACTTAATATTCTTACACTTAAACTCAATTTGAAATAATAACATATTATTCTTGTTTTAAATTCATCCAATATGGCATATCCGGTAAAATTCATGTCGCTGCAAAAGGCAGAGCTCGAATACGAAGTAGCTATCAGAGGAGAAACACCCGCCACTACTGTTCAGGAATTGCGGAAACAGATCGCAAAATGCGGACCAATGTTTCCTTCTGAGGACATTCTCACGAGCCCATTTGAAGTATCGGTAGATTTAAGTGGAGTTTTAGAGGTTTTAACTAAGGCAAATACTAATTTAGAATCATCAACTACAGATAAGCAGTCATTACTGAGAATACAAAATCTTTTAAATCATGCTCACCACAGAATAAATAGAATAACTTGTGGAAGTAAACACAAAACGGAGTACGATGAGTGTGTAAACTTATATAAGTCGATGGTGATGAAATCAAGTGAGCTGCTCGCATCAGCTTCAGACCCCTTATCTACAGTTAGCAATCAACCTCCAACCACACATAACTTGACTTCTCCAATTCACGTGTCGGTGTCATGTGATGGTGGTCAACAAAAATTTGCAAAATTAAAATACGAGGGAAATTCTTGCGTACGTTCCTTCTTACAGCGGGTGAACGAACTTTGTCACGCCAAAGGAATACCAACGGATAAATTCCTCACTCACGCGACCGAGATTTTTACTGGCGGCGCGCTCCACTGGTACAGAAGCATTCGGGATTCAGTATCTAGCTGGGATGAACTTGCAAATTTATTAAAACGCGACTTCGATCAGTCGGACTTTGATTACAGACTCTTAACTGAAATCAGAGCGCGAACACAAGGGGAGTCAGAAAACATAGTTATTTACTTGTCAATAATGACAGGCTTGTTTTCGAGGTTGACAAAAGCACTATCGGATGAAGATAAACTAGAACTTCTTCTACATAACATTCGTCCATGCTATGCTAACATCTTATCGTCAGTTGCCGAAATAAAATCAATCGAACAGCTAAGGACCCTTTGTCGTAATTACGAAAACATACAATCGCGCCTTGCTCAGTTCAGAGAACCACCAAGACCCTCCTCAAATACTTTAGCACCCGAGTTTGCTTACTCTGGAAATTCAACAGATAATAAAGTAAACAATAATAATAGTAAAAAGTTTAATCATTTCAATAAACACGACCAAAAGGATAATATTAATAATAAAACAGTTACAAATAACAGTAACGATTCCTCCATATCCCCTAACTATGTTCATGCTATAGATAAAGGTGCACATAAGAAGATTCCTTATTGCCCACGTTGTCGTAGTAACGAGCATGCTTACAGGAATTGTACGGTAAAGACTGACGAGATCTTTTGTTTTGGCTGCGGCCAGAAAGACATAAAACGTCCAGCATGCAAGAAATGTAGTAAGAACAGTTCAACTAAGAAAAAAAACTAATCACCGAGAATTGTGTCGTAAACAACTTTGACAAACAAGACTGGGAAAAGTGGTTGCACACAGTTAAAATGTTTCACAAGTCTTTCAAAGTACACACAATTCTCGATAGAAAAGTTAATTTAGATAACAGACCTTACGTATCAGTGCAGATAGAAGGAGTTCCAGCCACTGGACTCTTAGACTCAGGTTCGGCCGTCACAATTTTGGGCAACGGTTCTCATACGGTTTTGTTGGACCGAGGTATGTCTCTTATTGCGGACGACTGCATTGCGGTTAGGGCAGCAGGCGGACAAAATTTACAAAGCATCGGTTACATTCATATACCAGTTCACTTTGAAAACCAATTCCACATTCTCAAAGCATTTGTGATACCAGATATCAATTCAAATCTCATTCTAGGTGTGGATTTCTGGCGAAAATTTGAATTATGTCCCAAGTATGTTGGTAGTGTAATGATTTCAAACAACTCATTGGGAAACAGTACTCTAGAGAGCTGCAATCGCACCATAATTACGGGTTACAACAACTTAGAGGAATCACAAAAGCATTTGGCTGATAGTGTAATTAAACAGTTTGAAAACATTTCATCACAGCACAAGGGTCTAGGAGTAACCGATCTAATAACTCACCACATTGATACAGGTGAAAGTCAACCAATTCGTCAGCGTTATTATCGACTATCTCCTGAAAAACAACGTATCTTGGTAGAACAAGTGGACGAGATGCTTTCCCTCGACGTTGTCGAGCCTTGCGAAAGTGCGTGGTCATCCCCGGTTCTCCTTGTCACCAAGAAAAACGGTCAACCTCGATTTTGTTTAGATAGTCGAAAACTAAATTCAGTCACTAAACGCGATGCTTACAACTTACCCTATATCTCAGAGATACTAGATAACCTGAGGGACGCGCGTTATCTTTCCAGCATCGATTTATCGAAAGCATTCTGGCAGATACCGATAGCTGAGGAGGATCGCGATAAAACAGCATTTTATGTTCCAGGCAGGGGCACCTTGCGCTTTAAAAGGACTGCTTTTGGTCTTACGAATGCCCCGGCCACTCAACAGCGTCTAGTTGATCTGCTGTTCGCTGAATTTGATCTGAAAGTCTTCGCATATCTAGATGACATTATAATAATTAGTAGCGATTTCAATAGTCACGTGAACCTACTTTTACGTGTACTAGAAAAGCTCAAAAAGGCGAACCTAACCATTAACCTTGAGAAATGTAATTTTTTTAGTTCGCAATTAAAATATTTAGGCTACGTAGTTGACGCCTCAGGTTTGCGGACCGATCCTTCCAAAGTCGATGTTATACTAAAATATCCAGCACCAACCAACAAGAAAGAACTTAAGCGTTTTCTAGGCACGGCAACCTGGTACAGACGTTTCGTTCCCAACTTTAGTACTATAGCTGGTCCCTTAAACAAATTAACATCAACAAAGAAGGGTACCCCGCCATTTAAATGGACCGAAGAGGCCGACGCTGCTTTCCAGAAATTGAAGGAAAGTCTAGTGTCAGCCCCAGTCTTATCATGTCCAGATTATAATAAACCGTTTGAGGTGCATACGGATGCAAGCGATTTCGGCCTCGGCGCAATGCTCACCCAAACAATTGATGGAAAGGAACATCCAATTGCCTACATGAGTAAGTCATTGACCGGGGCTGAGAAAAATTACAGCATTACCGAACGCGAGACGCTGGCCGTCGTAACCGCCCTAGAATATTGGCGTTGTTACATCGAAAATGGTCAACAGTTCACTGTTTATACTGACCACAGCGCGCTCAAGTGGTTTCTCTCTATAAGCAACCCAACGGGTCGGTTAGCTCGTTGGGGAGTTCGCTTATCAGCATTTAATTTTGTTCTTAAACATCGGCGTGGCGTAGATAACGTCATACCAGATGCCTTGTCTAGGATCGTTCCTATTAGTGCCATTAGTACTTCCAACTCTTATTTGGACACTAAAGACTCTTGGTATAGGAATATTTATGATGGTTGCTTAATTGATCCTACTAAATTTAAAAACTATATTGTTAAAAATAACGCGTTATATAGACTATCGAAGAATAAGTACAATTTAACTTCAGAATTCGCGTGGAAGGAGGTCGTGCCAACCGAACTACGTGAGCAAATCATTAATGAAAACCATTCAGTGCCCACGGCTGGTCATATGGGCATATTTAAAACATACCGTACTCTTGCTTTACGCTACTACTGGCCAGGTATGTACCAGTCAGTAGTCAAATTCATAAGTACTTGCGACAAATGTTTAGCCTACAAGTCCCAAAATCACCAGACACTGGGAGAAATGGGACGTCCAAAAGATTGTTCACGGCCATTCCAAATGTTGTCAATGGATCTCATGGGTCCACTTCCAACCTCGCGAAAGCAAAATAGTTACATATTGGTTATTACATGTTGCTTTTCAAAATATTGCTTAATATATCCAATAAAAAGAGCTACCGCTGAGATCATTACCAAAATCTTAGAGGAATCCGTGTTTCTCGTTCATGGCATACCGCAAGCGATATTGATGGACAACGGTACCCAATTCACAGGGAAGGTCGCAGATGCCTTGTTTAAGAAATATGCGATTCCAAACGTATTCTACACCCCAAAATATACCCCTCAGGTTAATTTGGTGGAACGATACAATAGAACGATAATAACGTGTATTTCAACTTATGTGGATGATGATCATAGATCCTGGGACTTATATATCCCTAAGGTACAATTTGCCATGAATAGCTCCGTTAACGAGGCCACTGGATTTACTCCAGCTTTCCTAGTCTTCGGTCGCGAACTTGTAACCTGCGGTACTCATTACACGGACAACGACCTCGGTAACGAAATAGTGTTTTTGCCACGTGATGCATACGCCGAAAACTTAGGTTGTCTTTCTAGCGTTTTCGATACGGTGCAATCCAGACTATGGCAGGCTCATGTTAAGAACTCCTCGCACTACAACTTGCGTCGAAAATTTGCCGAGTTTAACGTTGGCGACGTGGTCATGAAACGCGCTTATTTCTTGAGTGACAAGGGGAACAGGTTCTCGAAAAAGTTAGCTCCCAAGTTTATTAAAGCAAAAGTCATAGCCAAGAAATCACCATTGGTCTATGTTCTTCAGGATATGAAGGGCAAGGACTTAGGTTCCTGGCATATTAAGGACTTGAAATTAGTAGGAGTCAATAAATAATCTCAACAATTTTTTTTAATAACTTAGTTATATTTAAGCCACTGCTTATCACAGTGCATAAATACAACCTCAGACGGAGACACGCTCACTAGATGTCATCATCAGTGTCTTCACACGTGTCCTAATCCGTCAATTTTTTCGGCCTCCTTATTCAGCCCCGATGGAGAACCACGCTCACTTGATTCTATCATGTGCCTTACCCGTGGTCTCTCCTCATTTTATCGGAACCTCTGGATCGGTTGTTGCCAAACTCGGTACGTTTTACTTACCGGGAGTTAATATTTCTGAGCGGTTTGCAACTCATTAATTAAGCCTTTGCAGGAGCGGGTGGATACTCCTTAAATAAGCCTAAATTCCTTTTCAATAGTATAAACCCAGTAAATTCTTTGCTTCTTTAAGCCGAATGTACGTCTGTTTTGCGCGAGTAACAAGTCAACTATGGACATGTAACTCTCACATAGCTGCTAGGGCGCGGACTCACCTCTTGTTAAGGTAGTCTGCCAGTATGCAAAGATTACGAATATGAGATATGATGGATGAACGATGAAGAATACAAGGGGTCGTAATTCAGATGGAGGTATAACAGGGGTAAAGGATTTTTACTGAGGTAAAAACCCTCACCAAGCGGCGGGGTACTGTAACGTCGTACGTTACATTTTGCATAATTAAACACATTTTAACTAATTTAACAACAAAATCACAGCAACATTCCAATGTTTACATACATCAACTGTCAAACAAACGCAGACGTCAAAATATGACAACCACAGAATATTACAAGTACCTAGTGCGGTAGTAAATAGTGATTACTAAAAGCACAAAATGTTCTGCTATCGGCGCGCGAGTGAGAATTTATCTATGCGCCCGCGCATGTCCCATCTCTATCCAACGCGTCTTTCGTTTGGCATTAGGAATTAGCTAGCTACTAATATCTAATCTGTGTTAGGAATTTTGGTTTTTCCCGAAGCGGTCACACGTCTCACCAGATAATTGATATCAGTGATTTCACACGTGTCTTAACTCGCCATTATCCGGGCTTAAAAACAACTACCTAATCTACGAAATTCTCCGCCATCGAGCAATTAAATTCGGTGTCTTTGAAACCCCCATACTGGGTAAGTGTTGGATAGCATTTTCATGCGTATATTTTGTGTTTTTTTTCTTGCAGGTTAACTTGGCATGTATGCTTATTTTATCTGAATTTAATATACGCTAAATAATGTAATTCATTTTAATCTAAGGCCTTCAGCTTAATGCATTTTGACTTTTCGTGCTTCACACTCAAAATGTATTGCATCATGCCTTTTTTCACTCTTCCATTTTGTAAACTCCGTCTGATTGTGACAATCCACCAACACCTTCATTAGCGCACTGCTATTGCTACTCGCTCTGCTTAGCTTGGTGTCGCAATCAGCGGAGTTGACCAATGGTCATCTCGTGACACGCTGGACGTCATGTTCCAGGGTCCAAAGTTCCGGTTAGGGAACACCTCAAGCTCACGGCCGCACATCTGGAGCTACGCGGCTGGTTCCGTCGTGACTCGTGCGTGCTGTAACGTCCAGGCATCGGACGTCCCATTTGTTGGCCGTCTTGCCAAGTGGGCCGAGCTGACTTACGAAGGTCGGCGCAAACACCTGTCGACCGGCACCCCTGCGCATCCAGCGTGGCACCTCGCTGCGGTCATCGCCACGCCAGCTATCAGGGCAGTACAGCGCTACCCACAGGGTGGACTCTGGGAAAATTGTGACCTGTAGACCTACCCACACCTTTTATTTAATTATATTTTTATGTTGACAAGGTTGCGTGGTCTTATTTTTATAACCTGCGCCACGCAAACCCCTTTCGTCACAAGTATAATTATAATAACTAGATCAAATATCAAAATAGCCTTACACGTTTTACCAATGTCTATTCGACCTTAACCGAAAATATTTCAATTGGCCTCGCCATGAAATATAAATAAGTTTTTTTTGTTGTCAGTGTCACATTTTTAATTCGGTCTGACATATAAAGAAGATGTGACATTACGCCGTAATACAGGTATAATATTGCGGCCACTGACCTGTATTATACCAGCAGGCCAATTCGCGTAATTTAAAACGTTCAAAATCTAGTCGTAGTCTCATCTCGGCGACAAACAAATGTCAAAAACTTGTCAAAATGTAGGGAAATTAGAAGAATATTTTGACAGATATCGACTGAGATCAGACTGTGAACGTTGTTAAAATTCCGAGAATTGCCCCTCAGGACGCTGGATGTCATACATACTATCGATGACAAATAAAGACATTTGATTTTCGCCATTTTGGCGCTGATAGCAACGTGAGGTACCGTGGAACTAATATTAGAGATGGGATATATCCTTCGATAAAAAAAACACTGGCACTCCGGTAGTGCCGACAGAAGTGAAAACTTGAACAATTACGAGTGTATTTTGTGA
Organism: Luperina nickerlii; assembly: GCA_963855955.1. NCBI lineage: Eukaryota > Metazoa > Arthropoda > Insecta > Lepidoptera > Noctuidae > Luperina > Luperina nickerlii. Next base: position 23,635,591 of record OY979670.1, read on the forward strand.
ATCGTCTTATAAACAAAACACGCGTGTTAAGGTGTGTTCCTTATTTTATAGGGTTTTTTGCAAATCAGGTATGATGACCAAAGTGACTGGTTTATTCTTCTCGTGAAAGGAATTTATCCAGATTTACAAATAAGCACACAGGATAGACTTCAGTTCGTGGTGTTGGTCGCGGCAGTGGTAAGAGAAGCAAGCCGCTCGCATAGAGCTCGTCGTCAGTTATATATCCGTGGTTCAGCGCCATCTCGTCGTTGTTGGATGAACTACGTAGTTAGTACGCGAGGCCCTCGTAGTTCTTCCCGATGTGCATAGATGGCGCTGTCCTCAACAACGCGCGTCTTACGTCTTACGTTTTACGTCTTACGAATTTTCGATCAGGTTCACGTGACCTGACGCGAATTTAGAAGTTTTTACCCATTCCAAAAAAAGTACACAGCGCCGCTAAAGAAGTTTTCACTTCAAAAATACTTTTATGAACTTTATCGATCGTTATAATCACTGAGAGTAATTTATTACTTAAGAGAAAAATATCGAATCACTCCCAGTTATTTTTATGCTTCATTTTTAAGTATTATAATAATTGCTCTGCAAAGGTTAATTGAAAATTCATTAGGGTCAGATCGCAATGGATAAACTAGTGGATAGTGTCCTAGTAAAGTTATAGAGAGCTTTAAATATGAGGATAGGCTTAAAACTTAGCCTAGAAACTACTATGGTTGAGCTAATATCTCCTGGCTCAACTACACTAGTTTTACAAGCTAAGCTGGGGTCACATTAGTTCGCAATGTGAACTAAAAACTATTGAGCTATTATGTTTCCATTTCGCTCTAACCTAGTAAATCAAATGGCAGTTGTATTCTTCGTTAACTATATTGCATTACATTTGTACGGTCAGCAACCGCACATTGTACTTTGGCCTAGTTAAAAATACTGCAAATATTGTTAAATAATAAATGTAGTATCGTCACGTACGCAAGTACGCCAGTCTTCGGTTTTATATTTTATTAAGTTCATGTTTAGTGCAGTTTCTCATTAAATATTTCTCGAACATTAACATTTATTTTATTAACATTCAACATAACATTTATTTTAACCCATCGCGCGTCTAATTAGCAGACACAATAGAAATTTTATTACTCGACGTGCGACGAGTCAGAGGCGGCGTAAAGCGTGGGCGACGTGGGCCATCGCCTACGGCCTCGCTCTCCTAGGGGCCTCGCACGGACTTGCACCTCGAAGGCAGGACAAGCAAATTTATTTATCGCGTTTAAAACGACGAAAAGTTTTATTCGTCGTATAACTCGTACCAAATTCTTTTTAACACGCTTTTATTATCTTCACTGGTAACATACTAAAAATGTAAAAAAATCTTAAAAGTATTATAACCTACTTCTAATAAAATTGTCGTATCGAAATGAAACTTTATATGCATATATGTAGTTCGGAAGAGAAAACTATAAAAAAAAATTATATCCGTTATTCCCTGATCAATTACACAGGTTGGCAGGGACATCGACCGCAAAAAGTAACCAAAAATCCAGCACATGATTCAAGACTAGCTTAGAAATTAGTCGTCAGTTATTACAACAAAAAAATTGCTAAAACCTACCTACGCGAGTACGAGGCCTACGTGACCTACGCGGTCAAAATGCATGAAACAGCTAATAAAAAAAATTACCAATGAACTTTGGGTTCAGAATCATGTACTGAATCTATGGAAGTAGTGCACTGATGTCGTGTAATTTTAGCCAGGAGGTGGATAGTGGAACTCTTCAGTGGCTACTAATAAACCCTCGAGTTTGGGGACATATGATTCGTTTGCACGAGTTCAATATATTACATTTGGTGTCGAGCTTTAAACACTTTCAATGTTTCCTACCTATAATTTATGTATTGTATAGTCTTTTTGTAGCTTTTGATTGTCCATAATAAATAAAAATTAACAGTTTTTGATGATAAATGATTTTATTTTCTGTAAATAGGTTTGCACAAACACTTTTACACGTCAATCATAAATTTTTTAAACTAGATGAGGTCGGCGTTTCCTATCTGACTACTCTGAGAAGAAAGGCCGAAACAAACTCAGAGGTCATAGTCTCTTTTAAAGTCCAGACATAATCTTGGTCAAGTTATATGAAGACCATGTAGGTCGATGTCTGAGATGGTCTTTTGAGGAAAGAACCACACAGATTGAGAGGACCTGTCCAGTCAGTGCACGCATTTGTCAGAAATCATGCAGTTCAACTCAAGACTTAAGGAGCTCAACGATTCGACGAACAATACCAAAGAAAGGACATTTGGGTAGGCCACATAAATTACTCAAACTGCCAGACCATAGAGAGAATAATAAAAAATATAAAATGACTAAAATAAATGACCCACATCGTCTTCACATTCACAATAATTAAAATAATGTAATACTTTAAAAAGTAAGCAAATGTCAGTTTAAAACAAAAAAAAACATTAATGTCAATGTGTATATAAAAAAAAAAACATCAAAAACACTCAAAATGCAGAAATTGGAAGCAGCTCAATCCCAAGCCTTTGTATCCTCAATATAATCTTTAACGGTATAAAAGGCTTTCTGGCACAACTTACGTTTAATGAACGATTTAAATTTATTAAGGCTTAGATCTTGAACGTGGCTTGGTAGTTTATTATAAAAGTGTAGGTATACATTGGCATCTGAACGAGCCACCTATTTTCTTGAGCCTTGTTGTAGGTCCAACATGATTGTGTTTGTTTCTAGTATTTATGACTTTTTAATAGTATATTTCATTACAAGTGCGGAAAGGTTGTCATTGCAAAGAGTTCCGACAAATGTCTACCCGAGCCGAGGCGCAGCCGAAGGCGAGGGTTGACAGTCGGAACAAGTTGCAATGACGGTTTCGCACGTGTACTGAACGACTATTTTTAATACAGTTGCGAAAAAATGAAGCAATTTAATAAAATAATAAAAACACAATAAACTCAACTAACTAATGGCGCCGACCGTAGAAATATAAGCAGAGATTTTTTTTCTTCACCCATTCTGGTAGGCAAAGGGAACTATGCCCGTACAGCCAAGTCTTCAGTAGAATTTTATTATTGATATGAAATGAAAATGAAATGTAATGAGATGAAATTAAATTAAACCTAACCTAACTCATTCAATCAAATCATTAAATTGATATTGAAACAAATTAGTAGCTTCTTTTTAGAAATATAGGTATTTGCATGAATCATAAAAACTTCTATGAATACTTTTAGTAAAAACGTCATGGTTGGTTTTTCTTTTTAATAGAAATTATTTTGACAATTGGGAAAGAGAACGCACGAGTTCGGGAAAGGTAAAAAAAAGCACGAGTATGTAATAGCCCACATCCCGAACGCTATACGTCCCTGCAATACGCCACTTTTTGAGCAACTGTATTAAAAATTGTTTTTCAAATCCATTTTGCGATACCAGAGGGCCTCGCAAAATGTATGTTGCCCACATGAAATTTAGGTCTTGCTCCGCCACTGCGACGAGTTAATAACATTCAACATTATATGTTTGGGCTTGCCCTTACAACATTTATGTAATAGGCATTACTTAAATAATAGTCACTTTTGGTGTTCAATTTGGAAGAATTGAACCATGTAAACAAAAAAGTTAACCATTCAACAAACATCGTCCATACCAATTCAATCGAATTCACACAAATTGAATGCCAAAAGTGAACCGTGTAACATTACCTTATCATGTAGTAATTACTAGCGGAATGGAGAGTGATTCCATTTTTATTATTGGGTATTTGGATAGAGTGCATACTAATGGAAAAAAAACAAGTCAAAGTCAAATAATTTATTTCAAATAGGTACATTAAAGTCACTTTTGAACGTCAAAAATACAATAAAATAGAATTGATTCTAGTCTTCCAAAAGGTAGTGTTCGTATGGAGAAGAGCGTACGTGTTGAGTGTTTAACGAAACAGTCCGCATTGAAATGTTTACTACAAAGATGATAATTAGATTTAGGATTCCAATTTTCCATTTTCATGTTTTTCAGCCCTGCTTAGTTGAGATGGTGGGAAATCTGAAATTAAGTATTTAATTAAAGTAAAAATGACTAAAGTGTACAGTACATTGTAAATGGCAAGTTTTCTTTCGATGCTAGGTGTTTACTTCGGAAAAAAGTACACATTACATATAATATTTATCTTTTGAAATTAGAAACTAGTATTTGCTAAATTGTTTTAGCTAATCAAATTGCAGAAATTTCTGCCTACAGTAAATTTCTATTTGAAAGACGTACATTTTAAATTATTAACTGCCTGAAGAAAATTATCGACACATCGTCGACATGGCACATTTACAACCCTATTCAAATTATTGTATTCAATATATTATGTGAAAATTGAGTCCTAATTACGCTTAAATATGATGGAATATTAATGAAAACATTTATTCTAAATATAAAATAGTATTAAAAATGCTCACACAAGCAATCGAAACATTTATAATCATGAAATTCACTTACTTGTGCAAGGTTATTTCGCTGCCTTTTTGATAGCGAGTTTTATAAAATGCGCATGCTTTCATAATAAAATGTTCTAAATATCACGTAGTAAACACAACAAAAGTTGTTTTCCACGATTTAGACTTAAATCATCAGAGACGAACCAAACAACTCAACGTCCATTTAAAAGAACGTGCCTGTTTTAGTTCCTGAAGACCTCGAGCGGGGGCGCTTTGAATTGGCACAAAAAACAACTGTCATTTCGTAGAGTATCGTTAGTCCAGCGTACTTGTATGATAGAGGTCATAGAGGTCAGTGATTGCGGCGTAATGTCACATCTTCTTTAAAGCAGATTCTATCGTATGGAGCAGACAAAAATAGCCCTTAAGGTGACGAACATACTTTGGATGATACTAACTCTTCTGCATCATCCATTTTATATCTAAATAATAATTGCCTACAAATTATCAGTCATTAACATCGCAATCCCCGTTCAGGAGAAGAAGCCAGCAGCACACAGAACAGCGAGCACCCGGCGCTGGCGCTGGTGTCGTGGGGCCACTCGGACAACATCGTGCGCCTCAAGCGGCGCCGGGACGCGCGCCCAGACCTGCTGCTGCATGTGGGCGCGCTCGACCAGGTATGACACAGCACAGCGAGCAGCCGGCGCTGGCGCTGGTGTCGTGGGGCCACTCGACCAGGTATGACACAGCACAGCGAGCAGCCGGCGCTGGCGCTGGTGTCGTGGGGCCACTCGACCAGGTATGACACAGCACAGCGAGCACCCGGCGCTGGCGCTGGTGTCGTGGGGCCACTCGACCAGGTATGACACAGCACAGCGAGCACCCGGCGCTGGCGCTGGTGTCGTGGGGCCACTCGACCAGGTATGACACAGCACAGCGAGCACCCGGCGCTGGCGCTGGTGTCGTGGGGCCACTCGACCAGGTATGACACAGCACAGCGAGCACCCGGCGCTGGCGCTGGTGTCGTGGGGCCACTCGACCAGGTATGACACAGCACAGCGAGCACCCGGCGCTGGCGCTGGTGTCGTGGGGCCACTCGACCAGGTATGACACAGCACAGCGAGCACCCGGCGCTGGCGCTGGTGTCGTGGGGCCACTCGACCAGGTATGACACAGCACAGCGAGCACCCGGCGCTGGCGCTGGTGTCGTGGGGCCACTCGACCAGGTATGACACAGCACAGCGAGCACCCGGCGCTGGCGCTGGTGTCGTGGGGCCACTCGACCAGGTATGACACAGCACAGCGAGCAGCCGGCGCTGGCGCTGGTGTCGTGGGGCCACTCGACCAGGTATGACACAGCACAGCGAGCAGCCGGCGCTGGCGCTGGTGTCGTGGGGCCACTCGACCAGGTATGACACAGCACAGCGAGCACCCGGCGCTGGCGCTGGTGTCGTGGGGCCACTCGACCAGGTATGACACAGCACAGCGAGCAGCCGGCGCTGGCGCTGGTGTCGTGGGGCCACTCGACCAGGTATGACACAGCACAGCGAGCAGCCGGCGCTGGCGCTGGTGTCGTGGGGCCACTCGACCAGGTATGACACAGCACAGCGAGCACCCGGCGCTGGCGCTGGTGTCGTGGGGCCACTCGACCAGGTATGACACAGCACAGCGAGCAGCCGGCGCTGGCGCTGGTGTCGTGGGGCCACTCGACCAGGTATGACACAGCACAGCGAGCAGCCGGCGCTGGCGCTGGTGTCGTGGGGCCACTCGACCAGGTATGACACAGCACAGCGAGCAGCCGGCGCTGGCGCTGGTGTCGTGGGGCCACTCGACCAGGTATGACACAGCACAGCGAGCAGCCGGCGCTGGCGCTGGTGTCGTGGGGCCACTCGACCAGGTATGACACAGCACAGCGAGCAGCCGGCGCTGGCGCTGGTGTCGTGGGGCCACTCGACCAGGTATGACACAGCACAGCGAGCACCCGGCGCTGGCGCTGGTGTCGTGGGGCCACTCGACCAGGTATGACACAGCACAGCGAGCACCCGGCGCTGGCGCTGGTGTCGTGGGGCCACTCGACCAGGTATGACACAGCACAGCGAGCACCCGGCGCTGGCGCTGGTGTCGTGGGGCCACTCGACCAGGTATGACACAGCACAGCGAGCAGCCGGCGCTGGCGCTGGTGTCGTGGGGCCACTCGACCAGGTATGACACAGCACAGCGAGCAGCCGGCGCTGGCGCTGGTGTCGTGGGGCCACTCGACCAGGTATGACACAGCACAGCGAGCACCCGGCGCTGGCGCTGGTGTCGTGGGGCCACTCGACCAGGTATGACACAGCACAGCGAGCAGCCGGCGCTGGCGCTGGTGTCGTGGGGCCACTCGACCAGGTATGACACAGCACAGCGAGCAGCCGGCGCTGGCGCTGGTGTCGTGGGGCCACTCGACCAGGTATGACACAGCACAGCGAGCACCCGGCGCTGGCGCTGGTGTCGTGGGGCCACTCGACCAGGTATGACACAGCACAGCGAGCAGCCGGCGCTGGCGCTGGTGTCGTGGGGCCACTCGGACAACATCGTGCGCCTCAAGCAGTAACTCATAACGTAATAGTGATCACAATGGGTCTTGAAAACTTGTGTTGCTGTGTATTTTTCCTATGATTTGTGTTTCTTTCGTTGCTGAGTGTTGATTTCCTCACGAACAAAATCAATCAGACCCTAATAAAACATGAATACTTTTATTTCAACTCTATACAGGGTGTAAAATTACCCTTCATATAGTCGTTAACTACACATTTTGTTCATGAAATTAATCTACATTCAGTCAAACTTATTGCTGGGAAACAACTTTTTTTTTTGGTGTGATTCATCGCTGTTCACGGCAGTGCGTAAAGTAACGCTCGCGAAACATTGTGCTTATTGTTATCTGCAACGGTAAAGGAACAATTACTTTAACGTTGTATATAGGGGGTATTTAAAGTTAAATTATAACATTCACAACGTGTTTGCGTATAAAAAGGGAACCAGAAGGTTCTCAGATATGGTTACTATTATTCCACAGATAACTAAAGTCGCATCGTCGTGCGTGACGGCGGGCTGCCCGTACCCGCTGGTGCTGGGCCACGCGTCGGGGCGCGTGCAGTGCGCGCGCGTGCGCGTGGCGGGCGGCGCGGCGCGCGTGGCCGTGCGCGCGCTGCACGCGCACGCCGCGCCCGTGGCCGCGCTGCACGCGTGCGCGCGCGCCGGCCTGCTCGTCAGCGCCAGCAGCGACGGCCACATCGTGCTGTGGGACCTCTACAAGTACGCACCAGCCTATAAACTGCGGTCTAGCTAATGTTCACTATATTCATTTCTTACGGTTACGTTTTAGACCAATTTGTTAGGATTGTGATAGACGTAGTAAATTTAGATATAAAATATCATGGATTTTGACTTGTCAACGGCAGTCAAAGTGTTGGACGATAAACTTCTGTGAGTAATAGATACATTTTGGTAACATTTTTTGTGAATATAACATAAAGTCTATTTCAAACTTGACATTCCCGCTTAGTAAGACTGTCAAATTTCACAACAGACTAATTCTTTGAAAGAATATTAAGAAAACAATGCACAAGAGCTACTTTATTAAACACACAGAAAAATATATTTTTCTGAATAATTTGTACTAGCTGTGCCCCACGGTTCCACCCGCGTTAATTTGAGCAAAAGCCCTACTAAAATATTTTCCATTACTTTAAGAGTGTTATTTATTACAAACTCAAACTCAAAGCATTTATTTCAATTAAACCATTTACAGGCGCTTTTGAATTGTCAAGAAGTTGGTCAGTCAGAAAATTCAATGAAGCTAGTTGCCTATTCCAAAGCGTAGGTACCTATGGAGAAGAATGGGCAAGAAACTCCATGGACACTCTTTTAAATTATATTTTTACAAAAATATTAGTTACATCATTAATGTTGAATTTATAATTATATGTGAGAACGATGTAAAAAAGACGTACGCGTTAAAAGCGTCCAGAGTACAGCAAATACTAAGAAAACAACAATCCCAAAATAAAATAATTACAATAAGCCGAGGCAGCTAAGTGATGACCAGCCCCAACTGACGGCGCCCGTTCACGAACATGACGCATAGATCAGCACCATTCAGCTCAACCATTTTTAAGGGAGCTGAATGATCCAACACACACGCCACCGTTCGCGCCACATTCAAGTCAATGAGACATATTATTACCCGGTATATGGTAGCTATAGGGTACATAGAACTCACATCTGTGCTATGCAATTATATAATACAAAGGAAATTCATTTTATACAATGCAAAGATAGTCTTACAATCTTCAGCAGCTCCAACAGTATTTTCATCTGTTAATCAATTAGTTGTTTTTATCAGCGATAAACTTATAATATGCCTGACTGCATAGTGTGCGTTTTATTAAAGAATTAAATTTTGTCTCATTCAGTTAGAATGTGGGGAGGTATTTTATTATAACATTTTAAACAGTACCCCATAAAAGATGAGTCTACTTTAGCCAGTCTGAAACCTGGTTGAACTAATAGGTCCCTATTTCTAGTGCTAGAATTATGTCTTTCATCTCTTTTACTAAAAAGATGTAAGTTTTTTCTTGCATGCATGATGATTTCGTAGATATATAGACAAGGCACCGTAATGACGCTTAAACAATTCCCTTAGAGAATCTCGCCTGCGGAGATTATATATGGCTCTGATGGCTCTTCTGCAGAATAAAAATAGAATCGATGTCTGCAGCCCGTCCCCAAAGTAAAATACCGTAAGACATGATACTATGAAAGTAACTAAAATAGACTAGTCTGGCTTCGTTTCTGACAAAGCTAGTATCAGTGATTAGCAGTTAGACGCTAGTCTACACGCACAACATCTTGTTCTCACGCACAGAAACACCGTTCCGAACTGATAGGCGCGTAAAAAATTCGAAAAGTGCTTTGGAAAATCGAGTTTTATGAAAAAACCACTGCATAAATCAATTATAAATAAAGTTTATTGAACTCTTCGATAACTGAGCTTTGTCGGTACGGACTTTATTTTGAAGATTTTACAGTTCTTTTATTACTTATGTACCCAAAGTTACCTTAAAAATAGCAAGAAAAACGAATCTTTGTTGGCTCATTACTTTTTAATGGCTTTTTCTTTTACTATTCTGTTTCCGTACAGACAAAATTAATAATAAGTCAAAACGATATCATGTTTAACTTTGAATGCACAACGTCAAACAGTGGAGTAATACTCTCCCGACATTTGTATGGAAAAAATAACGACTAGTGGCACCTTAAAGGATAGACATATGCTGTCGCGGACTTTTATATAGCCTATAGCCTTCCTTGATAAATGGACTATCCAACACAAAAATAATTTGTCAATTCGAACCAGTAGTTCCTGAGATTAGCGCGTTCAACCAAACAAACAAACAAACTCTTCAGCTTTATAATATCAGTACAGATTTTTGACATTATCTTACCAGGTTAACCTACATTCGCACCCTGCCAAACCGCGACATGCTATCAGTGACCCACGTCACGATCAGCGAGACTCTGTGTGACATCGCGTCAGTACACGACATGGCGAGCAACGTCACCAACAGTGACATCACCAACAATGACGTCAGCGGCGACGTCACGCCTGACGCGACCGACGTGGGCGACAACCACTCGGAGGCGTACGAGAAGGACGCGGCCTACAAGTACAAGTCGCTGATCAGAGTGCATACTGTCAACGCGAGGTTTGTTGGTGAGTACCGCACTTAGTATTATTATTATTTTTGCGTGTGACATATCTCAGGATCCTGGGGGTCCCAGACTTCATGTTTGGAACGTGTACGAGGGGCCGAAGTCAACTCGCAGAGGCTCGTTAGACGTTTTTAACGAAATGAGTCACCAACTGACGATGTATGTACTTTACCATTACTTAGGTTGGTATTTAAGTTGTTTTTTACTTTATTAATGTAAAAATAAAATCAAGAGAATTAGAAATTGCTTCGATAGTGGGAGGCAAGTCAAAGAAACGAATGATAACAAAATCAGGGGGACACAGTTTGGTGTTGCTGCTATCATCTCCATCCTAAATTCAATTAAACCATTGGATAGCTAAAGGATCAAAGAATTTATTACACCAAGTGAAGACTGTGACGCATCGCGCGCGGTGTAGCGCCGCCATTTTGAGGTTATTTTGCTGCGTATTGAGATTTCCACGCACTTTTGACTCGGAAAAGCTACGATGTTCGTTTAAGTTTCAGTCGGTAGCTCTCATCAAAATCTATCGATTGTATACAAAACATTAGTGTAAAATAGGGACAGTGAATATAATGTGTTAAAATAATTATAATGTCGGCCTATACTCTTCAAAAGCCAAATCCAAATAAAGAGAGCATATACGGTTGGAAAGGGATTCTCAAGAGCAATCGAATGGTACCAATAAAACACTATATGACCGAGTCAAGCAGTGCCGGAAACGTAAAAGACTGAATGCGGCCAAACGGAGCAACCCCGTTACGTAAACGTATTCACGTACAACACACGGCCGTGTCAATGACACAGCCACACCCCATTTTTTTAATGAGATAATATACCCATTTTCCAGGTAGTGTAAAAGTGTGCGAGCTCGTGACGTGCATCTGCTACTCCAACGCGGCCGAGGGCGTGAGCGTGAACTGCGTGGCGGCGGGCCTGGCGTCGGGCGGCGTGCGCCTGTACTCGTCGTGGGACCTGCGCGCGCTGCGCCACCTGGCGCCGCCCGACGCGCGCGCGCCGCTGCTGAGGTACCGCGCCCACGGCTCCTGTCATTCATTCAAGCGAAAATTAAAATCATCAATACAACCCTCAAGTTCAAATTGCCCTATTGAATGACTTTTCATGAAATCATGACGTTTAATACCAATTCAATCTCAGAAACTTGTATCGATTTTAATTATTTTAATTCTATAAAAAAAAATTCTTACGGTCGCAACTCATATTTTGATCAACGTAAAATCTGACAGATCTGTTTTTGATTATCTTTTCTCGATTACGATGGTGATTGTTGATCCCATGAAGAAAGTTGTGCAATTTGATGGTTTGTTGTTCTGTACGCCACTTAACATCTGTCAAAGATTCACGAATGACAGCCGAGACCAACGGCTTAACGTGCTTTCCGAGGCACGGAGAGGTCTCGGTATGTAAAAATGATCACCCATCCTCAGACCGACCGCAGCAATCATAGTTTAATCTGATCGATCGATCAATGCGACTGTAGTCATGAGCCCCCACCGACGTACTCGTAAATAGCCACTGTAATATTCTGCTTATATTAACACATGTCAGTCAATTCATCGTTTGAAAAATCCATGTTTGATTGTCAAAAATAATTAAAATGAACGTCATCGTCCCCAGCCTGACGTACAGCAGCGACTCGCAGCTGCTGTTCGGCTGCTACGCCTCGGGCGTCGTGCTGGCCTGGGAGAGCGGGACCGCGCGCCCGGCACCAGTACGCATCGTGCCTGCGCATGCGCTGCTCTGACGCAGCACTAGCGCCGCGCTGGCCTGGGAGAGCGGGACCGCGCGCCCGGCACCAGTACGCATCGTGCCTGCGCATGCGCTGCTCTGACGCAGCACTAGCGCCGCGCTGGCCTGGGAGAGCGGGACCGCGCGCCCGGCACCAGTACGCATCGTGCCTGCGCATGCGCTGCTCTGACGCAGCACTAGCGCCGCGCTGGCCTGGGAGAACGGGACCGCGCGCCCGGCACCAGTACGCATCGTGCCTGCGCATGCGCTGCTCTGACGCAGCACTAGCGCCGCGCTGGCCTGGGAGAGCGGGACCGCGCGCCCGGCACCAGTACGCATCGTGCCTGCGCATGCGCTGCTCTGACGCAGCACTAGCGCCGCGCTGGCCTGGGAGAGCGGGACCGCGCGCCCGGCACCAGTACGCATCGTGCCTGCGCATGCGCTGTTCTGAGCGCAGGCGCGCCGATCTATCTATAAGTGACTCTATAGTTGGTAAAAAAAATCGCCGATATCACTTAATCATATCACAGTTAAGGACTGCTAATGTGTGTGATGATTACCTAAAGACTGCAAGGATAATCTCCCAGTAGATTGTGTAAGCGTTTGTCATTTGGTTTTATGTTTATTACTAGAAGTTGCAAGTCACGATGACTTGCGAGTTTTATTTTTTTGGACGTAAGGGCCAAATTACAATAATTTACGTGTCTTCGTATAATAAAACAAGTATACGTATAATGCTTCATGCAAGATAGATTTGAGTCAAAGACAGATGGATTATATATTTATATTGTATAGAGACACTACTTTTATAAATAATATTGCTGAAAACTAAATATCAATATAAATAGCGGTCTGTATGTAAATATTGTATGGGTAAGACACTAACTAGGTAAAGCTAGTTTTGTAGCCTTCGTGCCAAATATATACGAATAATTACGAATGGATGTACGAACCAGAAAATTTAGGAAGTAGGTACTTATAGCGGTGAATATTTAAAAGGGCTACATGACTAAATAACTTACACGCCGAAATATTTGTCTAAAACTATATTTTGGGATCTGTAAATAGATTAAAAAACTGGTTTTTATTTTCGTTGGGCGATTCATGATGTGAATGAATTTTATAACTATGCAGCTAAAAATTGCCTCCCAATAGGATAAAGTAATCTGAAAAACGCCTGTTAGTCTCGATTTATAATTTAGAAACAGTTGAATGCTTGTCTCGAGTTAAATATAGTTTTAAACCAACATGAATGACTTCCACCGCAGTCTGTCCGTGCAAGCAAAGCAGAGGGTAGATTACATTTTTAAACGAGGATAGTTAGAAAATAATTCATATCTTACGAATTTCTTTTAGATTATTATTTATAATGGTTGGTATAATTATAATGTAACTTGTGATGGAATATGTAAAATAATATTATTTTATCTTTTAATATTTTGTGTACACCTACGTGTAAGAAGACTGTTTTATAGTTTCAATAGTTTGTTTAGGTGAGGTGAGCGATAATGCATATTATAATTATCTTAGCTAAGTGAGTTGTAAATATATTTTTATATGAACATTCCTGTAATTGCAATGTTGCTCAGAATGCATTTTAAATCGCATATCAATACAATAATAGTGATAAGATTCGGTGTACTGTACATTATTATTTATTTCCTTCATGTATGTATGTATATCTTTTATTTGTTTTATCCTAACTTAGTTGTTCAACACCAAGTTTAATGTATCAAATGTTTACGAGGCTATAAAGGTCCAAGCCCTAGAGTATTTATAATAGATATGACATGCTTCTGCCAGCGTGAAATTTCACCCTCTTAGGGGTGGAATTTCGAAAAACCCTTAGTGGTTACCTACTCTTTCCAAACAACACACTCTCCAAATTGCATGTCTCTAGGAGCAGCGGTTTAGGCTGTGCGTTGATATATCAGTCAGTCAGGTCTTTGAATTATAAATATATAGATTGTTGTTTAGTAATTTATTATTTGTACATTAAGAGCGTTACTCCAGAGCGGCGCGCCTCGCGTTTAGGTAAATTTACTCACACAGCTATACAGTTAAACGCACACACAGCCGTTTGTGTTGGAGCGCGTATCATACACCGCTTAGAATCATCTTGATACTTAGCCAGTTTTTAGTTAGTAGGGAATGTTTTCGTTTTCCGTAAGCGGGGATTCAGTTTTTTGTTTATTGTAATAAATGAGCAATTAAATTATTATTAGTTAGGTTAAAGTAAATAAAAACAATTTCGTGTAAAATAAAATCTTAATATTTGTTGTCTCTAAGTTTCATGGACCTAGCTTTTCGGGGATCAACAATTTCGGGTAACAGGCATTTATTGTAAAAGCTGACTAGCCGATGTTCCATATTTTCGCTCCAAAATTTTATCGTCCCTGATTATGTTTTCAGTCTTCAATTTAAAATCTTTGCCTGTCCACACAGCAAACAGACAGTAATTTCTGTTAGTTATATGCAGCTGCCCCTGTATCTGATAAAACCAGTCATGGCGTCGATTCACAGATCCATCTATTTTCCAGAATTTAATTTTTTTTTGGCTAATAGCAAAATCTGCCTCTAATCCAAATGCCGAACTAGGACATTTAATTTCGGTGATGCCATCATCGTCGATTAGTCCATCCGGCGAAGCACCTGTAATCATAATAATTTGAAACTCAATACTCTAATTACTTCTTTTTAATAGAATTTAAGAATACAAAAATAAATTGTTTGTTAGAAAAATCTAAACTTGTACCTGCAACTGTTCTATGGCCACTTTTTCGTTTACTTTCCCATGTTGAATACTAGGGATATGGTCCAAGGAATATGAGTAAAGAAATTGTTTAACCAAAGGGGCTGGGCTAATAGTCGATCGCCGTTTGCACACTTTACAGAATGAAGAGGCTGTCAATAAACAACGTCGTAGCTCTAGCCACTCTCTGCCTGAAGTACAGTATCCCTTTCAACTTCTTGTCTATTATTTACCTATAACATAAAATTTGGAAATATATTTTTAAGTCTAATATTATCAGAAACAATGTACAACATGTATCTGAACTTATGAAAGTATACTGTAAATACGCACTTGTTCTTGAAGGTTCTTGTTTTATTTGTCCTAAAATATGTTTATAAAGACCAAGTCATTCTTACAAGATTCCCTGCGTCAGGATCTTGAATTGAAGCCGTTTCTAATGCCTGCAAGTTTTCCTGAATTTCCAGTGTTTTATCACTGTCTTTTTCATTTTCTTGAGTCTGAAAATAATATGTAGAGTATAATATAGTGACACAAACCGTATGCACCATGACAGGCGATCGATTGTCGGCTTAAGATAGCACATAACTAACAATGTTATTTTTGTGCTAAAATATGTATACAAATGACCAAGTAATTCTTACAAGATTCCCTGCGTCAGGATCTTGAATTGGAGCCGTTTCTAATGCCTGCAAGTTTTCCAGAATTTCCAGTGTTTTTCACTGTCTTTTATTTTCTTGATTCTAAAAATAATATGTAGGGTATAATATAGTGACACAAAAAGTAAGCACCATGACAGGCGATTGATTGTCGGCTTGAGATAAATAAATAATGAAGAAAGGTCTTATTTAGTTTTGGTTTAACAACTGCTCAATCAAAACCAAGGAAACACATGTCTGCCGCAGCTAGTAAAATATAAAGTAAAAAAATAAAACTTACAATAGCATTTTTATTTAAGTCCTGGTTTTGAAGTATTTGAACTTCTCTTTTCTGCCTATAACAACGAATTGGATATTAACTTTATCTTATTACTACTGTGTTTCATAAAAATATCCAAACAAAAAGTAATAAAAAAAATTACTTCAAAAAGTAGTAAGTATATTGTTTCTTATTACACCTAATAAAAATATATTTTTTATAAGTAGAGAACCTCGGTAACATACCTTTTAGCTTCATTAGCCTTGGCCAAATTTTCGTTTTTTTTTTTGTTCCCATATAGCGCCTTTTGTTAGCCATATCTGAAAAAAAAGTAAAATGAAAACATACATAAAGAAGTCTAATTTAATCTTTCTTAAGTTAATAGAACACCATTACATTAAAATATGTACTCACCAAAGTTTTGTAATATAATAAAAATATATTATAATAAAAAGTATCAACATGTCCTAGACGCGCTAAAAACTCGCGAAAGTACGATAATATTTTACGCGACTCGCGGCGACGGGAGCGACACACGTCCTACCTCTGAAAGGCCTCAGCCGGCACTGAGCGCCGGCGTGATTCCGCGCTGATTATATAGCATCACTAAATAATTCATAGTAAAATAAAAAAATAAGTTATTAAAAAAATATTTGTACCATGTTTTAGAACGTAAATGTCTTCGTTTACTAGGCCTAAAATAACATATAAATATTTCAGATTTCATCCTAAACTAACGCGTTTAAAATATCGAAAAGTGGCTAAAATTGACACTTTTGAATATACTTTTCTTGAATGAAAACTTACAGTAATCGTTTTTTTTTTTCAGCCATGCACTAATAAATGCTATTATTATTTATAAAGCAACGTTGTTATAAGTTTGTCGTATATGGTTTTACTAATACCTTGCATTTGCGTAGACCGTCGATCGCTATTTTAAAAAAAGGCTTGCATAAAAACTGTTCTAATGAGAAAACTGTACGAATAAATGAAAATGTTTTTCAGCCATGCACTAGATTATGAAATTCCCATTAATATGACGTCAATATCTTATCTATAAATTAAACAGATTATGGTTTTATTGTCCGTCGGAAATCATCAATTTTGACTCCAGCGTGGCTCTAACGGATCAACCCTCTTAACGGTCGATGTCGAGGCGAAGCTACGTTATATTGCCGTCCTGACTCCTGTGTACATCTAACATTTGTACAATGGCCAATAACACCTACATGCTTTGAAAATATTGAATAACCGGTTGTATGCCGTAATTACAGAAAACAATTAAAAACTATTGTGTCTCGCGTAGATCTACGCTCCCGGCATACAAGGGGATAAATATACCCATCCTATACTTTAAAGAGTAAATAAATTTATTTTTGCCGTGTTTATAATTTATACACGCAAATAACAAGTGTGCTGTTAGTTATTATAATATGCTGTTGAGTTTTGTAAATCAATAAAACATATTTTTAAATAGATTATTTATTTTTATTCCAATCAACATTTCGACAACCCTCAAATCTACAGGGAAAAGGAGGTTTAGCAAAAATAAATAATATATCCGTTATCTTCTTCGGACTTATCATAAAAGATGCGTTAAACCTGCACGAGGCGTCTACGCGGAGTGTACATGGCGAATACGTGATGTGTACGAGGTGTCAAGGTGATGTCTACGAGGAGTGTACGAACTTTGTAAGCGGAGGTCTCGTCATTTCAGCCGAAAGACGTTCTATGTTGGACTGTATATGCCTTTTTCTTTTTTACATGGAGAAATGCTCATGCATTCTGCACTACCACGGGGAGATAGTGCAGTTATGTGGGACTCTAACTCACTAAAACTCCACGGTGTCCTCCTCTGCCGCTTACGGCGGGAACACGGGCACGCGTTAGCACTCATCCGTGAACCCGCCGCGGCTGTCCGTTACCGCGGACCCTCTGGGGAGTACTCCCCATCACCGGCGCACCAGAACACATAGCACGCCGTGACCACCCCAGGGATCAAACAAGCACATGGGCGCCAGACGACCCCGTGTCTGGGCACCCTTGGTCCCCCTGCGACGGGTCAAGTCATTGGCCCCGCCGCCTGCCAATTTTCGGCTGCAGAGGATAGGGAGATCGGCCAACGTAATAGCAACACTCCTTTGGCCGCTACGTTGTCGGCTTATCGGCAAAAGCCCTGACGAGCGGCCCCTCCTCGGGTTCCTCTTCGCTTCACCGTGGGTGACCAAGCCACGGCTACTGAGCCCCCCCGCCTCGACAATGCGGGAACCCACCGGGGGGATTTGTTGGAGATATACCTCCCCCATGTACCGCAACTTCGACCGGATCTGTGCTTCCTGCGGCCTTCACAAAGTGATTCAAGGTGGTGGTGGAGGCCTTTCACTTTCGCTACGTCTTCCGGTACGCGGTCGCCACTCCAAAATCATTCGGCCTAATCGGCCATCTGTTCTGCGACCAACGTGCCCTGCCCACCAATTTAGTTTGGCAATTCTTCGGGCTATGTCCGTTGCCATGGTTCTCCTGCAATCTCTTCATTTCTGATTCGATCACATAGGGAAACCCCAAGCATAACCCCCTCCATTGCCCTTTGGGTGACTTTTATTCTTTATCCTTTTAATAAGGCTCATTGTGATCGACTACGTTTTAATGTCATAGGTCATCACTGGCAACACGCACTGGTAAAACAATTTTGTCTTGAGACTGCGGTATGTGGGACGAGAAGATAATAATATTACGTAGCTTCCCGAACGCTGCCCAGCCGACTCGGATTTGATGATTGACCTTTACTGAGCTCTATTGAGGTCATTATGCCGAGATCCTCCATAGTGTCAGTGATATCTACGACATCGTCGACAATGTACTTTCCCATAATGTTGTTGTTGCCTAGCCCTTCCTAGTCCAGAACCTTGAAGACATCCTCCAGTGCGGCCGTGAACAGTTTCGGAGAAATAACGTCTCATTGTCTCACACCTCTCTGCAGAAGGATAGGGCTGACCTTGGAGTCGAACTGACAGTGCCGTTTTCGTACAGACACTTCAGCACGCGATGTGCCAATTGTCGCTCTGGCAAGGTTGAAGATACTGCAGTACAGTCCATGTCTCGATCGAATCGAAGGCTTTCTCGTGGTCTACAAACGCTAAGCAGAGAGACTGGTTCAGGCTCTTCAGTCTTCTGTTTAACTTGCCGCAACGTATGTATAAAATATAGTCTACAGTGCTAAAGCCTTTACGGAATCCGGGTTGTTCGGGAGGCTGGAGTCTTCGGTTTCGTAAGCTGGCTCTGCCCAATAGACAGATCTCTAGCAAAGACCTTGGAGCATTTATTCCACTCTATCGCGTCATTAATACGGTACCTATAGATCGCTTTTCAAGGACTTGAGGGACTTCATTGCCGGTATTTGAGCGTGTTGGAATTTATAGGGAAAAATACGACTTATAGCTGTGTAAAATTTATTTGAAAGATGACAAGACAGAACATCGAATATCTAAGGCGACGGTTACACGTAAAGTATTTATTGTGATCCGTCAATACAGTATTTGTTGATGGATTTCAGTTTTTACTGATGGATTAATACACTGGCCTACACGTTCAATATTTATTACGTCAGTATTGTGTCCGATCTTCTGCTATATAAACGTCTAAAATGGCCACAGAGCTGAAAATTAAAGGTTGCGTGGCTATTATTTGAGCACTTAGTGTAAATAAAAAGGTCAAGCGAAAGCGATGGGCAAAAAATATTAAATTATTAAATTTTTGTAATCTTTTGAAGAACTATCCCATATCTTTGTATTTTTTATTTTTTTTAAAAACGTTGCCCCACACTAGGAATTACTCCTGTATCGTGGGTGCGTTTACAAACATTTCAATTCACATACACAAACAGCTAGAACCGGAACAACTACCTGTAGGCAATACAAATATTTGTTCTGTGCGTATATCTCTGGAAATACTTCTAAATTTAGGATAATTTTTTTTAAAACTTCCTGATCTTTAGTACGTTACGAGAAGGTGCGGGGCGGCGACAACGACGGTGCATCCGCCTCTACAAGATCAAAAAAGTCGTCCGTCTCCATCGCTAGCGTAACGCGTACTGACGTGATAAATATTGACGCGAGGCTACACGATCAATATTTATCATAATCCGACGGATCATCAATACAGAATCAAGAAATCTAGAAATCCATTAATAAATAATGACATAGTACATCAATACATTAGGTTACACGTTAATTAAATACCACGATACGTCAGTATTTACTGATGGATCACAGTAAATACCTTACGTGTAACCGTCGCCTAAAGCACATTTTAAACTTATACAGTGTAAACTCTTTATAACGTTATCCTTTATAACAATAAACTCCCTGTAACGTTGAAGTGAGCCCAACTTGGTTGGTTTGCGTTAAAACCCACATATTGAAACACTCTTTATAGCGATACGCCATTCTCTATTACGAAGAAATGTGTTCATATTTTTAGACAGTAAATATTTATTATCGGTATTATTGTTTATGTTATGTTATCAAGTAACAAAAGACTTTGAAGCTCCGAAACATCCGAGGTCGGTCTAGCTTTTGTTATCCTTAATTGCCTTGAACACGTGCAGTATGATGCATTTTTTTCTCGGAAGTGATGGTCTTCGACCAAGCATACTGGGTACCGATCGTATTATCAGTCGTAAACCTACTTTGAAACTGTTAACATGGCCAGTAAACGGAAAGCGATTAGTGTTGACGAAAAAGTTTGTGTGATACTTGTTAATTTGGTTGTTTTTTTGTTCACTCCATATAACGATAACTCTCTATAACGACGAAAAATGCTCAGTCCCTTGATTCGAGTTTCGTTATAAAGAGTTTACACTGTATATTCTTTTTAGCTTATCACAGAGGTTTTAATTGGTATCAAATAGTATACATTTACAACATTCGCCCTCAATCAAAACTCTCTAGGGGAAAAAAAAATACCACATTATCAAAACCTATGCTAAATCCAAACCAGCTACACATTTCTTATGTGCAATACGCCCTAGCGGTTTTGTTAGCATATCAGCAAAATTCAAATCTGATCTGACGAAATTAACAGCGGTTAGTGCCATATACTCCGCCTCAGTAGATGACAGAGCAGTCGTCTGCTGCTTTTTAGCCTGCCACATTACAGGACCTCCAGCCAGCATAAAATAGTAGCCAGTATATGGCTTTCGGTCCATGCTACAGTTAGCCCAATCTGAATCCGTGTATCCCTTAAGGTACTCTCCAGTCTTTCTGTAAGTAAGAGCATAATCTATTGTAGCTCTCAAATATTGCAACACTCTCTTTAGTGCAAGCCAATGTTATTTATTAAACTTTGACTGAGATAGCTCGTCACAAAAGCTACGTCCGGGCGAGTGTTTACTGCCAAAAAAAAATAAGGGATCCAACTAAACTTTGAAATGGATACCCGCCTTCTCCATTTCCAGTACTCAGCTTCTTCAGACTTGATGGCGTCTCAACCGTCTTGCACATATCCATACCAAACTTTTTCAGCAACTTAAAATGAATGTTCTTTGACTAACATTTACTTTACCATCGTCGCTTCTATGAATATTTAATCCAAGATAATATTTTTAATTCTCCCAGATCTTTTATTGAAAAAAATATTTTTCAAAACATGTTTGACAGTGTCAAATGTTATTTCATTTTGGTAAAAGACAATAATGTCATCGACAAAAACTGCCAATAAGTCTTAACTCTTTACCAAAAAGTTTCTTATACACGCATGGTTCGGAAGGAGTTTTTTTTTCAAAACCTAACTTCAACAGTGTTTTATCAACATCATGTTCCATATTCGTGGTGCTTGTTTGAGTCCGTATAAAGATTTCTACAGCAGACAAACTTGAGCTTCTTTTCCTTTCTTTACGATACCTTGAGGTTGTTCCATAAATACTTCCTCTTCAATATCTCCATTTAGAAAGGCTGTATCAACATCCAAGTGTCTCATTTGTAGGTCCATTTCTACAGCTAAAGCAAACAATGTACGGAGTGAAGAATGACAAATTACAGGGGCAAACGTTTCATTATAGTCAACTCCTTCTACTTGTCTGAAACCTTTAACCACTAATCTTGCCTTATACTTCATAATATTTCCGTCAGCATCCATCTACCTCGTACGCTACATTTTGGAGGGAATTAGTTGTACAAAGAGTGTACAGTCCACCACTAGCAGAACCATGTAGAATCGCCTCACCACATTACACACAGTGTTAATAGATATGTCACCAATACCACAACAGTCGATCTTCTCACCATTGGCAACAGTAACAGTGCTACCTTCTAATGGTTTGATGTCCTTGAACCAATCTCGTCTAGGAGTCATGTGTTTTGATGCACCAGAATCAATAAACCACTTATTTATCTCCAAACTCGAAGAACCTAGAGCACTAAAAGAAGTAGTCTCTCTGTCTCTGTCTGATGAACTAACGCCTTTCTTTACCTTATTGCGTAGAGGGCAGTCAGGCCGTTTGTTACATTCGTAGCATACAATAGGTTTCTTCTTCTTTGTTTTATGAACATCAATGTCAGATCGATTCTGCAGTTAAAAAGCTGCAACACTTTCTGTGGAGTCAGTCTTTGACATTTCATTCAGTAGCTTCCTATTAACTAGCTCGGTACTTACTTCTACATTGCTATTCTCTAATGCCATTATTAGAGGCTCCTATTTCGAAGAGAGACCTCCCAATAAAATCACAGCAATCGAAGCATCTTCAATTACCTTGCCGATGTCAGCCAAATCTTGTGCAGTACTCAAAACACCGTTAATGTACATTTCTATATTTTGAAATTCATTCAGCGAGAGCCTATATAACTTTCTCTCTAAGGCCAACCTTCTGCCCATGCCTTTATCTTCATAAGCATCTTACAGCCTTCCAGGCTTCTAGAGCAGACTTTGCACTCCTAATATGCGTTATTGCAGAGCCATCTATTGTTAAGCATATTTTTGCTAGTGCTCTCTTATCATTTCGAGATTTTATCTGTTCAGGGGCGGCATCTCCTTTATCGTAACCATCAATTGTGCACCACAAATCTTCATGAATTAAGTAGTTCCTCATTTTGAACTCCACGAAGGGTACCCATCTTTATTAGTTAGGAAGAGCGAGGGTATTGATGAAGAAGACCATCTGTTCGCTACAAAATCACCACTGGACATCTCTTCATGAAAAACAAAAAAAAACTCGAAAATATATTCAAATACACAAAAAATAACACTTTACACACTATTTGTAATAAGATTCGCTGTTTTTCCTATGAGCTTTTTCGTGCTGATAACGTGTTGGAATTTATAGGGAAAAATACGACTTATATAGCTGTGTAAAATTAATTTGAAAGATCTTCTCTTCGTTTAATGGCTTTTGCGGAAAAACCACCACAATTTAGCCAATGTCAAGTGTAAAAATGTAAAAATAGTATACTCGGCAACGTTGTACGGTTCAATCAATAAAAATTCATTCAATTTGAAAGATGACAAGACAGAACATCGAATATCTAAAGCACATTTTAAACTTATATATTCTTTTTAGCTTATCACAGAGGTTTTAATTGGTATCAAACTAATTGGTAATAACATAGTAGTAACAAATTAATTGGTATCATTTACAACAGAGCGCATCGTCTGAAGGCTGCAGGATCATCTCGCGTCTCGACTCCATGAGCTGTAAAGTAGGATCAGAGAGCTTCTTTTTTCTATTTATACGACAGTTTTAGACCCGACCGGTCTAAGATCTTCAAGACCGTATGGATAGTTTTCACAAACCTATCGTTATAATCCTCCACAGAGCTCCCCAGGGACTCGAAAGATTCTGAAGTTCTAGCTAGAAGTTCTCGGGGTTTTGAACTTGGTTTGGTGCTGGGCGGAGCGTAGACTTCATCAGTCGAAATCTTTTTAGCTTGATATTTAAGTTCAATGAGCCTCTTACCATGCGGTGATCACTTCCAGTTTTCGTCACGTTGATCACAGAGATATCATTGAATACTTGCTTCGTCGTCGACATAGTACGTCAATCTCATTTTTAGTTGCACTTTTTATGCTCACGTTTTCTGAATGAATTCATCATAAAAAAGTCCTTCCTTTTCTATAAAACTGGCCAGTAGGTGGCCCCGGTGGTTCCGACGTCCAACTCCAAATTGCCACACTCGCAGCTCATTATCGACTCGTTTGCCCAATTTCGCGTTGAAGTCCCCCCATGACAACGGTGATGTGAGTTTTAGAGCCATGCATGGCTCTGGAAATATCCTCACATCGGGGATAAACCTGTACGACCTTCAACGAATACCTTGCGGATATTTTGAGTAGAAGGTAAGCCACACTGGTCGACACACTCTCGATCTTCACCACGTTGCTCAGAAGGGACTTACGGACGATAAACCAGACACCACCTTAGGGCCGCTTGTCGCCCTCCCTGAAATAGAGCAAGTTTCCTTATTTGAGGATTATCGAGTCCTCCCCCTCTCTTAGGACTTCAGATAACCCTATTAAACCCCACCGTAACCTACACAATTAATATTCCTCAAGTTTGGTGATCTTCTCGTCGGTCCGGAGTGTACACGTGTTGAGAGATAAGATCTAGTGAAGAGAAAACTTGAAACGAGACTACCAGTTTCGGAGATGTAATGTACAGACGCCAGTACATCAACCTACCACAATCTGTCAGATTTTCCCAATCAACTTTGAACCTTATGCTTTAGCGATAAAGTTGAAAATCTATTGAAGAAATCTGGCAGATTGTGGTAGGTTGATGTGCTGGCGTCCGTACATCATCTACATTAATAGTACTGGAAATGAAACTTCAATTTGTCGGTCTAATTTGTATTTATTGCCACAAAATCAGGTCATACGAAAATATACAAACAAGTTGGTTATCAATATGTGTTCTGTGTTAAGTTGTATGTTAAGAGTTTACAAAGGTTACTACATTATTGCGTGTAAGGATGGTTTGGTGATTGAGCTGAGCTATACGGCGGTTCCCTTGTAGTCACATCACAGTGGCACGGTGACAGGCAGGCGGTCACAGGAGTGCACACGGTTCCACCCGATTCCCTGATACCGGACCGTCACTAACACGCACCACTCAACAACGTTCGTTAGAATGTGATGCGAGTGACCACAGCTACTGCGCCGCTCGCACGTGTGAGCACGTTATCGTTAGTTATATTGGAGCCGCGATGTGCCGCTTACTCCAAAATACAGAACGCGACAGCTCACGGCTAGTAACATTATTAGGCATGGGCTAGATACTCATATCATTGGGCGTTTGTCTGTAGTCATTTTAGAGATTAATTTAGAAAGTAATTGATGCCGTGTCCTCATTGTGTCGCGTACTGCAGTGAACGGTGATGTTAATTGGCGTTCTCGCGCTTGACGCCGCTGAGCACGATGTACGGCGACTGTGTCTCGCGCTGCTTGTCCTGCAGCATCTGCAGCGTGCCCAGAGGCGTGTCTGTTGAACTCATCTTCTTCATGAGCTGGAATCAGAACGTGGCTTATGTTATGACTTGAGGACTTTGAATCGATTTTTTTCTCTTTTGCTACCATTGTTAAAACTATTGTTTTAAAGTTTTTGTTTATTAATAATAATAGTAGTCTCGAAGATATCATGGGTCTACTACCCACGCAAAGCAGACTTAGAGCGCTACAAGGATCTGGCGCCGGAATGACATTGACAGGGGGCGTAGGTAGTAAAAGAGATCATCCATTTTGTTCGACGACTTGAGATCAAAAATAAAAAGTCGGCGGCCAGACAGGAATTACATTTATTTGAATGGTCGCAGTAGTAGAAACATTTATTCGTATGGCGACAACGCTGTAATGAATTTGAGAAGAAATATATACAAGGATATTATCTTTCGATCCGCCTCCAAATATACAGGGTGTCCCGTAATTAATGGATAACCTCTTATGGAATCATTTTCCTTATCATTATGAATAACTATTATTATGGGTCCAAATCTGAAATCACGATCAGCTGTTCCCTACATTTTGACGAGTTATGCGAAAATAAATGTCGGGAATTTTTCTTGACTTTGACGCCTTAGTAAAAAATAATTATATGTGTGTACTTTAAAAATATGTACTTAATTATTATTGATGGCCGCCAAAAATAATCCTAGAATGAGTGAGAGAGTGATGTCCTTTGTGCAATTGTCTCAGAAATTGTATTTACAAAACAATATGGCGACGTTAGTTTCGATTTTGGCCACGCGCCTAAAGAATAAGTATTCCTAAGTGAATATTGTATAAATGGTGGAAGACCCTATGTAGCATGTACGACAGTATCTCACCCCTTCCTGCACGGCCTTCTTGATGCGCTTCTCCTGCTTGTTCTTGCCGGGCCCCTTGCCGTGGAACTTGTGCGACAGGTAGCGGAAGGCCTCCTTGGGACACAGCGGACGGCCGTCGTCGTCCACGTACTCCAGCTTGATGTTGGGCCGGAAGTTGTTCTTCTCGCGGAAGTCCTGCAGCGGGCCCGAGTGCCCGCCGCGCTCGCGCCGCCCGTACTTGTCGTCCTCGCTGGAATTTTTATTAGGCAATGTTTTGGTTGCAGGTATAATAAGGTTGTTATTTAATTGTTTTAACATGAAATTAGGGACTTTTTTAAAGATAAAATTCAATTATTCAGGACGATTTTAGTGTCTTGTGAATTTTTCAGACGCGCATGACGTAAAAATGTCCTTACACATTAATGCAAAATATGGACCATCGGTAGACGGAAGGTGGAATGTCGAAGGGTATGTTCTAATAGCCCATCCATAGGATATAAAGTGGCGCACCCGTAGGTCTTGTCCTCGATGGAGTAGTGTCGCGCGGTGAGTAGGTGCCGCGCGGCGGAGCTAGTCTGCGGCGCGGCGCCGGCGCGCTCGAGGTAGCCCTTGCTCAGCGCCAGCTGCAGGGCACCCCACACGCCCGCGCCCAGCGCCGGCTCCGCCTGCAGCCCCACGCACGAGCCTGCAACACCACCCACACAGTGACACACTACACTATACTCAGCGCGCCCACACGCCCGCGCTCAGCGCCGGCTCCGCCTGCAGCCCCACGCACGAGCCTGCAACACCACCCACACAGTGACACACTACACTATACTCAGCGCGCCCACACGCCCGCGCTCAGCGCCGGCTCCGCCTGCAGCCCCACGCACGAGCCTGCAACACCACCCACACAGTGACACACTACACTATACTCAGCGCGCCCACACGCCCGCGCTCAGCGCCGGCTCCGCCTGCAGCCCCACGCACGAGCCTGCAACACCACCCACACAGTGACACACTACACTATACTCAGCGCGCCCACACGCCCGCGCTCAGCGCCGGCTCCGCCTGCAGCCCCACGCACGAGCCTGCAACACCACCCACACAGTGACACACTACACTATACTCAGCGCGCCCACACGCCCGCGCTCAGCGCCGGCTCCGCCTGCAGCCCTACGCACGAGCCTGCAACACTACCCACACAGTGACACACTACACAAACATTAAGTACAAGACAAAATATTATGTATGTAAGAAAAAATCTACATCTTTTTAATAAAATAAGCGATAGACATAATTTTAATACTAGAAATAAATTTTAATACTAAAGATAAAATACATCAACCATTTTTCAGATTAGCCAAGGTATGTACATACATCTTTTATGGTGTACTGTGTTAAATGTTACAATAAAATACCTTGTGATATATTGCAATTAAATGAAAGAAAATTTAAAACTCACATTAAACATACACTTTGTAAACAGGCATACTATAAATTAGAAGATTATATCCAAGAACGCTTGAAATCATGCTGGTCCTGCTCCGTAGGACAATCTAGAGTCTAGACAAAATCAAACGGGTTGCTAATTTAATTGTAAATTTATTCTTTTTTTTATTTAAATTGATTTACATTCTGTAACTACTTAAGAGGGTTGATCCGTTAGAGCCACGCTGGAGTCAAAATTGATGATTTCCGACGGACAATAAAACCATAATCTGTTTAATTTATAGATAAGATATTGACGTCATATTAACGGGAATTTCATAATCTAGTGCATGGCTGAAAAACATTTTCATTTATTCGTACAGTTTTCTCATTAGAACAGTTTTTATGCAAGCCTTTTTTTAAACTAGCGATCGACGGTCTACGCAAATACAAGGTATTAGTAAAACCATATACGACAAACTTATAACAAGGTTGCTTTATAAAATATAATAATAGCATTTATTAGTGCATGACTGAAAAAAAAACGATTACTGTAAGTTTTCATTCAAGAAAAGTATATTCAAAAGTGTCAATTTTAGCCACTTTTCGATATATTAAACGCGTTAGTTTAGGATGAAATCTGAAATATTTATATGTTATTTTAGGCCTAGTAAACGAAGACATTTACGTTCTAAAACATGGTACAAATATTTTTTTAATAACTTATATGTTTATTTTACTATGAATTATTTAGTGCTGCTATATAATCGGCGCGGAATCACGCCAGCGCTCAGTGCCGGCTGAGGCCTTTCAGAGGTAGGACCTGTGTCGCTCCCGTAGCCGCGTGTCGCGTAAAATATTATCCTACTTTCGCGAGTTTTTAGCGCGACTAGGACATGTTGATACTTTTTATTATAATATATTTTTATTATATTACAAAACTTTGGTGAGTACATATTTTAATGTAATGGTGTTCTATTAACTTAAGAAAGATTAAATTAGACTTCTTTATGTTTTCATTTTACTTTTTTTTCAGATATGGCTAACAAAAGGCGCTATATGGGAACAAAAAAAAAACGAAAATTTGGCCAAGGCTAATGAAGCTAAAAGGTAAGTTACCGAGGTTCTCTACTTATAAAAAATATATTTTTATTAGGTGTAATAAGTAAAACATAAGAAACAATATACTTAATACTTTTTGAAGTAATTTTTTTTTTATTACTTTTTGTTTGGATATTTTTATGAAACACAGTAATAAGATAAAGTTAATATCCAATTCGTTGTTATAGGCAGAAAAGAGAAGTTCAAATACTTCAAAACCAGGACTTAAATAAAAATGCTGTTGTAAGTTTTATTTTTGACGTGACAACGTCTAATAAATCTATGAAGCTGGTTGCACTCACGAAAAAACATGACTCATGTAGCGTTACCTCGCGGCCTCGCTCTGTAGCGTTCCATGGCGGCTGGAAGTGCAAGCGAATATTAACAAATGCAATGCAACTATTCCATCAGTATTTTCTTATGACGTTGTCACGTTCAACTATCGTCAGTAAACCGACTTTACAGACAACCGATTTTTTACTTTATATTTTACTAGCTGCGGCAGACACGTGTTTCCTTGGTTTTGATTGAGCAGTTGTTAAACCAAAAGTAAATAAGACAT
The DNA here is from genome assembly GCA_963855955.1 of Luperina nickerlii. Lineage (NCBI taxonomy): Eukaryota > Metazoa > Arthropoda > Insecta > Lepidoptera > Noctuidae > Luperina > Luperina nickerlii. The sequence continues at coordinate 23,664,569 of OY979670.1, forward strand.
TTCTTCATTATTTATTTATCTCAAGCCGACAATCGATCGCCTGTCATGGTGCTTACTTTTTGTGTCACTATATTATACCCTACATATTATTTTCAGAATCAAGAAAATGAAAAAGACAGTGAAAAAACACTGGAAATTCTGGAAAACTTGCAGGCATTAGAAACGGCTCCAATTCAAGATCCTGACGCAGGGAATCTTGTAAGAATTACTTGGTCATTTGTATACATATTTTAGCACAAAAAAAAAACATTGTTAGTTATGTGCTATCTTAAGCCGACAATCGATCGCCTGTCATGGTGCATACGGTTTGTGTCACTATATTATACTCTACATATTATTTTCAGACTCAAGAAAATGAAAAAGACAGTGATCAAACACTGGAAATTCAGGAAAACTTGCAGGCATTAGAAACGGCTTCAATTCAAGATCCTGTCCCTTGTAAGAATGATTTGGTCTTTATAAACATATTTTAGGACAAATAAAACATTTTAATTATGTTGTTGTAAATTGCAGGATATTGTAGAAAATATTTCATCGGATAAATTACAAGGACGGCGAATTATAGATTTTATGTTTTTATGGCGCCTTTGGCTGTACCGTAGAAAATCTGCAATTTGAACGGCCGGATTTGCCTACAGAGGAATACGAAACGGCAAAAGACGAGTTTTTGAAAAACCTTCAAGAACAAGTGCGTATTTACAGTATACTTTCATAGTTCAGATACATGTTGTACATTGTTTCTGATAATATTAGACTTAAAAATATATTTCCAAATTTTATGTTATAGGTAAATAATAGACAAGAAGTTGAAAGGGATACTGTACTTCAGGCAGAGAGTGCACTTTGGCTAGAGCTACGACGTTGTTTATTGACAGCCTCTTCATTCTGTAAAGTGTGCAAACGGCGATCGACTATTAGCCCAGCCCCTTTGGTTAAACAATTTCTTTACTCATATTCCTTGGACCATATCCCCAGTATTCAACATGGGAAAGTAAATGAAAAAGTGGCCATAGAACAGTTGCAGGTACAAGAAAATATCACTATAGAAAAATGCGGATTGTTTGTTGATGAGGACTTATTTTTCTTGGGTATGTACTTCCATCAGATTTATTTCGATATTTTTTGTTTTCGTTTCACTTGCTTCTTTCTCTTTTTTAGATTTTTCTAACAAACAATTTATTTTTGTATTCTTAAATTCTATTAAAAAGAAGTAATTAGAGTACTGAGTTTCAAATTATTATGATTACAGGTGCTTCGCCGGATGGACTAATCGACGATGATGGCATCACCGAAATTAAATGTCCTAGTTCGGCATTTGGATTAGAGGCAGATTTTGCTATTATCCAAAAAAAAATTAAATTCTGGAAAATAGATGGATCTGTGAATCGACGCCATGACTGGTTTTATCAGATACAGGGGCAGCTGCATATTATGGAACATCGGCTAGTCAGCTTTTATGCCTGTAATAAATGCAATAAATGCCTGTTACCCGAAATTGTTGATCCCCGAAAAGCTAGGTCCATGAAACTTAGAGACAACAAATATTAAGATTTTATTTTACACGAAATTGTTTTTATTTACTTTAACCTAACTAATAATAATTTAATTGCTCATTTATTACAATAAACTAAAAAACTGAATCCCCGCTTACGGAAAACGAAAACATTCCCTACTAACTAAAAACTGGCTAAGTATCAAGATGATTCTAAGCGGTGTATGATACGCGCTCCAACACAGACGGCTGTGTGCGTTTAACTGTATAGCTGTGTGAGTAAATTTTACCTAAACGCGAGGCGCGCCGCTCTGGAGTAACGCTCTTAACTCACACCCTGACTTATTACTTGTAATTTTTATTTTATTTAAATAAAAATCGTTTATTTTTACCATGTCTGTAAATATGTGAGCATGGTGTATCTATCAGATAATTAATTTATGTCATGTTTTCATTTTTAATTCTTTTACCTATTGTGGTATAGTAATTTTATTTTAGGTGCATCGTCTTCACATATTATTATTATATAATTAATGTATACAAAATATTGTAAAACATTTTAAAAGAGTAACGGTGGAGTTTCTTGCCCATTCTTCTCCATACGAAAACTACCTTTTGGAATGGGCAACTAGAATCAATTGTATTTGTTGGGTTGCATATTAGAAAATCAAAACTTTCTCTAGCAAATTTCAAAAGAACAATATCAACAAAGTTTAAAATAACGATGGTCATTTGATCAAAAGTTCCGCTGATCAAAGTCTGGAATATCAATGTTTAAACTATTTATTACACTATTGACCAAATCGTTTAAAGGTCAAAACCCAAGTAGCACAAAATAGCTTTATAATCGATGGATAACAGAATTAGCATATCATTATAGTTTTATAAGAAGTCTACATATAGGCATTATAAACCACTGTACAGCTCTTGTAATGCTAATTTGGGCCCCAAATTATACAGACTTCAGTGTAAGAATGGCATTTTAGCAGCATTATATTGGTTGACTACCGGAATGATAAACGCATTATTATGGGCTGTGAAAACAGGTTAAAGCAGTGCGCATATGTTAAATGCGGCTCTTATACAGCTTGTACCATTACAAAGGCAAAATAAAAACATTTTCAAATATTATTTTAAATTTCTGTTATTATTAATAAATCTTGTGTAAAAAGAACATGGTGCATGTGTGATGCTTTCAACAAAAAAATATAAGTGCTACAAGGTAAGTAATTAAACTCTTGTTTTTGTTCTCTATGAGTGAATTAAGGTTGCGAGTATCAGTTTACTGTGAAAGTATGTATATATTTGAATCAAATATTTCATGCGCCTTCAAATTAAAGAGCTATTTATTACAAAAATATTATAAAAATATGTGGAATTTAAAAAAAAAATTATGCTCTTACGAAAAAATCTTTAGTTTTAGTCATTATGATACCTGTCTTGTACCGGCCGGTCAATACCATAGGTTGAAGTCTTTTCTAAAGGACTATTTACCATAAAATTAAATTTTATATATTATCGAGACAAAAAGCGAAATGGCGTAAGTATAATTAAAAACTTTAGGCATGCGGATACGACTTACTGCTTGTTAAAATTCTTTTCATTATACGTTTGTATAGACAAAGGCTATAAAATATTATGATGAAATGCTTTTAAAGAGCTGGCATTAAAACAGCACCAATGTACACCGTTAAACAGTTGTGACCCATGCGAAAGGTCGTTATAAAACATAGAGCAGTTTTAAAGAATTTTAAAATGCTTTCTAATAGCCTAAGCCGTAATTAATGCTTACATACGGCCTACACTTTTGTATAATGCTTACAGCTGTATTAGAAGCTGTATAGAGACATAAATTATATCTAAAATAAAACCTTTAGCTGCACAAAGATTGAAAAAGAGGATTATATAGCTTTAGGAACTACAAAGTTAATAAAATGCTGTTATACAGAAGCAAGACATTGCTAAAACCCTTTAAATTCTATAACGAAGCTAGAAGAAATTTTCTGGTCATCACTTTTTCCATTATATCGATGTTGTGTTACTTGGGAATGGATTACTGGATAAATTATTAATTATCAAATGGATTAACTGAAAAAGGTAAAAATAATATTAATATTAGCGAACTAACGGACGATTCACCTACTATTGGTTTTTGAACAAAAACCTGATTTTGTCTGTTTTTGTGCTTTTGAACCAGAAGAAGACGGTCGACGTCAGGGGCACCCCGAGGTTCGGTTTGGTTAGGTTCCTATAAACCCTGCAGACAGAAATAGGAGCCCCGCGCAGCGCGGCTCCGTCGACCTGACATCGTTAGAAATAAAACGAGCGCGCAGTATTAATAAGCTAATCGCGCAGTATTAGCTGCGGGGCTCCTCATGTAATTTGTTGGTTGGTTGGTTGGTGATTATGTAATTTGATTAGTAACGATTTGATATTTTAATTGATCAGTCGTTCATTTGATGTCACATACATTGGGATTTTAAAATTTTTCTAAATAAAGCATTTGGTCATTTAAATTTTGTTATTTCGTTTATTGTTCTTTTGAAATTTGCTCGAGAAAGTTTTGATTTTCTAATATGCAACCATTTGCTGTAATTTCTGACGTTCAAAAGTACCTTTTATGTGCCTATTTGAAATAAATGCTTTGACTTTGAACAAAACTGAAAAGTTTGTTTCTTAGTTTGAACGCGTTAAGAGGAGCAAGTAACCAAAATAGCCTAACTTCAATATGATACCGAGATCCCTCCGTGCCTCGGAAAGCCGTTAGTCCCGGCTGTCATTAGAACTCTATTGGTCATCAGACCAGGCTCCATACAAAAAAAAAATTTCGTTGATGATTTTTCAATTATAATTTTTATTAGTGTCACTCAAACGATAATTGTTGGAAAAAGTGTTGAGATATGTTGAAACCTAAATACAGATGAATATGTTACTAATATCCATTAGTAAGTGACTGCGTAAGAATTTAACGTGACCAGGGGTTGTTTAAACTGGCATCAGATAATTTAAGAACAGACAGTAAAAGGAACGTGTCGTATACCTGCGGCGAGGTCTGCAGGCTTCTCGTTGTGCACGTCGACGCGGCTCCACGCGCCCGCGTTGCTGTCCAGCTCGGGCTCCAGCTCCTCCTCGCGCTCGAAGTCCTGCACACGAACATCAATCATCATCACTGTACACTTTTTTCCAACAACATTCTACGAATTGAAACAATAGGTGGCTCATTTTCGGAAAACAGATGTATTTTCTTTGTAGCGAAAAATATATCTATGGAATAACTATGCAAAATTGCTAACGCTTTATTTTATTGTTCTGTGTACCGATTTGTCTAGGGCATATTTAGAGCCTACATATTATATAGGTAAAAAATCAACACTAATATTGTTATGTTTTTCTAATGAAAAAGTTGGTCTCCTGTTGCAAAGTATCTGTTCGTCAATGACCATATATTTGACAAAGCCGTGTGTCCCGGCAAGAATAACGAACTTCGGTACAAACTTTTGTCCCTCTCTTTAACATTTGGGGTATGAATTATTGAAAATACTTCTGCTGACCTTCGTTATAGAAGGAACTCGTACGCAAAATTGTATGTTTCTACAGAGCGTTGTCTGGCAGCGAATGAATTTAAGATTTTTGTAAAGTTAATAATGACTCGTGTCACCATTATCTCCGCGTCGTGGTCCCGGTTGCCGGCCAGCCCGTACGTGGGGATGTCGCCCAGGGTGCGACAGAACTCGGCCGTCGCGTCCAGCACCATGGCACCTCCCTCCTCGCGCGCCTGCTCCTCCTGCGCGCGCTCCAGGATCTCCTCCACCTGCGAATGTACGAATGTATCATTATAGAGGATAGAACACATTACTCTTTATTATGTACAACATATGAATTGCAGACATAAATGTAGAAATATTACAACATAGGACAATAATGGGCGGTCTTATCGCTAAAAGCGATTTCACGATCTTTGGATGAATTAAAGGGAGAAGGAGAGACTATACTGCAGGTAGTGTGTTGCACCATTTACAATAAATACGTGTATATAATTATACATAAAGCATATATTTAAGAAGTAATATGTATAAACTGTTCCCTCGCCAGGGCGCCTGCAGCTCGGTGTCGGGCTCCGTCTCCTGGCACAGCTCGGGCTGCACTGTGTACTGTCCCCTCACCTTGGGCACCTTGCACTGCGCCTGCTCCGCCAGCTCGGCCTGGCGCAGCCGCCGCGCACGCGCCAGGGCGGCCTGCAGCTCGGTGTCGGGCTCCGTCTCCTGGCACAGCTCGGGCTGCACTGTGTACTGTCCCCTCACCTTGGGCACCTTGCACTGCGCCTGCTCGGCCAGCTCGGCCTGGCGCAGCCGCCGCGCACGCGCCAGGGCGGCCTGCAGCTCGGTGTCGGGCTCCGTCTCCTCCTCGTCCACCGCCAGCGCCCGCGCCAGCAGCTCGGGCTTCACTTCTGCACAGAAACCACAACACGGTCACCACGAGCTCTAGAATGTCTGTTGCGCATGCTGTGAGCGACCGAGTCGCTCTATTCGGAGACCGTAGCTAGTGAATGTAAAAAGACGCTTAACGGTCCGGCGACTAGTTCTGGCTTAGCGGCGCGCGGCGCGGTGGCGTGGCACTAGCGGGGCCGCTGCGTGCGGACGGCGTGGCACGTCCATACATTTTTGTATATTTGTTTTTATCGCTCGCCGCCCCGCGCTAAGCTGTCGCTGATAGCGACAAGGTCGTAGCCAGGCCATAACGAAGCCGAGAGTCAATTGTTCTTTTCTTTATTGTGATTTTTTTTGTACTAGACATCTGGTTGCAAAGAAAGATACTTGACCTGGCGCAGCAATTTTTTTCATGAATACAAGTTTTAAATGTTATTACTTAAAAAAATAACTCCCACAACTACTGTACCGTTACATGCACCCGTCTGTCTGTCTGTCATATCTGGCGTGCATTACATTATGCGCTAAATGTCAATGATGTTTCAAAAAAAAATTTGCAGTAATTTTGCATTTTGCTCAATGATACTCAGTTTGATGAACAGAATGCATAACGGCTATGTTTTGGATACAGGTTGTAACCAATTACAATCAGTACGCTAGGCCTTTCTAAGCCCATTGCAGAGCTAAGCCTCCTGCACAGTGTGCAGTACGAAGTGGGCAGGCTACCTGTGTCGTCGGTGTCGAGCGGCGCGTCGGCTGCGTCGTAGTCGTCCACGTCGATGGGCTCGTGCTTAGCCTTCTTACGTATCTTGCCCTGAACAGAAACATTACAATAATTATGTTTTACTTAAATTCAGCCGACGTTTAGACGATATAGGCACTGTAATAACATCCAAGAATTGTACAGTAAAATTTCAATAAAATTGAGACAAAGTTTACATTAAACAGAACATAAAAGCCAGTCTGCCACAAAGGATTCATCAGATGTTGTAATCTTCATATTAAGGCGCCTTTGTGGAAGAGAACTAGAATGTTTATTATCATTAGTGACGTCACCTTTCTCTTGGTCTTCTTGAACCTGGCTTGCAGCTCGTGCTGGTCCAGGTAGTCGCAGGCCAGGCGCGGCGCGGGCCCCTGCAGCGACTCCAGGCGCTTATCGCCGCCGCCCTGCAGCCGCTCCTGTCTCTGTGGCGACGTTTATTATTAGTTACAATAGCTGAATACTGCTAATATAATGATAAACAGGCGGCAGGATCGTTATATTATTATTTGTTAACTCCTACACATGTATATAATATATTTTTTTAAAGTCATTATCTAAAACCTATAACGACAAAACTTCAACTCAAAAGATAAAAACATGTTGTAACAAAGTGCTGTTTGTTTGAGGTTATGCCTTGCAGGCACTGATCTCTGTTACACAAGTACGCTGGACTAAATATACTATACGAAATGGCAGTTGTTTTTTGTGCCGATTTCAAAGCGCCCGGCAAGAGGTTCTCAAGAACTAAAATTCAAATAAATAAAGTTGTGAATTTTCCATGTCGATAACGTGTCAATAATTTTCTTCAGACAGTAAGTAATTTTAAATTTACGTCTTTCAAATAGAAAATTAATGTCGCCAGCTGCAATTTGAAACACCTAACATCGAAATAAAACTTGCCATCTACAATGTACTGTATACTTTAGCATTATTACTTTCATTAAATACTTAATTTCAGACTTCCCACCAACTCAACTAAGCAGTTATGGTAGGTAGTTCTTTTAGGTAAGTTCCTACTCATAGGTCTAGTTCGATATGGCGCGGGAAGAGTTCCCGGAAAGATACTACTACACATAATGTGATGATATTGGTAATTTTAACCACCACAAATCCTAAGTCCTAACCGAACTAAACTAAAGGCCACGTACACACGGTGTTGCCCAGTGCGATATTTTACTGTATAATGTTGAGATTATGTAGCAGTATTGTACAGTATAGCGCACTGTGCTCGTGGTGGATCCCTTGCTTTCACAAGAAGGCCTACGCCCCAGCAGTGGTACACGTATCGCGGAGGTGAAGCATCTCACCATCATGTCGCGAAACTTCTTGGCGTCGAGCACATCGTCGTCTCCGATGAGGAAGCCCCTGGTCTTGGCCTCCTTCTCCTTGTTGATCTCGTCGTCGTACTTGCTGAGCACGGGCCGCGCGAAGCCCAGTGATGCGGCCTCTAATTCCGCCTCGTCGTCGTACGCGCGGTAACCGGCCTTAGCTTTCTTTGCTTCGAGAAGATTCTGTGGAAAATATTAGGAATTATATTTTTTGGACACACAAAAAGCAGCAAGGAGTTTGGCATGTTCCATGCTTTTTTGCAGGGTTGGTCTAGTAGAGAGTAACAGTTGCCGCACATATGGTTCAGTTGCATGACCTTCACAGTTGTTGCACATATGGTTCAGTTGCGTGATCTTCACAGTTGCCCACATATGGTTCAGTCGCGTGACCTTCACAGTTGCCCACATACGGTTCAGTCGCGTGACCTTCACAGTTGCCCACATACGGTTCAGTCGCGTGACCTTCTCAGTTGCCCACATATGGTTCAGTCGCGTGACCTTCACAGTTGCTCACATACGGTTCAGTCGCGTGACCTTCTCAGTTGCCCACATATGGTTCAGTCGCGTGACCTTCACAGTTGCTCACATACGGTTCAGTCGCGTGACCTTCTCAGTTGCCCACATATGGTTCAGTCGCGTGACCTTCACAGTTGCAGTTTAATCCAGGGAATGTGTATGTGTCATTAATTCAGAGCTGGGTGAGACATTGTAATGATATGTTACCTTCTTAGTCCTCTCGTCGTCGACAATGTTAACGTTGACGAGTACATCCTCCTTATCATCGGCGAGCACGTCCTTATCAGCCAGCGTCAGCACCACCTCGCGCTCGTCTCCTATCTGTACACACAAAATAGAAGACATGTAGCTCGAGATATTTATCACTGTTTGGTACCTAATATCAAAATATAAGGACATAGGCGACATTACTTTTGAACTTGCATATCGTAGAATAACTGAGAACTAGACGATGGCGATCTGGGGACTTAGTTAAGTGCTTCAAGTATCGTATTATGAAACGCCACTATCTTGTTTTGTCAATACAATTTCTGTGACAGTTTCACAAATGTAACATAACAACAATGCTCCACATGTTATTCACGCGCCGAAAGATCTTTGTAGCACTTTACATGGTATTATCACTTGTGAAATAAAAAAAAAATTACGCACCTTTTTTAAATAAATTTTGTCAGCAATGTTTTATAAGACTGCGATATTTTATTGTAAATCATAGAGGCCATACAAAAAAACAGTTTTTGCAACATGCAAGCAAAGTTGGCTATTGTCTCGTCTGTTACGTGGGAAGGTTTCCGCTAGTCGTGGGAACAGTGCAGGATTTTATTTAACAAATGTAGCAATTTCTAAAATATAAAGTAATGGTTCATATAAAAATAAAATGCTGTTCATTGGTAAACGCATCACTTTTGAACGGCTGGACCGATTTGGGTATTATTTTTTTATATGTTCGTAATAATCTGATTAAGGTTTTTAGGGAAAGGAAAAATGTATGTTTTCTGGAAAATTGGAAATACTGACTCCTATTCACCAATGGGTTTTTGCATGAACTATTGTTTGGACAGGAAAGTCAGTCGGGTTGGCTAGTAATTTATATTTTATAAACAATGGCATGGAGCTCTTTGCCGAGGTAAGTGAGACGAGCAGAGCTGGCCGTCGTGACTCACCGCGTCGATGTCGTGCGCGACGCGCAGGCCGCGCAGCTCGCGCGTGGAGTAGCTCTGCTGGCGCCGCTCGTGCTCCTCCGCCTCCAGCAGCGCCGACACGCCGAACACCTCGTCCATCTCGTCCAGCATGGCCGCCTGGACCATACGTGAACATAAACAAACAACCGAACACCATAATATTAGCGAAACTAAGATATAAATAAAAGTTAACAAGTAAATAAATATAATTTTTTGTTAAAGGAGTTTTTTGCCCATTCTCCTCTATACGAAACTGCCTTTTGGAAGGAGCAACTAGAATCAATTCTTAGTTCTTCTTGTAATTTGTGCCGTTTCAAATGATGTTTTTAGTATTAATAAAATTGTGCGCTTTTAAAAACATGGACGTCCACGATAATATTGTTACCGTAGAAATTATAAAAGTGCACATTAGCTGTCAACATATTCCATATGAGATAACGATAGTCTTTGACTTTTTTTTTTCTTCTTTGGCAACTGAGCCGCTATCGACTATTCTGCCAGCGTCATGTGGTGACGGCAATACAGCCACATTGTCTTTAATTTATAAACTGGTACTATCTGATGTAGTCAGATAATACTTTCGTACAATGACAGCTGTTTTGTTGACACCCAATTGTTGGCTAACTGAAGTCAGGCATAAAGTTTGCATATGGGACGGAAATAGAGAAAATATTTTGTCGTAATTTACTGTCTTATTTATCTTACTACTGGATCTAATGTGTGCTTCTCTCATTATTCTCTGTCCACTAGGTTAACCGTTTTTTGAGATCGAACTGGTGAATGCAGCAACATTATAACACACATCTCGATAATTTCACTTTAATTTGTATGTAGCACGATTGATCGATTTTTTGGTGTCGAATAAAAAATGATGCGGTCTCTATGCTTGTGTTTATTATTATTAAATACAAAACAATATAAATTAGCCGCTTTGTTTACTTTAATCTCAATTTTGCTGGTTTTATAGCGGAAATCGCGTAAAAAATCACCGCCGCCGTCGCCGTATCAATTGTGTAGACACATAACTAAAGGGTATATTACTACATATTAATACGTTATTTATTCATAACATTTTATAAAAGTTTTAAAATCTACGGTCAAGCGGCAGGAAATGGTACCTTCTGCATCGGTGAGTGTAATCAACAGATATTAGTTTCGCCATGTAATCTTACCTAGATTACATGGCGAAACTAATATCTGTTGATTAAGAAATTTTCTTGTCTTTGAATGCCCTCAATACGAGACTTGTAGATCCCGTGCAGAGGGTTCCAGATTTGTGATGCATACGCTGCGTACGAACGAACAATTCAAGAGCTGAGGGTTCCCGACTTTGATGGTGGCTGCGTACGAACGAACAATTCAAGACTGATCGGTTTTAGTGATCGGAAACATGCTGATATTCTCATTATGAAACCAAGTGCCTTATTGTGATATGCTATTAATATGCTGAACGAAGAGTAGCTTGCCGTCTGTATAACCCCAAGATCCCAAGATACCTAATATTGACTTTTCTTATATTGATATTGTACAGTATGTAATCGACGATTCAATTTTATCTATGTATGTATTGAAACAAGTTTTCTCTAAGTAACTGCTCTATACCGTAAAATTGAAAAAGAGTCAAGACATAAGAGAGTTAAGTCTGACATATTTCCGTACGTTTTGAACCTGCGATGATATTTATATTTCTTTCTTTTTCAGTACTTTGACAAAAGCCGTATCATACCAATGCGGATGTGATGATGTTCCAACCGATTTAATTGGGATATACATATCTCTAAGCTCGTATAATTTACTATAAAAGAGTTCAACAGCACTATTCAACGAATCAGCAAGTAATAACACATTCCAATTGATTTGGTTACCTATCATATAAAAAGATCATTTTCGATTTATTCATTTGAAGCGAATACATTCGTCCTCGTCACTTAGTACGATAGAATGTAATTCAATACGCATAACATTTTTTTTTGTCATAGCTGATATAGGTACGGTATTGTAATGTCTGTAAGAAGTCATAAATAAGATAATTCAATCAGGTAAGGCAGTTTATATATTTATTTTATTACGCATTTTAAAGTTAACTTTTACGTAATCTGGAATAGTCACGTTCTAAGGCAGCTGTCAAAAAATGGTTCACCTAGTGGACAGGGTGTATTCATTAGTTACTTGTCTATTGCTATACTGTGTTGTCTACGCTTCTGATATTCTAATTGATATAAACAATTTGACTTTGACAGTAAATTTAGCGTGATGGGTGGCTTGCAGAGTGGTTGTAGCTAGAGTGACAAGTGATGCATACCCTCTTGGCAGCTTCCCGCTTCTGCTTGTCGATGTCCCGCGAGCGCCGCACCCAGGCGGCCGCGTCGTCCTCGTCAGACTCGTCGGCCAGCAGCGTCGTCTGCAACCTACACAGCAAGCCGTGTCATTTTTTATTAATCTTTGTGCGTAATACAGGTACAAAAGTAGCCGTAATGCCTTAAGCATTCTCCACCAGTCAACCACGGGTAGTGGAGAGATAACATGGCCGGTGCACTGCTTGTGAGTTAAGCAAAAAAGAATATTAAAAAGATATCTTACATAAGTACTAATATTATAAATGCGGAAGTGTGTCCGTCTGTATGTTACCTCTTCACGCTTAAACCGCTGAATCGATTTAGATGAAATTTGGTGTAGATATAGTTTCGAGTCCCAGGAAAGGACATAGACATCCTGATATTCCTACGGGACATCCTGATATTCCTACGGGGGGTGAAACCGCGGGGCGCTGCTAGTAATCTATATACTTGATATAAATGAAATGCAGTTTGTTGGTAAACGCATCACTTCAGAACGGCTGGATCGATATGGCAATTGTTTTTTTTTAATGTTCGAAATTATTTTTTTAAACACAATTACATATTGTATAGGTTAGGTACTGGTAGCCATGTGTTGAAGCATCACCAACATCTTTTCAGCTTAAAGACTTCCGATGCTGGACAGGGCATTATTGAACTTGTAAATGGTAGCAATCTACATAATATAAGCATACACACAACAACATATTTACATGCTTGTTGAAAAAGTGTTTGAAAAAAGCTCGACGAAAGATTCTAGTGGTTTTAAAATACTTTTATTTTTGATTTTATAATAGGGTAACTGCAATGCATGAACAGGTTACTTCCTAGCGACTTTAAAGTTTTATTTATTAATGGATATCTGTGACAGACCTGCACTGTGCGCTACATTATTACTTATGTTTATTTGTTTGTTGCATAATTAGCTACATTTGTTGTTCCTATTATATGAAATAAAAATACTGACTTCTGTTCAATTTTCCTCTTCTCCTTGTGCAGCTGCAGCTTCTCGCGGATCTTCTCCGACTTCTTCAGCTGCGCGATGTTGGCGGCCGGCTTGTGGTAGAACTCGCCCAGGTCGTCCTTGATCTTGCCATCCTCTGCAACACGTCACAATTATTTATAAACTTTTAGATGCTTCTTACAGCCCTGGCGTAGATATAGTGTTTCTTAGGTAGATAAAAAAGTTTTAATAAAAAATAATGGTATCTAATGAAGGAACTAAAATGAGAATGTTATCTTTTCACTGTCAATCAGAATTAATGTGACCTTGCTGGCAAACAATCACTGCTCACTGTAAAACTGCAGCAAGTTCTCAAGTTTTGAGTAACAATATTATATGCAAACACATGCCACAGGGAATTATCTCTTGCAAACTATTTTCAACTCTATCAGAGTTGTTACACTAGCCAACAGAGATTTTGTTGCTCATGATGGCTTTATGTAAATGAATAGTTTCTTTAAGATTGCTGTTTTCATAATTCAATTAAATAGGAACAGCTATGTATCGTCGCCTTACAGTGAAAACCTCGGGAATGCAATACCTCGTAAGTAGCATTTTATGCATTTCAGACAATCTTATAGTATCGAACAGCTCTGGGTATAAAAGCGGATTAAATAAATTTAATAAGAATACAGAACCTCCTTTTTTGAAGTCGGTTAAAAAAACATAAAAGGTGGTTCTGTAACGTATTCTTATTAATTAATATGGAAATTTAACCCGCTTTTTTATCCAGAACTGTTAGATACTATAAGATTGTCCGAAATGCATAAAATGCTACTTACGAGGAATTGCATTCCCGAGGTTTTCACTCTAACGCGGCGGTATGAGTTTTTTTTTACTTATCGTTTTCTATGGAACAGCTTGCTCAGTGCCAAAAGGTATTATGTGTCCTGACTTCACCAAAGAAAGAATTTGAAAACTGAGGAAGTCGACTGTACCTCCAGGCTTCTCAGCGCGCTCCAGCGGCTTGAGGCCGAGCTTGGCGCGCAGCCTGTTGGTGTCGTCCACCGACAGGCTCTCGTGCGCGGCCGGCGGCGACTGCGAGCGCTCCGCCGTGCGCGCCGAGCTCTCCGAGCTCTTCTCTCTGTGCACAAGCAAGTTCATATGCATTCAATTGGTAAGGTGTTTGGAAATGATGGCTATAAGAATAAGTGAAGGAAGGATTGTGAGAACGATAATATGACTAAAAGAGAAGTGATTACTAAATGACGGTTATTAGAGATGTATGGAAGCAGTTATGTCAAAGTCAAATCATTTATTTCAAATAGGCACATTAAAGGCACTTTTGAATGTCAAAACTTAGAGTAAGATTGAATTGAGTACCTAGTGTTCGTATGGAGAAGAATGGCCAAGAAACTCCACTATTTTTAAAATGTTTTACAAGGTTTTGTAGACATAATATAATATATATCTAATATTATAAAGCTGAAGAGTTTGTTTGTTTGGTTGAACGCGCTAATCTCTGGAACTACCAGTCGGATTTGAAAAATTATTTTTGAATTTGATAGCCCAATTCTTGAGGAAGGCTATAGGCTATTTAACATCACGCTATGCCCTTTAGGAGCCGAGCAAAAAGAAAAAAAGTCAGAAAGAACGCTAAGCATAAACGAAGTAATAGCGCGGGCAGGCGATGCGATGCGACGGGGTGGGTCGGAGTAACAAGAAATTTCACGCGGACGAAATCGCGGGCAGAAGCTAGTCTAATCATAATCATTTTTTATTTGTGTAACATAGGTAGTGAATACAGGTCTTTAATTAAAGTTCATAGGTCGCTATGTTATGTCAAGAGGCGTACAAATATGGTTGCATACTAAATAAAAACAATAGGGAATAATTTCTACAGTCAATGCATAAATAAATAATCAAAAATTACAATTAGTCATAATATTCAATTAAAATTAGTTTCTCCAGTCAAATAAATAAATAAGTCTACATTAATTTATCATTTAGAAGTTCATCAGTCGTATAATAAAATTTTTCAATTAATAAAAGTTTTACTTAATTTTTTTTATGTTATGTAATATTCATATTTTTTATGACATTGGTAATTTATTTTAAATGCGCGGTGCCTTACCTAAAACGCTTTTTCTCACAAGGCAGTCTTACAGCGGTGATTGCTTAAAGCTTGGCTACGAATTGCAACATCTAATAACGTTGACACTTTTAAACACAAATAACCTCATATTTGTTTTGACGAAAACACAAATTTCAAAAATATATAATGTAGGTAAGGTAAGTATTTTCAGCGATTTAAAGAATGGTACACAGCTAACATCAGTTTTCAGACCACACATGTCTATCACTAGAATTGCCCCAGAAAATAATACCATATCACAAAATTGAAGCTACTAAGCCGTGATATGCAACTAGTAGCGCATCCACATTTATTTTTCTAGCAATTTGGAAAAGCGCGTATGCTGATTTATTTATTTTCTTACTTAGGTCATCTATATGAGCCTTCCAGTTAAGCTGATTACACTGTGTGACAATTTTTTTTTTAATAACATTTATTTAAATAGCTGATTTCTGTCAATTTGGGCCTGCTGAACACAAATATATGAATAAATTTCTTGTAACACGTACCATTTCAAAGTTATGATAAATTTTACTTCCATAAATGAAATAAGACAGTGTAAACGTTTCAAATTAAATATAAACCACCTGTATTTTGAATTTAAATACAAAAATAGTAGTACTATATACTTGTACATTTATATTGTGGACAAAAATAATCCAGGTTTAAGTATGTAAAAAAATGAGCCACATATTTCCCACAAACGTAACAAAATTTATCTGGATGGTTTATGCATTTACGACACACACTTTTCTCCATGGCTATTAAAATATTTGAGGAATTTTTTAAATAAAATTATATTAGAAACACCAAACACTTAGAATGTTATGAGAAAGACCAAAACTTGAGATTTACAATTAAATAAAATTGTGTGTGTATTAACTTCATTGTATCGTTGTTAAGGGGGAAGCGCTAATGTAGCCCGCGAAATTAAAATTTTCTTACGCATTTTGCAATTTGCTGGTCAGTATGAAGTTGTAGGTCGATCAAAATATGATTCAATGTATTTACAGAATTATAATCATTAAAGTCATCAACACAACTCTCTAAGACCACGTAACCCCAAAGAATGACGATTTCATGAAACAGTTATTCTTTGGGGTTACGTGGTCTTAGAGAGTTGTGTTGATGACTAATGATTATAATTCTGTAAATACATATTTGTTACGGCCGCGAATCATATATTAAAACTACCACTTAATACTGACCAGCAAATCGCAAAAAACCTAAAGAAAATTGAATTTCGCGGGCTACCTTGGCGCTTTCGCCTTAAGGTAAGCGCTTCTTTGTTTCAGTGGCACCCCGATTACAACACTACCAATAGAATCCAAGTAAAACTACCAGATTGCGTTTCCTTCCTACTGGTCGAAACCTACAATCGTATTATTATTGAGGGTACATGAAAATAATGAAGATACCATAACCAATGGATATTATTACCGTGCCATAACTAAGAAATGTGACGTGTTAGATATCTACATCATGAGGCAATTTCGTTGATAATCGAATAAGTAATGCAAATAACGTAATATTATATATGTTAGAGAAATTGTGTCACATGGTGTTATCAAGGAATAAACCTAAGAATTTAGCTACTTTAACTCCTTCAATGTCACTGTTACTATGTGTGATATTTACTTTTGGTACCACAGGTCTTTGGTGAAAGTGCATTATATTGGTTTTCTTTAAGTTTATAACTAAATTATTTTTAATAAGCCAATTAATTATGTCCGATAGTGTATTATTTATGTCATCTTGAAAATATTGCGATCAAAACATTTCACTATGACAGTACTGTCGTCTGCAAACATGACTACTTATGTTGAGTCACCTTTGGCAGATCATGTATAATAGATTAATGCATTTGGTTTTATGATTTGCAGACTCCAAATAAACTGACAAAATAATAAAATTAATAATAAATGAAATATGATGATGAATGTTGAATTAATATAATTAATTCAATTTAAAATAAATTGGAATAAGGTCAGAGGATGATGAAGATAAGTTAAGTGCAAAGGAAATGAAATAGAATGGTTTGGATAAGGTTCAAGGTTCAGTTTAACTGTACCTGTGATAGTCCGCGTCATCTCTATCCTTGTGCGCGCGGTGCAGCTCGCGCGCGCGCCGCTCGCGCTCCTCACTGCTGCTGCGGCTCTGCGCGCGCGCCGCCGCCTCGCGCGCCTCCGCCTCGCGCGCCAGGTGCGAGTCCACCGGCACCTCCTCAACTATAACAACCGAGACAGCCACTTTATACACACCCGGGTAGCCTCCACACACGCATACGTCATGACAAAGCTGTCGCTACAACATGAGATGGATTATTTTATTCATTGACTTCAATAAAAACTTACTCAATAATTTGATGAATGTTCCATGCTGAATTAGTTGACAAAACCTTATAAAACTCATAATACTTTTAATTATTAACTAATTCTACATACTCTTCATTTAGCTTTGTAGGTATACCATAGTTATTAAGACTGACAATAGACTTGGTTCTGGAATTAGAATTAGGAATGATTCCTATTGATAACACCCTGACATCAAGAGTATACCCATAATATCAGACATGTCAGTGGTTTTAATGTCCTACTGTAGATTAATTGATCAAAGAAAACAAAAAGATGTCAGAGACAGGCTCCTTGTAATAGACCTTGTAACATCAGCTCGCAGCTGGAGAGTTTGTTGCCCCACTACTTCTTTCCAGCTTAAGCACTAGGAAGTGGGGAAGGAAGCATGTTTTGGCAGTCTTAAGTAATTTTGATGTTCAAAAAGTGCTGATTCTCAGATTAGTTTAAATATATGAATTTTGTTTTATTTTGAGATTTTTTTTTTAATTTCAAATGTCACAAGGATTATTACAAGGAAGAAAGCATTATTAAATTAATTCATTTTATTTAATTTACAATAAATCACAAAAGTAAAATTTGTTATAAATTAGTTATTCCAGATGAGTCCCCTGGGCAACATTGACTTGAGGGATGATTCAAATTTTCTTACATGTTTTTGCAATTTGCAGATGAGTATTGTATGTTGATCTAAATACTTAATATAATTCGCGACCGCAACAATATTTATTTATATTATTATAATCATAAAAATCATCAATACAACTCTCCAAGTTCATATTACCCTATTGAATAACTATTTCATGAAATCATGACATTTGAGGCTAATTCAAAATCAAGGAGTTGTATTGCTGATTCTAATGATTATAATTCTGTATAGTTTTTTGTTATGGTCGCAAATCATATTTTAATCAACATCCAATGTGACACTGACCTGCAAAATGGCAAAAAACCTAATATGCGTTCGCGATTTATTTGCCAAAAATGTAAACAAATATGAATTAATGAAAAAATAACTTTAATTCCTACACAATAAAGTTCAGTTTACACTACAACTTCAAACATTTTTACAACTTTTTCAATAATGCTAGTCACTCTGAAATCAACTTAATACATAATTGTCATTGAAATAAAGTTGATATTTGTTTAACTTGAAAAAGGGTGGGGGTGTGCAGCATTGTGCACTTTTACTATAATCCTAATATAAGTTAGAATGTGGCGGGCTACCTATCGCATCCCCCTTAATATGGATACAAAAATGACAGCTATGTTATTTTCTTGTAGCATTTGTGTCAGTAGAGCTTCATTTGGAAAGTAAAATTTCATCCTTATAATTTTTTTTTAAATCTTTCTTTATTAGGAAAATAAAGAAAGATTTGGCAAAAAATATTTATTTATTTATTTTTACAATACATAATATTATTTAAAGGCCTTGGTTTTAATTAGTATTCTCCTTTTTATCATTTTATTTTTGTTTTAGTGCAGTCATCAGTCTTGTGACTGAGTAATAACAGCCGCACGGGTCGATCAATCAGGTTAAGCTACACTTGCCACGGTTGGTCCGTGGATGGGTGACCATCTTCACATACCAAGACGCCTCCGTGCCTTGGAAAGCATGTTAAGCCATTGGTTTCAGCTGTCATTTGTGGATCTTTGACATTTGTTATGGGTCATCAGAAGCCTGAACGCCTGACAACCACTCTCACCAAGGGGAATTGTATTACCCAGTAACTGGGTTGTAGAGGTCTGATAGGCAGTCGCTCCATGTAAAATACTGGTATTCAGCTGCATCCCAAAAAATAAAAAGAAGAGATCCAAACAGCTGGCTTGTTTTAATCCAGTCAGCACTGGCTGTGGATATTTTGTATGAGTACACAGTGCTAAGTGACATCATACAAACAATTTACTCTGGCTTTTGTTATAAAAGCACTGGATGATAACAGACTTGCATTCAAAAGAGAATTTATTCAGAATGTCTGCATAGATTTTAGATTTTAGGAAAAATTCTGTTTTCTGCAAATTCTGTAATTATTTTATGGTTAGATTTGCAAAGATAGTATGATAAAAATGATCCACAAAGGAGGATGTAAGTGCTGTAGCATGTGGCATTCAGTGTTGTTGCCTCACCTATTTTTTTCATTAAATTTATGTAAGTATGTTTGTATTTTCATTCAAAGGGTTTCTTCTACCTACAATCCGATTCCATGATGAATGATGAATCACTTGAATTAGAACAAAACTACGTAACATAAAAACAAGTCATAGTGTTTGTAGCAATCACATAAATCCGTGGCTTTTGGCTCTTTTAGTTGATGTCCACAGTGGCACCACTCCACACAGCTCCGTACAATACCTACCTGACACCAGCAGCACAGGGACGCGGTGGAACTACTCGAATGCCACCGAGTCTGAAATAACGAGCAAACAATGCCATTATTTTGTCAAATGGGAATACCGCCGACACCATTCATTATTTCCAGATTAATTTGCGAAAATATTATTAACAAAAACAATACATTATCATGTTGCGTAAAATGTTAAGTTGTTCGCGCAAACAGGAAGTACGAAAAATTTGGAAATAATCATCGGTGTCGTGCGTATCTCATTCTAGAACATAAAAACTGCAACTAACCGTCTAGGGAGCGGTCTCGCTTGCGATCCTTGTGTTTGCGATGTCTTTTACGTTCAGTACGCTCAGTACGTTCACGTTGAACTTCCTCGTTTTCCAAAGGCGATCGAGACCGACTCCTGTGCTTCTTCTTCTTTGAATCCTTCTTATGTTTCTTGGAACCCATAGCGTTGTTTATTTATGTGTTCCACGTATTTATTTATGAATATATCCTTCGATTACAAATTGCTAACACGATGCGTTTTAGCTTGTAATCCTCTTGTAATCATCAAAGATCTATTTTTCTGTGGATTTTTTTATGTCACATTCTGTTAACGTCAAGTGTCACATCACATCGCCATCTTTTTTCAATCAAAATATCGTAGACAAAATATCGTCAAAAAACTGGAACATGACTGGAACGCAATCATGGACCTATAAAAAAAGGTTTTTTATAGGTCCATGAACGCAATATTATTGTTAAGGTTGCGTTCCCGTTGGTTCGAAGTTTAGTTATTTACAGTAGCGTTCTGAATTATATTGCTAAGGTTACAACTGCTCGAAAGCATGGACGTAATAGACTCGAAAGGCTATCAGCAATGTGGGGATTGCCATAAACAAAGAGAGAGGCATAGCCCCTTTGGAATGGGGTTTTTTTTTTTCGATTTCATATATGAATGACTAATGCCCATGACTTATGGATAATACATAATTATAAGTCATCATAAGGTTTAAAAAGTATAGTATTTTAAACGAGATAGCTTCCAATTATTTTTGGAGAGCTTTCTCTCATAGTTTTCGTCTTAAGACATCATTGGCAAATACATGGGCCCCGTATTTTTGCAATGAACAAAGTAATAATTATACTTCGTAAAAGATAGCTTGATCTCTGCGACACAGCTGTCAGTAAAATCACGCTTATGAAGTTCTGAATTTCATAGTAGTACAGACCATGGACTTATTATAATAATAAGTCCATGGTACAGACAGTAGGTACCTGTAATGTAAATGTCATACTTTATGGGCATGCCGACCTACTTAGTGATGGGCGATGAATCAACGTGATCACAGACTATAAACTATTGATATTTTTTATATTTTAAGTAATCGAATCGCAACCCGTGAAATAAGTAATTATTATTGAGTAGTTCCGGTGGCCATCTGTGGTCTTCTTCATCAGTTCCACTTCACCAAATGGTAATTTCCGAGAGCTCTTGGCGGTAAGCAACGTAGGTACCTAAGTACCGCCTGGAGTCTCCCTTACCCTCAGCAAGTCAGAGGCCATGGTGTTTCATGGCCCCCGGCGGGCGCCGCCACCCGGCTCACTCCGAGTCTACCATGAAGTATCTGGGATTGATGCTCGGGCCCCACTTCCAACGGCTGACGCCCAAGTGCTGGGCGCAGCTGGCGCGCTCGCAACGCTGCTTGCCAATCTGAGGGGCCCGAACGGCGCCTGTAAGCGGCTCTGCGTGAGGATCGTGCGATCATTGGCCCTGTATGGGTCCCGGTCTGGGCGACTGATCTGACGGCCGGTAGCATAGCAGTTTTGTGAATGCCGCAAAGAGCGATGGCCGTCAGAGTCGTCATTGGATATCGCAGGATCTCCTACGAGGCGGCTTGTGTTTTGGCCGGATCCCCGCTGTGGGACCTCGAAGTTAAAGCATTCGCATCATTGTATCGGTGGCGAGAGGAAGCGAAGGCGCGGAGCGAGCGACTAATGCAACGACATATGGAGCTGCGCCGGTCTTAGCTTCGCGAGGTCTTAGTGGCGGAATGGCGAGACAGGCTTTCACGCCCTACCGCCGATTCGGGTGACGCAGGTGCTCTCGGAGCATAGTGGCTTCGGGAAGTAACGGAAAGTTCGAGAGTGTGTCGCTTAAACAGGGAGCCGGACGCCCGGTGTCACCACTGCGTCGACTGCCGGGAGGACACGGCGTGGTATACGCTGGCAGAGTGTGCCGCTTGAAAGGAGCCACGCCATGCCCTCATCTCAGAAGTAGGCAGTGACCTGTCGCTGCCGGCCGTAGTCAAGTCGATGGTCGGCAGCGAAGAGTCCTGGAACGCGGTTTCCTTCTGCGAAACAGTCCTCTCGCAGATGGAGGCTGCGCACACATGGTTTTAGCCAGTAAGAGTCTGACAGACCCCGCCGCCGGTATGATTGGATTTTCAACGCGTAGGGCGTTGAAAATCCACTGCGCAATAAAAATCGCCGCGGTAAAAAACTGCGCGTGGGTACGAGGACTGAGAAGAATTTATGTGACTGACATCAAATTAACTAGTTGTTCTTTCATTATATATTTAAATTTTCGGCGCAAGAATCTGTCAAACGTCAACTATCACCCACTTCTATGAGAGTAAGTGTTGAATGGTGTGAAAGATAACTAATATACCTGTATAGTGCAATATACCTAATCAAGGTACTTATAGCATGGATGCATCAGCTGATGATGAGCCTGGTTCGTCAGTATCCGACGAGCGCCCCACTCCGCAAAATTTCTATACTTTCGTGCCGCACGCCTGTAGCGCGTACGTCTTTGGCTTCTCCGTCAAAATCAACATCGAAACGCAAGGTAACCCTCATAGCATACTGAATACTCCAAGTGCGGAAGATGGATTAATCCACGTTAAGTTACCTAAGATTTAAAAAGACAATAAACAGTACAACGCGGCAACACTCTGACTACTATAACACAATAGCGAATTTGAACTATGTCAGATGGTCCATTTGCACAATTTTATTAATACTTGAAGCGCATTTGTTGCAGCTGAATACATCCGAAGTGATGCAAAATCAAAGAAGGCGCGGCAGTCTACGCCCCAAGTTCTACTTCGCACTTCAAAGCAAACGGTCACCCCAGAGGAGCAAGAGTCGGAGGTCCTGACGGAAGTACGGAGCGATGTTCTGGAGGTGGTGATCACTGCCGTCCAGGACGCCGGCGGCAACCTGGTGGAGCTCGTCTTCAACCGCTGCATCGAGATACCTCGTCAGCTCATTAAGGTGATTGGAATGTGCGTACCTTATCAACACCAACTATACAGACTCACGGTGCGGTGGACACCGTTAACCTCTGTGGCACTATATGAGTTCTCCAAGTTTACGTCGCAACTCACCGAGATCTGTCTGGACGACTCGCCCGTCGCCGGACGCATCTACGAGGTACTCCTGGAGCGACCATCTCGCTTACATTATTTGTCGCTGTCGCGCTGCAAGTTGGACGACGAGGACTGCGCGCTCCTGGCGGCGCAGCTGGCACCTCCGCGACCCGCCGCCACCTCTCTCCGCGTGTTACTGCTTGCGTCGAACAAGATCGGTGACGAAGGGGCACGCGCCTTCGCCAATATTTTACGAAACAACCGCTGTTTGCGTTACCTTGATCTGGCGGGAAACCATATCACTGACTCAGGGGCCATCAGTATTTTTAAGACTCTAATGGAGTTTTCTTTAACGACGGACGAATTGAGGGCAATGAGGTTGCGGCACATTGACTTCCTCAGACGGAGAGCTGACGTGTACGCTAATTTTATTAAAGAACTGACTCAAGAAAAAAGCTCTTATGATGTTCGCGTCAGCAAGCGAAAACCCATTCGAGTGCCGAAGATCAGCGTGGAGGCAGAACTGAGCGCGGCCGACGCGATCCTTCAGAAAGCGGAAGCCATGACCGATAAGTTCATGGGCACGTTCATTGATCCATTCAGTGTCGAACAGACAATGATACGCGGTAAGCAGCTGTACTGCATCGGCAACTTGGCTCTGTGTGGTCTGAACCTCTCTTACAATAATTTAGAATTCTCAAGCGTTACATGGCTGTCCACACTCCTGATGCACCAGAGCTGGGTGGTGTCGAAGGCGTGCACATACCCCGGGCTGTTGCGCGTGCACATCGACGGCAACAACCTGCCGCTCGACTGCGACGAGTTTTTGCACATAGACGATTTGCTGCAGCGGGCGGTGACCAGAGAAAACCGCCATAACATATACGTCGCGAAGGCTTTGCGTACCAAGTCCAAGGGTCTGATTACGACCAAGGCAAGTCGATTTGTAGTAACACCCAAGTCCCCGTCTATTTAATATAACCTAGGTTGTAATATTTTTTTATTATCTTTATTGTTAGATAATTAATGAAGAAGACATCATCTTGAGATATGCAAGGCAATGATGATGATTTTATATTTTCTTATCTTAATTTTCAGTAAGTATTGGAACATTTTTATTACTTAATCGATAATTAGTTACAGTACCCGGCGATAAATATTGCACATCGACCTTTGGAAAGAGACAATCGGCTAATTTCGGCTTCGTAGAGCGTTATCTCTGTCGCACGAAATACAAACAGTCCGGTATCTATTAGGAGCTGTTAAAACAATTATGATTTGCTTCTTTTGATAATTATTTTTATTCTTTGTATAAAATACACCAATTTTCTTATAAGTGATGGCTTTAGGTTGGGGTAAAATAAAATAAAAAAAAAACATGTTCACATTATGTTTACTTACGTATTTAATTATTTTGGAAAATTACAGCATTAATTATTTTGGAAAATTACAATAAATACCATTATACCTATTGTTAGAATGAGACATTATAATAAAAATAATAATAATTCTAATAGGGTAGTTGACTAAGAAAATATATTTAGTCCATCAGTTAGATTACTAAAAAATATTGTATACGTATTTTTTCTTTTGTCTGGCAAACAAAAAATTACGAAGATACAGCGCTTGGAAATTTCGTATGACGTCACGCCGTGCTACAAATTTTAGCACGTTATTACGTCAAAGCCCCCCACTCCTGAACTTTGATGTGATATATCTTTGTATTTTTTTATCTAATTGATAAAACAAAAAATACGTGTTCAATATTTTTTAATAATCTTACTGAGGGACTAAATCGAATCGATTTATTTTTACCCAGGCAACATCCCTATTCTCAATTAGGTAGGTACTTTCATTTCACGATCTGTGCTCTCAAAGAGGTCAATATCACTGTCACTGTCAGCCGTATTTATCACTGTAATTGTCTAAACCGTGTTGGATGCTTCTACATAATATATTATTCATTCTCACATTTGATTGCATGATCGCAAACCTTTTTCAACTCTTCAGCCCCGATCACGTTTACTTTTTCAGTCAATAATGTTTTTACTGTAGTTAAATTTGTTATCAATATTATATTATATCGCATCTTATTAAATTAGCCATGTTAAACTTAGTTTGTTTTAATATTAAAATTATTGTTTTGACTATTTGAGTACCGACCGAGCTCGTAGATCATGCCACGACGAAGGAATCATAGTGTATAATCTATGGAAGGAATGACAGCGCACCGCCAGTGCATAGCGGGAACAAAAATGGCGGGAAGAGGCGACTTGGGATTGTCAGGCAGCGCTACGAGATCGGTCGTGGCTAAGACTTCGTGATACGAGTACAAAAGCTCAAGTGGTGTTTCTTAAAGATACCTAGTGTTGATGGTAAAGTATATTTCGTTTCGTGTGTTGGAGAAATACAATAAGTAAGTACCTACATGGAAAAGTGTCTATTATTTCTAAAAACCTCATCTCTGAAAGCCATAACCCTGAATAACAGTTAATATTATCATATTTAAACTATGATTAGACTTTCTGGAAGAGTCTAGTTATCATTTCAGAAGTGGGATAAAGATTCCCGTTTTGGCCAGTAAAATATTTTTTTTTTCTATCCTGAATTATTTTCTATCTAATCATTGTGATATTTTATTTGTTCTCTTAATTGTTGTTTTGGGTCCTGGCTATTAAAAGTCATTGAAGTTTAAATTTTGTTGTTATGTAACATTGCCTAGCCATGATGGGGACGATAAACGAACCAGACGTGATGATAATAACATGTATATTCTCTCGTTTAGTGTCCTACAAACCTATACCTACAAATTTAATTTTTTTTAAATACGATATGATTGCTATTATTATTTTCTTAACTACCGCTAGTTCGCTATATATTATACCACCACGAGTTTTACCAATAGGTAGATGTTTTAGTATTGGCGGTATTTTGTTCGACCTTAATTTACTTACTCATTACGATTATTATGTTACTCACGCTTTAATCGTGAAAATGTTGGCTACCTAAAGATTGACAGGTGGCTTAACCATACATACATACTTAACCATACATTGTAGCTTTGTGAATCTTACGTATATAAAAATGTGCTTATATCATGTTTAATGTTGTGTTAATTCTCTTTATTTTAGAATCAGCCTTAAGAACTAATTCTTTGGAATATAATTAACATTCCAGGGTTATCACATGGAGGGGGATAAAAGAGAACGTGTTGTCTACACCCCGACAGATCCGACGGGGTCACCCACTGCTAACCGACGGTCACGCAGTTCTGCAAGACGTCAAGCCTACAGCCGGAACTTAAGTCGGTCACGCAGCCGGCTGAACCGTCGGTCAAAAGGGCGCCCGAGTCGCTGCTCACCAGATCAACCGGTGCAGCCTCGAAGGCGGGATAGTCCCCGCTCTCGCAACCGGTTGAGTCAACGACGTCGCAACCCGGAGGCCCGACAGCGAGGTGAGCAGAGGAGCCGCAGCCCGGACCGCCGAGCATCGAGCCGCACGGACTGCCGAGCATCGAGCCGCGCAGACCGCCGAGCATCGAGCCGCGCAGACCGCCGAGCATCGAGCCGCGCAGACCGCCGAGCATCGAGCCGCACGGACTGCCGAGCATCGGCTCGCGCAGACCGCCGAGCATCGAGCCGCACGGACTGCCGAGCATCGAGCCGCGCAGACCGCCGAGCATCGAGCCGCGCAGACCGCCGAGCATCGAGCCGCGCAGACCGCCGAGCATCGAGCCGCGCAGACCGCCGAGCATCGAGCCGCGCAGACCGCCGAGCATCGAGCCGCACGGACCGCCGAGCATCGGCTCGCGCAGACCGCCGAGCATCGAGCCGCACGGACTGCCGAGCATCGAGCCGCGCAGACCGCCGAGCATCGAGCCGCGCAGACCGCCGAGCATCGAGCCGCGCAGACCGCCGAGCATCGAGCCGCGCAGACCGCCGAGCATCGAGCCGCGCAGACCGCCGAGCATCGAGCCGCGCAGACCGCCGAGCATCGAGCCACGAGGACTGCCGAGCATCGCGCCACACGGACTGCCGAGCATCGAGCCGCTCCGACCGCCGAGCATCAAGCCGTGTGGACAGCCGAGCATCGGAGCGTCTCTCACCTGGCCGTGCAGGCTGCCACTCGCCAAGCCGTGGGAGGTGCCGTTCGCGTAGCCCAGTGAGGCAGCCGCGAGCTAGCGCGGTGAGAGACGTGCAAGCCGCAATTCAAGATAAGACCACCGGTGAGTCAACTTCTCTATTGGGATTATCTACTCTTTCGGATCTTGTCAATGTTTTAAAATCTATGTCTAATAATAGTGCTGATAAGTTAGGTTCCCTTAACAACACGATTCCCGAGTTTGACCCAAGTAAACGGGAACAGACAATGACTATGTGGCTTCATAAAGTCAATGAGTGCATAACCATTTATGCATGGTCGGAGAAGCAAGTAATTCATTTTGCATTACCAAAACTAAAGGGTCATACCCAAAGATGGTACGAGGGCCTTCCGTCGGTCCTGTTTACTTGGGCTGAATGGCAGGAGAAACTTTTAGCTGCTTTCCCATCGGAAGAAAATTATGGCCAAATGTTAAGCGATATGTTGGCCAAACGGGCTAGGTTCTCAGACTCCTTAGGATAGTATTATTATGAGAAACTGTCACTAATCTATAGATGTGGTATAGGTGGGAAAAGGGCAGTCGAATGCATTTTGCATGGCATCGACGACAGGTCAGTTAGATTAGGTGCTGAGGCAGCTCAGTTTGATGAACCTAACAAACTCCTTTCATATTTACGTAATGCTCGAAATATAAAATTTAATAACGAGCGTAAATTAACTAGAGGTCAACCTTTAAAACACCAAAATAGCTCTAACCCTAGGCCTACACGTTGTTCTAATTGCAAGAAGGAGGGTCATGTTACATCTCAATGCACTCAACCCGTAAAGAAGTGTAGTCGATGCAATAGAATAGGTCATGAGGTGGAACAGTGCTATGCCAAACTGCCGACGATTGAAGAGAAAAAGGTTATGCTAGTAGAGGATAGGGGCGATGTAGGCGCGGTTGACTCTTCAAAAATAACCACTCCGGTGTCGGAATCGAACAAGAAGTATTTCAAATCCGCTACTGTGAACGGTTTTGCCATAACTGCGTTCATAGATTTTGGGAGCGAATGCTCAATGATTAGGTTGTCAGAATTTCGAAACATAGGTTTGAGTTATTGTGTCAATAATCTTCCAGTACTAAGAGGATTCGGCAATTCGGTTGTCCCTTGCGTAGGTAAACAACGAGTTCAGATAATTATTGATCAGGTGGAAGCTGCTCTCGAATTGTTGATAGTCGCAGATGATGCAATGCATGTGCCCCTTTTAGTAGGTCAAACATTTACGGAGCAGCCACACGTAATCATTCGTAAAACTAGTGACTCCTTGAAGATCTCTGAACTCGAGCACCAATATGTAGTACCTAATAGCAAAATAAATTTGCTCTGTAAAGATTCCGTCGAAGTTTTGGGTCATGCTGTTGTAGATGTGTATACAGATCCGCCACATCAGGGCGACGTCTTTGTCGATGGAAGTTTGCGATTTCAAAAGGGTGTTCGCTACGTAGTAGCTGCTGGATTGTTCCACATGAGAGAATGTGGAACAGGACAGATCGTTGTCAGCAATTATTCGTCAAAACCATTGATGGTTTCAAAACATTCTCTGATTGCTCGTGGTCGTGTGGCTCAGGAAGAGTCCAGTATGCAAGTTTTGAACATTTCCTCAACTGTCAGTAATGGATTTAAGTCTATTACTGAAGCTGATTTAAATCTGGATGACGGAATTACTCCCGAGCATAAGATCCAACTACTCAATCTACTGAATAAGTACCGATCCTGTTTTGCTTTCAATTTATCGGAGTTAGGGAACACCACGGCTGGTTATATGAAAATAGACCTCCAAGATAACCAACCCGTCGTCTATAGACCCTATCGTTTGTCGATCAGCGAAAAGCTTCTTTTTCTGTAGCTCGGTCGAATATTTGGGCTTTGAAATTTCTGCTAGTGGCATTCGTCCTGGTGAAAGGAAAGTAGAGGCTGTGAAACTCTTTCCAACTCCTAAGAGTCAACATAATGTTCGCCAGTTTCTTGGGCTGTCCAGCTTCTTCCGCAGATTTGTCAAAAACTTTTCGGTTATTGCAAAACCTCTTACACAACTATTGAAGAAAGACTCCAAATGGTCATGGGGTCCGGAGCAGGAAACTGCATTCCGTTGTTTACAAAAAGAGCTCGTACAGCGTCCCACTCTAGCCCTATACAATTCGAAGGCAGATACCCAGCTTCATACGGACGCTTGTAAGATTGGAGTGGCAGGTATCTTGTTACAAAAAGATAAGAACGATGTGCTTAGGGCAGTCGCTTACTTTAGTAGGCAGACAACGCCCGAGGAACAAAACTACTCGTCATACGACTTGGAGACGCTAGCCGTAGTTTCTTCCTTACAGAAGTTCCGCGTTTACTTAGTTGGTATCCCTTTTAAAATTATAACCGACTGCAACTCGCTTCGTGCGACCTTTCAAAAGAGAGATATGATTCCACGAGTCGCTAGGTGGTGGGAACAGATGCAGGAATATGATTTTTGCATTGAGTATAGGGCTGGTCATCGCATGGCTCATGTCGATGCACTCAGCCGGAACCCTATACAGCAGGCTCATGATGTTAGGGTCGTTAGCGATTGCGATTGGTTAGCTACAGTCCAAAGCGCAGATAGTGAGATTCAAAGGATCGTTGGAATTCTAAAAGATCCTCATTTTAATGACGTAGTTGACATTAAATCAAATTTTAAGTTGAAGAATAATAGGCTCTTTAGGGTAACTAGTGACGGTGATAGGTGGGTCGTACCGAAAGGGGTCAGATGGCAGATTGTTTAACAAAATCACGACGATATAGGCCACTTTGCACTTGATAAAACTCTGGAACGTATCAAAGCGACATATTGGTTTGCAAAAATGCGTAACTTTGTAAAGAAATATGTCGGTTCTTGTCTAGAATGCGCTTATTCAAAAGCCGCTGGAGGCAAGAAGCCTGGTACTTTGCACCCTATACCAAAGGTTGATATTCCTTTTGACACCATTCACTCAGATCATGTTGGCCCCTTTATACGCAGTGCGAGAGGAAACATGTTCATTTTAGCTCTGATTGATGCATTTACTCGATATATTTATTTAAAACCCGTAAGGAACACAAAAACTTCTACCTCTGTAAAAAGCTTTCCGGGAGTATTTTGGTTTGTTTGGTGTCCCAAAAAGGGTCATATCGGATCGTGGAACCTCGTTTACAAGCGAAAACTTTAAAAAGTTTATGATCGAAAAGAACATTAAACATGTGTTGAATGCTGTTTCTACCCCAAGGGCCAATGGTCAAGTAGAACGCTATAACAGGACACTTGTTGATGCTTTGACTACAAAGTGTGTTGGTTCTCCTGATAATAAGTGGGATGAGCATCTACCCGATGTTCAGTGGGGCATGAACAATACGTTCAACAAGGGCATAAACCGAACACCGTCAGAGGCTCTGTTCGGCATTAGACCATCGGGTTCAAGTGACTGTAGAATCGTATCCGAACTGTCAGACGACTTATCTGGTTCTTCTAACAGCCCAGACTTGTCACAAATAAGACAAGAAATCAACTCTCATGTTAGTTCCTATCAAGAGTCGCAAAAGAAGGCTTATGATGCAAAGCACTGCCCAGTTCCAAAATATAATGTGGGTGATCTTGTGAGGGTCGAACGTCAAGTACCAGCTACAGGAAATAGTAAAAAAACTTGTTCCGAAGTTTCAGGGACCCTATAGAATAACTAAAATTTATGATTTCGATCGGTATCAAACCGAGGATACTCCCCTCACACGCAAATCTAACCGGTCTTATTCGACAGTTGTTGCAAGTGACAAAATTAGGGCCTGGTTGAACTTTAATAGACCACATGACGAATCATCTGGCAATGACACCGAATGACCTAAATACCTACCTATGTAATTTTTTTTGCATCAAAATGTCAATATTATTTTTAATTCGTGATTTTCAACAAACCTTACTTATTTCAGTTTTACTTAGTATTTGGGCCATGAAATAATGCCCGTTACTGTACACAATCCTTTCAGACCCTTAGACCATGAAATAATGTCTACTGAGGTCAACTCTGGCCATGAAATAATGCCAGCAAAATGGGCCATGAAATAATGCCCGTATATGTACACAATCCTTTCAGACCCTTAGACCATGAAATAATGTCTACTGAGGTCAACTCTGGCCATGAAATAATGCCAGCAAAATGGGCCATGAAATAATGCCCGTATATGTACACAATCCTTTCAGACCCTTAGACCATGAAATAATGTCTACTGAGGTCAACTCTGGCCATGAAATAATGCCAGCAAAATGGGCCATGAAATAATGCCCGTATATGTACACCTTATAAATATTACGATTTGTGATTTGTCTAATAAATAAATTTGTTTTCTTTACACTAAATAAAATAGGTAAGTAAGTACACCAAATGATGTACTGCTGTTAGACCATATTATTGTAATGTATTAATTTGTTCAATAATTATTGTCGTTGACAACATGTAGGCTAGGTATATTAAGGTTTTTTGTTTGTGTTCTTCTTCTTATACGAGGACGTATAATGTACCTTGGATGGCCGACTGTTATCAATATTATATTATATCGCATCTTATTAAATTAGCCATGTTAAACTTAGTTTGTTTTAATATTAAAATTATTGTTTTGACTATTTGAGTACCGACCGAGCTCGTAGATCATGCCACGACGAAGGAATCATAGTGTATAATCTATGGAAGGAATGACAGCGCACCGCCAGTGCATAGCGGGAACAAAAATGGCGGGAAGAGGCGACTTGGGATTGTCAGGCAGCGCTACGAGATCGGTCGTGGCTAAGACTTCGTGATACGAGTACAAAAGCTCAAGTGGTGTTTCTTAAAGATACCTAGTGTTGATGGTAAAGTATATTTCGTTTCGTGTGTTGGAGAAATACAATAAGTAAGTACCTACATGGAAAAGTGTCTATTATTTCTAAAAACCTCATCTCTGAAAGCCATAACCCTGAATAACAGTTAATATTATCATATTTAAACTATGATTAGACTTTCTGGAAGAGTCTAGTTATCAAATTCATATCCACATTTCTATAGGCTACATAGCCTTTCAGTTGAGACCATATATTTTCAATTGGATACGGCAGCCGAACGTATGCCGCGGTAGGGGTACGGCTCCGACCGACGGGCGCGTTCGGCTGCCGCGGCATGCGTACGGCTCCGTTCCGATGCGGCACGACGCGACCCGGTTGGTCTGAATCGTACCTTAAAATCCTGATGATATGGTGGCAATCGCAACACAGTGTGCCCATGTTCGGCAAGTACTTTCTCCACGGAAAACTCTGTATATCTCTCCTTGTGCTGACATATAATAGCGTAAATCTGATTTTTTGTTAATTTTGGATCAACTGGAATTTCGTGTCTGTTTAACCAGTTGATCATTTCCTGTTTAATGGTGTTTGAGTTGGGGGGTCTTTCAACATATTTGTTGTGTGATAATGCGTTGTCGATAACCAGAACAGAATCACTGGGTATATTTGGGATTAATTGATTAACCAGCCATTTTTCGTAGTTATCGTTATTCATTTCATTGTGATAGTCACCTGTAGTGTCCGTGGACGTTAAAAAGGCACCGGGTACAAAGCCTTTTTCGTTTCCCGCATGAACTTATTATCAAACGTTGACCTTTTGAAATTGACTTTTTTACTCCTTTTTTCTTATCATCACTCCAAGATTTCCCTTTAGTGTGGGATGTATGTATGTAAGACTCATCCATGTAGACGATATTTTTTCCTGATTCGCGAAATTTGCGTATTTTATCGAGGTATTCCATTCGTTTGAGACTTACATCGTGCTTTTCCATTAGAACTTTTCGATTACCTATCTTCCATTTTAGTGAACCGAAATCCCATCTCGTGAAGTATTTTTCTCAACGTCTTTTCAGACCCATTGTAATTAATAGCTTCAGATAATTTAGCTTTTAATGATTTTATTGTTGGCAGTTCATTACATCGTAAGTGAAAATCATACACCATTCTTCGAACAACATCATAATCAAAATCGTCCATATCCAAACGAAATTGCTTTTTGGTCTCCCTTTTTTTGGAGTGCTGAACTTAATTTGAGTAGAATGTGTTTCAGTACTGACTTCGTTTAATATATTGTTCAGTTCTTCTTGAAATTCAAATGGCATTTGCAACTCGCTTTGAACCTTCTTAAAACAAAACAATTTACATTTTCATCTTCATTTTTTTTAAATCTGTCAGCTTCGGTTACAAAATATTTATAAACATTGTAGATAATTTCGCGTGACTGACCTCGTAAAGGTTTCCCTCTTTTTCCTAAAGATGCCATAGTACAACTTGAAATTATGTAAATTTGGGGGTGTTAACAACTCTAAATATATTTTGAACTGGACGCGACCGCACGCTATCGCATTTGAACAACGACTGACAAAACGTCACATAGGTACAGTGCGTGCCACGTAAGAAGAGACTTGACACACCACGTGGTCTGACATGCGCAGAACATGATTTTAAGTATCATTAGCGGTATGAGTGCGGGACGGGACCGGACGTCATAGGGGCGGCGGAAAGAGGCGGGGGAGGCGCGGTCAAGTCTCTTCTTACGTGGCACGCACTGTAGTGTGCGACAGAGATAACGCTCCACGAAGCCGAATTTAGCCGATTGTCTCTTTCCAAAGGTCGATGTGCAATATTAATTATCGCCGGGTACTGTAACATTAAATAAAAATTCATGACAAAAAGAATGATTTCGTTAGGTAATAATGTTGTTAACTTATAATTTTAAATGAAATGTTCTTTTATAGAAGTAGACACCATTTGTGTAAGAATTTAACAGTTTATTCTAAATATTATTATTATAATATATATTCTAACTTTTATTTATTGGTTTAGCCAGTACTTAATTATACCTGACATTTACTTCATGACAAACCAACGTTTATATGCCTATATGTGGCCGCATCTACGTCGTTGCGTGCGACAGGCAACAAAATCCTGACGTCACACATCCTGCGTCGCGCAAGCAAACTTATCCAGCACGGCTAGCATTTCAGCGTCGGGCAGTAGCGCACCAGACACAACATCTCCTAGAGTAAATATGTTCCTTGCCTGTGACTGTCCACACTGTACGTATATGTACAGACGCCAGCACATCAACCTACCACAATCTGTCAGATTTTCCCAATCAACTAGTTGCTCCGGAGAGGTCAAAAAAACGCTCTTTATGAAAAGGAAAACACCAACTTCTCTTTAAATTATAACGTTTCGGTGACGTCCTTAGATAAACCCAATGACGTATTACATCATTGGATAAACCTTTAAGTTTATCAGTCATTTTGAAACGTAGGTACCTATAGTTTCGTTTGAAAATAATACCAAACACTTGGATAATTAAATTATGTAAAATAATCAACGGTAAAGTAGTACTAGTAGTATATATAAATAAATAAATAAAATCGCGAAGAATTATTATTTTTATTATATAAAAAAAAAAGTTGAATGATCGTTGATCCACAATAACGACTAGTACTGTGTAGTTTATAGCGTATACATTGAATGTGTCTTGGCATCATATTTGGAGATGGTGCTCGGTAAGGGTGACAGCACCGTGGATGAGGCCTGTGCCTGATGTCCTCGGGGCGCGGTCTCGAAGTGCGCCTTCTTGATCTTGGCCAGCTTCAGCCGCGTCTGCCGCACCAGCTCGGGCGTGCGTGGCCGCCGCACCGGCATCGTCGACGCCAACCGTAGTTGGGTGTACAGTGGGATCTACAACATAAACACATTGTATCATTAAAAGACATGATACACCTAATCGTATACATATATTATAGTCAAATGTAGAACTAAGTATTTTACTGACGGTGGACAACGACTCGTCGAGAATGATGCGTTCCGCCCGTTCCGGTCGTGTCGGCAGGATGAAGCTCTCTCCGAGCAGCGGCTCGCCGGGCGGGACGCCGAATGTTTTGTGCTTCAGCTCATGCTCGGTGATGTCGCGCAGTCTGTCCACCTCCTCCTGGCCTGGCACGTAGCGCGACACGGCGCCCCCGCGCCACACCTGCACAGAGACATCCAGACATTCAGAATTACGTGCGAACGAGAAATGGAAAAATTGAACCACCTTAAGGTCTACTTTTATTGGCATCGTGCAAGACTTTCCAATTTATTATGACATGACAAATGTGTCTGCAAATCCATTTAAAATCTGCATAACCCTTTACTTCCACGAGTTTACCTACAGCAATTTCGGCCTTTTGTCACAAGATACATATTACGTACCTTGAAGGTAGTGAAGCTGGCAACTTTCTGAACGTCAGGCGGGAAGCGGGTGACTTCCAGGCTCCACGGCACGAAGCTGCCCAACGTCTGCAGGTATTCGCCCGAGAGACGCCACACGCGGGCGCTGTAGTCTGCACTTCCACTGCGCATACGATGTTTATGTCCGTATTGCATTGACATTATTATTGATTGATTATGTAGGTACTGTACTAATTACTAATCCATTTACCAATTACTAATCAATCCATTGATTGTAATAGCTCGAAAAACAATTCAATGCAGGAACGCATCATGACGGCTACCGCACGTCGATACGAACCTACGAACAAATGTTGGGACACTACCCCAGCAACTTGATAGTCGCAATCAGGCGCGCGGGTCCTGGTAGTCTATGGTTAAGCCTTAGAAGACTGACTTGTTTTCTGACTGACAATGTAGGCCGTAACTTTAAGCCTCAAAATATATATGTTACCTCGCAATATCGATATCACGATATCCTCGATCGACTGCGAACTTCAGTCATAGTGTTTTGTCTCGATGTCTTTCTTTATGGAAAAGTGTTGATTTTCCATTATTCTAAAAGCGCCGCTTCATTGTAACTGTAACCCACGGCCACACTACGCACGAATGCGTGACTGGCAAGCAAATGACCCGCGCAGCTAATGTGTTCTCTCCATGCTTATCATTCAAAATCTTCTTCCACATAGAGCTTACGAGAAGACAAGTTTGAGTTCGTCGATGTAGGCTATGGTTGTAATACAGCGCATATGCGCGCGGTAGCTGTTGAGTAGCAGCGGCAGCGGCTGGTCGCGCGTGCAGCGCTTGGCGCGTCCCTCAATACGGTCGCGCCACAGGAACGGGAACATCAGGCGCAGCCGCGGCATGTTTATATGAACCTTGAACATATAATTTGTTCAACATGTCGTTAGTACAGTGCGTGCCACGTCAGAAGAGACTTGACCCCGCCTCCCCCGCCTCTTTCCGCCGCCCCTATGACGTCCGGTCCCGTCCCGCACTCAGACCTCATACCGCTAAAGATACCTAAAATCGTGTTCTGCGCATGTCAGACCACGTGGTGTGTCAAGTCTCTTCTTACGTGGCACGCACTGTAAGTCATCATCAAATTATTCCAGTCAAATTGGAGCTAAAACTGCCTCATGAAATTGTCTCATGAGACAATTTCAGTTCCATTTTTACGTATAGGTAATGACCTAAATGAGAATACAAGAGTGTTAACTTTTGGTGTATTATGTATATTATGCTAGACAAACCGTTGTATTTATGAGGTAGTTGCTCAGGAGCCACACTTTGATGTACCCCATAGTAGTGCCAGTGAAGAGGAACTCATTGTTGTGGTCTGTGTCGAAGGCTGACACGTAGTCGCCCGCCGTATGGACGGCCTGGAACGATCCCTGGTAGCCACCCGCCGAGTGGTCCGACCAGCACTGCACTTGACCGTCCTCGAGCGCGAGTAGAAAAGAAGCTAGGAAGTTGAAAAATATTGTTTTTTTTCTAAGTTCCATCCTCTTCTTTGTTTGCAGTAACCATTTAATGTTATTGAAATGGTTACTGCTTTAATGACTTCATCAAGAATTGGCGAGATATGGGCGAGCTGAAGCACAGTTGTGCTACGTGTCGATTGAAATTATTGTTATTGCTTTATTACCATTACCCGATTGCGAAGAAGGATTTACTATATATTAATTACTGCCAAACAATTCATAAACACCATTTTAAGTTAGGTACATGAATCACAACATCGAGAAAAGTGGAAGGAAGGAGAACGAATGGAACCTGGAAGAGAATACCAAAGAAAACGATCCCAACTAGCATTTTGGTAATAAGAATTGGTGATAAAAGAGTTATTTAAAAGTGAATTTGGCAAGCAAGAGTGATACAATGGTTTTAGCAATTGGT
This sequence comes from Luperina nickerlii, assembly GCA_963855955.1. Taxonomy (NCBI): domain Eukaryota; kingdom Metazoa; phylum Arthropoda; class Insecta; order Lepidoptera; family Noctuidae; genus Luperina; species Luperina nickerlii. The sequence continues at coordinate 23,702,039 of OY979670.1, forward strand.
GTTAGAGCACGCTCTAACCCCTTAGAAACTCTCGATTGGGCCCACGTCTTATAGCGCTATAAGTAATATAATAGTTTTAATGCTCACTCTTTTAACACTGAGAGTTACATAATAGTTATAGGGTGGCGTTAGTGGCAAACAATTTCTTGTATCTATAATGGTGGTATAATATAAATCTAGCTACCTCAAGCACTTTAAAGTCTGTATTATGGTTATAATAAAAACTATAGGTGGTACACAAGTTCTGAAGTCTACTGGTATAAATTTTATAGTAACATATTAGTTCTTTTTTAGGTCCATTTTTTTCTTGGATTTGCTTTATGTATCTTGATCAGTGTTGATTAGCAACTCAGGGCTGTAGCGTGTTTTCTTTTTCTATTGTTTTGCATATACATTAGTTCCAAAAGTGTTACTTTATTTCTCAAAAATGATGGCAAACTAAGGAGTTGAAATTAAGTGAATTTCAAGTTACGGATTGTCAATATCTCGATGAGTGAAGTTTGATTTCTTTATCACATGGCTAAAATTTATTGCGAGGGTTACTTTATTGAGAAAATAATATATGTTTTGCGTCTCAATTTTGCAGGGCCTTAAAAATAAGTGATATTTAAAGTAAAAATAAATTGCATTTTATCATGCGGGGCATACACTCAATCTAAATTTAGATAAAAACAGGATATTGGCTCTGTCTTTTACATTCATTGTGTGTTGTAGTAAATATTTTGCGTTTTAAAATGAGAAAATTAAACAAAATATGAGTTTTAAACTAGTTTTTTCTGATTTATTTTTAGGTTATGTTTGATTTAAAATGGTGTCTACTCCTTATTATCCTAGGTTCCTATTATTACTATTAATGAACAAGAAGTACTGGATGGGCTGTAGTTAGAACTATTGTAGCACTTGTTATACCAGAATAGGGTTTTAAATGTTTAAATTCCGTGTTATTATGGCTTAGAATAACATAAAAGTAAATTTGAACCCCACTGTAACGATTAGGGCTCTAAAAATAACTCCATAATACCAATTGCTATCATAAATAGGGGTTTTTGATTACTGAATTAAGTAGCTGTAAATAAGTTGCAATTAATACTTTTATAGCAACGTAGGTGGTAAAAATATTTTGCTAACTATTTTCAAGAGCTCTTGTCGGTAGAAAGAGTTATAACAAACTATAATATTACTTTTAGTAATTTCTGTTACTTGAATTTAAGTTAATTTAATTGAAGCAGGTGCTATGATGGTTGCGACTGTACCGTTTATACCTCCTTAAGTAATAATACGTTTCCTAGGCAAGATAGGTGGTATAAAACATTTACTTAGCACTCTTTAAGAACACTTGAAAATAGTGAGACTTATTAGAAATCCAACTATTACCTTAGGTACTTATTGTTGCTTGAAGTTACTACACCTAGTGTTACTGTGGTTCAGCTTTTATCTTTTATACCTACCTTAGTCATATTATGTCTTCTTGTTACCGTTACTCATCTTGATGAGTTATTTAGTTATAGTCATGACCATTGAATAAACAAAAGTTTTACTGGGCGCTTTTATACACCTGTTAAACCAATACAAACGATAACAGAGGTGGAAATTAGCGTCAAAATGTTGGTTGGGATATGACCTATTTCAGAAAGAGAGAAAGGATTTTATTTTATAAGTGGAACGCACAGGAAACACCTTTATTACTATTTGGAAACAGTCAAAAAAAGAACCTGAATGCTACTGACCGACTTGCATATGCTGCGGCCGCGTGTGCAGGAAGATGCAGGCATGCACTGAGAGATGGCGCATGTTCTGTGCGCGCACAGGCATGGACACAGCAGATACGCGTCGTGCCGTCGCCTTCTTGATAGCCGCTGACGGGTCCACGTTATCGCGAGCAGTGCCTTTACTATACAACACAAGATCGCAATGTTATCTAGGGCTGTATGCTGTATGTACAGTTAATTCCTTTATATTTTCGACAGTTTTCAAATTCTTTCCTAAATCAGATGAGGACACATAATACCTCTTGAGTCTACGGCACTGAGCAGACTATTGCATGGTTATGATGTATGTGCTATTTTGAAACTTGACAACAAATTTCAAAATAGCACACACCTTTGACCAATTTCGAGTTGACATCAATCTAAAGCCCTTTTATGCTTTAGGGGTGTAAGAGCGCATAACAAGAACAACATGACTCCCCAAACGTCAACCTCACCTGCACGCGATGCAGGCTGTTTTCCAACGAGGCTCTGACGACCGATAAATGGCGGGATATCCATTTAACACACCTCCCGCAATGTGGCGGGTATACCACCAACCAAAGCATTCCCAAGGTTGATGTCAGGCTGGCGGCCGACGCATGGGGCAGCACCCGACTTCTATGGGAAATGGACAAGTGTTGTCGCACCAAAAGGGGCGGGTGCGACGTAAGACGCAAGCTTGGAGTGTGAGAAAAGTTAGATTGAGGTGTACGATCACTGGAAGAGGAAGGGAACTAGCATATATTTTAAAAAGGTGACTGAAAATAGCGTGTTTGTAAGAGACGAAACGGAAGGGTGCGAAGGTTAGAGAGATAGGAGAAGGATATTTAAGTTTTATAACTGTGGAAGCGTTGGCAAGCAAAACAGTGTAGGTATAGTTTTAGTTAGTGAGTTGAAAGAATGTGTGGTGGATATTAAAAGAGTGAGTGATAGAGTGATAGCTGTTGAAGTGATTGTGGAGAGTGTGGTGGTTATTATAGTTAGTGTTTATGCACCCCAGTTAGGTTGTGAGGATAGTTTAAAAGAGAAGTTTTGCAAGGACTTTGATCGTGTGATGATAGATGTGCAAGATAGTGAAGAAGTGTATGAGGGGGGTGATTTAACCGGGCATGTAGGAAGAGAGAAGGATGGGTATGAGAGAAGAATGGATGAGAAAGGCAAAAAAGGCGGTAGCGGTTTCGAGGACTAAGGCGCAGGAGAAGTTGTATGACTCACTGGACAGCTCTAGTCCCCAGAGGCCAGATTTTTCTGGCCTCTCATAATTCACATTAAATGTATGAAAGACGACGTTCTGTCCAAAGATGAGGAAATAAAAGAACGATGGAAGGTTTATTTTAAAAAGCTACTGAACGAATATAATAAATGGAATTGTGTGCTCAAAGAGGTACAAGTAGAGTAGAGTAGAGTAGTAGGGTTTAGTGAGGAAATTAGCATGAATGAAGTAAGATGAAGTATGTCGAGCAACGATGGACACCACTTTTGCACTCAAGCTCGGCACTCGGCAGTTGTGCTAGAAGTACAGAAATGCACACAAGAACTTGCTTGCTTGGTGTTCATTGATCTGGAGGAAGCGTATGATAGGGTACCTCGAGATGTGCTGTGGTGGGCCTTGAACGAGAAAGGTATGCCCGGGAAGTATGTAGAGTTAATTCGTGCTATGTATTGCCAATCTCGTACCTACCTCCGGTCGGCTGCTGGTAGTAGCGACGAGTTCAGTGTGGCTGTAGGCTTGCACCAAGGATCGGCTTTAAGTCCTTACCTCTTTCTGTTAATTATGGACGCTCTTACGTCTGATATACAGGAAGAGGCACCCTGGTGCATGCTGTTTGCCGATGACATTGTTCTTGTCGTGAAGGTCCATCGACCTGAGATCCAGGGCAGATTGGAGAAATGGCAACAGAAACTGGAGATTGTTGGCTTGAAAATCAGCAGAACAAAACTGAATGTATGTTTTGCGGTTTCGGCGGTCCAGTTCTGGAGCCATAGCACTTGATGAAAGGAAGACCAAAGAAACGATGGATGGTCTGTGTGAATGATGATATGGTTAGGAAGGTGGTGACTACCGAGATTTTGTAATAGAGAAGGTAGACAAGTATGGAAGGAAAAGAGATGTTACGCCGACCCCAAATAAATTGGGATAAGGGCGGGAGAATGATGATCAATCTAAAGCCTTTTTAATTTCCAGACTATTTATGAAATACCTATATATTTTTTTTTTCATATAGGTAATTGTCAGAGTCAGTGGCATGTCACATTTTTAATTCGGTCTGACGTGTATTTATAGAAGATAGCGGAATGTTAATTAATTATTTGTCTGTGACTGTACCACCAACCTACGTACTTTAACTCTAACTATTATAACATTAGGTACTTCTACGGCTGCCTGCTGGTTTGTTAGGCGTTTTAATGATAAGCGCGTCACAGGATTTCGAGATTCAGCCTACACCTACAACTAACCTACCTAAGAAAGGTAATAAGCTATTTTGTGGTAGGTATCTAATACCTATAGGTAAACCTGAATATTATGCGCATGCGCAAAGCTTCTAAGTTTTGTACTGCCGCGCTTTAAATAAGTGCTCCGATGATTGCGTGACCTACTCTGGTCGCACCTCATGGTCACTCAAAAGTTTTGAAAAGTTTATTAAATTGCATCGAGTTGTTAATATCAAATAGGTAAGTGTTTTTCATGATTATAACAGCTCTATAATCGACTTCATCATCGCGCGTCTGTATTTCAGAAGATGTACCTACTATGAATGATTGCGGAAGTTCATACTGGGAGAGATCTGAGTTTTGGTGCGATACGTCGTTTTCATTATATTCAGCTGCATCCGGTTAGACTGGAAGCCGACCCCAACTTCTTCTTCTTCTCTTCGTTTAATGGCTTTTGCGGAAAAACCACCACAATTTAGCCAATGTCAAGTGTAAAAATGTAAAAATAGTATACTCGGCAACGTTGTACGGTTCAATCAATAAAAATCTTCCAAAATCATTCGTAATAAATAATAAATTATAAATTTTTAAGACGGATTTTAAGACGTAATAAATAATAAATTTTTAAGACGGATCTTTGGCAGCCATTACGATGGCTGCCAAAGATCCGTCTTAAAAATTCGCCGACCCCAACATAGTTGGGAAAAGGCTAAGCAGATGATGATGACGTCGTTTTCATTATAACGGCTGACAAACCAGTGAACATGAACTATGACACTCATGAGAGACCTTACCGGTGATGTAGCAGGCAGCAGAGGGTAGCTACTAGTTGTTTGTGGCGATGATGTAAAGTCAGAGAAAGGTATCTGTTGCAGATTGACAGTCTAACATCAGCTGTGACCAAGCTGTTGAAGTTGTGTTAAATTTATGACAACTGATAAAGAATGGCAGTTGTGATTTAATAAAGTCAGTCAAGGTCGGCAATTTCCCGAAAATACATTTCATACATGTCATTGATCTAATACGCACCCGGACATGCGGATGGGAACGGCAAGCCGTTTTTTTCCTTTTTGATCCGATTTGTCGGCAACTGTCGTCGGCTTGATAACCTCTCGCCTGCTGAAGTGCATCTTGAGGCGCAGTGTTGGCTGCGTGCACGAGAACCGCCTGGTAGTAGCTTACATTAGGTATTTAGGTACATGCAATCATTAATTGCGCAACACGGGTTCAATATTTTAATTTTGTATATAAAATGGCTTCAAAATAACTCCCTAATCTTAAATGTCGAAAAGACAAATTACATTAAGTTTTCGATGCGCAAGCAAATATCGAAAATCCTCTCAGTGTTGCATGCTCATTGTTGGCCAGCCCCTGCAGATAGCCAGGTTAAGTGTCCCCTAATATTAAAAAGACAGATAAAAAAGTCATAAAAAACTAAGTTAAAAAAAACTGAAAACCTAAAAACAAGCCCATTTTAAATTAAATAAAAGTTGGAAGCAGGCGGGATCCATTTGAGTTTGAAAATATAAAAATGGAATGGGCCCCGCCTGCTTCCAACTTTTATTTAATTTAATACCTGGGTATTATTTATTTGTAATATATTTATATGTAATTAGGTATATATTATATTCAGTTTTAATAGGTTTATGCCTATCTTTATATTTAAATATTTATTCCACAATGGTCTGATTGCACCTACCACTGTTTGTCTCTGCATCACCCGAAGGTTGACTGGTAGAAAATGCCTATGGCATTAAGTCCGCCTCTGTACATTTATGTGCTTGAAGTATTAAATAAATAAATAAATAAATATTAAAATACCTACCTAGATGAAACCCTTTCCTTCAAACCACATAATTATGGAAGCTCTAAATAATAGAATTCGTAAGCTGGAGCTATTCTCAAGGTGGCTACTTGCGCCTTTTTCTTTTCTCCACTAACATTCTTTAAAAAGCTTTTAAAGTAGGGGAAGGTGAGGTATAATGATCCCCTTAAGGGAAAAACTTAACTGTGGCTAAAGTTGAAGGCAAAATCGCAAGGTTTCTATTGTTAGAGGTAATGAATTTACTTAACTGTGTAACTCCATACTTATTTTTTATTATATGTATGTAGTTTTTTTGTATTAGGGGTTTTTGTTAAAGTTTAGTAAAGGATCATTTTATACACACCTATGTACAAAATGATCCCTGGAGTGGGGGTAAAATAATCCCGGGGATCATTTTATACCATAAGTTAATAAATATCAGTGAAATAAAACACTCAACTATTTATTTTAATCATATGTATTGTTCATAAGAATTTAAGTATGTAAGCAAGTTACACAACACTTTTGCAGTCTTCTAGTTTCATTAGAGATCTTTTTTATAATTATCTACTACTAAGGGCGCATTCCAGCAAACTTTTATACCTAGAATAAGTCTTATCCTGCGAATAAATTTTGAATTTTTGACAGTTTTACCATACTGGAACTGTCAGACGTCAATTTTATTCCACGAGTAAAACATATCCGACTTTGGTAAAATCAGCCCTTAATCAACAAAACTAAACATTAAACATTGCAACAAACTTTAAAAGATTTAATTTTGCATTAACAATATACCTAATCAAGCAATAGGTAAACAAATAAACTCTTCTTCTAAATAAAAAAAAAACAATAATACTCATCCCTATCACAGGTTTTTTATCAATGTCAAAATGCAATAGAAAAATCAACTCTTCATTTAAAAAAAAAATAATTTTCTTATCAGGAACCAACCAACCACACACCATCTTTGACGGCATCTAATGCCTTTTGCATTTGTTCTTCAGGCCAATTTTGACGATTAGTTTTGCGTATATAAATTCTCGGCATAATCTGTAACAACAACAAATACTAATGGGGTAAAATGATTCCAGGGATCATTTTAAACACACAGAAAGGGATCATTTCGCCCCAAAAACTAAATTCCAAGGTATCGATCAAAACATAACCTTCAAATACCGCGTGCGGGGATCGAACATTGCTTAAATATTAGCTAACTGCTATTAATACCCGCAAATAAAACAACATTTTAATAAACACGAACATGTAAAAAGCAATGAAAGTCCAAAAACAGGCTTACCTTAGATCAGAGCCACACTTTTTGATTATTTTTTAATAAAATCACGCCAAGTGCTCGCACCGCCATGACACTTGGAGAGGCAACTGGCAGGGGTGCGGGGAACATGTTTCATGCGCATTTGGATAGTGTGCACTAGTTGTCTCTGATTTACGGCGGGGGATCATTTGACCTACAGGGATCGTATTACCTCACCTTCCCCTACTTACAGTTCGACAGTTATTTATAATGAGCACTGTACTAAAACAACACGCAGCGCTTTCATACAGCACTGATTTTACAAAAAGGAGATGGAAATATATAGTTTGCCCTCAAAAAATTACTTGAAACATTCTTTCACACTACAGCCAAATTTTATATGTACCTTGGACCGCTATTTTAAACTAAATGATAAAGGAAACATCTACTCCTTAAATCATAGTAACTGCAAGAAAATACTTATGGAGAATCTTTAAACTATGTATGTCCTATTAAAGATTCAGAGAAGTTTTACTTGTGCTAAAGTAAATATTGTTCCTATTACCTATATAATTTTTGTACGCAAAATACGCGCATTGACGTGGAGTTGCGGACACCAGCCCGTATTACCTATTACCTACCTATATAATTTTATACACCTTTTTACATATGCACCAATAAGATTAATATGATAATTATGTGATTATTTAATCAATTAATGTTACCTCCAATCGCCTGAACCACAGGTTTTTTTTTTTGAGGTTGGAAAATCATCAAATGTCCCCCCTCCCGCTCTGGGTGGAGTGGAAGGGAGTGTCAGACTCTTACTGACTAAAACCCACCCGTGTTCCTTTCTTAGCCCTTTATGTTCCGGGGTAGTGGTAACCCTTTTCAAATCAAATCATTTATTTGCATAAAACAGGTTCAGTGGATGTTATAAAAGGTCAATCGGGCAATCCCGCTGCCCGAACAGGTTCAGTCACAAATCGTGGGTGAACTTGACACAGATTTAAGAAAAACTGTATATTCTAACGTTGGTCCTTATATTTTTGAATAAATTGAATTAATTATTATTTTTACGTCTTTTGATATTTTTCGGGCCCCTGGGGTCCCGGACCTTTGGAAGGCGTACGAAGGGCCGAAGCCAACTCGCAGATGCCCGTAGTGTTCCACGCGCGCTCCTCTTTGACGTCGCGGGGGAAGTCAATCACCTCCCACCCCCCCCTGACCTGAGAAGGCCCGCTAATGCGGGCCGACACCAGTCGGGCATCGCGAAAGGCGCGTACGCTCTCGTAATCCCCGCCGTAAGTAGCGAAGGGAATACCGGCATTTTTTTTGTCAGTAAGAGTCTGACAGACCCCTCCGCCCTCCCCAGGGCGGTGGACATCCATGCGGATTTTCCAACCCGGAAAAAAAGGTGTCCTGTTACCGACTTTCTGTACCTATGTGTTGAGCTGCTCACCTGTAAGGCTGACCGGTCTCCAGCTTCCACAGCACAAGTTCTGAGTTGTAGCTGGCAGTGGCCAGGGTGAGGGGGGGACGCACGGCGGCTGCCAGCACGTCCTCCGTGTGACGAGTCTCCCAGCTCTTTCCAGTCATTGCCATGCCGGTATCCTCAAACTCCACCACGTGGCGGTTCCAACCTACCGCTAGAATTCTAAACCATTGTGGTTGAGTTTCAGGAATTAAAAATGACTAAACGAAAGTAAACAGTGCAGAAAAATAAGTAATAGTAACTGATTGATGACTTAATGATTAGCAACAACACAAAGCTCGCGTTAAAATTTCCAAGTCCTAAAGTCGAATAATAAATTGATCAACGACATAGTGTTTGGTGTAGCCCTTATCCTTCGCCTTTCGAGTGTTTGTCGAGAAGCAGAACTCATCAGCTCACCTGCCCTCCACCCAGAAGCAACCAGTGACTTCGCACATGTGCTCGATGGACATACGTCTTAAGCACACACCTGTATTGAAGTTCCACACCTAGACAGACAAAAAGTGAGGTCACAGTCGTATAATGAGTGATGAGTCGAGATAGTACGGCGAATTATTGACGTAGTTTATTAACTGCTCAAGTGGAAGAAATTAATTATGAAAAAGAAGTTATATGAACCACTGGACCGGAACTAAGAGGGTATGTAACTGCAAGTGTACTCTTCTCGTACGATAAGCAGACGCATTTTGTTTAGCAGTTTATAATACCGTTAACTTGGAACTACTGCTATCAAACCTTGAGCTCGCCGCTCCTGGCGCCGGTGAGCAGCAGCAGGTAGCCGGGGTCGAAGCACGCGGCGGTGATCTCTACCGGGATCACCTCACCGTGCAGTACGCGCACATGTGCCTTCCGGATCAGAACATTGCGTTTACCTGTACATGTACAGGCACACTCATTTGGTTTGAACACTACGATTTCCGCAAAACGGAGTGCATTCCGTTCCCTTCTACAGAATCGAAATAAAAAAAAATCCGTAACCATCCAATAGGTAGAACGAATACCTAATGATCAGATGAAGTTCCAAATTTCAAAGACTTGCCAGTAACAGGATTCCAGTTGATGATAAAGCTGTCCATGCCGCAAGTAATGACCACCTTGAACAGTGGATTGAAGAGGACCTTGCACACAGTTCGCGAGTGTGTGAAGCCGTCAGTGTGGAGCGGGTTCAGCTGCTCGTCCAACACCACGATGGCTATCTTGACGCTTGCGAGGATGAACTGGCGCGTCGCTTGGTTGTATACGGCAGAAATCAGTGATCGCTCGGTTTGCTCGCCCAGTTGCTCCGGGATATCGATGTAGGACTACCGAAGATCATGAAAGAGATTAAGGTCGAGTTAAACTTACTTGAAAAGTCAAAAGTCAGAAAAACGACTGCAAGAAATTGTTTTATCTAATGAATGATGAACTTGTAGTAAAAGAGAAGTTAATACTTTCTTATTGAACATGTTGTACACGTCGGTCGTTTAGACAGACACAACAAGTACCGCCTCGCTGGCTGCTAGGCTAGGTTGTATGAACATTACCCGATTTACGTAAAATTTTTAATTGAAAGTAATGTAAAAGTTCCCCTTACCTGAATGCACACTTGACTTTGCACATCCCACACTTTGATAGTTCTATCTCTAGATAACGAGTAGATGGTCTGTCCGTTATTCTGCAGCACGATGCAGATGATACAGGCATGGTGCCCGATGAAGGTCACATTGGCCTTGGTTGGCACAAACGGGTTCCACACTCGGACCACGCAGTCGGGTCCCCCCGTCACCAATATGTGCGACTCCTCATTGAACTCAAAGCATTGTATACCCTGAAAAATGTGTTGATAAATAACAGCATAGTCAGCCTATTTATAACGTTTCCGCAGCTGAAAATGGTCTGTAATCCACCACAGTTCAACGATAAGTAACAACCTAGCGGTTAAAACACCTCTGACGTAAGAATGGAATGTCGGAAGAATGAAAACGGGTAACAGTGAAGACGACGGTGTGCACAAAACCTCACTTTTTCAACTCGGAACATGTGTGAATGGGTCTCGGAGCCGCGCATGTCGCACATGAGCAGAGAGTCAGGGCAGGTGGCGCAGGACACCACGCAGTGCAGCGACTCGTAGTACGACACCTGCCGCACCCACTCCCTGTGGATGCGAGGCAGTTCTACCAAATGCATCTCTGGAAGCATGTGTGGCTGGAAACAGAATAAGTGTAAATATATCCCTTTCAATAGGTACTTGCACCCTAATTGCGTTAGACACTTTTGCGAGAGAAAGTCGCATGGGGGGATCATAATGCTCTTTCCTCACGTAACGATTTCTACTAGTCAGCTCCTACCGCAAGCCGCGTTAAGGCTTCACCATGATGAAGTGGACCATTAAAATTAAAAAACAGAAACTATTGTGATAATCATGATCACCCGTCTCTGCAAATCTACATGTCGTAGCGTTCTCAGGCCAACACCAGGCTCGTTCTTGAAAGGTCCGCGCAGCACCGGCGAGAACAGCAGCACCTGGACGTTGCCCCCTACGTCACCACAGATCAGCTTGCACTTCTCCTCAATATCCAAGCTGAAGTGATAGTGCATCGTACAGATCTGGGAAATTATGAGTAGAATTGTACACAGGACTAGAAAACAATAACTTCATGGTGACGGGTTGCTTGCAGTGACGGATTAAGACTACTTGATGCCCTAAGCAATCCATGCCTGTGGGCCCCCCTATCCGTGTGTCACCTAGAATCGGTCTTTAAACCTTTACCGCCTAAAAACATTAGTTTTTTGTAAAATAAAAAGCATAAATTATTTATTTATTGAAATGCGCCAAAATCAAAAATATAAAAAAATGAAAAAAGGACAAAGATGATACAAGAAAGGCTCGATAAATTTATCGATAACGTTTATACTATCTTGCGTGAATTCAATGCTCGAAAAAGCCGCATTTTTCGCAATCTTATCATCATAACAATTGTGTGTGACTTTGATGTAAACTTGTGCGAACCGAATCACTGGGTCTGGAACTTATTTTACTTATGACATATGAATAAAACTGTTGAATTTCTGTTATTAATTCGGTGTTAAGGTCTTCTGGTTATGGTGTGTTTCTAGATGTGTGCTGACTATATTCTACAGTTTGATCGGCACACATAATTTTGTCGGCATCGGGTATTTTATTCAAGAATGAGAATTTGTCTGCTGTTTCTTTGTATATCTTTCCTCTTTTTCGCATATCTGCATTTAATTTATCAATGATGCTATAATAACACGTTATTTTGAATTGTCCTCTTGGGCTGAAACTTACTTCAGGAGCTGAACCATCATTGGGCATTTTCTTTCTTCGTCTTTGATGGGTGTCTATGTATTCCACATCTGGGAGCTTTTCTTTTGCGCGGGCTTCTAAAGAATCAAAGTCGCACCTGGATTTTTCTGAAAAATTCACGAGTGATTTGTAGAGATTAGCGCCAGACTCTAGAGTAACTTCTGGGACTTGTAATACCTTGCTGACTTTTCAAATGTTTGCAAAATTTCGTCCCACATAACCAACACGAGTACGAACTCCAATTCTTGTAGTTTATTTGACAAATTAGCTGCTTCTCTTCTGGTTTCTCCTTTTTGCATGTCATCCACAGAAATGACGTCTAATGCATCTATAATTTTATTATATGTCTGTGAAATAGCTGATGTCGCTTTAGCGTGTGCTTCCCATCTCGTTTCTGATAAAGATTTCAAAACACTTTCATTATCCAAATGATCTTTTAATATGCGTCACCTTATGCTTGAACCAGAAAAAAAATTGTATAGATTTTGAACTAATGAAAAAAAATTTACAGCTGCTAGGCAACAATCCACGGCGCTTCGACCTACTAAATTGAGAGAATGGGCTGTGCATGGGATATATATTGCAAACGGATTCGCCTCTAGAATCTTCTGCTGCATGCCATTGTAACGCCCAGACATATTTGAAGCATTGTCATAAGACTGACCTCTGCATTTTGAAAAATCTAATCCACAATGTTCTTCAAGGTATTGAAGAGACTGCTTTGCCAGTTCATCTCCCGTGTGATGCGTTTCCAACTCAATAAATGTAAGAAATCGCTCTACTGGTTGCCCATCTTTTATATAGCGAATAACTACGCTGAGCTGGTCCATGTGCGTCAAATCCGGCGTAGAATCTACTGAAAGACTATCATATCTAGAATCTTTTATCTGCGATATAATTTTACTATGCACTTTTTGGGCCATTATCATAATCAACTCTTCGTAAATCCCATGCCCACTCGCTAGCTCGGGAGTGGGGTTATGACTCTAGGTCGGACTCTTGTCAACTTAAAACGTGCGAATTTTCAAATTAGTCCTAGAAACTTTTTTTGTTGTGGTTTTTGGTGACGTGAGAGTGAGACGTGATGCCCTAAGGACGGATTTTTTTGTGCTTCTTCTGGTGCCCCCTCAGACGTGATGCCCTAGGCAATTGCTTAATTTGATTAAGGGTTAATCCGTCACTGGTTGCTTGGTACTGTAGGTATTATTATCTAGTTTTGGTATAACGCGAATTTGCTGCCAAAGCTTAATAACTATAATATATTATAGTCAAACAGGAAGAGTCTTATGTACAGTCAGGGAAATTTATTGTTAAGTAGATTGACACTAAGTAAATTGGCTGACTGTCCAGTTGGAATTGAAATGTAGGTGGTAGTCAATTAGCAATCTTTATATTTTTCAAAAAATATGTGTTTGGGACCAACTACAATCAATGTAATCTCTTGCCGTGTACTCCCAGCTGGTGATGACAATCTTCAAAGTAAAGGTCTTGGCGGCGCAGTCGTAGAAGCGCAGGTCCCGCTCCGTGGAGCTGATGACGATGATGTTCACGTCCGGCATGCACACCATGTCCGTCACCCACGTGTTGCGTACCTTCAGGTGTGCTGTGGAAGGGAGTTATCAACTCACAATATATGATAGAACGCGTATCGCCATTTGGACAGTTTCTAGAAATCGCTACTAACGGCTGGAGGAGTTAGAGGTCCTCAACAGCTTCATGTCGAGCGACCACCAATTGATCATGCCGTCGCGGCTCGCTGTTATGTATGTGCCTTGCATTGGGTTCGTGCTACGATCCTGTGCCAGATGATTAGCGGGTATATTAAGTAGTGGTAGGGGCCCAGAGGGTTTTTGAGAAAGCATATTCAGGGCAAAAAGTTGATAGCTGAGTAGGTGTGGCATGAGGAGAGAACCCCGAAAATATATTTTAAAAGTTTCTAATGGGAACCCCGTGGTCGAGAGTCCACTTTCAGATTTAAAAAACCGGCCAAGAGCGCGTCGGGCCACGCTCAGTGTAGGGTTCCGTAGTTTCCCGTCCGTCACAATAAGTGTTCCCACTTATGAGTTTAAAAGTGGGTATCCATTATGTTCGCGCTCCAGCAGCACTCCGCGCTCCTGCAACTGCTCCCGGTAGTGGGTACGTGCGCGAACACGGAGCGTGCAACATTGCACGCTCCGCGGCAGGCGCTCCGACTCGTGACGGTTTTTAGCGCGAACACAAAGGGGAGCGCAGTGTGTCAAAGGGGAGCGCATGTAGAAGTGTCGCGACGTATCCATTGGAGCAGTTGAAGGAGCGCGGAGCGCTGCTGGAGCGCGAACATAGTGGTAACCCAACTTAAAAAAAGATACGTTCAGGATAATAAAATATGTAAACGAAGTTAAAAAAAATGCTTGATTACAAACTTAGTCCAGAAATTATTTTGTACAACTTTTTGTCTTTTTTGTACAAAATCTGTTGTTTCCATCAATTTGATACACAGCGCTTACAGTCTGACATTCAGGAACTTGAGGGCAGACTTAGTTCCCTTTATATTAAATATGTGGGGTCTCAGAACCAAATTAAAGAACACATTCTTGCCGCTAATGAGTTAGTAAAGTGTCAGTGTACTTGTCAGAGAGTTCCCCACACTGTCGCTGTCCAGCCTGAGGTAACGGAGGACCCGTCCCAGGCTGAGAGTTTGTCTCAAGAGTGTATCCTTAACCAGGATGTATCTGATATAGTACAAGATCTTTCTCAATTGGAACAGTTTGAAACTGGTAGTTCTCCATCTTTCAGTAGTCATGATTGTTATGATTCAGTTATGTTCTCGGATAGTATAGGAAGAGGGTTAGGTAAATTAATTAGTAACAACCTGAGTTATTCTACTCAAAATAATTGTATGCCAGGGTCAACCTACAAACAAATAATGGCATCAGTAAAAGGAAATGTATTTAATCCTAAAACTAACATTACTGTATTTGTAGGTAACAGTTCTAAGGTTAAAAAATATGAAATAACTGACTGTGTAACTGAGTTGTTAAAGTTAAATTGTAAGAAAATAATATTGTGTGCTTTCCCATATTTTAAAAAATTAACAAATAGACAAAACAATTATATTCATACGCTTAATAAGCATATGCACTTTTTAGTTAGTCATTACAGTGACAAGCTGGTATATTTTGATACCAACAGTTTTGTAGAAACTTTAAAGTCGACTAGGGATACTGTGTATCTGCCTGTTAGTTTTAGACACATAATAGCAAGGCTATTAGCTTTTTATATAAACTCAGACATAAGTATTATGTCGAAGTCTTGTATTATTAACACCACAACAGTTAGTAATAATACTAATAATAAGGTGGTTTGCCTGAATGAATGTAGCTCGAATGCTATAAATATTTTTACAAATTGTACGAAGGAGGTTCCATTTCCCTCACGCACTATGAGCTCACTGCCTGGTGATGACATTGAAGTCTTGGGATTAACTCCGGATAATCATTTAAACTAGTTTGTAAGACAACAGAAGGTACCAGTAATAATATTCTTATACCTAATGCGCCTGCCAGACTATGCTCCTTGCGCTGCTCATCGCTATGCTCCTCGCGCTGCCGTGATTTGCCGCGATGTTGCCCTCTCTGCCCACACACTGCTGTACTCGCGCAATTAATCGCGACGCTCCTCACTTGTCATTTGCCTTGGTGAGACAATGGACGTTGAAACGGTGGCAGCGTGCGCGCTATGCATTTTTAGATAACTAATAAATACAACTTTTCTTGTTAGACTAATTCTTGACATAGTGACTTATTATACCTACCGTACTACAAATCAATAAACATTAACACCTTTTCATTTGACCATTCCACGCTTGGCGACGACATAATTTCCAATTTTGCATACGCGTGCGTCTTGCGCGAGCGCTCCATGCAGACTGCGACCGCGCGATTATGTGGCCGGCCACTCGCACTCGTATTGCCGGTCCTTTGACTCGCGCGCAAAAACCGACAAAATAGGGAGCAGTGGGTAGGACGAGGAGCATGACGTGTGGCATGACGAGTAATGTTGCCACACTATGTCTCTGCCTCCTTTCCTCGTTACTTCCCATGCCACTCGTCGAGTGTGTGGCAGGCGCATAACAACAACAAGGTATCTTCTTGCTCTAAAATACTTAAATATCAAAAAGGAGACCAGCAGAATGCCTTGACATTATTTCATCAAAATATTCAAGGCATGTCTTCCAAATTATTAGAAATTGAAATGTTTTTAGAAAAAACAAAGTTTGACATTGTTTGTTGTACTGAACATTGGTTAAAGGATTACCAAATGTTAATTAATTTTGAGAACTATAGTGTGGGCAGTTGTTTTAACCGTAAATCTATGTTGCGTGGTGGTTCTCTAATCTTGATAAAAAATTGTTTAAAATCCAAGCAACGAAATGACATAGTGGGTTTATCAATTGAACATTGCATCGAACTGTCCTGTGTTGAGCTAGATAAGCATGTTATAGTGTGCGTTTACAGACCCCCTAATTATCAGAACTTTTCTGTATTTGAGTCAATAATGGAAGATGTCCTAGCGAAACTTGCATCCAATAACAAAGCCGCAATTATTTGTGGTGATTTTAATATTAATATTTTGGAAAATAATTTAAATAGCAGTAGATTATTAAGCCTTTTTAAATCGTTCAATCTATTTAATGTTTTTACAGAACCGACTAGAATAACTCCAACTTCTGCTACTTGTATTGATAATGTCTTTTGCGATTGTGATTATTTAGATAAAACCATCGTATAGGGATGCCCAATACGATGCGATATATCGAAATATCGATACAGCGCTATACGATATATCGATATTTAATACGATATTTTGGCCATACGATGCGCCTCGATATATCATATTCCAAAAAAAAATCGCATTGACGTATCGTATCAAACTATGACTGATTAAAATTTATTTATTTTTGTTTATATTAAACCTACCTACCTTTAGACATAATATTGTTATTCGTAATAAGTAGAGGTCAGGATTATTTAGAGTTATTTATGTACTACACTAACCTTTCATACATACTATAAATACTTTTCTTTTATAACTTACAATATATTGTAAAAATTAAAAAAAGGTATGTCTTTCTTCAATGTTTAAGATATATTTAGGTTTATAATAATATTTTACCTACGAAATAACCTACCCAATCGATATACCAAAGCGATACGGTTACGATGCGATATATCGATACAAAGGGATACGATAATATCGCGTATCGATACAAGCGCATTCGATACGGTTACGATGCGATATATCGATACAACAGTCTTTTTTGGGCATCCCTTTCGTTAATTGTCTGCCGTCTGATCATTGTGGACAAACGGTATCATTTAAGTTTAAAACACCTTTGCAAAAAGTGCAAATACAATTTAGACCAATAACGACTGGTAAACTAAATAGATTCAATAGCACCCTAAATAATAAGTTGAATGATCTGGGCTATGATATGGATGATGCAAATATATTGTACGAGGATTTCTTTTCAATAGTGCACACTCAATTCAATATAACTTTTGAAAAGAAAACAAAAAACATTTGCCCTAATTTTTTATTTAGTGACTGGGCAACTAGAGGTATTAGGAAAAGTAGGGAAAGACTGTTCGAGCTGTATGGCCTTAAGCCTTACATCAATACTGAAACTTTCAGCAAGTATGTTGCTACATATTCCAAAATTTTTAGAAATTCTTGTAAAATAGCCAAATCCCTGTTCATTAGCAATAAAATCAAATCAGCAGAAAATAAAATAAAAACTGTTTGGAAAATTATAAATAACGAAACTAGTAGGAATAAAAAACGAAACACTGATTACTCATTGGAGACTTCACGTGGTGCCATAAGCTCTAACTTAGAAATAGCTCAGGAATTTGTAAATTTCTTCACTAATATTCCATCAAAAACGACGGAAGCCTTAGATTCCTCATCAGACGTATCAATTGATTTATTAAGAGTGAACTTTCCAGCCTGCCCGGTTGAATTTCAATTTAAACATATTAACCCCATAGTAGTAATAAAAGCTTTTAAGCAAATTAAAATCAAATTGACCGAAGATCTTTGGGGAATGTCCATTAAAGTCTGTACCTCTATAATTGAGACTATTTCACCTTACTTAGCCTTAGTATTTAATTCGTGTGTTGATCAAGGAGTCTTTCCCGATTTAATGAAATACAGTAAGGTAATTCCACTTTACAAATCCGGGGACAGTAAGGACACCAATAATTATAGACCCGTATCCGTTTTGCCGGTTTTCAGCAAGGTGTTTGAAAAGATAATGCTTAATCAAATGCTCAATCATTTTAACACGAATAAAATCTTACACGATCAACAGTATGGTTTCACCAAAGGACGTTGTACGACCGACGCTGGTGTAACTTTATTAAAACACATTTTTAACGCGTGGGAAGAGGCCCAAGACGCCATAGGAATCTTTTGTGACCTCTCCAAGGCATTTGATTGCGTCGATCACGAAACCTTGCTTTTGAAACTTGAGCATTACGGACTTGGAAAACTTGCGCTCAGTTTAGTTAGTTCTTATTTAAATGATAGACAACAGCAAGTTCAAATAAATGGTGTCAATTCGAATGGTTTAACCGTAAAAATGGGTGTGCCACAAGGCTCGATATTGGGTCCTTTCCTCTTTTTAGTGTATGTTAATGATCTACTCCATTTATTAAAAAATCAACCACAAATGGTGTTATTTGCTGATGACACTTCCTTAATTTTTAAGGTAAATAGACGTGCTACAAATTTTGACGATGTAAATAACGCCCTACTGCAGGTCCAAAATTGGTTCACTGCTAATAATTTAGTATTAAATGGAAAAAAAACTAAGTGCATAAGATTTTCTTTACCAAATGTCAAGAGTAGTGATTGTGAGATAATATTGAATCAAGAGAAACTAGAATTCGTCGATGAAACTGTTTTCCTGAGGATCACGCTCGACTCAAGGCTACAATGGGGTCCTCATTTAACATCTCTTGCAGGACGGCTAAGTTCAGCAGCTTATGCTGTCAGAAAAATCCGTCAATTTACTGATGTAGATACCGCGAGACTAGTCTACTTTAGTTACTTTCATAGTATCATGTCTTACGGTATTTTACTTTGGGGACGGGCTGCAGACATCGATTCTATTTTTATTCTGCAGAAAAGAGCTATCAGAGCCATTTATATTCTTCGCAGGCGCGATTCTCTAAGGGAACTGTTTAAGGAAATTAACATCATGACGGTGCCTTGTCAATATATCTACGAAAATATAATGTATGTAAGAAAAAACTTACATCTTTTTAGTAAAAGAGGTGAAAGACATAATTATAGTACTAGAAATAGGGACCTATTAGTCCAACCAGGTTTCAGACTGGCTAAAGTAGACTCATCTTTTATGGGGTACTGTTTAAAATGTTATAATAAAATACCTCCCCACATTCTTGAAATGAATGAGACAAAATTCAAGTCTTGTATAAAACGCACACTATGCAGTCAGGCATATTATAAGTTAGGGGATTACATCGCTGATAAAAATGCCTGGCTCAAGGCTGGTCCTGCTCCACAACCACAACTAATTGATTAACACTTGAAGATTCTGTTGGAGCTGCTGAAGATTGTAAGACTATCTTTGCATTGTATAAACTCAATTTCCTTGTATTGTATAATTGCATAGCACAGATGTGAGTTCTATGTATATACTATACACTATGTACCATTTATCGGGTAATGTGTCTTTCATTGACTTGAATGTGCCCTGGCGGCTGATAGTATGTCATGCTCACACAAATGTCTCGCTGACGGTGGCGTGTGTGTTGGATCATTTAGCTCCCTTCAAAATGGTTGAGCTGAAAGGTGCCGATCTATGCGTCATGTTCGTGAACGGGCGCCGTCAGTTGGGGCTGGTCATCACTTAGCTGCCTCGGCTTATTTTTAATTATTTTAATATTGAATTGTTGTTTTCTTACCATTAGCTGTACTCTGGACACTTTTAACGCGTACGTCTTTTTTACATCGTTCTCACATATAATTATAAATTCACATTATTGATGTAACTAATATTTTTGTAAAACTATAATTTAAAAGAGTGTCCATGGAGTTTCTTGCCCGTTCTTCTCCATAGGTACCTACGCTTTGGAATGGGCAACTAGCTTCATATTTTCTGACTGACCGACTTTTTGACAATTCAAAAGTGCCTGTAAATGGTTTAATTGAAATAAATGTTTTGAGTTTGAGTTTGAGTTGAAAATAATTTTCCTAGAAAGTCCTTATAAAGTTCTACTTTTCAGATTTTTTTCATCTTATTTTCTAAACTTATGGTTCGAAAGTTAGAGGGGACACATTGTTTTTTACTTTTGGAGCGATTATTTCCGAAATTATTGACATTATCAAAAAATGATTTTAGTAAACCCCTATTCATTTTTAAATACCTTTCCAACAATATATCACACGTTAGGGTTGAAATTAAAAAAAAATCACTTCCCACTTTACATATAGGGGGGCTACCCTAATAAAACATTTTTTCCAATTTTTATTTTAAATAATATAAAGAGAAACTATAAGGGTTCCTAGTTGACTACGGAACCCTAAAAAGGGCCAAAAATAAAGTGATCATCAGAGAAGTTGATTTTGGCATGATCGGGTGCGGCCTAACCCATAATGACTTAAATAGGCAAATCTGATGAAGAAATTGTGGGCTTTTCCTAAAATCTGATGCATGAAAATTTAGATTTGGACCACTTTTAAAAGGATATTCAGGGCAAATAAATGTTATTCCGTGCAATGTTACATCCTGATAGTGAATATATACCTAAATATCTGACGGATTGATGGAGCCTTTTGGCAAATATGAGGAAATATCATCAATTCAGAAAATTACTTAAAAGTGGCCATAATTCTGTTTGAATTGGAAGGTGACACGTTTGTGAAGATTTCTCGATATTCAGAAAAATATACTAAACACTTGAACGTAATGATTCAAAGTTAAGTAGCAAAATTAAAACATCGTCGGAGTACACCATAAACAAAGTTGAATATTTCAACATTTTACTATGACACCAAGTAAACCAATTATTTGAAAAACCTCCTCATCTTATGGGCTATCTAACGAGCTAGCAACTTTTTAAAAAGTATTGAAAGATGCTCGTCATTTGTTTGATAAAGCTGGTAAAGGTCGAAAGCCATACAGTTTACTAAAATTAACGAAAACATTAAACTAACGACTTGTTTACGCCGTCGTTAACCGCCGCCGCCGTGTTAACTAGCAGCTGGCGGCCTAAGGAGAAGTGTTGGGACTTATTTAACAAAACTCACATCGAACTATCACTGAGATTTGGAGGCGATATCAGTAACGATATCGAGCGCAGAGGACTGTAGTTACAATAAAACCTCGAATAGAAAAGTATTACGGCGTAAACAAGTCGTTATATAGTTAATGTTTTCGTTAATTTTAGTAAACTGTATGGCTTTCGACCTTTACCAGCTTTATCAAACAAAGGACGAGCATCTTTCAATACTTTTTAAAAAGTTGCTAGCTCGTTAGATAGCCCATAAGATGAGGAGGTTTTTCAAATAATTGGTCGTCATAGTAAAATGTTGAAATAATCAACTTTGTTTATGGTGTACTCCGAGGATGTTTTATTTAATCGTTACTACTATTTGATATTTTCCAACTTTTGAATACCGAGGCATCTTAACAAAATGGTCATCTTCAAATTCACATTGCAAGCTATTGGATTCCTTAATTTAGGGATAAATGCAAAATTATGGCCACTTTTGGGTAATTTTCTGAATTGATGAAATTTCCTCATATTTGCCAAAAGGTTCCATCAATCCGTCAGATTCAGGACATGAAACACTATTGCACAGAATAACTTTTATTTACCTTTTATATCCTTTTAAAAATGGTCCAAATCTGAGTTTTCAAAGTCGTCAGATTTAGGGGAAGCCCACAATTCCTTCGTCAGATTTGCCTAATTAAGTCATTATGGGTTGGGCCGCACACGATCATAATATGAAAATCAACGGCTCTGAAGATCACTTTATTTTTGGCCCTTTTTTAAATCTGTAAGTGGTCTCCTGACCAAGAGGCTCCTATCTAAAACTTTTGATGTGAAACATCTATAGCCGCACGTAAAACAAATTTCTGGCGTGGCGACGCATGCCGTGGCGACGCGTCGCCACGCTATATGATGGTGTATATATACAGGCACAGTCTTGTGTACTGTGTGGCGACGCGTCGCCATGCGCAATCGACTGCGATTCTCTTCCCACTCGATCCCTCTCTCTCGTCACACAGCTCGGATACCTATAGTGTATTATACTCCATAGTGTTATTTACTGCGGTACACATAACCTGTATTTTACTTGAAAACAAATTATTTTTAATAATAAAATATGTCTGACAGTGATAATTTAGAGAGTGACAGTGATCAGCCTCTTGCAAAAAAAAGCAATAATGTCGATGTTTCACATATGCCAGGCGCCCCGTGACGGCTCACTTTTTTTAAATATATTTTCGGTGTTCTCTCCTCATGCCACACTTACTCCGCTATCAACTTTTCGCCCTGCTCTGCTAATATGCTTGTTCACAAACCCTCTGGGCGTAGCATAGGTCACATTATTAAGAACTAACCTTCAGTCGAACCAACCATTCCATTATTATTATCACATCATCATCATTGTTCATTTTTTAAATTATATTCTTTTGATAATTTATTTTAATTTAATAGGTATGTTTCCACTTAATTTGATTTATTTTGTTTTGATTTTCGATGAGATAAAACAAGCTTCTGATCACGCAGCCAGACTGTTTAAGTACCTACATTTAAATATTAGTATGATTTGAAAAGTTAAGCACCTTATCGACATCTGGACAAAAGCATATCCTAGATATACAATGCCTATGTCCCGAACTCATCATGACGGGCAGGCCCAGGATAGGCGGCTGCAGTGACTCCCGCTGGTTCTCCGCGTCGTTGCTGAAGTAGCCCAGGAGCAGGTGGGACACCAGCTCCTCCCAGTCGATCTTGCCCGTACGCCTTGTATTCATCTAATCATCATAACAGGTTCTTGTTTTAGTTCACTCGTTTTAGTTACAAAGTTATTCTTTGTTTTGACTACCACAATAAAAATTTGGTTGGTGCCATTTGTGGCGAAATGTGGGTGAACCAGAGATACACTAGTTTCTAACCCTTCGGAGAAAACTGGCGTGACATTATGTTAAGTAATTTTGTTTGTGTCATTAATGTAACTTGATTGCTGAGCAGACTGACTTACAGCATCAGATTCATGTTCTAGGTGGTTATTGTTGAGCAGACGGACTTACGGCATCATATCTGTGTTAGGTGGTTATAGATTGTTGAGCAGACTGCTTTACAGCACCTGTGTTACATGGTTATAGACTTATAGCTATTTCATACAACTGATATGAAATAAAATATAAATAATGCAAGATGTGCCTTGATTTTAGTATTTCTAAGGTTGTTAGTCGATTTGCTTATCAATCGAATTCTTTGAAATTTACTCGAACGCCTACAAAATATTGTCTGAGATTGATTTTTTCATCGAATTTGCGCGAGGGCGTTTTAAATTATTTTTACCTTTAAAAACATTATTTTAAATTCATCATCATCGTACTCCACATTCAACAAGGTCTTCAGTAAGTCCCTGAACTCGCTCGGTAACATTTCGTTATTGACTGCTTCCTGGAAGGCTTCCTTCATCTTCAGCATGTCCTCAACGCTGCAGCGGTCGTGCAGGGCCACGTTGCGCCATCCTGGTCTTAACGCTGTAGCGCTTCCTTCCGACTTCGAACATAAAGATAACAGAGACCTCATTTCTCTTTCGCCAGCCATGCCTTTTTTATAAATCAATAAATATTAAATGAGACAATAATATTATCAAAGTATAATTTATATTACTATAGACCTTGATTATGATTATTACAAAGACAATAGCAGTGTCACAGTTAATCTCGTTGGTATCGGTATGGCGATGGTATGGTCTACTACTATACTGTCGTGGCATAACTAAAATGCCGTTATCCGACATCCGGCCGATCTCCAACTTTTAATGCTATTATAAAGAGACAAAAAAAATCTATGGATCTGTTTCCGAATTTTCAATACCTTGAATAGCAAGGTATTGAAAATTCGGAGATCCATAGATTTTTTTTTCTTTTTATAATAGCATTAAAAGTTAAAAATCGACCAGATGTCGGATAACGGCATTTTAGTTATGCCACGGCAGTATAGTACTACTACATTTCGAGTGTATGATTCTCTTCGCGGAGTGGGTGGGTAGGACTCAGCGTCACAAAGGGGAAAATGTGACTGATCTAGGGACTGATAAAATAATGAAGTGTTGGAATCAAGGCGTCAATTCAACCTTAATTTAACCTTTATTTTGATTATTGATCTATATTCGTCAACATTCAGCTCTTACGAAGATAAGACATAAACCTATATAGCGGGGACGACCGGACAGTGCAAGCATAGAGTTATCAAATCTTTGGGTTTCGTGTCCGATCGCAGTGGTGGGACATTGTTTTGTTAGTGTAGTGGAGCACAACTTTATTATTCGGGACGGTGTGGATAATGCTGAACAGCCTAAATAAAAGACAAAAAAGCCATAAAAGCATTTTATTTTGTCGCTGCACATACATGTACAGACGCCAGCACATCAAGTTATTACAATATGTCAAATTTCTTTAATAGATTTTCAACTTTATCTCTAAAGCATAGATAAGGTTCAAAGTTGATTGGGAAAGTTTGACAGTTTCGGGTAGCTTGATGTGCTGGCGTCTGTACATGAGTCTACAAAAAACAAATCTTAATGCTTGCTTAATAAATTAAGCTGATTTAAATTGAAAACAAAAATATAGCACATACTTTTCATCAGTGAATAATGACCGGTCAGAATCAATAATATTAGGAACTACATAACAGTCGTCCGACTTTAATTAGCTGCAGTAAAATGACAGCTTATGAGCTACTTACCACTTTTTAACGAAATTTAAATAGTGATGTGACAAAATAATCGTAACATTCAGTTCAAAATCGATCCATGTTAAATTGATTTGATATAAAAGAGGATAATATATAAAATGAAATTCAGGATAATGTTTATAACAAAAACATTGAGCATTGCCTAATTACTGTTTTGTCATCACATCAGTGTTCGGATTGGATTTATAAAAAGCATTAATTCTAATCACAAACATATTTTTTAAATATTCTTATATTGTAACCTAGCTGTAGGTAATATTTTAAGCTACATGTCGTCTTAACTTACTGTTAACATCTGCTTACTGTATTACCTGGACAATAAATATTTTTCTATTTTCTATTGCGTTTTAATTTAGATCGAAATATATATTAGTGTGGCAACATTTAACATTTAAATGAGAGTAAGAAGTGTCACTTTACTGCAGCTAATTAAAAGTCGGACCATACATCACGAGGTACGTGGTCTACGTCTCACGACGAGGTGCTCGGCTCAGGCTGCTCCGGCGCGAAGTCGGGCTGCATGCCCTCGGGAGGCAGCGTCAGCTGGCGCTCCGAGTCCGGCCTCTTCTTCAGCAGGATGCGCTTCAGCCGCGTCTGCCGCACCAACTCGGGCGTGGGCGGCCGCCGCACCGGCATCGTCGACGCCATTCGGAGGTGGGTGTACAGCGGGATCTGCAACACACACGACACTCATTATTTTCGGTCGGCTTTCGTCATAAGTAGAATATCGGTGATCAACTAGCTTCTGCCTGCGGCTTCGCCCGCGTGGATATCGGAAATTAACCCACAGGAACGTGTTACCGGGACAAAAAGTAGTCTATATCCTTCCCCAGGATGCCATCCATCTCTTTGCCAAATTTCATCGAAATCCGTTTAGTGGTGTAGGCATGAAAAGGTAAGTTACAGACAGAGTTACTTTTGAATTTATAATATTATAAATAACAGCGCCCCGCGGCTTCACCCGCATAAGTATCGACCCCGTGGGAATATCGGGATAAAAACTATTCTATGTCCTTCCCCGGGATGCAATCTATTTCTCTGCCCAATTTTATCGAAATCCGTTCAGTGGCTTATGCGTGAAAAGGTAAAATACAGACAGACAGACAGAATTACTTTCGAATTTATAATATTACGAGATTATGAACTAGCAGCGCCCCGTGGTTTCACCCACATAAGTGTCGATTCCATGGGAATATCGGGATAAAAACTATCCGATGTCCTTTCCCGGGACTCAAACTATCTCTATAACAAATTTCATCTAAATCGGTTCAGCGGCTTAAGCGTGAAGAGGTAATAGACAGACGGACACACTTTCGCATTTATAATATTAATATGGATTATAGTGCGATATTGTATATGAGCCGTGTTACATTTTTTGTAACAGCTATGAAAGTCTCATAAAATCAAATTCTGTTATATTGGAATCGCTAAATAAAATGTTATTGAGAATAAGGGTAAGCGCGCACTGGCCATCTGCATCAATGACCGTTGGCCGTAGCCACCTGCTGCGGTGGCGCGCACTGCTATAGCGGGTAGCCGCCACGGGGCCACGGGGCCACGGGCCAGACGTTTGCGACGAATACATACAAAACGTACGAAACAGCACGTGTAAGTACTGCTTCTCACTGGGCCACCGGTGGCTGTGGCCGGTGATTTGTTTGTCCTAGCCTAAGGGCTGACTCACTGTGGCCATAGAGTCGTCGAGCACGATGGGCTCCTGTCGCTCGGGCCGCGCCGGCAGAGCGAAGTACCGTCCGAGCAGCGGCTCCTCGGGCGGCTCGCCGAAGGTCTTGTTCCGGAGTTCATTCTCCGTGATGTCGCGCAGCTTGTCCACGACCTTCTGCCCCGGCACGTAGCGTGACACTTCGCCACCGCGCCACACCTGCAGATATTCAACAGTCTGGTAATAAGCATAATAACTAAGAGCGGTACGTACAAAACAAGTTCATGCAAATGTATGTAGTATAAACTTTTATCTACTTTCATGTCGTAAAATTCTAATTATAAAATTTTAAACGAGTTTGTATTGACAGACTTTATAAACACAATACCGAAATAGAAAAAAAAAATTCATTATAACACTATTTCTCGAACAAAATAATGTTATAAAGTAATTTTATCTACTTTCATGTCGTAAAATTCTAATTATAAAATTTTAAACGAGTTTATATTGACATACTTTATAAACACAATACCGAAATAGAAAAAAAAAAATCATTATAACACTATTTCTCGAACAAAATAATGTTATAAAATAATTTTTTTTCCATTACGATACAGGTTAACCAAGAAGTTAAATCACTAAGGAGAATGCATAACTTTTTTTAATCGAACTCGTTAAGCCCCATCCACATGCTTGACAAACAATGGCAAACAGCCAACAGCAAACACGGACATGTGGATGGGTGTTTGTCGTTGTTTGCCTGTTTGTGTTTGTGTTGGGCAGTGCTCGGCATCGGTGTCGGTTTTTCTTGCCAGATCAAAGGATGTTTGGCACTTTGTTTGCTGTTTGCGGTGTTTGTGACAAACAGCCAGCGTGTGGATGGGGCTTTACATATATACGGGAGCGTGAAGTTTTGTTGTGTAAATTTTACTTATCTGTGGTTGCGCTAAAGTGCGGTGAAGAGCTGGGTTTTTGGCGCCATTTTGACGTTTTTTTCTGAATTTAGTGTTTTATTCTATTATTGCTTAAAAATGTCTGATACCAGTGAATGTGAAGGAAATTTGACTCCGCCCGATATTTTAGATGCGGCGACGGAAATGACTCATACAAAACTACAATAATTATCATAAGCAGTAAAGTATGTCTTACTTTTTGAACTTTGATCTTTTATTTAGTATATTCAATCTCAATGTATGAAAGTAGATAAAAAGTTGTATAAAACTGCACATAATAAGGTATTAAACACTCGTGTGATACTATTACAAACCTCGCTCCGCTCGGTTTGTAAACACACACTCGTGTTTAATACCCCTCATTATGCAACAGTTTTATAAACTACTATTTTTCCATTACGATACAGGTTAACCAAGAAGTTAAATCACGAAGGAGAATGCATAACTTTTTTTAATCGAACTCGTTACATATATACGGGAGCGTGAAGTTTTGTTGTGTAAATTTTACTTATCTGTGGTTGCGCTAAAGTGCGGTGTAGAGCAGCTGGGTTTTTGGCGCCATTTTTACGTTTTGTCTGAATTTAGTGTTTTATTCTATTATTGCTTAAAAAATGTCTGATACCAGTGAATGTGAAGGAAATTTGACTCCGCCCGATATTTTAGATGCGGCGACGGAAATGACTCATACAAAACTTCAATAATTATTATAAGCAGCAAAGTATTTCTTACTTTTTGAACTTTGATCTTTTATTTAGTAGATTCAATCTCAATGTATGAAAGTAGATAAAAAGTTGTATAAAACTGCACATAATAAGGTATTAAACACTCGTGTGATACTATTATACTGAGCGTGCGCAATGCTTTCACCTTAAATGTAGTAAAGCTGGCGACTTTCTTGACGTCAGGCGGGAAGCGGGTGACCTCTAGTGTCCAGGGCAGGAAACTGCCTAGAGTCTGCAGGTACTCGCCCGAGAGACGCCACACACGGACGCTGTAGTCTGAACTGCCACTGAACGTTTGCAATACCAAAAAATATATTGTTTGTACGAACTTAGTTTTAGCAATATCAATATATTGTGTCTTGTTATGCTTCATTGTAAAGTTAAAGGGATTCAAAATAAAAAAAAATCTGTTTTAGATTTCATACTCCTGGTAAGGCTTACGTGAAGACGAGTCTGTGTTCGTCGATGTAGGATATGGTGCTGATGCAGCGCATATGCGCGCGGTAGCTGTTGAGTAGCAGCGGCAGCGGCTGGTCGCGCGTGCAGCGCTTGGCGCGTCCCTCGATACGGTCGCGCCACAGGAACGGGAACATCAGGCGCAGCCGCGGCATGTTTATATGAACCTTCACCAAAACCATCATCTTATATTAGCTTCTGAAGCCCTGCCGAAATATGTTGGGGTGGACTGGTCTGATTCGATACGGTGGTATATTATACTGACTTAGTAACTGTGAAACGATTGGACAGGAAATAAGTTCATGCAGAGACTGACCGTCTTGTCGCTGAGGTAATTACTCAGGAGCCAAACTTTGATGTATCCCAGGGTGGTACCGGTGAAGACGAACTCGTTTTCAAGATCAGTGGCGAAAGCTGACACGTAGTCGCCCGCCGTGTGGATGGCCTGGAACGAGCCCTGGTAGCCACCCGCCGAGTGGTCCGACCAGCACTGCACTTGACCGTTCTCAAGCGCGAGTAGAATGGAAGCTAGAGCAAACATAACAAAAAACTCGACTGTGTATTGCGCAAGAAAAAACTAACTGAAAAAATGGATAAAAACAAAACGAAGTGCTAGCTAACATTTTTTACTGAGTTAATGATAACTTTTCTGACCGACATGCATATGCTGAGGCCGCGTGTTCAGGAAAATCACAGCATGCACGGCGAGGTGGCGCATCTTCTGTGCGCGCGGCGGAACCGTCACCGTGGACACGCGCCGTGCCGCCGCCTTCTTGATGGCCGCATCTGAGTCCACGATGTCGCGAACACCCGCACCTCTGCGGACATTGCAGACAGGCGTGTAGGGCTGCATGACGTTGGTTAGGCTCTAGTTTCGTAAGCGTGATGCTGAGCGTTGTGTATTTTTTAAATGATGGTCTAATAAGATGCATGAGTTTTGTACACCTTTAAGTGACAAACGACATGAATAAAGTTTGGTCTACTATAGACAAAAGTTAATAATATTTAAAAAATAACTGATAATTTTTGAATCTGTAAAGGGCTTCCCTCCCGAACTCACCCATGTTTCCGGATGCCGGACCCTTTCTTCGACTTCTCATTGGAGCTAGCTTGGCTTGATTTCTGAAGCTCGCGCTTGTTGTACACCATCTTAATTCGGAGCATCGGCTCCGTACACGAGAACCGCCTGCAACACACAACGTTCAGAAAACGAGGTGCCAACGTTTATAATATTGTTGTTATATTACTATGATAACAATATAAACGTTGGAATAGCTCGTTGTCACCTCTTTACAAAACACCTAGTACCTAAAATAATCCTATCTGTTCATATTTATTTGAATTTCAGAAAAGGAACAGGTCATTAGACAATAACTATCACCATTTTACAGCTATAAGACTGGCGATGTGTTCAAATCAACGCGTCGTGAGTTACGCGCAGCTTCTGCGTCAACCGTCAAGATAATTCCATTGATAGTTGATAGAATTCGAGAAGAGCGAACGTGCGCGTCGCTATTGGGGTGCAACACGCACCGCACGCTTCCATCGCGGGTATTCGTGAAAATACAAATTTTTTAGGAAAACGGCTCATCGACGACGTCGTCGAATTTAACTTGATTTAGTGAACTTTGTCGCGGGTTCGATTCCTGCACGGAACAATTAATATTTGTGCGACCTACAAGTAGTTGTTCCGGGTCTGGCTGTTTGTGTATGTGAGTAAATGTTTGTAAACGCACACCCAATACAGGAGAAATTCCTGGGCAATGTTGTTAAAAAAAAAAGAAAAGAAAGAATGAATTGCTTCAATGGCATTTCATCTGCAGGCTGCAGCCAACCTGCGCGTCAAAGACATTTACATCGACTTGTGAAGCTGTTCACCTGTAGGGCTGGCCGGTCTCCAGCTTCCATAGTACCATCTCGGAGTTGTAGCTGGTAGAGACCAGTGTGAGGGGGTGCCGCACGGCGGCTGCCAACACGTCATCTGTGTGTCGAGTCTCCCAGCTCTTGCCGGTCGTCGACATGCCGGTGTCCTCGAACTCCACCACGTGCCGGTTCCAACCAATCGCCAGAATCCTGGTAATAACAATGAACTCTAAAGATATTACATGTTTTTGAGTTTTATTTGCATTCACTCTTGTCGTTCGCACATCTTGAGTTTACCACAACTTCATGTTACAGGATTTTTGTCATCATAGTTCCGAAATTGGCTTTTCACTAAATATTCTGTTTGGCGTGTCTTCTATTATCAAGAAAATTCTACAAGATCTTTCTATATTAACCGACAAATCTGCTCACCTGCCCTCCACCCAGAAGCAGCCGGTGACTTCGCACATGTGCTCAATGGACATCTGTCTTAAGCACATTCCTGTATTGAAGTTCCAAACCTAAGCAAAAATTAAAAAAAATAAATTAACCATCCATAACGATTATCGTTCAAGCCCGGTGGTAATTTATGAATTAAGTGTGCTATTTTTTTTAAATCATTATCAGCAGGTTCAACTCGTGAGGTCAAGCGATCAGGGAGAAAAAATTGGAGAATATGCCACCGAATTTGGCAAGACATAAGCGTGTGAATTTACCCGACAAATACAACACCCAGTCAACACAGATTAGCTGAATAAATTTTGCGTAAAAGCAATTCTTTTGACTTTAAGCTGGATAAAGTATTTGTATAACTTCTGTGTAAGCGCTTATACAGATGATATTCAAGCAATTTGGGCACAAAATATCTTGCTTCAATTTGGATAACATTTGATTAATAGCCACATAGCAGCTGAATAAATGTACAACACACTGAATATCTTCTGCATAAATTCTGATTTTTCTTTAGTCCAGAAATTATACATATTTTATGCAGTTGTTAATTTGTGAGTTTAGATATTCAAATGATATTCAAAATTCCGATCTCAGGAGTAGTTTTACAAAGAAATTATGCAAGTAAAAAAATTATCCTTAAATGTATTTTTTATTGTGACGAAATTATTTTGTGTTACTTAGTTCAAAAAATTGTATGTCTTCAAAAATTTGGTACCTAAGTAAATTATTTCATACATTTTAAGTAAGTTTAAGGTGAATTATATAAACGCATGGCACTTTACTGTGAATTATCAATATGATTATTGTAAATTTTTTGAGCGCCTTAAGATAAAGCTACAATTTAAAAGATAAACAAATGTGAAATAATATTGAAATTAAATTATCTTTACTTTTTATCAAATTTCAGTCCCAGCAAATAATGAGAATCAAATTTTGTATAACTGCTTATGTTTCCTACTCACTAAACAAAGTGTTTCATAAGATAAATGTTGAGGATTTTTATAAAAAGAGGTTATGTCGAACGTTAGTTAATGGCGGACAGCCAATTTGAATAAAAGTGTCTATTTCAGTGATTATTTTGCATATTTCTGCATAATAGTTCACATACGACTACATATCCAGAAATTATTAGGTTTAAAGTACAATAATTATACATTTCTCAGAGAAAGATCTTAAATTACATAATGCAGTATACTCTTATTCAGCTTTTTAGGGTTCTTTTTTATAGAAAATAAATCCATGAATATTTGAATATTTAAACATACGATATCTTCAACTAATCAGTTATTTGCTGCTTAAGATACCCACATTTGTAACTGATATTGTTTTAAGCTGAACATAAAGACAATTGTACGCTTATAGCGCTATAAGTTAGGTAAAACAAGGAGTTTATTTCCAATTATGCAGAAGTCAGCTGTGTAAAGAAGAAAAAATCTAAAATATTCAGCATCTGAATAAATTAGTACCATTTCGTACACTATGCAGCTTAAAGAAAATGTTTCGTCTAATATTCAGCGTTTTGCTGTTTAACTGCTTTGTTTAAATATGTTATACAGGACAATGCAAAAACTTCAGCTACTGTGCAGATAATAGCTGATTCAATTACTTTTATTTGAATATCGCTTGTTTAGCAGATTCTACTCTTGATTACTATTCAGCTTAAAAAAATACCGCGAGCTTTATACAGAATTTAGTAAGCTTGCAACATTATTTTATTTTAAGAACTCTCTTATTCAAAATAAAGCCATAACATCAGCTGTAATACAAAAGTAATAAAGCTTGACACTGCTTATTGTGGTATATTTTCGCTACTATCTGGCTTATGTGTTGACTGGGCAGTTTTCGGAAACCTGGATAAAATGAATTCGAAAGTTTATACACACAAATCGCAGTGGAGTTTGCCAAGCTGAACTGTGGTTGGACTTAGTGAAGGACTATAAAATATTGTACTCGGGCTTTTAAAGGGTTAACACTATCGAACCTTGAGCTCGCCGTTTCTGGCCCCTGTCAGCAGCAGCAGGTAGCCAGGGTCCAGGCATGAGGCGGTGATCTCCACCGGGATCTCCTCCCCGTGCAGCATCCGTACGTGCGCGTCGCGAATCAGTACGTTGCGTTTGCCTGCACATAACCCAAAAAGCGATATGAGCACTTCGTCTGGTATACCGTGGATAGCCAGTCCCGCTGTCAATCCTGCGGACTAGCTAATCTTTAAACCTTGCCAAAGGGCAAATTCCTACTTGACGTGTCCTCTTCTGATTTGTTCACTCATGTCTATCTAATTGAACCTATTACGTTTAAATTAAGGTAACTCTTAAGCTTTCAATGTAAACAAAAACGCAGATCACTTACCAGTAACTGGATTCCAGTTGATGATAATGCTATCCATGCCGCAAGTAATTATGATTTTGAAGAGTGGGTTGTAGAGAATCTGGGATACAGCTCGTGAGTGTGTAAAGCCGTCAGTGTGGAGCGGGTTCAGCTGCTCGTCCAGCACCACAGTGGCTATCTTCATGCACGCGAGGATGAACTCGCGGGTGGCTCGGTTGTACACGGCAGATATGGGTGAGCGCTCGCCCACTATTGCTGGGATGTCGATGTACGTCTACCGAAGGGCATGGATGGGAAAGCAGTTCAGATTAGTAAGGAATGAGTGAGAAAGTATAGAACACCTACTTAGTTATTAAACATATAAATTAATGCGATAGTTCAAAGTAGGAATTACATTTCCCAACTAATAAAAACACCGAGCAAGAGCGAGTCGGACTCGCGCACCGAGGGTTCCGTACCATGATATGTTTTTAAATTTTCATCGGCGAGGCCTTACTATATTCAATCAGAGAATTTTAACATTACACACTGCGCTGCGGTGTAGAATATTGCAGTTTTAGGTCCGCGCCATCTCTTGGTCGATAGTGGAACTAATGTAACTTTTGTTAATGATTTCTGAAAAAGTGTGCTATTTACCTTATTTAGAGACATTGTTTAATTTTTCCTGTAATCTTTACATAAACTTCTATCACGTGGAATAATTTCAGTTTTCTCTATGCAAATTTCGGAGATAAGGGGGAGGGAACGATATTTTTTTTTACATTTATAATCATAAGTCAAAAAATATGCGGTCGAAAAAAAATAAAAGATATTTGAGAATTTGCAAACTGCGCTCTTTCATATGATACCCTACATAACCTAGTTGCCCCACTTTGAATTTTTCAGACACCCTTTTAATCCCTGTTGCAACAAAAAAAAATGCAAAATAGTTGGGTAAACGTTAACTAAAACTATTCTAAATTTCAAGTTGATAGCATTAGTAGTTCTTGAGATATCCAACTGTGACAGACGGACAGACAGACAGACTGAGACCCGTGGAGTGAGCTGTTAGTGTCATATCCCACTGATTAGGGATTGACCAAGCAAACATTTACAATCATAATCCAGATTATATAATAATAACATTTTTTATGTTAATAATTATTTTAGTCCTAAACATCAATGTTTTATTTTAATTATTGTTCATGCGTGAGGCACTCGCGCCTCAGGCTGTATAAGGACTAGTCTAGGAAAAAAGAAAAAAAAAACAAGAGACTACGACTAAGTTTCTGTTTTGATATTTTATTTAAAAACCTCATAAAATAGTAATGTTTTGCCAACTAAAATACTAGCCTCGAAATTATATAAAATTATCAATAGAATTTGCATAAAAAATATTACTAAAATCTCGATTATGATTGTAAATGTATGCTTGGTCAATCCCTAGTATCAGGTTGGATGACACTGACAGCTCACTCCACGCTCACTTCACCTAAGTTTTCACGGTGAGATAGTTACAGAATCGCACTGCTAGCCCGGGTCGACGCACTATGGGCTCAAACCGTGCGTACCGTCTCAAAAATAGGTTTTCATAATGTTCGATATTGAATATTTCGTTAATGCACACGTCTAACTAAATGTCCAATGTATATTATGTAGTAGTTTAAATCTATTATTTCTAAGTTTTTACTATTAGACTAAGGCTTGCAAGTTGACGCTTAAAATTAAGTGAATTATGTAGAACACAATTCCTCCAGTTCGCATGGTCATATTTTCATTAATTTCACAGCAAATGTGTAAGTGTGATATATGGTTAGAATCATTAGGAAGTACTCTAATTAAAAATAATTTAAGTGAAGCTTTTTGTGAAAACTGCAAAGGTATAGAATTTTTATTTCGGGGCCTAATATATTAACCTTATTAAAAACTTCAATTAGACTTTTGACAGTTAGCCGTGTCTACCCATGACGTAATTTTGGTAGTGTTACATAGAGCAACTTACACAGAAGTCAGGGCAAAAAAAAAATTCTGCCCGAATCTGCCCCCCTTGAAATAAATCGAAAAATCCCAGATGAGGGGAAAATACAAAATATTTCAAAAAATATTTTAAGTTGTGATTGATGCGATTTTTGAACAATTAGATTATTTTTGACCTCTAATTCTTCAATAATATTATCTATTTACAAAAAATTTAGGTAAAGTGGGAGTACTGGGTAATATTTTTTTTTTATCTTCAAGACAGATGAAGTTAATGTTATGTAGGGAGGAAATGGTGGTTAATTTACCAAGTGGGGATGTGATGGTTCATCGGGACAAAGTGAGTATAAACAAGTTTTAACAGATGAGAGTGACTTAGTCTCAGATGCAAATTTATTTTTAGCGTCTTTGGTACCGATAAAGCTGACTGACGCAGAAACGAATGAAGTTATTTGGAAAAACCCGGCTTGTTCTTCTATTCGTTATTGCCGACCAATCCTGATGGAATTTGCTAAAGAAACCCCCGAGAAAACCCGATCAGTGGTTGGTGATATTAGGGGTCAAATTGAAAAATTGCGAACTTCAAAGATACACAAGGATGAACAGGTCATTGAAATAAGGCACGATCTATTCCTAACTATGGTGGATGGAAAAGTTACACAAGTTTTAACTGACACAAGTTCTGGAGCTGTGTGTACAGTGTGTGGGGCTAAACCAAGCGAAATGAATAATTTGAAGAAGTGAAGCTTTTTGTGAAAACTGGAAAGGTATAGAATTTTTATTTCGGGGCCTAATATTTTAACCTTATTAGAAACTTCAAATAGACTTTTGACAGTTAGCCGTGTCTACCCATGACGTAATTTTGGTAGTGTTACATAGAGCAACTTATACAGAAGTCAGGGCAAAAAAAAAATTCTGCCCGAATCTGCCCCCCTTGAAATAAATTGAAAAATCCCAGGTGGGGGAAATACAAAATATTTCAAAAAATATTTTAAGTTGTGATTGATGAGATTTTTGAACAATTAGATTATTTTTGACCTCTAATTCTTCAATAATATGATTATTTTAGAAAGTATAATTAGACATTTTGCTGTTCTGCCTATAGGTAATTTATCTGAAGATGCCCAAGAATCTCGAAATAAAGATTACAAAAAAGTCAGATTGTATCACGCAAGAAAATGCTCTAGATCAGCAACGAATCAAGACGTATTTCATGGTCTGCTATTTACATCAGATCCTTATGTATCAAGTATCAGAAAACCATCAGTGACTATTTCCAAGGAATTGTTAGACGAAGCCAAGAACCTTTTGGATATTTAAGTAGAAATAGGTATTACATTAATTAAAAAATATAGGTTTTTGGAATTAATTATTATATTATATTTGTTATTTAATTAAATTTTAGATTTATATATAATAAAAATATATATATTATAGTAGTAATATCATAAAACTGTAAAATTGTAATTGAATTAGCTAAACAAACTATGGTTTAATATTAAAGAAATACATTTCTATTTTTGTTTTATTTTTTAAATATTTTTTATTCAACATTTGACAAAACATGTTTAATAATTGGATTGTATATATATTCGAGATACTACGTGCCAAATTTGAGCTATTTATTTCAATTAACATAAAAGTTACAGATTTTTGAGACGGTACGCACGGATCGGGCCCATAGTGCGACGGCGCGTTGTGTTCCACGCGCGCCTCAAAGAGATGTCAGCACTAACTGACGGGGTCCGCTAGGGCCGATGCCTGCCAGGGTCGCGGGTTATTCGAAAGGGATACCGTGGTCCCTGGCACAGGCAACTGAATGAACACGGGTGGGTTTTAGTCAGTAAAAGTCTGACACGCCCTCCCGCCCCGCCCAGAGCGGGAGAAGTTATTTGATAATTTCCCACCCAAAAAAAAAGGTTCCTTTTTACCATTTTGGTACGGAACCCTAAAAATTAAGCAATTTAATCACACTAATATTATAAAGGCGAAAGTTTGTGAGTGTGTGTGTGTGTTTATATGTTTGTTACTTCTTCACGTTCAAACGGCTGGACCAATTTTGATAAAATTTGGTATGGAGGTAGCTGGCACTCTAGATTAACATATAGACTACTTTTTATCCCGATATTCCCACGGGATCGAAACTTATGCGGGTGAAACCGCGGGATGCAGCTAGCTGAAAATAAATTCAAATATAGGTACATAGAATGCCAATACCTACTTAGTTACTTTATATCTAGGCAGATGGTGAAATAGGAAACGAATAAATGAACTCGGTTTACACCCTTACTTGTGTGCACGTTTGACTTTGCACATCCCACACTTTGATAGTTCTATCTCTGGATAACGAGTAGATGGTCTGTCCGTTATTCTGCAGCACGATGCAGGTGATACCAGCGTGGTGCCCGATGAACATCGCACTGGCCTTAACTGGCACAAACGCATTCCACACTCGCACCACGCAGTCGGGACCTCCTGTCACCAGCACATGCGTCTCCTCGTCAAACGCAAAGCATTGGATACCCTGAAAAATTAATGGCTTCCATAATAACCCTTGGCCACGAACAGTGAAAGATAAATAGTTATGGAATATGTAGCAATTTTCAATAGTACTTAGCAGAGCTCTTTGTGATGGAGGTCAGGGGAAGTACTTCCACTATTCCTATTTTGCGACCAAGCACCATTGCTGCTGTCTGCCGGTTTGAAGGGTACAATGCGTGCCACGAAAGATGAGTCTTGACACACCACGTGTTTTGACATGCGCAGAACACGATTTTAGTTATCTTTAGCGGTATGAGGTCTGAGTGCGGGACGGGACCGGACGTCATAGGGGCGGCGGAAAGAGCGGGGGAGGCGGGGTCAAGTCTCATCTTTCGTGGCACGCATTGTATGGGTGTAGTGTGCAACTACATAGTCCAGAGAATGCGACTAGAATAGTTTACTAGCAAAAGAAAGAGAAAACAAAAATAATATGCACACAAAACTCGCCTTTTCTACTCTGAACATGTTACGTGTCTTCGAGCCATACATGTCGCATATGAGCAGTGAGTCGTAGCAGGTGGCGCAGGAGACCACGCAATTCAAAGACTTGTAGTATGACACCTGCCGCACCCACTCCGCGTGCATGTGGGGCAGCTCCACTAGATGCAGCTTTGGTAGCAGGTGAGGCTGCAATCACAAACGAATTGCTCAAAGTGAGAGCACGAAGGAGGAGAGGAGAGATAAACGTTGACAAATAACTTCACATATTGTGGCGCTCTACTCTCTTAGGGCCCGTTCACATGTACCACATCCACACCTCATCGCAGCGACAAAATGTGGGCAACCAGAGGTTACGTGTGAATAGTGTCGCTGCAGCTTTTTGCAGTTGCGTTGTTGGAACTACAAAATAAAATCAAATGGTCGACGCAAGTGCGCGGTCTCGCTGATGGTCGTTGTGGTCGCGAAACTGTCGCCGACACGGTTGATTTTGATTGCAAAATATGGACGATATGAATAAACAATTAATTTTCGTACAAATGTGTCCGACCAGGTTCATGGGGTGGTAGTGGTCCGTCTGATCGGGCCCTTATCGTCCCAGTATTATATCTGTAGGTGTCTGCCAGAACATTAAAATCATGCGAAAAATAAGATGAAAACCCGTTTCTGCAGATCTATGTGTCGTAGCGTTTGCGTGGCACGTCCGGGCTCGTTCTGGAAGGGCCCGCGCAGCACCGGAGAGAACAGCAGCACCCGCAGGTTGCCGCCCACGTCGCCACAGATCAGCATGCACTGCTCCTTCAAGTCTTTTCCGAAGTGATAGTACATCGTGCAAATCTGTGAAATTGACTACCTAACTATAGAGCCTAGTTGTCAACATAAAATAAAGTCCTCTAACAAGGAATGTTCTATGGTAAACACAAAGGTATAACCTACTCGTAGGTTTCTTCATAGTATATGCACACAGTGAAACCCAAAATCTATTAAAATAATATGTTTTCTTGCCATGTACTCCCAGCTCGTGATGACGATCTTCAAGGTGAAGGTCTTGGCGGTGCAGTCGTAGAAGCGCAAATCCCGCTCCGTGGAGCTGGTGACGATGATGTTCACGTCCGGCATGCACACCATGTCCGTCACCCACGTGGTGCGTACTTTCAGGTGTGCTGTGGGAGTCATAAGTACCTACCAACTTACATTATAAAGACTAATTCATAAATATGCACTCCAGATCATGCTGACAGGCTGACTTTATTATAAAATAATTTAGCATCATCTAGGAAGATCTATGTATAATGTATGTGCGCGGCAAGTTTGCCTGCGTGACAGCCGCGTGTCTAGCGTGACAGCGTGACAGCCGCGTGTTCAGGACGGCGCTGTGGGACAGATACTCATGAGTGACAGCGTGACAGCCGCGTGTTCAGGACGGCGCTGTGGGACAGATACTCATGTGTGACAGCGTGACAGCCGCGTGTTCAGGACGGCGCTGTGGGACAGATACTCATGAGTGACAGCGTGACAGCCGCGTGTTCAGGACGGCGCTGTGGGACAGATACTCATAGTGACAGCGTGACAGCCGCGTGTTCAGGACGGCGCTGTGGGACAGATACTCATAGTGACAGCGTGACAGCCGCGTGTTCAGGACGGCGCTGTGGGACAGATACTCATGAGTGACAGCGTGACAGCCGCGTGTTCAGGACGGCGCTGTGGGACAGATACTCATAGTGACAGCGTGACAGCCGCGTGTTCAGGACGGCGCTGTGGGACAGATACTCATAGTGACAGCCTACAGCTACAGGCTCATTGCGTAACACTAACAGCAGTAGCAATGGCCTTCATTTTGGCAGTTCAACAACATTCATTGCGTTATCTACGTTGTTGAGCAGAGAAATGTTTTGAACATATATGTACATATGTGGCAATGGATTAGCCATATCCTTAAAAATGATTCAGATTAAGATTGATAGTGTTACGCTATTAGGGTGCTGTTAGGGACCTAAACTAAGGACTTGAACTTAAATTACAGTCCACTGCATTTTGAGTTCAAGTCCTTAGTTTAGGTCCCTAACAAATGATCCGGCTCGAAGGACCATTTGTTAGGGACCTAAACTAAGGACTTGAACTCAAAATGCAGTGGACTGTAATTTAAAATAATATAATGCAAAATAGGTGCAGTGGTTGCCGGAGGCGCCCGAACAGGTGCTGTACTGTAAGGTCAGCAGGACAGGCAACAAATACATAATTATAATAATAGCAATATCTTTTGTGACCGTTCACCGTTCAGCGAGCGTTTAGGAGTTTAAGTAGACTTTTATGTGCCGTCAGGCAAATTAGAACCTCCCACCCAGACTGAGGAAAGACAGTACCTACAGGTATGCGAAGGTGATCGAAATGCTACTAACGGCTGGAGGAGAAGGCAGTCCTCAGCAGCTTCATGTCGAGCGACCACCAGTTGATCATGCCGTCGCGGCTCGCCGTTATGTATGTGCCTTGCATCGGGTCCGTATTGCGATTCTATATCACACAGTAATATCGGTCACAATGCAATGCTCATAATTAATTACTGACCTATTTAAACGCAGATAGGTACTACAAGTTCCTGTCTTATTCGTATCCATTCCATATTCCATCGACTAAAATGTTAACAATCTAGTTCGGTCTCGTATTATTTATTTAAATTTTTTGTTAGTAAAAAAATCAAGGGTTGAATCAAGTCCTTCGCTGGTTATTAATAGTAATTTAGAATTAAGGACCTTGTCGACATCTGGACTGAAGGTTATTCGTGATATTGGGTGCCTGTGTTGTGAGCGTATGATAGCGGGCAGGCCCATGATGGGCGGCTGCAGCGACTCCCGCTGGTTCTCCGCGTCGTTGCCGAAGTAGCCCAGGATCAAATGGGACACCACCTCCTCCCAGTCGACCTCGCCCGTGCGGCTTGTGTTTACCTGGTCGAGTAATCGACTGCTTTAATATGATATCTTATACTTAATATTATAAAAATATTATCTCATACTTAATATTATAAATTCGAAAGTAACTCTGTGTGTCTGTATGTTACCTTTTCACGCCTAAACCACTGAACGAATTTCGATAAAATTTGGCAGAAAGATAGATAGCATCCCGAGGAAGGACACACGATAGTTTTTATTCCGATATTTCCATGGGAGCGACATTTATGCGGGTGAAACCGCGGGGCGCTGCTAGTAGTAATATAATAATTACAGTGCGTAACGCCGCGCGCCGGCCTAGTATGAACACCTATGCAGTGCGAGCTTCTGAGACTACATGAGATAAAGAGAGTGGAACCTGACTAGTTTAGTCTAGGTACTCATAATTTTGGAGATTGTCCTGAAGTCCCTTCTCAGTTATCCGTATATTATAACGTCACATTCTGGGATTTGAGTTCATGGCATCCTGTATTTTCTACGCATCTATGACTTATGTTATGAGCTGCTAACTTTCAATGCTTATGTTATGTTATATGAGGTATATTAGACACCTACTTTCATAAAGAGTATTTTAAAATCTTCATCGTCGTAGTCCACATCAAGCAAGGACTTCAGAGCAGCTCTAAACTCCAAAGTTGTCATTTTGTTACCGAATGCCTCTCGAAATGCATCTCGGATCCTCTCCATGTCCTTCATGCTGCACCTCTCGTGGAGCGCCGCGTTGCGCCAGCGCGCCCGGGCGGCGGCGGTCGCGCTGTCTTCAGTCTTGATAGACATGCAGCTCAACACATCACTAATTTCTTGTGCCATTATTACTTATTTATATTACTTATTTATAATACTAAAATTACAACTCTAAAACGA
The DNA here is from genome assembly GCA_963855955.1 of Luperina nickerlii. Lineage (NCBI taxonomy): Eukaryota > Metazoa > Arthropoda > Insecta > Lepidoptera > Noctuidae > Luperina > Luperina nickerlii. The sequence continues at coordinate 23,744,273 of OY979670.1, forward strand.
TGGATGGTAAAACTTTGATTATAATAAAATTATTAAGTATTATTCAATTATGAATTGTTCCAACAGACAGATTTATGACATCTTGCAATGGCTTGTACTGTCAATCAAAGTAGGTAGCAAAGAGTAATAATAACTAAGCTATAAATGTACCTATCTAAAAAGTAGGAAAGAATTTAGTCGTTCCAAGAACAATATGGTCAGGTTATGAACAGTTGATGACAGAATCAAACTGGAAAGCGACCGCCGCGGCACCGTATCAACTCGATCCATCAGTATTCTTTGTATGGAAAGTCCCTACTGTAACGCGCACTAATCGGAATCGTAACTTAATCGCCTCGCCTCGGGACAATCTCACGAATCGCCGACGAGTCGACGTATCGGAGCTTTTGATCCGCTTTGGTTACGTAACGTTAGGTTGACGCCTGTTTGACGGCGAGGTTGCGTGTTTTACCATTTTGGTACGGAACCCTAATACTGACGCCGACCTACTGAGCCTACGAGTACATAGAGAAACCAAACCGAAGTGCAAGTTTAGCACTTAGTTAGTCCTGACGGGATGCGTGCAAATACCTACACGAAACTATGAGACAGTTTATCAAAATAGTACCTAATTAACGAAATACTTTAGGTAGTGGTTGCTCCGGCCACTGTGATCGCATAGACCTTGAGGATGATCTATCCGCATGGTACGGATTTTTAAGAGATGAGGCGACACTGATTGTCATTCTAAATGTACATCAGAACCAGTTGCTACAGGTACCTCCTTCTGCAGTCATTGGTATTGATCACTGCAGATTTGTTTGAGTTCTCTATGGAGCGTAGGCTTAGTTCCATGTCCACTGCGATCAGACTAGTGAATAGTTGAATATCCAATTCGCGTTTTAGCAAATATAATGACTCTTCTCTCCTCCCAAAGTTGACGTCATAGACATGGTCCCTAAGAAGTCGGTCGGTAGGTCGCGAGGTCGCTTATTAAAGATGCTACTCACGGTTTTACCCAACTAATCCATTGCAATTTCGACGTGAATACGTCTTTAAAATTGCTTCCATAGTGGGAGGCAAGTCAAAAAAACCAATGATAACAATATCGGGGGATACATACAGTTATACCTTCATATCTATTATCTCCATTCTAAATTCAATTACACCATTGCATAGCTAAAGGATGAAAGTATTCATTACTCTAAGTGAGGACTGTGACGCATCGCGCACAGGTGGAGGGGGAAACGCCGCTATTTTGAGGTCATTTTGCTGCGTATCGAGATTTCCACTTAGTATAACTTTTGACTCGGAAAAGCTAGTTTCAACCGTCAGCTCTCGTCAAAATCTATCGATTGTATACAAAACATTAGTGTAAAATAGTGACAGTGAATATAAAGTGTTAAAAAAATAGAAAAATAATATCAAAAATATATAATGTCGGCCTATACGCGTCAAAAAGCCAAATCCAAATACAGAGATCGTATACAAAAAGGAAAGGGCTTCTCAAGAGCAATCGAATGGTACCAATAAAACACCATATGACCGAATCAAGCAGTGCCTGGACCCTAAAAGAATGAATGCGGCCGAGCGGATCAACCCCGTTACGTAAACGTATTCACGTACAACACGCGGCCTTGTCTATGACACAGCTACACCCCATTTTTTTTCTAAATAATCATGCTCATTCATTGATCATATTTAATATATTGACTACATATATCAAAGACATTGTAAAATTGTAGAAAACTATCAATCATAATATAAAGTTATCAAACGTAAAATGATAAATAATATTATATAAAATTCAAAAACATACTGTTTTTCCTACAAAAAGTATATAATAGGGATATGTTAACGTCGTCGTTACTTTCCCCGTCCGCGACGGATGGTCCTCATCCGCATGCCGCGGACTGTTCACTGCAGCGAGTCGTACTATGACACCTGCCGCACCCACTCCGGATGCACGTGCACGAGCTCTTTCAGACGCAGCTCTGGCAGCATGCGGGGCTGCAAGAAGCCCAGGTTTTAAGTGTGGAATACTAAAGGCTCCCACTTTAAATCATACGAAATAACCACATTAGCCCACTTTAATTTTAGGATCCGGTAGTGACAGCTGTATAAGTAATTAGGTATTTAAGTAATAATTAACCGTCTTTTGCAGGTAGACATGTCGTAGAATTCTCAAAGCCCGTCCAGCATCGCTCCAGAAGGGGCCGCGCAGCTTCGCCGAGAACAGCAACACTCGCACGTTGCCTCCGACGTCCCCGCAGATCAGCTTGCACTGATCCACATCTTCCTTATGGAAGTAATAGGACATGGTGCAGATCTAAGAAATGTGCATATTTATTGTTATTGATTGCGCATAATACTAATACACAATAAAAAAACCGGCCAAGTTCGTGTCGGACCACGCACAATGAAGTGTTCCTTAGTTGGAATGAATGTATCCCAAGAACAAACTTAACATTGTAGTTGAAAAAAATTCAAGACCACAGACTTCGTATATACGAAGTCTGCGGTCTTGAAACATGTAGGTTTTCCTGTAATCTATAGGTATAGAACTTTTTTCAGTATTTTTTTTTTCAAAATTTTAGGCTCAGTAGTTTTGGAGATGAGGAGGAGTATGGTCTATTTTCGTCTATTTTCATAAATAACTTTAATAAAATTTACTCTAAAATTATAAAAGAAGAGCCTTTACTTTATTTGCCAAATGCTGACTACCTACTGTGAAACATCTATAGGTAAATTGGAAGTATATGGATGGTACTTATTAAAAAAAATGTTTTTAAAATTGTTTGTCTGTCTGTTTGTTCCGGCTAATCTCTGAAACGGCTGGACAAAGCAGCGGCAAGCACGCAGGTAAAGCCGCAAGCAGAGGCCAGCAATATTTTAAATTTAGACCACTAATTAAACCATCTACGGTATATACAGGGTGGAATTTCCGAAGCGTACCTGGAGGAAGAGTACTCTCAATACTGAAGACAGCTAATTTAACTCAAAGTAAACATTCCTTTATTTTTAAAAAGAAGCAAAACTGAATTTAAGGATTTTTGAAAATACCCTTACCACACCCGGGAATCGAACCGACTAAAATCCGAAAAAATTGCATCCTATACTTTTACGGCACCTATCAATAGTGTCAATCATAAGGATCAAAATCCCTAGCAAACATCAAAGGAGAATCATAAAATCCAAACTTATAAATTCAATGGGACAAGATGAAGCAAGACAAACAGATCGTAGAAATCACACAAATATGTACAAATAACGGTTACGAGAATAAATATCGATCCAAAAGTAGAACAATAAAATACGGCGTACCTCAAGGCAGTGTGCTTGGACCACCCCTCTTTTTAATATACATTAATGACCTTCCCGGACACATAAACCACCCTATGGTACTATTTGCTGACGACAGCACAGTAGTAGTTCAATGTGACGATAATATGACTTATGAGAATGAAATAAATATGACATTAAATACAATAATATCTTGGTTCAACAATAATAATCTTTTAATTAATTTAGACAAAACTAAAATCATGCATTTTTACCAGAGAATTCCAAGTAAGATCCCTGAAATTCAGTATTTAGGGAGTCCAATAGAGTCAACTACTGTTGCCAAATTCCTTGGCATCGTAATTGATAACAATCTGACATGGAGATCCCAAACAGACGAAATTTGTAAAAAAATGAATAAATTTGCATATGTTTTATATAAACTATCAAAGACTGTCAGCCTAGAAGCTGTACTAACAGCTTATCATGGTTATGTTGCATCAAGACTTAGGTATGGCATAATGTATTGGGGCAACTCCGTCGATAGAGATTTTATATTTAGAGCTCAAAAAAAATGTATTAGATCCATGTGTGGCCTAAATAGCACCGATAGTTGTCAACCGTTCTTTAGAAGCCTGAACATTCTTACCCTACCATCACTGTACATCTATGAAACAAATGTATTTGTCAAAACACACGTCTCACAGTACAAAGTAGCTTTTAAAAGTTACTATCGAAAACTAGTTACGAGACAAAAATAAGTTAGAGCTTGAAATCACACGTGGTAGAACAGCCTTAATGAATAAAAGCACTTTCTGTATGGCCACAAAAATATTTAACAAGCTACCTGAGACATTAAAATCTTTAAACCTTGACAAATTCAAAAAAGAGCTTATGAAAATATTAATTGATAAATGTTACTACTCGCTGAAGGACTATTTGGCCGACAGTTCTATAACGCCTCCTATAGATTAGTATTAGGTCATCTATTTTGACATTACTGTACCTATTTATTTAAATTTATTTACATTATTTTATTTTTTCCTGACATTTAAATTTTTGTTATTTCTTAAATTTTATTGTTGACAATTTGAAAATATTTATCATCATCATCAATATTTATCAGCATCGCTTACACTTTAGCATTCTTGTTTTTTTATAATTTTAATTGATAATGTTGCACGTAGATAATTAATAATTAAATGTAAAATTGATGATCATATTTGTACGCCAAATGGCAAAACATAGAGCGCATATGAAAATGTAACACCTGTTTGTAACCACCTATGTTAACAAATAAAGAATCTGAATCTGAATCTGAATCTGACAAGATTGGATATGTAAAAAATCAAAAGTTGACACCATTTACAACATTTTGAGCCATACATGTCTTAGACGAAGTATGTTTTTTATTTTTTTTCCCAGTTAAAGTCGGTACATTCGGGTAATGTCGAAAATCGGCATATTCCGAAAATTTCAATTTCCTACCGAACGCGACGATATCTTATAATGTGGCAACATTTACCTTGACGCCAGTTTAATACTCACCCCGCTTCAGTTGACTCAAGTCGCTACTTGTAAATGTACGAGTCACAACGCCGCATTTCTCGCAGTGTGTCATTTTTCGCGCGTTTTCAGTTATCGGAATTACACGAACATTGTTATCTCAGAAATTTGGTAGGTTATTATTTTAACTGATTGTTTTTTTGTTTAATAGATTATCGTTTTTAATATAGTTTTTAATGGGTTCGCGCATCCTAGGTATCTTTTTCTGTTTTTATTGAAATTACCCGAAGACGGGTAAATCCGAATCAAAAATGATTCGGATTTAGCCGATGTTGCTTTTCTATGGAGATTGTCAGCGGTTCTCAATCTATAATTTATTTGGGTAATTTCGATGGTAGGTTAGTTCTGTCTAAACGTGATATACCTGCAGGGGGGTGTCATTTCACAGTTTAGGTCTGATCGGCCGGCCCGCCTATTGGTAAGCAAATGGCAGTCGGTTGCCACTCGGCTAGCATGCTCGACATGTCTCGCGCGTATTTGAATATCGTATCGACAGTGATTTGTTATACCTAAACTTGTATTTTGTTCAGGAGTGATCCTTTTGTACGCTAGTTCTATTACTAATACTGTGATATAAGCACTAATCTACATGAGTTTTTTAATACAATCGCTATACAGACGGAGTTATTTTTGTTCTTTTGACAATCAAGACACGGAGTTCTTGTTGTGCTACTCAAACTTGACAGTAAAATATAGGTACCTACGTCATTGCAAATTATTATTGATAGTTTTCGTAATTTATTTATTTAAGGACAACCAACAAAGCATACACAAAAATAATTATAAACACTGATTGTTATAACTTGTCAAAATTTATTTTATAAGTTTTGAGAACTTCTTTGTTCAGTTTTTTTTTTATCTAAAACCTCGAAAAAGGCTTTATAATTTGTTTATGTTATTCAGGTGTCAGAGAGAGGCTCATCTATTTTAGTGTGCATAACTGAGTTATCAAGTTAACATTTTTGTTTAATTTATATGTCAAATTTATATGTCAAAAAATTTAATTATAAAATTAACCCACTTACAAGTAGAAGTGGGTTAATTTTATAATTCAATTTGACTATTTATTTGTGATTTTGCTACGTAAGTAGTATTTTAATTACTTACTTAATTTTCAAATAAATCTTTATTTTTTATTATATTAAGTCTTATTTTCAAACCCAAGACCCATGATTATTTCCATTCTTATTACAGAAAATCTTAAACATTTTGATCGGATCTCAGCAGTCGCGACCCGGCAGCGCTGCCGAGTCGCGACTGCCGAAACTGCCCACCTCTTTGTATGGATTTGTATGCAAAGCTCTTCGATGCAAGCTGCCCGTCCCCGCGCTGCCGGGTCGGGCTACACGACCGCGTACCTACATCGGAAGGGGTAGCATACAAATCCATACAAAGATCTGAATGTTACTTTTAGTAGGATATGCGATCATTTTGATTACGATATAATAATATCTTTTAAACTATGAGAATAATCGCGTGAGTAAAAGAATCATATCAGCTCTGTACCTGCTAAAAGATTGAGAACCATTTACCCTTGCGACGGGTAATTCCGAAATACAAGTTTCACACAAACGTGTTTAGGTTATTCTATGACAAATATCGTGAATATTATTTTTGGAGGATAATTACGATATAAAAAGAAATATGTACCTTTTGTCAAAAGTGAATAAAGTCCACTTTTAACTGTAATTCGGAATTGCCCGTACATAATTCGAAATTACACTAGTGCAAAGAAAAAAAAGGAGGTTTTAAACACTTTTTTTTAAACTACTACGATATTTATGAAAGATCTCCGAATAGAGCTCTAGGCTATACATTCAAAAAGACGAAATGACTTCTTTAGAAGACATATAATCCACTGCTTCTGTCTGGTTCATCAAAATACAAACATTCCATCAATTTGTCTGAAAACCATTCGATATTACCCGAATGCACCTTATGTTATTTTTGACTAAGGGCTGATTTTTCAATCAACTGATAACTTTATTCGAGGAATAATTTTGAAATTTTGACAGTTATTTCATACAAAAACTGTCAAACGACAATTTTATTTCTCGAATAAAAGTTATTTGGCGATGGAAAAATCAGCCCTAAAGGTTAAAAACATACTTCGTCTAAGACATGTATAGAAAATACGCGCATTGACGTGGAGTTGCGGACGCCATCCCGTATTACCTATCTTAGACATGTATGGCTTAAAATGTTGTAAATGGTGTCAACCAGTTCCAAACATCCTCTATAACTACTTCGGCTAAATGGGCAAACTAAATACACTCGCTGGTGGTACGCCATTTAAAACAATCGATATTATAAGTAAAAAAAAATAAGCAATAAAACGTAAGTAAAGAATTTTGTCAACAGCTTCATGTCGAGCGACCACCAGTTGATCATGCCGTCGCGGCTCGCTGTTATGTATGAGCCTTGTATCGGGTCTGTAGTACTGCGATCCTGCCGGTCGATTCTGTAAAAATCTCACCGTGAAAACTTAGGTGAAGTAAGTTTGTTTTTGCTAGGAATTGACACTATTGACAGCTCACTCCACGCTCACTTCACCTAAGTTTTAACGGTGAGATTTTTACAGAATAGCACCGCTGTGTAGGTACGGATGATAAATGCGTGACTAGTATCATGAATATCAAGCAATAATGCTGGGGAAACGTTATAAACATGATGCCGAAATGATCATAAGGTATTTTTGTAACTTATACATAATGGATAATACCCGTACGCAAAATACGCGCATTGACGTGGAGTTGCGGACAACAGCCCGTTTTACCTATTACCTTTTTACCTTATACATAATGGAATGATCATTAGGTATTGCTGTAACTTATACATGATGGAATGATCATTAGGTATTGTTGTAAGTTGCAGGATGGTAAGTTACATACGGATGACTATTAGGAGCATGGTTTGAAAAGATACAAACCTTGACAAGATCAGGGCAGAAGCAAAAAAAAAAAAAACAAAAAAACAAAAAAAAAAAAACTCTGTGCTAAATAAATGTATTTTCTTTCTTTAAGCATATCCTGGATATAGGAAGCCTGTGTTCCGAGTGCAGTACAACTGGCCGGCCCAGGATAGGCGCCTGCAGCGAGCCCCGATGATTCTCTTCGTCGTTGCTGAAGTAGCCCAGGATCAGGTGGGGCACCAGTTCGTCCCAGTCTATCTCACCCGTGCGGCTTGTGTTTATCTATACGTAGGTATGTGAATGTCCCCGCAGCCAAACCGACTAGACATAATTAGATTATTGGAAAGCACTTTTCATGACTGAGAATAAATTGATTCAAAACTGGGTCGTCCGATCCGCTGTATAAATAGCCCTTCTTGGCAGTCGGGTGAAAAAGTTATAGGTAGTTTAAACGAAAACGTTGTAGGGGAACATTCAGGTGCCCCTGTATTATTGTCCATGCTCCATTAAAAGAGCGCCCTATACGGCTACAGCCCTTGAAATGATGTGTCCAAGTGTGTCGAGTGGCGTAATCTGTATTAATTTACAAATTGAGCTTGATTATTATCTTATTAGAAATGTAGAAACCTTTAAGAATAATATTTTAATTCATCATCATCATACTCTATTTTTTTAAACATTGTTTTGAGAAGGTTTCTGAATTCGGTTGCCGTCATTTTGTTATTGTATGCCGCGTCAAACACATCCCAGTCATAGTGCATCGGTCGTGTAGGGTTACATTGTGTGAGCGGAGCGGTCTGATGTGGAACCTCCTGTTGAACTATCGTCAGAATCTCTGTCGTTTGCCAGTGATTCATAAAAATAAAGCACCAATACTCTTCAAAAATCCTAAAATAATATCTTACGATGATAAAAATGTGTATGAAAAATAAATAAAACTGTAGCCTGTACATTGGCCTTTGATATTTGTACTAGATTTTTGCTACAAGTGCATAATATAAGTTTGCCGCCCATTTGACAACATTAATCGGGTAGGTCCAGGAAGGGTTATGAGGTAGGTAGGTAGTGGCCAGTGGCGTGCCTAGCAGCCCCGGATCTACGATTTTTTCGAACCGGGGCAAAACCTTGATAGTGGCGCCCCCTCCCTTCAGTGTTTGAGAAAAACTTGCAAATTGTTGATTTCCACTACGATAATATATGATTTCACTAATAAATTACTTATTTTATTAACGCTGATTACTCGCAAACGCAATCAACCACATAAACAAACAGTGTAGTCACTTGACGTCCAACTGTTTGAATTTGTTCGGCTGGGCTCGTATAGGATATGTGACGAGGATTGCCCTAGGCAGAAAGATCACGGACACTACGCACGCGTTCAAAAATTTACTTGATCTGTTAAGATGCGTTCATAAATCACTTAGTATGTGTTCAAAAACTAACTGGGCGTATGGAAATAGAAAAGTTTGTTTTTCAAACATAAAGATTCGATTACTTGTTAAAAATCTATGAGATTGTAGGAAAAGAGGCTTCATTTGTTCGATATTTCGAATTCTTATCTCAAGGATTTGGCGCTCCCTTGAAACTGTCGCCAACTAAGGGATTGGCTGATTTTCAGTTATTAATGTTTGTGTTCGAGTTCATTGATTGGTATTTTTTTAATATATTTATTTATTTATAGGTTTAAGTAAGTTTGTTGTTGTGAATTATGATTTTATTAGGGCAAGCCGGGCTTTTCGGCTTCTATGAAGGTACCGCCCCTGGTAGTGGCAGTGGCTTTTGGAAATCACTCGGGGCGATGGCCACAGTCACCATCAGCCTAGCCTTTTCCCAACTATGTTGGGGTTGGCTTCTAGTCTAACCGGATACAGCTGAATACCAGATGGCTACAGAGTGATCGTCGAAATTCATCGCGGCTTGCGGTAGGAGTAAACTGGTAGAAATCGTCATGTATGTACAGACGCCAGCACATCAAGCTACTACAATCTGTCAAATTTCTTTAATAGATTTTCAACTTTATCGCTAAAGCTGATTGGGAAAATTTGACAGTTTCGGGTAGGTTGATGTGCTGGCGTCTGTACATAACGAAAAAAGCGTTATGCCCCGCCATACGACTTTGACTGCGTTCAGAGTTGCGAAATAATTGATTTGAGCGTGCTTAAGGGGCTTACAGCAGGTCGATTCTGTAAAAATCTCACCGTGAAAACTAAGGTGAAGTGAGTTTGTTTTTGCTAGGAATTGACACTATTGACAGCTCACTCCACGCTCACTTCACCTAAGTTTTCACGGTGAGATGATTACAGAATCGCACTGCAGGACCTAAACATAAAAAACGCAAGCATTAGAAACAATAAAAATATATGATCAACTACAGTAAACAAAGTCAGAAAAATATATGATATTCTTCAGGATATATGCTAGATAGATAATGTGTTGAAACATAATACAAATAATTTGGTACGACAGAAAAAAATCATGAAGATACCTCTAAAAACTTTATTTTTACAATAAAAACCATACTAATATACATACAATCATTCTTTTTTTTTGTCAGATTATTCTACAAGCAGCATATACTAAGTCGGGTCAGCGGGATTGTCCGAAAGGGTTACCGCTGGCTCGGAACATAAAGGGCTAAGGAAGGAACACGGGTGGGTTTTAGTCAGTAAGAGTCTGACACTCCCTTCCGCTCCACCCAGAGCGGGAGGGGTCATTTGATGATTTCCAATCCTCAAAAAAAAAAAAGCATCCTACCTAAATATATTTGTGTTTTAGTTTTTTAGTCCAAACAATAGATTTTTGTAATTTAATAGTTGCTTCATATTTTGCAATAAATTACCAGCGTTGTGTCATCGCGCTTCTCTTTCTTTTCTATGCAGTCCGACAGTGACCGCGCCTTAGGTCATGTAAGCCCCTTAAACCCGTACTGAATTAGCGTGAGCGCGATAATGATGTCCCGTGAATCGTCATAGATGACGCCATGACATGCGCCATCTTGAGATAACGCAGACCATGCCTTATAATAATATCACCATGAGCGCTATCAAAAATGATAGTATGTGTGTGTGAGGATATGTCAGTGTGTGTTTTGTTTTGGTTGCATCCTAATTTTAAATTAAACTAACGTGGCATTTTCGAAATTGTGCTTCTGGCTGACAGTCACCACCTAACTAAAGAAGAAGAACTGAATTATAAATGTGGAGTATAAACAAAGAAATATTGTAATAATATAGTTTTGACATTGAGTAAGCACTGTGAGCACGTTCACGAGCGTTCCGAATTGTTGACAGCTCTCAGCTGTTATAATCGTAATATCTAAATCGGAACGCATGTGAGATGATGTGAGCGCTGTGAGCGATTAAATAGCTAATTCGGAATGCGGCCTTTCAGAGATAGTTTTCATGGTTTTCGAGGGTACAACATGCCGATAGTGAGGTGAGGAGGTCAAAATGAAAATCCAAGATGGCGACAACCCTATGAGAACTTTAACTAACAACAAACAATGCGTAATAAATTCACACTTTCTCTCCCTGTCTATCACAGAGTACTTTTTGATAGAATCTGTCTATCTCATTCTATATAAATACGATACAACGATACAAGTGTTGTGTTTGCGTGCGAGTATCGTGTTCCCCGACCGCACAATTTTTTTTGCATAGTCACAAGTTCAATCAAATTCGTACGTCAATCTTCCTGTGACTGACTCCGTAAACTCATTTTCACTGTCATTACATTGAATTGAAGTTGACAATTTGAAATTTATGTTCTCCCAGTTCTCCTAACCTCAATATTAATTTTAGAATTTGTATTATTGCAATTTTCTGAAACAAAATGCTTCTAACACTGAGGCTGCTGTCGAACCGCCACCCTTCGTTCGTCGCGCGCACAGTGTTCGTGAAGAACAATAATGTGGATGACGCGTGCCGGCTGGTGAACAGAATCCTAGGCAAGGAAGGGATCCTGGAGCAATACAGGCTTACCAGATACTATGAGAAACCTTACCAGGTAGGTACTTAAAATGTTTGCCTACGTTACATATTAACTTTAGGGCAAAGCAGTCGGTAGGAATTTTGATGTTTTTCTTACACTAAAATAGGTTCCAGTTTCTTTAAAATTATCGTAAGTGCTCTTCACAAACACAAACTCACCCCTTTTAGCGTACCCATGGGACGCTGAAACTATATCACACTATAAATAATCCTGTATTCCTGTCAATGTAACTAAAAAGAATCCGGTTAATTAATGTAACTGAAAACTGGTTTAAAGCAGTATTTTTAACATGAAATTTTTTTTTTGTCAGAGCGGGTCACTTGCGGAATTAAACAAAAAAACTTATTTTAGTAGGTATTTATTAAAAAGATAAAAGATCATAAAAATCTATACTAATATTATAAAGCTGAAGAGTTTGTTTGTTTGGTTGAACACGCTAATCTCTGGTACTACCAGTCGGATTTGAAAAATTCTTTTTGCATTTGATAGCCCAATTCTTGAGGAAGGTTATAGGCTATTCAATATCACGCTATGACCTTTAGGAGCCGAGCAAAAAGAAAAAAGTCAGAGAGAACGCTAAGCAAAAACGAAGTAATAGTGCGGGCAGGCAATGCCATGCAACAGGGTGGGTCGGGGAACAAGAAATTTCACACGGACGAAGTCGCGGGCAAAAGCTAGTAATATATAAATTCAAAGTCCTGACTGACTGATATATCAACGCACAGCCTAAACCGCTGGTCATAGAGACATGAAATTTGGAGGGTGTGTTCTTTGTGAAGAGTAGGTATCCACTAAGAAAGGGTTTTTCGAAATTCCACCCCTAAGAGGGTAAATGGGGGAGGATGACATTTCATGCGGACGAAGTTGCGAAGGGCAGAAGCTAGTATTATATATTAGGTATAATGTAATTTTAATATTACATTGCAGTTGAAGACGCATTTGTTTTGTATTTGTGGATGGGGCAAATTAGTTTTAAATAATAATAATATATTTATTTGCGTAAAACATGGTATAAAATGGTCTTACAGTACAAAAATAGAGCAGACATGTTTTGCCAAGATTAAACATAGCATGCAAATATTTGTAATAACAATTTCTTTAACCAAATTATTATTATATTACACCGACACTATTTTCGTTCTAGAAATTGTTTTATATTATAAAAGTTGTTATCAATTAACCATTCATAAAGTTTATTCTTAAAAGCATATCTCGAGTTTAACATTTTTAGATTACTAGGTAATTTGTTATAAATTCGTACGCACATAGTTATGCAGCTTTTATTGTATTTTGCAAGCCTGGGAGCACTGCTAAGTACGAGTCTGTGAGGATCTCGTCGGCTTCGAGGATTTACATCGTTTGCGATTTTAAATAAATTCTTATGTTTCCAAACAAACATGCATATTTCATTAATATACAGACAAGGTAGCGGTAACAAGCCAAGTTTCTTAAATACTGGCTGACATGATTCCTCAGGATGAAGTCCGTATAGAGCCCTAATGCATTTTTTTTGAGCAACAAATGTTCTATTTTGGTTGGTACTGTTACCCCATATTATAAGTCCATAACGTAATATGGATTCCACATATGCATGATAAGCTAATATAGCTGTTTTCAGATTAGTACTTTTTTTTACTTGTCTAAGAGCATACACAAATTTATTTATTTTGCTTGAAACATTGTCTACATGCACTTTCCAATGTAGATCTTCATCAATTGTAACTCCTAGGAACTTAGTCTGTGTTACTGGTTTAATTTTGGGTATATTTAATTTCAAGTTAAATTTATGATTGTTTGAATTATTAAATTGTATGTAATGGGATTTGTCAAGGTTTATTTTCAAGTTATGTACATAAAGCCAGTTAATTAAAATGTCAATTGTATTGTTAATGTCAGTTTCATGGTCGTCAATTGTATTATTTTTTTTATTGGATGTCACAATAATAGAGATGTCATCAGCGAACAATATGCACTTATGTTTCGTTATTGTAATGATGTCATTTATATATATCAAGAATAAGATCGGCCCTAGTATGCTTCCTTGTGGGACACCAAACTTATTACATCTATACACCGATGAGTGTAACGTTACTTCTTTATCTTCGTTAATGTTTGTAATGGTAACGCATTGTTGCCTGTTATCAAGGTATGATTTTATCCATTGTAAAGTCGGCCCTCTAATGCCGATTGCTTCTAACTTTTGCAGTAGTAGATCGTGTGAAACTAAGTCGAAGGCTTTCGACAAATGAAAAAATAATCCTGTGGTTAGATTTTTGTCATTGATGTTAGTTAATATAACATTTATGAGGGCATAGATTGCTAATGTTGTAGACTTGCCCTTTTGAAAGCCATGCTGTTCTTTTTTTATAATATTGAACTTTGTACAGTAATTTTCAATTCTTTTGTACATACATTTTTCATATATTTTAGATAAGATGGATATTAGGGTGATAGGGCGGTAATTGTTCAGGTCACGTCTGTCTCCTTTTTTATAAAGTGGTCTAACAACTGAAAGCTTCAAAGCTTCTGGAAAAATTCCCTCATAGAATGATAAATTGATCAAGTGTGTTAGTACTTTAACAATTTCGTCGACACAGATTTTAATGATTTTTGTGTTAATTTCGTCGTGCCCTACAGAATGCGTGTTCTTTAAAAGCAGTATTTCCTGCTTAACTTCAGTTATTGACATCGGTTGGAGGAACATAGAGCCAACAGTTACATTATTGCTAGAGTTACCGGTGACGTTCGGTGGCATTGATTTGTTTGTTGAATCGATATAATGGTTATTAAAGGCAGACGCTATTTCTACTGGATTGGTAATAAGTGTGTTGTTATAATTAATACTGTCTATATTATGTCTGGAGTTTGTATTATTTAGCTTTTCTTTTATAACATTCCACGTAGCTTTGCATTTGTTATCGTTTTTAGCTATGTATTTGATATTTGCGTTTTTCCTAGAATTAAAGATACATTTTTTAAGGAGATTGGCATATTTAAGGTAGGTAGTCTTATTAATCGCAGTTTTGTTTTTATAAAATTGATGGCGCAGTGACCGTTTTGTTTACAACTTTTTTTTAAGCCTTTGCTTATCCAACTTTGTTTCTTTTCGTTGTTTAAATTTACTTTTACTTTTAATTTAGGGAAACAAAGATTGTTAAGTAGGCATAACGTTTCATGAAAATGATTGAATGCTGAGTTTGCGTTGTTAGTCGTGTGTATTTCAGACCAAGAAAGATTACCTAAGCATTCCTTAAACTTGTTGATATTCTCTGAACTATAATCTCTTTTGTATATATAATATACTGCTTGATTTTGGGTTTTATGTTTTAAAGGAATAGTTAACATTTGTGCTGTATCGTGGTCAGACAAGTGAAGTGGCAAAACTGCAGCAGTAGCGTCGTGAATGTTACTCAGAATGTGATCTATACATGATGCCTTACGTGTTGGTAAAATGTCGGGTCTAGTTTTTAAGTAGGAATGGAACTTTGTAATTAAAATTTATCAACTACTTATGTATTTTTTTGTGCTCTTAAATTTGATATTCAGATACAATGTAAATTGTTCATGAATAAATTGAATTGAATATTGTTTGGTCCATTTGTAAAAGCGTGACATTTTTGCTCTGGTTGGGGACAATGGGACAGACAGCCTGAAAGCAGGACTGTCCCGCCCACAGCAGGACAAATGGTCACATTAAGTATTTTAGTATGATTTGGATACTTTCTGTTTACATCAACATCCATTATTAGATGCTTAACTGATATAAAGTATTATATTGATTCATTTAGTTCTTTTGAATTGTTAACCATAAGTAACCCATAAAAATTGATTTCAGACAAGAAGACGCGTGAATCATGAGCGTTGCAAGGCCATCTACAATGAAGATATGGAGCGCAAGATACAGTTCGTACTCAGAAAGAACAGGCATGAACCGTTCCCCGGGTGCTTTTAAACAGTGTTAATTAAAATAGATGGAGTGTGTGTTTCTTAGGGATGCCGCGATACGCCTTTTTGCCGATACGATACCGATACTCTTATAAAAATATCGGCGATACCGATACCGATACGCTTACTGAATTCAAAAAGGAAGGTAGTTTAAATAATACACAATTAATCAATAGTTTTAGTAATCAAAATTAACATTTATAAGATTTTTATGGAATTATCAATTGTCGAAATTTCAAAGTGATTCCATATACCTAGCACTTTTGTGTTTTGAAGTTGATATGACTACTATTTATTATATTTGACTCAAACGACTAGTTATAAATGACATACAATACACAAACAATTACGATATGTAATTCTTAATCTTATTCGCATGGAAAAATACTACGCGCAACAACATTCAACGTAACGAAATGGGATAGATGTGCGAGTGCGAGGCCAAAGCGGGCGAAACAAAACACTGAATAAAGCGCGGGGTTTCCCCGAGCAAACTTAGTTCGTGCCTCGTTTGCAACGAAATAGACGGGACAACACGCGCGTTTACATTACATTTTTAAAGCGCGAAATTTGAAAAGTATCGTTGAATCGGCCATAAAAATATCGCCGATACCGATATATCGGCAAACCTGAAGTATCGCCGATATATCGGTATTGGTATCGGATGCATCCCTAGTGTTTGTCAAGTGATTTCAATACAGTTACAGCTACTATAAAATCAAAATAAGAAAAGTGTGGCCTTGATTACGATATTATGAATATCACATAATTCTGTGAGAGCTTTCTATACCACCTGCTGAATGTCACACTTATGATTAATTTGATTGCATTTCAAATCACAATGAGACACAAAACTTTATATTACATCATTGTGTAGACAGCACTTGCACCAAAAATAATGCAGTTTTTTTAATGGGTATTTTATGGCATTTTATTAAGTGCTAGTAACAAGTGAAACTTAGTTGTACTTATAGAAATAAAACATGTAAATAAATAGTATTCAAAAGTTTATTCTTATAACTTATTTAAATATACTTACATATAAGCTTTGTAACAAAATATTTACAAGAATGGATGCATAGTATTGTTGCTGGTCACAGTACAGTCTTTATAAAAATACAATACGAAAGATATGAATATGAGGACTAGATGGTAAGTTTGGCAGTGAGCGCGGCGGCGCGGCGGCCGGCGGACGCGCCGTCACGTGTAGCTGGGGCAGGCGTCACGCCGTCGCACGTACAGGTGGTAGCGGTAGCAGCGGTGGCATGTCTTGATGCCGCACCGGTAGCTCAGCCCTCCTTGTGGCTTACCCTTGCAGTATTTCAATCCACAAGGATACCAGTTGACGCAAACCTGTTGTAAATATAAAATATATTATGTAAAAATATTGATCACGGCATCACAATTACAGGGAAGTAAGATGTATGGAAATATATGAAGGTGCTTTTAAATTTTCATCTACAATAACATTATAACGTACATAATATTAGGTAACAATATTGGAAGACTGAAAGTCAAGATCTGAAACTAAGCTGCAATGCTACTTTAAATAGGCCAGTATCCACCTGTGAAATCTTAATAACCTTTCTTACATCATTCATATAAAGAGGAGTTTATATGTACTTCATAAATATAGCTATACTAGCTAATTCCGCCTGCGGTTTCGTCCGTGAGGTATGTCGACAAAAACTATCCTATGTCATTCTCCGGGATGTAATCTATTTCTCTGCCAAATTTTATTGAAATCTATTCAGTGGTTTAGGTGTGAAAAGGTAACATACAGACAGACAGAGTTACTTTCGAATTTATAATATTAGTATTAGTATGGTTGGATTATGAAATTATATAAAACTACACTCTCACCTCCAAGTGACAAATACATTCTTTGGTATGGTCGGTTTCGGAGACGCACGCGCCGACTGCCGGCTTGCCGTCCGTCGCGTCCGAGGACAGCGCATGCGCGGGGAACGGCGTCACTGCAGTCGCATACGATGACTGGTCCAAGCCTGAACACAATAATGATGTACTGGTTACTGTTACCCTCTAACATATTTAGTGCGAGTTTCCAAATATCCAAAGACTAGCTAGTTAATTGCATCAAGGTGTTCAGAGAAAATGTTACTTTTCAGTATACTTACAACCAAAAAGTATGACAATTCAAAAGTGCCTGTGATTGATTTATTTGAAATAAATGTTTGATATATACAAGGTGTAAAAAAACCTATCACATAGCCATCTATGCATTCTGGACATCAAACTAAGTAACTCAGCAAAAACTATTGCTGGGAAATGACCATTTTTGATGTGAAAAATTGCTGTTTATGGTACAATGTAACAAACGCTAAACATTGTGCTTTCGGGTGCATGCAACAGTACAAGAGTTCTATTTAATATTTGTTTTCGGGAAAAAAGTTGGCCTTTAACCCCATGTATGGTCTAGTAAAAAAATTATCACAATGGTGGGGACTGATTTTTTTTGTCACAAAAGATGAATCTAGGAGGTATGCTTTGCATAGATGAAAATCATTATTGCTCTGTCCTGGAGTTTGACAGGTACTGACCTGGACGGGGTGCCCAGCGCGCCAGGTCAGTTGCACGCAGGTATACGCGATCGCGCGCGGCGGCGCAATGTCGTGCGGCAGGCGCGGACAGCAGGCGCGTGGAGCGACCCGCCCATGCGCTCGCAGTCGTCTGCCGCCAGCCCTTGTCTTCCTCCGCCACACGGATTGTGCCTGGGTTTTTCTGGAAATAAAAATATTCACTACCAGATATAAGAAGCTAGGTTTATTCTTAAAAAGATTCAACATAAACAGTGGAAATTATTATCCTAGCGAATGTTGGTCTACATCAACGGCAACAAGTTAATAAATTGTACAGACATGTATCACAATTAGTTACAAGACATGTACCTAATGTTTACAAACCAATCACTACTCACCATGAGTACGTACCTGTCTCAACTTAGCCATAGCGTCAGGTGCTATGAAGTCAGCCTGCGCTGCATGGGTGAGGAAGCAGAGTGTTTGGTGTCCACTCTGACCCAGCTCCTCCTCACCTGGAATTATCACCTTCATTGCCTCCACTTCCTGAAAGTACCACTTTTATCAAAAACTTCTCAAGATTCCTGATTATGTCCACTGGACAATAAACTGCAATTAATTGGTTGCTAAATTTAGAGTATTTGGAGAAAATTCAGCTTTCCATATTTTTACAGTTATAATTTGATTTTACTAATTAATTGGAGCCAAACTCGTTTGATAATTAATACTGATAATGAACTTGATTATGTTAGAGCAGGGGTGGCCAACTTGCCTGGACCCAAGATCTACTGTTCACTGACGACACCCTGTGCGATCTACCAATTACATACTTCTTGAAATCTTAAATGAAACAGCATAGTACACAATTATGTAGTATATTTTTTTTAATAGGGAAAATATAACTCGTAACCACTCATAACTCCCTTAAGGCTCCTTCAAACAGGCACGACACGACTGTCTTCAACTGAGTGACGGAGTGACAACCACCCGCGCCCCACTCTCGCGTCCCACACGCTATCTATCTATCCTTCATGGGGTTTAGGTTTCCGCACTTAGTCCTTGAAGTGGACCATTGTGCGTGAGCCATGGTGGCCGATTACTCCAACCAGCCCACCTCCCTCCAGAAGCAGATTAGACTTCCCGGTCTCCTCAGGGCATCCGCAAGGGATGTTGGTGTTCCCAGGGTCTCCTCGCGAATCTTGGTAACGCCTGTGCACTCAAGAAGCACATGCGCCACCATTTCCTCCGCCTCCATGCATGCTCTGCACAGGGTACTGTCAGTGATTCCCAGGGTATGGAAGTGTTTATTTAGTGAACAGTGTCCAGTGATGGTCCCCGCCACCAGGCGCAGGCTGTCTCTGTCCAGGCGCAGAATAAGCAAGAAGCGTGTGTCCCACACGCTTCCCGCAGATTGTTATCGCGCACCGAAAACAAAAGAGAGCTAATTATGCTGCATGGAAGAGAGGATAAATAACGTGACGGAAGGGTGATTGAAAAATGATACAAGATAATGCGTGCAGCAGTTAGTGATTAGGTACGTTGTGCAGTCCGTTCGACGTATTTATATTTTTTTCCTTGCCACAATCGACTAGTCTAATAGTCGCGATCGAACTGTCGATCGCGATCGACCGGTTGGCCACCCCTGTGTTAGAGAATATTGTAGTAAGTCATTATTAAATAATGAATTGCACTAAAAATAAACTGGTTGCTGTTTTAAATAATGCTCCAAAGAGAACACTACCTTGATACTTATGACTAAGTCCAATACATTTGTTGAGTATTATTGTAAGGTTAACTCACATTGGTGAAGTCGACGAGCTGCGATACGAACACGCCGTCCAGCCGCATGAACTCCAGGGTGATGGTGTCCTCCGACACGTTCGCAGTTATGTTCTCCTGCATAACATCGCCACCCTGAACAGTGGATGGCAAACACCAATTATGTTAGCTTTATAAGTGGAATCCTTCATACTAGACTCCACTTAAAGAGTGCGTACAGCTAAAGAGCTGTTCATAATTTAAACAATACGAACAAATAAAAATATCACTAAACCAAAAAGAAAAGAATTTGCAACAGTGCGACTTTAGTTAAAAATGTTCAGCAATAAAACACACCTGATTTCTAACATTGATAAGAAGCTGTAGATTTGACGGCTTCACTAACAAATACAGTAAAATTACTTTTAAAATGATTAATGTCATTATTTTAAAGTTTTGTGATCAATTAGTAATTTTTAAGTCATGTTTGTGATCAATTCCTTTGGTTTAGAAGGTTTGATTGATGATGACAGATTGACATGATAATTTGACAGATATAAAAGTACTTTTTTTTTTTTAAAGGCTAAGGTCTGAGACCATGCTGCCTAGTCATCAGTTACTATTTTTTTTTGAGTCTAACATGACATTAGAATATGGGTGTACACATTCTAATGTATTAGGAGTATTTGGCAGCAAATGTATCGAATCAAGTTTCCCGGTAAACTTCGCTGAGGTAGCCAAAACTACAAAAAAATTCTCAGCTCCATTTTACCGGGATCGCGTCTGTTTCAATGATTCCACATATTGTCCAGTTGCGCAGACACTTGAGATACAAAACTACACCAATTTTACATCACAATATCCACTAGGAATCAATTTGCGAATAATTAAAACAGCCAAAGACTTCACTCGAAGAAATCCCGCCAAAAACTCCATAAAAGTACTCACTACTCTGTGATGATGACATTTTTGTTGACACTTGAGTGCTTTGCTTGACATTAAAAAATACGTTTTAAAACATACATTTATTCAAAGCTAACGAGTGTACAAAAATTCACATCATGAAAAAACGTTTTATAAACTAAATAACTAATAATTGAGCTATAATTCACGAGATAAAAGTGAATAAAAGCAAGTTTATGGTATGAAATAGAATACTATTGATTGATAGAATTCCATTTTCCAAACTAGTAATACTTTTCTGTAAATAAATACCAAACAAGTTTTGTAAACATACCATACCATACCAAACGTTCCATTTCATGTTGTGGTCCTAGCTGGATCATAAATAAGATTTTACTATATCAAATTGCGACGGCAAAGTACTTAAATTTAAACATTTAATATAATATTTATAACATTAAAGTTATACAGTTTGGTACCTTCATAGTAATTCTAATCATTATTTTCTCATTTGTGTAACTTTGTTAAAGCAGCAGTTATTATGATTTGGACTTTTGGGAAACATTTTGAGCATGATTGTTTTAATTTTAACTGAAAACAGTAAGCTTGGCATAACAATATAGTTCTAGGTATTGCACTGGCCTGCTTGCACCGTTTTTGATGCACGGATAATTTTATTTTTGAGGTCATTACATTACAACACGATTTCGCCCGATGCGCAACCGAACAAGACACGAACGTCATCCGAAACGGAAAGAAGGGCGATGTTGCATTAGCTGAGAAAGACAGCTGTCGTATCATTTTCAGCTGATTTTTGTGTACGCATCGCGAACGCTACAAACTCTAACAACGATCCAAACGTTTCGTAACGGTACAAGTTTTTTGGTTGCAGTCACGTAGCAATTATTTTTGTCGATAGAGTGTCGCGACGCATCAGGCTAGGAGCGAGAGTTTCGCAGCGACGAACAAAGGGAGATGGTCTGTTGAGCGCGGGTGGTGCGTATCGGGGGCCGTGACGTCACTCAGCCGAGGTGTCGAGGCCGATGCGGCGGGCGCGCTCGTGATCTCGGCGCTCCGACGAGCGCGGCGAGCGGGCGCAGCGGAGCGGGCCAGCCTGGCCTCCACTGACTCGGGCGACGAGGGCGCTGGGCATCGGCCGCCGCGCAAGCGGACCCGCAGGCTGTCGCCGCCCGCCCGGCCCGCAGACATGCACCAGCCGCCCGCAGCCAACGGCGCGCCGCCGCCGCACCATGTCAACGGCGACACCGCGACGCGCAACGGCGAGCTGCAGCCGCTCGGCCTGAGCATGTCGCAGACTGACCAGGAGATCGTGCGCCTCATCGGCCAGCACCTTCTCTCCGTGGGACTGGAGTGAGTACCGCTAAGCATTCACTCTTTAGCTCTCTGCCAGTGTTCGTCACAAGGTAATGATTCTTCAGCTGTGTTTGTTATTGAAAACATTCTGATTTACATCAGTCTTTTTCCTATTTTCTCTTCTCACACAAACTCCAACATAAAGCATTTATTTAAATTAAACCATGTACAGGCACTTTTGAATTGTCAAAATTAAATAGTTGGTCAATTAGTCAGAAAGTTGAAGCTTTGCCCATTCCAAAACATAGATCTCTATGGAGAAGAACCACCATTACAGGCATAATAATTTAAAATATAAAACCCCGAATCATGTTGTGGTATCATGACAAGTCATGGTTCTTAATATATTGCTAATTAGAGTTTAATGACCTTTGCTCCTTTTAATATCACTACATAGTATAAAACAAAGTCGCTTTCTCTGTCCCTATGTCCCTATGTCCCTTTGTATGCTTAAATCTTTGAAACTACGCAACGGATTTTGATGCGGTTTTTTTTAATAGATAGAGTGATTCAAGAGGAAGGTTTATATGTATAATAATAATAATGTTTCCGTGCGAAGCCGGGGCGGGTCGCTAGTCTTAAGATAAATAAAAAACAATTTAACCAGTTTTGTGTAAGCATTTGATTATTTGTCATGGCAGGCATGTACCTAAATATTATTAGAAACTGGGTAAACAACAATGAAAATGCATAATATTTTGTATGTGGGAAGCACTTGAGTTTTCCATTATGCATACAATAATTGGATGGCAAATTGTTTGTAAGCTGCTTTAAAAAAGGCAAAAATATAATTGAATAAATAATCATTTAAGAGCTTTAGAGATAGACAAACACTTGTATTTATTGTGTGTCTGAGCAAGGTAATCAAAGACCTAAATATTTTCTGTTAGCCAATCATAGAATCATGTTGATGCTGATACTGAACTGTTTTCCTTGTGTTATTTGCATTAATTAAAGAATTGCTCTGAAATCATGTGGTTTATAGAAAACACATGGCCTACTATGTAGTCATTATAGGAAAATAAAGTGTTTTATTCAGTAAAATGATGACAAACAAAGACTATTTACATCTATAAAATCAGTGCTACTGATGCCAACTAATATAGGAATCTATACTGTAGTGGACAAAAGTGCTTAGTCATTGTCACACTTCTGTCTTGTTGATTTGTTATCCTAAGCTAAATAGTAATAGTTGTGTAGCAGATTATCTAAACTAAAACTGATTTAAAAAAGGAGGAGAAGAAGCAGATAAACAGCAAATATTTTAGCAAAAATATTAAATATTATAGCAAAATTTCTGTTTATTATTTAGATGATTGTGAACAGTGATGGTTAAACTGAGTATAAATTGTACAAGAAATGAAACAAACAAAGATCTCTCCTTTATAATATAATATTTGTGTATAAAACGTGTCCCCTATAAAACCAACAAGCATCTATTTATTTCCAATCAAACATGCTAGGTGTGTCATTTGTGGTAAGAACCCCTGGCTCCCCACAAACCACTTATCATGTTATCAGTTACCTTATATTACGTTCATAGCTGTAGTGTATTTTATAAAAGCATGCATCTTTTTAACGGATTCTCATGAAATTTTGAAATTTGAGGCCTTTGGCATTTGGGTTGCTCTGTTATCTTATTTATATTTCAGCGAAGCATGTGGTTGCACTTTATTGTATCATTTTAAAATTAATCATAACAATATGTGTAAGTATTAATGTAGGGGAACCATTTTCTTGAAGTTTCAATGTTGGTTCAACTTGATAAATAAGATAAAAGCAAGGTATATTTTGTTGGAAGTCCTGCTGCTAGGAAACAGTTCATATCTACAAGGGCCCTAATTCACTATGAACACTTAAAGAATCCTTACTTCAAAACCACGTCAACTCCTTAGCTAATCCCGCGAATCTCGCGTTGACTTCGCGCGGTTTCGTTCATTGTGTCATAGAGAATTATAGCCCTATTGTGCTAAAATAGTTTAATATAGGGTTTAAATGATCAAATGGAATAAGTTCACAGTTACCAATGGTTATATTCTTAACTAGTTGTTGCCTGCAACTTTGCCTGCAATCCAGGATGAACAGGAGCATACCTATGTCCTTCTCCAGGTCATGTCTACCTATGTGCCTAATCTGTTCAGCCATTTTAGTGTGAAGCGTATGAAACAAACAAACTCGCTTTCGCATTTTTTTACAGTACCTATTAGTTAGGATTAGATGACATCCGTAAATGCAGGTCGCACTGTGGCAAGGCCGACGACCCTGATCGTAAGGACACTCATAGTATGCACTTAGAAAATATCTAGCAGTTGCTGAACAACAAGAAATTCATATTACATATTTACTAGCAGCGCCCCGCGGTTTCAGCCGCATAAGTGTCGATCCCTTGAGAATATTAGGATAAAAACTATCTATGTCCTTTTCCCGGACTCAAACTATCTCTATACCAAATTTCATCTAAATCGGTTCAGCGACACACTTTCGCATTTCTATTCTTAGTATGGATTAGTACATATTAATTAGTATGGATTTGGGTATTAAGAGGGCGCCGACCAAACGCCGACCGCGCAGTGGCGCCCTCATCGTTTGTTTGGTTATTTCTTTTATTTTAGAATGAAAATGCAGAAAATAACCACGTTAAGTTGTGCTCCACAAGATTATACGGTAATATTATTATAAACGGTAGTTTTAAATTGTTTAGTTTTATTATAATCACTAAAACGATAATAGTGGCCACTATTTTCCGTTTTTGTGAGTGTGAGGGCGCCGTTAGGCGGTCGGCGTAGCCTTAAGAAATCAATAGTAGGCATCGTATCGTTGTATTTTTTTTTATTTTTTATTTATTTGAAATGGGTTTGCTCTTGACTCTAATCTAGGTCAGAGATGACACAGACAAAGTCTACGAGTAAGTTGTAGATACGTTATGTATAATCTTTTTTTACTAAACAAAAATACAATAAATACCTAAGTAAGTACGTTATACAGGTACTCACTTATTATAAACAAAAAAGCCTTTTTATTTATTCATTTAAAATAAATAAATTGAATGGAATAAACCAGACTGCTTGTAAATAAACCAGACTCCTTGTCAATAAACCAGACTGCTTGTAAATCAACCAGACTGCTTTTAAATACAAATTACTACATATGTACATAAACTCACGCCTTCTCCCATGGGGGTAGGCAGAGACTACTACAGGAGAGTAACTTACGTATATTTGTATGGAAACTATTACTCTTAAAATATTCGCGCAGTGTATCGATAGGTACAGTCAGCAACAAAAGTCGATTAACCCTTCAGTTTTTTTAATCTCAGTTATTGAGCAAAATAAATCTCAGTTATTGAGCAAAATATTTGTTCAAAATTGCATTGTACTTATGCTGCAATTTTGAACAATTTTTTTTTAACTAGTAATTTGGGACAAAGCCTGAAATCGCGAAAAAAAAAAACATTTTCCTACATTTTCACGAGTTATGCGATCCTGATTTTTATTCGCGATTTCATGTTTGGTCCCGTAGTAAAAGTTGTTCATAATCATAAGTACTGGTATAATGACCCCTTAGAGGTTATACATTACCTAATTACCGGACACCCTGTATATAGATTAATGGTCGAGACGATAATCGACGCCCTTCCAATGGGCATTGTTCATATTTTTTTAAATGTTGTAATTGAAAAACCATTTCGAGGAATAGCGTTACTGATCATTACGGACTAATTAATTATGAAAAATATTCATATGTTATTGATATTTTTGATAAAATACGATTGACCTTATTTGCCCTTCAAATTACGTACGACTTTGGCCGTACAGTTTTGTATCGTTGCCTCAGAAAATAAAAAGTAAGAGGCATGTATTGTCTACAATCTGTCAAATGTCAAATTATTGTAAATATGTCAAAAATATAAACATTCTTGTTTATATCTCATTATTACATTACATACATTATTTCAACACTCGACAATATTTAATATACTGGAAGAGTTATGGAATACAGGAAGTGCTTTGTTCCAACTTGCAGCAATATCTATCTATCATGGGGTTTAGGTTTCCGCACTTAGTCCTTGAAGTGGACCATTGTGCGTGAGCCATGGTGGCCGATTACTCCAACCAGCCCACCTCCCTCCAGAAGCAGATAAGACTTCCCGGTCTCCTCAGGGCATCCGCAAGGGATGTTGGTGTTCCCAGGGTCTCCTCGGTGTTTATTTAGTAGTAGTTTATCTAGGTGTTTATTTAGTGAACAGTGTCCAGTGATGGTCCCCGCCACCAGGCGCAGGCTGTCTCTGTCCAGGCGCAGAAGGCGCCTGGTCAGCTTTGTATCCAGGGATGGCATAGCTTCCTTGGATTGCCTACATCCTGGTGTCGAGGTCCACCATTTTTCCGCTTGTATTCGAGTGTGATCCTTTAACCAGCTTCTTAGCTGCTTGAAAGGAATGGGCACAAAGGGTTCAGGTCCGTAGGGTCTTGTACTGGATCCTCTTCTGGCAAGTTCGTCAGCCGCATCGTTTCCAAGTGATCCACTGTGACCTCTAATCCATTGTAGCGTTATCGTGTTGCGATTTAGTACCGTGATTCGTTCTAGGGCCTTGTGGCATTCTAGTGTTAGTCTCGACGTGATCTGATTACTCTTTAGGGATTGAAGAACTGAGGCACTGTCGGAGAGTATTCGGATATTGGTATCCGTAACCTCCCTGGCCTCTATAGCGTGTGCCGCTTGGATAATACCTACACACTCTGCTTGGTAAACGGGGTTGAGCATTCCAAGTGGTTTGGATATCTTAATGTTTAGGTCGTTGGAGAACACCCCGACGCCCGTCCCTTCGTCGGTCTTTGATCCATCAGTGTACATTCTTAGCTCTGTTGTACCTGAGTAGTCACACAACTCCTCTATGAGCCCTATGTTGTAGTGTTTTTGGAAGCAGTGAGTCTTCAGGGTTCTGTCGATGGGTGATGTCATCATCGGTTGTTCTTTGATTGCATCTTCTCTGATGCGTGTGTGTTTGATTCTAGAATCATTGCTTAGGGAGCCGGATACTTCGAGTCTGAAAGTCGCTATGGCCGCCTCCTCTCTTACGACGAGGTGTAGGGGAGGTAGCCCCAGCATCACCTGTAAGGCAGCAGTGGGGGAAGTCCTCATGCTACCGGTGATTACTTGCAGCAATAATAGTAATAATGTCGCCGCGTGCGTTATTATTCTATTTCTAAGTCGCTGCGTCGATTGTTCTAGTGACGATAGAGAGTAGTGTATTCCTTGGAGGACACTTACACATAAAAAAACCATTTGTAAATAAATACGCTAAGCTAGGATTCGATTATTTAAGACGTCTATTCGGCCTATTGACACTTTGACAGATGTGACATTGTTGACGTTGTGTTGACAGATTAAAATTTTTAATTATGAACTAGTAAGGCAACGGCACTTAATCTTTATGCCACTGGATGACGTCACCTACCTTAAAAACTTAAAATAATTAAATAATTTTTATTAAAATAACTATTGAGCCAATCATCAAAATATTCAAATTAGTTTCTCAAAATGCTCTAAATTTACAAAAAATAAAATAAAATATAATGGTTAGAAATTTTGGAAATTTCCCCGTTATATATTATAACACGCGGTTACTAAGTAATGTTTCCGCACGCAATCTGAAGTTAAATGTGTTATTTAAATTACTTAACTAATTCACTATGCTTACATTGCGTAGGCGTCAGGAATCCGAAGTTTTGTAGCAATCTTGTAATTATAGACATATTTTGTTTGTGAAATGTAATAATTACCTACGAAGAGTGTTGATAGCTCCATTATTGCTCGCGATACAGCATGTTTCCGGATTGGACATAAATCATTTCTGATTTATCTATTTGATGTTGTAGGTTTGTCTGTATGTATCCCCCAAAGCAGTTGGCACCGCATTAACGAACCTCTGGTGTCGCGGATAGTTCAAAGGCCTCGATTACCTACCGTTAGATAACTCGGTCAGATAAAAAGCAACAGTACTTAATATAATAAACGAAAATCAAAGACAAAAATAATGCAGAATATGCAGGCCTCACAGATTTCGTGAATCGTGCACCACAGACTCCATCACACAAAGCCTCGTCTGGAATTCGAGAGACTCTTATTCTTACGAAAATATCTGGGGGCACTGCCGTGTCCCCAGATATGCAGCAGTGACGCTGTCTACCTTTTCTCGAAGCTTTTCGTTTTATTTTCAAACTCTCATAGCTTTGGCCTGGATAATGCTAACGAGCTCAAATTCTCAGGATAAGATGTAGTTAGACATACAAAACACACTAAGTTTCATTTGTCTAGCTTTTATACCCTGCATTTTATTAATAGGTACCTAAAATACGTCGATTTCCCGAAGTCTTATAAGCTGAAATTCGGTATGCAGGCTAAAATAAGCACACAAAAAAAATGAAATTTTGTAATGTTCAGTTCCAACCCCCATAAAGCGAGGTTGGCTTGGCCGCTCCATTGAACTATTGCATGGCACAACATTAAAGACCACTGATTTTATTAGTTACCATACGCCCATAGGAGTGCCTGTGCGACAGCCGCGAAACGGCCAACCCGTACATTTTGACCAAGATGTAAGGTTTGTAGAGTTAGGGGCTTGGCTCTACATTAGATAAATTTTTATTTATTTATTTATTTATAGATCCAGATAACGTACAGTCAGTTATAGCAATGAGCTGACCCACCTTTGCATAAATGGTTGAGATTTTTTAAGAATACGAATCGATAGAATTTTATAATTCTTATATTAATAAAGCCAATAACTGACTGTACCTACTTGTGAGTTGTGGATGCCAATGTGTAGCGCCACTTACAAGGATATATAAAGTAGAAACCTCTGATAAATAAATACTGTGTATCTGTGAATGTCTTACTAATTGCCTTTAGTGAGTTATTGCGTAACAATCTAACATGAACAGGGTTTGTTTACATTTTCATCAGATAATTTGAAACAGACTGTACCCATTGTATTGTGCTGACCGTGTCGTGTTCCCTCAGCCGCAGCGCCGCCCTGCTCATGGAGGAGTCGGGGCTGCACCTGGAGCACCCGGCCGCCGCCACGTTCCGCACGCACGTGCTGGCCGGCGACTGGGTGAAGGCCGACCACGACCTGCGCGCGCTGCACGATCTGCTGCGCGAGTCGCCGCACGTAGATGCGCACAGTCTCGCTGTTAGTATACTTGGTACCTACCACTACCGACCTACCTGCGCTCTGCTAGGAGCCAGGTCATTGCGACGGAAGAGACGAGAAGCGAAGCAGTTTTGTTCATTTTACATTTTATTCTTTACAAGCAACCACCAGGATTTTTGAAAAAAAAATGTGTTTAAATAGGGGATGAAATGAAATCCCATCATTTCATTTCATCCCCTATTTAAACACATTTTTTTTTTCAAAAATCCTCATGGTTTTTTTGTTATATTATAACTTATGGAACTCATGCTTCTAGACCCAGCCAGCAGTTTAGGCTGTGCGTTTTCTGTCAGTGAATGAAATTAAAGAATTTTGTTATGTAGAAGATACCACTTGTATTAATCTTGTTTAAATTGGCGCGTTCCTTCCATCTTCTACCGCTATGTAAATTGACGAGCACGTCGACCAGTGGTATACTAAGACATGACTAACATCCTCGTGTCCGTTCAGGAGATGAAGTTCGTGGTACTAGAGCAGAAGTACCTGGAGCACCTGGAGGCGGGGCGCGTGCTGGACGCGCTGCACGTGCTGCGCAACGAGCTCACGCCGCTGCAGTACGACACGCCGCGCGTGCACCGCCTGTCCGCGCTCATGATGTGCGCGGACGCGCGCGAGCTGCAGGCGCGCGCGCACTGGGCCGGCTCGGGCGCGCACTCGCGCGGCAACGTGCTGGCGCGCGTACAGGTACGCGCCGACCTACGCTGCGCAGGGGACCCGATAGAACATCGAAACTGCGTGTACTATTATATATGCAAGTTTACAAACACAGGGACAAATACAAATGAGAGATTCCAATTATAGGATACCACGTCGTTCACTTATAATCTAGGTTCAATAAGTTTGACAAGGACGAAAATATTAAAATACATTACACGAAAATCATACAAAGGAAACAAAATCATGATTCGGATACTCTGCATGTATGTAATATCCCATTGATTAGGTGTCGATAGTTCGGTGTACTGCTGCAGCAATGACAAGGTCCCGCCCGCAGGCCGTGCTGCCGCCGACGCTGATGATGGCCCCGGCGCGGCTGCGCGCGCTGCTGGCGCAGGCGGCGCGCGCGCAGACGGCGCAGTGCCGCTTCCACGCCGCGCCGCGGCCCGGCCTCGGCTCCGACAGCATCCCCTTCACGCTGCTGGCCGACCATCACTGCTCGGCCGACCACTTCCCCATACACTCGCTGCAGGTACGTCGTGTGAGCGAGCGCGCCCTTTATTCCATTCAGGTGCCGAGTTCTAGGTACTGGTAGTTTACGTTTATATTTCTGCTACAGTATAAGGTTTTTGTTGGTATATTGGCGCGTGCTAGCTGACATAATTTTGGCAAATAATTTAAAATCATTCATTCAACAAAACAAAGTAAAGACAAAAATGCAATCAAGAAAAAAGTACAATTATGTACTTTCTTATTTGTTTCATCCATCATCTCACAGAATGTTAACGTGTGTGTCGTGTGCAGGTGCTGAACGAGCACTGCGACGAGGTGTGGTACTGCAAGTGGTCTCCGGACGGCGAGCGCCTGGCCTCGGGCTCCAAGGACAACACCGTCATGATCTGGGACTTCGACCCCGTGGCCAAGCGCCTCACCTTCAGGTCTGTTACATGTAGGGAATGCAATACCGAGTCGAAATTGACTACTCGAGATCTCGCGTGCGAAGTTTTGTGTCGAGATTGGCCATTCGAGATCTCGTACGGCAACCAGGCGAGGACGCGTTCATCGAGATTTCACCTACTTATTGAATTGATGCATTTTTCAAACATACATTCTTAAGCTTAATTAAAATGCAAACTACACCTACCTAGTTTGTATTTTAATGGTAATCGATTTATATTTTTTGTAAATTTAAAAACTAATCGAATCTCGAATAAAAAGGAACAACGTTTATTAAAGTAACAATAACCTGCACTACGCATGCATAAGGATAAAAATCAGCACACGCACATCACGCACACTATAAATCTATTATTATATTGAAAATGGCTTCTCAAGAAGCATAGTGCGCTTAGTCTCGAAATCTCGAACGAGATTTCAAGAACAAGACTGTCTTCCTAAGAGATTAAATGTCGAAAAAAAGCCTCGAGATCGAGATTGTATTCCATAATTACATGTCATGTCTCTCAAATAATCTGGAAGTTTTCTAAGTGTTTAACTGGAGAGACTCTATATAAACTCCTTGACGATATGCGCTCCTCGTAGCTCACATTATTTTCTTCAGATTTTTCGCTTAGTTTTTATTAATATTGCACACTTTTTTTAGTCACAGAAACGCCCGTCGACGATTCTGAATCACGAAATATTATAGGCCTAGTTACAGAAGTTCCTATACATTAAAACCGAGTACATCCCGAGGACAGCCGAACACATCCGAAGAGTATAAGACTGTCCGACTGATAAACTGCTGTTTGTATACTACCGCAGAAAGACGCTGGAGGGCCACACGTACGGCGTGTCGTTCCTGGCCTGGAGCCCAGACGGCCGCTACCTCATCGCCGCGGGGCCCGAGGACTGCCCCGACCTGTGGATATGGAACATGGAGGTACGTACGATGCACATGCACTACGCACACACTCAAATGATTAATTCTGTTATATGTATTCTTCACTTATGGCTATTCCGAGCATAGAATAGTACAGAAGTTGTACTCCTTTGATCTTGAGGAATGCCGTCGTTTATTCTAAATCGTACTTTACCGCCACTGCCACTGGAGCGGAATTCCTTTGGGTTCAGAATTTACTTACACGCCCGTTCGAGGGTTTTCAACCAAAGTAAAATAAAATAACATATTGTTTGATTCTGTAATGGAAGATGTGCTAAAGAAACTTTCTGCTAGTAGTAAGTCAATAATAATATGTGGCGATTTTAATATTAATTTATTAGAAAATAACACGAATACTATCAGATTACTAGTCTTTTTGGGTCATTTGATTTGTCAAATGTTTTTATTGAACCCACTCGAGTAACAGCTTCCACTGCCACTTGTATAGATAATATTTTCTGTAACTGTGATTATTTACACAAACAAATTGTAAATAAGTTGCCATCTGATCACAGTGGACAAACAATAACATTTTGCTCCCACATGCCTTTACAAAAATTCTTAATAAGGTTTAGGCCAATTACATGTAAAAATTTAGAAAAATTAAATAATTCTTTGGCCAGTAAATTATGTGTTCAGAGTTTTAATAATTTATGTGACCCAAATGAGTTCTACGCCGACTTCTTTTCACTATTAAACACGCAATTTAATGACGCTTTCCCACTAAAGACTAAAAGTATTTACGCAAAGTTTTTATTTAGTGATTGGGCGACTCCAGGTATTCGTAAAAGCAGGGAAAACCTTTTTGAACTTTATGGCCTGAAGCAACATATGAATAACACAAGCTTTCATCAGTATGTTGCAACATATTCTAAGACTTTCAAAAGAGTATGCAAAACAGCTAAAGCTCTTTATATTAGCAATAAAATAAAATCAGCCGATGATAAAATAAAAACTACCTGGCAAATAATAAACAATGAAACAGGTAGGAAAAAACAGCGTAATACTGAATTTAATTTAGAGACTGCTCGTGGCCCCATCAATTCAGATATAGAAATTGCTCAGGAATTTGAAAATTTTTTTGCTAATATTCCCATTAAAACTACTGAAGCTTTAAATTCCTCACCCGCGCTTTCTGCTGACTTACTTAGAAAGAATGTTGAGGCATGCCCTTCGGAGTTTGGGTTTCAACATACAAACCCCCAGGCTGTTATAAAAGCTTTTAAAGATCTTAAAATTAAATCAACAGAAGATCTTTGGGGAATGTCTGTAAAAGTTTGTAGATCTATCATCGAAACGATTGCGCCCTATTTAGCTTTCATATTTAACATCAGTGTAGACCAAGGAGTCTTTCCAGATCTCATGAAACACAGTAAAGTAGTTCCTCTGTTCAAATCCGGTGATAGTAAAGACCCCAACAATTTTAGGCCTGTCTCAATTCTGCCGGTTCTCAGTAAAGTGTTTGAAAAGTTGATGCTCAATCAAATGTTACGCCATTTTAATAAAAATTCCATCTTTCATGAACACCAGTACGGTTTCACCAAAGGGCGTTGTACCACTGACTTTCAACCTAATAAAGAACATTTTTAACGCCTGGTAAGAAGCACAAGATGCCATTGGAATCTTTTGCGACCTCTCTACACTATTTGCGCTGTAGCATGGTGCGGGTGACAGTTTCAGTAACATTTCGTTTCACTCTTGAAAGTTGCCGCGATTTACAATTTATGACTTAATATTTCAGTTGTACCACATTCGTAATATATTAAATAATTAATAACTGTAGTAAATTAAATTAAACCCAACCAGAATGTTCTAATCAAGAAATAAAATCAAATTGAATGAAAAATTAAGCAAAGTGTTATGCGTATAACGTAACGCCATAGACGTATTTAGTGATGGGATGTACTGCTACGATGGATAGTCGATATTTTTTATAATAAAAAACGTATATTGTGCGTAGGTCAATTTTTATTTTTAAAAGGTCTAATTATACAACAGAACATTTATAGGGTAAGGTTGCTTAAAAGGTTGCTAAAAAAAAATACATGTTATTCGTCTAAACTCATATCAGAGTCAGGAACATCTGAATTGTCACTCAATTCATCATCTGAATCTGTGACGGATATTATTAACGATGACTCAATTATGTTGTCAATATGTATGTCACGATCCCAATCAGACATAATGTCCCTTTTTGTTTTATTCACGACCTTCGACCAGTCTTCAGGTTGAACATTGTTGATGGCCTCTTGTAATAGGGCCAACATCTTATTTGCCGTAAATGGCGGCGAAGTATTATTTCTTGCGGCGTAACCTAAAAATAAACGAACTTATAAAAAAAAGTATTCAAATAATCATCAATCAGCCTAATCTAGTATCTGGTAATGTTTTTAAACTAGGTACATGCTACGATCGGAAAGCTGATTTTTTTATAAAGCTTCAAAATGGGAATTGAAATTAAAAGCATACCTTTTATTTGGGCCCAAATCAGCTCAATAGCGTTATACTGGCAATGGTAGGGTGGTAGTCGAAGGACCTGGTGGCCTTTTTCTTTTGCCATCTCGTCCAGAGCATAGGTAGGAGTTGGTGGCTTATGGCGTCGGACTAAGGCAATAAGCTCCGTCTTTAACATTTTTATATCTGCTGTAACTCCGTTTTCACTCAGCCACTTCACCAACTCGCTTTTGCGGTTGGATTGGTTTGGGGGTTTATTAACTTGCACCGAATGGTAGGGTGCGTTGTCCATTATTATGGTCATAGGCTCTTTTAAATTGTTTAATAGACCTATGAACCAATCTTTAAATTTTTCGTAATTCATCTCCTCATGATACTCCGTAGTTTTTTTTGACTTAAAAGCCAGCAAACAATCAGGGACGAATCCACTTGCTGTACCTGCGTGACAAATAATAAGGCGTTCGCCTTTGCCTTCCGGCACTTTGGTACACGATTGTGCCGTATCGTCGGTCCAACTTTTACCCACTGTGTGGTTGGCGTTTAGCCACGTTTCATCCAAAAAGACAACTTTGCTCCAATCACTTATGTTTTTGGCCTTCCTTAAAAATCTACATCTTGCTAGGGCAATGTCAGTCCTATCCATAATAATCTTTCTTTTGTTAACTTTTTTGTAAACAAAGCCAATATCTTTTATAACTTGCCGTAGCGAAGTAATACCTCCTTTGAACAAGTCAGCTTCTTTTAATGATTTTAGAAGCTTGAGCAATGTGGGTAGCTCCATTCTTCTATAATAATCATAAATATGATTTCTAATAGCAACCTTAGCAAAATCATCCAAATCTGTGATTGGCTTCACTTGGTCCGCTTTTTGTTGGGTGTCGATAATTTATTTTCAAACATCCCATCTTGGCCAATTTTCTCACGTGTTATACGCGAAACAGTATTGCGGCCAATATCAAGAGCTTCGGCTACTCGTTCTACAATATGATTCAATGGTAACAACGGTCCATTATTTTGTTGTTCTCTTTCAAAGTAGTCTCGGAGGCGAACAACAAGCTCCCTGGCCTGACTACCCAAAACAGTTTTTTTTGTATGCTTAGGCATGGTAATAACGACAAACTCAACAAACTTATAACAAATAACAATTTAACAAAAATGAAAACAAACAATGAAATCGTAATACGTGTCACATTAAGTCACAATATAACGCGCTTGCACTCGTACTCGCACTCACAGCATCGCACGGGTAAACAACATGGCCGCCGCGCCGATGCACCATAGAGCAAAAATGTTGTCACGAAAAAAAAAACATAAACCCGATTTTGATTATTTTATATAAGTACAAAGATAATTATGTAGCCATAAAACATTTATATTGACAAGTTTATACACGTAGCACACACGTAGTTACACTGCACAACTGAATAATACACAAATTTTCATAACAATATTAAAGAGAACTAGATTCACGCTGCGAGTATCGTTAGCGATAAAAATGAATTGCATAACCTCACATCCCTACGTGGTACTGACAAATGTCAACGTCATACGGGCAACTGTCACCCGCACCATGCTACAGCGCAAATAGTGTAAGGCGTTCGATTGCGTAAACCATGAGACACTTCTGCTGAAACTTGAGCATTATGGGATTAGGAATTTAGCTCTTGATTTACTGAAGTCATACCTAAAAGATAGAAAACTTAAAGTTCAAGTAAACGGCGTAAACTCATTAGGGTCTGAAATAGCAATGGGCGTTCCTCAAGGTTCGATATTGGGTCCATTCCTCTTTTTAGTTTACATTAATGATTTACCCCAATTACTTCAAAATCAACCGAAGATGGTGTTATTTGCAGATGAC
The DNA here is from genome assembly GCA_963855955.1 of Luperina nickerlii. NCBI lineage: Eukaryota > Metazoa > Arthropoda > Insecta > Lepidoptera > Noctuidae > Luperina > Luperina nickerlii. The sequence goes on from OY979670.1 coordinate 23,780,585, forward strand.
ACCTCATTAATCTTTAAGATAGACAGACGGGCACAAAATCTTGACGACGTGAATAACTCTATTCTTCAGGTTCAAGATTGGTTTACGGTGAATAATTTGGTACTAAATGAAAAGAAAACCAAATGCATTAGATTTAAATTACCTAATGTTAGAAGTAGTGAATGTGACATCATATTGAATGGAGAAAAACTGGAATTTGTTGATCAAACTGTTTTTCTGGGAATCACGGTAGACGACAAATTGCAATGGGGACCTCACATAACATCTCTTGTGGGGCGGCTTAGCTCGGCCGCTTATGCTGTTAGAAAGATAAGACAGTTAACTGATGTAGAAACCGCACGTTTAGTCTATTTCAGCTACTTTCACAGCATTATGTCGTACGGCATTTTACTATGGGGTCGAGCTGCTGACATTGAATCCATCTTTATTTTGCAAAAAAGAGCTGTCAGAGCCATTTATAATCTACGTCGCCGCGAATCTCTCAGGGAACTTTTTAAAAGGATTAATATTATGACGGTACCTTGCCAATTTATTTATGAAAATATTATATATGTAAGAAAAAATCTACATCTTTTTAATAAAATAAGCGATAGACATAATTTTAATACTAGAAATAAAGATAAAATACATCAACCATTTTTCAGATTAGCCAAGGTACACACATCTTTTATGGGGTACTGTGTTAAATGTTACAATAAAATACCTTGTGATATATTGCAATTAAATGAAAGAAAATTTACAACTCACATTAAACGTTCACTTTGTAAACAAGCATACTATAAATTAGAAGATTATATCCAAGATAAGAACGCTTGGAAACATGCTGGTCCTGCTCCATAGGACAATCTAGAGTCTAGACAAAATCAAACGGGTTGCTAATTTAATTGTAAATTTATAATATTTTTTATTTTTTTTTATTTAAATTGATTTACACTCTGTAACTACTTAACTCACACCCTGACTTATTACTTGTATTTTTTATTTTATTTTATTTAAATGAAAATCGTTTACTTTTACCATGTTTGTAAATATGTGAGCACCATGCATCTATCAGATAATTAATTTATATGTCATGGTTTCATTTTTAATTCTTTTACCTATTGTGGTATAGTAATTTTATTTTAGGTGCATCGTCTTCACATATTATTATGATATAATTAATGTATACAAAATATTGTAAAACATTTTAAAAGAGTAACGGTGGAGTTTCTTGCCCATTCTTCTCCATACGAAAACTACATTTTGGAATGGGCGACTAGAATCAATTCTATTTGTTTTAATTTTTGACGTTCAAAAGTGCCTTTAATGTGCCTATTTGAAATAAATGCTTTGACTTTGACTTTGAACAACAAAATTATTAACAGCCTCACAGATCGATCGATCAGGTTCAGCCCGAAAGTCTGACAACTAGTCTTATGCAAGGTATCGTATTACCCGAAGTCAGATAGGCAGTCGCTCCATGTGAAGTACTGGTATTCAATTGCATCCGGTTAGACTGGAAGCCGACCCCAAAATACTTGGGAAAAGGCGGCAGATGATGATTTATTGTATTTACAATTGTTTCGCTTTGATTTTTTTAATCTAATATATCTTTAATATAATATAGTGTTGTATTTTTTTTTGACATCTCTGAAGTACCTATTAGTTGAACTTTAGTGTGACGATCATTTGAAATCGCACAGTGGTGCAGTAAAGTCGATGTTGGTGCAAACGGCGGCGCGCAGAAGTCGTGTTGTGTTCTATTCTTTTTCTGCGTTTTTAACATTTTCCAAGTGTCGCAGTCCTGCAACCGCGGTTGAAAAATTCTTCGAGTGTTTTTAGCTGTAATAGTCCAACTGAAACAACCGATTCGCCTTCCGCAGACGGAGCAGCTTCACCTGAAGATGACCCACTCGCAGGAGGACTCGCTGACGGCCGTGGCGTGGCACTCCACCAGCGACAAGTTCGTGTGCGGCGGCGCGCGCGGCCAGTTCTACCACTGCGGCATCGACGTGAGTGTCCTCGGGCCGGCCCCGCGCCAGCCAGGCGCGGCCGGGCCAGGCCAGGCCCGGCCGCGCCAGGCCCGGCCGCACCAGGCCAGGCCGCCCTGACCGCGCGCTCCCCGCAGGGCTCGCTGCTGAACAGCTGGGACGGCGTGCGCGTGAACGCGCTGGCGTGCCGCGGCGACGCGCGCGGCGTGCTGGCCGCCGACACGCACCACCGCGTGCGCAGCTACGACTTCAGCGACCTCAGCGACCGCAACCTGTGAGTACTGCGGGCGGAGCCGCGCGGCGACAGTCGCCTGGCTGACGCACTGCGCTCGCTTGAATAATTGAAACTTTAATCCGGCAATAGAATGCGCTTCGGCAATCATCATCTATCTGCGAAAAAACGAACGTGCGATGATGAGATCTGATATAGAACTGTGACATCCATGGAAGTACATTTACCTGTTTTATATTACCATGGGTACAACACTAGAGATCACATACAATCTATGTGGCGCGTCGTTTGTACTAATCTGGAAACGTGAACATTACCGAAGCGCATACCTTTTCTGGTTCCACTGTAAGATCATTTCAAAAGACACCCCACGCGATATTTTCGAACAATGATTTAACAATTTTAAAAGGTTAAGCGTCTTATGAAATGCAAGTATCGCACATACTAACACGAGTCAACTTCTTTATCTCCTGCGATAATCGCCTTTTCGAGTCGAGAGACTCTCATTGTGTAAATGATGCATAAATCACCGTGTAACCATCATTTCGTTTTCCGCAGTGCTCCACAAAGGCCTTACATTAACATTAAGAAAAGGTAATGCCCCTAACGGTAACGCCCGCTATGCGCGGCAGGACTAGCTACCAGAAAGTTCATCTGCAGTCCGTTTTCCTTTAGCTGTCTTATAATGTAATGTAAGTCTATTCTGTAAAAATCTCACCACCAAAACTTTTGTGAAGTGAACTGGAAGTAAGCTGTCAATAGTGTCAGTCTGGTACTCTGGTGGTATGACTGCTCCTCTCACCTACGCTTTCACATTGGAATTTTTACAGAATAGACTGGCTGCACTCAGTGTCTCGAATTGTGGTGTGTGTGTATCTATGGTACAACTATACTATGGTATGGTCTAGGTCTCTAAACCTGTTAAAGGCTTCAATATCCTCAAAAGGAAATAATAAATATGAATACATATATACCTAAATAGAAATGAGAAAATTAAATTATTATTACCTATTTAACCAGGTTCCACCACTTCCAAATGTCTTTGACCAAAGTTGATTACGAATTCAAAGTGTTCTCAACTTAATAGTAAAGGCACGCACATAATGACAGTACACCCTGCACATAAGAGTGTCTACAGTGTAGTTCGAATTTGGACTATAAAAGACACTGTGAGCTCTGAGTTTGTATCGGTCTTTCTTGTCAGAGGAGTAAAAAAAAAATTATTGACGTGTATAAGTGTTTGTGCAAACCTACTTACAGAAATAAACATTTATAAAATAAAATGCAGTTTGATGCAGTCGTACTGGTCGGTGGCATCAAGTCTGAGATTGAACTAGAATAACTGCTACCAACCACCAGACTGCTTGAAAGTGTTTTGAAGATTTTTGCTGCATTCTGTTTTTTCATTTTATTAACCTACTTCAAAAAAAGAGAAAAGAAGATGATTTTTTTATGTTTGTTACCTCAGTACGCCGTCATTTATAAACCGATTTGGAACTTTATTTTTTTATTTAAAAGGATTTACTTCCAGATTGGTTCCATTTTTGTCAAAATCTAGTTCTGATGATGGGATCCATGAGGAATTGAAGGAACTCCTCAAGTAATATAGGCATGTATATAGCAATTTTGGTATTTTCATCAGCAAGTTAAGCATTTGCATTCAGAAAGTATAATTTGCTGAAGTGGAACTGATGAAGGAGACCACAGATAGCCACAGGAACTCTTCAATGATAATACGTATTTCACGGGTGGATAAGATATCTCGATTAAGATAGTGAAGCGACTATGACGAAGCAATTGGTGTGGGGTAGGTACCACAACTAAAAAGTAAAAAATAAAAACTAACAAAAAAAAAACCACCTTCCGTAAAACAAACACTACAAAGTGAAAAATAACTTTAACTTCGGAAGTCGGTGGCAAAAAATGTGAATAAAAAACCAAAGACACCGACTTCCGAAATTAAAGTTATTTTTCACTTTGTAGTGTTATTTTTTTTGGAAGTCTGTTTTTTTTTTGTCAAAAAGTTTTTTTTTAGCTGTGTAATTTCATGTATCATTTTTGATGTCACAAGATATAGAAAACCATATATAATGCAGCTTTCACTTTTTTGTGGCACGACAAATTTTTTCAGCAACATATTAATCTGCCCAGCTGTGGGATATTAAAGGCTAATAAAATAAATAAATATCTGGGGGCACGGTAGTGCCGCCAAGACGAGCCAGAAACAAAAAGCAGGGGGGTGCACTACCTACCTTTTCTCGAAGCGTTTCGTCGTATTTTCAAACTCATTGCTTCGGCGTAGATAATGTTAGAGAGCTCAAATTAACAGACTTATAAAACACACGCAGTTCCATTTGTCTAGCTTTTATACTTTGGATTTTATTAAAACCTAAAATACGTCGATGTCATCACTCACTAATCAAAACTTATGGGAGAAAGCTTAAATTTGGTATGCAGGCTAGGATTTGCACAAAAAATTATACTTTCATTCTCCAACCCCCCCTTAAAGAAGGTGCAAGTCTGTAATTTTAACGGATAATTTAATAGGTACCCAAAAAAATAAAAATAAATAGATCACTCTACAAAAATAAATTAAACACCACCAAACATTTCATGTAAAGTAGGTTCATAGGTTGCCAAGATTTACATATCGCTTGCAATGTTAAAAAGTTATCAGATCGAATGTAGATCCAACCCCTGACTCTACAAGGTCTAACTCTACAAACCTTACGTCTTGTTCTAAATGTACGGCGCTCCATTGATCTATTGCATGACACAACATTAAAGACCAGTGACGTTATTTGTTACCATACGCCGTTAGGAGTGCCTGTGTGAGTTGTGTGACAGCCGCGAAATGGCCAAGCCTTACATATTGACCAAGATGTAAGGTTTGTGGAGTTAGGAGCTTGGCTCTAGCTCTACATTAAATCTGGGGGCCTAAAAAGGCCACTGTGGCATAATCATAAAAGGATAACATTATGAATCATAATGGACAGTTAACTGTTAAGTTAATCGTATCAAATCTCATTCGTGAAGGATTTTCAGTAATTTTTTTGTCTGTGCTAAAATACCAATCAATCCAATCCAAATTCAATCCCAATCTCTTCGATTATACCTACGTAGTGCAGCGAAAAAAAGAAAAACACGGACTGTCTTCGCCATATTATGATTCATAATGTTATACTTTTATGATTCTGCCAAAGTGGCATTTTTAGGCCCCCAGATAACTTTATAACAATGAAAGCGTTATGTTAGTCTTGGCAACCTACATTACATGAAATGTTTTTGGTGGGGTTAACTTTGCTAGTTAACCCGGATGTAAAAAAAACAGAAATATCGTCATTATCAATACTTAGAAACTAAATATTTTATAAAGTTTAAAATATTCACATAAAAAAAATACTAAATCGTGAGATTTAGTATTTTTTTTTAGGTGTGAGAAAACCTGGAGCTATAGTTAGTATAAGTGTAAAACCGCCAGCCCGTGTCGAGCAAGCGTGCTGATCTGTGCTCGCGCCTTCTCTGTGTGACAAGAGGGCCAGCTGTGGGGCAACAATAAGCTGCTATATTATTGTGGGACAGCTATGGGCAGCGGGCTGGCTCGCGTGAGCAGGTTGTGAACAGAGCGCTTGTGTTGCAGCATCCAGGAGGAGCACGCGGTGATGGCGATGACGGTGAACAAGTCCGACACGCTGCTGCTGCTGAACGTGGCCAACCAGGGCGTGCACCTGTGGGACATACGTGCGTAGCCCTTCCTGCCCGCGCACCCGCCGCTAGCGGACACAGCTTGAGCCGCAGCAGCTTGCTTGCGATCGCTTGCTGCTCTTCTTTTTTTAAATGTTGACCTTTTTCTTTCTGTTCAATCGTGGGAGTAAAGACCGCTAACTAAAAGCTTATTTTTATTTTGATTTTTGATTAAATCTCATGTGATTATTCGATAATCGCAACACAGGTCACGTGAGACTTAACAGTCTACAGGGGTGACAACTATCCGAACTAGGAACATATTACTCGCGTACAGTAACACGGATGCGAATCGCTCAGCCACTGCGCCAAACACGCCATCAACATTGAAATATATAAATATACAGGTTGAATTTTCCAAGTGGGCGTGGATGGCCAAATCCGAAACTATGAGGAATAGCGAAAAGTACTCAAAGGAGTCACGGGCTCGATTTCGATGAAAACTAAAACTGCATCATTGGATTTAAAAAAAAAAACAATATTTCTAGCCAGGAATCGAACCCGTAGATTTTGAAAAAAAAAAAACACTGTATCATTACATCATTCGATAGTGTCGCTAATAAGGATCGAATTCTGGGAAATAATGACATACGACAAATTAAAGAAAAGAGTTCATTTTTAACAAAGTACTTTTTTATTCTTCTTCCGTTCCGTTCTTTACCTTTCTATTAAACCTTAACTGATTATAATTTGTTCAAAATCTTGACCATTGATTTCAATACATAGATGGATTCGATGTCTCAAGGATTGTACTGTATTCAGCATTACAATATTATTGATTCCATTTAGAATATTTTCCGAAGATCGTAATAAGAATTTGAATTTAGAACATAATGTTGTGAAGGTGACTGCGCTGCGGGTGTGTGTTATAAAATATTGAGCATCATTTCGAACAAGGTACAGGTAATGTAGGCATAAATACTTTAAAATAAAAAGCAGTTTATTAAAATCCAACATTTTCCTTAAGTTTGTCGTATGTCATTACTTCCCAGAATTCGGTCCTTATTAACGACACTATCGAATGGTGTAATAATACAGTGCGTGTGTTTTTTTTTCAAAATCAACAGGTTCGATTCTTGGCTAGAAATATTGATTTTTCAAAAATCCAATGATGCAGTTTTACTTTCATCAAAATCGAGCCCGCGACTCCTTTGAGTAACTTTCGCTATTCCTCATAATTGAAAAATATCAATAGTCCTGCTGGCTACTCTAACAATAACTATTAAGGTGCCTGCACCTTTTTTATATCAATGCCAATCCACGAAACAGCTAGTACCTAAAAAACCTAAAAGCCTCGTAACTTTCAGAACTCGTCATCATGTAAACGAAGGTTGTTTTCTATAGGTACTTGTTTTGTGTCAGGTTCAGTTTGAAAAAAAGCAAGGAGTTGTATTTCTGCAGTATGTTGGTACGACCGTGGAACAGCACTACAATTTTTTTTTTCAGAAATAAAATATTCATCTCGTATTTAGTAATAAGGGGGACAATAGGGGTGGAAGTTAGTGCAGGAGCAAAGTGGGTACATCTAGTATGTTGTATGGTCACGTTGCAGGTGCGCGTGCGCTGGTGCGTCGGTTCCGCGGCCTCAGTCAGGGTCACTTCACCATCCACGCCTGCTTCGGAGGAGCTCACCAGGACTTTATTGCCTCAGGCAGCGAGGACAATAAGGTATGGAAATATTCAATTTATGATAAGCTTTGAGCGCGTGAAAATTGCAATTGCAGGTCTATACTATCCTTACTAATAATATTATAAATTCGCAAGTAACTCTTGTCTGTCTGTATGTTACCTTTTGACGCCTAAACCCCTGAACGGATTTCGATAAAATTTGGCAGAGACATAGATTGCATCCCGGGCAAGGCCCCGGGATCCAATCTATCTCTCTGCCAATTTAAAAAAAAAATAGTTGATTGAAAAGAAACGGTTCACTTATCAAATTTTATTCGATAAAATCCATCGGTTTTTTTTTACTAAAGTTCAAGTATATCCGACGAGCCTGGTTACTTATCTGTTTCGGCCGCAGGTGTACATCTGGCACATCGCGGGCGAGGAGCCCGTGGCCGTGGTGTCGGGCCACACGCGCTGCGTCAACTGCGTGTCGTGGAACCCGGTGCACCACGACGTGCTGGTGTCGGCGTCGGACGACTACTCGCTGCGCCTGTGGGGCCCGCGCACTCACACCTCCTAGTATAAGGGTCAGTGCTGCGGCTAACTTTTTATTAAAAAAAAAACACCTTTTCATCTCTTATGCCAAAAACAATCTTATCACTTTGAAGGGCACTATACAAAAAAACTTCTATTGTGTCTTGTTTACCGCGCCGGAACCTGTTGATAACTAATGCGCAGTATGACAATTAAGACGTACTTAGCGTTCACCACAATACATCTGCCTTGATTTTAATTAATACACAAAACTAAAACAGACTGGCGGAATTAAGCTGCGTAGCAAGCGCAACTAAAATAAATTAAGAAGTACAAATTAAAAACAACTTGGCAAGTAAAGTGTGGTTTTTGTCTAAATCTCGGAAGCTAGTCATTGAATAGGTCTAATTCTGGCATGTATATGACTGTTCTATGATAGTCATTGCTCATCCATAAGTAGGCCGTGTTTTTTTTTTTTGTAAAAAAGTTTTTATAAATTATTATTATTTTTTTGTTGTAGGAGTCGTTTTATGGTTTTTGAGGGTGCTAAAGCATCGGCTTTAGCACCCTCGAAAACCATAAAAACGACTGAGTGAGGTCTGTTTTCGTCATTATTACGAAAACCATGAAATGACACCCATGAAGGAAATTTTTAATTTTTGGCAGCCGCCATCTTAAATTTTCATTTTGACCTCACTGTACCCTCGAAAACCATGAAGAAACACCCATATTGAAAGTTTTGAAAATGTTGACATCGGCCAACACGATTTTTTTTCCCCCTCCTTTTTTGGCTTTAGCACCCTCGAAATACATGAAAATGAAACCCATGATGAAAATTTTCCTCATGGTTTTCGTGGTCACTAATAATAATGACAATGATAAATGATTTTATTTTTGTAAGTAGGTTTGCACAAACACTTTTACACGTCAATCATATACGAAACTGTAAGCCTAGGTTGACCTTTTTTGAAACCTTTCAGTTCATTTCTTTAAGTAATCAACTACTATACCCGAATCACTTTTGGCGGGGCAGAGCGGTCATTGACCTACCTACATTATTTAGCATATTTTATTTCAAAAACTGAAATGAAGCCCGTTAACGTCCTGAATCAATGTCTATCGTGATCTTCAACATAGTTTATTTGGGTTCCAATTCCAACGGAGAGATATTGGGAAAGGGCAATGACCGTTGTTGTCACGCTAAGCGATTCGGTTATATCTGTAGTATGTTCCTGATGGATATTTTGTCACTTTTTGTGACTTGTATTTTTGCAAGGTTTGTGGAGACTTATTAATTGTGAGTTGTTTATTTACAGGCACGCGGTGTCCGCCGGGTGTGATCTGCCAGAAGAAGTGCAACTCGCTGCACTGCAAGCTCTCTCTGGACATACCCGCCGCGGCCGCCGCGCACGCCGCGCATGCGCAGCAATAGGCGGCCCTCGCGCGGCATTAGGCGGCGCTCGCGCGGCAGTAGGCGGCGCTCGCGCGGCAGTAGCAGCGTGCCGAGCTGCCGCGCATGCGCAGTAGCAGGCGGCGCTCGCGCGGCAGAAGGCGGCGCTCGCGCGGCAGTAGGCGGCGCTCGCGCGGCAGTAGGCTGCGCTCGCGCGGCAGTAGGCTGCGCTCGCGCGGCAGTAGGCTGCGCTCGCGCGGCAGTAGGCGGCGCTCGCGCGCCAGTAGCAGCGCGCCGAGCTGCCGCGCCCGCCGCGCATGCGCAGTAGCAGGCGGCGCTCGCGCGGCAGTAGTAGCGCGCCGGGCTGCCGCGCCACGCCACTGATGAACTCGTGCTGTACAACGGTACACTCTCATAAAACTATACACCGCGGATTTTACCGGCCAGTAGCTTAGTGTAATCCTATGGGAACGTACCGAAGAAAATAATGTATACCCTTTATTCCCATATGAGTTAGGCCCGCTATGCGACGGCCGGTTCCCATGTCAGATTTTCGAGTAGTATGTAGTAATGATTTCGGCTCGGAAATGTACGAAACCGCAGCCGAACCAGCGTCGCAGTTCCGTGAGTGTACGTGAATGAAGTCGTACGTACTCATTTATCGGCCGATAGCCCAGTCTGCAGTGTACACAGCCCCCGACTACGTCACTGTCGTCATGATATGTATGATAATCTTTGAAGCTACGCTGCGGGACGAGTCTTTACCTTAGCGACTTCTATTGTATCGACTACTAAAATTGTGTAATTTATACAGATTTTACTATGATATGTGACTGTAAATTATATGTGGCGATGGTGTATGGGACTGACGTGGGACCGTCGTCCACTGCACTGGGATCCATTACATCGGGAGTCCTACGACAGTGTAGTAAGCAGCTGATGATGAGCGAGAAAAGCAGATTGGAATGTATCGTGTGTGACTCTCCGCATACTCTGGGCGCGGGTGGCATCACAGCGGCGCGGGAGGGAGTTGTGACGTTACACACGTGACTTCATGTAGCGTACGCGTCTAGTAGCGTAGCGTAGCGTAAGGATGGAGGCGACGAGTTTATAAGTTAGGTTTAGGAATTGGAACAGATTTCATACAAAATTATTAGCCATACCGTGGCAGCCATACAGAGTTTTATTAATGGATATTATTTTAGGTCGAGAACCGCATAGCTATATTACGTTTGATAAAAATTAAAAATATTTATATTCAAACTTACGGTCGCACATTTCCGTGATTGATTGGTTTGGAGCGATGAGAAAATATATTTTGATTAGCGTAGAAATAACGTAAATATTTATCACTAAATTAAGGTTGGACTAATGTAAGGTATAGCCCACACTCCCTGCGCCCGCGCCGCTCGCCGCTCGCCCAAACTACTAGGATAATTTATTTAGGTCTCTTCGGATTAATTAATTAAGACTTTGATCTGCTCTCATCGCACCATGCACGTTTTCAGTACCACTGAACTCGTCAGCGCGCAGCGTGCGCCTGTCTGTTAATACTTGATCGCCAGTGTTCAGAAGCTACAATTGTGACTACATTGAGGGTTTTTGTCTCGAGTAAACGGGCTTGTTAATGGACCTCTATGTGACACATGGTGTATTTTAACTATCTTGCGACGTACCCAGATCTTGTCAGTTGCATGAAGCGAGCCCAGCGTTCGCCGCAGATTGTGCGTCAAGTGCTGACAACGTGCATACGCAGTGAGCAGACACATAGTAATAGCAAGCAGAGGGTATATTTTGTAGCGGTGAGCGCTCACTGCTCTATTTTTATACCGATCACTGAATCTCTCACGAGGTTGTATTCTTTGACAAAGCCGTTATACTTGACATGTTCTGTCTAGCACCGCAGCTAAACAATAAGACATAATTTTACCAATCGAGAGTCCATATAATCAAACAACCTGGGTGCTTACTCTTGAATTTAATTCCGATAGATTGACATTGGAATTGTGACGTTTCGTACTCTTGAGTTCGATGCTAGCGCCAAATGGTTTTTAAATTGGGTGTCCATTTTAGGGAACTTAGTGGAATTGGGATCGGGCTTGGCGTGGGGTAAACGGTACTCTTGAGTGTATTTTGACAGCTGTGTATTGCGTCAATATTAGGGTAGGATACTTTGTTGATTGTGATTTTTCCAATAACAAAAGTTTAACTTTTTAGAAATTGTTTTGCGTTTTAAATGGTTTTCTGCTGATTATAAGAGTATAATATGGCACGATAAGCAATAATATTTAGTGTTTTACGTAATTCCCATTAAAAAAAAAAAACAACTGAAACAAAGACGAACGTCGAATGCGTTATACGCACAAAGCGTTTTCTGTGAATGAATACGAATTTAAAGCAAATTGTAGAGTGAGCAAGAATTTTATTCCTCTTTCGTATTACCTAGCAACATTTTTATCCTATCTCTATACAATAAAATCTTTCTAGAACATTAACTTACTCAAATCGGACTTCGGCATGTTTTCATTATACAAAATTCTTTCTATCTCTAAAACCCCTAGACCGATTTACACAATTCAAACTAGAATATCAATTTTAAACATAAACCTCGTTTTCAAGTTACGTAACTATTCCATCATTTTCTTTCATAAATTAAAATTCTCAACAATTCTCCGTTAAATATTACTAACAGATTCTAATATGAAAACTAATAATAAAAACTAATTAGAACAATACAAACACTTAAAATCTAATTAGAAAATCATAATCTTACTCAGAAAAAGAGTATTATTACTTGCGCCCGGAGCGCGGAATAGGATCTTTACTATCATATTCTCACTTTCTCTTTTACACCTTATTCTAACTTATTTATCACTTCACTAGTATATAACTTATTCATGTTCACTATTCACCTAAATACGTATGTTCGGCGTTCGTTATAAAAACATTACTTTATAAAGAAGTTGTTTATCTATTTACTTACCACTTGTATAAAACTGCAAGTTATCGGACAGTAATTTATTTCTTACTCAAAAAGAACCAAACGCGAAATTTATTTCTAAAACCACTTGACTTACCCTTTTTTTGTAGTGTAGGCAACGATCCTACTCAGGGATTGAAAACCGGTACGAATATGGGTTCCGGTTCTTCATTTCGGTTCTTAAAAAGGTTCCTCTTTTCGGTACGGTTCCGGTTCAGGTTCCGGTTCGGTTCTGGTTCCATAGTACCGGTTCCAAATAAAGGTTCCAATATACCGGTTCCGTATCATCCGATTTAAAGGTTCTCTAAGAAAGAAGGGATAATGTTTGACGCGTGGCTAGTGTATCTTTTCTTTCAGTTAGCCTTCGAATTATTGGTGAGCAAATATTGACAGTAATTATTATTAGTTGTTTATATAATCTACAGTTACTGTTAATAAAATAATATAAAATGGACAAAGGTAAGTTTAATCGTATTGTATTCACTTAGATATTATCATCTCCTTTATTTATTGAATATACAGGGTTAATGGAAAAACACCAACAACCTCTTAAGAGGTCATTGTACAACAGACAAGTACACGAATGTATAATATAAATCAAACGATGAAACAAATATAGGGCGCACGCGTTGTTCATGCAACGAATGATGCGAATGATCTACAAATGCAATGTACCCCTCTCTCCTCTTACAAAATCTCCTACCTTGCCGCTATTGTCCTGCGCTGAGCGGCATCGTATGAACTCGTTCGGTCTCGTACTCGTACCGCTAAAGAACCGGTACAATAAAGGTTCTAATTTAGGTTCCGGTTCCGGTTCGGGTTCTAGCAACCGGAACCACTAAATACCGGTACTTTACCGGTATTTTAGGAACCTTTTCAATCCCTGATCCTACTGCATGCATCCAGTCATGGTTAATTTTATGATTTTAATCATTTTCTTACGCCCAAATTAATTTAATACTTTACAATTAATCAACTATGTATTTATATCATATTTATATATTAAGCCTTCTTATTTAAATGATAAAGTATTTTAAAGCCCTATTATCGGTTTATCGTAATGAGTTGAACCACACTATTGCAGCCCGTAACTTCACGTGTAACAAAATAATCGCGGAGCAATGTCAATTTAATTTCAATGTTGACAATATTGTTTTCAAGAGTACCGAATCACGCGACTGTAAAATTAACATTGGAATCGTATTGGCATTTCATTGGAATTAAAATTAGTTTGGAGAGTAAGCCCCCTGATTGGTCCACAGTGAGTAAGTTGGATTGTGCGAAGTAATGTACATCTCTTTATACATTGTAAAATAATGTGGGTTTCCTGTTTAGTGTGTATTCGATATAATCATTGCTTATTCGAAAAATGTGTATGCAGTGCACTAATGTAATACTTGTTTAGGTGAGGCCACATTGCGTCGAGATACATAGTTTAGTTTGCCAACTTCACAGTGAGTTGGCAACTGCTGAATTACATATGCTCATAAAGCTGCGAAGTACACCACTAGTCGAGCGGCACGGGACGTGTATGACGTCCGGAGCCTGTCTGGGTGATGTGATGGTGATACATCACGACGAGCTCGCCTCGCCGCGAGCCGTCCATCTGTATATAGTACACGCGAGCTGCCGAGTATAACGCGCTTGGCGTAACGAACGGCCGCGCAGACGCCACGCTTGCGGGGAAATTATGATCAGCCCTTTATAACACTATTATTTTTGATTGATTTTACTGTATTTTTAGAGATACTAATATTATAGATTTTGTAGTTTGCACAATGCCTTACCTGTCACATTGTAGCACGCGACGCTGACGTACACTATCGACGACTATGAGCTTTTCGCATCGATTCGGAAGTCAAGGTATTTTACGTAGTTGTACTAGAGAGTGACCAGAACCTGGCCGAGTGTCCTCGTGCGTGACGAGTGCGCGTGGCGTGCTGCGCGGGTGAGGCGGCAGCTCTGCGCGGAGTTCCATCTGAACCAAAAATCAGGCAATAATGTGCGTGTGTGAGTGTGAACGTAGCAAGTACAAAGGTTGGAGTGTTCGGTTATTAACGATATGATATCTAGACTTGTGTGGGCCGCGTGGACGCGGCCCGGGGCCCAGGCCCTCATTTGAATTGTTAAAAATAAATAATTATTATATCAATAAATTTTTTATTGTAAACTAATACTTAATGTCTTTTCATTTCTCTATCTTGGTAAAAATATAACCAGTATTCTTTAGTTCTTTTATTTTGAAAGATATAATTGCATTTCATATTGGTATGCTAATATTGCTGATTGATCAGTAATTTGCACTATACAGACTATACTTACAATACACATAAAAGCTCACAAATAAGTTACCTACCACAAGTGTCAAGCACCAAACGTTCTAGAGAAGAAATAATATTAAATTAAACATAGTTTTTAATATCAATAATTTACATTAAACTTTGCTACACTAACTAAGGCCGTGACTATAAGTTGGCGGTGCCAGACTTCTCGACCAGTTCCAGCAGCGTGTGCAGCGACGTGTCGAACAGCTCGCACCGGATGGGCATCTCCAGTGAGTAGAAGGGGTTCTTGAGCGCATAGTCTGAATATAACTCGTAGATCCTCTTGAGGACAACCTCTGCGCCTTGCATGTTGGGGTCGGTCACTATTATGAACTTTACACCTGAAAGAAAGGGAGGTGTACATGAAAGTTCTCCATTCATAATGACTACTTCTTCTATGTAAGTATCAACTAAGGCTAGAAAATATGATATTTTGTCACACACAACATCTTTCTACATTTTTTGGAAAATTTATTACTCCAATCTTTAAACTCAAAGTCAAAGCATATATTTCAATTAAACCAATTACAGGCACTTTTGAATTTTCAAGGGGTCGGTCAGTCAGAAAGATGAAGCTAGTTGCCCATTCTAAAGCGTAGGTACCTATGGAGAAGAACGGGCAAGAAACTTCATGGACACTGTTTTAAATCAAAATAATATGGTTACAAAGTCTTGCTTACATCATTAATGTTAAAAATTATACATGTGAGAACGTTGCAGAACGTTAAAAGCGTCCGTAATGAAAAGCCGAAAATAAAAATTCAAATATTAAATTAAAATAAGCCATGGCAGCAAAGAGACTGACTCTTGACACGCCGCCGTACGCAAAATACGCGCATTGACGTGGAGTTGCGGACACCAGCCCGTATTACCTATTACCTAAGGTGACGCCGGCATCAGTCGTACAACATCCGTTGGTGAAAACATACTATTGGTCATGTAATATTTTAAAATAGGTATTGGCTATAAAACTTACAAAAAACTTAACCTTATTTAGAGCCATGTCATAAAACTTCCATGGATAGACCATGGATTAACCTATTGTACATACACAAAAGAAAAGAAAACACAAACACTACAAAATATTTATTTTTTACTGGTATTTTTTTAATTGTCCCGGATACTGGTGGGAGCATACCAGCCTATTACTGTCTCACGGCAGGGCTGAGACCTCTCCACAGAGGTGTGAGCATTGGTTACATTGCATGGGAAAATGGTGTGATGTAACTTATAGAATGTTGAATCTAGTTTATGAAATATTTTATCAACACTAGTTATAATAAAACTATTGAATCTACTTCATGCGATAAGTATAGAGGTCTTTCCTCAGTTATTTAACATCAACAATCAATCAACAATTACCTGTTAACGTCTGAAAGCATGAAAGTTTGAAGGTGTCTGCAGTAAGTGACTCGATGCCGGAACACTTGGGGATGGGACTCAGCTGGCTGGCAAGGGCAAACAGTGGGTAGAACATACTAGCTAACACTATCTTCTCATTGGTGGTGGCTCGAGCACGCCCAAACTTCAGGCTTAGAGGGTAGTTTTCCTGAAAATATAAAGATATTTCTTAAGACGTTCCCTCTCCAATGACTCCAAAAGAGTCACGTTTGTGCCAAACTCGTACGTCCATGACTCCATAAGAAGTCACACAATTTTTAGTTCACACGTACTTGACTCCTTGTGGAGTCATAAATTTATTTGTCAGTTTTGGCCTGAAAAATATAAAAAATTTTAACTGATATTAGTATAGATGTAAACCCTTATATTATTGTCAAGTTATAAGAAAATGAACGATGGACGTACGAATATCTGGGACAGGGAACGTGTTAATCATGATGAAATAGTTTTGTCAAACTCAAAGCATTTATTTCAATTAAACCATTTACAGGCACTTTTAAATTTTCAAGAAGTCGGTCAGTCAGAAAATATGAAGCTAGTTGCCCATTACAAAGCGTAGGTACCTATGGAGAAGAACGGGCAAGAAACTCCATGGACACTCTTTTTAAATTATATTTTACTAAAATATTAGTTACATCATTACTTTTGATTTTAAAATTATATAATGTGAGAACGGTGTAAAAAATTAAGAAAGACGTACGTGTTAAAAGCGTCCAGAGTACAACAAATAGTACTTAACAAACAGCAATCCAAAAATAAAATAATTAAAAATAAGCCGAGGCAGCTAAGTGATGACCAGCCCCAACTAACGGTGCCCGTTCACGAACATGACGCATAAATCAGCACCATTCAGCTCAACCGTTTTGAAGGGAGCTAAATGATCCAACACACATGCCACCGTCAGCAAGACATTTGAGTGAGCATGACATACTATCAGCTGCCAGGGCACATTCGAGTCAATGAAAGACATATTATTACCTGGTAAATGGTAGCTATAGGGTACATAGAACTCACATCTGTGCTATGCAATTATACAATACAAAGGAAATTGATTTTATACAATGCAAAGATAGTCTTACAATCTGTAGTCTTACTTATAAAAATAGAATTGATGTCTGCAGCCTGTCCCCAAAGTAAAATACCGTTAAGACATGATACTATGAAAGTAACTAAAATAGACCAGTCTCTCGGTATCTACATCAGTAAATTGACAGATTTTTCTGACAGCATAAGCTGCTGAACTTAGCCTTCCTGCAAGAGATGTTAAATGAGGACCCCATTGTAGCCTTGAGTCGAGCGTGATCCCTAGGAAAACAGTTTTATCAACGAATTCTGTCTGTCTGAATGTCTATCATTACTAGATTGCTGTATTAGCATCTTGATGGTTTTAGCATTTCATTCTATGGATACTATGGCTTACAAAGTATATAAAATATATCGGACAAAGGAGAAAAAATAGAGTCGCAGCCCCTATGACAACCCGCTGACCCAGTCATGCTTATAAAATTAGTCTACAAATTACCTTAGTTTCTATAACTTCAAACACATCTCTGCCATCTTCGGTGGTGCGCCCCGTCACTGGAGTGCCGTTCACAGACAGTAGGACGTGCCCAACTGGAATATTATGAAGTAGATTTGAAGAAGACTAGAAGTAATGGAGATATAGGAAGTCCAGTATGAATTTACAATTTTGATCGAAAATTTAGAACTTTCCTAAAGAATTACACTATCCGAAAGATAAATTGACCCGGCTTGGGTATAAAATACATAACTACGCACCATTTATTCCGTCTCGTTGTCCGAAAGCAACGATAACTTTCTTATTTTCATACTGCAACTTGATGTCGAGCGGGAACCCGAAGGTTTTCTCTGCCTCCACACGGGGAATATTATGGTCATAGTTAAATATGAGACCGCCAGACTTGCTGACGATGTAAACACCGTATATAACCATTATTAAGTAATTTAATTTCCAATTGAATTTTATTTCAAATGATCAATAACAAATCCAACATTCATTCAACACCCACTGGGACTGTTCGAAAGTCAAGTCAAACTTAGTAAACTTCATCAAATCTATCCGTAGTGTTAGTGTCTATTTTATCTGAAAAAATTCAAAATCTAATGCTGCATGAAATATATAGCAAAAGCATGGTTTTTCTCAGTATATTTTGATGTTTTACTTGCAAAAAAATTTGTTTTAGGGGAATTTTATATATTATTTTGTAAAACCGAAAATAAGATAACACTTTGAGATGGTTACAAAAGAGTTTTCGAGCGGAAGTCAGTGTGACATTTGTGATTTGACAATAATTATTAATCTGTGGTTTCATTTTGACTATTTATTTGGTGTTGCATGCTGAAAACTTTTGAAACAATTTATTTATGTGGTAATCATTTTCAAAACCTCCTTGACTAGAACGTTGGATGGAACACAGGTTTGATTCCCGAACTGATAAAGAATATCACATATTTTCCGATTTTGTTTATTGTAGTCAATACACTTTTATTGCTTCTAAAACTTGCATTTTTTGTGTTTATTTAGGTCCTGTAATCCCATAGAAGTAGTAGGTAAGAAGCAGGGATGGATCTAGGATTTATTTCTGAGAAGGGCACATGGGCC
Organism: Luperina nickerlii; assembly: GCA_963855955.1. Taxonomy (NCBI): domain Eukaryota; kingdom Metazoa; phylum Arthropoda; class Insecta; order Lepidoptera; family Noctuidae; genus Luperina; species Luperina nickerlii. The sequence goes on from OY979670.1 coordinate 23,799,391, forward strand.
AGACAGCCCAGACAGTTACTGCGACTAATGACATAGGTAATAGGTAATACGGGCTGGTGTCCGCAACTCCACGTCAATGCGCGTAGGTATTTTGCGTACGGGAATAATAACAAAAAAAAGTGTGTGATCAGGGGACCCCCGACAGGAACGAAGTTACGCGATACTCGCTCGCACACATACACTCGTATATGTATAATAGAAAGAGACAGAGAGAGAGAGAAAGTGTGAATTTAATACGTGTTTCTTATACAGAGCCATTCAGTATAACTATAAAGAAGCTCCACGAAGCCCAAAAACCAGGAAAACAATACCCAAGACATAAAACTTAAAATAAAAAAAATATATTTTGATCTCACTGTCGGCTTCAGCACCCTTGAAAACCAAGAAAACTAGTACCTACTTTCGTAGTAGCATGGAGGGGGCATAACGCTTTTTCGTTACGTGACGATTTCTACCAGTTCACTCCTACCGCAAGCCACGTTATAGAACTTCGTTCCAAAATGCGGTTTTAACACCCCTTCGCCTCGGATAGTATAGATTTTCTTTTGAATATAGATACAGAAATAAAAGTTACTTAGTCGACTTATCAGGCAGTTGTTTATAGTGGTAGGTGGTAGTGGTAGGGTTTACGTTGTATTTTAAGAATTGAGAGAATCTGGGTTCCAAGAGCCAGCGAAACGAGCTCAATAAATTTAGCACCCCACCTCGAATTACTTTAGTTCTTTTTTCTTTCGACCATTCATAGTATATAAGCAAATTTTTTTTCATGATCTGAGAAAAGCTGTACCTATTAACATTGAACGCGCTTGGGGGCTCAGCCGCGCTATCTTTTTAGCATTACCTATACAAAGTTGATACGACAGAGGGGCTTTTCTTTAAACTGCCTATACTAGATACCATTTTCAAGCTCTGTACCAAAAATCAATTAAATAGGAGCAGTAGTTTAGTCACAAATGATTTTTGAAGTTTTTGCTACGTTTGAACACGATGTATATTTCCTAACAGCTGATTATCTCATACGCATAGGTCATGCACCTTAAAACGATAATCTGAGTATAAGATACATTGTTGCCGCACAAGTACAACCAAATATTTCACGAAGCAATAAATACACACACACTTGCACTTTCACTATGAGAGTGACAATCATAGCAAAACCCCCGCGCCTTTTTCCCGCGCGTAAAAGGAATAGAAATAGGTCAGTATGTTGCTATTGCATTCTAGATCCTTGGGAATTTGCTAAAAAACTTTCTTTCAGTGGACAGTGCGCACGCGTCATCCATCCGGGATGTACGTTACGTAACACGGGAGCCCCGCCGCCGTTATGTTTTGTCGAACTCGCTGACAATAATTGTGATTTTGTTTTGTTATTGTGATAGACACTAAATAAGTTTAACTTGGGAATATTATTATTTAGTGTTAGTGTTTTTTTGTGTTTGACTGTTTTTATTGTGATAGGATACGTAATTAAACGTTGGTTGTGTGTGTGTGTAATCATTAAAGTGTTCAGCAATGCCTCGTGTAACTTACACGGCGTCAGAATACACTTACATGATTTTAATTTACGGTGAATGCCGTGGAAACGCAGATTTAGCTCTGCGAACATACCGAGAAAGGTATGGTGACCGGCGCAATAGCCCTAGGAACGCCGCGCGCCGGCACCATACAATTGGCAGTACAAAGATTACGGGAATTAAAGTGCTTAGCGACGGACAGTGATTTAATAAATAACAATATTCTCCGTCGGTATAATTTGTGCATTAATATGAATCGAGGACACATCGAGAATTTAAAAATTTTGTGTTTTTGTGTGTGCGCGTACTTAACAACCAGCCGGGCGCGGACGGCGCGAGCGGTCTAAACCGCCCGCCCCCCGCGCCCCCGCCAAGAGAGATAACACACACGCACACGCGCTCCTGCGCGACTTTGTTACCTAGGCATCTAACTAAGGTCAGTCAAATTTATTTATAAAGGGTGGTTGCGTTTCACTCTGACTTTAAGCTATTTAGTTTGTTTGAAAAAAAAAAAATCTCATTTTTGGCGCTTTCTATTTTTGTACTGTATCGAATTAATACTATACACGTATAGTATACGTAGTGTAATTTAATGCCCCTCTGTCATATCAACTCTGTATGTTCCTTACGCAAAATACACGCATTAACGTGGAGTTGGGGACACCATCCCGTATTACCTATTATCCAAAAATCCTTTCGCCAACTCTAGGCCATTGCATTGTTAGCATAGCAGACCTCTGGGCCCGAGTGCCGCTACTGCTGCTGAAGATATAGTAGGTACTTTCTTCTTGATGGATATGCATTCAGGCCAGTCGATTCAGACGGTTACATTTTACTTAGACCGTTTTGGGCTTGCCCACACTATAATAATAGATCGGCATATGACTCGTCTGCGAGTCACTAACTAGTGCCGGTATTACGTTGCGCCGCTCTCCCTACCTTCCGCGGCCTTGACGGGGTCGCCATCGTCTGATGGCGGACGCGGTGGGGCCGCAGGAGAGGAGGAGTGTTGGTATGACGTTGGCCGCTCTCCCTATGGGGCTGTCCATTAATCACGTGAGGCTCGAAAGGGGGGGGAGGGGGTCCATAAAAAATCACGAAATATCACAAGGGGGGAGGGGGATGTAGTAATATATCACGTGTATTTATTTTTTTAAAAACATCCTGCAAACTTTCTAATAAAATTAGATGATTATACCTGTATTTTATAAACATAAAAAAAGGTCCGATTCTTTGTAGGTACTAAAGATACACGTGATATGAGGGGGGGGGGTAAGTCTTAAACCTCACCATATATCACCAAGGGGGAGGGGGGGGGGGTTAAAAATACCAAAAAAAACATCACGTGATTAATGGACGGCCCCTATCCTCTGCGGCAGGTCAATGACCTGACCTGTCGCAGGGGGACAAAGTGCCCAGACACGGGGTCGTCTGGCGCCCATGTGCTGGTTTGGTCCCTAGGGTAGTCACGGCGTGCTATGAGTTCTGGTGCGCCGGTGATGGGGTGTACTCCCTAGAGGAGGGTCCGGTGACGGACAGCCGCGGCGGGTTCATGGAACGCGTACCCGTGTTCCCGCCGTAAGCGGCAGAGGACGACACCGTGGAGTTTTAGTGGGTTAGAGTCCCACATAACTGCACTATCTCCCCGTGGTAGTGCAAAATGCATGAGCATATCTCCACGATAAAAAAAGTAGGTAGGTTACCTATCAACGCCCGCCGTTAATTTTGACGTTAATCGTAAGCGTGTTTTTTTGCAGGGTTCGTAGATTGTGCAACATTGATAGAAAATCATGATAATTCTGACTGCAGGTACCTACTGTCTCAATTCCATGTAATCAGGGCAGACTCTCTAACTCGAACCATTCTTACAAACTTCTCTAAAAATATTACTTTTATGTGTCTTAGATTTCAAGGGAATCTCGCGGACACGGATCGGTGATCGTTTGAGGTCAATCAAAGTAAGTATCTGTACCTATACGTGAGACATTACCTATATTAATTCTAATAAGGTTACCTAAGTATTAATCATATGAAAAAGGCGCTGGCCCTATAAATTGTAAAGATTGCACATCCTGCAATACCAGAGACAAGGCTGAAATGTCTCCTGTAGGTACCTGTAATTACGCCGCCACCCATCTCTTTCAAAAGCAGAGCAGTACCTCAGCGTATTATGTATTTTTAGGGTTCCTTTTAGGTTGTCAACGGAACTCTCCTTTGATCCTATTATCTTTAATATGAAGGCAGTTTCCCACGAGTTCCTAATAATAATAATTTATTTATTAAAACTTTATGCACAAGTAAAAACTTTGGGCATTTTCTACCAGTCTACCTTAGGGTGATACAGAGACAATAGGTATACAGCAGGTGCAATAACAGAAAACAAATTAGAAAATATTTATAACTAAAATATATGAATAAATACATTATATAGATACATACAAAAAAAATACAAAAAAAAAGAAAAAATTATGAGAGATAAACAAGAAAATCTACAACAACTTATTTCTCAGACGAATTTGCCAAATTCTTGTGTATGTGTTCTCGAGCTTTTCCTTTAAATGTGAACCGTTTGGTTACAGTCCTGATATTCTGAGGGAGCGCATTCCAAAGGAAAACCGCCTGGACAAAGAAAGAAGACTTTATAAAACCAGAGCGATGAAAAGGACAACGATAATACCAAAATGGATAATATCAGTATTGCTTTCGTATCTGTATAGCAAATGATAGATGGCGTATTTGTATAGCAAATGAGGAAATCTATACAAATAAATAAAATAGGAGTGTCTGTTTGCAATATTAAAATAACCGCTATTTACTAAGTGCATATGGATGTATACACGGTACATACATATACCAAAATAACATTTTTTACAATTTTTGTCTGTCTCGGTTTGTTCCGGCTAATTTCTGAAACGGCTGGACCGATTTTGACGGGACTTTCACTGGCACATAGCTGATGTAATAAGAAGTAATTTAGGCTACTTTTATTTTAGAAAAAAAAAATTGTGTCCCACGAAATAAAATTAAAACCAATGAAATGAAATCTATACATCTTCTATATACAAATAAATAAAATTGGAGTGTCTGTTTGTAATGAGAACACATTCAGCCGATTCAGAATTTAGTAAGATTCATATAAAAACATACCTTTCCATCAATACAGTTTGCAATGCGGATGAAGTGGTTAATTATCACACTACTCCGTAATTTAAGCCCACTGAAACTTTGCAATGGTGCTAGGTTGCGAGTAGTGTCGTTGCAAAGAAACGTTATAGAAGGTCGTATAATATCCGGATGCGGAAAGGTGAGATAGTATTTGTACCACGGTTTCCTATATTACCGTCGAATTTTCCATTTGAATTCAAAAGATTGCGATTTCCTGTCAATTTCAGTTTTGCTATAACAATCAACGAGTCACAAGGGCAAACGTTAAGCAAAGCTGGCCTAGATTTAACTAAGGGTTGCTTTACCCATGGGCAACTATACGTGGTATGTTCACGTGCGAGGAATGCCAGTAGTGTTGTTGTTTTAGCCCAAGAAAATCATACACCAAATATTGTATAAAGAAATTTTTAAATGGAGAATTAAGTACAAAAACAAAATATCGATTCGTAAAATAGAAGAATTTCATTAAAATAAGCATAGGGATTTCTTTACGCGGAATACAGAATTAATAAGTTATCGTAAACTCTGCGAACTGAACAATAACTTTTTTGTTAAATTCACGCAGGTGAAGTCGCGGGTAACAGCTAGTCGGTAATAAAAGTCCAATCTCACGCTTACATGTTGGTAATTAATCAAAATAGCTTCTGTTCCGATTTTAATTGAATATTTTGCTCAATAATCAAAAGATTAAAAGCTTTGAGCATAATCAAACCTATGAAGCTTTAGGTAATAGTAGATTATTAAACAAGGGCTGTATGACATCAATTGCATACGAGGTTTTTGGCGCCTGAGCGAAGCGAAGGCGCTAATTAACCCGAGTATGCAATTGATGCTTACGCCCGAGATAAATACTCTGCTTTACATATCGATTGTGAGGTAAGTAAACAACAAGACAGCAGGTTTCAATGAACATTTATTATGAAGAAAAAAATGTGTATTTAATTAAAATTAATAGTAAAATTATTACAATTTGTAAGAGATATGGTCACGTTCTTTTTAGGTATATTTATAGTTTGAATATGAGTTTGTGATGATAAGACTTGAGTTTGAGTGACTTGAGGTTCTTGCATCGTAAATGGCGGCAGTTGACTGGTACTATTTTCTTCGTTAAAAAATGGCTCAGATGATGTGCTTTGACGTGGTGATTTTAAGTTTATATTTTCTGTTATTTTAGAAGTAATTTTGCTTTTGTTTGCCATCGAATCTTCGATATAACCTTCGGCCACTTTGCTGGACTTCCAACCGCCGTGCCTTTTTAACAGAGTGAGGTTGGCTCCCGAATCAGCCAATAGAGTCGCTGATGTTCTGCGAAAGCAATGCCCGGTGTATAACTCTACGTTACTCAGTTTTAAATATGTGGCTATTTGCTTTGGCATGCCTGTAAATTTGTTTTTTCCTATTACTTGTCTGTGGCATTTTCCTTTACTGTAATTAAGAAAAAAACGATTTGTATCCACGTTTTCAGGCCGAAGAGCTTGATATTTTTCAACATAATTTGCAAATTCTTCATGCACAACAAATGACCGGTCAATTTTAGTTTTCGTGTTAGGCAGTTTTATGAGTAGTAATTTGTTATGTTTTTCTACATTTTCTATTGTCAAGTTTGTCAATTCCACGGTTCTGCAGGCTCCCGATATCCCAAAAATTAGAACAACCTGTAAAAAAGACATAAGTTGTATTAAAGGCACCAAATTCGCATAGTATTTTTGTGAAATATTTTGGTAACTTATTAAAAAGGGCAAGTAAATACGTAGGTACCTTTATTGCTAAATAAATTTCATCCGGAGCTTCATTTAAGAATTTCTGTACTTCTTCTGCAGTAAATACCTTCGATTTCTTGCTTTTAAAGCCGTCAGACTGCCTTTTCAAGAAAGCAGTAAGTTTAGAAAAATCTTTCAAATTCACGTCATGTTTTGTCATCATTGTAGATTTTAGCATGGAATAAAAGCACCATAAACTGGAAGGTTGTAGCCTCTTAGATAATTCATCAAAATATGATATAAAAACACTTTCAGAAAGAGATTTCACTTTTTTTTCTGACCGCCATTTCATAAATTCGTCGTATGCCTTTACATATTTTTCTTTCGAGTTCGGCGGTAATATATTTTCGACAACTGTTTTTGCCCTTTCTTTAATAAAATCGGGCGTTAGATCTATGTCTTCGTCACTAGACATGTTTAAAACTTTTGAAAAAGAATTCAAACAAGAAAATTAATTATTTTCGCGATGCTTTCGCGCCTACTAGTAGACTGCCTTTTTTTTTTCACGCACGCAAGCGCGTCAAATCTTGCTGGCCAGTTTGATTTTTAAATCGATTCCATCTAACATACGATGTGGAAACAAATAGTTCCATATTTAAAATAAAATCTTTATAAAATAAATTGTCTAGATTCCGATTCGAGTAATTAATCGATACCGAGAAAAAAAAATTAACTTTTTAAAAATATTCTTCGTGCAGTATGAGTATGACAGTTCTTTTTTCAAATTCCAAAACCTATGCTGTAATGATAGTCATACACCCCGGCATTCAGGGGTGTAAGGGTGTACTTACAGAGCAAGAGATATGTAAAGCTATTATTAACTAAGTAGGTACCGTTGTAATAAATGTTCACGGCACACTGACACTGGCCAGTCTATTCTAATTTTTTAAATCCTTTTTTCACAGAATAACTTCTTCTACTATGATCTATCTTTATAAATATTTGAAATTCATGTTGCAGACGATATTAAAAAAAAAAAACAAAGCAACGTGTCCGGGTCGCGACGGCTGGCGGCTGGCAGGCTGGCTATGGTTTTCCCTACATCCTTATTGACACAGGTGATGTAGCTTGTGCATAACCTGTGGCTACGTAGTTAAGTCACTGCCTTAAAGTTAACTAAGTTTCTAAGTAAGTATGTTAGATGTGCAATGTATCTACTTACAATAATATTATTGTCGTAACTCCATTAATAATGCTCCTAGAGATGGTCAGTGTATACTGCAAGATAATCGTTTAGCAGGTCGTTTGCGGTCCAGTTGTGTTGCATCTGCTCCGCTGGTGTTATAGTGTAAATATACAGTTAAGTGCTGATCTATCTTGATAATAATTAGTTCGCGATGCCTACGAATATATCGCTTTTGGCGCGCATGGTGAATCATTCTGATTCATCAAATAATTGCTCGTTCTATAGATATATAGAATTATTATCAGTTAACAAACTACCTTATGTACTGTCAGCATTTATATTGGTACCTCTCGTCTAGTCTTAGGGTTTCGTGCCTCAAAAGGAAAAAACGGAACCCTAATAGGATCACTCGTATGTCTGTCCGTCCGTCTGTCACAGCTTATTTGCTCCGAATCTAATGGGCCGATTAAGTTGAAATTTAGTACACATATGAATCTCTGTGACCCAAACACAGACGTGTACAGTCGCCGTCAGATATATTGTAGCAGACAAGGTGACCAAATACTTCTGAACAATTCAAAATGTCAATAAGTTCCATACACTACAAGTTACCATTAATATCTGAACATTCATTACTTCATTAATATCTGAGCAAATGCTTGCCAATAATTTCTATACACACAACTAACCAAAAATATCTGAACACTTACAACGTGAAGTGTATCTAAGCAGACAAACATTGAGCTTACCTAATTCGTTGCTGCGTGATATAAAGGACGAACCAAAAACGACTATCGACTTGACTATCTGTGGTTAGTCCAGTCAGTCCAGTAGATACACTTGACGTTGTAAGTGTTCAGATATTTTTGGTTAGTTGTGTGTATAGAAATTATTGACAAGCATCTGCTCAGATATTAATGAAGTAATGAATGTTCAGATATTAATGGTAACTTGTAGCGTATAGAACTTATTGACATTTTAAATTGTTCAGAAGTATTTGGTCACCTTGTCTGCTACAATATATCTGACGGCGACTGTACCTAACGTAAATAAATGAATTTTGAATATGGGGGCAAATAGAAAATTAAAAAAAAAGTTTCGCAAACTCTACCGTGTGACATATAATCATGAAAGGGCTTACTGTGAGGTTTTCAAATATATTTTTTTCATAATTTTAAAGTAAAATGTATTAAAGTTATTTAAGAAAATATACGAAAATTGACCATTCCCCCTCCCTTATCTCCGAAACTACTGAGCCTAAAATTTTAGATAAAATTCAGAAAAAATTTCTATACCTATAGATTACAGGAAAACCTATAAGAAGTATGTGGTCTTAAAACAACATCTCTCAACATTGTGCGTACAAACCTACATTTTCAGTTGGAATGTAATGGGAGACCATATTTTTCAACTAGAATGTTAAGTTTGTTCTTGGGATAAATTCATTCCAACTACGGAACCCTTCATTGTGCGTGGTCCGACACGCGCTTTTTTTTATAAGTTCAGGTGCCTATTGTGATAACCGCGAAATTTTTTTCCTTCAAAATACATCGAGAGGTAGCACTAGCACCATCTGTCGCCTCGATAACGAACTATATTTTTTTTGTAAATATCCACTGTCCCTGCCTGCCTACTCTATAAAGTATAACCAGCGTGAATATACTATGTAGGTACTATGTCAATCATATTTCCTTATCTAATTATAGCTTATTAAGATATTATTATCAATTTCATTGATATTTTTAAAAGGCGTTCATCAATTGAGAGCGTAGCACTGCGGGGTGTGCTCTTGAAGTGAATGTGCAGCGCGCGAGTCGCAAGCGCAGCTTCCCAGAAAGCGTTTTCCTCTACGGGTAGGCAGAGCGCTGACGAATCGCTACGTCACGTCGGTGACGCGCTGTCGCAGAACTGAATAGTATAAAAACGTGCGTGTTAGCGCGCCGCGTCTCCTAGTGTGCCGCGCTGCGAGTGAGGACACCCTGGCGCCCCGCAATGAATGCATGGACTCCGACGTGGACGAGTCGGGGGATGACACCGTGCCCGCCGGTAATGTCCCACCTCTAGTGCCTAGTGTTGTGTAGTGCAAGTGTATATGTGAATCTTCCAAAACCGAAGTGTTACGGTTCGGTTGCGGTGTTCTAACCTCGCTTGAAGGATGCACGGATCTGACAGGACTCCACTGTCTACCTAGTGCTACATTACGTTACCCTTATGTGTGGTAACAGCGTATGTATATCGATTAAGGAAAACGAAAACAATATTTCTTTGTGACATTTACTTTGCATTTTTGCACGCAAATATTATCATGTACCGAAACTGTGTACTGGTAGAGCCTAAGATTTGAGATTACCCTGATATCGAAGTCTTTTCCTCTAAAATTATAAGTGTTAAAGTATTGTCATCTGTTGCGGTTAAGTTCTTAGAAAAAGAGAATTTGCAAGCGGGCTAAACATTGTTTATTAAAATTAGCTAAAGTTATAGAAACAAAAACAAACACGCTGTCTGTGCTAACATTCCTCTAACAGATGGAAACCTAAATAAAGAAATAAGTACCTAATATTAATGAGAGAAATCCTGTAAAAATGTGTCGGTCTCATACCTAATTATAAAACAATTAAAGTTAAGTATACCTGAGAACTTTGAATATGTCTGTTTAGAATCTACCTATCTAGTGGATTTACTGACTCTTTGAATTCTTAGGCCTGATTTTTCAATAGTCAGATAATTTTTATCTGAGGAATAAATGTTACAGTTTGACAGCTTTTGTATGGAAAATATGTCAAACTGTCATATTTATTTTTCAGTTATCTGACTATGCAAAAATCGGCCCTTATTAAAAATTAATAATAAAATTTACATAGGTAGGATATATCTATAGAACAGTTATAGAACATCCATTTGACGTCAGGCATATGTAAACAATCAACAAATATAATCAGAATATTATAATAGTAATTACATTAATATTCTGATTAGCATTTATAGGTGGGTACGGTCGGCGGTGTAGCGTTTAGGCCTACGATCATACACTTTTAACTTAGAATGTAGCTTGCAATCTTATCAAACTAAGTACAACTGTAAAATGTGCCACACATTAATTTTACCATCTCTTCAGTATTTTATAGTAGGTTACTATACATTGATTTATATTTGTCCAAATCAAAATAGTATTTTTTCTCATACAATAATATCGTCGTTGTCACGCACACTGAAACTGAAAGAAGTTTGAAAGCAATCCCTCACTACCTTCATTTCAGAAGATGACATTTAGGTATTGTGCTGGATGGCATCACGTACGGGAATTTAACTTTGAGTTATTAAAACAGAAAGTTATAGGCAGCCCCTAGGTCTCAGGTAGATAATATTCAACTCAAACGAATAACATCATAATGATCTAAACAAAACAGGGGAAATTGGTGTAACCTTCCATTTCTCAACTACGTACCTAGGCGGATACCCTTCCGGTTATACAGTCAAATGAGTGGCCCCAGAAAATCATGGGACTCGGGCCACTTTAATAAGGACAATAAAATGTATTTACTTTCTATTGCTTTCAGAGATAGGTTATTTAAAAACACTATCATAGTTTTCCAGACTCAAAATATACTAAGTATTAGGCACGTATTAGCTACCTACATATAAATCATGGTGTCATCAGTAGGTACCTACAGTCACTTTTGATAATAATATAGTCTATCTACCACTTCACAAATTAATCAATTTCAGTACATTCGGAATTCTTTGTGGACAAGATAACTCGCAACCCTTCTGCCTGAATTGAATTAATTCACGAACATAAAAAAACTTTTTAACAAAAAAGAAGTAAGTTGTTTTTAGGGTTCCGTACCTTTTGAGGTACGGAACCCTTATAAGATGACTTCGTTGTCCGTCTGTCTGTCCGTCTGTCAAGACGCTTTTTCTCAGGAACGCGTGGAGTTATCAAGTTGAAATTAATATCAAATACTAACGAATGCAATCGCTTGAAGCAGTGAAAAAACCAAACTTCTAAGTCAACGCGACCAAAAGATACGGGCGTTTGTGTTCCGTTTATGCCGCATATTTTGACACTCGCAAGGGAATCAAAACCGGGTATCAAATCAATAGGGTACTTCCCGTCGACTTAGGATCATGAAATTTGGCAAGAAGTCATATCATATAGCACAAGTAAAGAAAAAATCCGAAAACCGTAAATTTTTAGTTACGTACCTACAAATTTGTACAGAACCCTCGGTGCGCGAGTACGACTCGCACTTGACCGGTATTTTTTTATTATTTGTCACTTTTCAGCCGTCGTACCTACCCGTACCTGCCCCACACAGAATCGTATACCACAACTTGCTATGTAATTAACAGTAACAAGCAGTTTTATAACATTATCAACATACACAAAGTGGATTCAATACGAATAATTGATGCTAACTCAAAAACTACCTATAAGCAAACTTATTAAAAATTACCAAGGGACCAATGCGCGAGCTTTTTCTGCCGAACGACAAAAGTATTTTCAAAATCGGTCCTCAACTGATGAAAATTTCGATGAACATACATTAAAAAATACAGACAGACGAACATAGAACCTCCTCCATTTTTGAAGTCGGTTAAAAATAAGGTGCAAACTGTAACCAATTAGACCTCATAGATTTCTGATGTCCACAAAGGTGCCAGTGGATACTGAATGCATACAAAAACCAGATATGTATTAAGATTAACCTTCGACACATCATCGACAACAAGATAGCTGACACATCAGTTTCTAGGAATCACTACAAAAACAGCACCAGTGACATTTAAAACACACATCTGTTACGGTTCAGTATCACGCCGCGCCGTGAGACCATTTATATACTAACTGCATTTGAATTGAATTGTACATTACCTATCTATTTTGGCTATTTAATCATTTTAATACACACCAGCTCCCTGGAAAAGGTCTCTTTCGATGGAAGTATCACTAAGACCATCTGCTGCACTGCAGTGTTCCAACTTGATGCATCCGCTTATCATCACCGTCGTCATTACAGCCGAGAGAGGACCACTGCTGGACCTGCTCTAGTCCATTTATGTTAAGGTAAAATAAATAAGATAATATACCTTAGCAATAAGCCGCATATAAACTACTGGATATGTGGTTACGTTATTGATTGATAGCGCATCACTAGAGACCAGCATTAGGAAGTAGTGAAGGGCGTTTTGGGAACTGTCTTATGTAATTCTGACGTTCAAAAAGTTCCGATTCTCAGCCTAAATTGAATAAATTATTTTTGACCAGCTTTTGTCGACCTAGTTAGGGACATCGGTTCCTATAAAGGCCATTTTAGCAGAATCATAAAAGGTTAATCGTATCAAATCCTATTGGTGAAGGATTTTTCAGTATTTTTTTTGTCTGTGCCCAAAAACCAATCAATCTAATCCAAATCCCATCCCAATCTCTTTGATTATACCAACGTAGTGCAGCGAAAAAAAGAAAAACACGGATTGACTTCGCCATATTATAATTCATAATGTTATCCTTTTATCATCATCAGCCTATAGCAGTCCACTGCTGGACATAGGCCTCCCCTAATGAGCGCCATAGCGCCCTGTCTTCAGCTTGACGCATCCAGCATCTGCCTGCAGTCTTTCGCAGATCGTCATCCCACCTGGCCGGAGGGCGTCCTACACTACTTTTGCCGAGTCGCGGTTTTATTTTTTTATCCTTTTATGATTCTGCCAAAATGGCCTTTTCAGGCCCCTGTTCTCATGATGATCATGAATATAGACCTACGGACTGTTCCAAAGAGCCTTAAGTAGGACTTTAGTCCAGGTCCAGTGCCCAGTGGCAGTACCGTCTTTACCATAAGGGCACACGGGGCCCGTGCCCAGGGCCCTCTACCCCACGGGGGCCCCAGAAGCAGATATTACAACGCTTACCTACAATCAAAAGCGCATTTTTTTGTTGTAAGAACTCACACAAAATAATTGTCAACATTCCTAAATTAAATATAAATTATCGGAAACCTGATCAGATTTTTAAACTTTAGCAGAACAGAAATCCCGGAAGGAACGGTTACTTTCGGGATTTCTGTTCTGCTTTTAAAAATCTGGTAATCTTTAGAATTATGTGTATATGAATGTGATCTGTATCTGTATGTAGGTAATATCTAAGTTCTATTTCTTGAAACAGTTAATACTAACTCATAGTAAAAATAAAATCACAGAAAAATGTTTTTTGTGTCATTCACTATTTTTTAGGGTTCCTTACCTTAAAAGGAAAAACGGAACCCTTATAATACTACATCGTTGTCCGCCTGTCAAGACTCTTTTTCTCAGGAACGCGTGGAGTTATCAAGCTGAAACTAATATCAAATACTCAAGGCTGCGATCACTTGAAGCAGTGAAAAAATCAAACTTCTATGTCAACGTAATCAAAAGATACGGGCGTTTATGTTCCGTTTATGCAGCATATTTTGACACTCGCAACGGAATCAAAACCTGTAGGGCACTTCCCGTTGACCTAGAATCATGAAATTTGGCAAGAAGCAATGTCATGTAGCACAAGTAAAGGAAACAATCTGAAAACCGTAAATTTGTAGGTAACAAATTTGTACGGAACCCTCGGTGCGCGAGTCCGACTCGCACTTGACCGGTCTTTTTTACTTTCCAAAGGGGCCCCAACTTCTTGTGTGCCCAAGGGCCCCGGACTTTTTTTTATCGTGGAGAAATGCTCATGCATACGCTGTTGCTTCACTACCACGGGGAGATAGTGCAGTTATGTGGGACTCTAACCCACTAAAACTCCACGGTGTCCTCCTATGCCGCTTACGGCGGGAACACGGGCACGCGTTAGCACTCATCCGTGAACCCGCCGCGGCCGTCCGTTACCGGACCCTCCTCTGGGGAGTACTCCCCATCACCGGCGCACCAGAACACATAGCACGCCGTGACCACCCCAGAGACCAAACCAGCACATGGGCGCCAGACGACCCCGTGTCTGGGCACCCTTGGTCCCCCTGTGACCGCTCGTTCCATTAAAATCCCCTAGACCAGTCCCCTAGAGGACTACACAGCACTCAATGTTCCACTACGATCCCCAATGCTGGGGATTCTCTAAGTACTAATAAATGCTATTCCTTTATTAGTCCCTTCTAAATAAAAAAGCCGCATACAACGACGGGTCAGGTCATTGGCCCCGCCGCCTGTAAATTTTCGGCTGCAGAGGATAGAGAGCGGCCAACGTAATACCAACACTCCTCCTCCCCTGCAGCCCCACCGCGCCCGCCATCATACGGTGGCGACCCCGTCAAGGCCGCGGAAGGTAGGGAGAGCGGTGCACCGCAATACCGGCACTCCTCTCCCGCCGCGGCCTCCAACCCTCAGCCGCGATGCCTCCCATACGACATCGCGGCCCGCCTCAGTTGCGATGTCGCCCAAGCGGCACCGCAACCTACTTTTGGCCGCTACGTCGTTGGCTTATCAGCAAAAGCCCTGACGAGCGGCCCCTCCTCTGGTTCCTCTTCGCTTCACCGTGGGTGTCCAAGCCACGGCTACTGAGCCCCCCCGCCTCGACAATGCGGGAACCCACCCACCGGGGGGCCTGCCCTAAGACGGCGTTGCCCAATTTTAGTAATTCTTAAAGAAAAATGCGCACCGGTTCATTGTAAAATTAATAGGCAATTTTTGAACTTATAACAATTCTGCTCTACTGCCACTGTTACATAGGTTATCTATGTATTTCTTTTATATCGTCACTACAGCCCTCGAGGCTTCGACTAACATAAATGGTGCTCTATATTATATCCTAGTATAAATAAAAGACTGTGATGGGTGGGTGGATCGGCGCTACGGCTACGATGCTACGGCAGTGCTACGCGGTTAATAATTAATTATTGTTTGACGATATTCTCAACAAATGAATACAGGTCTATCTGAAACACTGAACACTGATTGTACGTGACATAATATTGGATCCAACGTAACAGTGTAATATTTTTCAGCCGCTACAGCTATCACTGAAAAAACCTATAGGAGTTGCCTACTATAAATCCATACTAATATTATAAATGCGAAAGTGTCTGTCTGTATGTTACCTCTTCTCGCTTAAACCGCTGAACCAATTTAGATGAAATTTGGTATAGAGATAGTTTGAATCCAGGGAAAGGACATAGGATAGTTTTTACTCCAATATTCCCACGGGATCGAAACTTATGCGGGTGAAACCGCGGGGCGCAGCTAGTTTAATATTAACAAAAACATGTTCTGAGGTTTGTTTCTGTTGTGTTATAAAATACTTTATACCATCTATCATTGCTAAGTTAATGTAGACTACTACATTAACGTATCATTAATTGCAATATTTTATGAACACTCAAACCATCTGCGTGTAGCCGAATTTGAGTTGGTGGTATTTACTAAGCATCTATCAGGAGGACTTGTGGTGACGTTCCACTAATTCTCCTTCCACGGGCCCCACGCGGGCCCTTCAGTGTGGGTTGGTGGATGTCACACGTCTTTGAATTTTTTGTTCTGGGGCATGTCGGTTTCCTCAGAATTATGATGATTTACCACTTTGATCGGTGGTGATGTACACAGGAGTAGAGTCGACCGTCCACTGTTGCTGATGTGTACGGAGCTGTTTGCCGCGGTTCATTTGTTTGCCAGCATTTAATTTTGTTTTGTGCGTAGCCTATGGCCGCAGTGGACGATCCTGCCTACATTTTCATACAATGCGATACTAATTACACCTGCGGAGCTTAGCCGTGAGCCACTATGGAGCGGGCCTGCCTGTGTCGTAATCCACGACTACTCGTAAGTCGGGGCCGTTACCATAGCGCAACCACTTCTGCGCTGTCCCTCTCAATTCTGATTTCCATGTGTACGTTACAGATCCGGAGAAATGGGAACGTGGAGACGTGCTGCGCTGCGTGCGCTGGGTGGCGCGCACGTTCGGAGTGTGCGCACCGCGCCGCCACCTGCTGCCCCACAGCGGCCGCGCGCTGCTGCAGCTCACAGAGGACAACTGGCTGCAGGTACGGACTAATTAAAACAAGTTATACGAAATAAGATATCATCACCATCATTCAGCCGAAAGACGTTCACTGCCGAATATAGGGACTCCCCAAGCATCGACATCGACCCTCATTCCTGCATTCAGAGGATTCCCGCGACCCTCACCAGGTCGTCGCTACACCTTGGACAGAGTAGCCTGTACAATTAAGACCCATACCGATACCTGGGTCGGTAGATGTTAGTTTTTTTTTTTAATTTACATATTTAGTAAAAGACGTGAAAGACATAATTATAGTACCTACTAGAAATAGGGACCTATTAGTTCAACCGGGTTTCAGACTGGCTAAAGTAGGACTCATCTTTTATGAGGTACTGTTTAAAATGTTATAATAAAATACCTCCCCACATTCTTCAACTGAATGAGACAAAATTCAAGTTTTGTATAATAAAACGCACACTATGCAGTCAGGCATATAAGTTAGGGGATTACATCGCTGATAAAAATATCTGGCTCAATGCTGGTCCTGCTCCACAACTAATTGACACTTGAAAATACTGTTGGAGCTGCTGAAAATTGTAAGACTATCTTTGCATTGTATAAATTCAATTTCCTTTGTATTGTATAATTGCATAGCACAGATGTGAGTTCTATGTATGAACTATACCCTATGTACCATTTACCGGGTAAAATGTCTTTCATTGACTTGAATGTGCCCTGTGGCGGCTAATAGTATGTCAAGCACACACAAATGTCTCGTTGACGGTGGCGTGTGTGTTTGATCATTTAGCTCCCTTCAAAATGGTTGAGCTGAATGGTGCTGATCTATGCGTCATGTTCGTGAACAGGCACCGTCAGTTGGGGCTGGTCATCACTTAGCGGCCTTGGCTCATTTTTAATTAATTAATTTTTAAATTTTTTTGTTAGGTACTATTTGTTATAATTATAAATTCAACATTAATGATGTAACTAATTTATTTTTTAAATATAATTTAAAAGAGTGTCCATGGAGTTTCTTGCCCGTTCTTCTCCATAGGTAGGACCTACGCTTTGTAATGGGCAACTAGCTTCATATTTTCTGACTGACAGACTTCTTGACAATTCAAAAGTGCCTGGTTTAATTGAAATAAATGCTTTGAGTTTGAGTTTTTAAATAAATTACTATAAAAGTTCGAACAAATGCAGCAAAAACAATTAAAAATTACTTTTTAAAACCATGTCTGAATCGGCTGAACGTCGTTTTCCCCTGCACATTGTAATTACATTTTGTTTGTGTGCCAGTTTCTTCCGAACGGTCACTTTAGCCATGCATAGAGGATGAACTATAAACCAGCTAAACTGAAACCATACTGAAACCAGTGTATTAATTCCCCCAGAACAGATTCATAGAGACGGTGATAAAATTCAGAAGTTATTGTACGAACTGTAAGTTCAGCGTAGCAAATTGATTGTCACTCTCGACTTGAACAAACATCAGAATATTTTCATAGCTGATAACATTGACGCTGTTTTACATTAGTCAAGTGATTGACAAAATCAAACTCAGCCCCGCTTTTCTTCCAATCAAGGAGGCTTGGACCGTGGACGAACGTCACAGAAGGCTACTCCTTCGACCGCATAAGCGAAGATGAGAGGATACGCTTCAAACACACGTTTTCGACATTTTTATGTCTCTTCATTTAGCTTCAAAGTCTTCCCTCTCTGCGTTGGTGAAAATTAAACCTGCCGAGCCTTTAAGCATAAAAGTTTGACCATTGTAACTGTATAATCTCCATGTCCAGGTATGCGACGGCAGCGAGCAGTCGGCACGAATCTACCACGCGTACCTACGGCATGCTCACGCCGGCGCCACGGGGCAGGCGCCGCCGGAGCCGCTGCCTGAGCACCAGGCCACCACCAGCGCAGCCGCTGCGGACTACAGTGAGTATTAGTGTTTAGACTTACTTCGATTCTTTGCTTCTTTCTTTTTCCATTCATACGTTTGGCCACTTCTATACTAACGCATACCTTAAAGAATGTTAGACATCAACGCACATCTCCAAGGGTCATTATGATGAACGAAGAATAGTTCTTGGCCTAAGAACTTTGTTAAATAAACTATCATAAATTGTGATTTATGCTACAAAATCAAAATCTTACGTAGGTAGACCCTACGTAAGATTTCTATTAACTTAGGTACATAATTCCATGTTGAGATCTGTACTTACCCTTTCAATTTGCTATTTTATGGTGTATTTCTTTAGCTCAATAATGGCTATTAAGCGGCTGCGTAAGATTATTTTCAGTGTATTTAGAAACTAAAAAAGCAATAAACTATTCATCATCGTAATGCTCTATTTTAAATCAGCGCCATCTATCGGCGCGTAGTAAAGTCGAAACTAGAAAGCGCGCCAAAAAACTTATGAATGGATGGATGCGCGGAGAATGAGTCACACAGCCGCGCGCGTTCCATTCATCTCGCACGGTAACTGACTCACATTGGTTCTCCGAAATTATACTTTGAACTGTAGTTACTGGTCAGTTTATTTATTTCCATAAAAAAATAATCACTTTATAGTGAATTACAAATTATGTTTCGTATAGTTCAGTCATTTTCATTAGGCCTAAGTGTAAAAATACATATTTCCATGCATTTCGTTATGTGGGTCACCTGGTTCAGGGTCACCGTACGCTAAACTATGCGACTGCAAGGAATGCATTCTGCCTATACAAAGAATTACATTGCTGCTTTTTTGTCGATCCCGCCTGAGATCGTTTTATTGTAATTGAATTTGGCCGAAGGTATTTTATAATGTGTTATGTTAATGACTTCTTGGTAACTAGCTTGTGGTCAAACACTGAATGATTAGCAGTAGCAACTTATACCATAATGTATGCATTCTTACAAAATCTTTGATAATCTCCCCAAAATTGACGCAAAATTGGGGAACCCTGATGATTGCTCGTCAATCCCTCGCATGTTTCGCGACTTTCACGTTCTAACTCTATCTGGCCCTCATCCCCTGGGAGCGCGGGAACACGCAATCTGCCCCAAAACGAAGCGTATCTTAATAGATCGCTTGCGTAATGACCACCGGTCATTACCACGGCTATCTTCACGACGAGGGAGTTACGGGACAAGGCAGGGAAATAGGGTTGCGTTCTTATTGCGTTTATATTCTAAGTCCTTTTGTATTCATTCGAAGTAAAATCATGTGTAAAGAATTTGAAATGTTCCTTTTTTTATGAAATTTACTAATATGTTGATCATGTTAAAAGCATTAAAGGCACGCGCTAAATTGTTGTCGTGTTTGAGATGTTGCCAATATTACATCGTCAGCCATTCTTTAGAGATGTGGCATCTGAATATTTGTCATTCTTATCGTCATCGTCATTTACTTCCGTAAAAATAAAAGTTCTATAGATGGCAGAGTGGCTTTCCTTTCCTGTTTGTATATTTCTGGCAGAGATTGTTACACAAGGAATTGCCAAGGTAATATAGCAGGTAACAGGCAAGCTTATTACGTACCTAATGATTATTGTAGAGGAAGTCTATTATGTAGTGAATGTGAGTATAGGGAGATGGTTGGTTGGCCGGTTGAGTTGTGACGAAGTATTCTAGCAATGAACTCATGGAACTTTTTCTTCAAGGTCAAAAAAACATTCGCTTCCACGAAAATTTGGACGTCATTTTGTTGAGTTTGGAATCATGCTGGAGATTCCCGCGCTCTCCAAGATGGCGCGTATATTTTGGCGCGCTCCCTACGTTCCGTTACTCACACACGCTACTGATTCTGTGATTCACTTCCTTTTGACACTAAACTCATTACCGCCACGTGCTCGCGGCTGTGGGAGTCGATTAGTATAGGTACTATAATGATACACCTTTATTAATTCGATACATTGGTGTGTCAGTCACGCTATAATAGATAATAGTTATTGCATTTCGTAATGTGAACTTAGGTGGAAAGTGGAAACACAAAAAAGTTACAGGAAAACATATTGATAGTACTGAATATTAATTTAGTGGTTCTCATTCGCAATGAAGACTATGTTGACAGATTTTTATTGGCTTGGTAACGTGAATTACCCGTAGGTACTGGCAAAGAGCTCTAACTTACTTGTGAAAGCTTTTTAATAACAACTCAGTAAAACAAGTATAATCTTAGTTAATGTCAGCCAGCCTCAGTGTCAAATAAATAAAAAATAAAGAGCGTTATTGCCATGATTCATCTTGACAATCAGCATGAAATAAGAGGAAAAGATGTCTGTACCTACTGAAAATACCTAAATGGAGATGCAAATTGTTGAAATTAAATGACAAAATAAATGACATAGCTGAGTTACCAAGAGATTTACAGGTTAAATTAATTAATTTCGACATACACCAGATGAATGGTGTTAAATGCGATGACTAAATTTTAAGGCAATAATTCTTAAAACTAACTTTCTCTGCAGTGATTGAGACACAATGTTTGCAAACCGGATCTACCTGCGCTGTAAGATTTGCTCAATGTTTTATGACTAGTACCTACTCGTTACTATGTCTCAACAAATGAGGTTCAAGTACCAGTGAGTGACGCGGTATCTTACACAAGATGTTTCAAATACTATAGCGGAAGTGAATCAATATTTACTCGGAAATTATCGTGATTCACTGTTCCGGATTGAATCACTATGATCTCAAAACGTTTAATGAATTAAATTCTTATATCGTGAGTGCTAGTGTTTATTTTGACTTGCGCGTGCCGCACGTGGTTAGATCGTTGTTTGCATGAGTAATACGCAGGCGCCGCCGGTGTTTTCGCGAATGCGTCGTCGTCGTCGTGGGAGAGGTGACTGTAACAAGTGTTATATGTGAATTTATGTGTCACTTTAGACAATTTCTGCCTTTCATCTTCACAATATTGTTGTTTGGTATTGCGTCTGTAGGTTTTTATATTTTATTTATCCTTTTGATAGATTCTTATTTTGTAAATGTGAGGACTTTGTAGGCCTTGTAGACTTTAGATTTGTAGACCATTTTTTTATTTTATCTATTACCTGGTACTTGTTGACAGGCCTACGCTGTCTTCCCATGCTTACTTACTGTAATTTGAAAACGTTGTAAAAGCCAATTATTTTTAAAAAGAGTAACTGTGTGGAATTTATTTCCGGCTCTTCTCCATAGGAAACGAACTATTGGAATCGTGCACCTATAAGCTTCTGACGTTTCTTAGATATAAATAAAATATTTTGATTTTGATTGAGTCAGTTATTGATAAAACAGAAGATAGTACAGAAGACAACTAAGCTAAAACTCTTGAATGCCCCGAACAGACGAGATTGATTGGGTTTTTTCGATAGCTTCATCACTCGAATCCAGGTATTGAATATTGATTTATTCAGTCAAGTCAAGATTTTAAAAAGTTCAAAAGATTTAACCTAAATAGTCTTCGTGAAGATAGGTACCTACATGAGATTACGATTATAGGAAAAGTCTTGCCCAGTCACAGATTATAGAGTTGGGCTAACTCTATCATTTGCTGCATGTACTGACGAAAGTGTTGCGACAGACAGGGTTCTACCAGTAGTAGTTGCTAGGTAGTAGACCACACGAGCTGGCAGCTTGGCATGGTACCAATTACTCGAATTACTAGTTTTTAAGATTCACTTTCAATCTCGAGATCGTCTAGGATACACTGAACAACCGGTGACTACCCATGAATAAATAAACTAACTTGCCTTTAGAAGCCATAGCATTCGAGATTCATAATGACATCTCTATTGTGTCTCGGGAGCCAGGCTCATAATTCACAAGCTTGTTTTTACACAACTCCTGTCGCATCGCACACATTTAATGTTATTAGCAAATTAAAACAAAATAAAACAGAGTGTCAGCTGCACGTCCTAAATGTCTTGATGTTTAAAACGACCTTTTTATGTTATTTATCGCGTAAATTGGCAGAAACGACATAAATATCAACGAGGTTAGTTTACTTTGCGCCGGCTCCTCATTGGTCGGATTCAAACGAAGAACACACCCACACCACACACGAGGCATCGTTTGTAAACCACAGTAAATTAGATTTTTTGTGGTCTTGTAATATTAACAATTCAATGTTATTAATTATTTTGGTCTTCTTTATTGGAAGGTTGCAGGGGTGACCTTAGTATAAAGACATTTCAACTAAGAGTGTCAGAATGATTTAATGTATGAATTTCTGTAAAACCGCAGTATGTAATGGATTATGCAAATGTAACACAATAAATTTACATAAAATCTTTGTCGTCAAAATTGCTCAACAATTTTGACGACTCATGAGGTAGTAAGAAGCAATCCAAATGAAATTCTTGGAATTGAATACCTACTTACATTAAAGTTTTTCATGGAATGATTGAGTCCTAATATTTTAATGTTGAATGACCGTTGGCAAAGGCAAACAAACAGGTACCTGGATACTATATGAGCATTCAGCATAAGTTAGAGTCCCAGAGCCCACACATACATATCAGGTGACATAAGACTCCACGGACCTGCTTGTACAGGCTACAGAGCCTACAGGGGCTACAGGTGCAGAGTGGGTGCAGATGTCGCAGCACCTGCGCTGTGATGGAGATCTCTCTCACGAAATAACGGATAAGTTGAACGCATGGCGGTTATTCTAAATTTAAATCGTTCAGATAATGGCGGCAAACCGCACATTGTCTGTAGTGTTCTAGGAACCGCGAGTGATTCGGCAGCGGCGCGTCCGTGCGGCGCCTTGCTACGAAATTAGGTACATCATTGAAAATAACAAGCGCTTAGGATGCCAGGTTTAGCAACTGTAGGCCATAGGTTAACGAGGGACTAGACGAAATTATTAGAAACGAGCCCAGCCAATGGGAGAACGAGGATTACACGTAGACCAACCCGCCGCATCCGTTTTGCGGAAGTTTAATTTACAAAATTGTTACGTGGAAATATTACGTAGTATTTTAATTTTATAAGCCGTTTCGTTTTTGCAGTAAGTATTTTAATTTGTTTAGTAGTTTTGGAGTTAAACTGTATCTATGTGTGTTTAAATCTAGAGGGACTAGCCACAAGGCTACAGCCGCACGGTTATGGATATCTTCAAGGTTGAGCAACGCTTGCCGGGTCGGTCCGTGGATGGGTGACCACCCATTAAGTACTGAGACCCCTCCGTGCCTCGGGAAGCATGTTAAGTCTTCGGTCCTGGCTGCCATTTGTTGATCTTTGGCAGTCGTTACGGTGGGTAGTCAGAAGCCCGAAAATCTGACAACCGGCCTTATCAACGTATTAAATTATATCCAATTGGTAACTGGGTTTTGGAGG
Organism: Luperina nickerlii; assembly: GCA_963855955.1. Taxonomy (NCBI): domain Eukaryota; kingdom Metazoa; phylum Arthropoda; class Insecta; order Lepidoptera; family Noctuidae; genus Luperina; species Luperina nickerlii. Next base: position 23,823,233 of record OY979670.1, read on the forward strand.
TCAGATGAGCTGTCGCTCCATGTAAAATACTGGTATTCAGCTGCATCCAGTTAGACTGTAAGCCAACCCTAACATAGTTGGGACAAGGCTAGGCAGATATTTTTTAAATTTATTGTTGTCTGAATGTTAGCTAAGTCAACAACAACCTACCTACTAAAATGTTCTCTAAATGACGTAATGAATGCGGTAGTTGCTTTACTAAAGAATAGAATACTCTTATATAAATTATAGAAATAAATATAGAAAATTTACAAAGGGTAACACAGTGGGCGGCCTTGTCGCTAAGAGCGAATCTAAACCCCTATGATCAATATTTTTATTGTGTCAAAGGAGATATTTATGCACAACGCATAGCGTGTAGGAAGTGCGTAGAGTGTGGTAAACCACAATGCTACGTGTACTAAGTTGTATAGTGTTGTCGAAACTCTGCGGCTGGGGATGTCCAGTGTCCACCATGGCCACAGCGAGCGTGCAGATAAACATCACGTCAGTTGAAGATTAATATAGATCCACTTATATTTAAAACATTCAACAGAAACCTCTTTTCTTTAATTAATTATAAGCGGCGTATGAAGTAGGTAGCGTAGAGATACCGATTAGAGAGGTAGGTAGAGCACTGATTACCTACTACCTAAATAAAAACGAAACTTGGCATTGTGAAGGTTGAAACTGTTTTAATTAGGCACTATATGATGGACAACATAAAAGAATCATGTTAACAAGGGAAATACAAAAATGAAAATGTGTAATCTTTTATTTCTGTCTGATATTTAATCCTGATTCGTTTTAAATTATCGTTAGAAGTAGATTCCCTTGCTTTTATTAGAATATTAATATTATACCTGACATAGTTGGTCTAGCGGTCAACATTGGTAGGTTATCAAAAACACAAATAAGATTAAAAAACATTGCATTGACCGCAGCAAATCAAATCATTTGTCTATATCTACCTTTACCCACACTGCTTTAAAAACAAACGGAGATCCATGTTTTTTTTTAATATTTAACAAAAACTAAAAACAATTACAAGGCTTCACAGTTTCCCTGGATTTCCCTGCAGCCTGCAGGGGTCGCGGCGCGGCGGCCCGACGCGCGACGGGTGTACATTAGCATAAATGTCAGGGGTTACGAGTCGCGCCCTGTAGACTGTAGCCTGTCATAACACGGGATTTGTATGATGAACAACCCTTGACGGGGATCACTTTACTTACCATAGTCCTTCATGGTAAACCCGATATTTAAGGTAAATGTTAGGGGGATTATTAATTCATTTAGTACGAGTTATGAAATTAACAGAAAACCTCGTGAGTAAATACTCGTTATATATTTTGGTAACGAATATTTAAATGTAGCCGTGTCTGTGCTGCAAATATTTAGCATTCGGTTTAAATCTGATCTGATTTGAAACTATAGGCAGGTACATCTTCGGGCAAATATAGGCGTGATGAACTTTACCTTGTCAATACCTAATGAATGTGTTTATACCAACACGCGTAGCAGGACCACCAAAACGGGTTTTATCGACGGAAGAATAGACAAAAGGACAGATTGTAGAAAGATTTCTACCGTCTTAAGTGTGGTGACGAAGAGTAGAAATGTTTCTACTCTCCAGTCAACAAAAGTCTACAATGTCAAGTATGACGACCAATTTTTCTACTTTTTTTTATACTTTTGACACTTGCGAGAAGGAATTTTTCTTCTCAACAAAGTGTAAAATAGTGTACAGACGCCAGCACATCAAGCTACTACAATCTGTCAAGTTTGTTTTCAACTTTATCGCTTAAGCATAAGGTTCAAAGTTGATTGGGAAAATTTGACAGTTTTGGATAGCTTGATGTGCTGGCGTCTGTACATCACATTGGACTTACACAAAAATCTATATTGATTTTAAAACTAGCTCCCCATTGCTATAGAAAGAATAAAAAGGCGATTATATGGGTCGCCCCGCGCTCGGGCAGAGGAGATGTGGAGTTGGATAGAAAGTACATACTTTGTCTAATCTTGGTAGAATAGAGATAGAATTGGTCATGCTTCGCGAGCTGGTGGCGCGGCGGGCTTGATCGAAAGTGTTCAGTTTAATGATGTTATAGGGAGGTGTAACACTACCATATTTTAGTCGTTGTAATCAATTAAATACACTAATTAGCTACTCATGCTTCCTAATCAAGGTCCAGGTGGTGATTAGGCCCCACTCTGTTGTTACAGTAAAGATATGTATGGTCACATAAGCACACACCGCCGCGCTACCTTACCATAATAATAGTGGAGATCACTTGTGTGCTCCAGACCGGATTCCTCTGCTTTCACATTCTCGCATCGACCAGCGCGGGCGCAGGCCGCTGTGAATCATCGCGCGGAATGCGGACCGTGTGAACTTACCAAGGCATCGCGGACCCGATAGACTCCGGGGACATTGACTTAGTTGCTAACTCTACTTATACAAACTATTTACGAGTGCACAGAGGTACCTATATACTATTAATTAAATTTCTCACCCATGTGCTTTAGTACACAACTCGGAAGTGGTCGGCATCATCCAGTAGGGAAGATGGGTACAGGCACAATAGATTGATATTCGATGTACAGACAAGTACCAGAAAAAGAAAAAAATGTAAGTAGGTATGCGCGCAGCGCAAGTTGCCAAACATTTATGTACCTATCATTATTCGCGGATTTCTAAATCTTGGACCTTGGCTACTAAAATATGTAGCATTCCAGATTAAATAATTAATGTTGAAGATACCGGTAATACCACATTTTTGGTGAGGACGCGATCATTAATGATGATGATTCATATTTTGTGAGAGATAGTTAGCATTCCTTAAACTTCACTTACATAAACCATTCGTCGAGAAATTCTAGATGATTGATTACGCAGTTTTGAGTACAAGACAGAGGAACATGCCTGCCTCAATTTGCACACTGTGTTACATAACACCTTGTTGTTATATTTTAACTTTTTGATTGCGCGATATCTACTGGATACATGATCTAAGTATTCTTAGTTTACCTGCTTATATAGTTCGTGTCGAATAAGAATTCCAACGCGGTAGTCCTGCAGATATAAGAGACAGCACTGTTATCTATCGATACTAATATATTATATATTTCCATCGACAACGCAATAAGTGAAGCGTCAACGAGTCTTCACGAAAAATACAATAGTCGAAGGCGACGACCTTGAATAGACGCGTAATTTGGCTACCACCGCCGCCTCGGACATACCCTCTGATGTAGGTAGCTCGTCTAATACAAAACACTAGATATCTGGCAGAACCGATGTAGTTCCTAGTACTCGTATTGGACAATCTCTGACAGTCTGTCAGCCGGTGTTTATTAAGGACATGCTACTTGTCACGTGGCGCCCGCTGATCTTGATAAGCTTCCGCGAAAAGTACCTACGAATTTTAGAAGAATAAGCCATAATATTAAAAAAAAAATTCTTTGCGTATGTAATTAAGTGTTTTTAGTCATTTGACCTTGTACTTAGTTTATTAATTTAACGAAAAGCGTCTATTGATAGTGTGTTATCTTTAAGTACGTATTACTTTGCACTAGTGACAAACAGAATATAGGTAACTAATACTATTTGTAAAAATATAATTTAATAGTGTCCATGGAGTTTCTTGCCCGTTCTTCTCCATAGGTACCTACGCTTATGAATGGGCAACTAGCTTCATATTTACTGACTGACTGACTTCTTGACAATTCAAAAGTGCCTGTAAATGGTTTAATTGAAATAAATGCTTTGAGTTTGAGTGTGAATCGAAGGCAGTGAAGTTAAGTGAAGTTCCGGCGGAACTTTGGAAATTTGCGACATTATCTTAGCACCAATTGCTTGTGGGTTGGGAGAGTGCCGAGTGGGGGTAAGGGGGCAATGGCAAGGGGGGGTACGAATGTGTAGGAAAATATGACGGTTAACGGATTTAAAAAAGTTCCGCGCTATGGGAAAGTAATATTCATAATTTACAATCGTAGATACCTATATATTTTCCTTCAAATTATCTAACTTTCGATCAAATTTCACAAATTAAAAGGGCTACACCATAATAATTATAATGTTCTCGTTTTGTAAAATTAGTTGCAATTTGGTACAAGTTGCAGCGAAAAACTTGCCCTACCTTTGTCGCAAAATATGACTGGTAGTGTCAGTGCGATGCTGCCGAGCGTTCGTCTTTAACCTAAGAAAAATATTATTATCTATAAGTACGAAGGTGACTATCTTCCTGTATCCGCGCCACAAGTATTTGTCGGCGGCCGCGCGGGGGCGCCGTGGTCGCGGGGCGGAGCGCCGCAGGCCACACCTGCCCGGCTGCCCGAGGCTCCGCCCTCCGCACTCATTCTCAAGACTTGAGACAAGCCAGATTGCCTGAGTTATGAGAGGCAGAGTGTGGGAGTCGTATGTTTTACGGTTCAGCACCTCCGCTTGGAAACGAATAATACATTATTGAAGTTTAGTCTTACACACTCACATCTTACACCTCACATCTTACACCTCACATCTTACACCTCACATCTTACACCTCACATCTTACACCTCACATCTTACACCTCACATCTTACACCTCACATCTTACACCTCACATCTTACACCTCACATCTTATACACTCACATCTTGGTCACTTTGGAAATTCACAATCAGCATATAATGTTCCCACTGCTGGGACACAGGCCTCCTCTCTGTGACAGGGAGTGGGCTGTAATCCACCACGCGGACCCAGTGCGGGTTGGTGGATGTCACATATCTTCGAATTTTTGGTTCTAGGACATGCCGGAAACTTGAACTTTAGAAATTGCAACTACTTTAAAAGGAAAAGCAACCATTTTGTTTGAATATTAGATCTAGATGTTATGTAGATCGAATATTTGAAGTAGTTACAGTTCTTTTGTATGCTGATCAACTTACTTGAAACATGCACAGAAAAATAAGTTTGTGCATAGCTTATCGTGTCCACTGCTGGACATAAAAGCAATTTCCAAAGTACCCAAGATGTGAGTGTATAAGACTAAACTTCAATTAAGTACTTTAAGGACAGGTCAAGAAAATTTTTAATTAATACTTATTTTGCCTCAAACATAGAAATCATGACGTCGTAGTTTAGTATCCATAGCGCACAAAAATGTTAACAGCTCAGTTGCTACGGCGTAGCGCTACGCTTTCGTAGCAGCCTAGAAGTTAACCAAAATTGTAAAATAGTGTGCCCGACTGCTCGCGCTTACGTTATGATAGTTTCTGTTAAAAACCAATCGCTTTCGCTTGTGGCTTGCGTCACAGACTGTATTTCTAAGAAGGAATCGTATTGTCCGCCATCATTGATCCCGAGCGCGTCAACCGCAGACGACGGCGGCGACCGCCCGCGCCGGCTGCGCCCGCGACCTCCAGTTATACAATTGAACTGAGCGTACAGCTGTACACAATCTAGGTATAATGCCATTGTATACATAGCTCTTTGGTCACAATTTTTAGGCAAATTACCATTGTACATACAAAACAATATACATTTTCATGAATGTATGTACCAAGAGTTGTTCATCTATACAATAACGTTTCCTTCTCAACGCTTTATAACTCTCTTCTCTAGTACAAAAAGCAATTTAACGCAGTAATAATTACTATGTATCTAACGCAGATAGTATAGAATGTATGAGCACCCTTTATTTGTTAAAATACACCCGACACACTGAGCGAGCCGATAAACTTAATGAAGTACCTATTCTCTAGCACACACACCACCATACCACTTCTAAGTCGGGCTCCGGCCGCATTGAGTCATCTATTAGTGAGCACCACTCGCACCTCCGACCTGACCACAGCGGCTTCACGAGATAATGGCCTCCTTATATTAAAGTTATTACCTATAGGCCCTAAATTAATAAGTGACACTTGTTTTATTAACGACTTATAAAATTAGGGTCCGTGATTCCTGTAACCGAGTAACCGACCGCCGCGCGCCGGGTGGAGCCGATCATGATTGGGTCCGGATGCGGCGCGTTATTTGTGATTTGAGTTTGATTTCGAAAAGGTTTATAAGGTACCTATTATAATTATTGGTTCTGAAGATCACGAATTTTTTTTTGTAAGCTATTACCCTTTTGCTCGTATAAGACTTTTAAGCGATTCTGTAGCGACATTTTTATGAAACAGCGATTTTTTTCTTAAAAGATATTTAAAACTACATCGTTTACGAACAATTCGCATTTTATATGTGAATGCCTATCGTACCTATCGTCTAAACTCTAATAAATACAAGCATATATCTTTATTAGCACGTATTTAATTTATAAATATTTGGCTAACACAATCCAACTTCGAGTGGTTCTGTTGCTGTAACACCTTACTCATTGTCCTCTAAGTTCAGCTTCCGAAATTCACATCTTCGTTCCAAAAGTATCCTTATCAGTCAATATACATAGTTCAGTAGACAATAAATCTGAACCTGGGACGTTCCCATCAGAAGCCGCTATCTCCATGACACCGTCATTACTTGACCTGTCTCCTGAGGGTCGCGCCAGATCGGGGGCGCACGGTGCAGGGCGCAGGGTGCAGGGCGCGGGGGCGCGCTATATTGGCCGCGCGCCGCGGGACGCCATACATTATGCATGGCCGGCGCGGTGGCGCATACATTATGGAACAACCCCTCGACTTATCTGGCTTTCATTAAATTGTCACCGAATTGTTTTTTTTAAGTAATGTGTTTGGAGTTGAACTGTTTCATAGGTTTACTGATCACAGTAGCGACTGCCAAGGTTGAAGTATTGGGTTCGATCCTGTATGGTTGGCTGTAATGCATAATAATTACAGTGGTACCGTAAGCGAAATGGGACTTCGGATCAAAACTGATAAATAACAATGTTACGTGCAGCGGCGCCATTTCATTCATATATGAGCATGACGCATGTTTTGAAACAATCTCGGAACATCAGTCCAATTCAATTCAACACCAATTCGGAAAACGGTCACGGACGGTCGGGACGGTCGGGTTTCGGTTAAATTTCCGAACACCAGTTCGGAAATTATAATAATCACAATTTTCGCAGGAAGTTGCCGAACAAAATAAAATGCCGCACGATAATTGCAGCAAAGTATGGGCTGTCAAGATTTTTTTCTGAAGAGCTGCTGCCGCCGCGCCGTCAAGCGTGGTCAATAGAGCCAATTCACCATGGACCACGCTTGCCGGCGCGGCGGCGATGATATTTACAACATCCTTCGCGTTCACTTTGTGTGTTCCTATTTAGGGTTCCGTAGTCAACTAGGAACCCTTATAGTTTCACCATGTCTGTCTGTCCGTCTGTCCGTCCTCGCTTAATCTCTGTGACCGTTAGCACTAGAAAGCTGTTTGGTACCAATTGTATATCAATCACGCCGACAAAGTGGTAAAATAAAAATTGGGAAAAAATGTTTTATTAGGGTAGCCCCCCTATATGTAAAGTGGGAAGTAATTTTTTTTTAATTTCAACCCTAATGTGTGATATATTGTTGGAAAGGTATTTAAAAATGAATAGGGGTTTACTAAAATATTTTTTTGATAATGTCAATAATTTCGGAAATAATCGCTCCAAATGTAAAAAACAATGTGTGTCCCCCCTCTAACTTTTGAACCATAAGTTTAGAAAAGTCTGAAAAGTAGAACTCTATAAGGACTTTCTAGGAAAATCATTTTGAACTTGATGGAAACAACAGTTTTTGTACAAAAAAGACAAAAAGTTGTACAAAATAATTTCTGGACTAAGTTTGTAGTATAATCGTATATGCAAGCATTTTTTTAACTTCGTTTACATATTTTATTATCCTGAACGTATCTTTTTTCAAACAAAAACAGAAAAAGAATTATTAAAATCGGTTCTCGTTTAAGTTGGGTTATACCACTATGTTCGCGCTCCTGCAACTGCTCCAATGGATACGTCGCCCGCACTTCTACATGCGCTCCCCTTTGACACACTGCGCTCCCCTTTGTGTTCGCGCTAAAAACCGTCTCGAGTCGGAGCGCCTGCCGCGGAGCGTGCAATGTTGCACGCTCCGTGTTCGCGCACGTAACCACTACCGGGAGCAGTTGCAGGAGCGCAGAGCGCTGCTGGAGCGCGAATATAATGGATACCCACTTTTAAACTCATAAGTGGGAACACTTATTGTGACGGACGGGAAACTACGGAACCCTACACTGAGCGTGGCCCGACACGCTCTTGGCCGGTTTTTTTTGACAGTATCACGCTTATCTATCGTTACATAGTACAAAACAAAGCCAAAGCCGATCGACCGTGCGGCTCGGTAGATAATTAATTCCAAAAGGTTTATGTGTAAGTATAATATAAGTTAAATGTAATATCGAAATCTCTATGTTCTGTCAAGTCGTGAAAACCGTGCGAACCAGGGGCAAGTCGCTAGTTTATAATGCCTAATATGTTTTGTTCATTCATGAGGAATCTATAAAAAACGCGATCCTGAATCAGCCTTTCTTGTTGACTACACGGATGTTTACCTACCTCGCTGCATGCATGGATGGTTTGTTTTATATTCATCAAACTATTTGTGGTTCTACCTACGTGCGAAAAGTGCGAGCGTTTACGATACAAGAGTTTTATATCAATTTTGTAGGTTTACAAATACATAGCAAGCAATTCAAAGATAGATCTACAAGATGAATACCTATGTGGCGATGAAGAGTACATGAAGCTGGTTCAGGATGCCGACAGCTAAACACGTGGTGGACGTATTAACTATGCATATATTTAAGAGGATACATACACTGGATAATTAAACTTCTTAAAAGTAAATAAACTAACAAATTATTAAAATAAAAATATAATTTCCTGACCTAACTAAAACTATTAACTAACTAAAATATGGTGTCGAACAATTCCTCCACATTGCTGTAATGTACCTACTCAAGAGACTAGTGGCAATGCCACGTTGTATGGCAATGCTTAGCCTCTGGCCAAGGTGAAAGCCAGCCTTTGGGTCACAGGAAGTGTCAACCAGCCGTTTGGAGATTTCATTAAACATTGGAAGTTTTGCACAACTTGGAAAGTTCCGTTTCCAACAATATCCAAAGATTTGCAAATCTTTATATTTAAAAAAAACTTTCTATAAAATATAAAGTTGTAATAACAAACCCCTACAATGATGATATACCTAGTACTCTTGCATTCTACGAGAACATTTCATTCGATGAATGTCCCTACACCGACATTAAATTATTTATTAGTAATAAGTTAATAATCAACTTATTTATATTCACAGTTTACACCACACTGTATGTATACAGTAATCGGTTAATATAAGCGAACCTAAAACTTAAAAATAAAGCCTCTGGAATAACATCGCCGACATTTAACCAAGACAATCACGACCTTCGTGTTGAGTCGCGCTTGTAATATTGAATGTTCCGTTAGAGGCGGTGGCTCAACGGCTCAACAGCTCAACAACTCACCGTCTCAGCGTGATGTCTTCATTACTCTGTCATCCTGTGCCACGCTAAGCCACCCTCCACAGACACGAGGTGCACAGGATTAGCAACGAGGGTATACGGTTATCATGTAATGAAATAGATAAAGTAAGTCATAAGTTAGTCTCTTCAGAGTTCATTGAAACTATTTTGCAACTAAAACACTGTGATTTTTAGTCATTTAAAGAACGTAGGTCATCATTGCAGAATGGAATATAGTAATATTGTTTTGAGCATAACGTTCATTTTTATCGACTATTTTACCCAAACTCGGTGTAATTTGAGTTAATTTATCACTTGACACTTGGCACTGACTTTCTCTTCGCACAAGAAGAGAAAGCTGCAAGTGTAGGTACTTGCAGCTTCCGTAGCTACTGTTTGTCACACGTTACTACTAAACATCCTTCTCTAAGTTAATGATACGTCGCACAGTACCTGAAGGCCAATTGCCGTAATTAAAAACGTTCAAAATCTAGCTGCGCAGCGGCAATCAGTATAAAAAACTTGTCTAAAATGAAGTGAAATCAGGAGTAGTTGTAATGGATTGAGACTGCAATGCGAACGTTCTTAACAATACGGGAATTGCCCCTCTGATATTGTCTGCCTGTAGCGCGACACCTTGCACCCCGCCCGCCCTCGTCGCGGCAGGGCGGGCGGCGCCTCGGGGCTCTTCCGCCACACTCGCTCGCTTCCGGTGCCGCATCCGGCCGCATATCCGGCTTGTGCGACCCCGTCTTAGATGTTTAAGAAGTGTTTTAAAGTTGACTTAAAATAATGAACATTAAAACATTATTGATGGTACTTACTATCTTTGACTTGTTGCGTGCTGTGAACCTCTAAACTTTGTTTGTTTTAAACATTGTTGTGTGTAAAATGAAGCAGAATAGTGATAACATTCTGTTGGCGACAAAATATTGTGTGTGCAATGTAACTTGGTATCTAAATAGCGAGTAATGATGTGACTAATTAATTCAGAGATGTTGTGGTTAAGTACGAGTGAGCACCGGCGCTTCCAGCATCTATATCACGGTACATCTTTATTTATCTCAACCTGCTAAAGAAAACTTTATCCATGATTTTAGATCATATTCTTGATTTCAATTGGTGATTTTGATCTTTGAATGCGTAGGGAATAACTACTTAAGCGGCAGGGTTACTATGTCAATACAATATTGTAAGCTATTCACGCTTTCATGAAGTCGCAGGTTCCCTGTAAGACAAGGTGCGGTCGGTGCTAAAATAGCCCCGAATTACTTATGCGCTCATTCATACAGAGTCAAGTAAAACATTGTAACCATTTCTTTCTTTAGATACTCGTAGCCTGCAGTGATCTGTACCGGAAAACGCGCTGCTTTATGCAAGTGCTCTGGCTTAATTCACCAGAAGCTAATATTCTTCATTATATAACTAATATTTATTCGGCCCTAACTTATAAAATATATTGTTATGTCACACAGTTATTATATTATGTATGTTGACAGTCTTCAATCAAAGTAAATAAAGCAGATAGCATTGTATCGGTCTCCACTGATAACTGAACAATAATATCGTTAAAACGAGGAGATTCCATTGTCAATAAAGTTAATCAAATGATGAAATGTACGCTATCTAATACTGAAGATTGACACCGTTTCAGAAGATTTTTACGAACACAGCTTAACACTTAATTTCAACTAATTAAAATCTAAGTGTTTCTTTGGACGTTTCCTTATGCGTTAAATGCATAATAGGCACGAATCATAACTTTCCGCTTTTCTAAATGATGTAGAATAGCAATCAACAAAAGTAAATTTTAAGTTCTTCTATTGGATCTTAACTATCTGTCGCTGCCTTTTTTAATGAGAATGGCATACCTAGATGTTGTTAAGATCAAAGGAGGATACACATATGTAGGTTGTTAGTTGTTGTGATAATGTTATGTTATGTTATGGTAAACGGTAAAGGAAAACATCGTGAGGAAACTGGCATGTTCTAGAACCAAAAATTCGAAGACATGTGACATCTACCAACCCGCACTGGGCCCGCGTGGTGGATTACGGACCACTCCCTCTCACAGAGAGGAGGCCTGTGTCCCAGCAGTGGGAACATTATAGGCTGATTACGCTATGATGTGCTAAGCTAGGTAAGGTAGCTACTAAAAATAATATAAAAATCGTAAATCTACGATTGACTTAAAGTTTCACTGAGCCGTTAAGTAACTGCATTACTTGTTCTGCAAACAAATGCAAAATTATTACATTGCCGCTTGAATGCAGTCATGCTTATGTACATGACCCATGTCTGGCAAATGTCTGCGTTCACTTGCAACTCGCAAAGATGAAGTAATTGCATGACATCACGTCAACAATATTTCATAGTACCTGAACTACCTAAACTTAAATACTACTGCGATCGTTCCTCTCAGATAATCACTGACATTGTACTCCACTAGGGTATGTCATCGCCTCAACAAGTATGGTCGCATCAAGAATCTTTGTAGGTACATAGGTATAAACATATAGATAAATATCTAGATGTTTATAACTATGCATAAGTAGATTGTAGGTAAATACCTATTATAGAAATGACACATTACTTTATCTCATATCAAGGACGTCGTCTGTCTTGTAACTGGGTTTATATTCAGTAGGTACATAATTTAAGGAACAATAACAGGATATCAAACTCGGATTTACCATTTATCTCAGCTGAATTGTAATGGCTTAAGTGACTGACGTCAACTCTTTAGTTCGAAGACGTTGGGACTAGGTACTTTTCGTTTTATTTATTTATTCTAGTCTAATATCTAGGTAAATAATGTACAATTAGCGCTTGCAGTTGCCATTCACAAGCATCCACAAATTAAACTTAAAGTTTTGTAGGTAAAGTTCTATAGCGGTAACTACATTCGTTATTTTGTGCAGGTTTACACGATGGAGGGCACATAACAATACAATGTAATATGGATCTTACTTACACTTTGTACTTCTTAGGGCATACTGAAAGTTTCTGGATTCTAATAAATAACACTAGATATATTTATTTATTTAAAAATACTGTATTGTACACCAGAAAATACATAAGAAAAAAATACGATTATGAATACAAAACATACAATGGGCGGCCTTATCGCTTTCTGCGATCTAAGATATAAGACATACAATACATTTATTGTTTTTCAAAGTAGGTATATTCCTTCGCAATTAATGCATGTTTGCATTCGCTGAAGCCACTGTACCAAGCAATTGGACCAGTCTTCCTTAGGGACCTCTTCAATGGCTTCATGGAACGCATTCACCGCCGATTCTGGGCTCGTAAAACGTGTGCCTCTAAGTTTGCCTTTAATTTTTGGAAACAAAAAGAAGTCGTAGGGTGCGAGGTCCGGGCTGTAAGGCGGATGCCGGCGGATGCCGGCGGTTCCACATTTGAAGCCTTCAAATAGGCTTCTGTTACCTTAGCGGAATGTGAGGATGCGTTATCGTGGTGAAGGAGGACATTGCCCCGAGGACGATTTTCGCGAACTTTTTCTAAGACTGGGCAAGCAAGTGTTGACGTAGGTACCAATCTGCAGTCACTGTCCTTTGATCTTCAGGCGATACTGTAGTGTAATGTCCTGAATTGCTGAAAAAAGAAGCAACCATTTTATTGCCAATGTTTCGACTTTTCTTAACTTTCGTCGGCAAATCTTCAAAAGGAAAGACCCACTCTGCTGACTGGCTTTGTCTTTCGGATTCAAAGCAGTACACCCAGGTTTCGTCGCCTGTCACGATATTATAGACAGCCAATATCTGTCCTCCGTTAAACTTTTTATCATTTTACGGCACCACTGGACATGCAGTCTTTTCTGGTCCTCCGTTAATTCATGCGGTACCTATCCATCCAGTGCAAAGCTTCCGATGCACAATATTTTGCACTTGGCTCATTTCAATGCCTAACAAAGCACAAATTTGCTAGCAAGTAATTTTTTTGTCAATTTCATTATGTTGTCGTACGGTGTCATTGAGTCTGTCCTCATTATGTTGTCGTACGGTGTCATAGAGTCTGTCCTCATTATGTTGTCGTACGGTGTCATAGAGTCTGTCCTCATTATGGAGATGATCACGTCCACGTCTAAATTCTCCAAACCACGAATACACAGAGCTGTGACATGGTGCTTCATCACCAAATGCTAATTGCAGTATCTGGCAACTCTCTTGTTGACTTAAGCCACAACGAAAATCATAAAAAATCATGGAACGAAAATGTTATCATTACCTACTCACTGCAAAACCGAAAGGACGTATTTTTTGCTTAGAACTAAAACAGTGCAGAAATGTTGTATGAAATCTCATGGTTGCACAGTTTTTCATTAATGCACTGTTTTTTATTTTTTATATAGATATAAATTTACCACAGAGGTTTAATGTGTCCTATTAAGTTTAATATAAAATGATACAAAAGATCAAAAAGATACTGACTGAAAATAAAAATCGGCTGAATAAAATAGACTGGGTGAAAAAAAAAAACAAATGGCGCGCATTTTGTATCATTGTAAAACTTTGAAACTTTGAACTTTGATATTAGCAAGAAAAGATTAAAACATTAGAAATAGCGATAGCGATATGAATGCAACTCCAGAAAGCATAAGAACAACTGCAAATGAAATTGTAATGTTGTGTATTGTAATTGTTGAACTATTAGCCGCAAAAGTCGCGCGATAAATATTTAAAAGCTTAGGAAAACTTTGTTTTCATTAACTGGAGTTTTTATTTTGAGTAGGTACATTTTATCATGGTAGGTAGATTGGTAGTTGAAAGAAAAGTAGATTACGTACCTTGCTAAAGTGAGTAATTAATGCACTCGTATTAATTTACCAATATAACTCACGTGCATTAATAACTCACTGCGCTCGATGCAACATTCTACTATTGATAGCGACACACAATTTTTAAAAGGACGTCGCAGTGAGAAATCAAATGACGGTGTCGCAAATTTCTAATTATTTTATTAGTCACAATTTTTACAGGAATAGAGTAGACTGTGTGAATTAAAATGTAACATGTTCCCAAAGAGTTCCATTTCCGAATTACATAATTGTTATTTCATTCTTTTATTGTAAGTGGCCAGATCCAAAAACTTTCAATATGCCCCGCGTTTTACCAGAATCTTATGTTTGTTGCCTGTCACTGACGATGGTGCTGGTTTGTTGTTATTGTACAGATCCGTATGGAGCGCTGACGGGGTGCGCGCGCGCCTCTGGCGGACAGGTGCAGCTGTGGCAGTTCCTGCTGGAGGAGCTGGCGGCAGGGGCGCCCGGCATCTGCTGGGAGGTACGTAGAGAGAAGAAATTAAAGGAATGTCTGTGGTGAAAATATTCCTCTGGCGCGGCAAAGTCTGGGAACTTTTTGGGGCGGCGTATATTACTCATGTCGTTGTTGTTTCTTAGAATGTCGATCTTGTTACCTGTCTGGAATACTTAACCAATTTCTGTTCAAGTATTATTATAGTACATTATGATATAAGTGCGGTAAGTTGAAAATTACAGCCGAGGCGATATTGCTTGCCCGAGCCGTAGGCGAGGGCTAAAAGAAAGCAGAGGCTGTAATTTTCAAAGCGCACGTATGTCATACGACGTTTTATAACATATTTGCGAGGAAATAAATAAAACTCGGACTGAACTTGCATATTTGCTTGTTTTCCATATGATGAAATTTTGATACGCTTGTAAGTATCTATCGGTCGATTTTTCGGGCAAGAGGCTTAGAGTAGCCTTTTTCGCTGCCTCTGAGACTTCTGGCGGTGTGGAATTAATAAATTCATCATTACTTGACGACATTTTCAAATAAAAAAAGTACAGCGAAAAGAAAAAGCGCGCGGTATAATTTTTACTTCTTAACAGATAAGCAATGCGCGCGCGTCACGCTTTTTTTTTCAGGCATAGGCACAAAACAGCCAGTATTATTAATAAAGTAAATTAATATTTTTGTTTTTGTTACAGATATTAATGGTTGTAATTTATTGTCAATATTAATTAAATTAAAGAATTAAATGTTTATTTATTATATTTTATCTCCCAAAGTTAATTTTATACATAAAATGTTGACTACTTTTCTGAAATAAAAACTCTTTGCTAAGATTTAAAAAAGTACCGTTCGTTTTGACGGAGAATCTTGATAAACCGTGCGATTTGCATTACATTACCGCACAAGTGCGTAATGAGATACATTACGATATTGAAATTGGTGAAATAAGAGGCCCTTTACGAGCAAATATATAAAATGCATTAACAAAATAAGCTATGACTGATAATTGCACTTATGTCACAGGGTCATTTAAAAGAAATCCGACGGCATTTTTGTAGCTTTTAGGTATCTTGTGAAGTTTTTGATATTATGGTATATTTATGTTGCATCAGCTACTGACTGACCATGTGTTGTACCCCAGGGTCCTCCGAACGATGGCGAGTTCCGTCTGTCGGACCCGGACGAGGTGGCGCGGCGCTGGGGCCGGCGCAAGCAGAAGCCTAACATGAACTACGACAAGCTGTCGCGCGCGCTGCGCTACTACTACGACAAGAACATCATGAGCAAGGTACGTTATATGCAAGTTATACGACATAGATAAAGGTTTTACCGATGTCCCTAACGTCTGCTGCAGAGAGCACAGTGCCAATAATCTAAATAGGTGAAAACTTGGGCATCGAAGTTAAGGAATTTTAGGCGCCCAATAGTCATAAGATATACATCAATGGAAAGAGCTTTTCAAGGAGAACCTTTGCTACAAACACGACTTTTACCAATTAGTTAGTCATCTAGGAGGCCAATGTTTTAAAATATCCGTTACCAAGCTTAAAAGATGATGTTTGCAAGACACAGAATTAATGAAAGTTAGTTTATTGACGAAATATCAGAATTTTAATAATACTTATTTACTCACATTTAGAGCTCTGTAGCTCCTTACGTACTAACAATCAAGAGATATCGTCATAATATGAAATACTTGGTGATATCTTTCCATTGGTATGTATATAAACACTATTGAACTTCAGGGCAAGTTCGCCCATTCTCCTTCTGATATAATTTTTTCCCAATCTGGGCAACATTTTTCATCATATCAACAGTTTTTACTTTTTAGACAGAATGCTACTTGTTAGATGTTATCTTTGATGTCATTTGGTAAATATTTTTTAAATTGTTTCAGATCATAATTCTCACACTTTTTTCTTAAAAATGTTTATTCGCATGAACTACCCAATGTTCACTTGAAAACAAGATTTTCAAACGGTTTGCCAGGGGAATTTTTTCGACGTCTAAAAGCTATCGTTAAACTACATTCTAAAAATCAGACAGATTGCTATTTTTTTTTTTGACATATTTGAAAATCCGTTCAGGATAGACGTAACGCGGAAACTTATTATTTTTGGATTCAGAATAACCAAATGTATCGATTTTATACGGTTTCGGTCGTAAAACTACGAGGCAACCATTTTGGTCATGGGCTCTCGTACGACACGGGAGTATCTACGGCCGCCGCCGGCGCTCGCGTGAAACTATTTCGATAATGACGTAAACTGATACTTGTCACTGTAACTTGTCACCGATATATTAAGGTCATTATTAACTCCGAACAGACTAACAATTGACAAAAGTCGTGTTTAAAGCAAAGGTTCTACTTGGGAAGCTCTTTAGATTGGTATATATCCTATGACTATGGGGCTTCAGGGCAGAAACCCATAGTTCGTTGTCCATCCTCCTTTAGTGTAGCACATTACTGGTCACTCAACTTTTCAATAGTCAGAATTTATTAATAAATCGTATTGCGGCGTATTGAGGCCACAACCATCGAACTGAAGTTAAAGGACTTTTTAAATAGATTCGACAAAAGGAAACTGGGATAACGTTTGAAAAATACTGTTCATTGGAAAAAAATCATTTTTTTGAATCACTGTTGGTCGCCGGACTCATCACCGTTGTTGTGTGGGATAGGAGCATAACAAGCACCGCGCGCTTGCCGAGCGGCTCCTAACGGTTCGTTTTCGGAATTAAAGGTGACATTTGAAATGTCTGAACAGTTTTTTGGTAACGTCGTACAAATAGTTTTGGTCGTAAAACGATGCGACATGGTTTTGGTCGAGAGCTCTGGTACTATTATTTCTATTTGGTTAACTTTATAATTATCTACCTAGATACCGTACCTACTCGTATAATATTAATTACTGTAAGTTTTCCTGTTGTGGTTACGATGTAATCCGGTGACGTAGCCTATTATAGTCGATAGTATCATATTATTATTACTGTGTTTACCTGCTTACTGCTTAATATTGGCGGTATAAACTGCAGAGAAAGTTTTCCATGTCTTAAAGTATTTTGTTAATTTACAAAGCATGATCAGCCCTTAATGTTCCCACTGCTGGGACACAGGCCTCCTCTCGGTGAGAGGGAGTGGGCTGCAATCCACCACGCGGACCCAGTACCATGCCAGTGCAGTGGTTTACTTGCTACACACAAATTGATATGTGAGATACTTAGTGAACATTAAATATTTTCCCTTGTCCATGACAAGTTTTCATAGTGATTTGTTTTCTGATTGCTATGTCGTTTCCACCAGGTGCACGGCAAGCGCTACGCGTACCGGTTCAGCTGGGCGGGGCTGGCGGCGGCCTGCCAGGCGCAGGCGGGCGACGCGCCGCCCTACTGGCACTACCTGCCCGCCGCGCATGCGCACCCTCCCCCGCACACACACCCCGCACCCACGCACACACACAGCGAGCCCGCACCCTCCACCACCACGCAGTAGTGCCACGTAGCTCAACTACGTGCTACGACGTAAAAGAAAGTGCTACGGCGTAGCGCGTAGCACCCTTGTGCTACGTCACTTCCCTCAGTGACGCGCTTGGATGTATTATTCAGTCTGATAGTGGAAGTACATTTAAACAAGTACATACAGTACAATATTGCCAATCAGTGACCTCATCAATTCATAACGCAGTGTGTACCGGTCTACAAACGTCTGTTAAATTGGAGTTTCGTAAGGACTTTTATAAAGTAGGTACTTTATAGTAAGAAAGTCTTGCAGACTTACTAATTTGCAACACGTATTGTTTTGAAATGATATTTTACTTTTTACTATAGTGGTTGAGTTTAAAATGATATCTTAGATGCTATGTACACTGACACTGGAAATTAATGAAAGCGTATATATTGCCTTAAGTGAATGTGAATTCCTTTTTCATTTCTTAGTGCCAACAACCTGTTTATTATGTTTTGTAATACATTGCACTACAACTACAAGGAATAACACATTCTGTAAGCCATCCAAGAATTTTTCCGAGCGGGAATCGAACCCGTACGTGATACATGTAAATAATGCATGACATCTCCTGCCAGTGACAAAAATGAATAGTTACCTATAATATAAAGACGATACTTGGCAGACATTCGTGTCGCGCTCCAAGCAGACATGTCCAGGCAATAGGTGTCGGTGATAACTTACACTAATATTACTCGGTACACCCAGATATTGGTTTTATTGTATTATATTTGAATTGTAGGTTGAATCGTGTCATTAGCTGTAATACACAACATTGTACAGATATGTGGTTGACATACAAATAATAGAATGAAGTAGGTAAGTAGGTTGTAGCGGTGTAGGAAGCGGTTGAGCTTAGTGGTTTGAATTATTGCAATTTTACGTAAAAAAGCGCCGCGCGCCGGCCAACTGCACGCTTTACTTATTGTTAACTACACAATCCACTGCCTCTCATGTTAGATAAGAGATTAATAGCCAAGAGCCTCGACCAACACCTAAGGAGGCTTTCGTTGGTCAGCTGGATCAATAGCTTGATTCAGAAAGTGGTACTTCTAGACACGGCTCTCATTGTCAGGAGGTTCCTCTCTCTGGAGCCCTGACCGCCGGTAGCTTGGACCCTGTTTCCGATACCGATGGGCTACTATTTTTCATATTTTTAAATGTTTTTTGACGTGAATACGTCTCTAAAAATGCTTCCATAGTGGAAGGCAGGTCAAAAAAACCAATGATAACAAAATCGGAGGATAGAGTTTGGTAACACCAAACTCTATCCGCAGCTTCATATCTATTATCTCCATTCTAAATCCAATTACACCATTGGATAGCTAAAGAATCAAAGAATTCATTACGCTAAGTGAGGATTGTGACGCATCGCGCGCGGTGGAGGGGGAAACGCCGCCATTTTGAGGTCATTTGGCTGCGTATTAAGTTTTCCACTTATTATAACTTTTGAATCGAAAAAGCTACGACCTTCGTTAGTTCTTTCTCTCGTCAAAATCTATAGATTGTATACAAAATATTAGTGTAAAATAGTGACAGTGAATATGTGTTAAAATAAAAAGAAAAATATATAATGTCGGCCTATACGCGTCAAAAAGCCAAATCCAAATACATAAATCGTATACTGTTGGAAAGGGCTTGTCAAGAGCAATCGAATGGTACCAATAAAACACCATATGACCGAGGCACGCAGTTCCGGGAACGTAAAAGAATGAATGCGGCTGAGCGGATCAACCCCGTTACGTAAACGTATTCACGTACAACACACGGCCATATCCATGACATAGCCACACCCATTTTTCTTTAAATCTATTTGTTTATAAAAATAATTTATATGTACCTATTTAAATGAAATAAAATAATAAATAAATAACTAATAATTCAAATAATAAATAATACATTATTGTCTTAGTTTGTGAAGAAAGAAATAACATAAAACACAACGTGCCGCTACAATGTCGACATTAATTTAACACACGAGAGTAGGGTTAGTGGCCAGTAACCATAAAAATGATAACAACAAAAAATAATTCGCAATTTGAAACCTACCGCCTGCATCGCTACAGCTCACTCGCTAACATAGGGCTTTCTCTTTCCTTCAATTTGCCTACACTTTGCACGTTATTCGTTTTAATTTAATTGATGCAATGTTATGATCCGTTACCCCGGCAAATGACCCCAGCTACAGTTCTTTAAGACGGGTTGCTCCAGGATGTTATTTTAGAAAATTGTAAATAAATAATTTACGTTTATAATAGGTTTATAAAACAAAAACGCGAAACCGTATATGTGTTAATGTCGCCACGCTGTATATTAAGGTATTAATTATGTGTAGCGCCAGCGAACTATCGTCCAGTGGCAAAGAACCACTAAAGTTGTTATTTCTTGAATCAGATGCTGCCTTACTTATCAGCAATATTGTTATGTATTAAACATTAGTTTTTAGTTCTTTCTAATTTGAGGTTCTTTGAGAACTGCTATCATTGCATTTCCTATTTAATCTGGTACCATATCAAGTTGTACATATCTTCTCTATATTCTCCTCTATGTAGGCGCTAGTACTTTAGGTTGTGAGTCTCTGTGAAGCCTTGGTGGTGTTGATGTTACCTTTCTAGTTACATAACTCTCTTACATGTTAAGTTTTTTTTCATTTTCACATTTTCAATTGCTTAATATATTTCAGCAGCTATACACCTTATTGTTATATCATACAAATACAAACTTTGTTTATTATACACAGTCAAACTTAATTACCTAGCGAAACTCCATACACGTTATGGGTATATCTCAACATGATAAAACAAAAAAGAAATATATTTTATGAATTTAATTTTTAGAATCAATGACAGCTGGTTGTGTAGTTACTTGAAATATCAGTTTAAACATCAATTTTTTTGTATAAATTTCACAGACGCGATGGGTAACAAACAACACAAAAATAATCTTTTTTTCTCAAGTCAAACTTCACGTAACTATACTAGTTTAGTTACCACTGGTTGTTGACCCTAAACAAAAAATATCATCAATTAATCTGTTTTTTTATCGTGTTTAGTCATCGATACACAGTCATAACGTCTGTGGAGTTTCGTTAGCTAATTCAATTTGATCATGTATGCCTTGTGTATGTTTATTTGTTAATACTACAGACACAGGTTTGTCATTATTCCTCATCAGAAGCAAAGCTGTCTATTAAGTGAGATTTTTATTGACGTGCATTTTGTCTTTATTGGTATGTAATTTATATGTACTTATGGAATATTATATGAAATTATTTGTATGTAAGTAATTGATAAGTCTGCTGTGGCTAATGGCTGCCCTTTGGGAAGCAAGAATTTTTCGTCATTAGTGCTGTTGTTGCCTGTGCCTACAATCACGTCAAACTTCGTTGATTTTAGTGGTAGTTTGTGTTTTTATTCTGAATCTCTTTAAATCACTTTTCTTACATAGCTGTAACACTCTGTTGGGAAAACACGGAATTAATTATGAACGGTCTTATGCTATGTTGAACGTAACGAAAAGTTAATATTGAAGAAGAACCGACAAACTAATAGATAAGTACTTACAATTAGTTTTTCAACAAAAATAGAAACATTTATGTTGAACCTGGAACTGTTATTCTAATATAGTTTGTTTTAGTATCTACCTATTTTTTATTATTATAAAGATAACGTAGGCTTAAGTATCAATTAGATACTAATTATTAGGCTTAATATTTTAGTGCTTTAAATGTGTGAATGGCTAGCTAATGTGCTTCTTAAGATAATTTATATATTATTAAGTATTTGTAGTTATGGTCGGAAGTCAGTGCATCGTCTGACTGACATTCATTCCTAAGGGATATCAATATATTTTTCGAAACGGTTAAAATTTTGTTTTTGCCTGAAATGTGGTCTGAGTTTAATGTATTTCAATACGAAATAACTACATAGTTATAATGACTTACAAGAAACTATACCATAATCACCGTATATGATTTATTTTTTATCAATGCGTAGATACTGATTGGGGAAGCCTATGTCCAGCAGTGGACGTCTTTCGGCTGAAATGATGAGGTACTGATAAAACATTTACTGTTGGATTAGTTAGGACGACTTCCAGCCTCCCGAACAAGTAAGTACCGTAGAGCACACACACACACATACGCCGCGGCAAGTTATACAGAAGACCGAAGAGTATAACCTGCCTCACTACTTAGCGTTTGTGGACCACGAGAAAGCCTTCGACTCGATCGAGACTTGGTCTGTACCAGTCTCTCCGATGGTGCCAGATTGACTGTCGGTACATCGAAGTGTTTGTACGAAAACGCTGCTATGTGAGTCTGACTCCAGGATCAGACCTTCTGTAGCGAGGTGTGCCGAAACTGTTCACCGCTGCACTGGAGGATATCTTCATGGTTCTGGGCTGTAAATGGGATTGGTATCAACATCAATGGCGAGTACATAACTCACCTTCGGTTTGCCGACAATATAGTAGTCATGGCTGAGACAATTGAGGACCTTAGTACAATGTTGGATGACCTCAGTAGAGCTTCTGAAATTGTGGCTCTTAAAATGAACATATGTAGGCAAGACGAAGGTTATGTCAAATGCGCATGTAATCCACCCTCATGAAGATCGGAGGCTCTACACTCAAAGTTGTGGACAATTATGTTTACCTAGGACAAACTGTCCAAGTTCGAGAAAGAGGTCAATCGTCGAATCCGACTCTGCTGGACAGTGTACGACAAACTGCGTGATATCTTCTCGTCTCACATACCACAATGTCTCTAGACGAGTCTTTAACCAGTGTGTGTTGCCAGTGATGACCTATGGCACTGAAACGTGGTCACTCACAATAGGCCTTATTAGAAGGCTGCAAGTCACCCAAAGAGCAATGGAGGGCTATGCTTGGAGTTTCCCTCCGTGATCGAATCAGAATCCAAGAGATCCGTAGGAGGACCAAGGTAACCGACATAGCCCGATGAATTTGCCAAACTTAAGTGACAGTGGGCAGGGCATAATGCTCGCAGATGGCCGATGGGCTGAAAGGTTCCGGAGTGGCGACCACGTACCGGAAGACGTAGCGTTGGAAAGCCTCCCACAAAATGGGGATGCGAGAGGCACAAAACCGGTCGAAGTGGCGGTGCTTGGGGGAGGCCTATGTCCAGCAGTGGACGTCTTTCGGCTGAAATGATAGGTATATAGATTATCGCAGATGGCTGGCCGATGCCTGGTAATTAGTCAATCGAAGTATAAGGCAGAAGAAAGTGAATAAAGTTTTGGATAAGACCTACCTGTAGCGATCGTATGCTATCGGTCGAGGCAGGAGCTACCGCTGCATATTATGGTCTTTATCGCACTGGCTCCGACCACGTTATGTTTCTATGTTGTTGTGTCGTTCAAATTGTTGTTGTTTATCGTTAATAAATCAATTATAACAATGTAAACTAGCATATTATTCTGGTTGTTATATGAAACTTATGTTAATTGTCTACAACATGAACTTTATATGATAACCTTCTTTATAAATGTATTTTTACAAATTAGGTACCTATTCCGTATTTGTACCTACCTAATAAATTGTTTGTTTGTTTGATTTTTGAATGTGCCTTTCAACTTCAACGCCAAATGTTTCTAAACGTTCCTAAATGAATCGTCGGCAGGCAAAGCATTTCAGTAGAGTTCTACAAGGATCTTTGGGCGCCTGAATTACATATTTGGTGAACATTTGTGAAATTATCACAGAAGTTGTATTGACAAAACAAGATGGCGGTATTAGTTCCGATAGACATTATACAATGCGTGCCATGAAAGATGAGACTTGATACACCACGTAGTTTGACATGCGCAGTAGGTACACGATTTTAGGTATCTTTAGCGGTATGAGGTCTGAGTGCGGGACGGGACCGGACGTCATAGGGGCGGCGGAAAGAGCGGGGGAGGCGGGGTCAAGTCTCATCTTTCGTGGCACGCATTGTACGTTAAGTGTAGGTAAACATCAAACTGTTATGTAAATGCCAAATGCATGCACCTGTTCTACGTCTAGCACACAATTTCAAATAAAAGAAATAACAAGAAATGTTGTCTTATATGGAGTTATTTTGTCTTATTTTTATAGTCTTAGTTTGTCTTATTTGGCGACTATCATAATACCTAGAACAAAATGTCCAGCTGTAGTGCCTAGATGAATAATTGAATATTGTAAAACTACATCATCACAACTCAGGTCCTTGTCAATTGTGAATACTTTACACAAATAATAAATCCTTTATATTAAATAATTATTTGTGTTAGTTTTTATTTCGATCCCTGTAGCGCCTGGTTCCTAGTGAGATCATCGTGTGAAAGGAAGTGTGTTATCTATCATATGCAGTGTACTACACGAGGTCCACATATCTGTCTGTTTGTTGAACATTTTTATATTAACACGATTACATAAAGTTAATCTGTTGATGCAACGCTGTATGTCTATGTACCTTTCTACTTATTTAGAAAATAATTGTGTGTTGAAGAGAGCACATATGGAAACAAGACGATGATTTGCACAATGCAAATACACTGCACATACTACATGCATACAACATAATGAAAGCGGCTTTCTGTGGCCAAAACTAATACTTACTGATTAGCAAGATCAAACAGCCTACTATACATATTGCTGGCCAAAACTGCTGGTCAAATACTAATCGATGAAATAA
Organism: Luperina nickerlii; assembly: GCA_963855955.1. Lineage (NCBI taxonomy): Eukaryota > Metazoa > Arthropoda > Insecta > Lepidoptera > Noctuidae > Luperina > Luperina nickerlii. The sequence continues at coordinate 23,848,119 of OY979670.1, forward strand.
AGGAACGTGTACTTATATTTATAACTAGCTGTGCCCGCGACTTCGTTCGCGTGGATGACGAAACCATTTTGTGTAAAATGCTATTTGTGTAGAACGTTATCTATCGAGCATACCGGTAGTATATGATATCTTTGCCCGTGGCATCGCTCGCGTTCTGTAAGTTTTTTGTAGTAGATTTCTACTTTGATACCTGTTTAGCAGGATAACCGATAGAGAAGCTGACGTTCATTGCAACGAATGCTCACAAAGATAATGAAATCTTTAAGACTATCTTTATAGAAGACCCCTAACATCTAGCGCCTACCTACACTTATATGTATGTATATACCAATAAATAAGCAAAATCCCTAAAAACTAATATCTCTACGAATGACTAATCCTACCTAAGAGTACTAAAATAACCTACGTTACACACTATAAAATATACTACATATACTTGAAATTAAAATCTATACGGTCTACGCCTTATAAAAGTAAACCTAAGTACCTACCTACCTAATTAAAAAAAAAACCCAATAACAGAAAATAAAATACCTACCTAGGTACCTAAATAAACCTATTTCTAATGATAACTAATCTAAACCTAATAAATAAGTAAAATCCCTAAAAACTAATATATATACGAAGGACTAATCCTACCTAACAGTATTATTAAATAACCTACGGTCACTACGTACACTAACAAATATACTACCTATACTTTAAAATTAAAATCTGTACCTACGACTTATAAAAATAAACCTAAAATAACTCTACCTTAAACTGTACTTAGTAAAAACTAAAAGGAATAAAAAGGCACGGGTAGCAGTTAAAACATACAATTTATAGAATGATAATAAGAACGAACGCTCGACACGTCCGTTCAAATCAAAGTTCAAAAAATGAATATGAAATGAATGATGCGCGCGTTTTTTTTTTTTTATTTTATAAATGGCATCTCGTAGTTGACCTTGAGAGGTCGTGACTACTTAACCGGACAATCCTGCGGCTGCCTTGAGAGAACTCAAAGCCTCCAGCCAGGGGCTTAAAACTAACTAAGTAAACTAAGCGACTACACGCTAAGGGCACCCCCTGTGGGGTACGAACCTCGGCTTAGGGCGTCGCTGGGGGGAGGGCAGCAAGTTGGGACAGGCTGGATGGAATTATGTTTATTTAACGAACGATGGGGCAATGATGCGCGCGCTCAGACTCCGTCCTTATATACGGTAGCGATCCGTAGCGGCCGCGTGCCACGCGTGTGCTGCGAACGCGACGGTGCAAGCCAAATTCAACCTTCAGCTCTACATTTACAGCATAACTTAGGGGCGCTGCACACGGCTAAGATACTATAATATTTTATCTTAAGATACAATATCGCTCGCCATACAAATTCATCTTAAGATACGAAAATATGAAATATTATTTATTATCTTCGTCGTGTGTGATAGTCCATTGAATTGTATCGACAAACGACAAACTTATTATTTGCGGTTGGTACAGTAATCGGGTCTAGGGATCGAACCGCAAAATTAAGTTTGTTTTTTGTTGTATATACTTTTCCGGGATAAAAAGTACCCAGTGTGGTGCCCAGGATATTAAAGAATAATTATACCAAGTTTCATCGTAATCTAACCGGTAGTTTTTGCGTGATGCCTGAACAAACAGACAGACAGACAGACAGACAAAAATTTTTTTAATCACGTTTTTGGGTTCGGTGTCGGTATAGTAACACCCCCTGCCATTTATTTTTTTGATATTTTCAATGTACAGAATTTTCACTTCTACAGATTTATTATAAGTATAGATAATTCAGTACAAAATACAATGAATGTAGTTGTCCTTGCGAGGGCGGATACCGTTGATGATAGCCTGCCCACGCGCAGCGCCACCCGCGTGGGAGCGCAACCGTTGGACATGTTTGTAGCAATAACATCTTATTTAATATCATAAATAAATAAAAACTTTATTTGGTTCAGAAAACACGGTACAATATTAAAAAAAAACTTAAGAGCCTAAAAGAGGTAGATTTATACGAATTCCCTGGAGCCCACTCTAGGACGCCCGTGTCGTGGGGACCAGTCTGTTCTCAAGTAGCTAACATGTTCCTGTTCAGGTGACGTCACATAACATGGCATCAGCCTGTATTCCCGAAGGGTTTCGCAGAGGTGTACTTATAGAACACCCACGTTTCACCAGTTATGTTTAGGTGCCATGTAAGCGGGCACAAATCCAGCCTCCGGGCTGTTACAGAGAAATCCCAGAAAAAACCTCATGCTCATCACTTGCGACCACTAGACCAGATATAACCTCATGCTCAGCACTTGCGACCACTAGACCAGATATAACCTCATGCTCAGCACTTGCGACCACTAGACCAGTTAGGCAGTCCATTCTATCCAGTAGTCTGCAAGGAATGGACTGTGGAGAAGTAATAGGTAATGAGAAACATAAGTACAATGTAACAAGAAGTTAACTAGGTACTAAAATTATTGCGTCGTAGAAAGAGAGTTTGAAGACAAGAGATTTGGGTGAGTGTGTTGGTACGAGTATGTGGTGTAAATGGTTGTATTAGTGCGCTCATGCTTTTGTAATATTGCAATGTTTGCTGGATTAGCTTCATGTCAATTAGATTGAACGCACTTTTGACTGTAGTTTTATAACGTGCGCCAGCCTACGAGTAGGTAGTAAGGACCCAACTAGCATTTTGGTAATAAGAATTGGTGATAAAAGAGTTATTTAAAAGTGAATTTAGCAAGCAAGAGTGATACAATGGTTTTAGCAATTGGTGTTAGAGCACGCTCTAACCCCTTTTTTTTTTTTTTTTTTTCAGGATGGGAAATCATCAAATGACTCCTCCCGCTCTGGGTGGAGCGGAAGGGAGTGTCAGACTCTTACTGACTAAAACCCACCCGTGTTCCTTCCTTCGCCCTTTATGTTCCGGGCCAGCGGTAACCCTTTCGGACAATCCCGCTGACCCGGCAGGCTTCGGCCCTGACGGGCCCCTTCCATTGTTGCTGACATCTCTTTGAGGCGCGCGTGGAACACGTACGCGCCGTCCGGCACGGGCCTGGTCCTGATCGGACGGTGAGCTACCCATTACTCTCCGCCCGCAGGCCCGCGCCTACGGTGGCCGGGAGTCGTCGCGCGGCTCCCGACGCCCGGAGCGTCTCCCGCGGCGGCTGGGACGGGAGGCTCTCTCCCTCATCCATCCCGCCGCCTCCTTCGCTAGCATGACTGCTTCGCAGAAGGAGGCGACTGCCCCCCACTCCCTCTCGCCCCGGACCATGGCTCGAACCAGGCCCTGACGCGAGAGGTCGCCGCCGCTGCCGATCGCCTCAACGAGGACACGGCGGTGCTCCGCCCAAGCGGGGCAGACCTCCACCGTGTGCTCCACCGTGTCCTCTGGGCGATCCTGGCAATGGTGACACCCGGGCGTTTCCTCCCGCCTGATTATGTGCAGGAACCTCCCGAAACTTCCGTGTCCGGTGAGGACCTGCGTCAGGCGGTAGGTGAGGGCGCCGTGACGCCTCTCTAACCACTCCTCAAAGAGGGGTCTTACCGCCGCTATCGTCCCCGACTGGTGTCGGCCCGCATTAGCGGGCCTTCCCAGGTCAGGGGGGGGTGGGAGGTGATTGACTTCCCCCGCGACGTCAAAGAGGAGCGCGCGTGCCCAACTAGCATTTTGGTAATAAGAATTGGTGATAAAAGAGTTATTTAAAAGTGAATTTGGCAAGCAAGAGTGATACAATGGTTTTAGCAATTGGTGTTAGAGCACGCTCTAACCCCTTACAAACTCTCGATTGGGCCCACGTCTTATAGCGCTATAAGTAATATAATAATTTTAATGCTCACTCTTTTAACACTGAGAGTTACATAATAGTTATAGGGTGGCGTTAGTGGCAAACAATTTCTTGTATCTATAATGGTGGTATAATTTAAATCTAGCTACCTCAAGCACTTTAAAGTCTGTATTATGGTTATAATAAAAACTATAGGTGGTACACAAGTTCTGAAGTCTACTGGTATAAATTTTATAGTAACATATTAGTTCTTTTTTAGGTCCATTTTTTTCTTGGATTTGCTTTATGTATCTTGATCAGTGTTGATTAGCAACTCAGGGCTGTAGCGTGTTTTCTTTTTCTATTGTTTTGCATATACATTAGTTCCAAAAGTGTTACTTTATTTCTCAAAAATGATGGCAAACTAAGGAGTTGAAATTAAGTTAATTTCAAGTTACGGATTGTCAATATCTCGATGAGTGAAGTTTGATTTCTTTATCACATGGCTAAAATTTATTGCGAGGGTTACTTTATTGAGAAAATAATATATGTTTGGCGTCTCAATTTTGCAGGGCCTTAAAAATAAGTGATATTTAAAGTAAAAATAAATTGCATTTTATCATGCGGGGCATACACTCAATCTAAATTTAGATAAAAACAGGATATTGGCTCTGTCTTTTACATTCATTGTGTATTGTAGTAAATATTTTGCGTTTTAAAATGAGAAAATTAAACAAAATATGAGTTTTAAACTAGTTTTTTTCTGATTTATTTTTAGGTTATGTTTGATTTAAAATGGTGTCTACTCCTTATTATCCTAGGTTCCTATTATTACTATTAATGAACAAGAAGTACTGGATGGGCTGTAGTTAGAACTATTGTAGCACTTGTTATACCAGAATAGGGTTTTAAATGTTTAAATTCCGTGTTATTATGGCTTAGAATAACATAAAAGTAAATTTGAACCCCACTGTAACGATTAGGGCTCTAAAAATAACTCCATAATACCAATTGCTATCATAAATAGGGGTTTTTGATTACTGAATTAAGTAGCTGTAAATAAGTTGCAATTAATACTTTTATAGCAACGTAGGTGGTAAAAATATTTTGCTAACTATTTTCAAGAGCTCTTGTCGGTAGAAAGAGTTATAACAAACTATAATATGACTTTTAGTAATTTCTGTTACTTGAATTTATAAAAGCAGGTGCTATGATGGTTGCGACTGTACCGTTTATACCTCCTTAAGTAATAATACGTTTCCTAGGCAAGATAGGTGGTATAAAACATTTACTTAGCATTCTTTAACAACACTTGAAAATAGTGAGACTTATTAGAAATCCAACTATTACCTTAGGTACTTATTGTTACTTGAAGTTACTACACCTAGTGTTACTGTGGTTCAGCTTTTATCTTTTATACCCACCTTAGTCATATTATGTCTTCTTGTTACCGTTACTCATCTTGATGAGTTATTTAGTTATAGTCATGACCATTGAATAAACAAAAGTTTTACTGGGCGCTTTTATACACCCGTTAAACCAATACAAACGATAACAGAGGTGGAAATTAGCGTCAAAATGTTGGTTGGGGAGAAATGTGGGACCCCTAAAATTCCTGAAAATCTAAGTTCGGAAATATTATTGCCACAAATCAGTGAGATTTAAAATACATATGTCATACGAGTAGCTTGTCGCCGAAGGTTGTCGCTCCCTGCGCGGCAGTGGCTGCACAGCGCAGGCGACGCCGACGCGAGTCGTAACAAGATGGCGTCGCGGCCGGCTGCCCTGCTCACCACGCTGCTGCTCTGTTTATCCGGTAATCTGTTCCTACTATTACTCTTCTTCCATCACCACTGACATCGAACTTAAGTGCCACCTCATAAAGCTGGAGAAATACTGCGAACGTTTCCGCTGCTTCTCAAAAAAACTCAAGAGATTTTGCAGCAGTTGCACGAATTTTACAATAGTTATTATTTAAGCATCTGGTCTACCAAGTTATTAAGCATGTTTTAGACCTCTAGAAGTTTAATCGCACCTCTTCTGCCACAAGTTGTTCTTGTTGTCAGTATGTTTTTTTTTTTACCAACTGATGCGAACAATTTTGGCAACATTGTCGTGGGCAACATATTCCCAGGCCCACAGGTCACTCGCTTGGTATTGAACCACTGCTTATGTGCAGGAGTTCCCGTGGCTCAGAGCGCGTGCAGCAACGCTACGCAGCTGTCCGTGCAGGTGGACACGCTGCTGGCGGAGTACGAGCGCGAAGCGCCGCCCGCCGCGCGCGTGAGCGTCACGCTGGCGCTCGACGTGCACCACGCCACAGTGGACGAGGCGCACGCCGTCATGCGCCTGCTCGCTGACCTCACGATGGTGAGCCAGAGAGCCAAGCTCACATTACAGCCGCAATGGGCCCCCGTGCGCCTGTAGTGTGCGCTGGTTCATAGAAAATCTACGAAAGAGATAAAAGCAGTTTTTTGCAATGCTTTGAGTGCGGCGTGTCCCGGCCCAATCTATGCTAGCCTCAACACTACAATAACCAGTAGGGGTTGTGATCGCTCCCTAGCATGTCACTGAACCCAACATACTTTCCTAAAACGTACTTAGTGCATGACGGCCGATACAGCAACCAATTTAAGCCATTAACAATTAATTAATCCGATAGAACAAAGCTGCCGGAAAGTAGATGGCGTCTGGTAGTGTCAGATGGCGTCAGGTAGTGTCAGATGGCGTCAGGTAGTGTCAGATGGCGTCAGGTAGTGTCAGATGGCGTCAGGTAGTGTCAGATCGCACACAAAAAGAGTAAATCTAACGAAAGTCGCTGTTCACGTTTGTTTTGCATCTACAAATGAGTGCAAAAACATTGTACCGAATCTTCGAGCGATATCAGTATATTGTTATCGCTTGAATAAACAAATGTCTTGTGCATATACTTAAATTAATAATTCTGAATATCGTGAAAAAAGATTTGCATTTTAACAAATTTTCATGAAAATTTATTCCGACTAAAAGTGAGGTTAATCTATCAAAACTCGGAAAGATTTTATTTCTGTCTTTGGTAAACCACGTTAATACGCGTAAATCTCGTAATTTGTCATCATTGCATCACTGGAAAAAATATTAACCAACCTTTAAAGTGGCCATAATATTTTTGCCCGCAGTATTGACAAGGAGTTAAGTAACTGGGCATCGAAAAAAGGTTTTTGCAGCTATTTATGATGTGAGTCCTGATTAGTTGAGTACAGAACTACAGATAAAGCAACCGGTATCAAATGTGCTCTGCAATTTCTTCAGGACACATCCCGTCTAGCTTAGCTAATAAAGTCTAATAATATGGGAACCGCTAAACGCACAATAAATAAAAACCTACGCGATTTTTATCAGTCCACGATGAACGGATGAGCCGATTTTGTTCAACAAATAAAGGATTACGATGACTGAGATACCTATCCTAAATCCTATGCTATCCTGTCCTATCCTATCCTAATCCTATCCTAAATATAATGATTTATCGCTTGTGTTCCAGTCGTGGCAGGAGCCGCGCGTGCGCTGGAACGTGTCGGAGTGGGGCTGTGACAGCGCGCTGACGGCGGCGGAGCGGCTGTGGCTGCCCGACGTGGTGCTGCTGAACGCGGCCGCCACCAGCGCGGGCGACGCCGGCCTGCGCGCGCGTCTGGACGCCGCCGGCGCCGTGTCCTGGATGACGCGCCTCGACGTCACCGTGCCGCTCGACCTGGCGCTGCAGGACTGGCCTACCGACACTCAAGTCTGCACCTTCAAGTTTGGTTCCAGAGCCTACAACGATGACGAGCTGGTCATAGAGATCACTGAATTTAAAGTTAGTTGTGACTCCTGGCTGTATATTTAAGGACTGTGCAGTTGTAAACACAGACATGAGATCAACCGTCATCGCTGTGTTGTCGCTGTACAAGTCACCGAGCGCCTCCTTCAGTATCAACATACTAGCATGACGCGTAAGTTTTGGTACAGCAAGTGCGGCTGTTTTAAATGTAGGTGAACGACGATCAGATAAAATTAGAAAGGCACTTAAATGAGCAGACAAAACATACAATAACATATTATAGGTATGTAAGTATGTTATCAGGGAGAGATCTTTGGTCTACATTCTGTAGTATTGCGGATTGCAAAGTAAATTCACTAAAATTCATATTATTACATTCTAAAATAGCTTAACCTGTTTAATATAACGACATATCACGACTGATTTCAACAGTTTCCTAATTATACAGTATTGTCTTTCCTTACAGCACGCAGTAGCATTCGAGACGGGATCCTGGGAAATCCAGAAGGTGATGGGTGCCACGTCGTCTTGGCAACGCGGCGAGGAGGAGGTGAGCACGGCGACGTGGACGGTGTCGGTGCAGCGGCGCGCTCCGGCGCACGCTCTAGCTGCCGGCGCCGTGCTGGTGACCGGCGCGCTGCTGCTGGTGACTGCTGCAGCGCTGCCGCCGGTGCAGCGACCCGCGCTCGCGGCCTGTGCGTCCTTCACAGCCGCGCTTTGGTGAGCATTCAACATTACCTTCAATCAATCAACTCCGCCTATTAAGCCTCTCTCATGTTGCACTCCAAACTACAACTCTTCCGTTCTCCGCCTTCCGCATCCACTCTATCACAGCAGCCTTTTTGAGGTCACTTGCCGATACGAGGTCTTTACTCTCACTGGTCCAGTCCAACAACTACCGGTCCTTTGTCGAACAGTGGCTGCTTCAGCTCGATAATCCTTAACCATGGAGTACAACAACAATTAACATACACCAGCACAATAAACAGTCTATGCTCCGTCATCATAATTGCACACAAGCATCTTCAGGAAACGGCTCAGTCCATCGCTGCTGTATTGACAGGTTGATCTCGACGCTGATTCGGCTGCCGGGCGCCAGCTCATGCCCGCGCGCCATGTCGGTGATGTGCGCGTTGTGCGCGTGCGGCGCGGCGAGCGGCGCGTGCGCGGCGCTGGTGGCGCGGCTGGCGCGCTGCACCGCGGCGCCGCCGAGGGTGCTGCGGACGCTGCTGTCCAGCCTCTCCGCCATGTGTAATCTGACGCCCTCGGCGGTAAGAACCAATTTAATTACCGTCTGATGACGTCTACCTTGCCCTACGAGGGGCGTCCAATGTATTCTCGGTATCAGGGTGATTTACTAAGGATGTGGGTAATTTGACTAATTAATGAATGACATTATCTAAAGGTAAACTTTCATATAGTTGTGATCAATAGTTTGTCAGTCATCCTTAGTCAACGACAACTGGAATGGCTAACGTGACAATGTTGAAGAAAATCGAGCACCGCGTTGTTATTAAACTCCTTACCAAACAAGGAAAAAGTCAAAAAACTATTCACGAAGAGATTGTGGCTGTTTACCAAGATTCTCCACCTTCGTTATATACGGTTCAAAAGTGGTTAAGTGAATTTAAAAGGGGCAGAAAGAGTATTGAAGACGACATTCGCTTGGGCGGCCCGGTTACTGTCTCTACGGAAGAAAACGTGTAGTGAAAAAAGTTGAGAAGCTTATACTGGAGGATGCACGAATGAAGATACAAATGATAGCAGAGAAGACCCACCTCTCTTTTGGTTCCGTGCATACTATTCTTCATGACCCTATTCTTCATGACCTTCTTTACCTTTCAAAAGTCAGTGCAAGATGGGTACCGCGAAATCGCGAATGATCACGGCGCAGCGCCTCAAAAGCAAGTGCGAATCGAGTGCTGTAGAGTTTTTAGAGCGCTGTGGTGAAGTTCCATTAACTATTTTAGATCGAATTATTACTGGAGATGAAACGTAGGTTCACCATTGTGCCCCTGAAAGTAAGCAAGAGTCCATGCAGTGGCACAAGACGGGTACCGGCCCCCTAAGACATTCAAAGTCGTTCCATCTGCCGAAAAAATCATGGCCACAGTGTTTTGGGACTCAAATGAAATGTTGCTGATCAAGTAGGTACACAAAAAAGGTACAACCATAAACGCAGTATCCACTTTACGAAATTAAAGAAAAAAACCGGTTAAGTGCGAGTCGGACTCGCACACAGAGGGTTCCGTACTTGTATGTAAATAGTTTTAAAATTATTTTTAGGGTTCCGTACCAATACCAAATTACCAACATGGTAAAAAGAAACCCTTATGGTGCGACTCAGACTGTCTGTCTGATCGTCTGTCACAGCTGGATATCTCAAGAACTGCTAATGCTATCAACTTGAAATTTGGAATAGTTTTAGATGACGTTTGCCCAACTATTGCAACTAATATTAATAGCACGATTTTGATGCTTTCATAACTACTAACACTAGTAATAAGTTATAATATTGTTTACTAACACGCTGGATCACTGTTGTCCGAAAATAAAGAATATTATTATTATTATTATATTATTATAACGAGTGTGTCCTCAGCCAGAAAGTGCATGAGCCTTAGCTTTTTTAAGTAAGATTTCGTTTTTTCAGGTTTTTATTACTGTACTGAATGTAAATTGTGAAAAACGTGAATTTAGTTTAAGCTTGAATGTTTACCTTTTTATTTTGTTTTTTGTGGCTGTATTGTGTTGTTCACACTCTTTCTTCTTTGTAATCTGTTTTTAAAAGTGAGGACTTTTAATTGGCTGTCAGTCTCACATACTATTTTATAATCTGTTAATCTTAGGTGTAAGTCTTCCATAGTTAATAAATAAATATAAAAAAAAAATGTAAATAAGAAAGAAATAAATACTATATTTATGTTTTTTTGCAATAGGGACTGAAAGGGGGTCATAAAATTCGAAGTGGAGCTATCAGGGCATGTGGGGTATCATATGAAAGAGCGCGGTCTTTCGTTGACAGTCGTCACGGGTAGTCAGAAGCTCAAAAGTCTGACAACCAGTCTTACCAAGGGGTATCGTGTTATCTCCAGTAACTGAGTTGTGGAGCTCAGATAAGCAGTAGCTCCGCGTAAAATTCAACTGCATCTGGTTAGACTGGAAGCCGACCCCAAAAATTTTTAGGGAAAGGCTAGGTAGATGATAGATTACACAACATTCTAAAGCGATTTTCTGATAAAATATTGATAGATATTTTGCGGTGTTACGAACATAGTACATACCTAGGTATTTCCGAAACCGGAATTATGAAATAGCGCTTTTCCCAAAGTTGTCATTGTTATTTCACGAGAAAAACGCTTTTGAATTTTGCGTACCTAATGTATGTAATGCTTGTGACTGTACCACTACTACAGAATGCTGCAGACATGGTAATCAGGATGGCAACCGTTGAGGTGGCTCTCTCGGATAAGAGGGCTTCACGCACAGTTTTGAGATATATAGGCAGTCAAATGATTGTCCTCGTGAAAACAAAGTTTGTGCAAATGTTTACTGCTACACAAGTAAATAACATTGCGGGTGGTTGTGCCGCAGGGGTCGTGCATCTCGTCGGAGAGCGGCGCGTGGGCGGCGGCGGCGCTGCTGCTGGACCGCGTGCTCTCAACGTGCCTCGTGCTCACGCTGTTCGTGCTCATCGCCGTGCAGCTGTTCTAACATCCGTGCTCGGCTCGTCGCGCATGACTTGTATCACTGCGGGTCAAATGTACCCTGACACGTGTCCCTCGAGACATCGTACGAAGTTACGTGACGTCACCTGAGAACACCAGACAGACATCTTGCCTCACGAGATTTTCGTCGTGTTCTCTGTTCGTGTGCGAAGTCGGTGACGTCACTTAACTTCATGCAATGTCTCTGGAGACACGTGTCGGAGGAGGTGGAGGATATTTGTCCCCGAAGAATAAACGGCTTAATGCTCATTTCGGTAATGCCGTCACCGCTCTGGACGACTACTCATCAGTATCTTTGAAGCAACAATTGCTCGCTAGGCGCTCAAAGCCGCTGTTGCCTTCACTAGCGTTCCTTGCCGAGTTGCTCTCATCATGTAGCAGTCGTGCAACTACTCTTCTATATCTATGCTAGCTCCTTCCTGTAAATATAAATACAAGTTATTAATAAAAATTACGATAGCACACTGTGTTTTACTTCATAATGTTCAGTGCAGTGCAGCAGTGGTACAAAGGCGGCAGTGTGTGATGGCTTGTGACATTTGCATGTTTTAATGAATTTCCGTTAATAGGTATTGACTGATAAATGTGAGGAAAGAGATACCATATTGTTGAACGGGCTGCAATAATTACGTTCCGCTGGAATTATAATTTACCGAATCGATTAACTATAGTTTTAAATTTGTAAAGCTGTCACATGCGCCATCAAACAGTGGTGGTGCTGGAACTGGTTTAGGTATACTTACTATGAAGCTATAGTGTTAATTCCGGCGCATAGGCGCTCTTGCGGTCTTCTCGAGACGTGCTGGTGAATGTCGTGGTACTCCTGGGACTTCCGGTTGATGACGTGGAGGCCCACCTCAGACGCCAGCAGCAGGACTGCTATCAATGCTCCCAGTGCCAACATCTGCAAAATTATACTATAGAATAAAATACTCTTTATTACTCTTTATACTATTTGTTTCAAATAAACTCATGCATAATGTGGGTTGTTTGAGCATAATTAAGTCACATTCCTGTTTCACTGTATTTTCTATCGAGAGCTACTATTTATCAGGTCAGTCCAGAAGAGAAGGTACTAGTATTTTAAAAGCTTTGGTATCAAACTGGATAGTCGTGCGGGCGAATCGATATATACCACAGAACCTTAGACACTCATGTACTATTAATATTAGTGTACCTGCAGCGCTGGCAACACATCGATGATGCCGATGCTGACGAAGCCGCCGCTAGAGACCTCGCACTGCGGCCGCGCCACCAGCCACACTCGCCGCGCGCGGTCCATCAGGCCCACCTCGCGCTGCCAGCGCATCCTGCGTGCAAGCAAACATTGTCAATGAAAACAATGAGAGTTCATGATTGTATGTATACAGGGTGGCAGGGACATCGACGCGCAACCGCTTACCATGGATTCAGTACATGATTCTGGACCCCCCTGCGTTGAAATTTTTCGTCGGCTTTTTCTTAATTTTTAGGTTTTTTTCTGCAATTTTTTTACTGTAAACTGTATAAAATCATTATTTCTATCTGACCCAATGAGATTTTTTTATTAAAAAATAGTAAATTCACTGGTTTCACTTAAAACAGCAATGTAAATAAAACTCGAAAGGGCTACCTGATCAGCTGTATTGCTAAAGTTCATTTGCGAGGTCAACACTGTCTTCGTACCTACGCTATTCGCTTTCAAATGCCGTTGACAAAGGGACCGCGGCGCCAAGCGGTCTCCTCGTATTATTAACGCACTTGAAAATAAACTTTAAAATTATTACAATAAAGTGCATAAATGCTTGAACCTGACAAAAAAAGCGGAAGATATGCGGGAATCCCCACGCGGCGTCGAGTCGGCCATGAATCCCAATGAATCTAACAGACGCGTCACATGAGGCATTTTAATCATCTACATAATTGAATGACCCATTTACTACTTTTATTTTAGATTCGTTATGAGGAGATAATTATTTTTCTAAAGCTTCATCGATTTAAGGGGGAAGCGCTGAGGTAGCCCGCAAAATTAAAATTTTCTTAAGTGTTTTGCAATTTGCTGGTCAGTGAATTTCGCGGGCTACCTTACTAGTGTTGCCCAAAATCGGTCTTGGTCTTGCAGTCTTGGTCTTGTTCTTGCATTTTTGCAAGACCAAGACCAAGACCAAGACCGACTTATTTTAGCAAGACCAAGACCAAGACTGAACCCTGCAAGACTTGAGCAAGACAAGACTAAGCCTGCAAGACTCTTGCGTCTCGCAGTTAAGTCAAACTGAGATTTGGGCGTTATAGTAGGTATTTGGTTTCAATCCCGATTATGCGAAAATGGATGTATTTTTTTTATGAAACAGTAAATTACATTGTTGAATTGCATTCAAAACTAAAATTATTGTTGATAATAAAAAAATATCGAAAAATTACGTGACTATCAATACACTTCTGCACGTTTTTTTAATCTTCTTTACTTAAGGCGAAAGCGGTATTAGGTAGCCCGCGAAATTCACTAACCAGCAAATTGCAAAAAACGTAAGAAAATTTTAATTTCGCGGGCTACCTTAGCGCTTCCCCCTTAAATCGATGAAGTTTTAGAAAAATAATTATCCCCTCATCATTATGAGGGGATAATTATTTTTGATGAATTGAATGACCCATTTACTACTTTTATTTTAGATTCGTTATCTAAAATAAAAGTAGTAAATGGGTCATTCAATTATATAGATGATTAAAATGCCTCATGTGACGCGTCTTTTAGATTCATTGGGATTCATGGCCGACTCGACACCGCGCGGGGGTTCCCGCAATCTTCCGCATTTTTTGTCAGGTTCAAGCATTTATGCACTTTATTGTAATAATTTTAAAGTTTATTTTCAAGTGCGTTAATAATACGAGGAGACCGCTTGGCGCTGCGGTCCCTTTGTGGCGGCATTTGAAAGTGAATAGCGTAGGTACGAAGACAGTGTTGACCTCGCAAATGAACTTTAGCGATACAGCTGATCAGGTAGCCCTTTCGAGTTTTATTTACATTGCTGTTTTAAGTGAAACAAGTGAATTTACAATTTTTTAATTAAAAATCTCATTGGGTCAGATGGAAATAATGATTTTATACAGTTTAAAGTAAAAAAATTGCAGAAAAAAACGTAAAAATTAAGAAAAAGCCGACGAAAAATTTCAACGCAGGGGGGGTCCAGAATCATTTACAGACGCCAGCACATCAAGCTACCCGAAACTGTCAAATTTTCCCAATCAATTTTGAACCTTATGCTTTAGCGATAAAGTTGAAAATCTATTAAAGAAATTTGACAGATTGTAGTAGGTTGATGTGCTGGCGTCTGTACCTACTGAATCCATGGTAAGCGGTTGCGCGTCGATGTCCCTGCCACCCTGAGCAATAGGCTAATAGGTATTTGAATGTAGTCTAGTCTAAGTAGTAGAGTCTCGCAAGACTTGCGAGACTCTTGCTGCAAGACCAAGACCAAGACCAAGACTGAGAGCGCAATACCAAGACCAAGACCAAGACCAGGTGTATTGACGCAAGACCAAGACCAAGACTGGCTAAGGTCTTGTCTTGGTCTTGCATTTGGGCAACACTATACCTTACCGCTTTCGCCTTAAGTAAAGAAGATTAAAAAAAAACTTGTAGAAGTGTATTGATAGTCACGTAATTTTTCGATATTTTTTTATTATCAACATTAATTTTAGTTTTGAATGCAATTCAACAATGTAATTTATTATTTTATTTAAAAAATACATTCATTTTCGCAATTAATTTCGTGAGTAGGTAACAAGGTATAACTAAATTAGTTTGTACACTCTATCATTTTGTTGATCTGTGTTCGGTGCATGCACTGTAGGTACAGCAGTGCGATTCTGTAACCATCTCACCGTGAAAACTTAGGTGAAGTGAGCGTGCAGTGAGCTGTCAATAGTATCAATTCCTAGCAAAAACAAACTCACTTCACCTGAGTTTTCACGGTGAGATTTTTACAGAATCGACCGGCTGTACATTTCTTTTGCATTTCGCCGACTTTAACGGATATTTGCCAGTTCCTAGATTTTGTTGATCGCAAACGGACGTGCTGTTTGTCGCGAATTTGTGATCTTAACGTAGTTTTTAAAATGAAAAGAAATTTTCTCTCCGTGTGTGTTTGTGTGTGTGTGTGTGTGTTTGAGAGTGACGTTCCTGTCCGACGCTGCCTCACCGAATCTTTTAGAGACCGGTGGATTGGAAGATTCGGTCCACAGCCATGGCCAGCTCGCTCACCGGACTTAACCCCATTAGATTTTTTTCTTTGGGATTACGTCAAGGATAAGGTGTTTGTGACCGAGTGCGATACCGCAGCAGAAATGAGAGATCGCATTGTGAATGTGTTTGCGACGCTGCGTGAGGAGTGTGTCCAGGATCCCACTTTTAGCCCCGTGTCCACGCTGAAACTCTGCGCCGCGCTCAGATCTGCGAGTGAGTTGGTGGCGGCCACTTCGAACCCTATTTCATTAGGAATGAGCGAGATTAAGGTACGTTCATTAATTAAACATTACTGGATCGCTAAGTTCTCTTCAAGCATCTTTTTTGTTATCAATCCTCATCGGTATCGCTATTTTATGGGAATAAGCTTATTGTTAGTTTTATTTCCATAACGGGTACTTAATAAGTAACTAAGTACCATCGGTTATCAAGACTAATTAAACATGATTTTATGTGGTAGGTTACGAACCTATCAATGTTGTCGTTAGGCGATATTTCGTAGGTACAATGTTCGTCCGGCAGCGGCGGCGGCCGGTGCGGCGGGGCGGACGGCCGCGCCACAGACTTGTGTGTGTGTGTAGGTTAGGTAGCGCGCTCGCGCGCGCCATCCACTGAGCGTTTTGATCGCGATGTTTGCAATACATTTCGCGCTCAAAAATGTCAATTTTTTAACCGGTCATTTCCGACTTTCGTAATTTTATTTAAGGCTTCAGGTGTAACCTTTTCACGACGTTTGTGCGTCGATGTCCCTGCCACCCTGTATAATTAAGTTTTTCTAATTTAACAGACAGATGTGCTGATTCTTCTTCTTCCCAGCGAAAGCACTATAGGAAGTGGTGCAGGGCGGGCGTTTTGCAAGACTGGTTATTATGACGTTCAAAAAGTGCTGATTTTCAGCCTAATTCGAATAAATGACCTTTGAGTTTAAACCCAGACCAAAATCTAAACAAGTCACTGTTACCTGCTGGCGAACAGCTCCTTGTAGCCAGAGTGCTTCTTCATGGGCGCGGCCACCAGGGGCAGCTTGAACGCCTCGATCTCTTTGAGGCTGCACTTCTCGCGCTCCGTGAACGTCTGTTTTATTATGTCGTACCCTGAGCTGCTCTCCACCTGCACATTAAACATTCAGTATCACCATCACAAGGAGTTCTGAATTCACTTCAATTTCTCAAGCCATTTCAAACGGGTGACAAATTTTTAGTAAAACGCGGATTTACGGCACTTTGCTATAAAGAAATCAAACGGGGACTTTCTGTTAGTTCAGCTCATTTTATTGAGTGTTCTAAGAAAGCTAACGCCACTCGCCAGTGTACATATGTAGACTTAGTGGCACGTAGACAAAGAAAAGATTTACAGAGCTATGTAACGAATTTTAAATTGGATTGACCTATGTCTGGGGTATCAAACATCAACAGAAACACACCTGGAAAGCGAAGAAACCGGTGCGCACGCGCGCGATGCCGTCCACCACGCTATGGTAGGCACGTTCGCCCTGCGGCAGGATCTTGCGCCGGAACAGCTGCGCCGTGGACTCGTCCGGACTCTCCTGCGAGCAGAGGCAGAGTTACTATGCTTCCAAAGAAACGAGTCGCCGATTTATTTAATTTTGTATTAGAAAGAAAGAAAAAGAAAAAGTATTTATTGCGACTCGTACAGGAAGATCACAAACTCACGCCACGAACCACTAAATACTCTAAATGGATTTAATACATCGTTCTACTTCTGTCAATTGTTCGAAGTTGACAGGAACATAATGTTTTGAATAAGTTTGTTCCTAAAATTTACTTAGTGATTTGTGTTGCAAATCAGCCTAAATATATTGATAGAA
This sequence comes from Luperina nickerlii, assembly GCA_963855955.1. Lineage (NCBI taxonomy): Eukaryota > Metazoa > Arthropoda > Insecta > Lepidoptera > Noctuidae > Luperina > Luperina nickerlii. Next base: position 23,865,454 of record OY979670.1, read on the forward strand.
TTAAATACATGTCCCTAAACTCCCTAATATTGTGAATTGGATATTTTGTTTCCGATGTAAATAAAAATATCAGCTTGATTTATATGTACAAGGTAGGAGGCACCTTCTGACAATGCTCGCCGCGTCCAAGACTAGCGCCTTCTGTTTCAGACTCGTCGCCCAAATGTCTTTATGATCCGAAGGCTACAACTATAGAAGTACAACCTGATTCCTAAGACCATACTCACGAGGTAGTAGACGTTCTTGTACGTGGTTTCCTGCACTCCGATGAGCACGGGCGAGCGCGTGAGGTCGTCGATGGAGCGCAGCGCGTTGCTGGGCGTCTGCAGGATGGCCACGATCTTGGCGGAGTAGGCCGTGAACACGAACAGTGCCGCCAGCAGCGTGCTGAACATCACCACGCGGACCGACGTCACCGCTGGCGTGCTGTGGAAACCTGGAAGGGATGTGAGAAAGAATAGCTATTGTTGGAAACACGACTGGCCTCTAAAAATGCCATAGGGTGCGGATTCTACATGAGGTTACGCGAACAATGCGCCCACAAAGAAATAACTAGGCGTAAGTCTTGTGACATAGAGAATAGACGGATAGTGTCTTCGAAATATATCTTTTTGTAGGTATCTTTTTGTCTTTTTTGTTTTTGTTGGTTTTGTTTGTTTGTTTTTGTTTTTTGGTTTGGTCTTTTTGTAGTATAATTTGTTATTATTTAATCGTGATTGTGTTTGCGATGTCTTGTGCACCAAACAAACGGTTCATTTATTTAATAATTATAGTGACCTCCTTTAGTGTATTACCTACGTAATGCATGTGTAAGGAGAACGGTTGCGGAATCGTAAAATTTGGCTTAGTGTATGATTTGTTACTAGTGAACATGAAATAGTGAATTTGTAATAAAACCAAATTGATAACAGCCCCTTTAATCCAAGGGGCCCAGTCCAAACCTCCGCCTTGCCGTCGACGAAGACGATGACGCAAAATCTAGCCCTCGACTTTAACACAGTTGGCGTTGTTTCAACGCCCGACATTCAAGAATGGATGTCAGCCATCGAACAGAACTTAAATGAAGTTTGCTCTATTGCCGCAGATGGCAAACTCAACTCGGAGTAAAATATGAAAATTTCTGCATATCCGAACTAAACGTATCCATAGTCAACTAAACGTAGTTAAGTTACCAGCGATGTATTTGGAATCCTAAAATTAAGTCACAAATCGGGGAAAGTCCCCTCAACGAATGACCCAAACGGAGTTGTAGAGTGCGTGAGCTGAGCCCTAAGCGATTTCCTCAGAAAGTTGTTCAGGATGCTTAGGGAGTAAACATATTAAAAGTCCCCGCGTCTAGGAAGTGAGCCGGAGTGGGGGGTTGGGGGGATAAAAGTTTCCACTTTTGAGTTTTTCGCTAATATCTTTAAAACGGTGCGTCGTCGTAGAGAAAAAATATTTTCTATGTAATGAAAACTAATAAAATTTTCTACAACTTCTATTTTATCCCCTTTTTTCGAATACCTACCCATTTTCGAACTACACGTTCCGGAAAAGTGAAACTTTTCGAAAAAACGATTTCTATCAAACACTAGCTGTTGCCTGCTACTTTGTTCGCGTTATTTCGGTATGAAAAGTGCCTAGCCTAGGCCAACCAGGAGAAAAGGCAGGCCATACGCCGCCGTCGCCACAGCCGCTACCGCCGCCGTCGCCGCCGGCTTCATTACGCCTCCTCCAGGTGAACATCAACCACTGCGCCTGCGCTCAGGACCTGTTGCTCCCGAGCATGGCGCAGTGGTCGATTAACATCGCCGTGGTCGCTGAGCCGTACTTTGTCCCGCCCAGGGATGACTGGGTAAAGGACCTGAGTGGCTCAGTGACCATAATTTCGTCGGCCGCCGCCGCCGCGTCGGTACCCCGTCCCTCGAATGTTTTAGATATATATTTACCACAGAGGTTTAATGTCTCCCATTATGTTTAATATAAAATGTATGCATTAGATCAAAAAGTTACTGGCTGAAAATAAAAATCGACTGAATAAAGCCGACTCGGAAAAAAAAACAACATATGGCGCGCATTTTGTAGCATTGTAAAACTTTGATACTTCATATTTAGCAAAAAAAGATTTAAAAATGGAAATAGCGATAGCGATATGAATGCAACTACAGAAAGTATAAAAACAGCTGCAAATGAAATTTGTTAATAACGTTTTGCCGCAAAGGTCGCGGGTTACTTAAATATTTATAAGCTTAGGAAAACTTTGTTTTCATTAACTTGAGTTTTTATTTTGAGTAGGTATATTTTATCACGGTAGGTAGATTGGTACTTAAAAGAAAAGTAGATTACGCACCTTGCTAAAGTGAGTAATTAATGCACCAACATGTCTCCTCACTTTGCGCTCGATGCAACAATCTACTATGTTTCCATACGATTTTCTCAGTTGACGTTCCAAATTCAATTCATCATTCACATTAATGACCAGCGGGTCACAATGAAATTCAGTACAATATTAATGCCCTGGTAAACCTAAGGCAAATTACTTGCTTTAGGTTTGGTTCACATAACATTATAAGTCATAAGTCATTTATTCATTTGTTTCATTTGTGTTTGTTTTTTTTTTTTTCATTTCATTTGTATTTCATTTTTTTCATTATAATTTAACGTTAGCGAATAGGTGGTGTGAAAAGTTAATTTGGGTGCTGTTCGATGACTGATCCACATCCATTCTTGAATGTCGGGCGTTGAACAACGCCAACCGGCCAACCGTGATAAAGTCGAGGGCTGGATTTTGCGTCGTTGTCTTCGTCGATGGTGAGGCGGAGGGTCGCACTGGGCTCCTTGGATTAAAGGGGCATATCCATTTTGTTTTATTACAAGTTCACTATTTCGTGTCCATTCCGAAAAATCCTGATGTAATTCTACTGGGTTATTCGTTCTGTATGTATCACCATAAAAGTCCCATTTTTTATTGAAATATTCATTATGAAGCCAAGCTGACATAAAATAATCATTAAATTTATCGATATTGTCTGTTCTGGGACAATCCTTCATAATGTATAGCCAGCCATCACATTTTAGTTCTGATGGAAGCAGAGCTAAAGATGAATACAGAGCAATATGCTTCTTAAACATGTTTTATCTATGATTGTGTAATAATCACAAATTTTTCGACTTTTCGTTAGTACTTATTGTTGATTTAATTTTAAACTGGGCATGGTATTTTTGAAATTTTAAAAATTATAAAAATGATTGTTTTTGATACTCTCATTTAATTGATGGTCGGTAAAATTCTCAGTAATTAAAATGATGATGTCTTAAATATTGTTTATTACAAATCAGACTGTTCTGTATAATATTTAACTGTAGTAATGATAATAAGATTAATAAACCATTTCTGCGATTTTGATTGTGATACTAGATAATAAAGATGATTTATACGATATGTATTATTTATATTTTTTTATGTGTCTTTCGATTTGATACCTACCGTTTAGAATTGTTTTATTATTGAATTATTGTTTCAAAAATAAGTACACTATTGTTTTTTTGTTGACTATACCTCTAAGTACTTGTAATTTGGGACGAAGCACAACTTCAACAGTGATATGGGACAACTAAGATTTTTTTGGAATGTGGGACAAAACCTCAGGACGAAAGAAGAATAAATCTTTGGAACGAACGCGATCAATACAATCAGCTGTCCTATCGCATATCGCTTGGAACTGTTTCTTTCAGACGACCATCAGGCCATTCGTAAGGAACTAACTGCTGCTGCATATCGTCTTCACAACCGTTGGATACGCCGTCGTTTTAAATTTATAAGAAGGTCTTCTTCAATCATACCAGAGTAACTACAAGAGACGTACCTTGCTGACACAGTGTGCCAAGCGCGAAGGTGACGGTCTCTGGCAGCGTGAACTGCTCCAGCTCGAGGCCCGGCCGCATCCTCTCGCGGACCCTCCTCAGGGCCACCAGCAGCAGCGCGGCGGCCGCGGCCACGCCGCCGCTGGCCGCCCACACGCCGCTGCTGAACGGCGCCAGGAACACGTTGGACACGGCCGAGCGAGAGGGCTGCCGGAAGATGAACGCACTCCTGAAAACGATTTAGCTGACTGACTTCCGCTGAGCCTGTAGTTTTAAGTTGTTCCCTAAATAATTCCGATCCAGCCTGTCCCTTGCTATCTGATCATGATGGACAAATCCCATTTGTAAAGGTTTTTTCAGTTATTATTTTTGTCTGTGCTAAAATACCAATCAATCCAATGCCAATCTCTTTGGTTATACCTACGTAGTGCAGCGGATAAAAGAAAAACACGTACTGTCTTCACCATATTATAATTCATAATGTTATACTTTTATGATTCTGCCAAAGTTTGTCTTTTTAGCCCCCTAGCCTAGCCTTTTTAGGCCCCTAGATCGTATAACCATAGATATTATATTAGTTAGTTTTTTACTAATTATAATTTTAAACTACTTTGAATAAAGGCTCCTACAAACAGGCGCGACACGCGATATAATCGCGCGCGACACAAAGGCACCGCAAGTCGCGCAACGAGCGGTGCTTTTATGTCCCGAGCGATTATATCGCGTGTCGCGCCTGTTTGTAGGAGCCTTAAAAGAGCAATTTTCAATAGGGTTCCTCCTTAAGGTCATAGCACACGTATCAAACCGGAAAGGGATCGGCACCGTATGAACCCGAGCCGTTCAGTATACTGCAACGCACACTAATCGGAATCGTAACGTAATCACCTCGCCTCGGGACAAGCTCACGAACCGCGGTGGGGTGCGTTACAGCTCGCCGTCCCCGCGCTTACGGCTCGTCGTCCACGCGCTTACGTCTCTCCGTACCAACGACGTAAGCCGACGCCGACGCAAGCTCCACCCTTGCCCCTCTCACACCTCCGGCCTGCCTGCTGCACCATCAACTAGCGGTCGGGGAGCCGTAAGCACGGCATCGCGTCGCCTAGCCGTAGCCGAGTCGACATATCGGAACTTCTGATCCGCTTTGGTTACGTGCTTATACGTTAGGTTGGCGCCTGTTTGACGGCGAGGCGAAAGGCGATACGGTGCCGATCCCTTTCCGATTTGATACTTGTGATAGGACCTTTTTACGATTTGTCATTTTGAATTACTTTTAACCATAAAGTTGTATATTTATTTTAATTACCTTATTAAACCCTTTATTTTGATACCCCACACGACAGGTTTTGAGAAAAAAAAAATTTTAAGACAATATGGCGCCAAATCGGCCATATTAATTTTATTTCTTATTTGATATACCCAGTGTCACTCTCACAACTAAGACGAATCTAACGGCACCTCTCAAGCTGAAATCGATCAAACCGTTTAGGCTACAGAGCGTGTCAAAAAATATATACCTATACATACACTCGAAAAACATAACCCTCCTTCAGGCGCAGACGGGTAAAAAGTAAGGCGACGCGCGTCGGAAAGGGCGGGACGCCTCGCCCGCCTCGCCCCGGCGCCCCCGGCCGCACACCGGTAGTTGGACGAAGCACGTGTCTATTTCTGTCTAAGCATATTTTAATTACGACAAAGAATGTTCGGAACACAAAACCTCAGCGCAGCCGTAGCTTGTAGCTATTATGACTAGCGTAATGATGATAAATGATAAATGATTTTATTTTTGTAAGTAGGTTTGCACAAACACTTTTACAACTCAATGAACGTTACGTAACTATTAGATGCTTGGCTCTCACGTAGTAGATATGAAAGTGTCTAAAGTAAGCAGGTACTTACGCTATGTTTACCTAATTATTTTTTTGATCTTTCAGCCAATTATTAATTTATTTATATTATAGATCTTTCAAGCTAGGCTAATAAACTTGCATCTATTTAGGTACAGGTTTATGGTATTATCTTCCTGAAATGATTTTCTGTTACAGACATGTCGATAAGACTTCAAATTAATTATTACTAGTGACCGACCGAAAGTTCGGTTTCGGTTTCGGTTTCGGCCAGTTTCGGCCAAATAATCTAGTTTCGGCCTTAGTTTCGGTTTCGGCCAGAAAATGGCCGAAACTTTCGGCCGCGCCGAAACTCGAGTGTTCATGAATTATCGTCCATCGTTCGGCGAACTTCGCGGCTAGCTCGTGCTCGCTCGTCGCGTCGCCGGCCCAGTTCGCCGCCGTCCATCGTTAATCGCATGGAGTTGAGGTTGTGTTTTGCACATACGAGGGCGGTCCCATATTGAATTGGCCTAACTATGAACTAATGAAGGAAATGAAACGAAACCAATTTTATTTTTCATTATAATCACCATGAATACCTACTACTAATAGGTACACTTCTGACATCTGTGAATCAATATCTCTAAAGCTTTATAAAAATAATCACAATTTTTAGCCTCAAAATGACCGAAGACGGCCGCCTGCAACTCTTCATCGCTTGAAAATTTTCTTCCTCTTAAGTCTCGCTTTAAATTTGGAAATAAATAATAGTCGGACGGAGCCATGTCTGGACTGTGAGGTGGATGTTCAACTTCTGTGAACCCGCATTGACGAACTGCATCCTTCGAAACACCAACGTTATGAACAGGGGCGTTGTCATGGAGCAACAGGACACCTTTAGACAGCTTGCCTCTTCGTTTTTCCTTTATCTTAAATTGTCTCGTAATTTATATATTAAAGAAGCATAATATTAGCCGTTCACGACTGTATTACGTTCTTTAAAATCCACCATTAAAATGCCTTGAAAATCCCAAAAGATTGTGCACATCAGTTTTTTAGCCGATTGTTGCACCTTTGCCTTTCTAGGGGGCTTTTCACCCTTATAACGCCCATCCTATTGATTCGCGCTTGCTTTGTGGATCATAATACAAGATCATAGTTTTATCACTAGCCATTAGCCGCTCGATCAGTCTTAGAATTTTCGCCACAAAGATCCAAAAACTCCGAAGCGCAGCGCACTCTTTCCTGTCTCTGTACCGCTGAAAGAAGTTTCGCTACCCATCTTGCACTCACTTTTTTCATGTGAAGATATTCATGGATCGCACGATGACGTACTTTAAGAGAGCCCAAGCCTAGCTGCAATTTTTCTAATCTTCAAACGGCGGTCACTCAGAACCTCCTCTTCGATAAGAGCAATCGTTTCGGGAGTGAGCACTTCCACAGGTCGACCGTCGTGGCAAATGTCTTCGACGGTTTCTCTCCCGAGGCGAAACTCTTTCACCCAATTTTTTACTGTGCTATAGGAGGGGGCAGACTCCTTATACACGTCATCCAATCGTTCTTTTATTTGGGCAGGGTATAAACCTTCTTTAAACAAAAACTTTATGACACTTCGATACTCAGTTTTCGACTTTTTGAAAAAATACGCGACTCTCGTTATAATGCTAATGCCTGCTAAACTAAGACTAAGCATTTCATGTCGATGCGTGTTTCTTATATTAAGTGCACGATAAACGTACTATTTAATGCAACACAACATGTAGCGACATGTCGCGTAGAACTATACCAGGGCAGTTCATTATGGGACCGACCTCATAAATGATGAGGTAAATTCAACTGTCTGTATGTACCTATAATATACATTGTACCTATATTCAAATAAATGTGTAAAAAACACACCAGATTTCTGTATACGATAGAAATTTTAAATATATTTAAGTAAGTTTCGGTTTCGGTTTCGGTTTCGGCCGAAACTAAGAGCAAGGCCGAAAGTTCGGTTTCGGTTTCGGTTTCGGCTGAAAAGCCTGTTTCGGTCGGACACTAATTATTACAGATACATTTTTACCCGACTGCGCCAGAAGGAGACTTATTTACAGTTCGTTCAACCGATTTTAAATTCTATTGCGTTGGTGGTATGACATATGGCAGCTGCAGTAAACAGTTGGTATTGTAACCACTTATTTGCTTTTAATACCATCCTTATGCCTACGGTATAGAAGTCAAAATCGGTTAAACGGACTCAGAAAAAGGTTTATTTAAATGTCTAATCTTATTTCAAATAGAGTATAACTATATTTACAGAGTTCAATTAAAGTAACCAGCGTAACTGCGCAGACGCAATGGGTACTTATCGATATCTAAACTTTTTAGTGGGGTCATCGACCGCAGTTAGTATCGTCAACTCGATTCCTACCGGCTTCCCTTTGAAAAATGGCACAGTCAGTATTCTATAGACAAGTAATATAATCATATTAAAGATATCTCTGGCTTACCTCTTACGAAACTTTACCCATCGCTACTGATCGCTACTGATCGCTACTGATCGCTACTGATCGCTACTGATCGGTGTACATAACTTGTGCAGAGTTTCGATAGCTAATTTAATTTGACCCTGTACATGCAAGGTGTCACAGAATAAAGTTAACGTGACCTTTGTAGTGGTGTCAGACTTGTAGGGAGTTCCTAGATCAATTGTTCGTTGTGGAGTGCGCGATTACCGATTGTTTGATCACTGATCAGGCATCGCACCGGACAAACGCAGGTAAACGTGCACCCCTTCAACGTCTCATGCAGATGTACAATAACAATTTAATAGTTCATGATATATTTATGCTAAATAAAATGCTTTTCGAAGTAAAGTTATCAATGTACTGAACAACTTAGATATATCTAGTGGTTAATACTTGTTTATTAGTTGGTTACCGACCCAAGCTTACCGATAAGTCCTCATCATAGCATAAGTAGGTACCTCTTTCACTCTTTGTTAATATGTGGAAAATGTTGTGGTTATTAGATTGATTTTCTTTTATATAAGCACCTGTCGTTTTTTTTCCAAATTATATTAAATAAACAATGATCAATCATGTACTTGGAACACAAAACCTCGGCGGTCCTCGTTCACTATTTTACGCTGAGTCATAAAGTGTTTCAATTGAACATAGTCTACTGTATCTACCACGTACAGTGTACACGTACCGATACTGGAGATAATCATACAATGCGAATGATAATTATTACATTGAGCTGTGTTAATATATATAAGTAACTGAAATTATCATAACCAAGTTTCACAGAATATCGCAATATTATCAATCCGATATCTAGCGGTAGGGTAAAGGAGGGAAGATTGGAAAAATAAATGGACAAAATGACTCAATATTCGATAGTTATTAAATATTTGTGAATTGTGTAAGTAGACTATACAATGACATACGGTCAGAAACGAATGTGTAAAACGACGGATTTGTACCTTCATAGTCATACTCAATAAATTCAAGACTGAATTTTTTCGTAGATTATTCAGTTTCACTGATTCTGATTCTGGTCAGTTTTGCCGATTAGACAGTTGCATTAACTCGACAGTTTCCAGTGTTTGCCAGTTTTCGTCGATTCGTCAGCCAAAGTACAGTCGGTTGACAACTGTCACACGACTGCTAATTTTAAATATACATACATTGTATATTAAGATCTATGAGATAACTTTTAGCCATATTTATAGAATATTATACAAGCTCATTTTGTGAAATTGTCGAACTGATATAGGTATACATATATACAAGATGAACAGGTGCGCCAAATTACAACAAGTAACAACACTACCAGTGATCGTTGACCCCTAAGAAAAACACATTCAATTTAAATGTTATCATGTTCAGATATCGTAGCCCATCACATCAACAGAGTTCTGTTAGCAAATTTAATTTGACCCAGTTTAATTAAAAAGATAAAACCGGTCAAGAGCGAGTCGGACTCGCGCACCGAGGAGGGTTCCGTACCGTCATGTTTTTAATTTTTCATCGGTGAGGCCTATATTCGTCAGAGAATTTAACACTGCACTGCGGTGTAGAATATCTTGCAGTTTTATGTCAGCGCCATCTCTTGACCGATAGTGGAACTAATGTAACTTTTGTTGATGATTTCTGAAAAAGTGTGCTATTTAGAGACTTCGTTTTATTTTTCCTGTAATCTTTACATACACTTCTATCACATAGAATAATTTCAGATTTTTTCTTTGCAAACTTCCGAGATAAGGGGAGAACGGTTTTTTTTATATTTTTCATCAAAATACGAAAACTATGCGGCCAAAAAAAAAAAAGATAAAATGTTTGATAATGTGCAAACTGTGCTCTTTCATATGATACCCCACATGCTCTAGTAGGTATACATATTTGTATACCTAGCATATATTTTTATTTCTTTCTTATTTGCAAAATAGTTGGTCAAACGTCATCTAAAACTATTCCAAATTTCAAGTTGATAGCATTAGTAGTTCTTGAAATATCCAGCTGTGACAGACAGACAGACTGAGTCTCACCATAAGGGTTCCGTTTTACCATTTTGGAATGGAACCCTAATAAGTATACCTAATGTAAAGTGTCGTTGCTGCTGTGGCATGATGCCACACACACACGACATCGACATGGTGCCACACATACACGACATCGACATGGTGCCACACACACACGACATCGACATGGAACACGTAATAGTGCGGTGTCGACCTACAGCGCGACGACTGTAAGCTAGGTCGTCGAACCCATCTTATGAGTCGCTGAAGACATGCTACAACGAGTCAATTCCGACCCAACATTCATGAAACACATTTGTTACTGGTGACGAGACGTGGGTTTACGAGTTTGGCAAACTAGTCAACAAGCTTCGGAGTTGCGCCTTCCAACTGAACCGAAACCGAAAATCCACGCCAAAGTCGATCAAAAGTCAAAGTCATGTTGACTGTTTTCTTTGGCTATCCCGGTATTGTGCACTCAGAATTCTTACCGGAAGGTCAAACGGGAAATAAAGTATATTATATTTTGAGCGTTATGCGGCGCTTACGAGAGCAAATTCGAAGAAAAAGGCCTGATTTGTGGAAAGAAAATTGTTTGATTTTGCACCACGATAATGCACCTTCGCACAAGGCCATCTTTGTGAACGAATTTTTGACCAAATATTCAACAAATACCATCGAGCAACCACCTTATTCACCAGATATAGTTCCAGCCGAGTTATTTCTTTTTCCTAAACTCAAATTACCATTTCGTGGCACCCGTTTTCATTCGGTAGAAGACATAGGCACAGTATTTATTACCGTGACATAGGTAAATAATTCGCGACGAGAACTAAACTCAATTCCGGAAAATGCGTTTAAAAAATGTTTTGATGATTGGATTTTTCGTTAGCGTAGGTGTATCGTTTCTGAAGGAGCATACTTTGAAGGCGATCAAATAAGTTTATAAGTCTGCGATGAGAGTATGTGCTTCTAATTTCGTTCGAAGTAAGCGCGTAGTATAATTTTATATGCTTTTTTGAAAATAATTTACCTTCAGCGTAGGTACAATATTTTAGAGTCGAGTCATTTCATGACGTTCTTTGGGACTCGCGCATATTTTTTTCTTCCGTTGACAGAATTTTTCGATCTTGAACACAACCATCTCTCGACGGTTACATTGGGGTAGATTTCGGATAATGGTCGTGGTCTTGTGGGTGTTGTCATTTCACTAATTGTTAAGAATTTGTTTATAAAAATAATTTCAAAGTACCTAAGTTAGGAAAATTATAATAACATTGTAACTACAACAGGAGGCGCGACTCAGAGAAGCCCAGTTGATTGAACAAGAACGTATCAGAAGAGCCTTGCTGGACCCGCCGGCGCGCGTCACCGCTGTCGAGGCCGACGGACACCAGTACAGCGAATCCGAAGGTCGTGAGAGGCACGACTACTGTAATTTTTTTTAAATTGTTGTTTTTTATTTCTCAAAATAACGGTGTAACGATTACTGTTTCGTTTGGAGGTAATGTTACGCTTAGATAGCCAGAGCAGTATGGAAAATATGCAGGAAATATATGATTGCACGAAAAATGACTTGCAAGAATTACGTTTATACGTGATGGTACTCGAACAAAAAGTTGATCAAGTTTTTACTCTAGAAAATCAAATGAAGGAACTAAGGAAGCGTAACCAATATTTAGAACACCAGATAAATATCTCCAAAATATCACAAGCATCAGAGGAGAACGTGAAATGTCCTAAAGAAGCATTGAATTATTTTGAAGCGATTTGTAAAAAACCCGCATACCCGCAACTAGCAAAGGACATGAGTAACAAACCCGCCGCCAGCTTATCAGCTTTTACATCAAGTGTGGCCATTAACAGAAACTGGCTGCAATGAGTCAATAAATGATACCAAAATTATACCGCAAGGCTATCAAATCTTACGATGCGACTGAATGGACGGACGAAAACAAGGAGGCATGTTTCTCGTGGCCCCCATGGGTTCGAGCTACGTAAAGTGACAGTACCTGGTGACGTCAATGTAGATGGATGCGCTTTTGAACTGATTTGTGCTACCGTACATACCCGTAAAAGATATTTGTTTTTGTGCTGTGTGGTTTATATTCCTCCAAGCAGTTGCGAAAATGATTATATGATTTTGTTTAGAACTATTGAGCAGTTATGTGTTAAATATAGGGACGTTGTTGTTACAAGAGATTTTAATTTACATTCTTGTAATAATAATGTGATCAATTGCTATTAATATTTTCTATCGTTATGTCAATTCCTATCTACAGTCAATCCACTTAGGTACCAAATTGCAATAACCGTCAGTTGGATTTAGTATTGTGTTCATTGGGTGTGGGTGACGTGCGCGTGAGCGCGGCGACGACGGCGGACGAAGCGCTTGTGCCAGTGGACCCCTACCACCCGTCGCTCATAATAAGCGTGCCCAAAGGTAAGTGTGAGCATTCTGACAGTAAATCCTCTGATCACGCGCCCGCAAACCATGCAATGACAGAATCGAGTGAATTGTGGCCTCAGTGGAGTTTCACCAAAGCTGATTATGATTCATTATACTCGTTGCTATTATCAAACGACTGGGGTCCGATGATACAACACCCAGAGGAGGCGGTTCAATATTTTTATAACACCGTAAATAACACAATTGATAGTTGTGTTGAAAGAGCATGGCAGTTGAGAACGTGTCATGCTCACTTAAATGTCTCATCGATGGTGGCGCGTGTGTTGGATCATTCGGTTCCCTACAAAATGGTTGAGCTAGATGGTGCTGACCCACGCGTCATGTTCGTGACCGGGCGCCGTCGGTTGAGAACTTGAGACTGGTCATCTCTTAACTGCCAAGGCTTATTTTTAATCTTATATTTTGAAATGTTTCTTCTATTGTGTCTTTTTTTTACATTGTTCTCACATATAGAAGCAACAATAATAATGTATCCAGGATTTTGTAATATCTTGATTTAAAAGAGTGTCCATGGAGTTTCTTGCCCGTTCTTCTCCATAGAGATCTACGTTTTGGAATGGACGACTAGCTTCAACTTTCTGACTAACTGACAGACTATTTAAATTTTGACAATTCAAAAGTGCCTGTACAAGGTTTAATTGGGATTTTGAACCGTACAACGTTGCCGAGTATACTATTTTTACATTTTTACACTTGACATTGGCTAAATTGTGGTGGTTTTTCCGCAAAAGCCATTAAACGAAGAGAAGAAGAAGGTTTAATTGAAATAAATGCTTTGAGTTTGAGTTTGTTCCAAGGAAGAAGAAAATATGTGTAAAACCCGGATTGGTATACTGGTGAAATTATTCATTTTATTAGGAAAAAGGCAATATTGCATAAGAGGTTCAAACAAAGTGGGCTAAGTAGTGACTACGAAGTATTTGCTCGATGTAGGGCGGCGGTAAAGACGATGATAGTGCGTGCCCATAACCAGCACAAGGAGTGAATTCAACAAAATTTTACAAAAGATCCTAGATCTTTTTGGGACTATGTGAGGTCTAAAAAAGCAACAGGGAACTGTAAAAATATCATAAAAGTCGGCAAAATTTTATCTGATTCAGAAGCGTTCGCGCAATATTTTTATTCTGTCTACAACAGTCAGCAGCCGCGTCTCAACGTAAATGCAGCGGTAGCTTCAAGCGGCGGTAACAGCTCGCGCGTTCACATAGGTCGCCTAGCATTGAGTCAAGTAAAACATGCGCTAACTCGACTTAAACCAAAACGTTCAGCGGGGCCAGACGGAATTCCCGCTTTTGTTATCAGGGATTGCCACGCTGTATTAGCGAAGTCACTCTTACACCTTTATAATCTGTGCATAGAGTCCTCGCATTTTCCTGAGTGTTGGAAAATCACGCGCGTGGTTCCAATATCTAAGGGTGGGATGGATTCAGACGTGAGTGGATATAGGCCGGTTGCAGTTCTGTCAGCTCCAGCAAAAGTTTTTGAGTCAACCATACAAAGGTGCATGTTAGACCAAGTGTCCAGTTTGCTATCGGACGTCCAGCACGGATTTCGACCGGCGCGTAGGACAACCAGCAATTTACTGAACTTTATGACGTAAGTACGTGGTTCCAAATGTTGATGCTGGAGTGCAAGTCGACGCTGCCTAGTTTGACTTCAAAAAAGCTTTTGATTTGGTTGATAATGACATATTATTAGAAAAGCTGGCAGCAGTCGGCTGTACTCCTGCATTGCATCAGTTCTTTGCTAACTACATGAAAAATCGACGCCTGTTCGTAGAATATGCCGGTTGTAAATCTGAGCCATATTATACAAGATCAGGAGTAAGCCAGGGCAGTAATGTGGGTCCGCTGAGCTTTATTATTAAGATAAATGACCTGCCGGAAGCTGTCAGGATTTCCACTTGTCTATTATTCACGGATTGCAAATTGCTCATGGCCATTAAAGATAAAAGTGACTGTGCACGATTGCAGCAAGATATAGATTATGTAGCACAATGGAGTAGGAAAAATATCCTGCAGTATAACGTAAAAATGCTCAGTCGTAACTTTTAGCAGAATGAGAGAACCACATCATCACGAGTACAAGATTGAGGGCACATCAATCGAGCGGGTAGAAAAGGTACGCGACCTGGGTGTGCACCTGAACACTGAGTTAACATTTTGTGACCATATTGTAAATGTGTGTAAGAAATCATACAGAAGTCTAGGTTTCGTTCTTCGACGGGCATCCGGTTATACAAATATAAAAGCAGTTTCAGCATTGTATAATGCGCTGATAAGAACTCAGCTAGAATACAATGCTGTCATAAGGGCTCTGCATGAGACTAAATATAGTCTCATGTTGGAGCGCATACAAAACAAATTCACCAGATTTTTGTGCATGAAACTATACGGTGTCTATCCCTTCTATCCGTTAAAATATACAATTAACTTATTTTATTACAAACTATTTACACTAGATACTAAATTAAATGACTAACTAACTTACTAAACTTCACCACTTCTTTTTATTGTAGAATTAATCGCTATTCAGTAACTTTTAGTGTCAAAAGACTAACTTATTATAATGGCCTTCTAAGGAGCCTTGTTGCTAGCAAGGCCATTTGAAAGAGTTTAATGAAACTTAAGTTCAATCAATATTGATTAAATCTGCAATTCAAAAAAGTGGTGTTACGTATCTAATAAAACAAAGTATTACTTAAATATTTGTTAGTTTTATTACGTATCGCGGCGCCGGAAGCCACGGTTACTAGCAGTGCCACATGCACGAGCCAACTTGCTCAGCAAAGCGCCACTGACGCACGCCTTATACACGCACTGAATAATACGGCTGACAGGATCGATTTATTTTCATGCTCTCTGAATGAATTCACAAAAATAATGTTATGTGTTATGTTATTTAAGTTAGTTATTTAATATAGTCTAATTAAGGACCACGCTACCGCATTAGGAATTTCCTGTAATGGTAGCAGTGTTTGTGATAAATAAATAATTCTTTAGAGATACCAATACCGCGAAGTGATATACGGACGCCAGCACATCAACCTACCACAATCTGTCAGATTTCTTCAATAGATTTTCAACTTTATCGCTAAAGCATAAGGTTCAAAGTTGATTGGGAAAATCTGACAGTTTGTGGTAGGTTGATGTCGATGGCCCCACCGAATAAACGTGCAAGAGTTCTTACACGATTTTTTTTTTCATATTTCGTTTCTTTTGCCTATCCTGCAGGTCTACTTAATTTTTTTTATGAATCTTAGACTCAAAACACGCCTTTTATAATAGTGAATTTCTTTATTCTAGGGAAATTATTAATTTAAAAAATACAGGAATAATAGTTTATGCTTTTAATACATGCTTTTCGAGTCGCCAAATATACAAGAATAAACATGTTAAAACCTACAGACGTGTGAGAAGATTTGTGATTATTTTTGAATTTGGGTAATGGCTTCTTACACGTTTATTCGTGAAGAAATGTATGCAAATTTTATTACTAATGTTATATTCCACAAAATGGAAGTTTGAATTTAGATAGGATAATAAAATTAAAGTATTGCATTGTCTCTTACTATAATTATTTTTTTATAACAATTATGTTCAAGATTCAAACATTAATATTCTTTGCATATTAGTTAAAAGTTTATAGCTATTAACGGTAAATACACAAATGTTTACGCGATAAATTCTATTGCAATCGTACGTAACGTTAGAAAGGGGTGCGGAATATGATATATGAAAATGTTTACTTCCGGTTTGGGAGACTAAAACATTTTTTTTTTTCAAATTTGATGCCTTTTTTAAGAAGATCCGGAAATTTTCTATACAAACCGCGTAGTTTGAAAATTTATTGTAATTATTTTCAATCCGAAAAAATTCTTCAAAAAAATTCTAATTTCGATTTAGACGATTCTTTAGGAGCCCATAACTGGACAAATATTAGGTCTTTACAATGAAATTGGCGTTTTGTACGGGAGGAATATAAAGTCAATTTTTTTTTGTAAAATATATTTAATTAATCAAAGTATATACCGTTGTTATCTATGCACTTTTGCCATCTCATAGGTAGTTCATTGATCCCTTCACTAAAAAAACCATGGGGGCGAGAATCAATGAACTCTTTGAAGGCGGTTTGGACTGCCGCATCGGAGTTGAATTTTTTTCCTTATAAGAAGTTGTCCAAATTCCGGAAAAAATTGTAATGTTGGAGCAAGGTCCGGGGAGTACGGTGGATGTCGCAGACATTCCAATTGTAGCTCATCTAACTTAGTGGTTGTTTGTTGTGCAGTGTGTGGTCTTGCGTTGTCGTGAAGCAGCAGTGGCCTAGAGCGATTGACCAATCTCGGTTGTTTAGCAGCTAGTTCTTCCTTCATGGTTTGCAGTTGCTGACAATAGATATCTGCCGTAATCGTTTGGCCAGATTTTAGAAAGCTGTAGTGAACGACACCGGCGCTAGTCCACCAAACACTCACAAGTAACTTTTTCTGAGTCAATTTTCGTTTAGGGCAGGATTTGACTGGTTCTCCAGGGTTCAGCCATTGCGACGAGCGCCTCCGATTATCGTACCATATCCACTTTTCATCACAAGTAATGATAAGCGACGCCAAAGAAAAAAATAATGAGGAAAAAACAAATGAATGACTGTTTTCAAAACTCAAATGTACCAACTAAATGAATGTATAAATTTGAATTTGGAATTCTTAACCAAAGAGGAGATATTTCAGATCAAAGTGGTCAGTACCACAAAACGCTAATTTCATATGTAAGGACCTAATATAAATCATATTTAAAAAATAATTGTGTTCGTATTTATATCTACTAGAAGTATAACTGGACCTAAGGTGAACAAATTTCAGAACCTCACTTTTTTTTCCCTGTCCGCTTGACGTGAAATGCCCCCTATACCCTATACCAATTCCGTTATTTAAGGACTTGATAAGTCCGTGTGATTCAGGAGCAATACCAAACCATTATCAAAGTTTTTATAAAAATCTACGGCCATTGGAAAACTCTATCTCGGTCTCCAATGATAGTGAGGAGGACGATTAGTGTTTCTAATATTGCAATTCGTTTTTTTTTTATCAATAATACTAGTACTTTGTGTTCACGTGGATTAATAAATAATTATATTTTTTTAATTCTTTATACATCTGTATTTTATTTCATCCTTTTACAAAATTATTTATATTATTATACCATGCATTAACAAAGATGTATTACATAAATGAAAACTGATCCTAATAACACTAATATTAATGCATACCATCTTTCCAATCACATAATAGCAGTACAATGTACTGTAAACAAGCTTGTAAATAGTTATAGCTGGGTTCCAAAATGAACTTGATTTACGGAGAATAATAGTGTAACATAACAGTACGTTTTATTCTTTGTGTATTATTACACGAATAAACGTGCAATGATATATTACTGTGACCTAGTCATGCAAATTTCACAAGAGTAAAAAAATTAAATAGTTTTTCATGAATTTCCTGAAACTCGTTGATGTTTTAAAAAAAGTAAAAATACAAGTCTATAGTTTATTTTTTTACCTATAATTCGATCATACATTATTTATACCTATTTACAATGAAATGAGCGTTATTGAAATTTTAACGTTTTTATTTTTTGCTGAAAAGTTGTCATTTTTCTCTTACACGTTTATTCGGTGGGGCCATCGATGTGCTGGCGTCTGTACAATAACGTGTGTACTGTGTAGATACCGTGTGACTGTGAGTGATCGCACACCTGCACTGTGCCTGCACTCCCACATACATTCCCAAGGCAAGCGAAAACAAACACATAATTCAGATAAATAAGCTAAAAAAAAGGCAAAAAAAAACAAAAAAAAAGGCTTTACGAAAATTATTTATTGTATTCTCAGCCGTTCCACTGCTACCTCTCTATACTTTCTTAATCTGAACCGTGTTATTACGGATGTCATAAATGCACGACTCCTGTCTGATCCTTCACCCGCCATGGCTAGTAACTGTGACCTACTCGTGTATTAGTGTGTGTGAGGATTACTCAAGATGACCAGGTACTGACGTGAGCACGCAGGTCTCGGAGAAGAAGTCGAGCACCTGCATGCGGTCGGATCTCATGAAGAGGGAGGCCAGCCCCACCTCAGCCTCCTGGCGCTGCAGCCGCCCCACCAGCCCGTCGAAGGAGCCGTTGTGCGACACGCCATAGAAGTCCACCTGGCGCAGGTCGAAGCTGCACAAACAGAACGTTACCAGACACACGTCGTTCAAGGTAATTCGTGGACAATGTGACATACTTTCCCGACTTATAGAAAGTTTATAAATAATATGACTCTACAAGACAATAATGTTTTCTACAGACATTTGTGAGAATTTCAGAAGTGTTCGTACAGTCAAACTCGCAACAAAGATTTTTTTTTTTTATTTACATCCACGAGTTGCTAAGGAAATAAACATTCTTACTTATAGTCGGTGGTAAACAAAATCTGTTTTAATAATTCATAACAAAAACTAGAAAATAAGGCAACAAATGCAAAAAATTAATGCTTACGAAGAAGTTGTAATAGAAAAAAAAACTTGGAACTGGTGGCTTACTATTAAGGTGTTGTGGTTTTATAATAGTTTCACAGCAATTGAATATTGTTTGTGATGCTTGTGTTATTCCCCTTTCTATAATCATGGTTTCTAACATAGGTATGACCATAGAAATGCTTCTTTCTTACAGGTATATATGGGTATGATACTCGGCGAAATGAATAAAATTAGCAGCATCATCAGCCTTCGACATTTCACATAACAGCGACTTTATCATACAATCTGCCGACGCCAACGACATGAATACGAACCGGAAGTGCAAGTCCTCCGCGGCCAACATCATGAGCGGGTACGTGAACTTGGGGAAGGTATCGATCTGTCGGTTGCGCAGGTCTGACCAGCCCTTGAAGTGGGCCGGCTGCGACACCTGCGTACACGCGTTTACAGAATAGCTTACAGCAAGCTGTTCAAAATATCATCTAAGTATAGAAAAGAAGCAGGAAAATTAAAGAAACACATTTAACGTCAGTTGGGGCTGGTCATCACTTAGCTGCCTCGGCTTATTTTAAATTATTTTATTTTTGGATTGTTGTTTGTTAAGTACTATTTGTTGTAGGTACTCTGGACGCTCTTGACGCGTACGTCTTTCTTATTTTTTTTACATCGTTCTCACATTTTATAATTTTAATATCAAAAGTAATGATGTAACTAATATTTTTGTAAAATATAATTTTAAAAGAGTGTCCATGGAGTTTCTTGCCCGTTCTTCTCCATAGGTACCTACGCTTTGGAATGGGCAACTAGCTTCATATTTTCTGACTGACCGACTTCTTGACAATTCAAAAGTGCCTGTTAATGGTTGGTTTTGTTGAAAAAAAAAATGGTTTAATTGAAATAAATGGTTTGAGTTTGAGTTTAATTTCGAAGACCTTAAAATGATGTTCGGTAAATGTCCATAATTAGTAATAATCTACCGATGTAAGTTACAGTCATAAACAGAAATTCAGAACGCGTGAAAATGATAACGCAGCGTGACTGTTCGAACATTCGCCACAGAACTTTTAACGTTCCGCTATTGTGTTTCGTAAATTTTCACCTTTGTAAAAGGCTTCAATCTTTAATGGTAATTACAATGTTCATCGTACTCCTCCCTAGTCCCCAGATTAGGGATCCCACCGACACTTACTATGGAAATACCCTTCATCGAAACGTTCCTCAAGTCTCTCCTCCTGGAAACGGCGGTGGGCAGCGCGGCCCACAGCGCCAGCAACTCCTGCCGGGAGCAGTTCCTGGCCAGGCCCAGCTCGGTCTGCATGTATGGCATGCCCGGCTTGACTCTGTACACGTCCACCAAGCTCTCCGGCGAGGACCACACCACGTCTGCGTCGGGCAAGATGTTGCAGGCCGATAGAGTGGCCTCGATGATGGACCGCTCAGACGTGGAATTGTGGAGCAGCAGCCATGAGTGGCGGTAGTTGAACCCGCGGGAGGCGGATGCCTGGAATAAATGAATGTCTCTAACCATCTTCTAGCAAATAGAGCGATTGGAGTACCCTAGACTACTTACTTATTCTGCGCTTTTGGCTGTTAAATTTTTGAGAGTTTATAATAAGTATACCTACTTACCTCTGTTTATATTATACCTATGTACGTATATTGAAGTAAAAGCACCTACACAGACGATAGGTAAATCATCATCTACCGCCTTTTCCCAACTATGTTGGGGTCGGCTTCCAGTCTAACCGGATGCAGCTGAATACCAGTATTTTACATGGAGCGACTGCCTATCTGACCTCCACAGCCCAATTACTGAGAAATACGATATCTATGTGCTGCTATAAACATATGCTGGTGAAACCGCGGGGGGCTGCTAGCACTCCGCGGTGTCACCAGCATATGTTTCCCGTGGGAATATCGGAATAAAAACTATCCTATGTCCTTTCCCGGGACTCAAACTATCTCTATACCAAATTTCATCTAAATCGGTTCAGCGGTTTAAGCGTGAAGAGGTAACAGACAAACAGACACCAGCGGAGCTTTTCAGAGCGATCACGCTCTGAAAAGCTCCGCTGGTGTCTGTTCGAAAACTGATTACTTAGAATTTAGAAAAAGTGAATAGGACAATGCTATTTAGCTGCGTTCTCAGTTGGTGGGAGGGAGCTGAAAGCTAATAATATTTTCTACAACTTTTGTCTACACTTTTTCTAAATTCTAATCAGTTTTCGAGCTTTTCGCTAATAGGTATCCACTTTTGAGTTTTTCGCTAATATCTTTAAAACGGTGCGTCGTAAAGAAAAAATATTTTCTACGTAATGAAAACTAATATAATTTTCTACAACTTTTATTTCATACTCTTTTTTCGAATACCTACCCATTTTCGAACTACACGTTCCGTAAAACTGAAAATTTTCGAAAAATAAAGGACGTTTATCAAACCCTAGCTGTTGCCTGCTACTTCGTTCGGGTTATTTCGGGATGAAAAGTGCCTAGTCATATATGTTAATCCAGGTCCTGATCTATCTACCTACCAAATTTCATCTAAATCCGTTCAGCCGTTGAGTTGACAAAGCACTTTTTCTACATTCTAAACAGTTTTCGAACATCACGCTCTGCAAAGCTCCGCTGGTGTCTGACTGTTACCTCTTCATGCTTATACCGCTGAACCGATTTAGACGAAATTTGGTATAGAGATAGTTTGAGTCCCGGGAAAGGACATGGATACTTTTTTATGTTTACTTTTAGTATGTTTACTCCCTGAGCACCCTGAACAACTTTCTGAATAAATCGCTTAGGGCCCAGCTCACGCACTCTAAGTACAACTCCTTTGTAAAGTGGACTATTATCTGAGGAATAAACATTTTGACAGTTTTTTTTTGCAGAAAATGTGTATAACCGAAATATTTGTTCATCAGATACCTAAAAGTTATCCGACGATTGAAAAATGAGCCCTAAATTATGTAACTAACTGTACAAAATACACAAAAACAAAAGAGGAATTTTCACGTTACCAGTCCGATTGTTTAGAAACATAATGCCCAAGGAGAATGCCAGTCATCTGGACGGTACCTGGCCCAGGATGAGGTTGGCGCCGGGACAGGCGAGGTCCAGCAACATGGCCTCCGGGAACCAGCCGCGCGGGGCCATCGGCGGCGCGCGCAAGAAGTCGGCCACCAGCGCCAGTCGCACGCTGGCACGGCTGCTGGTGCGGTACAGCTGCGTTACTTGCTCTACAAATGTACTGTTTGTAATCTTCTTGAAAGTTGCTTTAAATATTAAAATAAGCTAACAGATTACTTGATGAAATATCTGTACCTATATAATATGTGATAATTATTATAATGTCAGCTATTAAAACAAGATTTTACTGCTTAAAAAGGAAGAAGAGCATTTTCCGCGTTCACATGTTTACGTCAGCAGGAACCGTACCTAATCATCGCTTACCTACCTAGTACTTTCAGAAAAGATACGCCATGGATTAAATTTTTTAGGATTACATTTTTCAGAGTTTTTAACACAAAAAAATAATCTTTTTTCGAGGACATCAATCGGTTTCTTACTAAACTTCTACTATATCCGACGATCCTGCATACTTACATATCTCTTTTGTTGACTGTATCTACTTTAGTTTAAAATTAAATAGCTAAACCTATCTGCATTACCAGGCGTCCAACAAATGAAGGCAGTCATCATGGACAGATCCTTGCTGAGAAAGTACGTCAGTATGAAGCTTATCAGCTCCATGTTGACTCGGTGACAGATGGGCGCGCAGTAACGCACTGGCGCAACCCCTCGGCTCCTCGCCGCCCGTGCTCCCAGGCGGGTAGTTAAGGGGAAGGCCTCTGCTCAACGCAGTATTATTTTACGCCTATTAAATATAAAGTTGCCTGTGCCTAAGAGAAAACCTTCCCCTTATTTACTAGTGCTCACTCAGAACAGAACCATGCGATCAATCCATAAAATAATTAACTTTGAACTGTCATTCATGATGCTAATATCTCGAAATTCGAAACCAATGTTATTCAATTAAACTTTGTTTCTCTTTTCTTTTATTAAAAACAAGTTCAATTGAATCCCTCACCACGTTATGTCTACGTACTTGCACTGTTGCAATAATGATCATGTTAAATGGCATTTTCCACTAATAATAATAATATCCCCACCGCCGTATACCGCGTAGTACCGCCTCTAGGCCTGTGCAGGAAGTTTACTTTGCTGGAACAGTTCTAAGAGTGAGTAGCCAGACCAAGCGAGATACAGAAACCCGTAGGGCAGCATGTGGCGAGCTGCTGGGCAGTAGCGTACGGGCGTTGGCCGTACTCCCGGGATTGTCCTGATAGCCGTGGAATACCTCTCCACTCCTCATAAGCACCTCAGGACATGTTGCCCCCTTGCCGCTACGACACTATATGCTAGCGACCGTTTTCTGGAGTCCATTATTGAGTATGCAAGTCACCCCCTGCTATTTTATCTGTGTAATTGATATAAAACATTGGTCAGGCAGGGGCTATAGACTTTCCATAGTCCTAAATAACCAGTTCACTTTAACCACCCAAACCCATAATCCAATATCTTTGTTTCCATATCCTGCAATAGTCCTACACTAACCGGGGGTTTTCCTTGGGTGCACTTGCATAGTGCGAACAGGGATAATCGTCGGTTGGTGCCTCATTTCATTAAAAACTTCTAACAGGTCTCAGCGAGTTGGCTTCGGCCCCTCGTACGCCTTCCAAAGGACCGGGACCCCAGGGTCCCGAGAAATATCAAAAGAGGAAAAATAATAATAAAGTTTTTTCATTAATTACTAAGCCTCCGCTGTCCGTCCGTTCGTCTGTCTGTCAGCGGGCAAGTAATAACGGTTTTGTCACTCACTGGCGTCACATAATTTTGAAGAAATAAGAAAAAACGAAATGTATCCATACGTATGTGCTGCCACCACTCTGGAACTATCTTCATTAAGTTATAGCAACTTTATTGGTTTTACAACATAGGATCCATGCTCATGAAACCATAGCATGGAATATCTGGGTCGGGGGGGGGGGGGGACTCATCATCTTCGGACGAGACAACAACTTCGTAGAATTACCGTCGAACTTCACTTACATGCAGGTAAGTTCGTTTGACTTTTCAATTATACTGGTTGTTGTCTCGTCCTCGATGATAATAGGAAACAAGTGGATGTTCAAAGACCAGTTGTAAAACCAATAAACATTTACTGAAAGAAAATAATATTATAGTATTATTTATATTTCAGAAAAACATATAACTCATGAACCGTAATACAGTCGAAATTTTCAGTGTGTATTTCTATTGCCGTTATAACAGTAAATAATAAAAATAAAGTTAAAAATGAAATGGGGCTCCGTGTGTACTTACGTGTATTTTTCGGCGCATTTTGCCTTGTGGAACGGAACCCTTCGTGTTCGAGTCCGACTCGCACTTGACTGCTTTTTTAATTACTATTCCGCTTCATTTGATGTTTATGTCTGTAGATATGTACAGACACCAGCACATCAAGCTACCCGAAATTGTCAAAATTTCCCAATGAACCTTATGAACCTAATGCTTTAGCGATAAAGTTGAAAATCTATTAAAGAAAGGCAGATTGTAGTAGCTTGATGTGCTGGCGTCTGTACTTTGTCAGATACAAATCGATAGTTATGACAATTAAATAAAGTTGACTAGTCAATCATCCTTCTAATCAAAATCGACTTGTTAATTAATATAAATTAATAAATTACCTACTTCTCCTTAACGCCCATTAGGTCAGCGATCATTTTAAAACGCGGAGTGTTTGTGGAGCAATCTTTGTGCACTATTACGTAGCATTCGATAATGGTGCATTATGTCACATAATTGAGCGAAAACAGCTCGCTTAATAATCCTAATTGAATATAACAAGAAAATATTACCATTTGCTGGTCAGGGTCAAGGTAAAAAATAGAACGAGTCTTTACAATAAAGTCTCTTATTCCCCCGGAAAAGACGTTTGTCTGGTTGTATGAAGTATGCGAACGAGGCAGATCACATACCGCTGACATACCTACCACTGTCTTCAGAGCAACTGAGCGGAGCATGCACACCGCGCCGTACCTAACAATTATCACGATGTGCGATTCTTTTAATTTAACTTCCTGCTTTTGCTTACCTAGGTACTCACAAGTTACAACATTTCAATTGTTGGAAAGAATCAGCAAACAGACGAACCGCGCGTGTTGCTAAATTTCCCTCCCTTGTTTCTTTGATCGCCGCTGATCAGAGCTGGTCTTGCCGTACCTACCTTTGTAATGATTTTTTTGTCTAGATATATAGTCACCATATCATTTCTGGATGTCAGTTGCACTCACAGCTCTTTGTGAAAGAATTAGTCCCAAAGAAACTTTAGGTACCTAACCACGTATCATCGTATGCTGCACTGCACTCTTCCTGCTTGTTGAAGCAGCGGGGATAACCGGTATTGAAGAAGAACAACGAAGTCGAAGAAGTACAAGTGGATACTGTATCTCTGTAGATATTCCGCTTATTGAGAAAATTAACAAACCAAGCGCAATTGGACTATGGCATTGCGCTTGGTTTCATTCTCAATCAATGGGTATATGTTTGTTCCAATCTCGTTGATGCTCGAAGTTCACCAGGGTTAAGTATAGACAGACAATCTTCTGCAGCGATTATATAAATGTTTATCACGCGACTAACGGATTATAGAGAACAAAAACCGTACATTGTATCGGTTTTCGGCGCACAGTGAGGGCATTTAGCTTCGAATAATATGCGTTAGTTTGTACATTTCTTATCTGTTGCGCAACGCTGCGGCGCGCGGCGCGGCGGCGACTCACTTAATACAATCCAATCGAATATCTACAAGTCGAATGATGGAAGCCTTTTTGTTTGCTTTCTTGTCCGTTGTCCACATTAATAAAATAAATGTCATTGCTAAACCTGTTAATTGGTACTTATTGTTTTCGATCTCCAAATATTTCAAGTTTTGAACCAAGTATAAATCCAAGTTCGGCCATTAAGGAATAAAATAAAACAAGTGAAATAACCTCAACATAAATAGTCTATTATTAATCTATGTTCTGTATCACTATAGGTTGGAGAGCGAGAGCGCGGAGATGGCGGGGCAGGCGTCGGGCTGCACGAAGAGCGGCGTGTAGTTGACCACTACGTAGGTGGCGGCCGAGCCCAGCACGGAGCCCAGCTGGCCCAGCGCGCCGCACACGCGCATGCCGCGCGCGCCGCCCGCGCGCGCCCAGCCGTACACCCACATGCGCGCGTACGAGATCACGCCCGACACCACCACCCACACTATCACCTGCAGGACAACAGCACGTCATTATAAAACATAGCCACAGGATAGGATATAAACCGCTATCAATCATAAATCGTTATTTATCTCAACATCATAATATTAGAGGCACTGATTCATATTTAACAATCTTAAAAAGAGAAATTTGTCTAAGACATGAGGGTCCTGAATCACCCGGATTTCTTATAGGTTACGTATTATAATAACTAAAGTTATTTTAACTACTTTCGAGATAACTACGATCAAAAGACCTACTGTTTAAAATACCTAAAGATCGTTTCACCGATTTTTGTAATAACTAGGTAATGAACGAAATACACAAAGGAGAAGTCCCCTACGGTTAAGTCACCTACGGTGTATTCAGCTAATTAATAAACCCAAGGTTGTTTTAAAGTTCACAACTTTACCAAAACAGATTTCTGTATTATCTATATAGGTAAATTTTCAAAAGAACTCAAAATTACAAAGAACTTGTACTTATTCGTACCTTTGAATCACACTAATTTTATAATATGTGTTCAGGGTGATTAGGTTTACTTTTGCTAGCACTGTGTCAATGGATTTTTGAATAAAATGCGACTGTTCTTTACGAGGTTTATTGGCAACTAAATCAATGTAGATCATGCATCTCTTTATAAGTATGAAATTGGCGTTAACATAAGCCGCCCACTAAAGGACTATAGATAGTCCTTTAAAAACAATAGGTACTGATTGAATCTAGGATACATGCAAAACTAAATTATACAAACGTTAAACAATTATTTCATCTGGTGCGGTATCGATTGGTAAAGCACACAACTTTGTCACACATCGCTTGGTTATAGTGTCACCGCTCTTTACGCTATACACTCTGGTTAAACCGTCGGGGCCGGGGTGCTTGTCGGTGATGCGTCCCATGGACCATTTCCCCGGTGGGAGGTTATCTTGCTTGATCAGTACTATGTCTCCCTTCTTAAACTCTTCTTCGCGTTTTAACCATTTCGGTCTCTGCTGGAGTCTTGTGAGGTATTCCTTCTGCCATCTCAACCAGAAGTCACTCAACAATTTTTGTGTGTATTGCCAGCGTGTCAAGTTGCTCATTTTAGCGTCCTTAAGATTTGGGTTCGGGACGGTGACTGGTGCTTCCGTTATTAAAAAATGACCAGGTGTCAGTGCTTGCATGGTGTCATCGTTCATTGGGCATAATGGACGCGAGTTCAGGCATGCTTCTATTTCGCAGAGAACCGTCATCATCTCTTCGAATGTTAAGTTTGTAGTGAGGACTCTCTTCATGTGATATTTTATGGATTTCACTCCGGCTTCCCATAATCCTCCGAAGTTAGGTGAATAAGCCGGTATGAAATGCCATTGGGTTCCGTCGTTTGCAAGTAACTCGGCGATTTTATCATCAAATTGCAAACCAGCTTCCTTCCAGGCTTCATATAGTTGCTTATTAGCGCCAACAAAATTGCGTCCTTGGTCGCTCCACAGATTTGTGCATTTTCCTCTGCGGGCGCAAAACCTCTTGAAGGCGCCTATGAACGCTGCTGTACTCAGGTCACCAACCAATTCTAAATGAATTGCCTTGGTGGACATGCAAATGAATATTGCTATATAGGCCTTGGTAGTTTTGGCTCCTCTGCCCTTACTCATCAATAATTGGAAGGGTCCAGCAAAGTCGACACCTGTGTTGAGGAATGCTCGTGCTGGTTTCACCCGTACGCTTGGTAAGTCTCCCATTACTTGTGTTCTCACCCTTG
Source organism: Luperina nickerlii (assembly GCA_963855955.1). Lineage (NCBI taxonomy): Eukaryota > Metazoa > Arthropoda > Insecta > Lepidoptera > Noctuidae > Luperina > Luperina nickerlii. The sequence goes on from OY979670.1 coordinate 23,893,662, forward strand.
CATTTAGCTTAGCACATACCAAGCAACGATGGATGTATTGTTTGACCAGCATTTTCGCTCGCATTATCCAATACTTGGATCTAAGGTAAGTAAGCATTAACTGTATACCTCCATGCAACGTCTTCGAGTGGGCTTCTGCTACTATAAGATAAGTAAGTTTACTTTTTCGACCCAGAATTATTGGATGCTTGCATTCTTCCGTCAACTCTGCGTTCCTGAGCCGGCCGCCCACCTTGAGGACTCCATTCTCGTCAAGGTAAGGATTTAATGATTTTAATTTGCTTGATCTTTTAACTCTTTTCTTTCTTTTTAAGCTTTCTATCTCTTCTTTAAATTCTTCCTCTTGTTCAAATTTTATACAGGCTTGCAAAGAGAGTTCGAGTTCTTCAGTTGTGATTGTACTATCTATGTTTTTTTCTAATTTATTTTGTTTCAGGAATCTTCGGCAGTAGGTGATAGTTCTCAGTAGTTCAGTCAATGTATCAAAGCTATCGAGTTGCGCAGATAATCTATTACTTCCCTCATTTTCGTTTTGTGTTACTTTCAGAGTTTGTAAGGTGTTTTTCTTTTTCTCTAGGTCTGTTGGGGTTACGTTAAGACTAGTGAACTGTATCTTCTGGTGTGATAACCACTGTGGTCCATTCCACCACAGGTCGCAACGTTTCAAATTGGCTACTAACAAGCCTCTTGATGCAATATCAGCTGGATTATCGTGGGATTGGACATGGTGCCACTGGCTACAACTTACATTAGATGTGATTTCGACAACGCGGTTTGCCACAAACGCCTTCCATCTATTCGGATCTCCATGTAGCCAGGAGATGACAATAGAAGAATCTGTCCAAGCATAAATTTGTGTTGTGGGTATTCTCATTGCTTGCCTTATTTGCTTGAGTAGTTTGGATAACAACAATGCTCCACACAGCTCTAGTCTAGGCAATGAAATGGTTTTCAAAGGTGCTACTCTTGTCCTTGCCGCAATGATTGTGCTTTTCACTGTGCCATCTGAGTTTGTGACTCGGCAGTAAGCCACAGCACCGTAAGCTTGTACTGAAGCATCGCAATATCCGTGGACTTCTATGGAATCTTTCCTCGAGCTCAGTGTTCCCATCCATCTATTTATGTAGATTCCGTTAACATTTTCAAGATCAGATCGTATTGTAGCCCATTTTTCAGCCAGTGTTGTATTCAACACTTTGTCCCAATCAATCTTCTCTTGCCAAAGCTTTTGAATTAAAATCTTTGCCATAACGAGGCAAGGGGCAATCCATCCGAGTGGGTCGAATAACTTTTGAATGTCAGACAGAATGCTTCGCTTTGTGATTGTTTTGCCGATAGCTGGTAAGTTCAGATTATATTCGAATTGGTCTTTACCCAAGTTCCATTGTATGCCCAAGGCTTTAATTGTTCCATCAATCTTTAGTTCCAGATGTGCATTAGATGATCTTTCGCTTGGTTCGATAGTCTCCATGAAATCACGGTTGTTTGAAGACCATTTTTTCAGTTCGAAGCCACCTAGACGCAGTAGTTTTTTTAGATTTTGACTAATTCGTATAGCTTGTTCCAGGTCATCGTGTCCGGACATAACATCGTCGACGTAAAAATCTTCGCGCAATATCTTTGCTGCTTCGGGATATTTGTCGCCTTCATCATCAGCCAATTGCATGAGTGTCTTTACGGCGAGATAAGGTGCGGAAGCTGTTCCAAATGTCACAGTTAAAAGTCTGTAGTCTTTGATGTCTTCTGATGTATTATCTCTCCATAGAATTCTTTGATAATCGATGTCTTCTTTATTTGTCCAGATCATTCTGTACATCTTGTGAATGTCAGAAACATAACAAACAGCATGCATTCTCCATCTAATGATAATGCTTCTCAAGTCATCTTGTAATATTGGACCCAACAAGAGTTCATCATTCAGTGAAGTTCCATTGGCGCCCTTGCACGAGGCGTCAAAAACAACACGAGTCTTCGTCGTTTCCTTGTCACTACGGATCACCGCATGGTGAGGTAAGTATACTGCTTTATTATTTATTTCATCCTTAGGTACCTCTTCCATATGTTTTAATTCTTTATATTCATTGATCACCCTTGTGTATTCTTGCTTTAGTTCTTTGTTTTGATTAAATCTTTTTTCTAGTTGAAGGAGTCTTCTCTTCGCTATTTCTCTTGTGTTGCCCTCAACTGATTTTGGTTGTTCTGTTTTAAACGGTAGCTTAACTATGTATTTCCCATCTTTATCTCGCTTGTGTGTCTTCTCGTATATGTTTTCACATAGTTGTTCAGTTAGGGTAAGTTTTCTTTTCGTGTCCGTATCAACTTCCCATATTGTTATCAGTAAATCGTCTATGTTAATTTCTTTCTTCATGGCTGTCAATGATTTTTCTCTTGCATTCAGTTTGATTGTAATTCCACCCATTAATATCCATCCCAGGTAGGTATTTTGGGCACATGGTGTATCTGGTGGACCTTTAATGAGTCCCTGCTTGAGAATTGCTGCATATTCGTTTACACCCAACAACATATCAATAGGTCCTGATTCATAATAATTTGCATCTGCTAGTTGGAGGTTCGCTATGTGCGGCCAATCAGTCCCCCTCATGGTGTTCATCGGTATATTCGAAGTCAAGGGCTTAGACATCACGTAGGCTCTGATAGGTAAGTTGAAATGGTTTTCCCACCGTGACAATACTTGAAACTTGACTTCATGCTTGACTTTCATCTTCATTGCTTCCATTCCGGTGACGATTAGATTTACTGGTGTTTTTTCTAGATTCAGGATCTGAGTTACCTTCTCGCTTATGAAACATGCTTGAGATCCTGAATCTATGAGCGCTCTTAAAACAGTAGTGTGTCCGTGTTCACTCTTCAAAATTACTACTGCTGTAGCCAACAGCGATATCTTCTGCCCCGCGGTATAATGAGACGTAACCATTGTGTGAACCTTCTTTTCTTCTACATCTGCTTGGCTGGATGAAGTCGGTTGCTTGGTTTCTACATTTTGAGTCGCTTCATCAATCTTCTTGGGTTGATGTAAAAGTGTGTGATGTCGTCTCTTACAGGTGCGGCAAGACATTGGCATCCGGCACTTGAACACCGAATGTCCCGCCCCAAGGCAGTTGAAACATAATTTGTTTGCTTTGACATGTTCGCTTCTTTCATTAATTGTCATTTTATTGAATGTGCTGCAATGACACAGTGTGTGCGTTTCTTTACATAAAGCACATGGTTTTTGTTGTTTATCATTATCTGTTGCTGTCACATGTAGAACACGCTCTTTGGTGGGTTTATTGGTGGTCGTCGGAGAAATCATTTCAAGCGTCCGGAATTTGACTTCCAAAAACTTGCGCAATTCCTTCCAAGTAGGCAGTTCTTGGGAGTTTACCGAGTAGGCAGTTTGCTCCCACTCTTTGTGTGACTCCGGGTCCAACTTCTGCACAACCAGAAATATGATTACTGGATCCCAGGAATCAGTAGGCACTTTCACATTTTCCAGACTATTAATAACTTCGGTGGTACAATCCAGGAGGGCCTTCAGCTGTGCCGCCGTTTGACTAGTACATTTTTTCTGATAGAATAATCGTTTCATTAATGCATTTACTATGATCCGCCTGTTATTGTATCGGTAATTGAGCGTTCCCCATGCTTGAACATAATTAGCACCCGTCACTTGAATGTTTTTCAGTAAAGACGCCGCTTCGCCCGTGATACTGGTTTTCAAATAGTGTAGTTTTTCAACATCACTTAGCGTCGGACATGTATGAATTAGTGATACATACAAGTCTTTAAATGTAGGCCATTCTTCGTAGTTACCGGAAAACGGAGGAAGTTGTATGTTAGGTAGCATTACTTTCGGTCGTAATTTTGAATCACACGACGTGTTGCTGCATGAAGGATGGTCATGGTCAGTCGTCTCCGAAGTGCATGCATCCAACATTTCTCTAAGATCTCCTAACATGCATAGGTACAAGTCTTCATGAAGAAGGAATTCTTCATTCACGTAGTACGGTAAAATTCCACGTTGTTCCCGAGTTGTACTTTTCAATAACTGTTGGTGCGCTTTCTTAAAAGATCCCCAATACTCTTCAATGGTTTGAATACGAGTTCGTAAATATGCAGGCTTAGATAAACGTTCTTTTGGGCACTTTTTAAGGTTTATTTGGGTCTTTTTGAGTATTGACGCCAAATCTTCAAGTACAGATAACGCTTGATCTGCTTCAGACGTCATTGTTTATATGTAAATCACAAGAATCTTCCAAATGTACTTCAATGTAAATTCGAGAATAGTCTATTTTCTAAGTTATTATAGTTCAAACGATACACCAATACACTTTGCACACACACTAATTGACTGGTTCTCGGAAATTCGTGCAAAACAACACCAGGTGGTCCCTTATCGCGCTATGGAATGCGGTTCTTTTGTTCTCTCGTCGAGTGCTCCGTCAATTTCTAATGAGGTTTGATCCGGCTCGTAATCGACCATATGTTTAGGGTGATTAGGTTTACTTTTGCTAGCACTGTGTCAATGGATTTTTGAATAAAATGCGACTGTTCTTTACGAGGTTTATTGGCAACTAAATCAATGTAGATCATGCATCTCTTTATAAGTATGAAATTGGCGTTAACAATATGCCTACCAACTTTTAAATATATGAATAATGTAAATATTATGTTTAACAATCGAGTTGAGACTTTTAATAATCTACTCTATATGGATGTAGAAACATGTAATTATGCATACGTTTTAGATTCTAGCCTTAATTTACCATACATTTATGATACATACAGCCCACATTACGGGACACTAAATAACAGAGGTTTACAAATTATTCTATTAGATTGAATAGACATGATCTCATACTGTAGCGCTATGACAGCCACTACTACTAATAGCTCAGAACTTGATTGTTCACAAAAAAACACAAAAAGAAATAACAGGTGCAGACTCACCAAATAATTCTGTTTTTTCTGTAAATACATAAATATACTTCACCAAAACATAGCGGGACTGATGAACAAATTAGATACACTAACAGTCAAAATAGAAGAGCTTCACAATGCAGGAACTAGTATTGATGTAATGTGTATAACAGAACATTTTATTGAGACAGGTTATGAAGATTTGTCACATATACCTAATTTTTTACCAGCATCTTTCTTTTCTAGAAAGGCTAAGCTCGGGGGTACGTGCATTCTTGTCAGAGCCGGACTTCAATTTAGAGAAATATCTGACGTAGCAAAACAGTCAATGTCGGGTGTCTTTGAATCCTGTGCCATAAAACTAATACAGCATAACATTATTATTATATGTATATGTCGCAGGTTACCAGCAAATTACAAAAAACGTAAGAAAATTTGAATTTCGCGGGCTACCTTAGCGCTTCCAAATTAAGAGACAATAAACAATGATTTTTTTAATGAAATTACATACATTTAAAAAAAAATATGGGTGATGTGTGTGTGTATGTGATAAATAAAAAATGGTTAAAATTATTTTCCAATTTAATCATTTTGTAATATTTATTGTTATTCAGCATGGTATTTTGATAGTAGGTTGTAATTTATGTGTAAATTTTGCATGCCCAAGTGACGGCAGAGCATGGAGAACATTATCGAAACATGTATAACATCTATACCCCTACCCATGTTGGCAAAAAATAAATGATTTGATTTGACATTTAGCACATAATCCATATTGGTTCTCCACTAATTGAGGTTGCCTCAAGAAATATTAAAAATAATTTTGAAATAAAAGAAAACTGTTATCTAAAAATTTTGCATACAATCATTTCTACCATACCATATACCATGACATTTTCTTGGCCAAATTGGAACACTATGGCTTAAGGGAGAATGTATTAAATGTTTTCAGCTCTTACTTGCATAACAGGCGCCAATATACAGAGATAAAATCTGTGGTAGATGGTGAGGAAAAAATCTTTAAATCCGGTCTAGTCACTGTACGCCGTGGGGTCCCGCAAGGCTGTTCTAGGTCCAATTTTCTTTATAATATTCTTAAACGACTTGATTGAGTATATTCAAAGACATTTTAATAACATTAAACTAATAATTTTTGCTGACGACACCAATGCCATTGTGTCTGCACATGACATATTAGAATTAGAATCCAAAATTAATACGGTGTTAATGGCTTTTGAAAACTGGTTTGGCTCAAATAATTTAAAAGTTAATGTAAATAAAACAAAGTGTGTATTATTTAAGCCGACGGTGCGAAATGACGCTAAGATTGAGGTGATATCTTATGGTAACAAAGTCGAAGTAGTTGATAATGTCAAATTCCTAGGTGTTCATATTGACGCATTATTAAATTGGAAGGTTGAGATATTGTCTATAATTAAGTCTGTTAGCTCGGCATGCTACGCAATCAGAACCCTGAGAGAAGTACTAACTTTACCTCAACTTAGGAGGGTGTATTTCGCTTTGGTTGGGTCGAGGCTCAGATATAGCATTGAGTTTTGGGGCAATAGCTACAAATACAATATCCAGTCAGCATTTGTTATTCAAAAGAGAGCTTTAAGGACAATGCTTCGCATGAGACAGATAGAGTCTTGTAAGGAACACTTCATAAGATTAAAAATTCTAACAGTGTCTTGTCTCTATATTCTTGTGTTGCTAACCAACTTTGTTAAGAATTTACACAAATACGAAACTGAAGAGCAAAGACTAGCGAGGGTGAATACTCGTAGGAAGGACCTACCCTACCACACAATTCAACCAAAATTGAAAGTGGTTCAACATAGTCCCAGATACCAATCTGTGTGGTTATACAATAAGTTGCCAATAGAATTTAAAAGCATGACCAGCGTAAATTTATTTAAAAACAAATTAAGGAGATTATTGAGGAAAAGCTACTACAGTATAGAAGAGTTTAGTATGGACAAATGTTGACAAATGTACATTTATTTGCTTATATTCATCTTTTTAAATTATTGGTATTTTTCTTCATATAAGTTTCCAATGTAATCTAATGTATTGTTTGAAATGATTTTATTTTTAATTTAATATATTTATGACTATCTAATAAAATTTTAAGTTATTTTCTACACAATGTATTTTGTTATGAAATAAATGACTATGACTATGACTATGACTACCGAAATCTTCCATTCGATCGCGTCAAGAGCTTATATTTTATCATAAACCTAAACAAGTTCATGTTTTTGATCAAAAAACTGGATTTTCTCTGGTTTTAAAATCAATTTACACCTGTTTCAAAAACCGTCCGATGTAAAAAAGAATCCAATGCGTTCTCAATATAGTATATGCATAACCGCTTTAATGAAAAAGAGCTTTTTTTGGCATGAAAAAATTACCATTATTAAAGTTTAAGTAAAGTCTCTACCCGCTATTAATTGAAAAATGTTATTATACTGTAAAAGATTTTAAGTGATAATTTTTAATGTTTCGTGTTCAATAAAATAAACATTTTATGTAATTTTTTTAAATATTTCTTAAGATAATATGTTTCTCTTTTTAGGTTATCTTTAATAGTAGATTTTATTATGATATTTAATTAATTTTAAAATAGTTTTCTTTTTTTCTTGTATTTAATTTTGTATTCTTCTGGTAGTTTTTTTTTTTTGTTTTATTGTTTGCTTTTATTTTTTTGTTAATATTTGTACGCCTTCGCGGCAAAACATAGCGCCCATATTATTAACCTAAGACCTTTACGTAAATACCTATGTTTCATAAATTAATATTCTGATTCTGAGCGTTATTATTGTTTTCCTCGGGAACAACACTTTTTTTCGGGATGAAAGGCTATGTCCGTTTCTGTACACCTGACAACATATATATGCAAAATTTTAGGATGATCGGTTCAGTGGTGTAACAAACAAACTTACTTTCGCATTTATAATATTATCAATAAAAGGAGAAACTGAGTGACTGAATGACTGACTGACATATCAACGCACAGCCGAAACTACTGGAATGTGAAATTTTGCACACGGCTTCCTTTTATAATGTAGAGGAATACTAAGAAGGGGTTATTGGAAATTCAACCTTGTTTGTATGAAAAATCGTTACTTATAAACTTGAAACTTGGCACGAATACTTATCTAAGTACTCAATACTCAATACTTTATTGCATTCCATAATGTGTACATAGTAAATGGTTGGTATTTTAAAACATCGAATCAATTATGGACCCTGTCGGGCACAGCAAAGTTAATTTTTAATAGGAGAGAGGATGAAAGTAAATTATGCAGTTTGCATTTTTTGTTTTTCTAAAGGGGGATTGGGGCGTGCCAAAATTTGTATGGAAGAATTTTAACGCGCGATCTGATTAACTCGAAACTCAGTATTTATACTTAAGACCAATTCGGAATTTTTAGAGGAAAGTACGAAATACACGCTGACGAAGTCGTTATAAAGTTAGAAATATTTTAAAAACATCACAGGTTTGTTCATTGTATTAACTTTGCGGTCATCTCAGAATGAATTTCCATGATAGCATTATATTTCACACAACCCTCATCTACAACACTCCCAAAATGGCCTAACTATCTATTCATACATATTATTTTTTTATAATCCCCTGCCAAACAAATTTGTACCAGGTTAGGTACTGACATTCAAAAAAACCCTAAACCCTTCCTCCACATAAATATGACAAAGATTATTACCGAACAAACTCATCAGACTAGAGTACTAGACGACCCGAAGAGAGTTTGGCGTCAAGCAATAAGTAACGTAACCAAAACGTTCACGCAATAGTCTGGAACACAAAACCTCAGTTTTCCTTGAACGATTTGGTCGTCGCTAATAATAATGAATTTCAAGTCAAGGTGAGTCCGCGCTAGGGAAATAGTTATGCAAGCTAGCAATTTTAATAGTCGCAATAGGTATAGATCTTATTCAGTTATTATCTTCTGTTTTCGCCGATTGTTTTATAAAGGTGTTATTTTTATTATATTTATTTGGGACAAAAAACAGTTACATTACCTACAGCATTTACAAAAAATAGTTTATTTGATTACCATATTTGTACAACAAATTTGACGTTGAAGCCTCCTTTTAAGCAAAAATGCCAAGATGCATAATTACTACAATTCAATTAATTTTTTATTCAGTAACAATTCACATTGCGTTCGAATATGATCCAGCATGAAACAACAACAGTCGAAAAAACGTATAACCATCTGATTGTCCACAAACACGAAGTGACATCGGAGTATGCTAACGAACACAAGTTAAATGAGAGAAAACCGGGCAAGAGCGAGTCGGACTCGCGCACCGAGGGTTCCGTACCATCATGTTTTTAAATTTTCATCGGCGAGGCCTATATTCGTTAGAGAATTTTAACACTGCGTACAGCGGGGTAGAATATTACAGTTTTAGGTCAGCGCCATGTCTTGACCGATAGTGGAACTAGTGTAACTTTTATTGATGATTTCTGAAAAAGTGTGCTATTTAAAGACATAGTTTTATTTTTCCTGTAATCTTTACTTATACTTCTATCACATAGAATTATTTCAGATTTTTTTCTTTGTAAACTTCGGAGACTAATCTTTCATCAAAATCTAAAACTATCAGCCTAAATAAAATGAATGTTTGAGAATGTGCAAACTGCGCTCTTTCATATCCCCACATGCCCTAGTAGCCCCACTTCGAATTTTTCAGACCCCCTTTCAGTTCCTGTTGCAAAAAAAATACAAATATTTTTATATCTTTCTTATAAAATAGTTGAGCAAACGTCATCTAATAGCTCCTCATATTATATAGCTCCTCCTATTTTGGGGATAGAAAGAAAGAAAAGAAAGAAAGACAACGTGTTTATTTAGCACAAAGCCACAAGTGCACATAATAAACAATAAAAAATTGTAAAAGAAACTAAAAAAACTAAACTGAAGAAAAAAGAGTGTGTGCATCTCACGGCTGCGCCAAATAGGACCAGTTCAGCAAACTGCCGAGCAGCTAGTGCCCGACGCTGGTTTTCAACTGGCCCTGAGATGGTGATGTTACGAACGTGAAAAAGTTTTGTACTCTGTGTTTATGTGTGTGTTTAAGGAAATATGTGTATGGTAATTAATAATACATTTCTGAATACTTAGACGGAACAAAACAAACAAAAAACTAAGGCATCCAAATAAATGAAACGGGCGCATTCAATCATAAACCTGTTTCGCACACTTCCAACTACTAAACGCACTAATTATGAATCTATGCATTTCGTCGCTCAATACGCTGCAAGCAGCCGAACGCGATGGACTCAGGACCCTCTTTTCCATTGGGCACTCTGGGCAAGTGCCCAGGGCCCCGAGATCTTCGGGGGCCCCGGCCTGCTCTCATAAAAAAACATTCTTTGCAGCCGCCATTCCATTCTTCGCATTATTAGTACCCGATTCAATCCATACTTCCATTCTAATATTATAAATGCGAAGGTGTGTCTGTCTGTCGTTACCTCTTCACGCTTAAACCGCTGAACCGATTTAAATGAAATTTGGATACATATAGTTTGAGTCCCGGGAAAGGATATAGAATAGTTTTTATCTCGACATTCCCATGAAATCGACACTTATGCGGGTGAAACAGCGGGGCGCCGCTAGTGAAAAACTAAGTGATTTGCAGTGCGTTTTACAATGAGTTTCTAGCCCCCCAGTTATGAAATATTAGTGTTTCTCTTATTGTCTCTTATATCCTCAGGGGCCCCATAATCCTTATGTGCCCAGGGCCTCCAATAGGTTGAAGACGGCCCTGGATGGACTCATAACAATTTGTTACTTGAATGACCTGGATGGATAGGTGAGGAATCCATCCTGACGCCTGACGGATAGGATATCATATCGCCAAGCCAAAGCACTGCATTTATGAATTATGATATTGTGTCTAGTGTCCAGTCTAATTATACCTATTCGCACGGATTCGCTCCGGAAGTATCGACAGCTCGTTTACATGTTACGATAGTTATCACTCCATGGTATCGCCAAGATGTACCGCCATGATGTAATGGTAAGCTACCAGCGAATGCGTCAGGTAATTCCTAATCAACGCAATTATTAGGTACCTATTAATGATAAGTCATGCTTCAGTCAATTAATCAGTCACAGATTTTTGCATGAATTTCAGAACAATCGAACAATTTCCGGCCTGACGCTAAAGAGAAACAATGATGTCGACTTGTTAAAAGAAAAATAATGACAAGTCACTTAGTATTGAGTGAAATGTTTGAAAAGTGGGTTCAGTACGTGAGGCAGAAGACAATACGTCACCGCAGACACCGCTCCTATGAGCACGGGTCACCGCGAGTGCTGGCAGCGTCGCGTACCTTTCCAGAGATTTTATCTTATTCAGTTATGTAAGTAGCACGTCCGCCGCTCTACGTTACGAAAAACTCCTGTGGTGCTATTCTGTAAAAATCTCACCGTGAAAACTTAGGTGAAGTGAGCGTGGAGTGAGCTGTCAATAGTGTCAATTCCTAGCAAAAACAAACTCACTTCACCTAAGTTTTCAAGGTGAGATTTTTACAGAATCGACCGGCTGGTCCTGCGGGGACTTGCGTAGTTGCGGTAATTGCGTAACACGCAATTACCGCAACTATCAGTAGCAAAGGGTTTCATTTTGACAGTTCAACAACACTCATTGCGTTATTTACGTTGTTGAGCAGACACATTTTTCGAACATATGAAGACATGGATTAGCAATATCCTTCAAAATGATTCAAATTGAGATTGATAGTGTGTTACGCAATTAGGGTGCTGGGATCTTGATTCGATATCAAACTCAACGAGCTCCTAACTCAACGAGCTCCTAACTCAAGGAGCTCCTCAATTACAATTTTGTGTATGCACTCTGAAGATGCAGATTTGATAACGACGAAGGTAGATTCTCATGCGAAATTTTTATCAAAGAGAATAGCAGAACACGTAAATCTTCTAACATCACTATCTCGAACAGCAAAACCAGGACTGTCTTGTATTCACGAATATGTGAACATTGACGTGCAACCTGACGGAAATATTTATCTTAATATGATAGCAGATAACTCTACTAGGCTTACACAAATAAATACACAACTCAATTATATACTGCATCAAAAAGTTGTCTCATGATCATGTATGTGTGTGTGATAGTAATTTGGGATAATTTAGATAATTTTAATGTAGCTTGATAACATCACAGACGGTACGACATATAAACCGCGCCGTAGAAAATATGTGCCTGTCAGTAAGTTTCCATAGTGATCAATAAAACTCTGACGACTGTCTACACACGGCGTATAAACCGTAATTTTTCACGGCAAGAAAAACGACAAGATCTCGAACTTAGATTTCTATCTGACAAGAGTTTCCCAAGAGCAATTTATGGAATCGCCTGTCGGCTCTGCACAATGGACATGTACTTCCAGAAACTAGAAGCCACTAGCCAGTAGATGTAGGGCTTCGGGTAGCTACTTAGCTTAGCTGGACACTTTCTTCGGAATGAGCTAAAAATAAATTTTAAAGGAATACTCACAATTAAAGCTACCCCGGCCGCGGTGTGCTGCAGCGGCGGCGCGGGGCTGAGCAGCGCCGTGGCCAGGATGTAGGCGGCCGGCGCCGCGCTCAGCGCCAGCAGCGCGCCCAGCGAGCGCGCCTGCAGCGGCCGCAGCCACACGCCCGCCAGGCACGCCGCCGGGTTGGCCATGGCGCCCAGCGTCACCGCCAGGTGGTACGCCTGCGTGCCGTACGGCATGCACGAGTACGACTGCACCGACGGCAGCACGCCGTTGTTGAGCGCGTTCAGCAGCGCCATCAGCAGCATCACGCCCACCCAGCGCGGCGCCAGCAGCGACGGCCGTTCTGACGTGGCCTCGTCGTCTTTGGCCGCGGCCGCCGGCGCCACGCGCTCCGTCTGGAATCCCTTGTAGTTGTTGATGACGACGAAGGCGGCCAAGCTGGTCGCCGAGAGCCCGCCCAGCAGCAGCAGGAACACCATGGAGTCGAAGCGCGCGGGCGGGTAGTGCGCCACCAGCGTGCTGTTGTCGGCCGACGGCAGGCACTCGGGCTCACCGCCCACTCCCTGCACCAGCGCCAGCAGGCTCGGCACGAACCCGCTGAGCCCCTCGCCCACGAGGTACGTGGCGAGGTATACGTCGCGGAAGTGACGCAGGTACGGGTAGAACAGCACGGAGCTGGTGCAGCCCACCAGCGCCGCGCAGAAAGTCAGCGCCAGGTAGGCCACCGAGCGCTCTTCACCGCCGATTACCGACGTATTCTCGTACAGGAACGCGTTGAGCACGAGCGCCAGCGTGCCGATCACCAGCAGCGCGTAAATGTAGAAGGCGTCCTTGACGCTGGGCAGAAGCCGGCGCATGAGCGCGTACAGGAGCAAGCCGCTGTTTGCTAGCTGCACGGCCATCACCATGGACGAGGGCAGCGCCCAACCCTCGGGCAGGCGGTCCACCAGCAGCGGCAGCTGCACGTACAGCCCGTTGACGCCGAGCCACGTGCCGATGCCCCAGAACACCATCAGCACGTCCAGCGCCACGAGTCGCTGCGCACCCCACATCTTGGCGGTGGCTCCGTCTCCTCGTTCAAGGCACGGCGAGCTCTCTTTGTCCTCGTTCAACCTGCGGCACGACGAGCGCTTACACTCTCAGCACTAGCTTCACTGCACTGAGTTTGGCAAGTGATAACAGACCAGTTTGCAACGATGGTGACGATTTGTATTTATACAAACTTATAGATAAGAATATACCTATTTGTTTACGTTATTGTACGAATTATCGTGAGCTAACTTCTCACTGTAAATAAACGTGTGAAATGTTGCTTTATATATACATACTAAGTGAGGTTAAGATAGCGCTCTGATAAGATTAGCGACGAGTGTCCACGAGTGTGGGCTGATGAAGCAATCGTGAAGACGACTGCAGCTGCTCAGTGAGTCGTCTTAGGGGCAGATTTGTTAGAGTTGGAGTATACGCTTAGGGCCACTATTAGCCGAAGGCCGAATGGTCAATAGTTCTTGTAGTAACGACACCGTTACTACAAGAACTATTGTATAACAGAAAAGTAATGAACAGTGAAAAAATTTTTCACCTTACGCCCATGTGATGGTAGCGAAACGGCCAAGCCACATATTTTGACTAAGGGGTAGAGTTTATGAAGTTAGGGCTTGTAGAGTCAGGGCGTGTAGAGTTAAGCTTGGCTCTACATGAGATCTGAAGGCCAATTCTCGTAATATAAAACGTTCAAATCTAGTTGCAGTCTCATCTCGGTGACAAACAAATGTCAAAATCTTGTCAAAAATATAGGGAAATTAGAAGAAGTTTTGACAGATTGAGACTGAGATCAGAATGTGAACGTTCTTAAAATTACGAGAATTGTCCCTCTGATAACTTTGTGACAGTGCGAGCCATATGTGACAGTGCGAGCCATATGTGACAGTGCGAGCCATATGTGACAGTGCGAGCCATATATGACAGTGCGAGCCATATGTGACAGTGCGAGCCATATGTGACAGTGCGAGCCATATGTGACAGTGCGAGCCATATGTGACAGTGCGAGCCATATGTGACAGTGCAAGCCATATGTGACAGTGCGAGCCATATGTGACGGTGCGAGCCATATGTGGTCTCGTCTTGACAACATTTTACATAAAAATGTTTTTGGTGGGATTTCACATCTTTTTGTAAGTTTTGATTTTCTAAAAATCCTGAAATATTTGTATTTTATTATTTATAACAAGGAATCTTTACCTATATCAATTTTCAGACCTGTAGCATCAAAATTTTCGGAAGTCTGATATAAACTTCCATCCCCTTGTTTAAGGGGTTGGGAGGTAAAAGTTCCAAGTTTTAGTTTTTTGTTGTTGTTTGTGTACTAATACTAGCTTACATACCAAATTTCAGCTTTCTAGGACTTCAGGAAATACCCTAAGAGTTTTGATGATAAGTGACGAAATCGGGGTTTTTTAGATATCAATAAAATCTAAAGTATAAGAGCTATGCAATTGAAACTTTATGTTTAATAAGTCCATTGTTGACATCATATCCCGAGAATTTTGTTTATCTGGTATAATCCAAACCCAAGTTATGACGGTTCAAAAAAACGACGAAGCGCTTCGAGAAAAGATAAGTACTCCCATGCCACCAGAAAGGAAAATTTCGAAAAAAAAAAAATTATGTCCTCGCGCCATAGTGCCCCTAGAGCTACACTCCATCCCTACAGCTGCTGATAGTGCACACTGACCTTATACAGCCGTCTATCAATCATCTTCATGCTACTAGCAATGTGTACCACATGATAGTATAAACTGCAAAAGTTATAGGTACGGGAGTTCGTGTTCCAGTGTTAGTGCAACAGAGTCGTCCACTGATAATGAACTGGACGGACACCGATAAAATAACGAAATTATGAAGCAGTAATATCGATAGCACCGATTGGACACGACAACAGACGATGACAGAATATAGATAAAGTGATATTTAGAGCAGGTTCCGGTGAAGACGTGTTATTGGTGGAGACGAGTCCGCGACCGTCCTGCACAGTCCGTCGCTGGCGAACGTCACTGCGTCGGCATCGCCCAGACACAATACCTCCCATCATTAATTACGATCCCATGTTCTGCTGCACGAGGCACGAGGCGGCGGCCATAAGTTAGTAAGTCATTTATATTATTTGCAAGCCGCGAACTTATCAGGACAAATCATGATTGTCTTTTAATAAATTAATATTGTGTGTCAGCTGTTACTTTGAGAAGTTGTGATAACTCGTACGAGACGTAACTTGACGCAAGACGCAATTAATATAAATCGTAGAGGTCACGTCACGATTAAAACAATAGCTAAAATAATTATTAATTTATCATATTATACTAATTACGATGTAAATGAGTGGTTAGTTGAAACATTGTAATTTTGTAATAAATAACTCCGTTGTCTAAAACAATATTAGTTGTAAAGAGACGACAGCCCCTGTCATACTTGGTTCAATGTTAGTTGTAAAGAGACGACAGCCCCTGTCATACTTGGTTCAATGGTAGTTTCAGCAGTCAGCTCCTCTATAGCACGAATACATAGACCAGTGTCATACCACAAGCGAAGAAACCGCTCATTCGCTAACTAGGTACCTCTGTCTGTTTAAGATTAGGGAAACTAACTAGCACAAAAACAATAAAGTGAATAAATTGGCTAGATTATGTAAATACAACGATTTGTAGTAGATATAATGAAACAGTACACAATTAAACATACCCGTCATACATTCCAACGAAAAACTTGTTAGTAATGTAGTTAGTAAAGAGGACGAGCACGGGCGCACGCAGGAGGCCACATTCAGCTCCTCGACACACGCCAGCAGAGCACGGGCTCCTAGACAACTGACCTACGTGAACGACCACTTACATCTTAAAAAACGAACGTCTCCGCAGACCAGTTCTTATCACTCCCTTTGATTGATAATTAACTTTACAATTTAACGATGCAGTTTACTGCGACGTAACAGCCGAACGAGAGACGAATACGTAGTGTTAGTTTTTGTAATGAATTCCGACACAACCACCTTTAAGTATCAACAAGACTTGTCTGAATAAAGAGCACACGGTCCGACGAGCCAGCACTCAGCACCGGCGGTCGTATATGATATCTACATAAGTAAATACGACATGATTGGTGTCAGGAGCCGGGAGGCTGTTGTTCAACACTCGGCCGCTGAAATATTTGTTCAGGGTGTACTACCTGTCTGATAAGGTGTGTACACAGATATTAGTGATACCTACCGGCAGGGCAGGGCCATGGAGTCGCGGGCGCGGCGCAGCAGCGCGGCGCGCGCACATGCCGCCCGCCGCAAGCCGGCCGCGCGCCCTTAGCTGTGACACGTGCCATGGAATGGGTCAAGCGGAACACACACCACGCCAGCTATCGACAGACACATTGGTGAACCGCAGAAGATACAACATTATCATCAGATTGACCTGAACGGCGGCAGTCATATGACTGGACGTGTCTGTCGATAGATCGGATGGCACACACGGCGGTCGCTTGCAGACAGCTGTGTTGTTTACAGGTTACTGCACGCTGGCACACATGCTGTCTGGAAGCGACGCCATTGCTACAGAATATATCTCACAATATTGACAGAGCGCGTATTTGGCAGCATCTGGGTACATTCTTGCCTTATCAAGTACATGCAGTCAATACAAATAAACAGCAAGGCTGGCTTTAAGTTAATATTCATATTTAATGTAACAAACAATGTTGCAAGCTGTTGACGGCAATGGAAGAGATAAGTCTTGAGATATGTTTTGTAACAATAAGCCTTGAAGGATGAAAGGTTGTATGTTCTATGTTATAGTTTTGGTTTCGGCACTTCGTCCTTCTCATGGAACATTGTGAGCGGTGGATGAAAGGTTTTCTTTTCCTTCTTTAGCAACTGTGCCGATGTCGACTATTCTGAATTATTAGCAATTATTAATTATGAATGTTATAAACATAAAAATCTGCCAGCAAACAGTCAAATGATTCCTATTAGTACTTATTGCTTTATGATGACTTGATGACCCCCGCCCAGCATAATTATATTAGTATTATTAAAAGTTAAGTCATTATAGTCTATACCAAGACTATAGAAAAAAAACCTGAAAGAAGATCCAGGTAATAGTTATTTGTGTGTTAGTTAAACAGGCTTTTAGGAAATAGCCAATATTCTCAACACAACCACAGTTGTCACGTTGAGGATAATGGTCACATGCATGGTCACATGAATATTGTATAGAATATGGTCTAAAGTAATATGATGCAACATAGCCTAACAGAAGTAATATTAAGTGATGTCTTGAGAAACAAATTCTTTAAATTACAAAAGGATGTGAAACTTTTACCATCTCTATACTTAGATGTTCCACATGAGGAGACTTAGTTGCACCATAAAGATAGTATTGTGACTGAATTAAGAACAAACACACTGACCATTGATTTTATTAGAATAAAATTAATAGGTTTAATTGTTATGTAAGAACCAAAACTGAGTCTAAATTGAAACCAATTGGTGAGCAATCAGCCAATACAATATCAGTCAGTTCATGTTCTGAAGCCTATTGAGTCTCAACTAGATAATTATTACTCAAACCAACCCACCACATTTAGCAAAAGTTATTGAATAGACAGAATTGTGAAAATAACTACATACTGTGCAAAGGCGGCTGGCATTATCCCCTCATGTATACAGAAGATAGTTCAGAAGACTTGTCACCTGGAAACCACAACACTTCAGTTCCACCTGACTCAGCACTACCGAGGATTGTCTACACTATGGAGGAGGCTCCACAACCAGCAGTTCCTTACAGGACAACAATTACTGAGATCTAACACAAAAGGTACTTACTAATTCATTAGTAGTCATTTTATTAATAGGAACTAAGTAATTTCAAAATTAATTTAATGACTAATAAATTCTTAAATAATATGTTAATATATAATGTACATTAGGGAACTGGGAACTGCAAAAATTGTGTAATTGATTTATTTATTGTTTAGAAAGCTTATAGTCTAATATAGCAGGTAAATAATGTACAATTAGCGTTTACAGTTGCCATTCACAAGATTCCACAAATTTAATAAGGCCTTTCTAAGTGATTATTATTATATCATCAACAATATCAAGGGTACGTGAACATAAATTTCTAGACTGTGACAAGGTATACAAAACTACACACTAACACTGGTGATATTCATTGGTTTATAAATATAATTATTTACAAACCTCACGCTGCTCGCCATGCCGTAGTTTTAAGGCACTCGTACAGCACTTGTTGTCCGTTCGGTATCACAATACGGTTCAAAATATTTCATTCAAGTTTCAATGTTGCGCTTGCGTACAAGTTTACTTCCTTACATCATTCTCTTAAAACGGGGTCTCTGCCTTATTAAACCTCTTTGACAATGTAGGAAATCGAACTAAATGACTGCGGCTAACACTTGGAACTTACTAAAATAGTAAATACAAAAGTAAATTCGTAGTTATACCTAAAAACTACCTATGTTCAGTGAAGTGAAATTCTCTACGTTCCTGGATATGAAATGAGTGGAAATGAGTTTGCTGTTTGACAGCAATGAATGACAGCACACTGCACATGACAACAACAGCTGTTCAAAGTCTACAAGGTTATGGTTGTCCAATTGCCAAACTAAACGGGAATAGAAAAGAATTAGTCGATTACAAGCGATTTTACATTTAGTCAAATGTGATTTGGTCAAATTTAAACAGTAGATTTACACTCCAGCCACAGAGATTGCTGTAATATCCACTTTTTTTTAATTTCTTAAGCCAATCTAAGTTAACCTGTACGTACGTGTAACATTCGGACTTTACGAGACCTAATAAGAATTATTAATAGCGTTAGAAACCATCACCTGTGACTTGTGAGCTGGGTTAGGTGTTCTTCTCTCAATCAATCGGACAGGAATAGGAAGCGTTCATCAGCTAAAAATACGTCAATTCTTCTAATAAACGTAGTATATATACCTACTACTACTCAACTTTTAATCAGATCAATATGTGGGCTTCCAAGCAAAAAGGGTCCAGTAGTGGGGTATTGAGTTCTGACTGGATTCTATATCTAGAAATGATCTAGAATAGTCAATTGATAATAAGGACATTTGAAGTCGAAACTCTGAAAAAGCTTGATTTGAGAAAAAGCATTTTCAAAGTTTCATTATAAAAACTATAATAAAACTATCCAATGTCAGCCTCCTCGTATACCTTGGTGTACATATAGTCGGTTAAGTAGGAAACTGATTGTTATAGCGCACAGAATCAGAACTGGACATATTCCATCAAACAATTTTGCCTTTTTAATGGGAAAGGTTTCTTCCCCTAAATGTGATACTTGTGGAATAATAGACGATGTATACCATTTGTTGATGGAATGTGTTCAATTTCATGCAGAGAGAGAGGAATTATTGGAAAAATTGAATCTGGACAAATTGCAGGTTGGAATCATGAATTCTATACTCTCAAACCCTAACAGTGAAGGAGCTTGTCTTTTGTTTACTCTATTATCATCTTAAGTTAAACTAATAATGTAACTAGTAAATAAGATTAATCGGACTGACATATACATGTAGTATAAAAGTCCAAAAAAAAAATAGAATAAAAAAAAAAAAGTTTCATTAAAAAAGAAAACACTACTTACTTGCTTGTTTCATAGATTTTGATTTATTATTATTTATTCTTTTTTACATTGATTACATTCTGTAAGTAGCTACTTTAAATCACATCCTGACGTATTACTTGTAATTTTTTTTATTTAAATGATAATCGTTTACTTTTACCATGTTTGTAAATATGTGCGCACCATGTATCTATCAGATAAATAATTTATATGTCATGGTTTAATTTTTAAGTCTTTTTCCTATTGTGGTATAGTAATTTTATTTTAGGTGCACCGTCTTCACATATTATTAAGTATAATATAATTAATGTATGCAAAATATTGTAAAACATTTTAAAAGCGTACCTAACGGTGGAGTTTCTTGCCCATTCTTCTCCATACGAACACTACCTTTTGGAATGGGCGACTAGAATCAATTCTATTTTATTGGAATTTTTGACGTTCAAAAGTGCCTTTTATGTGCCTATTTGAAATAAATGCTTTGACTATTGTAGATTAAGATACTCTACATGAAATCAACTTAGAATTATATAAGTAACATTACAAAACAATCGAAATAAAGGATTTATACATAATTTAGTAAAAAGGTCCACTTGTCAGTATTAGTAAAAAAAATAAAAAACCCGACAGCGAACTGCTTCCAACTTTTATTTAATTTAAATTGGATTTGTTTTTAATTTTTTTTTTTTGTTTTTTACCGCTGTCAGGTTTTTTTTTATTACATTTTTTATTTCCAGCTTTTTAGTCCACAAAAATGTAAAAGATTTCGCAGATGATTTAGTTCTTGGTACGTGTTTTTTCCGATTTGCCACTTCGGATTACTTTTAACCAGATAATTTAAGTTGTAGGTATATATTTTTATAACATATTTGCTCGTAAAGGGTCTCTTATTTCACCAATTTCAATATCGTAATGTATCTCATTACGCACTTGTGCGGTAATGTAAAGTAAATCGCACGGTTTATCAAGATGCTCCGTCAAAACGAACGATACTTTTTTAAATCTTAGCAAAGAGTTTTTATTTCAGAAAAGAAGTCAACATTTTATGAATAAAATTAACTTTGGGAGATAAAATATAATAAATAAACATTTAATTCTTTAATTTAATTAATTTTAACAATAAATTACAACCATTAATATCTGTAACAAAAACAAAAATATTAATTTACTTTATTAATAATACTGGCTGTTTTGTGCCCATGCCTGAAAAAAAAAAGCGCGAACGCGCGCGCATCGCTTAATTATTCCACGCGCTTTTTCTTTTCGCTGTACTTTTTTTTATTTGAAAATGTCGTCAAGTAATGATGAATTTATTAATTCCACACCGCCAGAAGTCTCAGAGGCAGCGAAAAAGGCTACTCTAAGCCTCGCCCGAAAAATCGACCGATAGATACTTACAAGCGTATCAAAATTTCATCATATGGAAAACAAGCAAATATGCAAGTTCAGTCCGAATTTTATTTATTTCCTCGCAAATATGTTATAAAACGTCGTATGACATACGTGCGCTTTGAAAATTACAGCCTCTGCTTTCTTTTAGCCCTCGCCTACGGCTCGGGCAAGCAATATCGCCTCGGCTGTAATTTTCAACTTACCGCACTTATATCATAATGTACTATTATTTTGATACCCTACTCGATAGGTTTTGAGAAAAAAAAAATTAAAGACAATATGGCGCCAAAAATCGGCCTTTTTAATTTTTGTTTTCAATGTTGATATCATATACCTACCACACTGGGTATATCAAAATTGAAAAAAAAATGGGTATATGATATCAAGATTCGTCTCATAACTTTTTTTGTACGGCATACTTAAATTGCGATTTTCTCGAAACTTATAATTTCGATTAGTGAACTTCAAAAATTCGTAAAAAAATAACGGTAATGGTTAGAAGGTTGGTTCTTGGGTCTATAGTTCGGTACATTTATGTAGTTTTCAGCTCTGTAGATAACTCATTTCCGCCATAAGGTCCCTTTTGATTTGGACGACCACATATACAATGTGATAGGGGTGGGACTTCTAACCCGTTAAGGCTGAGTACTACATCTAATTTTATCGACAAAAAAAAATAATATGGGGGGTTGAACCCCCATATTATTTTTTTACCTGTTTGGCTTGTTACCTGCTTTTGTTATGATATGGTTAATGGTTAATGGTTCTTAATACTTGAATTTGTAATGTTATGGTGATGTTTTTGGTATCGTTAGAAAGAATAACTCAAATACTTTTAAGTGAGCGCAAATTATTAATAATTTTATGGGACATAGTTTTGAGTAATTCGTGAAAATATTGAAAAATAGCGATTTTTTCGGTCGAAATAATTCAGAAATGATTTTTTTTTCTCACCAAAACATTATCAAACATATGAAAAAAGTTATGAATTAGTTAGCCAAGGTTATTAGCTACCGTTTGTAGTTTTTTTTTGTTTCTATGACGCATACAACCTTTGATATCACATAAAGTATCAAGCGCGCCGTAGTACATTAAAAAAATATTAAAATAGCCATAATTTTTAGGGGGAGGGGGTTCAACCCCCTATATTATTTTTTTTTTGTCGATAAAATTAGATGTAGTACTCAGCCTTAACGGGTTAGAAGTCTCACCCCTATCACATGTATAAATACATACATACACTCGAAAAACATAAGCCTCCTTCTGGCGCAGTTGGGTAAAAAGTGAGTAAATACGAAAGTATAATGCAATAAAAACAAAAATTAATTATGTATTCTTACTCTTTACTCAATTTAGGAACTAACAAAATAACAAGACCAAATTTTTTAATTATTAATTGAACAGAGAATGATTATTACTTTTTTAATTTTAATGATTATTATCTACTATTACACCTAAGTTTTCACGGTGAGATTTTTACAGAATCGACCGGCTGGTACCTTGAAAAAATTACATAACCAGTAGTCAAAATTAAACACAAAAATTGTTCTAGCTGGGAATCTTACTTAGACCTAACTTCGTTTTGGATAAAAATAAATTCCTCCTCGTATTCCAGATGGTCAACCTACTTTCATACGGTTACATACTACTGTTTTTTGTAAATATCTTCTAAAATATGATTGCTGCAGTTATGTTCGCCATATTTATCCAAACTATGTTACGTTACCTGGCGATTAGTACTAAAACTTAGCTTAAACCTACTTTTTATAACGAGATAAACGCAATTGTATTTTAGGCATATTGCCGTCCGAGCGGCCAACTAAAATCGACTCTTACAAATTATTGAACCTACTTTCTAGTATTTTTTTCTGGTTTTAGCTGTAACAAATTAGTAACTAATTGTCCATACACATTAGCCTCTATTAATTTGATATTTATGGTGAGATACCTACCTACTCATAACCTGAGAACTAAATATTGCGTAACTTTTTGTTTATTTACGTTATGACGTTTTTAAATTTTGTAACAAATTGAACAAATTAAGACCTTTCTTTTGATGCATCATTCATCTATCTGTATTATATAGTTTCTGTGTAATCACGGGCGATGATTACGGCAAGTGGCGGTTCTAGCGGCCAACTATTCTTTGTCATAGCGTCTTAGTTTTTTTTGTAACAAATTCACGAAAAGGGGTGTGTAAAGTAACAAATTAGCACTAATTCCTGGCAAAGTTTCGTCAAATATTATGAGTTGGCCGCGCGGTTGAAATATACATCACCGAAATGCATGTCAGGAGCAAACTTCGTATGACCCACGGGAAGAAAAGACATAGGGAAACTTCGTAGTCTGCCTGTTAAAACTCGCCATGTTGCATAATGCACGACAAAGTTATTATTATTTAAACCAGCACAATACAATTATCTGCGTGACAAGCGCAATCTTTTTAGTTTCGAAAAAATAATGTGGCATTGAAATCATTACATTTGCTATTCCCAGTAGCAAAAGATTCAGGAATTACGTAAATACTAAACATTTTTTTCAATGGCTCTGCAGCAACACCATCCTGTCAAGAAATACAGTGGCCCGATTTGTTGAGAGCTATGTGGTAAAATCACGTCTTATTATATATGTCTTACGTTTTTTTTTTGCAATTTTCAGGTCAGTGTCAAGTTGTATCTTGATCAAAAAATGATTCGCGAAAAAAAATTACACATCATGTGCCCACGTCGTCTCTGCGCAAGTGTACAATCTCAAAAAAATACGAATACCTGTGCTGAATTTGTTGACTCAGGCATCTGTCTCACCGCCGAGCTGCTACTAGCTATGGCTATGTCCTCGCTCAAGAAACCAAAAGATTGCAGGCTGCGTGTCAGTAAAAGACAATAGTTGATCGCTAACTGCGCACACCGCGCCGACGAGTACTCGTCGGAGCTATCAAATAGAGAACTCGCTCAGCAACTCTCGCTTGGCGGCCAGAACTCTCGCTGAGAGACTCACTCTTGGTACATACACATACAAACGATACTAATCGCTCTCGTGGTCATCACGCACTCGCTTCTCGTTTTTAGTTGCTAGTTTTACCCTCGCTGGCGGCAGCTGCAACCAGACCGCGGTCAATCGAGATTTTGAGACGCATTTATAAGGCTAGCCGCATACGTCCGGTTTCCTGATCAGGAATTTAGATTCGGAGACTCTGAATGCACGTATTTCATAGAAAATCGTCTCTACGCGCAAACGCTCTTAAATATTTCCGTCCGGAAAATATAAGAACGTATACGCTTAGAGACGATTTTGTACAACATGGGTTAGCAATATCCTTCAAAATGATTGTGTGATCGACAGTGTGTTACGTAACAACAGTGCGGGAAGCACCCGGTCATGTCGTCTTGTTCATTTAAGTTGTCAGTCGTATGAGGCGGCCGACCGGCGAATTGATGAAGTGCGTCAATCTGTTCAACAACAAGTTCCCTGGCACATACATATACATCGTTATAGATCACTGCACAGTGAAGTTGCAATGATCTATTGAAAGTAATCGATTACATCTGGAATAATATCCAATTGAGAGGGGTTCACAAAACAACAAATAAACACAACGGTCGGTTCGACAGTATTTTAATTTAAAATTTCAAAAAGCAAATACAATAATCTCCGCATGACTCGTCTCATAAAGCTTTACACGTAAAGTAGTTATCTTTAATAGTACATAATAATAAATATAACAAACAGTGAAGTACAGAGCGCGCGTGCGTGAGAGGCGCTCGCCTACTTGTCCTTGTCGCTGTCCGCCTTCCTGCCGAGCGGCACGGCCGCCCGCACCCTGCAACACACACACGTTATGCACCCACAGCGCACCTACACACGTA
The DNA here is from genome assembly GCA_963855955.1 of Luperina nickerlii. Taxonomy (NCBI): domain Eukaryota; kingdom Metazoa; phylum Arthropoda; class Insecta; order Lepidoptera; family Noctuidae; genus Luperina; species Luperina nickerlii. The sequence continues at coordinate 23,919,035 of OY979670.1, forward strand.
CACGTGCTACTGCATCATGGATAGCCAGGGGAATAATTGCTAAGCAAATTGACTAGGTACCAACTTAATTGTCCATATATTCAAAACACTTCTGTCAATATTTGACAGTCCAATGGCAATACCACCACCTGTACCAATCTGCTAAACAATTAATTTCCCTTACTGTATTATACATTACATACACCTGTCATCCATCATACACATACTTCTGCGTCATAAGTAGAGCATGCCTGCAACATTAGTGTGCTGCCTGATCTGATAGCAATCGCGCATGCTTTACAAAAAGCCTGCGTATCTCAGGCAAATATAATTTGTATTTAATGTATTATTCCAAGGTTGATATCGATAGCTGTTATTATAACACATTTATTTTTGTGTTCTTAAGTGGATTTAGACGGCGCGGCGCTTACAGAATTGAGGTGTGATCGGCTGTACGAACATTACACGTGAGGTGTAGGAATGTGTTGTAGCAATGTAAGAAGGAATTACAGGATGCTTACATATCGAGCTTTAGAAAGATCTGAGAGGCTTGAACTAGCATGCCGATGAATATGTTTCCACTCTTTCAGTAAATAGTTGAAGCGTAAACAGATTTATTTAAAACTAGCTTCTGCCCGCGACTTCGTCCGCGTGAAATTTCTTGTTACTCCGACCCACCCCGTAGCATAGCATCGCCTGCCCGCGCTATTACTTCGTTTTTGCTTGGCGTTCTTTCTGACTTTCTTTCCTTTTGCTCGGCTCCTTAAGGTCATAGCGTGATGTTATATAGCCTATAGCCTTCCTCAAGAATTGGGCTATCAAATGCAAAAAGATTTTTTCAAATCCGACTGGTAGTTCCAAAGATTAGCGCGTTCAACCAAACAAACAAACAAACAAACAAACTCTTCAGCTTTATAATATTAGTATAGACTAGGCTTTCATTAACATTTCAAAAACAAGTCCTGATTCATAAGTATGAAGTTAGAGATAACTTGTTCACAGCCAGCCCCTCGACATTGACTCTACATGTAAATATCATTTTACGTAACGCAAGCTTTCGAGGAGACATGCAAATCATACATACAATGGTCCCCTTTCCACGTTTATTATTTAGATCCTTACATGACAAAAGTATAACTGAATGTAAATCTGTATCATGGTAGTCTATCTCACTATCTACTCTACTTCACTCGAATTTATGATTTTAGGAGTTTTAATACTTTATATACAAATATAATTTAATTTACAAATTACAAATCAGGGATAAATCGGTAAACTGGAGGAATTACAGAACTGAATTTGGCGTCCTAGTCCTAGCTAGGTGACATAGTGTATTACGGTCCGACAGCAGTCCCTGCGGGTCCTTGCGTCACTCACTAACATAGTGTATTACGGTCCGCCAGCAGTCCCTGCGGGTGCTTGCGTCACTCACAACACTAGGAATGGCGTTCATTTTGACAGTTCAACAACACTCATTGCGTTATTTACGTTGTTGAGCTGACACATTTTTCGAACATATGAACCAATGGGTTAGCAATATCCTTCAAAATGATTCAGATTGTGAGTTACGCGATGAGGGTGCTGCTACCCACAATGAGTACAGACATAATAAGATGGATGCCCCAGCAGTAGCAGGTGCCACGACTCACTTGGCGGAGATCTCGTTGATCTTGCCGCGCGCGAGCTCGAGGTTAGCGTCCACTTGCGTCTTGTTCATCTCGTACGCCTTCGGCAGAGTGAACAGCGCTATCCACCCTGCAAAAATTACACAATACACGCTATTACTTACAAATATACTGAAAAAATATTATAAACTAGTACTGTGGTTAGTGCACAACACATGGTTCAAATTCGCTTAACACTTCTCTATCGTCGATAGAGATCTGCTTGCTGACAACTGTTGAGAGCATGGCAGCCCCTCACCTCTGTTTACGTCTAATCGGGCTATTGTTATCGTCTCCGAATCAAGACTCTCCCGACAGCTGCATAGCAAGTGATTGAGACTGTATTAAATTCAATTTAATCGCTGACTCTGTTTCATCATCGTAATATTTCAAGCGCATTTATGTAGTACCTACTATGAGCAGCATTAGTTTTACTATTAAAGGACGTGTGACTACAACCTGCGTCCGGTCGGTCAGCACTGTTTACGATTGGTCACGTGAGTACGACTGGTCATATTCTGTTTCCTAGTAATATGTATGAGTATGACACCAATTAAACATAAATATTTGTATTACTTTGTTCGATTCTTAGGTCGAGTAGTGTTAAGGAAGGATTTCCACCAGCAAATAGCAATATAAAAAGTATATAATTTATTCCCATTGTGATTGTTATTTTTATTGTACTAACATAGTGTAAGATATCTGTTATACTAACCATTCACATTTGCTATTTTATTGTTTGGTACCTACTAACATAGTTTATAAGATTTCCAATATTAACCTCTCTATGGACTTATTTGTCTAAAAATAAACAATTTTTATTTTATTTATAGCGACCCAAAATCTGTTACCATGTTAATCTGTTAATGGCAACAAGGCTAGCCCCCGTATTGATAGGAGCCCAGAGGGTTTTTGAGCACGCGTTTGCAGGGCGAAAAGTTGATAGCTGAGTAGGTGCGGTGTGGAGAGAACACTGAAAATATATTTGAAGTTTCATATATATAGGAGTCCCGTCAGGAGTCCACTTTCAGATTTCAAAAAAGGGCCAATAATAAAGTGATTTTCAGAGCCGTTGATTCTCATATGATCGTGTGCGGCCTAACCTGAATATTTGTTAAAATGTGTAACTTTTCAAATATATTTTCAGTGTTCTCTCCTCATGCCGCGCCTACTCAGCTATCTACTTTTCTCCCTGCATATGCTTGCTCAAAAACCCTCTGGGCTAGCCCTACCTTACAACAAAATATGTGTGTAGTATAACTTCAGGCTACTGACTACTGCTTCAGGTAGTACAGCCCAGGCGCGAGGCGTGGTGTTGTTTCTACTTCGCGCAGCTCTAACAATTTTTATGAAAATCAGTCCGTCGTGCGCTGTTGTTACTTCAGATAAATGTCAAGATGTTTAACAGTCGACTGGAGCCGAGACGGTTGCCCAATCAACCGTTAAACGTTAACACGCTATGAATCCGAGAGTGACTAAGGTAGTCTCACTTTTTACTAGATGTTCAAAGAAAACCAATATAATTAGTTGATGATAAGCAATTCTAATTTGGAGTTGATTAGATTTTTTTTTCATTGAATTAGTATTTAATTATTATGAGTATATCGCGATACTAGATAAATATTTAACAACGATGAGCCTTCTCCTTCGTGTCTTTCGACTGAATCGTTTTGAACCCATCGCGGTGCCCGTGCTTTGCGTCAGTTCGTCTCACAGGAGTTAAGAAAAGAAGGGCAGTGAGTGACCGATACGAAGATTTCCTACTGCCCACAACATGTCAACCATTAAATCAAGAGTGAAAGAACAATCTCATTTCATTTCTGGGTCAGCTAGGTCTATCCTAATCCCCATCCATGGCTGTCCACCTGGCGCTATCGAGGGTATAGAGGACCCATCCATATGGGGTGTAAAAAGACGAAGCCGAGAGTAACTTGTGCTCCCCGTCAGTGTGTTTTTTTTTTGTGCTGGAGCATAGGTCCCCGCCTCCCCGGGAACCAAGTGGTTACATTGCAAGTCAAAGATAAATGTTATAAAAAGTGGTGGTGGTGGTTACAAAAGTGGTTGTTGTTTAATTTTTGTTGTTTAATTTGATTTGTATTCATTTTATTTCATTTGAATTTTATCTGATTTTATACGTGTGCTAATAATGGATGTTATTTACCTGAAATGAATAAATAAATTTATTTATTATAACTTAACTTACCCCTACATTTCAACGCAACATTGCCCGCTGCCGAAAACAGCGTATTTTTCACACCAAAAATAAAAGCCAATATTCCAGCAATTTTTCAACAATATTTGAATTTGATGTACAGAATGCGTAGGTAACGGCCATGTGATGGGTCTTTTTATACTCGATAGTAATTTACAAAGATGTCGGTGTGTACTGACCGAGTATGATGAGCGTGATGCCGTTGAAGCAGGCGCCGACGTACGTCAGGCACCACAGCAGCACGCCGAACTTCAGCGAGTCCACCAGGTCCTCCACCAGGAACAGCCTGCAACACCACGCGCGCGGTTCATGCCAAGGATATGTCGATAGATGAACACCTAAGGGATGTAGTTGGCAAATATGGACAGATAGATATATATATTTACCAGAAATGACAGGGCCAAGAAATGAGTGCAATTCTGCGCGGAGAATTCCCTAACGAATAACGTAATCAGTGTCCATAAGAACACCTGCTTTAAAAACCACCCGAGGAGACTGTATACGTGGATAATGCCAGGTGACCGAGCACGTAATCAAATAAACTACAACGCTGTCGACAAAAGATGGAGATCGTGCATAACCTCCACTAAAACATATCCTGGAGCGGATTGTGAGAGCGACCACAAACTCTTGGTGACAGAGATGTGACTCAAACTGAAAAGATGCCAGCGGGTAGTTCAACCGACACAGAGACCTGAAGCTGGAGAACTAAAGGCCTTCAGTAAGTGCTTCAAGACCAAATTAGTCAACTTTGCCATTCACAGTCATGACGACACCGACGACAACTGGAACATAGTGAAAAATCTTATCCTCTAAGCACGCAAAGAGAGCCAGAGCAAGGGAGTCGATGCTCCGAGAAAGATATGGATAACTGAAGAAACATGGAAGGCTATCAAAGGCAATGCTGAATCTGCGCTTGCAGACTACCGGGAAATTTCGGCAATGGTTCAACGTCTGTGGCGCAGGGACTATAATACTACCTGATTGAACAGTATGTCAGGACATAGCAAATCATGCGCAAAAATTTCAGACAAGGGATCTCTTCCGGAAAATTAAGAGTATTACTGGAGAATTTAAGCCGAAAACTTGGGCCATAGAAAATGAGGAGGGAAGACTGTTGACCGAAATAGATCAAGTTACAGAAAGATAGAGATCATACTGTGAAAGCCTTTACGCCGAGATTCTGCAGCAGGAGCTCCAAGTACCTCGATTGTAGACAAGTAATGCATAGAACCCGATATCCTCGAATCTGAAATCCGAAGTGCACTGCACAAACTCAAATCAAACAGATCAGCCGGTTGAGACAAAATTTTTGCAGAAGAGCTTAAGCACCTAGGGCAGGGGTGGCGAACCTTTATGGATCAACGTGCCATTTTTTGTAAAGAAATGTTTGATGAGGTCATAGATGTGGCATTTTTTTTGTGATTACAGGGAAAATTATAAAACAATACTATCGATTCCGCGCTTCCCGCCTGCTGCTCCTTACACCGCGCCTACTCACTCCGTAAAGTAGGCTCAAACGCGTTCGTTTGTTAAATTTCAGTGTATTACGTAGGTACTTTTTCGATCGAAGGCGTGCGCAAAATAATTTGTCGCGTGCCATCAATGGCACGCGTGCCACTGGTTCGCCATCCCTGACCTAGGGGATCTAGGGGGAAGATAATGTGTGAACTATGCAATCAAGTCTGGAAAACAGGCAGGTGGTGTACTAACTGGAAAGAGTCCCTACTAATTCCTCTGCATAAGAAAGGTTTAACTAGAACGTGCGGGAACTACCGGACAGTCGCACTTATATCTCATGCTAGCAAGATAATGCTTCACGTAATCAACGGACGACTGCAAACGTACCTTCAGTGGCAGATACCCAGTGAACAGGCGGCTTTTGTGAAAGGTCGAAGCACAAAAGAACAGATTGTGAATGTGAGGCCAATGATTGAGAAAAGCCAAGAGTTCAACATACCGATATTAATGTGTTTCATCGATTACTCGAAGGCGTTTGATTGCGTCAGATGGGATTGCCTGTGGACCATATTAGAAGAGATGGGCGAACCTCAACACCTCGTCTCGTTGATCGCTAATCTGTGCCAAGACGGGGTATCCATGGTAAGGGTTAATGACGTCATCTCAGGCCCTTTCAAGCCAGAAAAGGGGGTAAGACAGGGATGTATTATTTCTCCTATTCTCTTTAATATAATATATATGGTGAATACATAATGAGGAAAGCCTTAGAAGAATGGGAGGGAGGCGACTCTGTCGGGGTATAAAGATCAGCAATCTGAGATATGCGGATGACACTACACTCTTTGCATCTTCAGAAAAGGAGCTAGCTGATCTGTATCGCAGAGTAAAATACGAGAGTGGACTGGTTGAACTCACTATCAATAAGTCGAAGACAAAAGTCATGCTCATCGACAGAACCGGTCAACTCTCCAGAACGGGAGAACTCTCGGATCTAGAATTTGTCAGCGAGTTTATATACCTCGGATCGCTACTTACTGACCAGGGAGGAAGCGAAATGGAGATCAAGAGAAGGACTCAAGTGGCCAAAGCTGCGCTTCTCCAATGTCACTAAGATGAGATTAGTCCGGACACTGGTATTCTCGATATTTCTTTGCGGATCGGAGTCGTGGACGATTCGGGCAATAGAACGAAAAAAATAGAAGCTTTTGAGATGTGGTATTAGCGAAGAATGCTCCGCATACCATGGACCGCCAAGAGAACGAACATATCTATCCTTGATCAGCTTCGCATAAATAATAGACTATTCGCGATCTCTTACCCAAGGATTCTCGGTTACTTTGGTCACATTGTACGTCGGGAACCAGATAATCTAGAAAAGTTGGTGGTGATGGGCAAGGTAGATGGAAAAAGACATCGCGGACGGTCACCTAACCGCTGGTCAGAGCAAGTAACCGCCCTCACTGGACTCTCTGTTGCGACCGCCCTAAGTGAAGCTGAGAGCCGAACGAAGTGGAAGGATATCGTGCATAAAGCCACGAAAGCCTTTCAGGGACACGACCTTCAGTAGATAATGAAGTACGTGACCAAGAAGAGATATGCAGGGTTATGTGTATACAGGGTTATATGTATACAGGGGTATATGTATACAGGGTTATGTGTATACATGGTTGCGTATACAGGATTATGTGTATACAGGGTTATGCGTATACAGGGGTATGTGTATACAGGGCTATGTGTATACAGGATTATGTATGTGTATACAGGGTTATATGCATAATACAGGGTATTATAATAAGTTTTATAGATATTTTAAGAATCGATATAGTATAACGTTTAGATTAGAAATATTATTAGTTATTAAAAGTTAGAACTATTAACTATAATACAACACATATAAACGCCGGGACGCGGATGTCCCAGTGCTGTATGCATGTGTGTCCATGTGTGTGACGTACCTGCGCAGCTCGGCGAGCCCAGCGTTGAGGTGCGCGGTGGCGGCGGCCGCGAGCGACTGCGCGCGCTCCGCCGGCACGCTGATGTCTTTCTCCAACAACCATCTGGAACACAAGCACGCGTACTGACAAACACAATCACTCTTGCAACTGATACCAAATGTTACTAGCTTGATGCTGCACGTTACTCACATACTGAGAGCGCCCTTGTAACAAGTTCTTTTTTAAGTCTAGAAAATTAAAAAAAATCTGCACTGCTTAAAAGTTTATTTTTACCTAACACCAACGTAAAAATTATTTAAAAAAATATGCATTTCTGGATCATCCTGTACAGTGATAGTGACATTAGCTGTCATCGGCATAGTCCTAATAGAACGCGAATGCGCGATCATCGTAGGTTCGTGCGGATTTTACTCGTACGAATGCGCGATCAAACATATTGAACTCGAATAGGTGTCCTAACTCACAATCACAAACAAACAAAACAATGTTTGAAAAATATAAATCTATAAAATAGGTCATCCAAATATTTCCCGACAGCAAAAATTGAGCGTCTCTGACGTCCATGGTCGTTGGTACCAACCGTGCCAGTGCCAAACTAGGTACTCCACGGTCGCTCGCGTCGTGAATTCGCGCGATGATCATGTATTCGCGTTCTATTAGGACACCCAGTTTATGGCTATCGCGCGAACACGCGATGGTCGCGTCGCTTACTCGCGCGATGATCGCGCATTTGCGTTTTATTAGGAAGATGACATCGGGAGCACCAATTTATATAGTCAATATCGTAATCGTAATTGCTTTACCATGGTCGCGTCGCTTACTCGCGCGATGATCGCGCATTTGCGTTTTATTAGGAAGATGACATCGGGAGCACCAATTTATATAGTCAATATCGTAATCGTAATTGCTTTACCACCCTAAGGTTGAATACCACTTCACATATGCAAGTTGAGTTCGACCGAATTTGTTCTTGGTTTTCGCCAATTGTCGGTTTTCGGCCGATTTTATATTATTATTTTCGGCAGTGGCCGAAAAATATTAAGTTCCGGCAAATTAATATTAAATGTTTTTTTAGAGTTATTCCATCGTTATAATATTGTAAAGGCAAAAGATTGCTAGTTTGTGTTTATATGTAACAAACATATAAACACACAAACTCGCAAACTTTCACGCTCAAACGGCTAGACCAATTTTGATAAAAAATTGTATGGAGGTAGATGACATTTCCCTGGATTAACATATAGGCTACTTTTTATCCTGATATTCCCACGGGATCGACATTTACGCGGGTGGAACCGCGGGGCGCAACTAGTACTTAATAAATAATAGCACAAATTCTATAAATAACAAAAAAATAATTTATTCTTTGAGAAAACTATAAAGTTAATTTACGTATGATTTAAGTTTAAACGGTTTAATTCATTTATTTTTTCCTTGTACCTATATATTTTACTTTTCCTAGTCAAAAACCTAACGAAAAAACTAAAGCAAAAATCATTTGTATTTATTTGTAAGTATAAGGATTCCGGCCGAAAAAAAATCAATTTCGTTCAGACTCTACCTACTTACAGTCAAAAAACGTCAACCAATAAAACAAAACATCTCAATCTTAGTGCAGTTTCAATTTACTGGAAGTCTTTGTCAAAAGTGGTCGAGAGGTCGAATAAACAACAATAAAATGAATACTTTCGAAAATAATAAATCGCTCCCATTTTCTACGCATGTCAGCCCTCACCAAGTCTGGCAGCCGCGTGACATTCCCTGAAGGTTTCCCTGAAGGGATTTCCCTCGAGAGTTGATATAAAGTGCCCCGTTCGCCGTTAAGGGGCTTACATGACCTAAAGCGCGGTCACCGTCGTCGGACTGCATAGAAAAGAAAGAGAAGCGCGATGACACAACGCTGGTAATTTATTGCAAAATATGAAGCAATATTATTTAATCACAAAAAATCTATTGTTTGGACTAAAAAATTAAAACACTAGTGTTTTAGTATGTTGCTTGTAGAATAATCCGACAAAAAATCAGAATGATTGCATGTATATTAGTAGGTATAGTTTTTATTGTAAAGAGAAAGTTTTTAGAGGTATCTCCATGATTTTTTTTATCGTATCCAATAAGTTGTATTATGTTTTCAACACACTATCTACTTAGCATATATTCCTGAAGAATATCATATATTTTTCTGATTTTGTTTAAGTACTGCAGTCGAGTCGATCATATACTTTTATTGTTTCTAAAACTTGCGTTTTCTGCGTTTAGGTCCCCATTCTAGTCCGACAGGAATGTCCTTCCATTTCATCGAGCACCATACCAATTTTTAACACATCGTTCTGACATTTTGCTAAGAAAGATAGTCAGTAGACTTTTGTAGAAAGATAAAATATTTTACGAGGTATTATAGTTTTTCTTTTACGTATGTAGGTTATCTGTGCTGGCTCTATCTATAATATTTGATTTGTACTTTCTAAACCTACGGGCTACGTTGGACTGATTACGAACAATGGTAACAAAATGAAAGTGTCACTCATCGTCTGCAAAAAATAAGTAGGTACGAGTATGTCCTCAACAATTTATGTAAAAAGTATGACAATCAAGTTTCTAATTTGTGCTAAAATATTTACCTACTCAGCGTTATAATTACTTAGATATCGTCGGCCATTCAAGTAAGTGCTGTAAAGATACACTTGTCGTCTAATAACCTTATACATATACTTAGAAACATTACAATTTAGATACGTAGGTAGGACTATAGGAGGTACCTTTAATTACTGGTTCTAATTTTCTAAACAAGTTAATCTAATAATGATTAGAACCTGGATTACAATGAGGAATAAGTGCCTACGTTTTGGACGAACTTAGATCAGTGGGAAAGTTTACGCAAGTTCTACTAACATTTGAATAAACACTACAAGCGCGCTGATTACACTCATAAACCTAATAGGAATGTGTGTCCGTAAATTGACCATTGCCCCTCGTGTACGTGAGAAGGCTTACATTCGTCAGGAATACATCAATGAAAGCGTAACTTACGCCAATATGTTGGTAGGTCCGTGGGATACGAAATGTTGGTCGTTTGACAAGATGAAGAAGTGATAAATCAACGTTCGCGTTACTATGTGATTGGAAAGAGTCGACGTTTAAGTGAGTAGGAATATTACAGATGCTGACCAAACAGACACTTTAATACGCGTGTATTGATAAGATATTACATTGTTGATGATTGAGTAACTCACGACGTCCACGTGTTTGAAGACCCCCCCCCCCCCCGCTGTAGTTGCGTTGCTAACACACTATCAGTAGTATTGGCTTTTATTTTGACGGTTCATCAGCATTCATTTCGTTATTTACGTTGTTGAGCAGACACGTTTTTCGAACATAATTGTGGAGCAATGGATTACCTATATCCTTCAGAATGATTCTGGGTATCTTATTTTTATTCATTAAATCCATTGAATGCTTAGCATGGATCTTCTTGACTCTAGAAAACATTGGCATTGGACATTTCTTATGGTGGTAATTTGAGATGCGGCAGGGGCAGCTAGGTACTAAATAAGCACTGCAGCTACAGGAAAACGTTTTAGCAATCATACGATAAAACGTGAGAATGTACGTAATGTATGTAATCTAGCCGACTGTATTACTGCTTGGCCATTACTAAAAGTTAAGAAATTGTCTCTCCCTCCAGAGACGTCATCTTAAATCACCACCCTGTATTGAGCGTCTGAAGCAAATGGTATGGGTTATCGCATTGGCGTGACAATGAGCGATCGTCGATGAGCAGTGAGAGAGAATATATAGGTAGGTCATCATCTGCCTGCGTTTTGCCAACTATGTTGGGGTCGGCTTCCTGTCAAACCGGATGCAGCTGAATACCAGTATTTTACATGGAACGACTGCCTATCTGACCTCCACAACCCAATAACTGGGTAATACGATACCCCTTGATAAGACTGGTTGTCAGACTTTCAGGCTTCTGACTACCCGTAACGACTGTCAAAGATCCACGAATGACAGCCGGGACCCAACGGCTGAACGTGCTTTCCGAGGCACGGGGGGTCACGGTATGTAAAGATGGTCACCCATCCACAGACCAACCGCGGGAAGTGTAGCTTAACCTGATCTATCGACCTGTGCGGCTGTTATTAATTAGCCACAGGCCCCTAGGTAGGTACTAACTTGAATGGGTGTCCATCATTTGTCTTCTGCACGGCCTGCAGCACGTTCTTGTAGATGCGGAAGGCCACGGCGGCCGACAGCGCCAGCAGCGAGGCGTAGGCCAGCACCGACACCACGGAGCAGCACGCCAGCGCCACCAGCAGCGCCAGCCCCGCGCCCAGCGCCAGGCCGCTCGGGGCCGCCGCCCGCCAGTAGATCAGCGACTCCACTGCACACACCAAAACAATCAATACCAACACTTACTGCGCCACCGCCACCGAGCTAGCGGTGTTGACTGTGGGAAATAGGTTCACACAATGAACTTGACATAATAAAATACATTTTTTATTGAAAAAAAAACACTGTTAAAACTCTCAGGATAACCCACTCCAGTTCTTCCAACGATAACTTAACGTTACGCACAACGAGCATCGCAAGTTCTTGTTTTTTCGCGGTGAAAGTTCTGACTATAAAACTGGATCCGTCGATGATCTCAAAGTTTTGATTAAAATAATGTTAAGATTAGCGGTGAACATAGAGTCAGCCCAGACTTGCGAGATGCGAACCGGTTATTTCAAACCTTCCAAACTTTCTCAATGAGGCTTCGTTCAAACAACCGTATGTGTTATGGAGCGGGTGAGTCCAATGGCGCTAAGAATGTACAGTCGCCGTCAGATATATTGTAGCAGACAAGGTGACCAAATACTTCTGAACAATTCAAAATGTCAATAAGTTCCATACACTACAAGTTACCATTAATATCTGAACATTCATTACTTCATTAATATCTGAGCAAATGCTTGTCAATAATTTCTATACACACAACTAACCAAAAATATCTGAACACTTACAACGTAAAGTGTATCTAAGCAGACAAACATTGAGCTTACCTAATTCGTTGCTGCGTGATATAAAGGACGAACCAAAAACGACTATCGACTTGACTATCTGTGGTTAGTCCAGTCAGTCCAGTAGATACACTTGACGTTGTAAGTGTTCAGATATTTTTGGTTAGTTGTGTGTATAGAAATTATTGACAAGCATCTGCTCAGATATTAATGAAGTAATGAATGTTCAGATATTAATGGTAACTTGTAGTGTATAGAACTTATTGACATTTTAAATTGTTCAGAAGTATTTGGTCACCTTGTCTGCTACAATATATCTGACGGCGACTGTACCGTTATTCAGTTTCGGCTGTCGTCCTATCTATCGGACCGTGAACTCGGCATTAAACTCTCGGAAATAAATTACACTGTTAATCATTCCCGCATAACATAATACTTTCCGATAGCTTTGTTTTGTTGACTTTACTGAATTTAAGTTGAAATATAGCACCAAATGATAAGATTATCGACGCGAGAAATCTTTTAAAAGATGAAAGAAATCTTATATTATGATCGGAAACAGACACCGTACCGTACGGCTCGCGACTTGCCTCCTGCTGCCTACGTTACATAAGGCTTCCGCTCCACGTCCACACGGGGCCGGGCGATGCACCCGCGGCGCACCGGGGCCCGGGGCACCGGGAGCAGGGGCGCAGGAGGCGCACTGACACGTCACACACACGTCCAGGCGGTAGGCGCGCGGGCCAGCGAGGTTTAGTACCTGGTCCTCGGGGCGGCAGGGGCTCGTACTGCGCGTTGTGTCGCGGCGAGTGCTTGGGGCGCGCCATGGCAGCGGAGTGAGCGTCCGGCATGCGCGCAGCCTGCCGCGCACATGGCGGGCGCCACGCGGCCCTGCCTTTCACACACGTCATCGTGACGCTGACCCGCGGCGAACACCGCAGCGCCCGCGCAACACCGCTGCCACGCGACACATCCCGACCGCTCCATACATTGTCAGAATTGTCACATTACACGCAATACTCCAAGTCTTTATTAAACGCCTATCATGGCTAGCCAACACCCTAATTACGTAGCACATTCATTCATATCGAAACTTTAATTTTGTTGTTAGCCACGTAATTGCTTATCCAACAAGAACTTTTGACAAGAACTCCAAGCAAAACATCGTAAACATTACAAAGGTTGAAACTACCAGGCCACTCAGAAAGTACTGCGAAAAAAATTTTTATGTATGAGAGACCGGCCAGTTATAATCTACTTTAAAATATGAATATTTGTAAATAAAAATAGATACGTTTCAATTCAAAAATTTCCCTCCACATTGTTTGCAAGCTAATTTAAATTATCGTGTCTCATTAAAAAATGGATCTGCGCCGGGTACATTTTCACGCTATGATTTTTTATGATTTCAAGTGTCGCCTGAAACCGGACGAATCGTACGATAGACTTCAAATGACATTCATGGATGAAGGCCCTTATAATAAGGCAACCGTGTATGGTTGGTATAACGAATTCCAGCGCGGTCGACTAACTTTGGGGGATGAAGAAAGAAGTGGTCACCCTTCGACGGCTGTTACGGAAGAAAACGTGCTAGCAGTGAAAAATTTAATCCAAGACTGATGCTCAGAAGCAGGCCCGGGTGGAATGGTGCCGTAATATACCTAAGTAATATGATAAACAAATTTGAAGCAGGCTCGTCTTGGCGTGTTTACGACATCATTACAGGTGATGAGACTTGAATTTATCAATACGATTCAGAATCGAAGCGCCAGTCGACGGTTTGTGTGTTCAAAACGAATCAACGCCTACCAAAGTGAAGCGATCTAGAAGCGGGGGGAAAATTTTGATCGCGAGCTTTTTCAATTTGTCTGGCTACTTGGTGTCAATTTTTATGCGGCACCAAAGAAGTATCAACGCTGATTGGTATACTACCAAGTGGAGCAGAAGTTTTCTCTGTTGTGAGGAACAAGCGACCAAACACAGGGCTCCGCGGCCTACTGCTCCACCACGACAACCCGCCTTCGCACACCGCGCTCAAAACGAGGGACTTCCTGGACAGCACACCGGTCAAACTCCTGGTTCACCCACCTTACAGCCCTGACCTAGCATCGTGTGACTTCTTTTTATTCCCGAAAATAAAAAATCTGCTCAAAGGGATACAATTTTCGTCGCCGGAAGAGGCGCTGGTCAGCGTTCGAGAAGGCTGTAAACAAGGTGTCTGCAGCGGACTGGAAAAAGTGTTTCGAAAACTGGTTCAGACGCATGAAAATTTGATAGAGGCTAGTGTACTCTCACTTTGAAAAGATTTAATAAAAAAAATATTCATCTATATTTTTATTTTCGCATAACTTTCTGAGTGTCCCACGTATCTAACTGTTGCATTAATATTAAAGCTCAAATAGACCTTGACGTTGTGTGACGTGTAAATGACATTCAAAGGAGACAAATGTCCCGCAAAACGTTTCGCTACAGATGTCGGTCGAAGACGAGCGACATCGGACGACTTCGCTCGACGCCTTTAGCGACACGTTTCGCGGGTGTGTAACTTAGAGAATGCGTGATTTTAGGGTGGTAAAAAAATTGCGAGGTCGACAGGACACGGTTCATTGCCTGTGAACGAAATTGCAACGCAGAACAGATCACTCTCAGACGAAAATTATTATCCTAAATTAACTTCAGGTTGAAGAACCAGACGTCCAAACAATATTGATCGATGGATCGCTTTAATCGAACCTTGTGTGAGTCATGCTACTATATCGGGAACTTGCCAGCCGTAGATATCATTTCAATTTATTTATGAAGTAATTATGAGGCAGCGTCTAATAATATCTGGTGCCTTCACAAAAGGAGTGGGCAGGCACATTCTAGAAACGCCTGTGATGACGAATGTGAGCATAGAAACATCTTGGCCTAGGGAGAGCTTGAACCAGCCGGGGGTTGCGGAAAGATCGTTACGTTCCCGCGACCCCCGGCGTAGGTAGGTGTGAGATGGGACACCGGGGTGGTTTTTAGTCAGTAAGAGTCTGACAGAACCCTCCGTCCGCCCCAGGGCGGAGGACATCCATGAGGACTTTCCACCCCGGAACAAAAAAAAAGGGTGAGCTTGGACAACGGACAACAACAATTAGCGCACAACTTCACAGTACGTCGGTCTGTGCCTACTGCCTACACTTGACTTGAGTGAGACACGGACAAGAGAAGTTGATTGTCACGCTTGCAAGGTTGAGTTTTTTTAACTGGGATCAACTTTCCAAACGTTCGGAGGAAAGATTTGTTACGTATTACAAATTATTTCAAAAGCATTACAATAATTTAGCTATAGGATTTTGTAAAATTATTTTCGTCAGCCTAAAATCGCATCTCAAGTGTTCCATAATCCGATCGGTGTCGTGTTCGGGATTGTCCGAAAGGGTTACCGCTGGCCCGGAACATAAAGAGCGAAGGAAGGAACACGGGTGGGTTTTAGTCAGTAAGAGTCTGACACTCCCTTCCGCTCCACCTAGAGCGGGAGGAGTCATTTGATGATTTCCCATCCTGAAAAAAAAAAAGTGTTCCATATTCGCCAGATATAGCAACAAAAAAAATATCGTGCTGAGCATGTTAGCCTGGCAGGATGCTCTTGCAGTCTCGCATTTCAAAACGTCACCTTTTCATGTCGAACAGTTGCTTCGTAGCTGCCCAAGATCACTTGGGCAATGAGCTATTTGATAGTCTGTATCAACAGACTATCAAATAACTCATTGTCTTCAATTCGTGATCAATTAGAAAGTTCAAAATGTTACTTCCTAAGAACGATTGAGAAATAAATTCGATTCAGTGGCATGAACGAATGGATCCAAATAAACACGATCCTCTCTTGAACGAAACTTACAACGAAGGAAACAGACGGCAACGAGGTTAGGTAGGTATAAATATAGGAGAGTAGGTATTTAAAATATAAAACAATGTAAATCAATGCCCAACGCGCCGGAAACAAAAACAAACTCCGCCTCTGTTATTTACTGCCGTAAATACTCGTAGACAACTATAATTGTGACTTGAAGCATGTTTGTAATACATACAAAATGCTGGTGCATGCGGCACACTCGACTTAACAGTCTACAGTATAGCAGCACCAAACGAGTTTGTACACCACGTGAGCGTTGAAACTGAAAGTCGGTGCGTATGTGGAAAGGCTTTCATTATCAGTGTGCGCCGGCGCACGGGACGCGGCGACGACTGCGCGCGACTTCGCGCCACAACAAAGTCGCAGGCGCTAGCGCAGCCGCTTACTGCACGCACTTGGCACCGAGCGGCGCCGACACACGGTCAATGCCATCCAGCCTTAATTGCCTTATCAAGCTGAATCTACTGCTGATGTTTCTATGACGAAGATTCTTATATCTTTTTCGATATCAATGTACTACAAGTGACTTCGATAGACATCTTTGTAATAATGTAGCATCGCTCAGTTTTTTAAAGTTATGGAGAATAATAATTAATTTTAATTTTAATCTGTGCGAAAATGATAACAATTTCAGACAATTCCCATTATTTGTAACTTAATATAACTATCTGTACTATGAGTTATTACCTATAAAGTATGTAATCAAACCACTGCTATGTGACTTGTAACTGGAACCTTGTGAAAATCTGTTGTTCTAAGGTTGAGGAAGACTATCCGCTCGTAATACAGTTTTATACTAGTACGAGGGGATAGGGCGAATCAGACTATAGACAACCAAACCATCTTTTCATTGTATGTACCATTTCACATCCAACGATCTATTTGTGTTTATTATTAAGTTACTCTGTATGCTTGTCTCAAATTTGTGAATAAATATTATTATTATTATTTGTTGGTATACATTTTTGTATCTCAGCATTGATTTGCCGGTTTTATAGGATAACACGGGCCTAAGCCAAGTGTATTATTATAGATTCATCGAGTTACACCACTCTAATTCGGAAGATTTATTCTTCGGCTCATTACACTGATGACACACAACAATGATTGCCGTCATCAGTCTCCGACGAAAAAAATATTCGTGAAAGTACCCCGACTATGATGACATGATTTTCATACATTTGAGCAGATTTTTGCACTTTTCTGATCTTCGTCTACACAATGAACAGACGAGGTTCAACGCTAAGAGCATTATGAATGTACTCTAGCTCTACCTTAACCCCAATCAAAAACTCAACTTTTTTTTGCTTCAAAATTTTGTATGTTTACCGTAATTTCTTTATGGTAACTTACAGTAGAAAACCCATCAAACGCACAGCTGTTTGGTGAGAGGAATTTTGGAAAACAGACACGATATTCTGCAATAATACCAAACAACTACTGACAGTGACAGTTCTGTTTTTGACACTAATAGAGGTTTTATTTCCTAGATCTTAGAATTTAGACTTTTCTAAACCTGTCTTTAATTTCAGCAACTGGTTATAGTTGTTTACGACCCCGGCGTATCATCCTGTCATGCAGTGATATCAACTGGTTGCAGTTGTTCACGACCCCGGCGTATCATCCTGTCATGCAGTAATATCAACTAGCGACTAGCGAGTGATGATGCTTCACCTAGGCAGAGCTGCGCCCGCCAGCCGCGGTAATGCTAGTATGTATTCATGCACATCTGCATATTACATGATAGTTAATCGATTCCGTACACAGCTGCTGCTAGTCCGCATTTCTAATTCAATGTGTGGAAAGATGAAAGTTAATCACAATATGGTGGAGAGAGACAATGCGTGGAGGACGCCGCGCGTCGTTACGATACAGTGGTAAAAATAACGCCGTCCCAGTGCGAGTGCGGCTTCCGAACACTGCCACACACGCTCGTACCAACACATTGAAACGTTCTAATTCAACCGAAACTAGCATTCCTCTTCACAAACTAGCTTAAATTAGCTCTTCATAAACTAGCACAAATTAGCTCTTCATAAACTAGCATTCCTCTTCACAATATTCTCATATCCTACGACTAGAAGTAAGTTTACCTTTTTTACCTTTCACTAGAAGTAAGTTTAAGTGATAAACGCAACGACACGTCATAAAAATGTAAGGCATCATTAAATTATGTGACCACAATAGTTCTAAACAAATGGAACCAGTTAACAAAGGAAAATAACCGTGATAAGGTGAACTAACGACCCTTTGTCTTCGGCGATAGTCGGGCCAAGGAGTCCTCGATAATATCTAATTGGAAGGTTGATTCCAATAAGGTTTAGATCGACAGATGTGTCATTCATTGTAAAAGTGAATTATCTCCTTGTAACTGAATTTTAGAATAACGAGCTTTTTGCGAATTATAGTGTAGGAAAAAAAATATAAGCATTAATTCCATGTTTTCTATTTTTTATTATTTATTATTAAATACAATCAAAGATAATGCTTCTCTTTTATATTGAGATATAGTATAATATGACTAAATGTACCATACCATTAGGCAAGAAAATATGTTTTTAAAAATAAGGAGTTACACCACTTTTACAATGAACGACACAGATATCGATGTGATAGAACATTCTACAACACAAAACACGAACCTGTAAATTCCGCAAGTTTTTGTATACGGGGCAAAAACTGACAAACGAAGTGGATGCTCGCGTGACGTCGCGTTGATAGTAAAACTGTAATTATCTGGGATATGGACCAATGTTATTTGGTGATAACTGCATGTTCTGTGTGAAGGAAAGTTCTACAAAACTCGCTTTCTGAAAGAAACTTTCTAGCAAGCTATTAATTATTAAACTAGCTTTTGCCCGCGACTTCGAGTGCGTTAATGTCGGAAAATATCCCTCGGGAACGTATTACCGGGATTAAAATACCCTACGTTAGTCCAGGTTATAAACTATGTGCTAAATTTCATCCAAATCCGTTCAGTCGTTAATGCGCCAATCCGGAACATACATCGAGACAAAAAAAAAACAAAAGAAAAAAATTAAAAAAAAACTATATTTTCAGCATCAGATTTCCCTGCTGCTTCACCAGCGTTCCCTCATCTCGTAGCAATTTTTTTTTCAAAAAAATTATTCTACAGATACAGTTCTATGTGACAGGTGAGAGAGCCGGATTATGCTCCGTGCGATATCGTCGCTTATCAGCGGGACGCGCCTCACGCTGGCACGGGGACTGGGCCAAAGGAAGCAACTCATCAGTTCATCACACACTCGCAGACCCTACTCTGTCATCTGCAGTGTCTTTGCACATCGTACGTTATTAATATTGATGCATTTCAACGTTTCAGATGAAACTGATGAAAGTACTTATAATCTAAGAGAGTAAGCAGTAACCGATTAGCAATCAATTAGCGTTGCATTATAAATATTAAATTAACATAATGGATCTAATGACGCCAACGGACTCATAACCGTCATTTAATATGTGTTCATGAATAGTTATCATAAATTGGGATTCCTTAATTGTTTCATTGCTAAATTTCTATGTAGCTCGTAGTCGTAACGTATGAGTAGGTAACATTTCTGCTTGTAACATTTGCCCGCCTTTCAAAATGTTGCCTTCTCAGTATTTCTCATTATTAGAGTGCTGATAAAATGATATTCCGTAGTAACACGTTCTGTAGTAAGTACATTTTGGTCGTCACGAATCACCACGTGTTGTCGTGCTGGCAACAGAGATTCCGACACACATGTTAACCAGGCCTCATTATATTAAGATAGATACAAGGAAGTACAAACTAAGGTGTGTACTTCCTTGTGTCTTACTATAATCTTATCTTTCTTATCATATCAATGAAGATATACGTGGATTTGAAAGTTTTACTTCATATTCTGAACGTGTGCCGGTCGTTTGCACATTTTTCCGACTCATTATCACATGTATGCAAAGAATCATTATTTAAGGTTCTTGTTATATGCATGACGCAAGTATCTGTTATAGCAGCAAGTACAATTAGTGAGTAGCCATTAGATCAAGGCGAGACCAATAAGAGTGCGCAGATGAAATATGACTTATCAAGTTATCAGTGAGGTCACGTCGCGGCTACAGGTACAACAAACAATGCAAGTACGAACCTAAATACTTACAATTTGTTGGTATCATAGCCACGAGCACGGCACACAGCAAGCAATACTTTTGTTCCCCATCATTAGCATTACATATTGAACTGACCAAGGACATACTCGTACACAGAGTATGCTGAGCATATCGATAATTCATCCAAACAAACAAACTCTTCAACTTTATAATATTAGTATAGATTACAGTCTTCATTTTGACTTACTCGAATGAATAACTTAACGTGGGGCTTACATTGGTCCCGTCATCATGCACGTGCTATACAGTCAACATAATTGCTACAACAGAAGTAGATAGGACTAGCGTTGCTCACGGACGAAGCTCGTCTCGGTACGTAACAGATACCCAGTGGCACCTTTACACACATTTGTATACATGGACATAGGATTCCTGCGACCTCCAGTATCCGATCAAGTTTCTCTCGTCGCGTAGAAAACCAGGAAACAAAGAAAAACCAGCCTTCCGTTAAAACTTGTAGGGTAGTGCTACGACTAGCTAGTAGAACAGAGGGGGAGACACGTGGCGGGTCAGTTCTAGGGCATGCGCTTATAATTCAATTAAGACGGCATGACGTTATCTACGTAGTGTCCGAACGAACGGTTCATCGGCACGGGACGAGTTACTGACAACATGAACAAAACGAGAGTCCTGAACGTGTCTGGGAATGAGAGGAACCCACGAGGCCTGGCAAGCTTTGTTACAGATATAAGTCTAACTTACAATCCATTTGGCAAATACTTATCTCTACTGTCTCCATCTTATTGTTACAGATTATAGAACTAAACATTTGTGGTCGTCCAAATCAAAAGGGACCTTATGGCGGAAATGAGTTATCTACAGAGCTGAAAACTACATAAATGTACCGAACTATAGACCCAAGAACCAACCTTCTAAACACTACCGTTATTTTTTTTTACGAATTTTTGAAGTTCACTGATCGAAATAGTAAGTTTCGAGAAAATCGCAATTTAAGTATGCCGTACAAAAAAGTTATGTTTTAGTGTGAAGTTATGTAAATGATGGTATACTTTGATTGACTATGATTATTACTAATGGAAATTCTTACAATCCTTGCATAAACTTGTTTGTTGTGGGAACATATTATTAAAATGTCGATATAATATGGTTTGAATTACAAAAAAAACGATTTGTTGATTTGTATTTGTTGTCTTGCCGCGATAAGGTTCCTTTTTTACTAAACTTTAGATGAATACAAAACTTTTTTAAATTGACTTTTCGAAAAGTTGAACACATCTACATGTAGTAAATACAATCATCTTTTTAAAAATACAGTTAAGTAATAAAAAAACGATTTTTTGAGGTATTTTACAAATTTATTAATATCTCGGAAACTAGTTACCGCCATAAGGTCCCTTTTGATTTGGATGACCACATTTAGTTCGGGAGACGAAGTTGAGGTTAGCGGTAAAAGAATCATATGTCTTAGACCGCCCAAAATTCTCGTGATTGAACAAGGAGGAAAGAGCGTATTCGGAAAGTGGATTGTGGCACCATGCCGAAATTTAGCATGTTGGGAGAAAATAAAAGAACTTTAGAAAATAAACCCATATACAAAGTTCAAACATATGCCATTAGTGGAATATTTTATTTCTTTTTGGCAAGGCGCCGTAACTTGCCGCCAACGTAATTCGATAATTAAAAAGCAATCTCCCAGCGATCTCCGACATGAATTATATAAATTCGGACCAGTCTAACCGATGGATCGTCAAACGCTATAAATCAGATTGTTACCGGCCTCAGCGTCAGTTAAAATCAGTCTAATTTCATCTTGGCTGGCGATTTGAAATGTGCAGGGTGAGCAGCACGGCACAGCGCATGCGCGCCGCCACACATTCATTACCAACACAATATTAATGACATCCAAGAGTCAGATGAGCCACGAGCCAGCGTAGCTATCAACTACAATACTTTATCACATACAGATAAATATAAAGACGTCGCTGTCGTAGCCGTGACGACACACAATTAGCTAGTTACGCACTGCAAAGATATTTGCACCTTTTTGTCCCATACTACAGATATAAATATAACTTAAGACGATGCCGTGGAATTTTTCAACTACCGCTGTGGTCAATGACAGTTTAAGTAATCCGCGAAGTTGAGGATCAACATGGACTAGAAAGTTATAAACGAATCGTACACCCGGTTACAGTCGATTATAGTGTAGGTCGGATCTTCGTTTGCGATCCATCACGTGACATAATTCGGTGCAAATAAAGTATTATTAAATAATAGTGATACATTTAGGACGGTCTTGTCGAACCTTGACTCGACACGCGGAGTTACTCGTATTATTGTTCTGTCACCGGCAGCGACTACGATTTTATCGTGGTTTGGCGGGAGTTCACGACACGAAACAGATTAGCCGTGATACGCACGGAGCCGACCGACCACCCGACCACGTCCAGCACCACCACCGTCACCTCCACCATTGCTAAGTACCACCATCACTGGCGACATCGTCCCCGAGGCCGCGAGCCGGTCGATGAGTTACCGTTAATGTCACTGGAGCGGTGTTAACACTGAGCTCACACAACACTACAAGTACGAGTGCTAGCGGCGGCAGTGGGTCACAGTGCAGGGCGCAGGGCTAGGCGCGCTGCCCGGGCGGCGCGGCGGCCCGGTTGGCGGCGCGCCACCTATACATATTTCTGCCCTCCGCTCTCCACGACCACTCACCTTCGGGATGCAGCCTCTGCGGGTCGAACCAGGCATCTGGAATAGAAGGCTGCGCGTTAGCGGGTTAGTCGCGACAGACAGAGAGGAAAGCGGGCGAAGCGAAGCCGGCGCGAGGGGGAGGGGGGGCACTTACGCGGGTCGAGGACGCTGCAGAGGGAGGGCCCGGAGTCCGGCATGGTGGTGATTTACGTAACGCGAGCGTGAGGTGGATAAGGGCGGCGGACGGAGCGCGCGCCGCGCCGGACTCTCGCGTCGATACTGGCGGCGCAGCCCCGCGCTGAGCCCTCCCACCCCGCCCCGCGCCGCTGCCCCCCGCCTGCGCCTGCCCGCACGCATGCGCACCTACCACCATTTCTGCCTAGCACCCCCAGCGTGCTGCAGAACCACCACCGCCCGCCACCGCGACACGCATGCCCGCACCATCACCAGGATATCGTGTGTTAGTAGTCTCACAAGGTTAGCTCATCGTGCAGTTAGTATTTGAGTACCTACTTACTCCGGTGCAGACAGATGATTAGACAAGTTATTTACATACAAATAGTAACACGAACAGAAGTAACGAGTAAGAGCGAGATAACGGTGCAGGTGTCTGGTACCTATGCATGTTGTTTACAGGGCGCGCGGGTGACGGGTCGCAGGTCACGCCACGGTCTACATGAAATAATGTCAGAGTCGAGCTGCACTGACCTGCAAAGTGCATTCGTCTTTTGTATTCATTGATCAGTAAGTATTAGTAAACTCTCGGAACCGCGGAAAATAACGAAAAATTTTAAACTCATGAATAAATGACAAAATTAGCGATTAGAACGCGACGCGACGATGTTAACGTCTTATCAGGTACCTTATGTTACGATGAATCATGTAGCCGTGATGCTGACGTTATCCTCATTCAGCACACAATAGCTATAACACGTTCAATGTTGCTAAGAATCTACCAAGTACACTAATGGTGGCTAACATGTACAAAACTACAAACTTAAGTCAAAACGAGAAGCGAAAAGTCATCTTAGCGATGAATACTTTTACTAAGCTGAAAGCCTGCATTGTAATGTATTATGTCATCATCATCAATATTATTCTCTGTGTGGAAATATTTTCATGTTAAAAACAATTAAAACCATTGAGACGCAGACAACTTTCGAAACGTGTTGCCTTCACGCATCGTAAGCCATCGCATAAAAAGTGATTATGACAACTGAATAAAGGCTGATCTTGTTCCGAAAGACACTGCCACATTTAAAATAGATGTGAGATTTCACACCTTTCTTTGTCGTATCCTTGCAAAGTACGAGAATAAGCAAAGTAGATCATGAACTTCCGAGTACAGATAGCTGTAGTCAAGTCAATCAAAGAATAATGGCAAATTTGGCTGAAACCATGACAAGTAATTTGCGCTCCTTAGTTCTAAATCGCAACCATTCCGAGAGAATCACAGACTATTCAAGACTTTCGTATTGCCAAATAACCATGGATAATTGGAGAGTGCCGTCTTGTCCGAAGTCATTGCGTGCTTCAAAGACCACGTCAGACATCCTAAATCATCAAAAACAAGTACAGAACCAAGAGATCATTACGAGATTATGAGTACATGATGATGTTTCAATATTTGCTTACTTATGAAGATGACTTGGTAGGTTTTGAGTTTGAATTTATCTAGAAAACATAAATAAAACTAAATGTAACTCTTGAATCTTGATAGACAGACTATACTTGCAGCACAAATACTTAATAGTTTAGAAGTTGTGAAGTGGATTGATTATTGTCCCGTCATACGGTAGTGTCGCGGTCGTCAGACAGTCGTGGTGGATACTGGGCGAGAACAACGGAGTACTGCGAAAATGAGTCAGCGCAGTTCACCTCCATTATGGTAATTACAGACAAACCTTCCAACTAACCAACCTTAAAACTACACGCTCATATTCGTGGATTTACCAAATATTACGTTGTGGATTGCGGGTACTGATGAGAAATATTCGTAGGTCTTGGATACCTGAACTTCAGATAACCAATGCCAAACTACGTATTAGAGACAACACCGCAAAATATCACCAAAAATAGAACTTTATAATGAAAAGAGTCAATAAAAAGCTAGTTCCTGAAACAATTGCAAACCTCAAGTACTCGGCTAATATAAAATTAGAAAAAAAAATAGAAATTGCACAAACATGATGTAACATGTGTATCGACTTGAGTTAATGTTGAACATTTACGTTTTTGGTGCTACCCTACCAATATTGAGGCTATCCACACTATTAGTAGTATTTTAGTACTTCTCCTGCTAAAAGATGAGATGAAAATCAATCAAAGTTGAATACTGAAGCAATTTTGCACTCCCACGCAGAATACTGGCCGTGACTTCGGATTCCGGAGCCACGGCCAGTGTACCAAATGACGTGTTCAATTCAAATGCTGCCGTTGGCCTTTGTTTTAGTCCAAACCAAAGTACCTAACAGAACGAAAGCCAACTTGTATTGCTGGGTCAGTGGGTCTATAAGTTCTGAGACACCTGTTTACAAGAAGCATAAATGTAGGTACAGATTAAATTGTTAATAATGTTCAGTCTGATTGATTTTGGCCAGCGTAAGAGGTTCTAGGTTGTGATAGCAGCACCTGGTAGCAAAGCATTATCTTTTATTGAGCAGGTTGCATAGTAAATTAAGCACAAGTGACGTATGCGACGCCATGTCGTGCCGGTTAAAAATACCCAGTGCGAGTGCGAGACGGCCACGATGACGTCATCAGCTACCTGTGTGCCACTTCAACGTGCCGTGCCCGTGATGTTCCCTCTGTTAAGTTCAATGAAACTTAACAACGAAGCCAATTAATCAAAAGAATAACTTACTATCTCAAGGTCAGTACTGTAGAGACTATAGCCTACTTGGTGCTTACGTTCATACCAGTACCTTCATAGACGATTAAAAACCAAGCGCCACATACATAATATTGCTATCTTGGAAAAAGTCTCCCAACTTTCCTCCATGTATCATAGAATTCTACATAAGTATAGCTACCTATTTTATTTATGCCTTCAGAACTACAGATATCGAAGTAAAAGTACTGAGCCACACGATACTCACCATGTGGCATCAAGTGACAATCCCTGAGTGATGCACCCTGGAGAGACAGCTTTTGGTGTATGTGTTGGGGATGTCGATGTCGGGGGGATTCTCAGAAGGCCGTTTACCGTAATCCTTCAATCAAATAAGTTCTTGGTACAATATGCAATGGAATATAGTTTCATACCTATAACCTATACATAGTCATGACCAGAGACAGTCATGAAAGGGGTGATTGATTTAATAAGCGGGTTTCCCCACCGTGCACCGGCTTGTTCGCCCTAATCCAATAAATTACAAGCAACTATTTTTCATTCACATCTACTGTTCGGGAACATTGTAAACCATCTTATGAACAATATGAGTAGTTCATTAAACTGACACTTTAGAAGGCAGATTAGCCCAGTACTCATTGCTGAAAGTAAAAGCTCGCTCGTTGGTTAACAACAACTTGATCCGTTTAAATAAAGAGAGCAGACGGTTTGTCTGTGCGGTGGTTGGCGAGGAGCGTATCGATCGCCGCGCCACCCGCCCTCGCTCGCGACCCCATCACCCCACCCACATACATCGAGGACTAGCCTTTATAGTTTATTGCATCCATGTCTGGGTTTTTACAGATATTCAGGACTATTAGTAATCAAGTTACTAACGACAGCAAATGCTGATGGCAATTTATTACTAGCAGATCTGGATTTATAACTATGAGATTCTGTGACAATATGAAAAGAAACAATTAATTTAACCTGCGAATCTATTCGTAGGACCAGAGCATTAGAATAAATTACGAACGTTCCGATAGATTCCAACAAACTAATGGGATCGAGCGAGACTAAATGGAATCTTTCTGCTTGATGCACTTTGACAACGACCGCTAAATTAAAACAGTATGTACTTTTACATTTATTACAGCTTTCATCACAATTGAAGTCACAATTTTATTTTATTTAGTCTCCCTCTCCTCTTCTGGCGAGTAGTGGCACTACCACTGAGTTGACGAAAATGCCAGATTTTGTAAGTCGTTTAACAACAAAATAAAGCAATTAGGTTATTCGAATCTGGAATTTAACAGCCTTTTTGGGTGCGTCATTATGAATGGGAGAGTAAACAAAAGGGGTGACAGGGAAGTGACGTCAGTGGGAGATCTCGGCACAAGGGTCACAAAGGGCTTAGCGTTACATTTTTGTGAAGAGCTTGGAATTAGGTCAACGAGTGCACAAAGGGCTCGTGTTGATCTTGGAACTGTCTGTGGTTCTGCTTGTTCATTTTGTAAATATTTGCTTCGTGATACGAGTCGCTAGCCAACTAGGAAAAAATAAATGTATGGCTTCGGAAGTATAAATTGCCCAAATGCTCTTTTATTTTTATATTGGGTATCAGGAATTATTAAAAAAAAATTACGTCATAACATTTATTGCCCTGGATTGAAAAAGCTGGAAGTCATGGGGCCGTTGTCCAACAGTGGGATACTTACTAAAGTGACATGCGAAACATGTTACATTCTTGTGATCTTGACGACATATGTTAAGCCTTCTGCGTTCTGAACCTGAACCATGACACGGGTAGTTAACAGATCGACATCTGGGGAGCTGGGAAGTTTGTTGCACCACGAATTCCTAGCCAAAAAACGAGAAAGTGGTGAAGGGCGTTTTGGGAGACTGCCTTACATAATTTTTGACGTTCATAAAGTGCTGATTCTCAATGATGTGTATTGGAACGTAATATTTTTATAATATTGACATAAGAGTGGCAACACTCTCTTCCGCTTGCTGTAGGTACCCATGTTGCGTGTGTTTAGAGAATTGAACAGTTTAATAGATCATATGGTATTTACATTATTTGGACACCTATTCCCGTGTTCCTGAGGGCCAGGACACGACAAGGCGTGAGGACACCACACTCAATTTGAATGAATGATATTTGATTTTGATCAGACAGTATACCTAGAGCATCATACAGTGTTAATCAAAGAAATCCAATAATGAACATACGAACAATCACACCTATAATGATAAATACAGTTTGGCATATCGAGAAGTGCTGAACGTAGTTGGTGACACTCGCTCGAGTCTCGACCTACATAAAGACTGCTGAGACTCGGAGTTACTATGAAATCAAACTTTTTGTAGCGATTTGGCAACATTTTACTATTTCTATCAGACTATTTATTCATGTAAGTATACATAGTTATAGATGATTTCTTTAATCACACCGATTGTAAATCAATCAATCATGCATGATCAGTTTAAAGATTAAAAACAAGTGATTAACGAAGGCTTACATAAATCAATTTCCAACATGCTACCATTTCTTCGTTTTGTCACCAAATTAGGGCGGAACTGAACTGAACGACAATGAAACTAGTTGATTCGAATTTGATTTATTTGTAAATGGAGTAGATTGAGTGACTGCTTTAGTGATGACTCATATTGCAAAGTTAAGGTCTTAACAATTCACCTATTATGACATTATTACGATAGACATGGTACATTGTCCATCAATACAATCTATCGATATTGCACTTTTGCAGAGCGCGCCGAGGTCGATTCGGACGAGTAGATCGTTTGAGAATAAAAATAAGACAACTATGTGGCATCATATAGGCCGGTTAGAAACATTTCTTGAGCAGATCTAGAAGGAAGCAGAGACTTCTTTCAAAACGTATTTTCAACTTATTATTTAATGTAAGTTGTCATTTCTAAATTAACTGCGGAAGTACAGCTGACGTAATTTTTTTATGCAGAAAATCGCGCGGATGTATCGGAAGGATTTATTACTGGGATGTGACCTAATAGCCGCTGACTATGTCCACCACGCCGCAAGGAAATCTTTTAGCCGACTGAACCAAAACCGAACTTATCATAGCAGAGGTTAGGAAGCATAGTTTCGAATAACTGAAGCAGCCGACACCCTTTTAAATGTCAGTATGTCGATACTTACGCGTGATATCGTCACCGCTTCCGGAACCCATGTTTCACACACAACAATATCCACACAAAAGGCAAGTCCTCGCGAGAATGAGTCACAGCACGAGCACACGACGCCACATCAATGTCAAGCGAGCACTCGGAACAGTTGTGAGCAGAGAGCGTGCGACGTGAGCGCGCGGCGGGTGCTCCGTTTGTGAACGCAGCGCGTTGCTGCTTCAGCGATGCTAAAATTAGCGATGGTGGCGTCGTGCATACCACGCGTCACCCGCCGCGCCGCCACCGCCGCGCCGACGCCGCTCCCTGCGACCGCGCACTCGCGCACCAACAATATGCCTATTGCCACAGTTTAATTTACTTTTAACCAAATTCAAAAGAATACAGGATTAGGTATGTAGGCATCGGTAGATGAAACACTTTGAAAGAGACTATTACAAAAAGTCTCTCCTCTCTATGGGGGCAAACTGTTCATAATGATGAACTACGAAAAATTTTTGGGGCACCTAAGGTATTTTGCAGGAAATTTTAATCTCAATAGCTTTACGTCGAGTCCCGCTCTCAGAATGACAAAGATAAGATAAAGACTTGAAGATAACACTAGTTTCAACTTCAACAGTTATAAAGTTATGTGTGTGTGTGTGTGTGTGTGTTTTTTTCGCTGCTGTCAGAGGACTGACGGGCTATAATTTTGTTAAACCAAATGTTACAAACTAAATTCAGATAATTATAATACTTAGTTGAAAATTCTTTACCGAGTTAAAGACAAAGAGACAAACTGTATAGTATGACGATGACTGCCCGATACCACATTAGTATTTTATCGTGCTGGCTGTAGTCATCCACCAAGTCACCAAGCCTGTGTCGGGTGGGCTAGTAGCAGACAACTTAATGTCTAGGGCAGGAGTAGCACGGGAGCAACTCGGACGTTATCTAAATAATGATGGTGTGGGTTATCGGACGTCCGCGTGCAGGCCGAGCGTGGGCCCGCGGGTGCCGTTACCCGGTGCTGCAGCGCGGTCAACGCTCTTGCCGCTCCGCTACCTCTGCAGCCGACCTCCTCTACCCCTCCTAGCTTCGTCACCCCGCCCCCCTTTTGACTGCTGTCACTATTTCACTTATTTATATTCATTTCATTTTGACAAAAGACGTAATCTCCCAGAAAGATCCCGAGGTTGAATCTTGTTGGTTTGAGATGAATAAGAACCTAACTTCATCATATCAATGCGCCTTGGACGAAAATTTCGTAACCATAATTTCCTAATATTAAAACTTGCCACAATGTTGTTCAGGTGCTGTAATACACTTGTATAGCTAATATTGGTGTGCGCGGGCATTGTTCTCCTGCAGACGTGATTCTTCACGGTCCGTGGCATGCAGCGCGCGGTGCTCGCCTTCAAATGGAACCATTCTAATTTTCTAAAACTTACCGTGTCGCGCAAAAAATCGCTGCGCGCTAGCGACACCTCATGCAGACACGAACAATGAAATCACCTACCAGTTATAATACCTATGATTCTCCATTACTGAAGACTATGTTTGCAGTCGTTTCATTTCATTTCGGAAAATTTAAATTTTGAAACGTAATGCCAAAAATAGTTTGTCATTCACAGTACAGATAGAGTGTAACAAGGAATGAACATCTTACCGAGTCCCATCTGGCAGAAGATGACCTCGGCCTCAATCACATGCGCTACTTGACGTTTCGGCTCAGGCGCTGCTGGCTTCGGCGGCAGGGCCGGCTCTGACTTCACAGCTTCCGGCTTCGGAGGTTCTGGTTTCGGGGGCTCGGGTGCTGCCGGCTCTGGTGACGCCGACGGTTTGGGTTCCTCTGGCAGGGGCTTTTCGGGCGCCATTGGAGCGCTGGGAGCAGGCGTTGGAGCCGGGGCCGGCGCCGCCGCGGGCGCCAGCACAGGCGTGGGGTCGTGCGGCGGCTCGGGGGTGTAGCCGGCGCGCCCCGCCTCGGCGCGGGTCTCGGCCCGGTGCATGGGCGACTCGCCGGCCGTGTCGGCGTCCGACTCGCTGTCTGTGAATTTGTCGGCGATGTT
Organism: Luperina nickerlii; assembly: GCA_963855955.1. Classification (NCBI taxonomy): domain Eukaryota; kingdom Metazoa; phylum Arthropoda; class Insecta; order Lepidoptera; family Noctuidae; genus Luperina; species Luperina nickerlii. Next base: position 23,950,054 of record OY979670.1, read on the forward strand.
GTCGGCCGAGGCGGAGGGTGCACGAGGCGCCTCCGCCAGCAGCTCGCGCTCCATGTCAAGGAAGCTGCGCGTGGCGGCTGCGGCGGGCTGGTGGTGCAGCGACTCAGCCGCCTCTCGCTTGCCGTCGCGGTCGAGGTGCTCGAAGTCATCCGTCGAGTCCTGATCGCGCTTCATTACGGGCTCGGCAGGCGGCGCCTCGGCGATCGGAGCCGGGTCTCCGCTTGCGAGACCCCCAAGTAGAGCGTCGGCGCTGTCCATGTTTCCTTACGTGACGATAAAAAAGACCGGTGTCGGAGAGTGATCGATAGGGTGCGGGAGTAGCGCGAGTGCGAGAAGCTGCGAACGCAGAGGGCGGGTCCTGTCGTGCGTCCTCGCCGTATAGTACTGCGGTCTGCTAGCTGTTCGCCCGTTCGCCGGCCGCGGCTGCACGACGTCACTCAGCACGAGAAACGAACGGTATTACTCATCGCCGACCCCTCCGTTGCAGCGGGGGCGGCGCCGCTCGCCGGTAATATAGATAATAAAATGAAATTATAATATGTAAATAAAAGCAAATATAATAAGTTTAATATTTAACTGTAAAGATGGTCAAGTAAACAGTTAATATAAATAAAATTGCACAAAAATATGAGAATGTCTATTGCAAGCAAGAAATTGCCAAAAGTATTGACTTTCCGATCCTGACCTTTTTTGAAGGCGCGCTGGCTAAGTAAGTACTGTTTTACCGACACTACACCACAGTATCAATCGGATACAACAAGAGAAAAAAATAGAAGAAAATTTCACTTCACTGTGGTTTCACAAAAATGAAAGAAGCGTAGACATTTAGCATTCTCTGTCTACGGAAAGAAGCGATAGTACTACTGAACTGACATTACAACAGCTGTTACCAGGGTGACAGTGTGACCAGTTCAATTTGTAAAAAAGTACGCAACAAAACTTTTATTACATAAACAACAACCGACTTAAAAAAAACACTACAAAGTGCAAAATAATTTTAATTTCGGAAGTCGGTGTCGTTGGTTTCGCATATTTATTTTTTGACACCGACTTCCGAAATTAAAGTTACATTTCACTTTGTACTGTTTTATTTTGTAAAAAAGTTTTTATTTTTCACATTATAGTTGTTAGGTACGGACGCCAGCACATCAACCTACCACAATCTGTCAGATTTCTTTAATAGATTTTCAACTTTATTACCAAAGCATAAGGTTCAAAGTTGATTGGGAAAATCTGACAGATTGTGGTAGGTTGATGTGCTGGCGTCTGTACAATACTCCACACAAATTCAATTAACACTACTTGCTATGTAACTCTCAGTTAATACATCATCAACATAAACTAAGTGGAAAAAAATCGTATTATTGAAGCTAACTCAAAAGCTACCCAAGCATAATTTAATCAAATTTATATGGGACCACCCCTGAGGCTTACTTTATCCATCACCACATAGATATTGCAGCCAAGCTAAGGTTTATTGAAGGATTGAAGACACAGAAGAATCATCAAAATTCGCTCAGAAATGCCGGAGATGCAGTACATTTATTATTATTATTATTATTTTATTAGGTTCACCAACAATTAATTACACTAATACAACCACATAATACATTTTTAAAATAAAAAATAACAGTGCATCAATTACTTATAGGTAAACACAACATGCTTAAAACAATGAATCATAGAAATAAGCTAACTTACTTAGTAATAAGCGCTAATATTTATAAATTGCAACTTCGGTAAAAATTTACATTAAAAAATTCAAATTGGAAATTCTGATTAAAAATTATAAAATTGGTAGAGGTAGACATTGTATCATGAATAAAATTGATAAGAAATTAAGTAAAAATAATAAATATAAAAGCATTCATAAATTAAAAATGAATTAACATCGGCCATGCATAGATATGAAATAAACATAAATGAAACTAGGATTAAAATTAACGACAAAAAATTAAAATTGATTGATAGAAATTGATAACATTGGTAAAAATAAAATATAAAATTGATAAATTTTTAACAGTGGTAAAATTTACACATTCATAATAATTGACTAGGATTAAGGGTTGCTCGGTAAACGATACAGGATGGCTTTCTGTTTAGCAAGAGAGTCAAAGTGGAGATCAATAACATCACTGTAGCCATTCACTGCCTTACACATTCTTGCAAAGGGCGAATTGGCGCCCAAAACTGTTCTTCTAAAAGGTGGACAAAGGGGCGTGATGGCACTACGCGGAATTCTAGAGGGTGCACGAAAACTGAAAAGAGCAAGCAGGCTGGGGCTGTCTATTTTATGTTTAATGATTTTATAGGCAAAAATTACATCACTTAAGTGTCTACGTCTCTCCAAAGAAATCATGTTAAAATGCTTAAGTCTTTTATTATAAGAACGTATTTTTTTGGCGACACCATTGGAAAATGCGAGGTGCCAAGCGAACCGTTTCTGGACACGCTCAAGTCGCAATGAATGCGTTGCGTAGTGAGGGCGCCAAACTACACTATTATATTCCAGGATGCTACGAATGAGACTGTTATAAAGTAGTATTTTTGTTCTATTGTGACGAAAGGTCTTGCAATTTCTTAGGACGAACCCTAACATTTTCGATGCTCTTTTTATAATATTATCGAGATGTGGCGTGAAAGTTAATTTCTTGTCAAACAATACGCCAAGATCCCTTATTGTTTCCACTTCCTTAATTTTTTCACCGGATATATGATAATTACTTCCAATTGGGATGTTCCTTCTTGTAAATTTAACATGGTAACATTTTTTGGGATTCAGTTCCATTCCGTTACTGATACACCATAGAACAAGACGATTGAGGTCACTTTGCAGCAGTAATGAGTCTTCCTCAGCCTTAATAATTCGCAAAAACTTTAAATCGTCAGCATACATAAAAACGTCGGAGTGTAGAAAGCACCCTGGAATATCATTTATAAAATAAACAAACAAAACAGGTCCCAAGTGTGAACCCTGGGGAACACCGGAAGAAATGCATTGTAGGGTTGATTGATAACCATTAACGACAACAAAGAACAATCTATCCGTTAAATACGAACTTAACCACTCCAACAAAGACCCAGAGATGCCATAGGCGCGCAACTTAGTAATTAAGATTTTGTGGGATACCTTGTCAAACGCTTTGCTGAAGTCCGTATAAATAACGTCAGCTTGATAGCCTGCATCGATAGCCTTTGCAAGAAGCTCTGTAAAAGGTACCAAATTTGTACCAGTAGAACGGGTCCTAACAAATCCGTGTTGATGTTCGCTTAAATACATCTTTAAATGGTCCTGAATATATGGGCATATCAGAGACTCAAAAATTTTGGCGAACGAAGATAAAATTGAAATAGGCCTATAATTGGTTACAACGTCATTGTCATCTGATTTGTGAACCGGAACAACTTTTGCGATTTTCCACCTTGAAGGAAATATACCGGTCGTCAATGATTTGTTATAAATCAACATAAGTGGATATAACTTCGTACTTAATGTTTTATATACTAAAACCTTCTTGAAAGTATCATGTTAGTGAAAGAAACACAACAAAATTGGTTCGTTCGTTTTTGAGAAAATCGCGGAAATACAAACATACATACATACAGGTCGAATACAGAACCTCCTTTTTCAAAATCGGTTAAAAATGAAATAAATGTTTATAACGTTTTAAATATTTTATAATGTATTCAATAAGTGGGATCGCTGTCATTATTATGTTACTTTTGTTGTATAATTTTAATCACAAAGTTAAATTACATTATAAAAATGTATGCGGCTTGGAAAGTGACACATTAAAAGATGTGTGTGAAAAAGAAAAGTGTCTACTATTGATAAAAGAACAGCGGCAATTCCCGTTTTAACAGGAATGTTCGTATTCTAAACTCAGTCTCAAAAATACCTCTAATTTACTTAGCAAATTCAATTGACAGTAGCGACACCTGCACCGAAATTGCGTAACTCAGTTTTCATCACAATCCGATGAAATGAAAATTGCTCCATTGTTTCAAAAATTCGTCTCCTCGGCAACGTAAATCATGCATGAATGTCAATTGTCTAAATGAAAGGCATTGCCATTGTAAGTGTGAAGTGACAGTTTTATAAACCTATTATGATAAAATTATTTCCTGTCATTGACAATAATATTCAGTCTATAAAATGAAAATATTGTTTATAAATTCATAGGTATTTAAGCTCTGAAAAATGGATGTAAAAAATATTTAACCGTCCTACAAACGAAGGTTATTTATTATGAAATAAATATATTTCAATGGAAAAAGATCCGGTTTTTGCTGTCACTTCGAATAAGTATATTATGTTATTTATTTTGTTAATTAAATAAATTAAAAACAAAATAATTAATGACGATTTAATAAAACTATTACATTGTCGTTTATGTATTGCTTAATGAGTTTAATCGATTTATATAATCATATTAAATTGGATTTTGTAAATCTAAAGTACCTACAATAATTATTAAAGCCACAATTTTTGCAAATTTACAGCAAAATTTTCTTTTTTTCAGTGAATTAAAAATCTAACATACAAAAGAAAATTGATTCGAAACAAGAAAACAGGTGGCACAAAGTATTCCTACATTATGTGAGGCAACTTTTATAATATAGACGATAGAACTTCGTATTTTTATTTCCTAGCCAAAATATTCTTGTGTTATAATTTCATTTGTGAAACTATTAACCAAGAAAATGGTGTGTCGCACTTTGTTTCTACTAATCATTTAAGTTCAATAATCTATGTTTGTAGGACGGTTAGTTAAAGTTACTTTGTCTAAAGAGGTATAAAGCTACATAACGCTTAAATTCTATAATCGACAGGCATTTAACATTGTCCTGCTAATATCTCAATTTATTTGGGGTCAGTGCAACATATTATGTATTTTTCTTCCTTAAGGCGAAAGCGCCAGGGTAGCCCGCGAAATTCATTTTTTTACGTTTTTTGCAATTTACTGGTTAGTATTAAGTTGTACGTTGATTAATATATGATTCGCGGCCGTAACAAATATGTATTTACAGAATTATAATCATTAAAGTCATCAACACAACTCTAAAACCAAGTAGGTACCTAATCCCACAGAATGACTATGTCATGAAATTGACATTTTGGAATTATACTAAGCTAACAAGTTGTATTACTGATTCTAATGATTATGCTCAAAAATATAATCAAATGCTCAATCATTTTAACACGAATAAAATCCTACACGATCAACAGTATGGTTTCACCAAAGGACGTTGTACGACCGACGCCGGTGTAACTTTATTAAAACACATTTTTAACGCGTGGGAAGAAGCCCAAGACGCCATAGAAATCTTTTGTGACCTCTCCAAGGCATTTGATTGCGTCGATCACGAAACCTTGCTTTTGAAACTTGAACATTACGGACTTGGAAAACTTGCGCTCAGTTTAGTTAGTTCTTATTTAAATGATAGACGACAACAAGTTCAAATAAATGGTGTCAATTCACTTGGTATACTAGTAAAAATTGGTGCCACAAGGCTCGATATTGGGTCCTTTCCTCTTTTTAGTGTATATTAATGATCTACTCCATTTATTAAAAAATCAACCACAAATGGTGTTATTTGCTGATGACACTTCCTTAATTTTTAAGGTAAATAGACATGCTACAAATTTTGACGGCGTAAATAATGCCCTACTGCAGGTCCAAAATTGGTTCACTGCTAATAATTTAGTATTAAATGGAAAAAAAACTAAATGCATAAGATTTTCTTTACCAAATGTCAAGGGTAGTTTTTGTGAGATAATATTGAATCAAGAGAAACTAGAATTCGTCGATAAAACTGTGTTCCTAGGGATCACGCTCGACTCAAGGCTACAATAGGGTCCTCATTTAACATCTCTTGCAGGACGGCTAAGTTCAGCAGCTTATGCTGTCAGAAAAATCCGTCAATTTACTGATGTAGATACCGCGTGGCTAGTCTATTTTAGTTACTTTCATAGGTATCATGTCTTACGGTATTTTTTTTGGGGACGGGCTGCAGACATCGATTCTATTTTTATTCTGCAGAGAAGAGCCATCAGAGCCATATATAATCTCCGCAGGCGCGATTCTCTAAGGAAATTAACATCATGACGATGCCTTGTCAATATATCTATGAAAACATCATGTATGTAAGGAAAAATTTACATCTTTTTAGTAAAAGAGGTGAAAGACATAATTATAGTACTAGAAATAGGGACCTATTAGTTCAACCAGGTTTCAGACTGGCTAAAGTAGATTCATCTTTTATGGGGTACTGTTTAAAATGTTATAATAAAATACCTCCCCACATTCTTCAACTGAAAGAGACAAAATTCAAGTCTTGTATAAAACGCACACTATGCAGTCAGGCATATTATAAGTTAGGGGATTACATCGCTGATAAAAATGCCTGGCTCAATGCAGGTCCTGCTCCACAACCAGAACTATTTGATTAACACATGGAAATACTGTTGGAGCTGCTGAAGATTGTAAGACTATCTTTGCATTGTATAAAATCAATTTCCTTTGTATTGTATAATTGCATAGCACAGATGTGAGTTCTATGTACCCTATAGCTACCATTTACCGGGTAATAATATGTCTTTCATTGACTTGAATGTGCCCTGGCAGCTGATATAGTATGTCATGCTCACTCAAATGTCTCTCTGACGGTGGCGTGTGTGTTGGATCATTTAGCTCCCTTCAAAATGGTTGAGCTGAATGGTGCTGATTTATGCGTCAGGTTCGTGAAAGGGCGCCGTCAGTTGGGGCTGGTCATCACTTAGCTGCCTCGGCTTATTTTTAATTATTTTATTTTTGGATTGTTGTTTGTTAAGTACTATGAGTTTCTTGCCCGTTCTTCTCCATAGGTACCTACGCTTTGGAATGGGCAACTAGCTTCATATTTTCTGACTGACCGACTTCTTGACAATTCAAAAGCCTGTAAATGGTTTAATTGAAATAAATGCTTTGAGTTTGAGTTTATAATTCTGTAAATACATATTTTCTACGGCCGCAAATCATATTTTGATCGACGTACAACTTAATACTGACCAGCAAATTGCAAAAAACGTAAGAAAATTTGAATTTTGCGGGCTACCTTAGCACTTCCCCTTAATTCTCTAGTTGAAAATGTTTCAGAACGAAACTTTGCAGCATCTGCAGTGGGCGGGGCGGGACTGTCATGTTGAAGTTTGTACCTGTCTGTCAGACAAATTAGTCAAAACCTGAGGTCAAAACACTATAGTCGATAAAGCAGTTCTTTATTAGTGTTACATTATATAACCTGTGGGGCAGTTTAAGATGGTTTTTCCAGGTTTTTCAGCATTACAGCCGATTACAGCGCTTTTCTTGCATTCATTCCGATTCCGAATTTATATCGAGTTCTAACTATCAGTAGGAAATTTACCGCTTACAGCGATACCATCGCTGCCCAAAAGTTTTTATTTCAATAAAAAATTACCACTGACATTACACTGTGAGTCAGAGTCTGTGACATTAGTGAGTGACATTACTGTCAAGACAGAAGACACCACCACCACCACATTCCATTGATTCGGAATTCCATTTCCAGCATTCCAAACGCCAATTTCACAAGGATGGCGGTGACAGTAGGGGATGGTTGTGTTAATGCGAGTGAAATAATATCGTTCAATAAACAACAAAATTGCAACGGAATAGAAGAAAAGTTGCATAATGAAAAAGTGAATAATCATAGAAATGGTTACGTGAAGTCAAAACATTTAAATAATGGTGATACTGTGAGTAGATATTAATTTATTTTAATAACCTTCCAAAAATGTTTACAATGTTGTCACGTTATGTTAATTTCGCCGGTTCATGGAATATTTGACACGTCCCGCGGACAGGAGCGCTTGGTGGCTTCAGGCGCGGGCGGCATCCGGGCTCATTGCTGACAGCCGCGCAGACCTAGTGCGGGGCTGTCCCAAACTTTGTGTCGTATCCTGAACTGTACGGCTGTACCACACGGCACGTCAACCAACGAGTCGAGTACATTTTAAACAATAATAATTGGCCATAGGGTTATCTTAGGGGTCCAATATTTGCAATTTAAAGTATCAACTTCTGGATTCCCCAAAGAGTTATGTTTAGTACACCCATATTTCGTTTACGTCTCAGATAACACAGAGCATGTCCATTGTCACATATTGGGCACAAACATAGCCTCTGGAATAATTAAATTCGTTTTATTAACTTTTGCTCGGTGCATCACCTTGCATACTGAAGGATTATGGATTGTATTAAGCCTCACTGTAGAGATACGAATGAGAATGCCTGAATAAACAACAAGATAAGTAATTGAATACAATCAACATCACTCATTACAGTCCATCGTTGAGTACCCATAGAATTCTTCAAATATCACTTTTAACCGGTTGTATGCCGTAATTACAGAAAACAATTAAAAACTATTGTGTCTCGCGTAGATCTACGCTCCCGGCATACAAGGGGTTAAGCTAGGGTTACCATTTAGAAATTTGAAAAGTCCTGACAAAAAGCCTGAAATTTCAATAAAAGTCTGGAAATTTCTGTCACAATATCCAAACATTATGCACTTAGTCACAGTGGTATGATAGGCTTTCTTAGAATAGTCAGACAGGAAACTCCGACCTCATCTAGTTTAAAAAAATATGAATGACATGTAAAAGTATTTGTACAAACCTACTTACAGAAATAAATCATTTATCATGGAAGCAAACGCTAACGAGGGGGGGAGGTTGAGGAATGTGGGAAACAAAAAAAAAGGAAATAGTGCTCTGAAAAATATAAATAAATACTTATACCAGAAATTAGCATTAAGTTTGATTATTTTACTTAAAATTATTTTTATTTTGAAGAAAATATTTTGTATTTGAACTAGTTGATTGTTTTCAATTTCGCAATACAAGATTTATTGTTTGATCTCAATTTACTAGAATATTTATTTGTGAAACATAGACATAAAGGCAGCCCCGGATCTACGATTTTTTCGAACCGGGGCAAAACCTTGATAGTGGCGCCCCCTCCCTTCAGTGTTTGAGAAAAATTTGCAAATTGTTAATTTCCATTACGATAATATATGATTTCACTAATAAATTACTTATTTATAACTCGCAAACGCAATCAACCACATAAACAAACAGTGTTGTCACTTGACGTCCAACTGTTTGAATTTGTTCGGCTCGGCTCGTATATAGATATGTGACGGGGATTCCCCTTGGCAGAAAGATCACGGACACTACGCACGCGATCAAAAATTTACTTGATCTGTTAAGATGCGTTCATATATCACTTAGTATGTGTTCAAAAACTAACTGGGCGTATGGAAATAGAAAAGTTTGTTTTTCAAACATATTATATTAAGATTCGATTACTTGTTAAAAACCTATGAGATTGCAGGAAAAGAGGCTTCATTTGTTCGATATTTCGAATTCTTGTCTCAAGGATTTGGCGCCCCATGAAACTGCCGCCCGGGGCAAGTGCCCCGGTTTACCCCCCCTTTGATCCGGAGCTGCATAAAGGTCTCTAATACATGATAATATTTACATAATATGCTAATATTTAAAAGAATAATAATATGTATGTACATTTATATGAAAAAATTACCAAAATAATCATAGGCCATCAAAAAATTCGTCCACATCACTGTCAACAGGAACAGTGCCCAAAAGGCTAGCAGCATTGTCACGGCCAGCCCTCCGGTCATGTGAAGAGTCGATTTACCGCTTGGCGATATTTCGAAAAACCAAGTGGGCACTCGGACCCCATGGCCCTAGTGTTTCAACCCCAAACTGCTCGAACATATAACTCCCAATCTGGTTGGAATATTTTTGCCGTTTGAGGTTTTCTGCACCTGCAGTAGCCGCCCCAGCACAGCCCACCGTGCTAGGAAGATGGGATGGCGCAAGGTTGTCGACACATGTTGCATCCCACACCAAAGGTCTGCCTAACTTCCAGGGCATTATGGTCATTCCGTCTGGTTTCTTCCCATCGTCCTGAGCCAGGCCGTTGGGTTCTAAAACAGCAGGCACCTCTAGGTGACAATAGCACGACGGATGATGTCATTAAAGCTGGCGTGCCGTGCTATCCGGCCTGCGCTCCTACTGTAGGCCATGGTACCCGAGGCAGCCGACAGCTTCACCGCACTGACAGCAATGCGGAGCCCCGCAAGGAGCGCCCAAACGCAGACAGGTAGCGAGCCGGAAGGTGGTGTCACCCAGCATAGTGCCTATTCCATTTTTTTGAGGTTCTGGCTCTATCGGTTAAGTTCGATGATTTTGCCAATAAACTCAAACTCAAAACATAATTCGAATTAAATCATTTACAGGCACTTTTGAATTGTCAAGAAGTCGGTCAGTCAAAACATATGATGCTAGTTGCCCATTCCAAAGCGTAGGTACCTATGGAGAAGAAAGAGCAAGAAACTCCATGGACACTCTTTTTAAATTATATAATGTGAGAACGATGTAAAAAATAAAAAAAGACGTACGCGTTAAAAGCGTCCAGAGTACAACAAATAGTACTTAACAAACAACAATCCAAAAATAAAATAATCTATACTATACAAAATACTATACTTATAATATAATATAGTATAATAATTAATAATATAATATATACTAATATTATATTTATTATATTTTTATATTTATACACAGTAGTGTCACATAATTTTGATTTGATGGCGTTTTAGATATATAAGTGTCATTCCACAGTCAGGTGATAATGTTGTTACGTATATGGGATGAATATGTTTATTTATAGCCAAATACCATCAGATAATTTGTGCAAATTCGATGTTTACAGTTATATCTTTATGCGGTTTACTATACTAACACACTTTATCTGAATCTATGTATAAGTTAAATAATAAATCTAATTGGGGCACTAAGGGGCACACATTAAGAGCTACTCGTGTATGTTTATTCTACAGGGGCACATGCAATGGTTGTAGAGATATACGATTCATCAAAACGTTACTCCAGCAGGAAATGCAATATCTCGAAAACCTGAAGGGGCACAGATTTTATTTTTGGGGGCACATTTTGGCACACATATAAGCTCTCTGGCCATGCACAATTTTTCTCTCTCCGATCATTCGTTTAGAATTTTCCTGCTAGAAAAACGTTACCCCAGCAGGAATCGTTTTTTCCGTTTTTTTCCAAAACGACAGGGGGCACACATTTTTTATGTGGGGGCACATTTACTGCAGATAAGGCACCAATTATACGTTCTACTCCTATAACTCTAGGAGACACTTTCTTGCTGGGGTAACGTACACAAACACATGCCACCGTCAGCGAGACATTTGAATGAGCATTTCATACTATCAGCTGCCAGGGTACATTCAAGTCAATGAAAGTCATATTATTACCCGGTAAATGTTAGCTATGTCAATGTCAAGGTATGAGAAGATAATGATGGTAAACTTTTACACAACTATTAGTAATCAGTGTTTGTACATTTGTAGTGATCCCCATGCTAAAAAAAAAGGACATTACATTTTTTGATTAGTAGATGTAAAACGTCACAAATTAAATGTTAGAACATTCAGTAAATAAAGGGTGTCCAGCGGGAATTTTTCTATTTAAAAATTAAAAAACAAATAAACGAATAACTATAGAATTTTTATTTTATTTTTAAAACGTAACTAGGGTAGCGGATTTCAATTCGTAAAAATCATGTCCTCCAAGTGACGTCCGTTCCACTTTATACACTCTTGTAAGCGAACCCTAACATTGGCAAGTACGCGGGAACAAAGCTCTGGGAGGATAGCAGCGATTTCACGCCGGATATTTTCTTGTAGGGCAGTTATGGTACGGGGATTATGGCAGTATATTTTCGACATAAGGTAACCCCACAAGAAACAATTACACGCCGTCAAATCCGGCGATCGAGGTGGCCAGGGTATGTCTCCGTACTTGCTTATTAATTTTCTAGGGAAAATTTCCCTTAGCCTCGACATTGTGATCCTGGCAGTGTGTGGAGTTGCCCCATCTTGCTGAAAGTGTGTCCTATTGTTGCGTCCGTAAAACACTTGCAATTGCGGTACCAAAAACTCATCAATCATACGGCAGTAAACCGAAGAAGTGACAGTTTCACTCTCATTAAAAAAATATGGACCGATTATTCCATGAGCAGAAATCGCGCACCATACTGTCGTTTTAGGGCAGTGCAAACTCTTTTAATGCCGTTTCCTTAGGTTGCTGGGGTTCCAGTAACGCATATTTTGTTTATTCACATAGCCCCCGATGTGTAAATGAGCTTCGTCGCTAAACAATATGTTCCCAAGTGTTCTAGGGGTCCGAAAACGTTCACATCGTTCGGGCGTACGTTTTTCTTAAAACATAATCGCTGTCATTTAGTTTTTGAATGATTTGCATTTTATAAGGATAAAGTTTTAATTTCCTTTTCAAAATCGCATGCACAGTTGACTTCTTGATGCCTATAGAGCCCGCAATCTTTCTCACCGATTTTCTAGGGTTTCTGATAATTTCTTGTCGCACCTGTGCCACACGTTCTGGCTTTGCTGCTGACGTAGACGGTCCTGTTGGCGGCCTATTTACCACTGTCCCTTCTTGTCGGAATCTTTTTACCCACGACCGTATAAGCTGCGTGCTCGGACTGTCGTTTAATCGCCGAATATCGAAGTGGGAACAGAAAGCACGACGCGCTCGAACCAACGATTCACCACACTTTAAATATTGCTCAACCGCAAATGCACGATGCGCTCCCGACCAATGACTCATGGTTGCAAAAAAATCCACAAAAATGACACAACCAACGCTACCACTCCCGCGCCTCTAGCCCCGTTAATAAATGAATAACGATAATTTAAAATTGAAAAATTTCCACTGGACACCCTTTATATAATAAGTAAATAGAAATATCAACTATAACTGGATGTTATTAATGCTAATGAATTTATAAAGGATTTTAACTGCAGGGGTATGGGCTAAAGAAAATAGAAAAGGAATGTTAATTGGGCGGGGAACATCAGAAGGAAGTATGTCGTAAAGGGGAGTGGTTAAACGAGGACATGAAAAAAACAAGTGCTCCAGATTACCCTCCTCCAGACCGCATTCACACAAAGAGCCCGTCACGCGGATTTTGGCCAAAAAACAGGAGTGCAAACAAACCCAAGTCGGAGCCTAATTATGACAGAGGTAGCTATTTCATTAGAAAATTTTAGTTTGCTGAACCAACATTTAGTTGGAATGAATGGTTGGATAGAGCCATAAAATCTACCCTTCAATATTCGCGTTTTTTGCCAATGCTCATTCCAATTTCCAATCCTTCATCATTTCGGGTTTAACAAGACAGCGCAGATCTCGGGGATAGCAAGACGGATGAGATTCTATCCCATTCCAAGTAGCCAGCTTGGCTATCGAATTCGCATTCTCATTATCCATAGTGGCTATGTTGGGTGACGGGAGTGCTTGAAGTCAGAGCCCCGACTACCAAAAACTATATAAAAAAAAACTAACTTGTATACTTCTATATCATCAACCTATGGATCTCAATAGGTTGATTGATAAAGAAGCATGTTTAGTTTTCAGAGGAATGAGAAGTTAATATAAGTTTCATTACTCGTATTCCATCTAAGCCAAAAAATCCGGACAAATTAAAGAGACGGACAAAGTCCGGACAAATCCGTCCGGATGGTAACCCTATATTAAGGGGTTACCTTATTATTATGTGCGTATCGTTAGAAAAGCCTGCCAATAAAAGAAGTACACATATCATGTGAATGAACATGTCATGTGAAATTTTTGCTTGTGTAAACTGAAATTGAATCGGGCATTTCAAAAACCACTTAAGTCACATTTTTTCTAAAATGCTTTTTTTTTGCTGAAAATGGTTCCTCAAAGGTAGATGCGTATTCTGGGTAAAAACAACTAAGTCAATACATTCCTTCCTCTTTTAATAATACAAATGTCAACTGCAAATGTTGAAGATAATCCAGATGAGAATGATGGAGAATATGACTATGTACCATAAAGATATTAAAACGTGACAAATTAATAAGTAAGTACATGTAAAATGTTAATAAGATTATTTTTAAGTGTAATTCTTAATTATAAGCAATAAAAAATATGATTACTATGATTATTTTGGTTAAATTATACCAAACTAACCCTATTTCTCACTAAAACAACATAAGTCAAGAACTGTTTTTCAGGTTTTTTTCATTATTTCTATTAATAAATTGTAAAGGTTATACGCTATTTTAATTTTTTACTACTCAAATACTAAATTAAACATTAAAAAATCCTTTAAAACTCATTTGTTTGTGTATGATAGTTTTTATTGATTTCTGAAAAATTAAATTTTGTGACTTAAGTGGTTTTTGAAATGACCGATTCAATTATTGTATGTACAGACGCCAGCACATCAAGCTACCCGAAACTGTAAAATTTTCCCAATCAACTTTGAACCTTATGCTTTAGCGATAAAGTTGAAAATCTAATAAAGAAATTTGACAGATTGTAGTAGCTTCATGTGTTGGCGTCTGTACTGTAAAAATAATAAAATAAAAAAAGAACATGAATGAATGTTATTAAAAATGTGTATTATGAATGTGCGGTGTACTCCAAATAAATAAACAATAAGTAAAAGTGAAAATTCGGGCGCCTGGAGTACACACCAAACTATGCCAAGGTTAGACTCACCTATGGGAGGTTGTGACTTTTAATCTTCAAGCGGGGAGTATCAATAAAAATCAATCAAGAAAGTTATAGAACGATTTTAGTACCCGAAGGCTGCTGGTACTAAGAATACACAAGAAAATTCCTTTCTAAAATTAACAGCTATGGTTCTAAATAAAGATGTAAAACTAAGAGGAAATATGTAGTTGTTATTTTATGACCTGTCATTAGTGCACTTTTGTAAATTTAAATTATGTATCACAAACCATACCAAATTCCGTCGAATAAATTATCAACCAAAAGAATAAACTACGCTCATCCTGGGGACCTGGATCTCCGCTGGGAAGCCAAAGGCAGTCCATTAACGCCATGCGGCTGAAAACAATGAATAATCGTTAGTTGATATTCAGCGTTGATAAAAATGGCGATCGAAGTGGTTAGGACCGAATACAATTAAACTCACAGTTTCTTCTCAACAATATGCCATCAGTAGATGAATTAATCCAAATAATTAAGGTTAGAAGATCCTGAAACAATTAAATATCGGAAACTATTAGCGTCTGCTATCAAATCAGCCATGACACGCGGCCTGTAGCGAAGCCACGACGAATTTACCTACCTTTCCAAAATATATGGGCTATCCAATTAGGATGCCGGCAGGCGAATCGGCTACCACATAATTGGGACTAGATGCCGTCCATCTGAAGTTAATACTTCAAGATTTATTTCGGAGCCCTGAAATTACTCCATTCTGTCCAAAGCCATGGGTCGGAAAGTGTCATGTCAAAATCAAATGACTGCATCAAAAGAAAAAATCAGTGTGACCACTACACGATTCCGATTCAACCAAAAAATGAATTTTTACATGGCAACACCACCATGTTGCCTACAAATTAAAGCAAAGAATGCGCTATCATGTAACAGGCTTAAAAGACTCGTTACAGTACCTTTATGAAAAGAGTATGACAACTAGCTGTAGGTATTGTAATAACTGTAACTTAGATAATATTGAATTTTAATTGGGACGGGAATGCCCTTGTGTAATAATAACCTACATACAATATATTAATAGTCTTCACATTTTCCCCATTTATTTAATGATAAAGTGAGTAGGTACTTAAATAATATTTAACTTCATTATTATTTGAATGACTGGTTTGTCTAACAGAATTAATTTATTTCATTGAAAGATTAGGGCATGGCAACAATTTTCTTTATTGTTTTGATGTAACCAATATTTAGATATTTTTAAAGGTTTCTTTTTTTATTTTGTTTGTGGAGTTTCTTGCCTATTCTTCTCCACAGGTATCTACTACGCTTGGGGATGGGCAAGCTTCATCTTTCTGACTGACCAACCTCTTGACAATTCAAAAGTGTCTGTAATTGATTTAGGGCTGATTTTATAAAACTCAGATATGTTTTTTTCGTGAAATAAAATTGCCATCTGACAGTTCTAGTTTGGAAAAGCTGACAAAATTCACAATTTATTCTCAGGTTAAGATTTAGGCGGCATTCCGAATTAGCTATAATCGCTCACAGCACACATCATCTCACATGCGTTCCGATTTAGATATTACGATTATGTATGATAGTTGAGAGCTGTCAACAATGAGGGTTTTCGTGAAAATTTACGACACCAGTTGGCACCACTGTGACAAGAGTCTCCCAATACAAAATATATGATGACGTTCATCATTCGATTCATTCATTCGTTCATCATTCCGTCATGACTAAAGAAAATATAGGCTCTTTGACAGATGCCTGGACCTGACGTGCCAGTCCTGCCACCTAGCGACCGTCATTTCAGAAAACCCTCATTCGGAACGCTCGTGAACGCGCTCACAGTGCTTACTCAATGTCAAAACGATATTATACAGTATTTCTTTGTATAAATACCACCTTTGTATAAATACCACCAATACCTTTAATAATGAAGAATAAGTGATCAAAAAGTTAGAGTGAGTTACAATTTTATTACACATATATTTTCATTGCACCGCGTAAAATCAATGTTGCACAATGTTGGTAGGTCTTGCTCATGAGAACACATGGGTTTTAAACCTTATGGGTGGCCAATGTTATTGCATGGAAATAATTAATTTTGAGTGCAAGGAATGATTCAATCACATTATTATGGATAAAAGTATTGCACAAACTTCTTGCAGCCGCGTAGGGGGGCGTCTTATAAACATCCAATAAGATCGTCCACCTAAAAAGATGTTTCTACATTGTTGTAAATCTTAATGGAATACAGATTAACAAATATATATAAAATTTTATAGACATTCTCATTCTTCATTTATTTATTTATTTATTTATTTAATACTTCAAGCACATAAATGTACAGAGGCGGACTTAATGCCATAGGCATTTTCTACCAGTCAACCTTTGGGTGATGCAGAGACAAACAGTGGTAGGTGCAATCAGACCATTGTGGAATAAATATTCATATTAAATATTTATATTCATTCTTATTTTTATTTTATTTTTTTCATTTTTTTGTATTGTATATGGGCCCTTTACAAGTGGCCAGTTCTAAAAACTTTCAGTGTCGCCCTCGTACAGACAGACAGACAGAGTTACTTTCGAATTTATAATATTAGTATGGATGATTCCCGCTGGGGAACGTAAAAGACATTTAATGAAATACATTTAAGTATTTCATATTTACATTTAAGTATTTCACATTTATTCTACCGCATGCGTTTGCTTCGGTCGTAAACAAACCATATCGCATAGTTGAGTGGTTGTGCGCTGCATGCAATCACATCACTCTTTATCAGCACGCGTAGGTGGCGGCAAGCCTGCGCACGCGGCACCGCCCGTGCTGCGCGGTGCCTGAGCTCATAGGCGGGCTAGGCACACCTTGACACAAATACACATGATTTGCGTCAGCTAATTATTTTTCTATTAGCAATGATTAGATGCAAGTGCAAATCGATTGTATAACAGTGGAAAACGCTTGGGGGATCCCCAAGTCTTCGATCACTGTCTACTTAACATTCCTAATAATAACAAAATAATGTCGGAAGCACTGGGCATCAACGTTACCGATATGAAACAATCGTTGAAGTAGCGCTTTGGTCGCCTGAGAAAAGTATTTAATAGTCTTTTATCAGGCGGAAATAAAGTGCGTGCCTTCAACGGTTGGGTCATGCCGGTGTACGTTACCCCAGCAAGAAAGTGTCTCCTAGAGTTATAGGAGTAGAACGTATAATTGGTGCCTTATCTGCTGTAAATGTGCCCCCACATAAAAAATGTGTGCCCCCTGTCGTTTTGGAAAAAAACGGAAAAAACGATTCCTGCTGGAGTAACGTTTTTCTAGCAGGAAAATTCTAAACGAATGATCGGAGAGAGAAAAATTGTGCATGGCCAGAGAGCTTATATGTGTGCCAAAATGTGCCCCCAAAAATTAAATCTGTGCCCCTTCAGGTTTTCGAGATATTGCATTTCCTGCTGGAGTAACGTTTTGATGAATCGTATATCTCTACAACCATTGCATGTGCCCCTGTAGAATAAACATACACGAGTAGCTCTTAATGTGTGCCCCTTAGTGCCCCAATTAGATTTAAGAAAATATTTATAGTTTTCAAGTTATAGCGGTTTTATGAAAACCCGAAAAAACATCGCAGCGCCTAAATTAGACAAGAAACAAGTTCGCTGAAATCTGTATTCGGTCCTTCTTGACGCTAATAATAACCATACAAAGTTTCAAAACTGTTCATGCATGCGTTTTTGCTAAAAGTCAAAACGATGGTGTCATAACTTTGACGGCAAAATACAAGGAACCGGCTCAATCCGAGATGTGTAGGTGTAAACCAAAATCATGTGCCTTTAGTCAAAACTATATGGTGAAAATATTCAGCTTGGAATGTTTCGCATTAAGTAAATATAAACTAAAAACCAAAATATGTTAAACACCGGCTGGTTATCCGACCAAATTCCAATGACTACTAAAAAGCGACTGATTCATACATATCGATGACCTTCTTTATTGGACGTAGTATACCTAAGCTGTTGTCCGTACAGTCGCGTTCAAAAGTGTTGGGGGCTAATTAAAAAATATATTAAATGCACCTAGTGACTATAATAAATGAAACAGCTTGTTGATGTGGAAATTATTATTTTTATTCCCTTAATTTTAATTCTTAAAGTAATTATTGCATCAAATCACAGATCGAAGTTCCTACCTATAAATATTAGAAATATTTGCCCGTTGTGTAGTCATTATTATTTAAATCACAGATCAGTTTTTCATCTAAGTCTAACATATAATTAGTAAATTCGCATCACAAAAATCATCACACATTTTTTATGTGGGGGCACATTTACAGCAGATAAGGCACCAATTATACGTTCTACTCCTATAACTCTAGGAGATACTTTCTTGCTGGGGTAACGTACGCGTCATGCCGGTTTTGATGTACTCTTTCGGCATACTCAAATGGACTCAAACAGAGCTAGACGCCCTGGATAGGCGGGTCCGTACATTGTTGACGGCATATCGAATGCATCACCTACGTTCTTCGGTTATGAGTATGTATATCCCACGGAAGTGTGGAGGTCGAGGTTTTTTAAATGCTAAGACTCTTCACAATCGTGAGATATGCAGTCTCAGGGAATATTTCCTAAAAGCTGACGTGGGGATGCATCGAGATGTTGTAGCAGTGGACAAGGGCCTTACCGCGCTCTCCTTGGCTAAAGAGAACTGGCGCAAACCTATAGTGCTTTACACTAACGACCGCATGGAGGGTATGGCAGAGTAAGGAGCTTCACGGACGCTTTTTCCGGGCCCTACACGGGCCCAATGTAGACTTCCTAGCGTCCGTAGCCTGGCTACGTTCCGGGGAACTCTTCGGAGAAACCGAAGGGTTTGTCTGTGCAATTATGGACGAAGTTATGATGACGAATAACTACCGGAGATTTATTGTGAAGGACGGTACGGTTGACATATGTCGGGCATGCCACCGTCCGGGCGAATCAATCCGTCACATTATCTCCGGGTGTTCTCGTCTCGCTAACGGAAAATATTTGCATAGACACAACCTTGTAGCCAGAATTATCCATCAGCAACTTGCTCTGCAATACAACCTTGTGGAATCGGAGGTGCCGTACTACAGGTATGCGCCCGACCCAGTTCTCGAAAATGGCCATATCATAACTGTACTGGGATCAATCCATCATCACTAACAGGACTATTATAGCTAATAAGCCTGATGTAGTGGTGGTGGATCGATCAGAGCGGCGCGCAGTGATTGTTGACATAACCGTCCCGCATGATGAGAACCTCGTGAAATTCGAGAAAGATACATATCAAGTATCTTGACTTGACTCGCGAGGTTGTCGACATGTGGGATGTGGACTCAGCGATCATTGTGCCGATAGTCGTGACAGCCAATGGTTTAATAGCCAAGAGCCTCGACCAACACCTAAGGAGGCTCTCGTTGGGCAGCTGGATCAAGGGCTTGATTCAGAAAGCGGTACTTCTGGATACGGTCCGCATTGTTAGGAGGTTCCTCTCTCTGGAGCCCTGACCGCCGGTAGCTTGGTGGACCCTGTTCCCGATACTGGTGGGCTACTATTTTTTATATTTTTAAATGTTTTTATATTTCTTTTTATATTAATATTTAAAAATATAATTTATATGTACTTAACAGAATAATAATAATATGGGTCTAACGGTTTCAATCGATACCGTGTTGTTTTATGCTAATTTAAATTAAACAAGGACTGACTAATTCGTTTGTTTATCCGCGACACATCAAAGCGTATCAGCGGAAAATATGTAAATAAGAAAAAGTCATTTCAAAAAAACTCAAACGTACGACGAATTATAGATAGTCGGAATTTTAATTGGGCAATAATCTTGTTTGAAACATTTGGAAGCCCCTGCCCGATGTTGAACACGTTCCAGTAAGCATCTGATGGCACTGCTACTATGACACTGATATTGACCGACCGTCATAACATAACTACATATTAGCTTATCGCTAACACCGAGCCTCTTGACATGGTGCCTGCTGACAAACAGATGACGAACTTACAAGTTACAATACCTTCATGTGGATGGTCGTTGTGTAGGTGTGCTTGGTTTCGAGCATTTCGAAGCCGAGTCTTATCTTTTTTTGCTTTTTGTCTTAACGCTGTGTGTGTACAGTCAGTTATAGCAATTGGCTGACCCACCTTTGCATAAATGGTTGAGGTTTTTGAAGTGAAAACTTCTTTAGCATCGTTGTGATTTGAAATTTTATGAAACGAAAAAGCAACAGTAAAAAGAGACATATAAGATTTAACGTGGGAGAAAATGAGATAGGAAGCATTATACAGTGTTTTTGTTTTTTATTATTACAAATGACATCACATTTAATCCTATGCTACTAATTTGTGATGATGATGATGATGATGATGATGGTGATGATAATGATGATGATGATGAGCGACAGTAAAAAGAGACATGTAAATTCATAAGATTTAAGGGGAAAGCGCTAAGGTAGCCCGCGAAATTAAAATTTTCTTACGTTTTTTGCAATTTGCTGGTCAGTATTAAGTTGTACGTCGATCAAAATATGATTCGCGGCCGTAACAAATAATATGTATTTACAGAATTATAATCATTAAAGTCATCAACACAACTCTCTAAGACCACGTAACTCCAAAGAATGATGATTTCATGAAACAGTTATTTTGGACTTACGTGGTCTTAGAGAGTTGTGTTGATGACTTTAATGATTACAATTCTGTAAATACATATTTGTTACGGCCGCGAATCATATATTAATCAACGTACAACTTAATACAGACCAGCAAATTGCAAAAAACCTAAAAAAAAAATTGAATTTCGCGGGCTACCCTGGCGCTTTCGCCTTAACGTGGGAGAAAATGAGATAGGAAGCATTATACAGTGTTTTTGAAGGTTCCACTTCTACCACGTGTGAATTACACACATGCTGTTTCTTTAGAATACGAATCGATAGAATTTCATAAATCTTTGATATTTTATCTATTATGAAATTCTATCGATTCGTATTCTAAAAAATCTCAACCATTTATGCAAAGCTGGGTCGGGTCAGCTAGCTAATTGTTATAACTGACTGTACCTGCGAATTTTATTTGTTTCTCGTTGTGGAGCTCTTTAATTTAGGAATCGCAGCTTCCACAATATCCTAGCAGACTTTAAAACTATCATAGGAAGAACCTTCGACGTTCCTGTAATAGCATTTTGTTGGTTCAAGTCTTGTGCAACCTAGCAAGCCTCATATTTGTGCACTGGATTTCTGTTCACTTAAACTAGAACAAAAATGACGGAAGAATTTGTATTTATTTAAAGACTATGTTTATCGGACAATTTGGGTATTTTGACTGCAATAAAATACTATTTATTTATTTACAACAGATTATTCATCAGAGTCTCTCCTATTTAATTCTCCTAAATATAGTTTTGCTTTTCAGAAGTTTGTGTCGGAGCACGGGGGCGTGCCGAAGATGGACTGGTCCCAGTACGACACGTTCCCCGGCTCGTTCGAGAAGTGCACGCTGCTCACGGCAGCGCTCACACATTTCGGCCTGTACATCCTCATGTTCCTGGGCTTCGTCAACCAGCTGCTCTTCAAGCCCAAGGTCGCCACGGAAAAGAATAGAGAGGTATGTAACTGTTTATGTCTAATGCAGGTAAGATATGTTTAATACAGGTGAGGTATAGTCAAAAATCCGTTTTTTGTCTCCATAATATCGAGCATTGCATTCCTTTGACCACTTTATATTTATATTCTCTTTGTTCTATACTTCTCTTAGTTTTTGACCTGAAGTCGCATCTCAAAAACTCACCCTGTTAGTGCAGATGATCTGTCAATTGTTCTGTAAATTTGCAAGTAAGTGCGTCTGAAAATACCTACGATTCTAGATCGTAGGTATTTTCAGACGCACTGCTTTCATTAAAAAAAAAAACTGGCACTCCGGTAGTGCCGACAGAAGTGAAAACTTGAACAATTACGAGTGTATTTTGTGAATCGTCTTATAAACAAAACACGCGTGTTAAGGTGTTCCTTATTTTATAGGGTTTTTTGCAAATCAGGTATGATGACCAAAGTGACTGGTTTATTCTTCTCGTGAAAGGAATTTATTCAGATTTACAAATAAGCACACAGTTATATATCCGTGGTTCAGCGCCATCTCGTCGTTGTTGGATGAACTACGTAGTTAGTACGCGAGGCCCTCGTAGTTCTTCCCGATGTGCATAGATGGCGCTGTCCTCAACAACGCGCGTCTTAAGTTTTACGTCTGACGTTAGTACGCGAGGCCCTCGTAGTTCTTCCCGATGTGCATAGATGGCGCTGTCCTCAACAACGCGCGTCTTACGTTTTACGTCTGACGTTTTACGTCTTACGAATTTTCGATCAGGGTCACGTGACCTGACGCGAATTTAGAAGTTTTTACCCATTCCAAAAAAAGTACACAGCGCCGCTAAAGAAGTTTTCACTTCAAAAAACATGGTTGCAGCATCTTGTCGTTAATCATGAGGTGACATGACAAACTTTGGTTATGCAACAATAGGGGCATAGAGAATATAACCACTAGAGGCCGATTTTTTCGAAGCATACGACTCACTACCCCGGGCCGGGAGACGAGGAATAACGTGCGGAGTGCAATTGAGCAGTTCTTGTAGAGTATGCCTATCGTTAGGGCTGCTACTTCATTAAAGGAAAATAATAGATATCGATAAAATAGATTTTAACATTATGAAAAATACTCAATTAAAACCGTAGAAATAATATTTAATCAAAATCAATCAATTACAAAAAAAATGCATGTATCCTGTTATTATTGATTTTTAAAATGAATTAATGTTTTTCGATTTAAAGTTTTAATGTCTTGATTGTTCTTTGTAAAACATGATAAACGAGCGTCTACATATTTTTTAACCCAAACCGATCGGTCCCAGGCTCCCGGCGGTGCCTGACGACATAACCTTATCCTGAACTGATCGGTCGGGGACAGAGAGAACAAAAAAATCCCGGAACATACATAAAAAAAATACCGACGAACTGAGAACCTTCTACTTTTTTTGAAGTCGGTTAAAAGTAGATAGGTATTTTATTACAGTATGTGAATTTAATAAAAAAATATTAATTTTAATTTTATTATTTTAGATATCAACTTTCAGCTATTAAAAGTAACAGCACAATTTTTTACGATAAACATACAAAGGGAAAGAAAGGGATAGATGAATTAGAATTGTCTACTACAAGAACGAGACTTTTCCAAAAGACATCAACGCGCGACTCAAGAGTTTGCTCGTTTACCCAGCCACCATTTGAAATAGACCCCTGCGGTGGCACATAATCTGATTAAATCAAAAATAATTTTTGTACAGTTTGCTTACCGATGAAAGTTATGCCATCCTTTTTGTAACTAGTTGTTTCCCACACCACTTCACCGCGCATGAAGGCATTTTGATGCGTTATAATTGCATAAATAGTTATAAAAATTTGTAGATATTAATTTAGTGTGCACACAGGTCCAACACTTGGACACAATTAAAATGGTTACTAGTACCGTAGCCTACACATAGGCGAAAAAATACTTATAGTTTTCGAGAGTGGGGGCACTGTATGCGCAGGCAAGTGGTTATATAGTAATAACAAATAATAAAAAAACTGGCACTCCGGTAGTGCCGACAGAAGTGAAAACTTGAACAATTACGAGTGTATTTTGTGAATCGTCGTATAAACAAAACACGCGTGTTAAGGTGTGTTCCTTATTTTATAGGGTTTTTTGCAAATCAGGTATGATGACCAAAGTGACTGGTTTATTCTTCTCGTGAAAGGAATTTATTCAGATTTACAGATAAGCACACAGGATAGACTTCAGTTCGTGGTGTTGGTCGCGGCAGTGGTAAGAGAAGCAAGCCCATGGAGCTCGTCGTCAGTTATATATCCGTGGTTCAGCGCCATCTCGTCGTTGTTGGATGAACTACGTAGTTAGTACGCGAGGCCCTCGTAGTTCTTCCCGATGTGCATAGATGGCGCTGTCCTCAACAACGCGCGTCTTTCGTTTTACGTCTTACGAATCTTACGATCAGGGTCACGTGACCTGACGCGAATTTAGAAGTTTTTACCCATTCCAAAAAAAGTACACAGCGCCGCTAAAGAAGTTTTCACTTCAATAATGTTTATTTATCTCCACAAATTACATTCTTATACATATTAAGTTGACAGGTATTTCGACTAAATTTTGTAATTTTTGGGAGGTCTGGAGTCCAAACTAACAGGAGGCACACATTTTTTATGTGGAGGCACATTTACAGCAGATAAGGCACCAATTATAATACTTTCTACTCCTGTAACTCTAGGAGACACTTTCTTGCTGGGGTAACGTACACGAGTTTCGATCGGCGACAAGTCCGGGCTGTTAGATGGCCATTCGATTGTAGGGATGCTTTTCGCCAGTAGCCAAGTCTTTGTTGTCCTTGCAGTATGGCAGGAAGCACCATCCTGTTGAAAAATGAAGGAACTTGATGCTAAGTGACGGAGTAGAGGGCAGTAAATTATCTTCCAAAAGGTTTTGATACCTTGCAGCATTGATATAACCATCCACAAACTGCATACCACCAACACCTTGTGCAGACATGCAGCCCCATATCATAAGAGACGCCGGAAACTTCACTTTGCGTTTGAGACAATCACTATGAAATGCCTCATTTTTGTTCCGAATCACTTTTTTCCTTTCATCGCCGACTGTCACTTCAAATTTGGACTCGTCAATCCAAATGATACTACGCCACTGATCGGAAGTCCAATTTAAATGATCACGAGCAAACTTCAATCTCTTTTTCTTTTGTACAGCAGTCAACAGTGGTTTCTCCTTAGCGGTGTAAAATCCGTAACCCATTCTTTTTAGGTCTCTTTTGCAAGTATCAACTGAGACGTCTTTGTGAATCATGTCCTTCCATTGCACCGTGAGTTCTCCAGCTCGAGCACGACGATTATTTTTGATAATTTTCTTCAGGATTCTGTTTTCTACTGAACTTGTGATGCGTGGTCGACCAGTTTTTTTCAAACAAGAAGTCGTTCTATTCTTTTTATAGTGCTGAATGATAGATTGAACTGTAGACCTGGGAAGTATCAAGTCTTTAGATATTTGGTAACTTGATTTGCCAGCATCGACCCCACAAACTATTTTCGCTTTCGAAGCTCTTCACACGGGTATTGCCACGACCCATTCTTATTTGAAAACTAATGAAAAAAACTGAAATTTTCAGAATTTATACTGTCTCACTTGACAAATGACACAGATTTACTTTTACAAATTTAAATTATGCAACATAATTGTACAAAGAAGGAATAATCTTATTTAACTCACCGATAGACGAACTCTTTTGCATCGATTAACAATTAGACGAACTATTTTGCTTATAATTTCTTCGAATTTAAAACAGGATATGTATAAATTTAAAAAGCTAAAATAGTTTATTGGTTCATAATTAAAAAATGGCATAAGTAACACGACATGTGATAGTAGAACAGCTTAATATTTTATATAGATACACAAAAATAATGAAGTTAGAAAAAATCTCACAGAGAAAATTTCACACTAGACGAACTATTTTGCATCGGGGCTCATAATTTGCTAACTAAAAAGTTAACAAGATCAAGTACTGCATGATCTGTTGAGCGGCCTGCTCTGAAACCATATTGCGTATTAGAAAACAATTCTTCTTGATACTTTAATAATAATAATAATAATAATCATTTTATTATCAGGCAACTAAGGCCCATAGAAAAAATACACAAAATAATCTTATACAATAATAAACTAATACATATTAAAGAAACTTAAAACTATGATTATACACGTAACGTAGCGAAACACGACGCCGACGTCGTGTTTCGCTGCGTGGTGTCGCGTAACCGTCCTCGGAAACGTCGAAAACGTCGTCGTCGTCGCTGTCGTCGTCGGACTTTGTTAGCCTGCTGTTGATTATACGTTCAAATATCTTCGATAACGTTGTTAAGATCACGATTGGCCTATGTGTTGCTGACGTTGTCTCTGTCACCCGCCTTATGGGTCGGGTGCACCACAGCTCTTTTTAATGCGTCGCGAAATATTCCAGAAACAAAACAACGATTCATTAAATTGGTAAGAACAGGTGCTATAGAATCGGATATAATTATGCTTTAATACCTCAGTAATTTGATCCCAACCAGCAGAGCAGTCACTTTTATTATATAGTCTCTAATCAGGGGCTTCGCCTCGCCCCATTAGGAGTCTCGTCTCGTAGGCCTGAGTTACCATTGATTAGCTGTAGACCTCAACGGAACGTGTCACATGGTCGGCCGGCGCGACGCGGTGAGCTGCGTACACGCATCGTTGAGTCTATGCGAGCGATACTATTGTTGTTAGTCACTTACCGACAGGTACCTGCCAACCGCGAATACTGCTAAGTTACCGTGTTTATGCGATTTACTTCCATCGAAATGATCTTATTCAGGATTATAAGGAGCACTTAAAATATTACTTCTGGATTTGCACTGCAAGGAAGAGATGCTAGCATTTCTTCATGGCACACTTTAAATCATCAACCAGCAAGCCATTACACCGAGCAACGAAAATAGCTTGTTGGAGCATCTGGAGGTCTAGACTGAGAGTTCTGATGTATCGACTAGTCGGCTTTTTAATTTATTCCTATTTCTTTGTTTAAAAATAAGGAATAAAAGCGTAAACTTTATCTATACTAATATTATAAAGAGGTAAAAGTTTGTTTGTATCTAAGGGTAGGTAATAATCTCTGGAACTCCCAGTCGGATTTGAAAAACCTTTTTACATTTGATTGCCCAATTCTCGAGGAAGGCTATTTAATATCACGCTATGACCCTTAGGAGCCGAACGAAAAGAAAATACTTAGAAAGAACGCTAAGCGAAAACGAAGTGATAGCGCGTGGGTCTAGGAAACAAGCGATAGCGCGTGGGTCTAGGGAACAAGCGATAGCGCGTGGGTCTAGGGAACAAGTGATAGCGCGTGGGTCTAGGAAACAAGTGATAGCGCGTGGGTCTAGGGAACAAGTGATAGCGCGTGGGTCTAGGGAACAAGTGATAGCGCGTGGGTCTAGGGTACAAGTGATAGCGCGTGGGTCTAGGGAACAAGTGATAGCGGCGTGGGTTTAGGGAACAAGTGATAGTGCGTGGGTCTAGGAAACAAGCGATAGCGCGTGGGTCTAGGGAACAAGCGATAGCGCGTGGGTCTAGGGAACAAGTGATAGCGCGTGGGTCTAGGAAACAAGTGATAGCGCGTGGGTCTAGGGAACAAGTGATAGCGCGTGGGTCTAGGGAACAAGTGATAGCGCGTGGGTCTAGGGAACAAGTGATAGCGCGTGGGTCTAGGGAACAAGTGATAGCGCGTGGGTCTAGGGAACAAGTGATAGCGCGTGGGTCTAGGGTACAAGTGATAGCGCGTGGGTCTAGGGAACAAGTGATAGCGGCGTGGGTTTAGGGAACAAGTGATAGTGCGTGGGTCTAGGGAACAAGTGATAGTGCGTGGGTCTAGGGAACAAGTGATAGCGCGTGGGTCTAGGGAACAAGTGATAGCGCGTGGGTCTAGGGAACAAGTGATAGCGCATGGGTCTAGGGAACAAGTGATAGAGCGTGGGTCTAGGGAACGCGAAATTTCACGCGAATGCGAAGTCGCGGGCAGAAACTAGTTGTTAATTAAATAATTAAACTTGAATCAAGAAAAATATAATATTAACAAAAAAATCTAAACGAGAGCTTATAAGTCTAAATAAAGAACTTAATATTGCTTATTATTTATACCTATTGCCTATTATTTAATAGCTGACCTGATCCTAGCGAACTTCATGCCGCCTCAGAATCAATAAGAACGAATGTATGAGAAAATGAATTACTTTCATAATTTTTTTTTATTGTGAATTTGTCCTATTTTTAATAATTATTCTGCTATTCGGGGCGGAGACAAATTCAACAAATCAAAGATCATAAAATCGGTCTAGCGGTTCTTAAGTAATAAATTATGTAATTAACCCGACTTTATTTTATTTCTATGGTTTTAAGAATCACAGTTTCGGCTTTGTATTCCCGAACGCAACCAAAAGCAATGATCGGCTCAGCCAATAGTCGGTATTTTTGCAACCACCTAGGCCAGTCGGCTAGTCAGCCCATCTCTACTGTGAATGCTTTTACTGAATAAAACAGTGAAATAACACAGTAGTCCTCATCCTGTACCTCACTGCAGGATATTGACCGACTTGCTGGATTTAGAAAAGGTCAGGCGTATCGAGCGCCCGTTCCCATTAGACACGGCTGCATGGGTAGCCCGTGAGCGAATGATAGAAAAGGTCAGGCGTATCGAGCGCCCGTTACCATTAGACACGGCTGCATGGCTAGCCCGTGAGCGAATGACAGAAAAGGTCAGGCGTATCGAGCGCCCGTTCCCATTATACATGGCTGCATGGGTAGCCCGTGAGTGAGTGATAGAAGAGATCAGGCGTATCAAGCGCCCCTTCCCATTAGACATGGGTGCATGGGTAGCTGGTGAGCGAGTGATAGAAAAGGTCAGGCGTATCGAGCGCCCGTTCCCATTAGACATGGCTGCATGGGTAGCCCGTGAGTGAGTTATAGAAAAGGTCAAGCGTATCGAGCGCCCGTTCCCATTAGACATGGCTGCATGGGTAGCCCGTGAGTGAGTTATAGAAAAAATCAGGCGTATCGAGCGCCCGTTCCCATTAGACATGGCTGCATGGGTAGCCCGTGAGTGAGTTATAGAAAAGGTCAGGCGTATCGAGCGCCCGTTCCCATTAGACATGGCTGCATGGGTAGCCCGTGAGTGAGTTATAGAAAAGGTCAGGCGTATCGAGCGCCCGTTCCCATTAGACATGGCTGCATGGGTAGCCCGTGAGTGAGTTATAGAAAAGGTCAGGCGTATCGAGCGCCCGTTCTCATTACAAATGGCTGCATGGGTAGCTTGTGAGCGAGTGATAGAAAAGGTCATGCGTATCGTATGGATCGCCTGTTCCCATTAGACATGGCTGCATGGGTAGCTAGTGAGCGAGTGATAGAAAAGAGCTGGCTCTTTTCGATTCACGTCGCTCTCGATCACTCACTCGCTCGCTAAATAGCTGAGTCACTGAGCTTGAGACTGAGCTATAGAAGAGCTAGTGAGCTAGAAGAGTAATATAGCTCTTTTACGTGAAAGAGCTAATCGCTCTTTTTCTTTTCAGTGACCTATTTCGCCCATGTCAGGGAATGGGAACTTACACTCTGTATTATATTTTAATTAATAAACTGTAAAGAGCTTTTGCTTACCAAGAATGAATGGTCCAATGAAGTTACAACGCATCTGAGTAATAAAATTATAACAGGTTTCAGAGCTTGAAACGATTCCAGATGTCTTTCCCATCGTCATATAAGGAAGGCCACAGCCAAGACGTAATGCGTGATATTTCCTATCTGGAAGTACTTACCAATGCTGTTTCATTAGTGGAATATTCATAATAGTTATGTTACATAACGTACAAAGACTTAATGCTTCAATATTAATTTCTTTTTGTTTTCAATCAAACATTTTTGATCAAATCTGTTTACTACCGGACTAGGATTGATGCACAACTAGCAGCACACTGCGGTTCCACCCGCATAAGTGTCGATCCCGTGGGAATATAGCTATAAAAAGTATCCGATGTGTTAATCCTGGTTATAAAATATCTGTGTGCCAAATTTCATCCAAATCCGTTCAGCCGTTTCTGCGTAAAGTAGTAACAAACACACAAACTTTCGCCTTTATAATATTATAGTGTGAAGTGCGATGTGATAGTATTGTACTTAATTAAATAGAATATCATTACTTCGCTTCAGTGGTTCGGTAGTGGATGCTAATCTGTCAGTGGATCCGTAACGAGCACATCAACGTGCTCGTGCTCCTGCCACCCTGGCGGCTAGGTGCTGTACCATGGCTGTACCTAATAAAGCACAAATGCGTGTAGCCGCGTGTGTGCGCAGAGTTATTGCCGTCATAGGTAGCGTGTTGGCTATTATTGCTTGTATGGTAAGCTGTTGTGTTTATTAAATCAATGTGTCGTATTCCAAACACTGATGTTTAGTGTCGGCTCTGGCACAGTGGCACTGGTGTGCGTGTGCCGAACCCGTAATACCTGATGTTGCCCTTTATTTATCTGTTTAGTGTTGTGTACATCTTTTGTTCCTTAGGCCTCGTGCACACTGGCCAGTAGGCAATACTTACATTAACGCGCCCGCGACTTCATTAGCGTGCATGTTGGAAGACCAATATGATTTCATGGGTATTTTTTTTTGCGGAAAACTCTTTTTTATATTAAAGTAGCTATCTGAAGGTGAAAGTCCCATCCAAATCGGTCCAGCCATTTTGAAAATTACACACAAAATTTCTTTAAAAAAAAAATTGTTATTAGTACCGTATATACTTTCATAAGCATTTAGTAAAAAGCTGTTATTTTGACATTACTAACGGACACTTCAGTTTGATTTATCTGTATAGAGTAAAGAGAATATATTGTAGCGAATCCAAGTGAAATTGTACTAATTTGTTGATACCCGTGGCTTCGTAATAATTGGGTGTAAAATGGCCCGACCGCACTAGGACGGACCGTCCCAGCGGTGCCTGACGACATAAAAATTATCCTGGACCGATTGGTTCCGGTTGGGGAGAGAGAGAACAAAAATATCCCGGAACATACATAAAAAAAAAACCGACGAACTGTGAACCACCTCCTTTTTTGAAATCTGTTAAAAGTAAATAGGTACATATTTTATTACAGTGAATTAAATAAACAAAATATTAATTTTAATTTGATTATTTTCAATATCAACTTTCAGCTATTAAAGGCAACACTACTATTTTTTACGATAAACTTACAAAGGGAAAGAAAGGAATAGAAGCATTAGAATTGTCTAATACAAGAACGAGACTTTTCCAAAAGACATCATCGCGCGACTGAAAAATGTGCTCGTTTACCCAGCGACCATTTTTAGATAGATGCCTGCGGTGGCTCATAATCTGATTAAATCAAACATAATTTTTCGTACTGTTTACTAACCGATGAAAAATTATGCCATTATTTTTGTAACTAGATGTCTTGGAATGTTCCCACACCACTTCACCGCGCATGAAGGCATTTTGATGCGTTATAATTGCATAAAAAGTTATAAAAATTTGTATTAATTCAGCGTGCACACAGGTCCGACACTTGGACACAACTAAAATGGTTACTAGTACCATAACCCAGGGCTTCCCTAACTGTGCGTCGCGGCACTATTCCAGAGGCGTCGTGAGGCGATTTACATAGATAAGATTGGCTTTATGTGTCAACACAATGTGTGAATATCTGGAGCAATATGACTGGATTAGAAACCCTTTCCAGTCGACCTCACTATCAACACTTTCGACAGAGGAAGAAGAACAATTCATAGAATTGTCCTGTGACTCCAGCCTCAAGCTCCAGTACAACAAAGATAAACTGCTTGAATTTTGGAGCTCGATTTCTCACGAATATCATGCCATCAGCACTGCAGCATTGAAGGTCCTTTTACCATTCGCGACATCATACTTGTACGAAAAAGGTTTTTCTGCAGTTGCAGTTATAAAGAACAAGTAGGTAGAGGTCGAAAATAAATTTACAGAAAGAGAGGAGAGTTGCGACATCTACACTTACAGAAAGATATGAGAGTGGTGACATCTTATACACTGGAAGTAGTGTTGCCCAAAATCGGTCTTGGTCTTGCAGTCTTGGTCTTGTTCTTGCATTTTTGCAAGACCAAGACCAAGACCAAGACCGACTTATTGTAGCAAGACCAAGACCAAGACTGAACCCTGCAAGACTTGAGCAAGAACAAGACTAAGCCTGCAAGACTCTTGCGTCTCGCAGTTAAGTCAAACTGAGATTTGGGCGTTATAGTAGGTATTTGGTTTCAATCCCGATTTGGATAGACGTTCCCCAGTATCAAAACCGTATCGTCATAACACTAAAAGGTATTGATTATTATATGTTTCGACTATTTATTAAGTAGGTAGGTAGCGTGTTACTTACAAATTTGTTCCCATATGTGATAAAAATGTACCTAGCATAACTATCTAGCAAAGTTCATTTCATACCTTGTAGGTATATCTACTTAGAGTATTATAATTATATGTACTTGTATAAGTCTAATGTGCAGATCTAACGTTAGTAGGTTGATAAAAGTTATGTAGGTATTTATGTTTCAAAGTTTATATTATTCTTCTATTCAGCAAAATTTAAAACTAACAGCGAGTCGAGTAGGTCTAGTACTAGTAGCATTTTTTAAGCCAGCCGATGTTATGGTACAGACGCCAGCACATCAAACTACTACAATCTGCCATATTTCTTTAACAGATTTTCAACTTTATCGCTAAAGCATTAAGTTTCATGGTTGATTGGCAAAATATGACGTTCCGCGAATAAACTGTTGGTCGGTCAGTGTATTACGTACCTACTTATTTGATAATTTACGGACAAAGACGCCGCCGCCGCGCGGGTATTTCCGCAATCTTCCGCATTTTATGTCAGGTTCAAGCATTTATGCACTTTATTGTAATAATTTAAAGTTTATTTTCAAGTGCATTAATAATACGAGGAGAACGCTTGGCGCTGCGGTCCCTTTGTCGCGGCATTTGAAAGCGAATAGCGTAGGTACGAACTACGAAGATAGTGTTGACCTTGTAAATGAACTTTAGCAATACAGCTGATCAGGTAGCCCTTTCGAGTTTTATTTACATTGCTGTTTTAAGTGAAACAAGTGAATTTATTATTTTTTAATTGAAAATCTCATTAAGTCAGATAGAAATAATGATTTTATACAGTTTACAGTAAAAAAAATTGCAGAAAAAAACGTAAAAATTAAAAAAAGCCGACGAAAAATTTCAACGCATGGGGGTCCAGAATCATGTACTGAATCCATGGTAAGCGCGTCGATGTCCCTGCCAC
Organism: Luperina nickerlii; assembly: GCA_963855955.1. Taxonomy (NCBI): domain Eukaryota; kingdom Metazoa; phylum Arthropoda; class Insecta; order Lepidoptera; family Noctuidae; genus Luperina; species Luperina nickerlii. The sequence goes on from OY979670.1 coordinate 23,983,687, forward strand.
CCAGCAATAGGCTAATAGGTATTTGAATGTAGTCTAGTCTAAGTAGTAGAGTCTCGCAAGACTTGCGAGACTCTTGCTGCAAGACCAAGACCAAGACCAAGACTGAGAGCGCAATACCAAGACCAAGACCAAGACCAGGTGTATTGACGCAAGACCAAGACCAAGACTGGCTAAGGTCTTGTCTTGGTCTTGCATTTGGGCAACACTAACTGGAAGAGATGAGAGTGGCGACATCTACACTGGAACAGATGAGAGTGGCGACATCTACACTGGAAGCCGAAGCAAGCACATCCTTCTCATTAGTCAGCTAACTAAGTAAAATAAATATCTTTTATATTAATTTTGTTCTTACAATTTTTTTTCTTTTTTTCTAATAAAAAATATAAATCCTATTTGGAGTTTTTTTTTCTGATAATTTGTTATTTGTCTACTAGAACTACAACTACCTAACACGTAATATTATTTTTAGCTAGGGAGGGGGGGGGGGCGTCGCCAAAAAAAAGCAGATTTCCAAGGGGGTCATAGTAAAAATAAGTTTGGGAAGCCCTGCCGTAGCCTATACATAGGTGGACCAAATGCCATAGTTTTCGAGCGGCACTGTATGCGCAGTCAAGCGGTTATTATAGTCTTTTATTAAATTGATTTATTTATAATCATAATATTGTACAAGAATAGATGGCGGTGACCCCCAAACTAAGTGGCCTGTATCGGATGCTGCTGTTTATAAATAAATGAATAATAAATTCTCATTTAAAGCTTGTACCTGTGACCCTTCTATCTTTGCCGTATTATGTATGTACCTAAGTGTGTACTGTGCAGCATAATTTTAATTTTCTGATTTAATTTACGTCGCCATCGCCTAAAATCAAAGAAAACTTGACTGCGTACCTACAGTTGTAAAGTGTTGACTGTATTTAATTCAGTTGCAAACAGCGACACCGACCATTTTGTTCACAAAGTAATATGTAGACACCTCTTAAAAAGTGTGGCCGACTACCCTTATCGGGAAAACACTAAGTGCACGCCACAGCGCCACATCGTGGTACATGCATGGAGGCAGCGGAGGCACAGGAGGCCCACCCTAACAGAGGAACACTTTTAGGCCCACTTGCACCACAAATCTGAATTTAGCGCTAGTTAAACGTATTTAAGACATCGTTTTATTTCTGTCAATCGTTTGAAAATGACAGAGACGGCATTAATGGCTGTAGTTTCAACAGGACTGCAGTGTTCACTTTGTAATTAATTAATTAATATACAATAAAGATGAGGACTATTTCTAAATGTTATCTGTTGCGAAAAACGATTGCATACAATTTTCTCGATAAAAAGAAATCTCAAAGTTACCTCTAAACCGGTAAAATAAAAGGAGAACATTCAATGAAAATTTTCAAATTAGGTCTTGAAACTTTGCAGGCTAATCGAACTATGGATAAAGCGGGTGTCATAGGTTCATTTTTATTTTTTAATCGTTACATTTAACGTAAAAAGATGAGCTCGGAAATACAAAGCTATAAAACCACTCACACCTTGAACCGCTCTGCCGCCTGGCCCCCGACGGGATCCCGATTCAGTACTTGTCAGTACCGCTTCGGCTATCAGACGGGGAACCCGTATCACTTCACCTGCGCTCCCGATTCCCGATTGATAACGCTTTATGTGCTGAAGAAATTATATAATAATGTGAAAATAAAGCACCCGCGTTTTATGTTTTTTCCAAATTTTGTAGTTTTTATTTATAAAATCATCTTTGAAATGGTTCAAAATCGTTATCTCATGTCTAAACATTGTCAGTAAGTTAGAGAGGTGTACACGTACCTATTTTAGACAGTTCCCAATGTGCTATGGTGTTTTAAATATATTCAGCAAAACTATTTTTATAAATAATTTTATCTATTTATTGATAAAGGGTATAAAAAGACCCATAGCAGTCGTACATCAAACTAAGTAACATTGCATAAAGTAATTGCTGGGAATCGACTTTTGTTTTTAGTGTGAAATTTTTTTAGGATCCGTAGGCTCAAACAGGTAGAGTTCAGTTTTTCGCGCTAAAAGATTCGTGACGATGCTTGAAAACAATTTATAGATACGGTACTAAAAATTTTATTGGTTCTGTACTTACTAACCATAGTAATTCAAAATAGACAAGTACTTATCGAAGTACATGTCTATTTGACAACCAATTTGAGAGTTGTCAACAGATCGACCAATTTGAGAGTTGTTACAACTCTATATTAGATATCATCATCGCGCGTTCTTATTTTGCAAGATAGAAGAGGATTTCCGAAGCGCCTATTTTTTGTTGGACATCTGTACGTAGGTTACCTTGGTAAATTAGCTAAATTATTCATAAGGACATTATAAATTAATTATTAGCAAGATAATTAATAATGTACTAATGAATAATTCAACTTTCAAAATATTTCTATTTTTTATTCTATACAGAAGCCGTCGATTTCGTAAAAAATATAATCACTATTTAGTCATTTATTAGCAAGCCTACGTCCATCAACAATGTAGTTCACCCTAACTGAATCAGTTTGACAGTGTGAACATAATAGAGCGGTACATGGCGCGAGGAAGTAGGCAAAATACGAATTTCAGCTGAACTATTACAAGACAGACATGGCGAGGCATGCGCAGCGCACGGTGCTTATCGCATGATTCGCAAAGTGTGGAGGTTCATATTCGTGGTGAGGCATGTGCTTCCGCATGCCTAATATGAACGTGCATGCCTCGCAATGTCTGTATCCGCCTTTAGAAGCACCTCCACCATACACTCTTCAGCCACCATTGCAATCATTATATCATTGCTTACATAATGCTACTTCGTCAAATAGGCGTCATCGTCGACTAGGCCGCTCATTCTGTCAAGGTCCATGACGATAATCTAGCCAAAAAATGACAATCTAAGTTCTTGCGACAGTTACGCACAGTGTAATAGGTGCCTACTGCTTACTGGAGTCTACGCGCTGGAGGTTTTTGACAGGGCTTAATACATTACAAAATGTATGACATTAATTATAATAAAAACCGGCTAAGTGCGAGTCGGACTCGCATACGAAGGGTTCCGTAACACAAGGCATAAAACGCTGAAAAAAAACGTTCTTTTATATCCCTTTAAATTATAACTTTATGTTATTTTTATTGTTGTTATAGCGGCAACAGAAATACATCATATGTGAAAATTTCAACTGCCTAGCTATCACGGTTCATGAGATACAGCCTGGTGACAGACAGACAGATGGACAGTGGAGTCTTAGTAACAGTTCGTTTTTACCCTTTGGGTACGGAACCCTAATAAAAACGAGCACAGAGATAATGAAGAAAAACATGCGCTTGAATAAAGTACGAATTATTCATTATTGACCACACCTGAATTTAATGAAAATAAACGTGAAGGATATTTATCATTTTTATGGCTGCCATCTGAGATTTGTAGCTAGCTATGAATATTGTTGGGTGCAACTGCAGGTTAGGTTAATCAATCCTGGCTCCCTGTCGTTTCGGGTGACGCAGATGCTCTCGGGCTTATGCGACACAGATACTTCCCAAAGCTACCGTGCGCTTTGGGAAGTACCTGTGTCGCATAAACAGGGAGCCGGACGCCCGGTGTCACCACTGCGTCGACTGCCGGGAGGACACGGCGTGGCATACGCTGGCAGAGTGTGCCGCTTGGGAGGAGCCGCGCCGTGCCCTCATGTCAGAAGTAGGCAGTGACCTGTCGCTGCCGGCCGTGGTCGAGTTGATGGTCGGCAGCGAAGAGTCCTGGGACGAATTTTAGTCAGTAAGAGTCCGATAGACCCCGCCGCCCTCCCCAGGGCGGCGGACATCTATGAGGATTTTCCGCCCCGGAAACAAAAAAAAGGTTAACCAATCCAGCGAAACATGTCTCAGTTTCCAATGCGCCGAATGACTGCATTTCAAGGATAGTAGAGTAAAAACAAAACACGCTAGACTAAACACTACTGCCCAAGCGTCGCGTCCTCGTGAGTTCATTCGATTATTTGGCTAGTGAGTGCGTGACCTTTACAACAATGTTTCGTTCACTTGTAAAAATATTAACCGTCTCGTTTGCACCAGGCTGCGATCAGCTCGGACTGGCAAGCAAACTGGCGGCCTTGCCCAAGAAGCAGCTACCAATATAATCATTGGGGATAGCTCCTTCTATCTACAGCACAGAATGATTGACAATATATATATATATATTGTTTTCGTTAGCCTTGGCTGTTTCCGACTGCTGGGCAAAGGCCTCCCCTTTTTCCTTCCAAACCTCCTTGTCTTGCTCTTGAGCGATCTCTGGCCATGTTGGCCCTGCAAACCTCAATAACAATATTATGAACATTATATAATGCCTTCATCTCACAAATACTATGAAATAATAATAATATTCAGTAGTTCAGCTCCTCCATCATCAAAGTACCTATACTCCGACTTTTAATTAGCTGCAGTAAAATTACACTTCTTATTGTAATTTCGTTAAAAAATGTTGCCACAATATCTCTACTAGTGAATGTGATTAAAACGCAATGAAACATCGTTTTAATTTGGATATTCGAAATTGACTAATTTTGATTTAACCGTAAACAATCAAATATTCTTTGTATTGATCGGATAAAAATATATGTTGTAGTTTCAAATCAGCGTAAATATACACAGTCTACTAAAGATAATTTTGCTTAATTTTTTGCTCTAAAACTCCTACTATATCGATATATTGTAATAATAAAAAAAAGAAAAAAAATTAATTAATGGTATTAAAAATGTGTAGTAAGAATGGTATTATGAATGCATGGTGTACTCGAAATAAATAAAAAATATAAGTAGAAGTGAAAATTCGGGCGCCAGGAGTACACACAAAACTATGCCAAGGATAGACTAACCTGCGAGAACTGGAAACTTTTAATCTTCAAGCGGGAAGGTATCAATAAAATCGATCATGAAAGTTATAGAACGATTTTAGTACCCGAAGGCTGCTGGTTTTAAGAATACACAAGAAAATTCCTTTCTAAAATTAACAGCTATGGTTCTAAATAAATGTGTAAAACTAAGATGAAATAGATGTTATTTTATGACCTGTAATTACTGCACTTTTGTAAATTTAAATTATGTATCACAAACCATACCAAATTCCGTCGAATAAACTTTCAACCAAAGGAGCAAACCACGCTCATCCTGGTGACCTGGATCTCTGCTGAGAAGCCAAAGGCAGTCCAAGATATATTTTGGTAGGGACGAGCGTTCAGAATTTAAGTTGTGAAAAGAAAAAGAAAGAAGAAACGCCATGTGGCTGAAAACAAACAATGAACAACCGTTAGTTGATATTCAGCGTCGTTGATAAAAATGGCGATCGAAGTGGTTAGGACCGAATACAATTAAACTCACCGTTTATTCTCAAAAATCAAAGTGCTGGCATTAGTAGATGAATCAATCCAAACAAGGTTAAAAGATCCTGAAACAATTAAATATCGGAAACTATTAACGTCTGCTATCAAAATAGCCACGCGACAACGTGAGACGGCCGAAATCACGAAGAATTTACCTACCTTTTAAAAAATATGGGCTATCCAATTAGGCTATCCAATTCGGCAAGGCGAATCAGCTACCACATAATTGGGACTAGATGCCGCCAATCTGAAGATATACTTCAAGGTTTATATCGGAGCTCTGAAATTACTCCATTCTGTCCAAAGCCATGGGTCGGAAAGTAACTCATGTCAAAATCAACTTGACAGCATCAAAAGAAAAATTCAGTGTGACCACTACACGATTCCAAGTTAACCAAAAATGAATTTTTATAAGGCAACACCACCACGGTGCCTACAGATTAAAAGAATGCGTTATCATGTAACAGGCTTAAAAGACTCGTTACAATATGAAATCACTTTTTTTTAGTAAATTAAAGTTTTCATTAGGAATGACGTTTACTGTACAGAATTATTTGCAAAACATCAAAAATTCAAAACAATAAGACTATTAATTTAAAAGATATGTTTGTGATTAGAATTAATGCTTTTAATAAATCCAATCCGATCACTGATGTGATGACAAAACGGTAATCTAATAATTAGTCATTGCTCAATGTTTTGGTTGTAAACTTAAACTTATATTATCCTGAATTTCATTATACATATCATCTTCTAATAATATTATCCCCTTTTATAAAATCAGTTTATTATGGATTGATTATGAACTGAAAGTTAATTGTATGAATCGATTATTTTGTCACATAACTATTTAAATTTCGTTAAAAAGTGGTAACATATAAGCTGTCATTTTACTGCAGCTAATTATAAGTCCGGCTATAGTTTAGAACAATACCTATGACAATTCAGCCAGTGTAGTGAGACATTACAGTAATGATCACAAATTGTTTTAATGTCGAAGCGATTGCCGAGGCCGACAGCGCACAGTTTTTATGAGAGGCTGCACTGTTCACATCCCCGAAGTGACCGGGGTAGATCTGAGAGCGGCGGTAGAAAGGCTGAAGGCCAAAAATACCGCCCCAGGACCCGACGGCTTGCCAGGTAAAGCCTGGGTCCTGGCCTTGAGGGCTCTCGGGCCTCGACTGGAGGCGCTCTTAAGCGCATGTATGGAGAGAGGCTAGTTTCCACTCCGTTGGAAGACGGGGAAGCTTGTCCTCATTCAGAAGCCGGGGCACCCTGCGGACTCTCCGTCCGCATACCGGCCCATCGTGCTGCTCGACGAGGTCGGCAAGCTCTTTGAAAGAGTAATTGCGGGCCGCCTCTTCGGGCACCTAGTGAGGACGGGTAAGGATCTTGCGGACAGCCAGTTTGACTTCCGCAAGGGGCGCTCGATGGTGAATGCTATCATGCGCGTGAGAGCCCTCACGACAGGGGACGCGGTGTCTCGGAGTGGGGTCGTCGTGGCGGTGTCACTCGACATCGCCAACGCGTTTAACACCCTGCCCTGGGGCTGCATTGGGGAGGCACTCCGGTATCACCGGGTGCTGACCTACCTCCGTCGATTAGTCGGGGCGTATTTGACTGGCAAAGCCGTCATCTACCCCGGTCGCGACGGGGAGTGGAACCGGCGAGAAATGTCGTGCGGTATCCCACAGGGATCGGTTCTGGGGCCGCTCCTGTGATACATAGGTTAGGACTGGGTGCTGCGGGCCGACCTCCCTGATGGCGTCAGCGTGGTTTGCTACGCTGACGACACGCTAGTCCTGGCGCAGGGGAGGTCGCATCAGGCGGCGGCCGACGCGATGACACGCGGGGTTGCGATAGTCGTGAAGAGGATCCGGCAGTTGGGTCTCGAGGTGGCATTGCACAAGTCCGAGGCCATATCTTTTCATGGGCCCCGGAACACGTCATCACCGGGATCCTAACTAACGGTAGGAGGGGTTCACGTCGGCGTCGAGACGACGATAAAATACCTGGGTCTCGTCCTCGATAGCCGGTGGAACTTTGTCGAGCATTTTCGACGTTTGGCCCCCAAAGTGGAACGGGCCGGGGCCGCCTTCAAGAGGCTCCTGCCCAACCTGAGAGGGTCAAACGCCTCCTGCCGGAGGCTTTGGGCGGGGGTCGTGCGGTCCATGGCCCTATTCGGGGCCCCGGTGTGGGTGCGTTCACTGCGGCGGCGAGCCGCCCATTATTTGAACGCGCCCCAGAAGGTGGTAGTCGTAAGGCTGATCCGGGGGTACCGCACGATCTCGGGCAGGGCGGCAAAGGTCCTTGCCGGCCTGCCGCCATAGGATCTGGAGGCGATAGTTCTCGCGCGCCTGTATGAGTGGCGCGCGGAGGCACTACGCCGGGGGGAAACTCTACTTCTGCGGCAAATCATGGCGGAGCGGACAGAAACGGCGCGATCTCATAGCGGCATGGAAAGAGCGACTGTCGCAACCCAGCGCAGGGCACGCCACGATAGCGGCGATAAGACCCTTGAGGAGTGGCTAGAGAGGCGTCACGGCGTCCTCACCTACCGTCTGACGTAGTAAGAGTTTGACACTCCCTTCCGCTCCACCCAGAGCGGGAGAGGGGTCATTAGATGATTTCCAATCGTCAAAAAAGAAAGAAGGAATTTCCTTGTGCAGCCTTTTTAAAAGGCTGCACTGTTCCGCCAGTCGTCAGTAAAGGAAGGAAAACGACATTTTATTTACAAGTAATGGTGTTCGATTTGCCCAGAGGACACGGTGGAGCACACGGTGGAGGTCTGCCCCGCTTGGGCGGAGCACCGCCGTGTCCTCGTAGAGGCGATCGGCAGCGGCGGCGACCTCTCGCGTCCGGGCCTGGTTCAAGCCATGGTCCGGGGCGAGAGGGAGTGGGGGGCAGTCGCCTCCTTCTGCGAAGCAGTCATGCTAGCGAAGGAGGCGGCGGGACGGCTGAGGGAGAGAGCCTCCCGTCCCAGCCGCCGCGGGAGACGCTCCGGGCGTCGGGAGCCGCGCGACGACTCCCGGCCACCGTAGGCGCGGGCCTGCGGGCGGAGAGTAATGGGTAGCTCACCGTCCGATCAGGACCAGGCCCGTGCCGGACGGCGCGTACGTGTTCCACGCGCGCCTCAAAGAGATGTCAGCATTAAAAGAAGGGGCCCGTAAGGGCCGAAGCCTGCCGGGTCAGCGGGATTGTCCGAAAGGGTTACCGCTGGCCCGGAACATAAAGGGCGAAGGAAGGAACACGGGTGGGTTTTAGTCAGTAAGAGTCTGACACTCCCTTCCGCTCCACCCAGAGCGGGAGGAGTCATTTGATGATTTCCCATCCTGAAAAAAAAAAAAAAAAAAAAAAAAATGGTGTTCGATTTTCAAGTGTCCTAAGTATTTTTAACCGACTTCTAAAAAAAAGGAGGAGGTTTTCAATTCGGGTGTTTATATATATTTTATAACATATTTGCTCGTAAAGGGTCTCTTATTTCACCAATTTCAATATCGTAATGTATCTCATTACGCACTTGTGCGGTAATGTAAAGTAAATCGCACGGTTTATCAAGATGCTCCGTCAAAACGAACGGTACTTTTTTAAATCTTAGCAAAGAGTTTTTATTTCAGAAAAGATGTCAACATTTTATGAATAAAATTAACTTTGGGAGATAAAATATAATAAATAAACATTTAATTCTTTAATTTAATTAATTTTGACAATAAATTACAACCATTAATATCTGTAACAAAAACAAAAATATTAATTTACTTTATTAATAATACTGGCTGTTTTGTGCCTATGCCTGAAAAAAAAAGCGCGAACGCGCGCGCATCGCTTATCTGTTAAGAAGTAAAAATTATTCCGCGCGGTTTTTCTTTTCGCTGTACTGTTTTTTATTTGAAAATGTCGTCAAGTAATGATGAATTTATTAATTCCACACCGCCAGAAGTCTCAGAGGCAGCGAAAAAGGCTACTCTAAGCCTCGCCCGAAAAATCGACCGATAGATACTTACAAGCGTATCAAAATTTCATCATATGGAAAACAAGCAAATATGCAAGTTCAGTCCGAGTTTTATTTATTTCCTCGCAAATATGTTATAAAACGTCGTATGACATACGTGCGCTTTGAAAATTACAGCCTCTGCTTTCTTTTAGCCCTCGCCTACGGCTCGGGCAAGCAATATCGCCTCGGCTGTAATTTTCAACTTACCGCACTTATATCATAATGTACTATTATGTATGCTCGGGCATAACTCCGTCATATATAGACCGATTTGCAATTTTTTTTTTCCTGGAAAGAAAAACTTCATACCAGGAGAAAAAAAAATTGCAAATTCCGAAATGGTCCCATTGAAATTTCGTAAAGATCTGATGATGAGTTTCGGAGACGGACAACGGAACTCTTCAATAAATGCCAGCAAATCAACCGCGATTGCTGCTATCGCATATGTATGCATTGTTTAAGCAATCTCGCAACATAACATCACGCCTGTACCCTCTAAAGGGATACGCAGATGTGTTCAGTATAATACGGTACACCCTCATTTCTGTCAAAGTTGTTATTGGGGCACCTCTAACCTAAAAATCTCATTTTTTAATGGATAAGGTATGCTTCAGGGCAGTGGCGTGCACAGGGTTTTATGCCTGGATAGGCAGCTTCTTATTTCGCAAAAAAAGATCTTTCGCAATTGCACTAGTTAGTAAAGATAAAACTCACCAGGGCTGCAGGGATTTAAAAGGTTGTAACGACGATTTTCCAATGACGCAAATAAAAGATTTCGGCCACCTTAAATATCTAATCCAAGTGAGTGATAATTACAGAACACGTCACTTGAAAGATATCCGATGTGGCCTTGAAAAAGACTCTTCATGTGATTATAGTACATTACGATATTAGTGCGTTAAGATGTTATAACCAATACGCACGTATATCGTACGACGTTTTTTAACACATTTGCGAGGAAACAGAAAAAAAAAACATTTTATATTTTGTTCATTTTTAATTTTTGAAACAGTTAGTGAAATTACAATTATTAAAATGAAACGTAGTTTTAGTTGGTTTTTTAATTATGTTTTTATTATTATTATTACTATTCATAATGTCATTGTTTTGTGTTAGGGTAAATGTTGGAGACGACGAAACTTCTTGAAAGGCGGCAGAAGAGCATTGTAATTCGTCATTAGTTGTAAATAAAAAAGTATCATCATCAGTAGAAGTAGAGGGGCGCGGCTCAGGGCAAAACTTCTTCGTTTGTGGCTCCAAATTTATTGTCTGAGTTATTTTGGCACTTATACATATTTGCTTTGTTTTGGATGGAATCTTTAAATTACCAAATAAACTGTTTTTTTTTTAAATTTTATATAAACTCAATCTGTGAATGCACACTGTTGCTTTCCCGCCATTTTAACAGCGCCCTAGCGCTGCCTACTGACTGGCGCCGCGCGGCGATTAGTTCGAAATTTGAATAGCAACAGCGCGCTGCTCACTAGCTGGAGTCGTGCGGGGCGGCGATCAGTTCCAAATTTGAAATGGCAAATAATACTGTTATGGAATTTGTATGGACTATAACTTAACTATTTGCTTTGGTAACACACGCGTTTTTTATGACCCTCCTTACATATTTAAAACCGGTCGAATTACATCAGCTTTACGAGCAAGGGTGTTAAAAAATATATTTAATTAGTAAATAAACTACTGGTTTGCTAACAGTTAAAAAAATAAAGTTACGAGTTACATTACCTTTTTACTGGGTTAATTCTCGTAACTCAGGTACACATCTCCCTTTAGTTACAATTTGAACCTTTTCATTAAACGGTAATTGCGAAATTTTACCATTGTTAACCTTTAACAAACACACATTTTCAACAAAAATCTCACAATCGAACAACATTTTGAATTAAACAAACAAAAAGTAATTTAAAAAACAATTCAATAAACTGATTGAAATTAGCAAAAACTCGACTAAATATTTACGTTTCAAAATGAATAAATCACAAAAAACAATCAAAATATAAACATAAGACAGCGCACTTTACATGAAAAAAAGCAATATGGACTCTATAGAAAAAAATAATTTCTAAACTTTGATAAGTAAAACGTTGACAAATAAAATAACATCATTGTCAATCGAAATTTTACTCAAACTCAAACTCAAAGCATTTATTTCAATTAAACCATTTACTTTTGAATTGTCAAGAATGATGATTTCATGAAACAGTTATTCTTTGGACTTACGTGGTCTTCGAGAGTTGTGTTGATGACTTTAATGATTATAATTCTGTAAACACATATTTCTTAAGGCCGCGATTCATATATTAATCAACGTACAACTTAATACTGACCAGCAAATTCCAAAAAACCTAAAAAAAATTGAATTTCGCGGGCTACCCTGGCGCTTTCGCCTTAAGGTGAATGGGTAGTGGTAGACCGCGAAATTCAAATTTTCTTACGTTTTTTGCAATTTGCAGGTCAGTGTCAGATTGTATCTTGATCAAAATATGATTCGCGACAATAACAGGTACATATTTAAGGAATTATAATCATTAGAATCATTAATATATCTTTCTAAGTTAGATTTCTACCACCAACCACCAATCTCTTATGGAAAAGTGTTAGTGGTAGAAATCTAACTTAGAAAGATGTATTATTGATTCTAATGATTATACTTCTCTAAATATGTACCTGCTATTGTCGCGAATCATATTTTGATCAAGATACAACCTGACACTGACCTGCAAATTGCAAAAAACGTAAGAAAATTTGAATTTCGCGGTCTCAACTACCCATTCACCTTAAATAACTACTTATTCAACTTGGTCGTATAATATTTGAGATGAGCTAATACGGAGACGCCGGATTCACGAGCTGGCCCGTGATTGGGTTTCCTGCCGCAGGAGATGGCTTTGTTACCGCATCGTTGTGTGCAGTGCACAGACACGAAATTGTACCACTACATGCGTACATGTATGAATGTATTGTAGGCAGAATCGCTCGCTGCCTTTCGCGTTGCGCTTGTGTTACGAACGCCTGCCGTAGTAAATTTAATAGTACGAACGGTATGAACGTTGTATTAATTTACATTAGGAGTTTGAATAATTGTTTACTTAGTATATTTTTTATATTCTTGAAAATATTAGTAATTGGTCTAGATTTAGATCCACTTGGTCTAGGGTCTGCAGTGTCTTTTTGCCTATACAGACCGCACGCCATTGCTTCAGGGGTAAATTTTATGAACTTTGCTTGGGTAGTTTTTGAATTAGCTTCAATAGTTAATACAAATTATTTCCACTTAGTTTATACTGATTATGTTTTAATAGCTTCCTGTCACTGATATTCACATAGCAAGTAGTATTATATGAATTTATGTGGGGTAGGTACAACTAAAAAGTGAAAAATAAAAACTTTTTTACAAAAAAAATCAACCGATTTCCAAAAACAAACACTACAAAATGAAAAATTATTGTAATTTTGGAAGTCGATGTCTAAAAACGAAAATGCAGAACCAACGACACCGACTTCCGAAAGTAAAGTTATTTTTCACTTTGTAGTGTTTTTTTTTGGAAGTCTGTTGTTTTTTTTTTCATTGAAGACGTAGCAACCTGCAACACATGATCTCCAAATTTTCCAACAATCAGCCATATTCCCCACGAATAAATGGCAAAAAAGTACGATTAGCTCCGAGACAACCGTATATTTTACCCGTTTAGTCGTAGCCGACCTCAAGTTTAAGGAAATAAATAGTATATGCGCTTTAATTAGTACAAAAACTGGATTGTGTCATTTAATAGTTATTATTTCTACATATCACTGTGGGTGTGGTTTGATTGGCCGTCGCGTCATTGTGCAATTAATACTGGAAAGTACTAGGCAAGGCACATGCATAGGTAGGTACTGTAGAGACTGTATAGCTCTACCTTTAGAAGTAAATGCAGGCTGGTTATAATTGCCGGTGTGTTCCATTCGAACGTTCAAGAAATTGTCAAATATTTTTATTATGGTTTTTGTTTAGTAGTAGAAAAGTGCTAGATGTGACGTGTTGCTGTAAAGTCGTAAATATATATTTATCCAAGTAAAAGTATTTTTTCAATTATAACGCAACACACGCGTAACTCAATAGCTACGCACAACATTTGGTGGAGGCGCCTCAAGGATACGCGGTTCGTTCGTCCTGACTTAAGCTTTCTCTTGCAAGGGTTGGACCTCACCTTGTAAACTTGAAGTCTGGTGTTAGGTAATGTTTCTGATAGGATAGGCAGGAAGGGCTTGGATGTTCGAATGGTGTGAATAAAAGTCTGGTTTGGAAATGGAGCTATGCCAATACTTTTATTCAAAGGTGGGCGTAGCTCATGTAGAGACTGTATAGCTCTACCTTTAGAAGTAAATGCAGGCTGGTTATAATTGCCGGTGTGTTCCATTCGAACGTTCAAGAAATTGTCAAATATTTTTATTATGGTTTTTGTTTAGTAGTAGAAAAGTGTTAGATGTGACGTGTTGCTGTAAAGTCGTAAATATATATTTATCCAAGTAAAAGTATTTTTTCAATTATAACGCAACACACGCGTAACTCAATAGCTACGCACAACAGTACTGTGCACAGAACAGATATAACTGTTCTGTGATACTGTGATGTGGTCACGTTGAGGAAGGTAACATGGCTTTGTCCTTATCTCGTTGTAAATACTGAAGTACATCTAGTAAAAACCAGTAGGTACTTATTGACTCTCCCTAAATAATATCAAGCTTAGTTACCAGGCTACTCGGACGGAACGTCCGCGTCGGCTAGCTTTTAATTCCTAAAAAATAAATATATAAAAACTATATGTAAATATTTGTTTTACTACATCGAATGGCACTCCAATGCTGAATATTCAGAATGAAACCAAATCGCTGATATAATTCGTTAATTGATGCCACGGCCGCTGCTCCACGCTGCTCTGCACTGGCTGCTATTCGGAGCGCGGGGTGGTTATGATTGCTACTTGTAGGTCAATTATCGAACTGCTAAAGTGCGCACGCACCGCGCCACTCGTTCGCCCGACCGACGCCTGTTCCATCTCATTCATATTATTTTGCTTGTCAGAATGCTTGAATAAATGAATGATTGTTGTTTGTTACTTCATCCTTTATTAATTTTGATGTACTTATATTAGAATAGAATACTAATATTAATGATTTACCTCGCCACATTGAATATCCTATGGTCTTATTCGCTGACGATAGTACTGCCTTGATTAAATGTATTGACATAAAAACATTGAACATGACTTAAATGATACTTTAATAAGCATTATACGTTGGCTTGACCAAAATAATTTAATGATTAATATACCAAAGACTAAGGTGCCGTCTCCATGAGCGAGAGAATCGCGGCGATAGCCTCGCCCGTGCCATCAAATTTTCGCCGATGGTATCGCCGTGTGGAGACACGTTCTAAGAAATACGTGCCACGACGCCGCGATTCTCTCGCTCGTGGAGACGGCTCCTAATGTAATGAATTCCGTTCCTTCCTCGTGGTCAAACTTAATGGTCAAACTGATTTGACCACGAGGAATCCTGTTCCGGATAGTCAAACTACTTAGTTTAACAAAAAATATCCACCCTTTGTATACTTGTACAGTCATTAACAAAAATAATTTCCTTCCTCGTGGTCAAACTTAACGGTCAAACTGATTTGACCACGAGGAATTCTGTTCCGGATAGCCAAACTGAGTGGCTGTATAAACTTTTTATCAAGCTGTATATAGATTGCAGTCTTATTGTACAATTATAAATAAAACATTACGAGTATGTCAATTTGATAACACATGGCCACATGACCACTCAAATTATTATCCTGTTCTTTGCTGTTTTATTGCGATTTGTATTTTGTAATTATTTTGATAAAATATGGATTTAGATATAAAATACATTCATCGTAAAGGGGGAAGGGTACTACTTTTCAAGGGTCGGCAGTAGTACTACAAATTGCGTACGTACAGAAATGGAAACATTTACTGGACTTGCAGTAATCTCAAAAAAGAAAAATGTCGGGGCTCAATTACTCTGAAGGTATGGTCATAATTAAAACATATTTATATACTTATCGTTTTTAATTACATATTATTACATCACAACTTCACAACCACAAATGCGGTTCTTGTGGCGTATGTTTTGATGACAAACAAAAAAGAAGAATTTATATGGTGTACATAATAAAGAGTATTCTATCTATCTATCTAAGAATCATATTTTATTTTATTTTCAATTATAAAGTTAAGATTGAAGGATTGGTCACCAAAATTTTCCATTTAGATTTTGAATCAGCTGCAAGCAGAAAGAAAGAAAATACGTTAAGCAATGCATTAATAACAATTTTTCCGGACATCCAAATTGTAAAATGTTTTTATCATTAATCAAATAGCCAATGGCGAAAGGCAAAACAAATGAAAATTAAATCTAAAGATGACAGGAGAATAGTGGGATTGTGTGCAGCACTCGCTTTTTTACCCGAAAATTAAATTGAAGTAGGATGGGAGTACATAAATACTGATACTCCCAACACTTACCAACACGCAAAAATTCTTAAATATTTTGAAACTACGTGGCTTAGGAATAAATTATTCCAAAAACAATGGTCTGTTTATGGCCAGAGACATCGCACAAACAATGTGGTCGAAAGTTGGAACGGCCAACTAAACAAATCCATGAATCGTCATAATCCAATTACAGTTGCTCGTTTACTTGAAACCTTAATACAAAAATAAAAATCTTCTAATGAAAAAGTGTCTCCGCCGCCAAGACCAAATATGTCGAGATGATTTCATAATGAAGTGACAACTGCAATTAATGCATGGCGATATAAGCACAGTATAAATAAAGACATAATATTATTACCGTGATATAAGTGTTGGGTACTTTTTAAATAAACTAAGATAATTATTTTTGTTGATGACTGTACAAGTATATTTACAAAGGATGTATATTTTTCGTTAAACTAAGTAGTTTGACTATCCGGAACAGAATTCCTCGTGGTCAAATCAGTTTGACCATTAAGTTTGACCACGAGGAAGGAACGATGAATTCTTATCAACAGATTCCACCAGAAGTCTTACATTTACACTATAGTACTAGTTGCAAAATTCCATGGCATTATGATAGATAGCCAATTAATTTGGAAGCCACAAGCAGAAGAAGTATGCAAAACAGTGCAGCTGCGTATGTAGTTGTGTCCAAGTGTTGGACCTGTGTGCACGCTAAATTAATACAATTTTTTATAACTTTTTATGCAATTATAACACATCAAAATGCCTTCATCGCGGTGAAGTGGTGTGGGAAACATTCCAAGACATCTAGTTACAAAAAGGATGGCAAGTAAACTGTACAAAAAATATTTTTTATTTAATCAGATTATGAGCCACCGCAGGGGTCTATTTCAAATGGTGGCTGGGCAAACGAGCATACTCTTGAGTCGCGCGTTGATGTCTTTTGGAAAAGTCTCGTTCTTGTATTAGACAATTCTAATGCATCTTTCCCTTTGTATATTTATCGTAATCGTAAGTGCCGTTACCTTTTTAACAGCTGAAAGTTGATATCGAAAGTAATGAAATTAATAAAATTTTTATTCAAATCACATAGTTACTGTAATAAAATACCTATCTACTTTTAACCGACTTCAAAAAAAGGAGAAGGTTCTCAGTTCGTCGGTACATTTTTAATGTATGTTCCGGGATTTTTTAGTTCTCTCTGTCCCCGACCGGGACCGATCGGTCCCGGATAATTTTTATGTCGTCAGACACCGCTGGGACCGATCGGTTCGAATTCAAAAATATGTAGACGCTCGTTTATCATTTTTTACAAAGAACAATCAGGACCTTAAAACTTTAATTCGAAAAACATTAATTAATTTTAAAAATCATTAATGACAGGATACATGCTGTTTTTTGTAATTGATTGATTTTGATTACTTAAATATTATTTCTATGATTTTAATTAAGTATTTTTCATAATGTTAAAATCTATTTTATCGATATCTATAGTGTTGCCCAAATGCAAGACCAAGACAAGACCTCAGCCAGTCTTGGTCTTGGTCTTGCGTCAATACACCTGGTCTTGGTCTTGGTCTTGGTATTGCGCTTTCAGTCTTGGTCTTGGTCTTGCAGCAAGAGTCTCGCAAGTCTTGCGAGACTCTACTACTTAGACTAGACTACATTCAATTTCAAATACCTATTAGCCTATTGCTGGGTGGCAGGGACATCGACGCGCAACCGCTTACCATGGATTCAGTACATGATTCTGGACCCCCCTGCGTTTAAATTTTTCGTCGGCTTTTTTTTAATTTTTACGTTTTTTTCTGCAATTTTTTTACTGTAAACTGTATAAAATCATTATTTCTATCTGACCATGAGATTTTGAATTAAAAAATAGTAAATTCACTTGTTTCACTTAAAACAGCAATGTAAATAGAACTCGAAAGAGCTACCTGATCAGCTGTATTGCTAAAGTTCATTTGCGAGGTCAACACTATCAACGCTATTCGCTTTCAAATGCCAAAGTGACAAAGGGACCGCAGCGCCAAGCGGTCTCCTCGTATTATTAACACACTTGAAAATAAACTTTAAAATTATTACAATAAAGTGCATAAAACAATGATGTATAAAACTATAGATACGTTGTCCGCACTCTAAAATGGCAACATGAAATGAAGCCAATTGGCCACATTGCGCTCAGTCACGCACCAACCTGTCGCGCGACGCTATGTTTGTTTTTAATTTATATCGTATGTGAAAACCTGTGCAAAACATAAAGAAAATATGCCGTCGTGTGTTTTCAGAGGATGTAAAAATTATACCCCAAAAGTTAAAGACAAAAATGTGTCATTTCACGCGTAAGTTTACAAAACTAGATTATTTTATTTTATTTTGTACGACGCTGCGTCTAATGGCGGCCGGCGCATGAAGTTAGTAATCACGTGACGTTAGGGGAGGTTGGGACACTAATACACAAGTTTTTTTTGGTTGTTAGAATTTATAATATTGTTTGAATATAATATTATGCACTTGTTATGTTATGAATATACATTATTGTTTTCCGTTTCATTTTAGATTGCCTACAGATGGGCTGATAAAAGAAAAGTGGCTTAACATAATAAAGGTTCAAAGACGTGAAAACGATTGGCTACCAACTCCCTATACTAAAGTTTGCTCAAAGCATTTCTCAGCTGACGATATTAATGTGACGAAAAAAAATTATCGAAGAATAAAAAAGACTGCAGTTCCTATCATCATCATCATCATCATCAGCCTATAATGTTCCCACTGCTGGGACACAGGCCTCCTCTCAGCGAGAGGGACATGGGCCGTAATCCACCACGCGGGCCCAGTGCGGGTTGGTAGATGTCACATGTCCAGAAATGTCCATGTCCATGTCATGTCCATGTGCAGTTCCTATAATTATGGTAAAATTATACGTCATTTAAAACACATTATTTAAAAGTATTGGTTTTTGTGAAATAACCGGATTGTTATATAGTATATATATATATTTTAAACATTTAAAAGATATAATATTGGTATTACTTTATTCGTAAAGTAGGCTAACACGGTACAATTTATCAATTATTTTATTAACTCTAGAAAATCGAGTGTCCTTTTTTCCCCATATGCCTCTGATAGCCACGTCACTCATGCGCTCGACCAATGAGCATGTAATTTGACTATTAATTATCCTGTGACGTAACTGAAGATGTTCATTTATCTCCCTCTAGCAACAGACATCCCGCCGTACGGTGTCATATTTTCTTTCCCTTTCTTTACGCGTATAAGTAGTTATCTAGTATTTTCGCCGTTTTTAAGCGCCGAGATGTTGGTTGATAACGTGTCTATATATAATACGTCATTGGCATAAAAGCTTTAACCTGACAAAAAATGCGGAAGATTGCGGGAATCCCCGCGCGGCGTCGGCGGCGTCTTTGTTGGTAAATTATAAAATATGTAAGTAGGTACGTATTACGTAATACACTGACCGACCAACAGTTTATTCGCGGAACGTCATATTTTACCAATCAACCATGAACCTTAATGCGATAGCGATAAAATTGAAAATCTGTTAAAGAAATATGGCAGATTGTAGTAGCTTGATGTGCTGGCGTCTATACCATAACATCGGCTGGCTTAAAAACTGCTACTAGTACTAGACCTACTCGACTCGCTGTTAGTTTTAAATTTTGCTGAATAGAAGAATAATATAAACTTTGAAACATAAATACCTACTTACATAATTTTTACCAACCTACTAACGTTAGATCTGCATATTAGACTTATACAAGTATAATATTATAATACTCTAACTAGATATACCTACAAGGTATGAAATGAACTTTGCTAGAAAGTTATGTTAGGTACATTTTTATCACATATGGGAACAAATTTGTAAGTAACACGCTATCTGATGATGAGTTTCGGAGACAGTCAACGGAACTCTAATAAATGCCAGCAAATCAACCGCGATTGCAGCTATAGCATATATGTATGCATTGTTTACGCAATCACACAACATAACATCACACCTGTACCCTTTAAAGCGGTAGGCAGATGTGTTCAATAGCTTCCTGCTAAAAAATGAAAAATAAAAACTTTATTACAAAAAAAAAAAACAGCCGACATCCAAAAAAATCACTACAAAGTCAAAAATAACTTTAATTTCGAAAGTCGGTGTCAAAAAACGAAAATACAGAACCAACGAAACCGATTTCTGAAATTAAAGTTATTTTTGACTTTGAAGTGTTTTTTTTTTGGAAGTCGGTTGTTTTTTGCCTTTCAAAATGGTTATATTTTGACATCCAAATAACATAGAGGTACGATGGTTAGTGAAAAGTGTAAATAATCACGAATAGAAAAATGTAGCTGTCCCAACCCAAATCAGACCAAAAATGAGAAAAATGAGATAGGACTTTTAGTCATGCGAGTGATGGTCTGAGGCAAATAGGTGTTCAAGGCTCTAAAACGCTGTATAAGGGCTATGTGCAATTTAATAGTAACAGATAGCTGGATAGCTGCGTACCTGTATTTCTGTCCCTCAAATTACTAACATTCCCATCACTTTATATTTTCGAGGTGGCTGTTCTTGTTAAATCAAATAAGTATGCATCTTTTTAATAAAATGTCTGAAAATAGAAACCGGCCAATCAGGAGAAAGTATAAAAGTTTGCTAATTGTTAGTGGTTCTGATACGGGTGGTATCGGAACCACTAACAATTAGCAAACTTTATTAAAGAAAAGTACATGTTATAATTATTTATGGGTCCGATCATATTTAATAAATACCCGATGTAATAAAAAATGAGACATTTCCACTTTTCAAAAAGAAATTGACAGATCTTATTAATAAATTATGTTTTACTCAATTGGCGAATTTCTGACCGATAAGAATATAAATTGATAACATGACATCTCTGTAGGTATTCCTGACTTGTACTAAATCATTTATATTTTTAATTTAACTGTATTGACCTCGAACTTGTTGAATTTGTAATCCCATTTTATTAAACTTGACATTATGTACTTCTTGTATTGCCTAGATTTCAAATTATGTACTGAATTTCATCTTAACATGGTAAACTTATATTGATTTGATTGAATGTGTTAATCCATATCTAATTAATATTATAAATTCGGAAGTAACTCTACCTGTCCGTATGTTACCTTTTCACGCCTAAACCGATAAGAGATAGATTGCATCCCGGGGAAGGACATAGGATAGTTTTAATCGACATACCTTGCGAGCGAAGCCGTGGGCAGAAGCTAGTCTTCTAATATATAAAATTCTCGTGTCACAATGTTTGTAACAAAACTCCTCCGAGACGGCTTGACCGATTCTTATGAAATTGTGTGTGTATATTCAGTAGGTCTGAGAATAGGACGCAAACTATTTTTCATACCTCTAAGTAAATAAATTGACATGGAAACCACAAATAGAACACCTATGTAACAGACTGAGTAAATCTGCGTACGCACTCTATCAATTGTCTAAAAAGGTAAATATCAGCACGTTACTGACAGCTTATCATGGACTAGTCGCCTCAGTGCTTCGGTACGGAATTATATTTTGGGGACAGTCAACTGACAGAGAACTTATATTTAAGATGCAAAAACGCTGTATAAGATCTATGTCTGGATTAAAGACTACCGATAGCTGTGTACCATCCTTCAAATCACTGGAAATACTAATACTACCAGCATTGTATATTTTAGAATCTGCAATATTTATAAAAAGCAACCCCCACTTATTCGAAAAAATGTCTGATATTAAAAGAAAGCCAATACGTGCTCAATATTTGTCACAGTTATGTAATATAAAATGCAAGACATCTTTAATGCAAGAGTTTTTTTGGCATTGCGCCAAAGATCTATAATAAAATACCAGACAATATTAAAAATATGCCTCTAGTAAAGTTTAAAAAAGCTCTCACATTATTGCTAATTGACAAATGTTATTATAAAATTGAAGACTTTTTAAATAATAATGTTAATTAATATTGAAATTCACTGTAAACCAACTATTTAATTCATTATGTTATTTTTTTTCTTTTTCTTTAATAATTGATAATTGACTACGCATGTTTCCTCTAAAAATATTTGTATGTCAAAATTGACAAGACATAGCGCACTATTTAGTTCTTAAGATCCATCTATCATCTATCCTATGTTTCACAAATAAATTGATTTGATTTGAAAAAAAAAAAATTTTTTTTCTTTTTGGACAAATATTTTATTTAAATTTTTTTATGATTCGGCATTAAAAAATACATGCCACCCTAAAGTTTCACCCTTCTACCACCAACCCCTATTTTTTAATAGCGATATTAGTACTTTAATAATTTTCTACTCTCGGCGGTCGATAATTGATCAGTTACCACTCGATCAGTTATTCCCGTCAGGAAAGGCGTCTACCGGTTTCACTTCTCAGTTCTCACCCCGTAAAGAGCACAGAGTAGGGATGAGAACAAAGCCGGTCTCCTGTCTTTCTCATACAATAAACTTTCTCTCACTCACTAAAGTAAACCGTAAACCGTTTTCGGCCATTATGATTGATAGTGCGTCGATCGTAGCTGTGACGCTTATACTGATGTTTAACCCGAATTCTCGACTATCGCAATTACATGTTAAGCTAGGTACACACGCAGCGACTTTAGTCCTTGCTGACACTGGCGATTTCAAAATCTCATGTCCACTCCACACGCAGATTTTGCCGATAGATTTGTCCCTAGCGTATCTGTGTGTGAACATAGGTGGACTACTGACTAGCAGTTTTTGACGCCCTAGGCTGTTTATTAGTAGCCGTCTTAGACACAGAACATATATATACTCCTAACGGAGGTCTTAGTCCTCCTGCCCCTTTCTGTACTTATCATTTTACTTTCTCAGTGCAACTCTCTTATTAAGTAAATTATGTAGCTTGATAAGTACATATATCTTTTCTTGATATTGTTTTTCTTTTTTTCTTTTCGTGTAGGGTAGGGGTAGGGTAGAAGTAGGATAGGATAAGGGGTAGGAAACCACGCGTACGAAGTCGCGCCGGGCAGCTAGTAATTATTTATTTATTTATTTTATTTTACTATTTATGTACACACATATATAAACAGACACGAAATAAATCAGAACAGAAAAATAGGTACAAAGGTGACGCTTATTTCATAAGAAACCTCTTCCAGCATACATGCGATAGGACAATAAAAAGAGAGATGTAGACAGCGTGTGAAAGGGTAAAGGAGACAAAAAATAATACATACAATCTAATATAAAAACAATTCACTTAATAAAACTAAACAAATATTATAAGAATATACTTACATAAATACAATAGTAAATTATGCACCGAGGGGCTAAAGTTGTGTCTTATGTCACGGGCGTCATATTGAATCTCGAGCGCAATGAAGGATCCGGGATTTAACTCCCGAGCGCAGCGAGGGAATTAAGAGGTTAACTCACGAGCGAAGCGAGGGAGTTAATACAAGAATCCTGAATGCAGCGAGGGATTCAAGCTAGCCCAAAGCAAAGACACCTGTAGCCCAGAGGAGGATACTCTACTTTTTACACCTACTGTGAGAAAATAATAGCCATAGTACGAAAAACCAAGTATTTATTAAATAAACAAACAGTACGAAAAACATATTTAGAACTAGTTAGTTATATGCACTTCCATTCCTTTTAAAAAATGGTTCGTAGTTATCTAATTATTCTGTCAATATTATGTCTTCGAAAACATGGCAACGATATGAAGAAGCAGTCGTTATGATTTTGTAGGAAATCGAGAATATCATCCACGCGTAGTAAGGGTATCGAGAATAGCTTTCCTCTTTCTGGCACCAAAGGGTGTTTTTAGTACTATACTGCCAATTTAGCTGAGCATGTGAGATTCCAAATTCAAATCACATTATTGACCAGCGGGTCATAATGAAATCCAGTCCAACATTATTGACCGGCTGTGCCCCCGGCCACTAATGACTCACTTTAGGTTAAGGTTGCTTGACATATAATTTGACATTTTCGAGCAGGTGGTGTGAAAATAAACATACATACTTCTATAATAAATATCACTAGAATGTTAATAAATATTAAAACGTAATCAGCAATACAAAAATAATTATATTAATGAGTGTTTATTATTATAGCTAAAACTGTTTGCATGCCTTAGTTAAGGTAGTATAAGATCATTTTAAACTTAACATCTGTAAAGGCTCCTTCAAACAGGCGCGACACGCGATAAAATCGCGCGCGACACAAAGGCACCGCAAGTCGAGCAACGAGCGGTGTCTGTGTCGCAAGCGATTCTATCGCGTGTCGCGCCTGTTTGAAGAAGCCTGAACTTGTACTTACCTACTTTCTGTGAAAATAAAGAACTATTCTATTATCAGTATTACATCAGTCCATCTTTTTTTAGTTATTTTTCATTCGGATTCCGGTGTTAATTGCGAATTGGCCAAGAGTCGTAATCATAATCAGGTGCTTACGTCGAACCCCGCAATCGTTGTTGTTACAAACTATGTCTATGTTTATGTACTTTACTTATGAGGGCCAGCTATTTTTTATTCCATATCGGATACATGTAATTGTTATTTCTGCGAGTGAATCAGTAACTATGTTCAACGGAAAAGTAGATACTGTGCTATTTGACGCAAAACCACTTGTGTGACTCATGAGTAATTCATACGCGATATCTAATCGATACTTGTATATGTAGATATCATCGACTGAACATCGCGAAATGCGTCATCTTTCACACTGTGGTTGATCGACAAGTTTGAACTAAATGAGCACATCTAGCATTTACAATGACAGATTTATAGATTTAAGCAGCACCCACTTCGCCAGTTACAAGTCTGCAGATAACTTTTACTAAATTGTTCTTAAGTTTCTTATAAATATTTATTTATTTAGGAGTTTTTGGGGGTTTTATTTTTTACTTAATCAGGTCACCTCAATATGAACATGTTTGCTTTATTTGGGAATCGACTGGACCTCACGGCACTGGGAATCCTAGGATGGGTTCCAGGGAATTGTAAAAATATAGCGTCTTAGACTATATTGCTACTTTTTTTAAGGGTTCCGGACCTCAAAAGGAAAATCGGAACCCTTATAAGATCACTTCGTTGTCCGTCTGTCTGACCGTCTGTCAAGACCCTTTTTCTCAGGAACGCGTGGAGTTCAAGATGAAATTAATGTCAAACACTCAGCGCTGCAATCCCTTGATGCGGTGAAAAAAATCAAACTTCTAAGTCAGCGTAATTAAGAGCGCGCCTTGGCAGCCCAACGCGAGCGATTTCGTACCTCTCGCCCGCGCCCCCTCTACAATAATACGCGATGGCATAGCGCGCGGCGCGCCACCACCGGCGCAGGCGGCGCGCGGCAACGCGTTCGAGTGCGTGAGTCGAGTTCGAGTTTAAACTGCGCGGTGCCCAGGCGATCAACAGCGTTCTGTGCCGAAGACGGGCCGTGAATATGCCGTTTCGTGAATTTGAACTTGATTCGTATGGCAATAAAAATGTATTCGTAAAAAATTATGTCATTCAAATAAAGTTCAAATTCACGGAAGTATTTGGTACGACGGATCGATCGCGATGTGTAGGTAAAGCATAACATAGCTGATTATAATCAAACGAGCTCATTGTCGGTATAGGTAAATACATAATTATTTGGAAGCTCCGTTCATAGACCTACAAACTGACATACCACCAATATAGTAGGTAAATAGGTACTAGGGTTTCCATCCCGAGACGCGAGTTTCGAAATTTAGAAGCTCGTGTTTTTTTTTTCGTGGACTCGAGACTATCTAGTCTGATCCGTTATTCAGTCCTCGCGTAGGTACTCAATCTATATACTCGTATTATGTACTTACCTAAAAGGTTAGTATGAAATAAAATATTATATGTAAATATTCATCAATATTTATTTATTAAACAATTTAATATTCAAAATTATATAATACCATTACAATAACAATAAAAATCCCATATTTATATCAATGACTTGCCGTACCTCATAAAGGATAATCATGATATAGTGTTGTTTGCAGATGACACTTCACTTTTGTTTAAACTTAAACGTCAGCAGTTGGTTACTGACGATGTAAATAGCGCGATTTCGAAAGTAGTCCACTGGTTCAATGTTAATAATTTGCTTCTAAACGAGAAAAAAACCAAATGCATTAAGTTTACACTACCCCACGTTAGGCAGGTGAAAACTAATGTGTTGATAAAGGGCGAGGAATTGAATCCTGAAGACAGCACAGTATTCTTGGGCATAACTTTGGATGCTAAGCTTCAGTGGGGTCCCCATATAGATAAACTGTCAAAAAAGCTAAGTTCCGCAGCATACGCCGTTAGAAAAATTCGTAATTTAACTGATATAGAGACTGCCCGTTTAGTGTACTTTAGTTATTTTCATAGTGTAATGTCGTACGGTATTCTATTGTGGGGAAATGCCGCCGATATTCAGACTATCTTTGTTTTGCAGAAGCGTGCTGTTCGATCAATTTATAAATTAAGTCCGAGACACTCTCTCAGAGACAAATTTAAAGAGATTAATGTAATGACTGTGCCTTCTCAGTATATTTATGAAAATCTTTTATATGCCCATAAAAACATAAAATTGTTCAAAAAATACAGTGATATCCATAATATAAATACTAGAAACAAACACAAATATGTTGTACCTACAACAAGGCTCAAGAAAATAGGTGGCTCGTTCAGATGCCAATGTATACACTTTTATAATAAACTACCAAGCCACGTTCAAGATCTAAGCCTTAATAAATTTAAATCGTTCATTAAACGTAAATTGTGCCAGAAAGCCTTTTATACCATTAAAGATTATATTGAGGATACAAAGGCTTGGGATTGAGTTGCTTCCAATTTCTGCATTTTGAGTGTTTTTGATGTTTTTTTTTTTATATACACATTGACATTAATGTTTTTTTTTTTTTTAACTGACATTTGCTTACTTTTTAAAGTATTACATTATTTTAATTATTGTGAATGTGAAGACGATGTGGGTCATTTAGTTTAGGCATTTTATATTTATTATTATTCTCTCTATGGTCTGGCAGTTTGAGTAATTCATGTGGCCTACCCAAATGTCCTTTCTTTGGTATTGTTCGTCGAATCGTTGAGCTCCTTAAGTCTTGAGTTGAGCTGCATGATTTCTGACAAATGCGTGCACTGACTGGACAGGTCCTCTCAATCTGTGTGGTTCTTTCCTCAAAAGACCATCTCAGACATCGACCTACATGGTCTTCATATAACTTGACCAAGATTATGTCTGGACTTTAAAAGAGACTATGACCTCTGAGTTTGTTTCGGCCTTTCTTCTCAGAGTAGTCAGATAGGAAACGCCGACCTCATCTAGTTTAAAAAAAATTATGATTGACGTGTAAAAGTGTTTGTGCAAACCTACTTACAGAAATAAAATCATTTATCATTTATCATTTATCATAAAAAAATTAAAGTCAAAGTGGTTTCACAAGGTTTCAACAAATTACGCGACGCGCAACATTCGAAGGTACCTATGTATGTACCTAATACAAATATCGTATTACCGTAATAACAAAAAGTAATGTTCCTACAAAAATAAACTCATAACATAACCATAATAACTATGTACCTAGAGCTAGAACAAATGTTTCCTTATAAATAAAAATACTGGCCAAGCAAGTCGGGCCATGCATAGTGGGTTCCGTAGCTGAAATTACAAACGACTATAACATACTACATCCATCGATCCATCCATCCATCCATCGATCCATCGATCCATCGATCCGTCGAACCGTCGATCCGTCGATCCTTCGATCCACCGATCCGTCGATCCAGCGATCCATCGATCCGTCGATCCATCGATCCATCCATCCATCCATCGATCCATCGATCCGTCGATCCATCCATACATCCATCCATCGATCCATGGATCCATCGATCCATCGACCTGTCGATCCATCGATCCGTCGAACCGTCGATCCGTCGATCCATCGATCCGTCGATCCATCGATCAGTCGATCCATCGATCCGTCGATCCATCGATCCGTCAATCCACCGATCTGTCGATCCATCGATCCATCGATCCGTCGATCCGTCGATCCATCGATCCATCCATCCATCCATCGATCCATCGATCCGTCGATCCATCCATACATCCAACCATCCATCGATCCATGGATCCATCGATCCATCGACCTGTCGATCCATCGATCCATCGATCCGTCGAACCGTCGATCCGTCGATCCATCGATCCGTCGATCCATCGATCCGTCGATCCATCGATTTGTCGATCCATCGATCCGTCAATCCACCGATCCGTCGATTCATCGATCCGTCGATCCGTTGATCCATCGATCCATCCATCCATCTATCGATCCATCGATCCGTCGATCCATCCATACATCCATCCATCCGTCGATCCATGGATCCATCGATCCATCGACCTGTCGATCCATCGATCCATCGATCCGTCGATCCGTCGATCCGTCGATCCATCGATCCATCGATCCGTCGATCCATCGATCCATCGATCCGTCAATCCATCGATCCGTCGATCCATCGATCCGTCGATCCATCGATCCGTCGATCCTTCGATCCATCGATCCATCAGTCCGTCGATCCATCGATCCATCGATCCATCCATCCATCGATCCATCCATCCATCGATCCATCGATCCATCGGTCCATCGATCCGTCGATCAGTCGATACATCGATGCTTCGATCCGTCGATACATCGATGCTTCGATCTTTCGATCCATCGATCCATCCATCCATCAATCCATCGATCCATCGCGATCCGGCGATCCATCGATCAATCGATCCATCCATCCATCGATCCACAAAAACACATAAAATTTCAAATCACTACGATGCTAAAGAAGTTTTCACTTCAAAAACTTCCCCACTTTACGTGTACCTAAAAAAACCGATAGCGTAAAAAAATTTTTTTTCAAGATTTTATTTTACCACTTTGTCGGCGTGATTAATAATGTACGAACGCCAGCACATCAACCTACCCGAAACTGTCAAATTTTCGCAATCAACTTTGAACCTTATGCTTTAGTGATAAAGTTGAAAATCTATTAAAGAAATTTGACAGATTGTAGTAACTTGATGTGCTGGCGTCTGTACATAATTATATCCATGCCAAATTATAGTTTTCTAATAGTACTAAGAGCCTCTGAGCTAAACTGCGGACGGACATGGCGAAACTATAAGGGTTCCTTTTTGACTACGGAACCCTAAAAAAGTTTTTTTTTCTTTAAATAAAATTCATCAGTTTGAATAAGTAATATTAATTAGTAAAAATATCAGTGATTGAACTAGGATGATATTATTTTGATACTTATTGTATTTTTACCCGCATTATATAGGTAGATAGGTAGGTACACACGGCTACGTATTAAGCTATACATTTCCAGTATATAAGCTGACCTCTCATTGTACGGGAAAGATTCAATTATGTTACATTATGCGATTTAAAATTTACATACATTAATACAAAGCATCACGCCTGTATTGCCCGATGAGGTGGGCAGAGGTGCGGGAATCGAACCCAGGACCTCACAGCTCAGCAGTAGCGCTTGCGACCGCTAGACCAACGAGCCAGGTAAAAAAAATATTAACGGGAATTAAAAATTTACTTACTTTTTTTTCCCTAGGCAATAGATATTCGAAATACCTAAGTAGCTAAGGAAATAAAAGAATTGATACCGTTATATAAATCGGTAGTTAGGTACAGACGCCAGCACACCAAGCTACCCGAAACTGTCAAATTTTCCCATTCAACTTTGAACCTTAAGCTTCAGTGATAAAGTTGAAAATCTATTAAAGATATTTGACAGATTGTAGTAGCTTGACATGCTGGCGTCTGTACTTACTTTTTTCTTTCTTTCGTTCAGAATACGGAGTTGTTCCCTCAAACGTTTTGTTTTGTTTTTGTTTTTTTAAAAAACGTTTCCCCACACTAGGAATTACTCCTGTATCGTGGGTGCGTTTACAAACATTTAAATTCACATACACAAACATCCAGACCCGGAACAACTACCTGTAGGCAATACAAATATTTGTCCGGTCGGGAATCGAACCCGCGACCGCGACACGCAGCGCAGCAGTCGATCGCTCAGCCACTGCGGCAACCACGGAACAGAAAAAACTGTTTTTTCTGTTCCGTGGCGCCAACCATGTGTCGTATTTTCCGTGAGTTTTCTTTTTGCCCATCTTTATTTACACTAAATAATGATAATAATTTATTATGTTTACACCAAACAGGTTTAACTCCTTTTTACAGTAGGTAATACCTACCACTAAACAAAATAAAAATGTCGAAAATAGTCCTCTCTCTGTAATGTCGCCAAACATAGGTTCGTCCTCCAAGAGATGCCGTAGCAGACTGATTGAATAAATTGAAAAGGATAGCGCTATTACTTACTACCGCGTGCAAAACAAGAGACAGAAAGAGAGTATGCTCGCTTAGAATAAAATGACGCAAGCGCCAAATCTCTGAATTGCTAATTACGAGGAGAACGAGTAGAAAAATAAAAAAATAATTCTGCACGATTTGAGATAATATTATTACCTATCTATTAGTTTAAAAATCATCATTAAATTCCATAGGGTTTCAGAGATCTAACTCAAAATAAGTGCAAAACGAGGTTTTTTCGTTATTTTTTTTTATCGAGATTTTTTTATCCAATCGTGTTTTCGCTTCTACAAATTTAAAGATTATAAGTCCAAGTTTAATGTGTCCAAATAGCAAACTCTCAAGTCTTACAGATACCGATATCTAGATCGCCCAATATCACCAAAACAGCATAATATAGACTCTTAAGAGATACGGGTGTTTATGTTCCGTTTATGCCGCATATTTTGACACTCGCAAGGGAATCAAAACCTATAGAGTACTTCCTGCTGACCTAGAATCATGAAATTTGGCAAGAAGCAATGTCACGTAGTACAAATGTAAAGTAAAAAATCCGAAAACTGTAACTTTGTAGTTACATACTTACCTACTTTTGACGGAACCACCGGTGCGCGAGTCGGACTCGCACTTGACCGGTTTTTTTTATTGTACCGTGTTTTCTGAACCGAATAAAGTTTTCATTGACAATAGTTGAATATCTTGCGCAGGGGTATGCGACGCTGTACGACCCGTTCGAGACGTTCTTCTCGCGCTACGTGTACCGGCGCGTGCGGCACTGCTTCAACCGACCTATCTGCTCCGCGCCCGGCGCCGAGGTCACCCTCAAGGAGCGCGCCACAGACGACCACAACTGGAGCTTCTGGTAAAGCAGCGCATTCACGATCAAATTATAATGTTAGAATTTGAAAAGTTATTGCAATGTAACTCTTATTTCATTGTTATAAAGTATAAAAAAAATATAATTATTGCGGTGAGTTTGATAAAACTCGCGGCAATCATTCTAATTTATACCTTACCTAGCCGAGAGAAGAGTTAGTTACATTGCAGTGACTGACTAATGTTTTTACGTCTATCATGAATGTCCTATCTGACAGCCTGGTCCATCGCGCACTGCCACGCCATCTCCTACACAATGCGAAACACGTAATGCTCAACTGTACCTTTTATAATTCAAGTCCTACTGGATGGTTCTGGTTTGCAAGTTAGATGCTGCTACAGTTTAGACAAGTCTAACTCGGTTGTACGGCGCCAACCTGAGCCTACAATAAC
This sequence comes from Luperina nickerlii, assembly GCA_963855955.1. Taxonomy (NCBI): domain Eukaryota; kingdom Metazoa; phylum Arthropoda; class Insecta; order Lepidoptera; family Noctuidae; genus Luperina; species Luperina nickerlii. Next base: position 24,015,262 of record OY979670.1, read on the forward strand.
TGTGACCTTTGTACGGGTGATGTCATAATGACGATGCTATCTCTAATCAAGAATAGTAAGTTTCCGAGAGAGAGCTATGTTTTATTTTGAAAATTGTTTTTAGAGTAGGAAGGTATTCAAGAATATGCCTTACAACTGGTATAATGAGGTATCTATTAAATTGTGCTTGTAGTTTGTCTTGGAAATGTGATGACTGAATCGCTACTACACTACATCTATGTATGAACATAGCATAGAATAGAAAGTGTCTATTTGCATAGAATGTAGCCATGTAGGTTACAGGAGAGTTGTTACAAAATAGTGTTTCGTTCCAGGTACGTTCTACCATTTGGCATGCAAACAATTATTGTACTTATTATAACTGATACAATATCTAATTTTACAGGGTTCGGTAAGTTTACATTCTTCAATCAAAGAAATCTATAAGCAGATATAATATTTCGTTTTAGCGTGTAAATATTTATTGCCTGTCATCTTCGATCAATTGTCATATTCTCATTCCACTCACGTTGATATAATGACAGTTACGAGCTTGAACAACACTAGCAAAGGAATCGGGAACATAACATGTAACTCGTGCTGCAGGTTCACGGGCGCGGAGCGGCGCTGCATCAACCTGGGCTCGTACAACTACCTGGGGTTCGCGGAGGGCGCGGGCGGCTCCACGCACGCCGCCGTCACGGCCGCCAGCCGGCGCTACGGCCTGGCGCTCTGCTCCGCGCGCGCCGAGCTCGGCTCCACGCCGCTGCACCGGGAGCTCGAGGAGGCCACCGCGCAGTTCCTCGGGGTCGAGGTACGCGCGCACAGGAGACGGAGCCGACCGGAAGGCGCCGGCGATCTGGTTCGCTCTGTGTTCCGAGGCATGGCGTCCGACACCAGCGGATAGGACGACGCGACTATACTCGGCGTGTCCGCAGGCGGCGCTGGTGGTGGGCATGGGGTTCGGCACCAACACGCTGGGCCTGCCCGGCCTGCTGGGCGCGGGCTGCCTGGCGCTGAGCGACGAGAACAACCACGCGTCGCTGATCCTGGGCCTGCGCCTGGCGCGGGCCGCGGTGCGCGTGTTCCGGCACAACGACGTGCGCCACCTGGAGCAGCTGGCGCGCGCCGCCGTGGCCGAGCGCCGCTGGAGGAAGATCGTCATCGTGAGTGTCGGCCGCTCGCGGGTGACGAGCGAGCGGGCCTCCTTCTCAAAACTCCAATTAAATGCACTTTTGAAGCTTAATACCAGAATCGCTAAATACCAGATTCGCAAATTACTAGATTCGCCATAAATACCAAAGTCAAAGCATTTATTTCAAATAGGCACATAAAATGCACTTTTGAACGTCAGAAATTACAACAAATAGAATTGATTCTAGTCGCCCATTCCAGAAGGTAGTTTTCGTATGGAGAAGAATGGGCAAGAAACTCCACCGTTACTCTTTTAAAATGTTTTACAATATTTTGTATACATTAATTATATAATAATAATATGTGAAGACGATGCACCTAAAATAAAATTACTATAGGTACCACAATAGGTAAAAGAATTAAAAATGAAACCATGACATATAAATTAATTATCAGATACATGGTGCTCACATATTTACAAACATGGTAAAAAAGTAAACGATTTTCATTAAAATAAAATAAAGATGTATTTACCTTGGCTAATCTGAAAAATGGTTGATGTATTTTATCTTTATTTCTAGTATTAAAATTATGTCTATCGCTTATTTTATTAAAAAGATGTAGATTTTTTCTTACATACATAATATTTTCATAAATGAATTAGCAAGGTACCATCATAATATTAATCCTTTTAAAAAGTTCCCTGAGAGATTCGCGGCGATGTAGATTATAAATGGCTCTGACAGCTCTTTTTTGCAAAATAAAGATGGATTCAATGTCAGCAGCTCGACCCCATAGTAAAATGCTGTACGACATAATGCTGTGAAAGTAGCTGAAATAGACTAAACGCGCGGTTTCTACATCAGTTAACTGTCTTATCTTTCTAACAGCATAAGCGACCGAGCTAAGCCGCCCCGCAAGAGATGTTATGTGAGGGGTCCCCATTGTAATTTGTCGTCTAGCGTGATTCCCAGAAAAACAGTTTGATCAACAAATTCCAGTTTTTCTCCATTCAGTATGATGTCACATTCACTACTTTTAATATTAGGTAATTTAAATCTAATGCATTTGGTTTTCTTTTCATTTAGTACCAAATTATTTACCGTAAACCAATCTTGGACCTGGAGAATAGAGTTATTCACGTCGTCAAGGTTTTGTGCCCGTCTGTCTATCTTAAAGATCAATGAGGTGTCATCTGCAAATAACACCATCTTCGGTTGATTTTGAAGTAATTGGGGTAAATCATTAATGTAAACTAAAAAGAGAAATGGACCCAATATCGAACCTTGAGGAACCCCCATTGCTATTTCAGACCCTAATGAGTTTACGCCGTTTACTTAAACTTTAAGCTTTCTATCTTTTAGGTATGATTTTACTAAATCAAGAGCTAAATTCCTAATCCCATAGTGCTCAAGTTTCAGCAGAAGTGTCTCATGGTTTACGCAATCGAACGCCTTAGAGAGGTCGCAAAAGATTCCAATGGCATCTTATGCTTCTTCCCAGGCCTTAAAAATGTTCTTTATTAGGTTGACACCAGGCAGCGTCAGTGGTACAACGCCCTTTGGTGAAACCATACTGTTGCTTATGAAAGATGGAATTTTTATTAAAGTGGCGTAACATTTGATTGAGCATCAACTTTTCAAACACCTTACTGAGTACCGGCAGAATTGAGACAGGCCTATAATTGTTGGGTTCTTTACTATCACCGGATTTGAACAAAGGAACTACTTTACTGTGTTTCATGAGATCCGGAAAAACACCATCGTCTACACTGATGTTAAATATGAAAGCTAAATAGGGCGCAATCGTTTCGATGATAGATCTACAAACTTTTACTGACATTCCCCAGAGATCTTCTATTGATTTAATTTTAAGATCTTTAAAAGCTTTTATAATAGCCTGGGGGTTTGTATGTTGAAACCCAAACTCCGAAGGGCATGCCTCAACATTCTTTCTAAGTAAGTCAGCAGAAAGCGCGGGTGAGAAATTTAAAGCTTCAGTAGTTTTAATGGGAATATTAGCAAAAAAAAATCGAATTCCTGAGCAATTTCTATATCTGAATAGATGGGGCCACGTGCAGTCTCTAAATTAAATTCAGTATTACGCTGTTTTTTCCTACCTGTTCCATTATTTATTATTTGCCAGGTAGTTTTTATTTTATCATCGGCTGATATTATTTTATTGCTAATATAAAGAGCTTTAGCTGTTTTGCATACACTTTTAAAAGTCTTAGAATATGTTGCAACATACTGATGAAAGCTTGTGCTATTCATGTGTTGCTTCAGGCCATAAAGTTCAAAAAGGTTTTCCCTGCTTTTACGAATACCTGGAGTCGCTCAATCACTAAATAAAAACTTTGTGTAAAAACTTTTAGTCTTTAGTGGGAAAGTGTCATTGAATTGCGTGTTTAATAGTGAAAAGAACTCGGCGTAGAACTCATTTGGGTCACATAAATTATTAAAACTCTGAACACATAATTTACTGGCCAAAGAATTATTAAATTTTTCTAAATTTATACATGTAATTGGCCTAAACCTTATTAAGAATTTTCGTAAAGGCATGTGGGAGAAAAATGTTATTGTTTGTCCACTGTGATCAGATGGCAACTTATTTACAATTTTTTTGTGTAAATAATCACAGTTACAGAAAATATTATCTATGCAAGTGGCAGTGGAAGCTGTTACTCGGGTGGGTTCAATAAAAACATTTGACAAATCAAATGACCCAAAAAGACTTAGTAATCTGATAGTATTCGAGTTATTTTCTAATAAATTAAGATTGAAATCGCCACATATTATTATTGACTTACTACTAGCAGAATTTTTTTAGCACATCTTCCATTACAGAATCAAACAAAGCTAGATTCTGGTAACTTGGAGGTCTGTATACGCGTACTACTACATGCTTATCGAGCCAGATATGCAAAATACCAGAAACGCAATATACCAAAAGTACAGTCCTAAACAATAAAATTGAGTTCTCTGTATTAGTAACTATTTCTTCGATAGATAAAATGAGATCGTTATACAAAAACGGTCGTGACCTAATTATAAACTGCACTGGCCACTTGATAGATGAGATGACATTATTTTTGACGATGAAACCTGACTTGAATGAAAGGGACGATTTTTTTATGAGTAATACGGCTCAATACCGATGTTGAACAATATTTTTATCCCTACTGTTTACGTTAAAAGCAACAATCACGAGTGTTTAACAAAATAAAGCCGTTACTTTCGGCTCTCTTTGATTAATAATCCTTTGAGAAGCGCCGATAAACGTAAAGACATTGACTCTTCCTCCCTTGGTACTTCATTTTAGAAAAAGTGTGTAAGTAATAAATCGGAACATTCTACTTATATTGATATAATTATTATCTTACACGTTAAATGTTTTAGGTAGGTAGATTTTCCTTGGTCCTCGGTTTGTACAAGTTCTACGCGAAAAACTGTTCTCGGTTTAGTGATATAAAGTCTAACACAACGTCCGCACTTTGTACAAGCTATAAGAAATATTGTGTAAAAATACGTCCTCGGAAGGACGTCGCAGGGCTTACGTAAGAGGTCCTCGGTTGGCTTACACAAAGTCCTCGTATGTGCATCACTGGTCACTTTTAGCTGTGTATTTTAGGTCCTCAGTATGATAGCCGAAATTCATACAGAAAAATGTTGAGATAGCATTATCCCAATAAGCTCATCACTATAGATTTACTCACCTGTCTCTTTCTCTTATTCTAAAAGGCCAACGAGGTTTTTAAACCAGTTTTTTGGAGGGTCCTTGGTTCTGTCTAAGACTAACAAGGTCCTCGTAAGGGGATAAAACGGTAAACAAAATATAAATCCAAAAATCTATTTGAATCTCGATTTTTTGTGAATCGATTTCATGCTTTGATTCAAATCGATTGAATTATCGATTTTATGAAATAGATTTCTGGCCGTCCCTACACAGGTGTCCGCCACTAATGTCAGATGCATTGTGAAAGAAATGACACTCCTGTAGACGCAGTGATTATTTTTTTAAATTATGCTTTCGATCATTGAATTACACACACGTGTCAATAAAAACCTAACTTAACCTGAAGGCGTGTATTGATTTGATTATTGAATTATAAACAAAATATACATAATATTCTTTTGTCATTAAAATTCAATTGATCGATATAATAACTCGTTATACTCGTTATATTATGGTTACCGGATGATTATGGATAAGTACAATGGAACGTCAACGTCGAGAAGTGCTTAAAAGAGAAACGCGGAAGCAATACAAATACAGTTTTTTTGAGATTTAAACCTTACCTTTATTTGGAATAATATATCCATGATAATTTAGATCTCTATTTTTAAATCAGTGTAAAAACTGTAGTCCTGCCCATGTTCCCGAACTCGAAGGCAGAAACTGGTCATGTCCTTTAAAATAAAATATGTATAAGAAAGACAACTTTCTAAAAAAAAACTACAAAGTGAGAAATAACTATAATTTCGGAAGTAGGTGTGATTCTGTGATTTAGTTTTTGTCGCCAACTTTTTATTGTCAATCGGTTAAAGGACACTGAATGAGACAATAGAAGTTTGATTGTGATCACGTCTGGGGGCGTTTACTGTCCCGCAACGTGATATAATAGAAAAAAAAAATCGTAACCACCATCTTGGATCTTCATGTTGACTTTACTATCGGCTTTAACACCCTTTACAGGAGGGGGCCCGGGAGATACTTGTACAGATGCCAGCATATCAAGCTACCCGAAATTGTCAAATTTTCCCAATCAACATTGAACCTTATGCTTCAGCGATAAAGTTGAAAATCTATTAAAGAAACTTGACAGATTATGGTAGCTTGATGTGCTGGCGTCTGTACATTCGCCGCATCCCCGATTGGTATCAGCCCGCCATGCCTAGAGGCCCCATCCCAAAGTGCGGCCGATCCCACGACCACGTCCTTCCACTAAGGCGCGCATACTGCGTGGCACCTCTTTGAGTCCGACTGCTCGAGCGACGACACGGCTCCAATTTCGCTGCCCGCAGGCCCCTTCATATGGTGGCCGGAGATCATTAAGCGCCCTTCGACGCTCGGCTGGGCTTTTAACACCCTGGAAAACCATGGTAACTACACACAAAAGAATAATAAAGAGATGATAAAATTATACAAAGTATCGTGTTCATCATCTTGGATTTTCATGTGACTAAATAATTTTATAAGCCACCGCACATGACTTTAAATAATTATTGAGTAAAGGAATACAAAAAAAGTAAAAGCATAATATATAATAATATGGTGTCTCAATAAGAGTGCACTTTTTCATTTTAAAATAAAAGCATTTATTTTTTGAGAGAGTTGTGATATTTTTATTGGATTGTAAAGAAGACATGTTCCGATTAAGTATGGAATAAAATATCCAGCAAACGGCCCCCCATGGCTCTGATGACAGGCCATCACTCTTTTCATGAAATTATCCATGACTTTTACACAGAGTTGTGGCTGTATCTCACCGATGACGCGTTGGTTCTCTGATTTGAGCTCAGGAATTGTTTCTGGTTATTTCGTATAAACCCGAGATTTCATAAAACTCCAAAGAAAAAAATTGCAAGGCGTTAAATCGCACGATCTGGTTGACACATTAGGTGCACTTTCTCGGCTGAAAAGAGTTTTCGAGCGGTTTCAGCGTAACTTTCCCATTTTTGTAAAGAGTTTTCACAATTATAACGCGTTGTTCTTTCGAAAAGCGCTCCATTTTTAATAATCGGAATAAACATAGGTGACGGCTGTCGAATTTCAGAGTTGCCACTTGAACGAAAAAAAAAAAATCTAAATTTAAAAAGTGCACTCTAACTGAGGCACCCATTATAAATAGTACTTACATTTTATATGCTTTTACTTTTTTTAAGTATTCACCGATGGGAGAAAGTGACCAATTACTAACAAGGGTGTAGTTTGAGCCTTAAGACTTTAATACACACGGGTGATACATAGTGCTTTATACTATCAATCAATCAAATATATTTATTTCGGATTCAAAAAAATATATCCATAAGTGTTAGTAACAATAAATTTAGCCTAGTGTTAGTACAGTTTATTCATAATTATGTAATTTATTTTAAGCATGCGCCGGGCTGAGCACCCATCGCATGAACACTCATCCACTGCTTTAACAGTGGAGAATCCCACCTGTTTGCCAACGCGTCACGATGCCGTTCGCAGAGCCACGCACGCGTCTGAGCCGCGATGCGCTTCGCTTACGGATGATTGCATAAAAACAATCAATGTGCGCCTCAGCAAACATAGTCGATGCGCTGCAAAAACGAGGCAGCCTTAGACGGTATAGCTTATTAGAAGAGCAATAGTATGAAAAGCGGTCAAGGTCTTGTTGGAAGTCAATACAGTCCTGTTCATTACAAATTATGTTGAAAACTTTGAAGTCATCACTGCATATTAGAGAAGTTTTGAATTTCGAAATAATGTTTTATATCATTCAGAATAAATAATAGAGACCTAAAATGAACCTTCTGGCACTCCTGATGTGACTTGAATGCAGCTAGACTCGAAGCCAATAATCACAACCTTTTGGGTTCTATTTGTTATGTAGGAGACAAACCAGAAAAGTCCCTCCCCGGATACCATTGCGTACGATTTTATCAAGGAGCAATCCATGATCCACTTTATCAAATGCTTTCTGAAAATTAGCATGCACCGCGTCAGTAGGTTGCCTGTTATCAATATTTTCAAAAAGTTTTGTTATAAATACAGGGTGTCCAGTGGCAGATTTCAAAGTTTGACCAAACGTAATTTCTGAACGCAACACGTTAGAGTGGCGCGGGGGGCATCGCTTAGCTGCCATGGTGGTGCGGAGTGCACCGCTTTTACCATCGAGGCGTACATTTCAAGTGGAAAAAAATCCCCGTTTATCACTTCGTGCACGTTCATTGATATTAATTATGAAATCACCCTTACAGGTTATAATGCGAAAAAACTCAAGTTTCATCCGTATAACATTTAAATCGTTCAAGATTTACTCGACTCAGTCACTCTGTAATCGCTTTTTTGAAAACATGCGCGCTAGACTTAACGAGTGTGGTAGGCTCGATTGTCAACATTTGAGAACGTGGGTTTAAAAAAATTAAATCCGCATTTATTGTTTTTGAATAACAATAAACATTCTTTGTATTAGAGGTGAAGTTTATTTTTTAATTTTCAGACTGAATTCTACCAGTGGACATCCTGTATTATGAGATTACTAATACAAGATCTATGTTTAAATATAAAAAAATATCTTTAAACCTATGTTTAACAAAACCATGACCTGACGGATAATTAGGTAAATTTCAATATGAACAAGCCTTTCAAAGAGTATAGATATTGCTGACAATATATAAATAGGGCGATACATCTCCACATCATTCTTAGATAGAACTACTTTTGTGTACAGGTACTATATTTTCGCGTTTCAACACATCAGGAAAAACACCATATGAAATAAAATTTTACTTTGTTTGAATGTAGCCAGTGACACTCGCGCTACCAAGAAAAATCTAAAGACGTATAATTTATCCAAATCCGCTCATTTGTTGAGGAGTTACGAGGGAACAAAGAAATGGACATACACACATATACACCGTGTTCTTCACGTTATCCATAAACTTTGTCAAACGCTTCTACAGCTTAAATCTAACAAAGGAAGTAGTACTTAAAAAGGCTTCGTTACAAAAATATTTGTAATTTCATTTAATGAAATTTAATTGAGCTATGTAGTAAGAAAGGGTCTTAACTTATTTTTGACAAGTTTCAGCCCGCCAAATCTTATGAATGAAAATACGTCGAAGAGGCATGCATATCGGGTGATTTACGTCAAGGTATTTAGTTTGTATGAAAATTAACAAAAAAAAATTAGAATTCATTAATGTGTCCATAATGAAAAATGCTTATTTCCATGGTCTGAACATCTGGTCGAAGTTTATGTATATCGTCCGAAACACGATGTACACACAGCCACAACAGCCGGACGGCCGGCCGGCCGGTGACATACAGCCGGTCGATTCTGTAAAAAACACACCGTGAAAACTTAGGTGATGTGAGTTTGTTTTTGCTTGGAATTGACACTATTGACAGCTCACTTCACTTAAGTTTTCACCGTGAGATGGTTACAGAATCGCACTGCAGTGCGACATAAAAGAGTAGAAAAGAAATGAGTGCGCCACAATCGCTCAGGTAGCAACCCAGTTAGTACGACCTAACAGATTTTGATACTTGAATAGTATTATTTATTTATTAGCTATAAATAATGAGTAAATATTTTAAGTATGTTTATTAATCAATTGCTTTTAATAAGTTCCGCATAGATAGATAGATAATAGATTTTGTGCGGGTTGCAAGGTTGTAGGTAATATTAAATCACTGATTGGTTTTGGATTTAAAGAGTTTATTAGAGGTTCTGCAAGTTTCTTGTATAATGTCTTAAAGTAAAATGTTATGTTAAATTCTATGTTAAATGTTAATGAATGCAACCGGTCCGTTTGATGCCTGGTAATGCACTGATGTTAAAGTATTATAAAATTGTCACTTAGATACAAGTACAGTGATTGTTGTAATCTGCTGCGTTAGCAGGTGTTCGGTTGCTTAGACCGAACAGATTTGGTATGTAGTAGTAATAAAACAACAACTTCACTCAAATATAAACTATAATTAATAATTTAAACTAATCTAATAAATTAAAATCTAAATATTCTACACCTTCCATGGTATCACTTAAGTTCGTGTCGTCTATTTTAAGCTCTGACATTGATTCGTCACTGCTTTCTGAACCAATCTCATCGTCACTGCTGTCTGCACCAACCTGAATAACTAAACGGTCTATGTCATGATATAATGTTCTTCCACGATCATAATATTCCTTCTCAATTTTCTTAACATGTTCACAGCAATTCTTCCAATCCTGAGCTGTTATCAAATTGAATGCCTCTTCGGTTAGCTCCTTAATGTTTTTTGCACCCACATTCTGTGAAGCGACCTTTCTCTTTGCCAGTGCCCAAATTAACTCAATAGGGTTAAGATCACAGTGGTATGGTGGCAGCCGTACCACTGTGTGACCGTATTGCCCTATAATCTCATCAATTTCGTATTCTGGTTCAGGCTTATGTTGCTTTACTAGTGCCAGAAGCGAGGGTTTTCTCAAATCTGGGTCGAAAGGCACGTTGTTTTGTTGTAACCATATTTTTATTTCATTAACCTTATTAGCTGATGTCGGAGCTTTATTCTTTATAACAGAGTGATAGGGAGCATTGTCCATCACGATGATTGAGGGCTCTGTGATGTTGGGGATAATTTTTTCTGTAACCCATTTAGTGAAATTATGACAGTTCATTTCGGAATGATAATCTTCTTGTTTGTTCACACGGCTAAAGAGTAGTAGCGCATTAGGCACAAAGCCTTTTTCATTTCCGGCATGAATTTTAATCCATCGCTTTCCCTTTGAGATGTCTGTTGTGAATCCTTCAGTTTCAATCGACTGCCAGCATTTATTAAGCTTGTAGCTGGAGTGGATGTAGCTTTCATCCAAATATATTATAAGTATCCCTTTGAAGCTCTTCAGGCAAGTTTCTGTTTTCCATAATTAATCTTAAATATTTTTCTCTTTTATGTGCAATAATAGGTTTTTACATCAAAGCTTATCTGTTCGTTTTACATTTTTTATATCGAAATCCAATCTTTTTTAGAAGTTTCCGCAAATGCTCCCGACTTCTGTCATAGTCGATATCTTCCCTTAATTGAATTAATAATTTACCAATTGTTGGTACCTCTTTCTTTACAGTATAAAAAAAATTAATTTTCTGCCGAATCGCACATGTGTCAAAGTCATCCAATACCTTTGGGGGACGACCCTTTCTGTGTTTAGCTGGTGTCGAGAATTTCCCATCGTTTTCCATGCCGTGTTGCACGATTCTGCGCACTGTGCTTACAGAAACACCTAAAACAAACAAAGCCTGGTATTAACATAAATTATAGATACAACTTTAAATTTGTGCTTTTCTCTTTTTATAATAAATTATAACCAACGGTCAGTCCGACGAAAGAAGTCCCGCGGAAAACATGTTCATAACGTGAAAATATTTTATAATTCTGTTTCTTTCCATTTAGTCGGTTGCTTCAACAATATGGTATAGCAAAAATGTTTTTTTTTTAACATGCAATTAATTACATTAATTGTTTTTGTTTTACTATCAACGTTGTTAAGTCGCGCTATAACTTCAACGGTGTTTGTTTATCTTAGCATAACCTCAAAAATGGTAAACAAATAATTTGTAAATGATATTTAGTTCGAAAATTTTGCTCCCTGAATATATTAATCGTATGTAATTAACGTTTAGTGCAACTTTCAATAGTTATTTACCAGTAAAATCTGCTGTACGTTTGTAAGCATCTTCGAAGTTGGACAGCAGCTTTCCAGCTTGAAATTCGGCTTGAAATTCGGTATGAAAACTTTATAAATTATGTCACGGGCACCTCCACGAATGACCTTATTCATGATACGTCACCGTTTTCCTGTCCTCACTCAGAAATAACACACAAAAACCAAAATTCTAACGAAAAACGAAACCGATCGAGAAAAATTGACAGCTTAAGTACTCATTTTAGATGTTGCCAGTAAATGAAAACATTTTAGTTCCCAAATATTTAATGTCTACTCTTTTATGTTATACTGTACAGGTCAAACACATAACCCTCCTTTTAGGCTTCGCCGCAGTCGGGTAACAAGCTGATTAAACCTTTTCACCGCCAACGCACACAGAACGCGATACCATGCCAGGTGCCAAGCTACCTACCGCCTGACGCAGGTTCTCACCGGACACGGAAGTTTCGGGAGGTTCCTGCACATAATCAGGCGGGAGGAAAAGCCCTGGTGTCACCATTGCCAGGATCGCCCAGAGGACACGGTGGAGCTTACGGTGGAGGTCTGCCCCGCTTGGGCGGAGCACCGCCGTGTCCTCGTAGAGGCGATCGGCAGCGGCGGAGACCTCTCGCGTCCGGGCCTGGTTCAAGCCATGGTCCGGGGCGAAAGGGAGTGGGGGCAGTCGCCTCCTTCTGCGAACCAGTCATGCTAGCGAAGGAGGCGGCGGGACGGCTGAGGGAGAGAGCCTCCCGTCCCAGCCGCCGCGGGAGACACTCCGGGCGTCGGGAGCCGCGCGACGACTCCCGGCCACCGTAGGCGCGGGCCTGCGGGCGGAGAGTAATGGGTAGCTCACCGTCCGATCAGGACCAGGCCCGTGCCGGACGGCGCGTACGTGTTCCACGCGCGCCTCAAAGAGATGTCAGCATTAAACGAAGGGGCCCGTAAGGGCCGAAGCCTGCCGGGTCAGCGGGATTGTACGAAAGGGTTACCGCTGGCCCGGAACATAAAGGGCGAAGGAAGGAACACGGGTGGGTTTTAGTCAGTAAGAGTCTGACACTCCCTTCGGCTCCACCCAGAGCGGGAGGACTCATTTGATGATTTCCCATCCTGAAAAAAAAAAAAAGGCGCCAAGCTATAAATGTATAACGAAATATACAGTAAACAGTAGTGATGAGGGGTATCGCCATGTTGGTGAATGAGATTTATACGCGTTAAGTTTTATTTATATATTTTACGAATATAAATAAAAACTGATTAAATATTTCCATATTTTTGTTTTATGTCACAGTACCTAGTAAGAAAAACCAGTATAAATTATAAGTATCAAAGAAAGAAAGACATAACTCAGAGTTATAAGAAATGAGGTAGGTACATCTCTATTTATTTCCACGGATCCACGCGTCATGTTCGTGAACGGGCGCCGTCGGTTGAGACTGGTCATTTCTTAACTGCCAAGGCTTATTTTTAATTTTATATTTTGAAATGTTTCTTCATTTGTGTTTTTTTTTTTTTTACATTTTTCTCGCATATAGAAGCAACAATAATTATGTACCCACGATTTGTAATATCTTGATTTAAAAGAGTGTCCATGGAGTTTCTTGCCCGTTCTTCTCCATAGAGATCTACGTTTTGGAATGGGCATCTAGCTTCAACTTTCTGACTGACTGACGGACTATTTTAATTTTAATTTTGACAATTCAAAAGTGCCTGTACAAGGTTTAATTGAAATAAATGCTTTGAGTTTGAGTTTGAGTTTGAGTTTCATGACGTCATTCTTTGGCTTCATTTCAAGTCCTTGGCGCCCAGAGCACGTTAAATTCATCTTTGATTAGGGATGTGGTCTATGGTCTTTCTTACTATTTTTATTTTGCATTCAGAATCGAATCTCACAAATAGGTATACTTAATGTTTTATTTTATTTGAACTCTTATCTCTTGTTAATGATAATCTCCTCAAACTGTAAGGCCATTACAACTTTGTTAAATTTGCACTCCAGAGCCACAAGATACAAGCGACGGTTTCGGCTTAGTTTGTGGCTCACCAAACATTTCACTTATTGAATTTAAAAGCTCATCCGAATCCAGTTCTTCATTCATTTCACTATTTGTTTACTTATTAGTAAAATATACTAGTATTGTTACAAGCAAAGTGAAAGAAGGATGTGTGCGCGTTCATTCGATTAGTGCCGCACTATGCCAAAGTGACCTTGACATCCGTACGTTCATGACGTCACAGAACGACTTCTATGATAGTCCGTGGCGCCTGGGGCACTGACAACCAATTGTTTTGTAGAGATGGGAATATAATTATCGATAAGGATTGCTAACAAGTATTTAATTCCGGATCGGCACCCATATGAAGGTCGAAATTCGTTTATTTTCCCTTTGTTATAAAGTAGTTAACTAATTTCATATTTTCCTGACTCCAAATTGTTTTCGATAGTATTATTTATAAATATTTCAATGAACGAAATCAAACAATTGTAACTTTCGCGTCACATCACTAGCCGACTCTAAATAAATTCCATGGTTTTTGTTTTTGCCGATTTTAAGACAAATAAGGGCTTCTTTTGTGTGGGAAAATATAAAACAGGGTACTTTATTAAATAATAAAAGAAAACAAAGCATTTAAATATAGTAAATTTATTTTTATAAGATAGTTAAAATTAACAGCTTCTAATTAAGACATGGCGCTGGTGGCACGAAAATCTGGAACTTCTATTGAAGTCCGTAGCGGTGTAAAGGTTAAAAAATAAACGATTATTTTAATTTTTTAACGACAATAGTCAATCGTTAGTTGAAATTAATTATGCTAGTTTTAATTTTGAATGAATCTAAACGTTCGCCAACACCGGCAGGTGGTAGAGGGCGTGTACAGCATGGAGGGCAGCATCGCGCCGCTGCGCGCGCTCGTGGCGCTGAAGCGGCGCCTCGGCCTGCAGCTGTACCTGGACGAGGCGCACAGCGTGGGCGCGCTGGGCGCGCGCGGCCGCGGCGTGCCCGAGCGCGCGCGCGTCGCGCCCGCCGACGTGGACGTGCTCATGGGCACCTTCACCAAGAGCTTCGGCGCCGCCGGCGGGTACATCGCCGGTCAGTTGTCGCATCCGTTTATTCATTTAGACATTTTTGGTGATCCATAAAACAGTCTTTTAGACCTACGTTTCCTCTTAGAATTGTATATTGCTTTTATATTTCAAGTTAGAGATTCGAATCTCTTACAACTGCAGGCTCGTCGAAGCTGATCAACTGGATCCGCCTGCACGGGCACGCGCACACGTACGCGCACAGCATGGCGCCGCCCGTGGCGCAGCAGATCCTGTCGGCCATGCGCCTGCTGGACACGCCGGCCGGCCTGCAGCGCGTGCGCCAGCTCAAGGAGAACACGCACTACTTCAGAAAACAGTGAGTACCAGCCCGGCTAGTCGCTGATCGATAGATCACTCATGAACTGCTGGTAAGCGTTCCAACATTGTCATCATCATCATCATTTCAGCCGAAAGACGTCCACTGCTGGACATAGGCCTCCCCCAAGCACCTCCACTTCGGCCGGTTTTGTGTTTCTCGCATCCAACGAGTTACTGCGGCCTTCACAAGGTCGCCGGACCACCTTGTGAGAGGCCTTCCAACGCTACGTCTTTCGGTACGCGGTCGCCACTCCAAAACCTTTCGCCCACCCATCGGCCATCTGTTCTGCGAGCAATGTCCCCGCCCACTGCCACTTAATTTTGGCAATTCTTCGGGCTATGTCGGTTACCTTGGTTCTCCTGCGGATCTCCTCATTCCTGATTCGACCACGCAGTAAAACTCCAAGTATAGCCAGAGGGCTATGCTTGGAGTTTCCCTGCGTGTCTTATAAGAAGGCTAAAGGTCACCCAAAGGGCAATGGAGAGCCATTGCCCTTTGGGTGACCTTTAGCCTTCTTATAAGGCCCATTGTGAGCGACCTTTTTTAGTGCCGTAAGTCATTATTGGCAACACGCACTGATCAAAGACTTTCATCTTGAGACACTGACACTGCGGTATGTGGGACGAGAAGATATTGCGTAGCTTCCCGAACGCTGCCCAGCCAAGTCGGATTCGACGATTGACCTCTTTCTCGAAGTTAGTCCAACATTGTAGTTACCTCAAATTAATCATTTCTTAATCTACAATGGTTTTTAAGAGCTTTTACGTAATATCCTTGTACGTTTGCGTGTTTGCTAGTCTACAATATAACATTAGTCTAACAGTAGCTCTCACAGTTACTTCTCTAACATTCTTATCAGATTCTGATAAAACAATGCATTTTACAACTTAAATTAAAATGGTCACACTAAAATATTGAATAATTGCATCCCAAAATCCGACTCCTGGATAAGTTCAGCAGTTAATATAAGTTCACGCGTGTTCCGCAGGCTGCGCGCGATGGGCGTCGTGACGCTGGGCCACCGCGACTCGCCCGTCGTGCCGCTGCTCGTGTACACCTTCAGCAAGATGGCGGCCACAGTGGAGCGCCTCACCGCGCGCGGCGTCGCCACCGTCGGCGTCGGCTTCCCCGCCACGCCGCTCAACAAGGCGCGCATACGGTACGGCCGGGGCGGGACACGGCGCCGCGGCTTCAAATTAACGGCCCTGGAGATCACTATATTTTTGACTCCCCTACCATTACAACATAACTTAGTTTACGATGTAACTTTAAATTAACAACCATTTTAATAAAATATATCATTCCAAAATAAACTTAATTACCAGACGCATAACGTTGATATTGTTTTACATGCAGGTTCTGCCTGTCGGCATCGCACACGCGCGCGCAGTTGGACGAGTGCCTGGCGGCCGTGCGCAGCGTGGTGGACGAGCTGGGCCTGGCCTACTCGCGCAAGCACTCGCCCGACCACTAGCGCGGCGTGGTGGACGAGTTGGGCCTGGCCTACTCGCGCAAGCACTAGCCCGACCAGTAGCACGGCGTGGTGGACGAGCTGGGCCTGGCCTACTCGCGCAAGCACTCGCCCGACCAGTAGCGCGGCGTGGTGGACGAGCTGGGCCTGGCCTACTCGCGCAAGCACTCGCCCGACCACTAGCGCGGCGTGGTGGACGAGCTGGGCCTGGCCTACTCGCGCAAGCACTCGCCCGACCAGTAGCGCGGCGTGGTGGACGAGCTGGGCCTGGCCTACTCGCGCAAGCACTCGCCCGACCAGTAGCGCGGCGTGGTGGACGAGCTGGACCTGGCCTACTCGCGCTAGCACTCGCCCGACCACTAGCGCGGCGTGATGGACGAGCTGGGCCTGGCCTACTCGCGCTAGCACTCGCCCGACCACTAGCGCGGCGTGGTGGACGAGTTGGGCCTGGCCTACTCGCGCAAGCACTCGCCCGACCACTAGCACGGCGTGGTGGACGAACTGGACCTCATCTTTTCGCGCCAGCACTCGCCCGACCATTAGCGCCAGCACACAGCACCTACCGCCTAAAACATCGTATACTAGTTATACTCAATAAATTATTTTCTCACGCTTCCAAATCTTTTATTTGCATATACAGAGTTGATATGACAGAGGGGCATTAAATTACACTACGTATACTATACGTGTATAGTTTTAATTCGATACAGTACAAAAATAGAAAGCGCCAAAAATGAGATTTTTTTTTTTTCAAACAAACTAAATAGCTTAAAGTCAGAGTGAAACGCAACCACCCTTTATAAATAAATTTGACTGACCTTAGATGCCTAGGTAGTAGGTAACAAAGTCGCGCAGGAGCGCGTGTGCGTGTGTGTTATCTCTTGGCGGGGGCGCGGGCGGCGGGCGGTTTAGACCGCTCGCGCCGGCTTTTATGTTAGGTAAGGTTGTAAAGTACGCGCACACACAAAAACACAAAATTTATAAATTCTCAATGTGTCCTCGATTCATATTAATGCACAAATTATACCGACGGAGAATATTGTTATTTATTTTTCTAATTTAATCACACTGTCCGTCGCTAAGCACTTTAATTCCCGTAATCTTTGTACTGCCATTTGTATAGTGCCGGCGCGCGGCGTTCCTAGGGCTATTGCGCCGGTCACCATACCTTTCTCGGTATGTTCGCAGAGCTAAATCTGCGTTTCCACGGCATTCACCGTAAATTAAAATCATGTAAGTGTATTCTGACGCCGTGTAAGTTACACGAGGCATTGCTGAACACTTTAATTATTACACACACACACAACCAACGTTTAATTACGTACCGTAAAACGGGGCTATTTTAGTACGGGAGGTGGCGCTATATTTGAGCAAGTCATTTTATACCGGCTGAAAATCATAACAATAATAGTTTTCCCCTAACACATAATAGCTCCGAACGTCAGCTACTTCGATAACGGTGGAGCTGAAGGAGACAGCATGAAAAAGTCATTGGAAAAAAATCAGCTCCAATGATTTTTATACCGAGCAAAAATGTATAATATTATTGTTTTAATCACATTTTTTCAAAAAATAGTCTTCAGCTGTATTGACGAGGGGGGATTATATGTCAGTCACGTGCATGAACCTCATTGAAAATTTGAAAAAAAAATTAATTTTATACCTTATGAAATTTATACATCTCAATTTTTATACTTTTAAAATAATAAAGAAAATCGTCAGCCGTATTTTTGACGGGGGTAACACCGTCAGTCAGCCTGATAAACATTTTGCGCGCTCAATGCATTTGAGCGTTGCATAGGCTTTTTGGAAAATAAACTGACAATCTTTGCGCCCATAAATAATTAGCTGACGATGAGTTTTTATTTTTTAATATTTAAATCATCTTATACTTCGAATTCAATAAGTATAACATTAATTTAACATAAACAACACCACATTTTATTTATTTATTTTGTGTCGGTTTCTAATCATATTAATTATGTACTGTAGCATCAAGGAATTTCAAGCAGTTAAAGTCTCACGACTCTAACATACCTTTTCTAAAAATTATTTTTCTAGCCCTCAGGTAGACTGAAGTAAGTATACCCTACTGGAGTGAGACAAACTTATATGAATAAGAGAGAAATGCTACCCTCTGGTACAGAGATTTCGAATGTTGCCAACTTAGTGCTTTCGGCACTAGATCTAGTGCATTTCTTGATGTTTTAGCGCAAGTCTACAATTTATCACGCACGTTGGTAAAAACAAAACCAATCAATGGCGCGCTCTAAAAAACAGTTAAATTTCAGAACGCACCTCTAATCAATTAATTATCTATGGAAATGCGTGTCGTGTATCCGAATTCTATAAACACTGAATTGCATATGACAAGGATAGCATAGCTGTTTCCGTGGAAAGTGGAACAAGGACGCCCGATCTGAGTTTTGTTCTCTAGGGGAATTCCTGAATTGTTTCTTTAGCTGATCTTTTATTCTATATTTCTCTTATTCACTAACAAAGACCCGTCTTTGTGTAATAATAGTGTCCGTTCATTGTGTGCGTTGTGGAAAATAAACAATAACTTTTTATACATATACAACATGGAGTTGGTGCTGATTCGGACGACGCTCTAATTTTGTAATAACAACTTAAGGGGCCTGGCACAAAATCGACTAATTTTGATCAATTTTGTTCATTCGTTGCGAGAAAGGGCAATAGAATTTAAACAAAATTATTTGTGCTTTGACAAGTCGAGTTCTTTGTCTTGCATGTGGCGGAAAGGAATTTTTCAAATAAACTAAGTTTTCGTGGAAAATCACTAATCTTCGCAACAAGTTTTCCGAAAAATGACGCGAGACTGACGTTTGATCGTTTGGTTATAAGAAACTACTTATGATTTTGAAAATTAAAAATTATCTTTAACATCATTATATGGTGTACTTGCATGTGGTGGAACTACTTTTCTCAATTTTCATACAAAATATAGCAGAAAAAAAATGTTGAAATAACGTAATATTCTAAAAACTTCCTGACAAATAAGTATTTTTTTCTAATACTTTGAAACACTTTTCAGAAAATTTAAAAATTACATATTAAAGTTAAGATAACCATTTAATAGAATCAAAATTTTATTTTATAAATAAACAATAACTTAACTTCGTAAATAAATGGCAAAGTGAACTATATTATCGACCGCGCAAAATCGATCCCGTCAGTAGCAACCGGGTCTTCCCAGCGTGAGGGCGTATCACTTTGTATCGCAGGCGCGCACGTGTTCTCCGTAAACATTCCAGAAATGGTACACCGACTACCACTTTTTGATCCGTTTAGTATTTATTTTATTTTCAGTACTTTGCTTGTTTTTGAACAACATTAAAATTGTGCATGCCTGATTCTATTCAAGTGAATAGGTATATTACTGACTCTCAGCTGCTATAGTGGTGATTTATCTAAATCGGAAAGCAAATTATTCATGTGAGCGATGATGACTTAATTCGGAATGAGCCATATTTCACGCCGCGCAAGCGCGTTAGGCGCTGGCGCTGTCTGGCTATATAAGGACTTACTAGTCTAGGGAAAAAAGAAAAAAAAACAAGGTTGAGATTCTGACTGCGTTTCTGTTTTGCTATTTTATTGTAAGTAAAACCCCACAATATATTAATGTTTTGACCACTAAAATACTAGCTTTGAATTATATAAAAATATCAATAGGATTAGCATTAAAAAATATTATTAAAATCTCTTTTATGATTGTAAATGTTTGCTTGGTCAATCCCTAGCATCAGTAG
Source organism: Luperina nickerlii (assembly GCA_963855955.1). Lineage (NCBI taxonomy): Eukaryota > Metazoa > Arthropoda > Insecta > Lepidoptera > Noctuidae > Luperina > Luperina nickerlii. Next base: position 24,035,401 of record OY979670.1, read on the forward strand.
GATGACACTGACAGCTCACTCCACGCAAGTATTCACGGTGAGATTTTTACAGAATCGACATGGGCACTTAAAAGGTGTCCAGTGGAATTTTTTCAAATTTAAATTATCGTTATTCATTCATTAACGGGGCTAGAGGCGCGGGAGGGGTAGCGTTGGTTTCACGTTGGTTTTGTGTCATCTTTGCGGATTTTTTTACAACCATGCGACATTGGTCGGGAGCGCACCGTGCATTTGCGGTTGAGCAATATTTAAAGTGCGGTGAATCGGTGGTTCGAGGGCGTCGTGCTTTCTGTTCCCACTTCGATATTCGGCGATTAAACGACAGTTCGAGCACGCAGCTTATACGGTCGTGGGTAAAAAGATTCCGACAAGAAGGGACAGTGGTAAATAGGCCGCCAACAGGACCGTCTACGTCAGCAGCAACGCCAGAACGTGTGGCACAAGTGCGACAAGAAATTATCAGAAACCCTAGAAAAGTGAGAATGGTTGCGGCCTACAGGCATCAGTCAGATCAGAAGTCAACTGTGCATGCGATTTTGAAAAAGAAATTAAATCTTCATCCTTATAAAATGCAAATCGTTCAAAAACTAAATGACAGCGATTATGTTTTAAGAGAAACGTACGCCCGAACGATGTTGGAACGTTTTCGGACCCCTAGAACACTTGGGAACATATTGATTAGCAACGAAGCTCATTTTCACATCGGGGGCTATGTGAATAAACAAAATATGCGTTACTGAAACCTCAGCAACCTAAGGGAACGGCATTAAAAGAGTTTGCACTGCCCTAAAACGACAGTATGGTGCGCGATTTCTGCTCATGGACTAAACGGTCCATATTTTTTTAATGAGAGTGAAACTGTCGCTTCTTCGGTTTACTGCCGTATGATTTTTAGTACCGCAATTGCAAGTGTTTTACGGACGCAACAATAAGACACACTTTCAACAAGATGGGGCAACTCCACACACTGCCAGGATCACAATGTCGAGGCTAAGGGAAATTTTCCCTGGAAAATTAATAAGCAAGTACGGAGACATACCCTGGCCACATCGATCGCCGGATTTGACGACGTGTGATTTTTTCTTGTGGGGTTACCTTAAGTCGAAAGTATACTGCAATAATCCCCGTACCATAACTGCCCTATAAGAAAATATCCGGCGTGAAATCGCTGCTATCCTCCCAGAGCTTTGTTCCCGTGTACTTGCCAATGTTAGGGTTCGCTTACAAGAGTGTATAACGAGGAATGGACGTCATTTGGAGGACATTATTTTTACGAATTGAAATCCGCAGACCCTAGTTACGTTTTAAAAATAAAATAAAAAATCTATAGTTATTCGTTTATTTGTTCTTTAACTTTTAAATAGAAAAATTCCCGCTGGACACCCTTTATAAAATTACATTAAAAAGTTGGTTATTTCTGCCAATCCAACGAATTCTTCCATCCTACATACAAAGTTGATACGACAGAGGGGCTTTCCTTTAAACTGCCTATACTAGATACCATTTTCAAGCTCTGTACCAAAAATCAATTAAATAGGAGCAGTAGTTTAGTCACAAATGATTTTTGAAGTTTTTGCTACGTTTGAACACGATGTATATTTCCTAACAGCTGATTATCTCATACGCATAGGACATGCACCTTAAAACGATAATCTGGGTATAAGATACATTGTTGCCGCACAAGTACAACCAAATATTTCACGAAGCAATAATTACACACACACTTGCACTTTCACTATGAGATAATGAGAGTGACAATCATAGCAAAACCCCCACGCCTTTTTCCCGCGCGTAAAAGGAATAGAAATAGGTCAGTGTGTTGCTATTGCATCCTAGATCCTTGCGAATTTGCTAAAAAACTTGTTCTTTCAGTGGACAGTGCGCACGCGTCATCCATTCGGGACGTACGTTACGTAACACGAGAGCCCCGCCGCCGCGGCCGCGCCGTTATGTTTTGTCGAACTCGCTGACAATAATTGTGATTTTGTTTTGTTATTGTGATAGACACTAATAAGTTTAATACAGTATTTCTTTTTTTTATTGTGACAGGATACGTAACTTGGGAATATTATTATTTAGTGTTTGTGTTTTTTTTTGTGTACCTATCCTATCACAATAAAAACAGTCATACTAAAAAAAGAAATACTGTATTAAACTTATTTAGTGTCTATCACAATAACAAAACAAAATCACAATTATTGTCAGCGAGTTCGACAAAACATAACGGCGCGGCCGCGGCGGCGGGGCTCTCGTGTTACGTAACGTACGTCCCGAATGGATGACGCGTGCGCACTGTCCACTGAAAGAACAAGTTTTTTAGCAAATTCGCAAGGATCTAGGATGCAATAGCAACACACTGACCTATTTCTATTCCTTTTACGCGCGGGAAAAAGGCGTGGGGGTTTTGCTATGATTGTCACTCTCATTATCTCATAGTGAAAGTGCAAGTGTGTGTGTAATTATTGCTTCGTGAAATATTTGGTTGTACTTGTGCGGCAACAATGTATCTTATACCCAGATTATCGTTTTAAGGTGCATGTCCTATGCGTATAAGATAATCAGCTGTTAGGAAATATACATCGTGTTCAAACGTAGCAAAAACTTCAAAAATCATTTGTGACTAAACTACTGCTCCTATTTAATTGATTTTTGGTACAGAGCTTGAAAATGGTATCTAGTATAGGCAGTTTAAAGGAAAGCCCCTCTGTCGTATCAACTTTGTATGTAGGATGGAAGAATTCGTTGGATTGGCAGAAATAACCAACTTTTTAATGTAATTTTATAAAGGGTGTCCAGCGGGAATTTTTCTATTTAAAAGTTAAAGAACAAATAAACGAATAACTATAGATTTTTTATTTTATTTTTAAAACGTAACTAGGGTCTGCGGATTTCAATTCGTAAAAATAATGTCCTCCAAATGACGTCCATTCCTCGTTATACACTCTTGTAAGCGAACCCTAACATTGGCAAGTACACGGGAACAAAGCTCTGGGAGGATAGCAGCGATTTCACGCCGGATATTTTCTTATAGGGCAGTTATGGTACGGGGATTATTGCAGTATACTTTCGACTTAAGGTAACCCCACAAGAAAAAATCACACGTCGTCAAATCCGGCGATCGATGTGGCCAGGGTATGTCTCCGTACTTGCTTATTAATTTTCCAGGGAAAATTTCCCTTAGCCTCGACATTGTGATCCTGGCAGTGTGTGGAGTTGCCCCATCTTGTTGAAAGTGTGTCTTATTGTTGCGTCCGTAAAACACTTGCAATTGCGGTACTAAAAATCATACGGCAGTAAACCGAAGAAGCGACAGTTTCACTCTCATTAAAAAAATATGGACCGTTTAGTCCATGAGCAGAAATCGCGCACCATACTGTCGTTTTAGGGCAGTGCAAACTCTTTTAATGCCGTTCCCTTAGGTTGCTGAGGTTTCAGTAACGCATATTTTGTTTATTCACATAGCCCCCGATGTGAAAATGAGCTTCGTTGCTAATCAATATGTTCCCAAGTGTTCTAGGGGTCCGAAAACGTTCCAACATCGTTCGGGCGTACGTTTCTCTTAAAACATAATCGCTGTCATTTAGTTTTTGAACGATTTGCATTTTATAAGGATGAAGATTTAATTTCTTTTTCAAAATCGCATGCACAGTTGACTTCTGATCTGACTGATGCCTGTAGGCCGCAACCATTCTCACTTTTCTAGGGTTTCTGATAATTTCTTGTCGCACTTGTGCCACACGTTCTGGCGTTGCTGCTGACGTAGACGGTCCTGTTGGCGGCCTATTTACCACTGTCCCTTCTTGTCGGAATCTTTTTACCCACGACCGTATAAGCTGCGTGCTCGAACTGTCGTTTAATCGCCGAATATCGAAGTGGGAACAGAAAGCACGACGCCCTCGAACCACCGATTCACCGCACTTTAAATATTGCTCAACCGCAAATGCACGGTGCGCTCCCGACCAATGTCGCATGGTTGTAAAAAAATCCGCAAAGATGACACAAAACCAACGTGAAACCAACGCTACCCCTCCCGCGCCTCTAGCCCCGTTAATGAATGAATAACGATAATTTAAATTTGAAAAAATTCCACTGGACACCTTTTAAGTGCCCATGTCGATTCTGTAAAAATCTCACCGTGAATACTTGCGTGGAGTGAGCTGTCAGTGTCATCCTACTGATGCTAGGGATTGACCAAGCAAACATTTACAATCATAAAAGAGATTTTAATAATATTTTTTAATGCTAATCCTATTGATATTTTTATATAATTCAAAGCTAGTATTTTAGTGGTCAAAACATTAATATATTGTGGGGTTTTACTTACAATAAAATAGCAAAACAGAAACGCAGTCAGAATCTCAACCTTGTTTTTTTTTTCTTTTTTCCCTAGACTAGTAAGTCCTTATATAGCCAGACAGCGCCAGCGCCTAACGCGCTTGCGCGGCGTGAAATATGGCTCATTCCGAATTAAGTCATCATCGCTCACATGAATAATTTGCTTTCCGATTTAGATAAATCACCACTATGGCAGCTGAGAGTCAGTAATATACCTATTCACTTGAATAGTTACTCATGGTTGGATTATAGTATTTATTTGTGTATACACCACGAATTTCTTCTTCTTTGGTAAGGTGGCGACTGTAGCCAGAAGCACAATTTCGAAAATGCCACGTTAGTTTAAAGATCGGTGATAATTATTAATTTAGGGCATGGTCGGTAGTCGGCGTTATCGCAAGATGGCACATGCCATGACTTCATATATGTCGATTCACGGGACATCGTTATAGCGTTCACGTTAATTCGGAAAAGGGCCCTAATTCACTATGACCACTTAATGATTCATTACTTCGAAACCACGTCAATTCCTTAATAACCTAATCACTACAACTGCTATTAACGTATTCTCTATGACACAATGACCGAAACCGGTTTGAACTGTCAAAATACCACGCTTGACAACCGTACGGCGTGGTAAGATTATGCGGGGAATAATAGATAAATACCATACAGCAGAATTGGGGTCAAGGTGTAAGCACGCTGTAGTCGATTACAGTGCAATTCGGAATGTACCATATATCACTCCACTCGAATCTCGTAACCATGGCAACATCACCTCGGCGTCAACACCTCCACCAGCCGCGTTTTGATTGGCGAATACCTCGTCTTTTTCTACTTTAGAGTTACACATTTTGAAAATCGCTCAACGAAAACTTTGCTTAATCTGCCCCTTGGCAGACTCTAAGGCAGGGTCGCTATGAAATGTTGGGGGTTCAAGGGACGTTAGAATTAGACAACCAGCTTGATAGAATGTACTTTAATGAATATCTAGTGAATTTATGTTACAATGCGCATTGATGTAAACTGCTTACTTATATTCTAAAGGAGTGTACTTACTACGTTATGCACTATTAGGGACCATACATACACTTCAGGGTTGACACCAACCACTTCTTCATTTAAGGGTTACTAGAGGTGCAGTGCAAACACGGGCGCGCGATGAGCGATAAAATATTTGCACTTATTTGACGTTGGTATTGCATTTTCCTAATGTTCTTATACATGACGCCTTACAAGTTAAATATGTAAAAACAAATCTCTAATGTGATAATGAGTGACTAACGCGCAAGCGCGGCGTGATCTTATCACTTCACCTTCACTCCACCCGATTCACGACATTAAATGTCGTGAATCGGGTGAAGTGAAGGTGAAGTGATCACGCAATCTGCAATGTGATAATGACAGTGATTAACGCGCAAGCGCGGCGTGATCTTATCACTTCACCTTCACTTCACCCGATTTACGACATTTAGTGTCGTGAATCGGGTGAAGTGATCACGCCACACAAACTACGTGGGATTACATTCTATGGTCCGTCAGCTAGGCATCCGTTAGCACTCGATGACTTGACACACTCGGTTATCTCTTCTAATTCAATAGATTTGGGTTAATAACAACGCTGAACATCGTCGCAGTCTTTACTAGACTCGATCTACAATTGCTCATAATAACCAAACAATGTCGATGCGTATTTTCATCAGTCTAGCTGTCATAAACGTGAATGTTTTAATTTTATTTACTGTTCGTGCGTGACGCGCTCGCGCCTCAGTCTATATAAGGACTTACTAGACTAGGGAAAAAAGAAAAAAAAAACAGGATTGAGATTCTGAGTGCGCTTCTGTTTTGCTATTTTATTGTAAGTAAAACCCCACAAAATATTAATGTTTTGACCACTAAAATACTAGCTTTGAATTATATAAAAATATCAATAGGATTAGGCTAAAAAAATATTATTAAAATCTCGATTATGATTGTAAATGTATGCTTGGTCAATCCCTAGTATCTGGTAAGATGACACAGACAGTTCACTCCACGCTAACTTCACCTAAGTTTTCACGGTGAGATGGTTACAGAATCGCACTGTAAACGATCAAATTGTTTGTCAAATTTTACGTGTTTTTCAAATTATTTGATGGTGTACTGCTGTGTTTGAGACGTTTGTCAAACAATATACGTGTTTGTCGTGTTTGATGAAAATCTAGATTGATGTCGAGTTTGACAAACAGCATGTCGATTCTGTAAAAATCTCACCGTGAATACTTGCGTGGAGTGAGCTGTCAGTGTCATCCTACTGATGCTAGGGATTGACCAAGCAAACATTTACAATCATAAAAGAGATTTTAATATTATTTTTTAATGCTAATCCTATTGATATTTTTATATAATTCAAAGCTAGTATTTTAGTGGTCAAAACATTAATATTTTGTGGGGTTTTACTTACAATAAAATAGCTAAACAGAATCTCAACCTTGTTTTGTTTTTCTTTTTTCCCTAGACTAGTAAGTCCTTATATAGCCAGACAGCGCCAGCGCCTAACGCGCTTGCGCGGCGTGAAATATGGCTCATTCCGAATTAAGTCATCATCGCTCACATGAATAATTTGCTTTCCGATTTAGATAAATCACCACTATGGCAGCTGAGAGTCAGTAATATACCTATTCACTTGAATAGTTACTCATGGTTGGATTATAGTATTTATTTGTGTATACACCACGAATTTCTTCTTCTTTGGTAAGGTGGCGACTGTAGCCAGAAGCACAATTTCGAAAATGCCACGTTAGTTTAAAGATCGGTGATAATTATTAATTTAGGGCATGGTCGGTAGTCGGCGTTATCGCAAGATGGCACATGCCATGACTTCATATATGTCGATTCACGGGACATCGTTATCGCGTTCACGTTAATTCAGAAAAGGGCCCTAATTCACTTTGACCACTTAATGATTCATTACTTCGAAACCACGTCAATTCCTTAATAACCTAATCACTACATCTGCTATTAACGAATTCTCTATGACACAATGACCGAAACCGGGTTGAACTGTCAAAATACCACGCTTGACAACCGTACGGCGTGGTAAGATTATGCGGGGAATAATAGATAAATACCATACAGCAGAATTGGGGTCAAGGTGTAAGCACGCTGTAGTCGATTACAGTGCAATTCGGAATGTACCATATATCACTCCACTCGAATCTCGTAACCATGGCAACACCACCTCGGCGTCAACACCTCCACCAGCCGCGTTTTGATTGGAGAATACCTCGTCTTTTTCTACTTTAGTTACACATTTTGAAAATCGCTCAACGAAAACTTTGCTTAATCTGCCCCTTGGCAGACTCTAAGGCAGGGTCGCCATGAAATGTTGGGGGTTCAAGGGTCGTTAGAATTAGACAACCAGCTTGATACTTTAATGAATATCTAGTGAATTTATGTTACAATGCGCATTGATGTAAACTGCTTACTTATATTCTAAAGGAGTGTACTTACTACGTTATGCACTATTAGGGACCATACATACACTTCAGGACACCAACCACTTCTTCATTTAAGGGTTACTAGAGGTGCAGTGCAAACACGGGCGCGCGATGAGCGATAAAATATTTGCACTTATTTGACGTTGGTATTGCATTTTCCTAATGTTGTTATACATGACGCCTTACAAGTTAAATATGTAAAAACAAATCTCTAATGTGATAATAAGTGACTAACGCGCAAGCGCGGCGTGATCACTTCACCTTCACTCCACCCGATTCACGACATTAAATGTCGTGAATCGGGTGAAGTGAAGGTGAAGTGATCACGCAATCTGCAATGTGATAATGACAGTGATTAACGCGCAAGCGCGGCGTGATCTTATCACTTCACCTTCACTTCACCCGATTTACGACATTTAGTGTCGTGAATCGGGTGAAGTGATCACGCCACACAAACTACGTGGGATTACATTCTATGGTCCGTCAGCTAGGCATCCGTTAGCATTCGATGACTTGACACACTCGGTTATCTCTTCTAATTCAATAGATTTGGGTTAATAACAACGCTGAACATCGTCGCAGTCTTTACTAGACTCGATCTACAATTGCTCATAATAACCAAACAATGTCGAAGCGTATTTTCATCAGTCTAGCTGTCATAAACGTGAATGTTTTAATTTTATTTACTGTTCATACGTGACGCGCTCGCGCCTCAGTCTATATAAGGACTTACTAGACTAGGGAAAAAAGAAAAAAAAAACAGGATTGAGATTCTGATTGCGCTTCTGTTTTGCTATTTTATTGTAAGTAAAACCCCACAAAATATTAATGTTTTGACCACTAAAATACTAGCTTTGAGTTATATAAAAATATCAATAGGATTAGGCTAAAAAATATTATTAAAATCTCGATTATGATTGTAAATGTATGCTTGGTCAATCCCTAGTATCTGGTAAGATGACACTGACTGTTCACTCCACGCTCACTTCACCTAAGTTTTCACGGTGAGATGGTTACAGAATCGCACTGCAGGTTTGAACGTGAACGGCGGTGTTTGTCAAACAAGATCTCACTCGTTGTATTGACATCATGGAGGATGCTACGCTCAGTGACGATATGCTAAGTGGCAATATTAACAAAAAACAGAAAGACGTCCGTCCGTAAGCCTAAGGCTATGCACCGCATCTGCTGTCGACACTTCGACAGTTTGACTCTAAAACCAAATTGCGCAGGGGATAATATGATGTTTTTTTCTAGGTAATTAACTAGTCTACTGTTTATAATTTTCTCTAGAATTTTTGAAATTGAGGGGAGTAAGGATGTTGGCCTATAGTTATTAACTACGTCCTTACTTCCAGATTTAAATAAAGGGATTACAACTGCCTTTTTTAGACAACTAGGGAAAATTCCTTCGGAAAGACAGATTCGAAATATATGCGTTAAGGGAGGTACCAAAATTTGCTTAAAGAGTTTGAGGATCTTATTGCTTATGTTATCCCATCCTACTGCACAGTCGTCTTTTAGCCCAGAAATGATTCGGGTTATTTCAACTTCATCGGTATCCAACATAGCAAAAGATTTCGTGTTACAACTATTGCTAGATTTTCGTGGAGATGGTTGTTCGCAATATTTCGGAATCTGATCGGCAAGAGTTTTCCCAACATTTACAAAACAGTTATTTACATTGTTAGCTGATAAGAGTGGTGAAGGATTAGCCAGCAATAAACTCGAATTTGATTCACGCTGTTTAGACATATTAGTGACGTTTTTAATATGTTTCCAAAGTAGCTTGGTATTTTTACCTGCTTTATTTAATTCAGTTTTATCCTAATTATTTTTCAAATTCTTTAGGAGATTGTTGCAGAAATTCCTGTATCTTTTATAGGTGGTTTGAATTATTAGATTATCAGGGTGTTTTTTAGTTTTCTGATGAAGCTTATCTCTGTGTCTTATACACCGAATTAGGCCAGGAGTAATCCATGGTTTAATATTATAAGATTTCTTATTTACTGTAGAAACTGTTGTGTTACGTAATATTGCTTGTTGAACATGTTTTATTAAGTACGATAAAGCCAGATTAGCGTCAGCAGTATTGTAAACTAGGCCAAAGTCTATGTTGCACAAATCATATTCGAGTTTGTTTGTATTTAATTTGCTAATAGTCTGAGGACGATTTAGCTTAGGCAGCGTTAATTTTACGTTGAGTAAGACTGCGTGATGGTCAGTAATTGTTGAGTTAGTAACAAGCGTAATATATGACAGGCTGGTTTTAATCATCATATGATCAAGGCAGGAACCGCTCTGATGAGTAGGCAATGTGTGAGCGGGGAGAAAACCATGGTATGAGCAGATATTAAGGTAATCTTGGGTCCCTGCATCGCAGTTTTCGGAGCCAATGTTTATATTTAAATCACCTGTTAGTATAACATTCTTAACTGGGCTCAGTGCTTGAAAAAATTGGTTTAAGGATTTGTTAAAAGGATCTAAGTTTCTGGAAGATGGGGATCTATAGATAGCGATTATCGCTGTGGTTGTACCAATTTTGATGACTAAACAATTATTACTCATACAGTCTTGTAAAGTATGTTCCTCGACTGTGACTTTTAATGATTCCTACATAGACTACCACACCATCATTTTGATTGTGATTTATTGTGGTATGTAATAAGTTGTACCCCGGTATTACTGGGAGGTTATCGTGGCGATTAGAAAGCCAGCACTCGGTAAGAACCATTATATCACAATCAAAGTTAAGTCTATGAAGAAAAATATTAAAGCTATCTATGTTCTTATAAATACTACGAATATTTTGAGTTAGTACAGTTAGCGAATTTTGATAGTCGGAAAGATATCGTCTGCAGTCCTCTAAGTTACTTCTTTGATCTAGTTGAAAATGAGTTATCTATATCGGTAATTAAGTTATCATCCATATTAAGATAAAATAAAACAATAAATTAAGTCTAAAATATAAACTAGTATTACCTAGGCGCTCTTAGGCGCCTTCATAATCTATCGAATTAATGTACCTGTATTCGGCCGCTTTTTTAGCAGGGCAATCTGTATCTCCCGTCTTGTGGTTGGCTTGTTTTTTAAAGCGCGAACATGTAGCACATTTAGACGGATTGGCCTTATTTGCGCACTCTGTGTGCCCTTACGGCAATGGCCGCATGTGGGGGCAGCTATTATTTTGCATGTTTTGGCTGCATGACCATTGACCATACTGCTGGCACTTGTAACATCTAGTTACCAGTGTAAAGTCTCGTACCGGACAGGACGACCAATTTATAAATAATCTGTCCTGTGTGACGAAGGCCTTGCGAATGATGGCTGGAACTTCTATAATATATTTGCAATTCTCAGCATCTTTCCTGCCAGATTTGTGGCTCAGTTTTATTGAGGTCAAAATGCATCTTGAGACATAGTCGGCAGTTTGTCGGTCAAGTTCTGTTCATAGATACATTTATAAACCTCATTTTCAGACATGGATGTGGGAACTCCTAAACTATAATGCGAGGTTTGCATTTTTGAGGTTCGTCGACGGTAAGCCCTGACGAAGCGAGTTGGACTGTTTGTTTGAGCTTATCTAGGTCATCTTTGGTCTCAGTGCTGATTATTAAACCTCCTTTTCCTATTTTGCGTACGCCTCGTACTTTCAGCTTCATTTCTCCAGGGCATATGATTTTATGGACCATGGTCTTGGTTTCGTCACTGGTCTTTGAATTATCACAGGGATAAATTGCCACGGAACTAAAGGTATTAGGACGAACAAAGCTGTTGGACCCCTTCTTCACCATATCTGCAAAAGATGTGCCCGCACCCTGCTTCGTACAGGACTCTTGAATCGTCCGGTTCATCTCCGTTAGACAGTCGGATAGGTCTCGAGCTTCGGTCATGGATTTAAGAGTGGTATGGGTTTGAATGGCTTTTTGCTTTAAAGACTGGTACTGAACAGCCATTTGCGAAACACCATGTCCAACTTTTCGGCAAAGATTATTATTTATTTTTAGTTTCTGCTCAGTGTTGAGCTTGCCATCAGAAGCAGTAGCACATACCTCATTCAGGCACTGCTCGATTGATGTCATCCAGTTCTAGATCTCTGGAGTGCTCACTACTTCAATTTTATCATCTTAGTCCTGTCTTGGCTGTCGCGGCGGTGTCGGTGCCGTTGTCGGTACCGGGGTCGTCGGTACCGGCGGGGTCGTCGGTACCGGGGTCGTCGGTACCGGGGTTGGTACTGGGGTCGGTGTCGGTGGAGGGCTGTGTCGTATCATCGCGCTGCGATTATTGGGGCTGCCTTCCATATAACAAAATATTTAAAATAATCCAGTCAGTTCATTATTTAAACTTGTCACAATGTTTCTCTATAGCACACGCTAATACACTAAAACTAGGTCACTATTTATGCAAACGTTAATTTATTATATTTAAAAATACATTGATGAGCACGTCTGTATACTTTGAATGCCTACGAAGGAACCTATGCTATGTTGTGTGATTGCGTCAAAAATGCATATATGTATGTATATGCTAGTAGCAGCAATCGCGGTTGATTTGCTGGCATTTATTAAAGAGTTCCGTTGTCTGTCTCCGAAACTCATCATCAGATCTTTATGAAATTTAAATGGGACCATTTCGAAATAAACCACTTTCGAACAAAAAAGGAGTTATGCCATAACATACATAATAGTACATTATGATATAAGTGCGGTAAGTTGAAAATTACAGCCGAGGCGATATTGCTTGCCCGAGCCGTAGGCGAGGGCTAAAAGAAAGCAGAGGCTGTAATTATCAAACCGCACGTATGTCATACGACGTCTTATAACATATTTGCGAGGAAATAAATAAAACTCGGACTGAATTTGCATATTTGCTTGTTTTCCATATGATGAAATTTTTTTATCTATCGGTTGATTTTTCGGGCAAGAGGCTTAGAGTAGCCTTTTCCGCTGCCTCTGAGACTTCTCACGGTGTGAAATTAATAAATTTATCATTACTTGACGACATTTTCAAATAAAAAAAAGTACAGCGAAAAGAAAAAGCGCGCGGAATATTTTTTTTTTTTTTAATGGGTTTGCTCTTGACTCTAATTTAGGTCAGAGATGACAGAGACAAAGTCTACGATGGAGTGAGCTCACCCAGAAGAAGCCTGTTCACTCTTACTTTGAAGAGATTCGGGTTGTATGCACTCGGAAACACAAACGCAGGTAGAGAGTTCCACTCTTTTGCTGTGCGCATTATAAAGGACATTTGAAAACGCGTAGTGCGAATTGGTGGAATAGCAACTAGGTAGGGATGGTAACTTGCAGTGCGTCTGGATGTCCGAAGGTAGAAGGGGGCCGGTGGAATGAGGTCGTGGAGTTCTTGGGCACACTCACCGAAGTACAATCTGTAGAAGACCGACAAGCAGGCAACCTTGCGGCGATGAGCCAAGCTGTGAAGCTTGGCATCCACCAGTTTTACGTCGCCAATGAGCCTCTTAGCTCTGCGTTCCACCGAGTCAAGCGCGGCCAGTTGGTATTTCACTGAGCCATCCCAAAGGTGGCTGGAATACTCCATGCAGGATCGGACTTGTGCTTTATAAAGGGTTAAAAGCTGTCCGGGCGTAAAGTATCGCTTCACCCTATTAAGGATGCCCAGCTTCTTGGCCGCAGTTTGAGCTTTGTACTCGATGGTGGCGCCGAAGTTGAGACTAGATGTCAACTCCATGCCCAGGAGCTCGAGCCGATCTTACAGATACTTAACGGATAAGCGATGCTTTTTTTTTCAGGCATAGGCACAAAACAGCCAGTATTATTAATAAAGTAAATTAATATTTTTGTTTTTGTTACAGATATTATTGGTTGTAATTTATTGTCAAAATTAATTAAATTAAAGAATTAAATGTTTATTTATTATATTTTATCTCCCAAAGTTAATTTTATTCATAAAATGTTGACATCTTTTCTGATATAAAAACTCTTTGCTATGATTTAAAAAAGTACCGTTCGTTTTGACGGAGCATCTTGATAAACCGTGCGATTTACTTTACATTACAGCACAAGTAGGTACGTAATGAGATACATTACGATATTGAAATTGGTGAAATAAGAGACCCTTTACGAGCAAATATGTTATAAATAGTATATTTCATTACAAGTGCGGAAAGGTTGTCATTGCAAAGAGTTCCGACAAATGTCTACCCGAGCCGAGGCGCAGCCGAAGGCGAGGGTTGACAGTCGGAACAAGTTGCAATGACGGTTTCGCACGTGTACTGAACGACTATTTTTAATACAGTTGCGAAAAAATGAAGCAATTTAATAAAATAATAAAAACATAATAAACTCAACTAACTAATGGCGCCAACCGTAAAATATAAGCAGAGATTTTTTGAAGTGAAAACTTCTTTAGCGGCGCTGTGTACTTTTTTTGGAATGGGTAAAAACTTCTAAATTCGCGTCAGGTCACGTGACCCTGATCGAAAATTCGTAAGACGTGACGCGCGTTGTTGAGGACAGCGCCATCTATGCACATCGGGAAGAACTACGAGGGCCTCGCGTACTAACTACGTAGGCCTCGCGTACTAACTACGTAGTTCATCCAACAACGACGAGATGGCGCTGAACCACGGATATATAACTGACGACGAGCAAATCTGAATAAATTCCTTTCACGAGAAGAATAAACCAGTCACTTTGGTCATCATACCTGATTTGCAAAAAACCCTATAAAATAAGGAACACACCTTAACACGCGTGTTTTGTTTATAAGACGATTCACAAAATACACTCGTAATTGTTCAAGTTTTCACTTCTGTCGGCACTACCGGAGTGCCAGTGTTTTTTTTTCTTCACCCATTCTGGTAGGCAAAGGGAACTATGCCCATACAGCCAAGTCTTCAGTAGATTTTTTTATTGATATGAAATGAAAATGAAATTTAATGAGATTTAATGAAATGAAACCTAACCTAACTTATTCAATCAAATCATTAAATCTGATATTGAAACAAATTAGTAGTTTCTTTTTAGAAATATACGTATTTGCATGAATCATAAAAACTTCTATGAATTTTTTTAGTAAAAACTTCTATTCTATTCTATTTTTTTGAAGTTCTGGCTCCATCGGTTACGTTCGATGATTTTGCCAATGTCAAGGTATGAGAAGATAATGATCGTAAACTTTTACACAACTATTCATCAGTGTTTGTAGCGGTGGCATCCATGAATACCCATGCTAAAAAAGGACAAATAGTAAAAACTTCATGGTTGGTTTTTCTTTTTAATAGACATTATTTTGACAGTTGGGAAAGAGAACGCACGAGTTCGGGAAAGGTAAAAAAAAAGCACGAGTATGTAATAGCCCACATCCCGAACGCTATACGTCCCTGCAATACGCCACTTTTTGAGCAACTGTATTAAAAATATATATATGACGGAGAAGGTATAGTGTGTCTCGTTATTATCAGCTATATTTAACAATTGTGGGCGTACAGTGGGTATGTGTTGGTTATTGCGCAATAGAAAAACCGTTTGCAGTTCAAATAAGATTATAATTTCAGAAACAATTTAGTCACACTAGCAAATTACACACTGTAGGTACACGACACAACCAGATACGGAACGCGGGACAGTTTCTGAGCACATGTTGTCCGTACGATGTCCAATATCCAAGTCCAAGTCCAAAGTGAGCTCCACATCGTTCTGTCGAGCTGTTTTCTAACCCCCACGAACTCAGGCTAGACTCTGTCAAGCGCCGCCGGGTGGCGCTAGCGTTCCGAATAGTCAAATGTATGACCGGATGCGACACGGCCATCCTGCGATGCACACGTCCTCGTGTGTTAATCTGTAAACAAACATACCCCGCAAAGTATCTCATAGCTCGGTCACTCCTGACCAAATATGGTACAGGCAAAACAACACAATGAAAATTCGCACAATCTAAAAAAATTTCAGAGTTCAGAGCATTAATCATTATTTGATTCCCAAATCTCAAGATCACAAACTTAATAATCAAGTAAACATGATAGAGCAGCTAATAAAACATCCTTAGAGCATAACAAAACACAGCAGGAATCTTATTCGTGGCCTGTGGCTTTTCACTAAGCCCCTACAACAAACCTCATGTTTGTTACCTTGAATTCCTCCTGAATTCCGAGTCCCACGGACTCTATGGTCTCTGCAAGACCCCGACCTCCGCCAGAGTTAAACACGCATCGCGCACCCACGGACTACTTGAGTTGCCTCAAGAGACACCGATTTCTACCGGGCTACGACTATGTAATAACTACTGGTACGGTCCCCGACCAGCCGAACTAAGATTCACCACTATCACTCGACATTAATCTCTACTCTGTTTCATCAACAAGACTTTTACTTGGCTTTCCTCAAATTCGTCATTAATACTCTGATCCCTTGCCTGTGCCATGGCATATGCCTTAGCCTCATGAGCGTACTTGATTCAACCAGAGCCATGTAATCAAACTTTAATCAATCATAACAAAAAAACATCAACCAGAGCCATGTACCATCGTTATCCACATTACAACAATAATCTTTTTCACTAAGAGCCTTAGATACCTGGAAACCCACACACGAGTAAACCACTCTAACGCCACGGCACTCCGGCCGACCAGCAATCGCATTGCTCTCACACATCCAGCGCATGGATCCATGTGTATCACCCCTGTGACTACACACTTTTTACTACGGCCGATAGAGAACCCCTACTCGCGTGGTTTCCACTACTTAGGCTTGCTCATAGCTCATCACCACTGTGATTACCATCTATTTCGACTGGTACATAACCTACTGGCATCATTCATAACCTATCGTGAGCGTATTTAAAAATTGCATCGTTAACTAGATTGGGCTATACCTAACAATGTAACAGTTTTTTTTTGCTGTTGTTTAGCATGGTAGCATTCAGTACCAGAGTCAAAACATAATGAAAACGACTCACCAAATTCGGTAGACAATAGATCTGTAGCTGGCTTAATGGCTGTAGTGGTTACAACCCACCGTTTCCTTGGCAGAAGTCGTGAAACTCCTCGCTCGAAAAGCACCGTCCTTGATCAGTGATTATTCTTACAGGAGATCCAAAGAGTGCAGCGCTGTCCACCACTGTCATTCTGCTTGCACACATCCTTGTGTGTTAACCTGTAACCAAAAAAAATCAACAGCAGTGCATGTTCCACTCGGCCAATTCTGACCACATTTGGTCAGTGGGCCGTCTTAGGGGCGGAGTTGTT
The DNA here is from genome assembly GCA_963855955.1 of Luperina nickerlii. Taxonomy (NCBI): domain Eukaryota; kingdom Metazoa; phylum Arthropoda; class Insecta; order Lepidoptera; family Noctuidae; genus Luperina; species Luperina nickerlii. The sequence goes on from OY979670.1 coordinate 24,052,438, forward strand.
ATAGCTGCCTTTGTCCTATCATAATATTACTTTGCAAGTAAATGTCGAGTAGAAAAATAAAATCTCAAATTGTTGCTCGCTAATCGCTACGCTACATATGACTTAGTCTGTGCTTAATATACGCGTTTGACCAATACCAGTCAACGCAACAACATTATTAACTCGTTTGGCACTTAATTTGGCTGCACAACTCACTTTTACTAACGAGCATTCAGCACCAGAATCATAAACAAAACAATACAGCTCACCTTTATCTTCTAACGTGCCTGAGGGTAGTGTACGACGCAAACTTCTACACGCCGTTGCTGCTTGCAGCGCGTGCTCCACCTCCACCATCTGCTTGGCTGCCACTTCTCGTGCACCGGGCCGCGACTTGTCCAGGATTCCCTCACTTGCAGCACACGAAGGGCTTCACCGAAGGCTACGGGCTGCTTGGCTCGATTCTTGAAGTCACTCCACGTCACTGGTAGCTCCACGCTACGTCCTTCGTACTATTTATAGCCACGTTGATACTGCTTCATTTGTGCGCCTTAATGACGGCCACAACACGACCTCCTTGCAGTGAATTTTCAGCAAATCACAAATCAGCTGTCGTATTGTATGCTGTTACGTTTGCACACGCGTCCTATCGTGTTTTCTAATTACGGGAACGGGATACGTCGAACTCAAACGCCGGTTTTAGACACTTTTTTTTTTCTAACATGGCGGTAGGGCGCAACTGGCGCGTCACTGGGCAAAGGTATTCCTGCATACAGCCTATGCCCAAAACAACATTCACTATGATCGCGCATCCGTATCTGGCTTGTCTGGGTTCAACTCTAACAGGTCCACACGATTATTTAATAAGCGTTCGCAGTTTGCACTTTGTTTTTAAAAATGTCAACGGTCACTTTCACTTTTAGCATTCTGATTTTCCGCATCAACCAACACGAATCCCACTTCTGATGACGGAAAAGGTATAGTGTGTCTCGTTATTATCAGCTATATTTAACTATTGTGGGCGTACAGTGGGTATGTGTTGGTTATTGCGCAATAGAAAAACCGTTTGCAGTTCAAATAAGATTATAATTTCACGAACAATTTAGTCACACTAGCAAATTACACACTGTAGGTACACGACACAACCAGATACGGAACGCGGGACAGTTTCTGAGCACATGTTGTCCGTACGATGTCCAATGTCCAAGTCCAAAGTGAGCTCCACATAGAAAGAAAGAAAGAAAGAAAATACATTTTTTTTCTTTTTTTTTCGTTTATCATTTTTTTTTTACATCGTTCTGTCGAGCTGTTTTCTAACCCCCACGAACTCAGGCTAGACTCTGTCAAGCGCCGCCGGGTGGTGCTAGCGTTCCGAATAGTCAAATGTATGACCGGATGCGACATATATATATAAACATCCAAATTGAGAACCTCCTCCTTTTTTGAAGTCGGTTAAAAAGAAAGATATTGAAATACGTACTTATTTATTGTTACCTGTTTCCGTTTTGCAAATCGGTTGGTTCGTAAGTACCTACTAGTACTTACCTACATATATTTTGAGGTGAAAAAACGATTTTCAAAGAGTTGAGATTGTCATTCCTATGGGCATTGGGCATGCTAGCATGGTTTACTTTTACTTTAGCTAAATTAATTTCTTATAAAACACTCGATTCGTTTCGTTCAAAAAGCTTGGTGAACAGGAAAAGTGACCCAAATACAGCCACAGGCCGACTTACCAAATCAGTTAATGAATCACACATCCATATCTGCTTATCAAGCCGCGGTGTAGATACGACAGATAACAACAACGGAGGATTCGCAGATCCCGCTAGTTCCCCACGCACCGCGCTCGCAGCTCCTGCCTTCTCGAGCTATCGTATTGTGTGACGTGAAGAGTGCCGACTACTTGTGACTTCCACGTGTATGCGCCTGCGCCAGTGAGGCATGGAGGGCAGCGCGTGCGCCGTGCTGCTGCTGCTGGCGGCGCTGCTGCGCGCGGCGCTGGGCGACGACGGTAACATGTCCGTGCTGTGGAAACAGTGAGTCATCCACGAGCACATCTATTATTATCATTCACTAGCTGACCCGACAGACGTTTTCATGTCCAAATTAATAAAACAAATAGTTCATAATAAAATTCCATAGAATAGTACGTTAATTTTTCCTGAAATTGAACATTTTCTGGGAATCTTTTCAAATTTTTCTTTCCATAAAAACCTAATTTAGACTATTAGGACCACAGCACCTCTAAGATGACCCACTGAACCCATATTGAAACAAAAATTAGCCAAATCGATCCAAGCGTTCTCAAGTGAAGCGCTTACCAACGAACAGCATTTCTACTTAAGATTTTATCTATCAGCAATAGCAATCACAAGTTATGTATTTCAGGTCAGACACAGGACTGTTTGTTTGTTGTTACTAATTTCTTTTTAGGGTTCCGTACCCAAAGAGTGCCAACGGGACCCTATTACTAAGCCTCCGCTGTCCGTCCGTCCGTCTGTCTGTCAGCGGACCGTATCTCATGAACCGTAATAGATAGACAGTTTTTTCCAAGAGAGTGTATTTCTATTGGCGTCATAAAAATAAAATAAAGTTATTACTATGCCCGAACAAACTGCAATTCGAAGGAATTCAACTTTCGGATTCCATCATAGATATCCGTGGATTCCATACACCTTAGATCCTTCTCCTCATCCGACAGCTATAAGTATTTGGGTATGTCGGAATAGCGTTAGGCATCAACGTTGCTGACATGAAGCAATCGTTGAAGGAGGGCTTCTTTGGTCGAGGCGGAAACAAGTTGCGCGCCTTTAACGGTTGAGTCATGCCGGTTTTTATGTACTGTTTCGGCATATTTAAATGGACTCGGACCGAAATCGACGCCCTGGATAGGAGGGTCTGTACCAAAGAGTATAAGTCTATGCACTGCTGACCGCAAACCGGATGCATCACTCACGATCATCGGTGATGAGACTGTACATCCCGCGGAAGTGCGGGGCTTGAGGTTTTTTAAATGCGAAGACCTTCCACAACCGCGACGTGTTCACTCTCAGGGAATATTTTTGAAAGCCGAAGTAGAAGCCTTGGTATATGCACTGTGATGTTGTCGCAGTGGACAAGGGGCTCACCCTGCTCTCCATGGCTAAAGAGAACTTGCGCAAACCTCTAGTACTTATTACCGATGACCGCAAGGAGGTATGGCAAAGTAAGGAGCTTTACGGGCGCTTCTATCGGGCTTTTCATGAGTCCGGTGTTGATTTCTTAACGTCGGTATCCTGGCTACGTTTTGGTGAACTTTTCAGGGAAACTAAAGGTTTCGTCTGTGTAATTATGAACGAAGTTATCTTAATGAATCACTACCGGAGACATATTATGAAAGACGGGTCGGTTGACGTGTGTAGGAGGCGCATGCCACCGACCGGGTGAGTTCACCAGAATTATTATCTCAGGTTGTTCTCGTCTAGCTAACGGCGAGTACCTACTTGCAAAGAGATAATTAAGTAGCCAGGATTATTCACCAGCAACTTGCTTTGAAATATAAACTTGTGGATTCTGCGGTACCGTATTACAAGTATGTGCCCGACCCAGTTCTTGAAAGTGATCAGGTCACGTTGTGCTGGGATCGGTATATCATTACTGACTGGACTATTGTCGCCAATAAGCCTGATATAGTGGTGATAGATCGCTCCGCACAATGATTATGGATGTTACCATTCCACATGACGAGAACCTCGTGTAAGCTGAGAAAGAAAAACAAATTAAATATCTTGACTTAGCACACGAGGTTGTTAACATGTGGAATGTGAGCTCGGCTGTCATTGTGCCGATTGTCGTTAAAGTCAATGGCCTGATGGCCAAAAGCCCCGATCAACATCTCTCAAGACTCTCGTTAGGCGGTTGGATCAAGGGCCTGATTAAGAAGGCTGAACTCCTCGCGGCTCGCATCGTGAGGAGGTTCCTGTTTCTGGAGCGGGAGCCCTAACCATCGGTATCTTGGACTGCTCTCGATACCGGCGGACTACTATTTTTTATATTTTAAATGTTTTTTTATAAAAATACTAGCAACGCCCCGCGGTATCACCCGCATGAGTGTCGATCCTGTTCGAAAGACACGTAGCGCCATCTATCCCGAGGAAAACAACAATAGCGTTATATGATAACGTTATTGTTGTTTTCCTCGGGAACAGCACTTTTTTTCGGGATGAAATACCTTTCATCCCGAGAAAAAGTACTGTTCAAACGGTACCATAGGGTACCCCCTATGGTACCGTTTCTGTACACCTGACAACGTATATACAAAAATTCAGGATGATCGGTTCAGTGGTTTAGGCGTGAAAAGGTAAAAAACTTACTTTCGCATTTATAATATATTATATACTTATTATAAATATATAATAATAAAAATTAATAAATAAATAATTAGGATGTAAGGAAATAAATACTTAAACGAAATAAAATTGGGTAATTTTGCAAAAAATACCGGATTCGATTTCTGGCGTTTACAGATAAAATAAAAATGCAGTTCTGAAGAAGAGAAAAGTGGTGAAGAGTTTGATCACTTTACTCTTCTCGAAGTTTAGAACTCGCCCAACTTCTATCTCAAAAGCTCATTTTGTATTCATACACAGTACAATTGTTTAATAATACAGGGGGCCTAAAAAGGCCACATTAGCAGAATAATAAAAGGATACCATTATGAATGTTATCCTTATTCATAATGGACAGGTAACTGTTAAGTTAACCGTATCAAATCCCATAGGTGAAGGATTTTCCAATTATTTTATTTTGTCTATTCTAAAATACCAATCAATCCAATCCAAGTCCAATCCCAATCTCTTTGACTATACCTACATACGTATTGCAGCGAAACACGGACTGTCTTCGCCATATTATGATTATGATTTACCCTGCATTATATTGTAGTCTGTGATAATGCCAAAGTGGCCAAAGCAAAGCAAAGCAGGTGCAGGTGGCAAAGTGGTGGTGGTGGTGGATCGTCCGAAAGGGTTACCGCTGGCCCGGAACATAAAGGGCGAATGAAGGAACACGGGTGGGTTTTTCAGTAAGAGTCTGACACTCCCTTCCGCTCCACCCAGAGCGGGAGGGGTCATTTGATGATTTCCCATCCTGAAAAAAAAAGGCCCCCAGGTCAGTGATATATACCTACTAGAGTTACTCGGATACTCATAGCCATAGCACCGCGTTCGTTATAGTTTCTTTAGCTGCATAACAAGTAAACATTTTTAGAAGTTGTTTTCAAGTCCACATGAAATATTCAGTATACTAACCTCCTTTGTGTTTATGAATAATTTGTGTATTGTGTTGTGTAAGATTAACTAGAATATAGTTTACGGCGTTGTCTGACAGGCTTACCTTCGAGGATACGCACGAGCTGGTGGTGACTCCGGCCATCGAGTTCATCTTGTCGTTTGCGCCGGTAAGTCCACTATACACGAACTTGAATGAATGCTGTTCCTTTTCGGATTTTTTATTGATTGTAAGTACTTATTAAATGTGTAACACGAGCTCCTTGACATTTTTAGCACCCTGCACAGGGCGTGTTTCCGATCCGAGTGTGGCTCAAAGCCGACGGTGGCGACACTTCGCGGCCGCTGCTCGTCACTGCGAGGCGCAGGATAGGTAAAGAAGATAGAATTCAATTGACCTAGCAAACAAGCTATGGTTTAAGTACTGAATAGATGCCCCCTGCCGCAGCCTCTAAGTTTATCCTAAACAAAGACTTAGAGTACGAGGTAGGAGGCACTGAACTGGCTCCATCTTATCATCGCACTCGCCCATAGATGGCTCTGTTCCGGTCCTGAAGGGCGTGCAAGTTGACGCCTGAGGAAGAACTATAAGTTCATATTTTACCAGTTTACCTATAGGTAATCTATGTACCTATGTCATGTTAATTACTTTGGATACCTACTATTTTATAGAATCAAGTATTATCTAACTGAACAGACAGCTATGCTGGTGGGGAATTTGTTGCGCCACTTTTTCTTCCCAGCGAAAGCACTAGGAAGTGGCGAATTTTGGTCTTATGTAATTTTGACGTTTGAAAAGTGCTGATTCTCAGCCTAATTTGAATAAATGACTTCTGATTTTATGGATTAGTCTGTAAAACGCAAAGCACTCAATACAAACTCATAGTCTGTTAGTGGGATCTTAAGGTCGCAAGGTTGATTTGTCAACACGCTTATTTGTCCATCGCCTGAGAATTGGTACTGATACACATTCGGGCCGAAAAGTTGCCATCGCCTGGGGTACTTGATCCGTAATAACTTGCCCGGTATATTGAGAGTGAGGTTTGCGTGTGGGTGGCAGGTGCTTGGACGTGGCAGCTGCCGTACCGCTCGGGCGCCGCCCTGCTGTACGAGCTGGAGCGCACGCTGTGCCCCGACGACAGTGTCGACGCCGAGAAGCTCAACGACGACTGCGGTCAGTATCATACATTAGGCATTATACACAAAACAATACAGTCGTAGTCAGATGCTCCACACTCCGTAGGTACACAATACCAGCGACGCGCTCACACGTGATGTTGTGCAATTCCGAGTATACTGAGCAATTGGTTTGATTCCTGCAACGAAAAAGATATTATAAAGTACTTATGGAGAAATACTAGTTACTGGTAGGGCCGCTATCCCACTGGCGTTTTACGAGCGTCGGCGTCTCTCGAACGTCTGCGCAGTGTCAACGTTGCGCAGACGCGACGTTGACGTCGCGTCGTCGCGTGACAAGCATTAACGTCCGCTGAACGCGACGTCGACGTTGTGTCTGCACAACGTTAACATCGCGTTTGTTGGCAACAGGTACATGTGCGCGACGTTAACGTCGCGTTCAGTGGACGTTAATGCTTCCCATGCGACGACGCAACGTCAACGTCGCGTCTGCGCGGCGTCGACGCTGCGCAGACGTGACGTTGACGTCAACGCTCGTAAAACGCCAGTGGGATAGCGGCCTGAGCGCAGGTTTTTGAGCATAGCATATGCAGGACTAAAAGTTGATAGCTGAGTAGGTGCAGCATGATGAGAGAACACCTAAAATATATTTGAATAGTTTCAGATGGAAGGTCAGCCACTTTCAGATTTCGAAAATGGATCAAATATAAATTGATTTTTGATTGATTTTTCTATGACCGTGTGCGACTTACTCAACGCATAATAAGTTAAATAAGTAGGCAAATCTGATGAAGAAATTGTGGGCTTTCCTTTCTCTAAATCTGACGACTTTGAAAAGTCAGATTTGATATTCAACACCCGAATTGCGTACTTACCTACAACACTTTCAATCACTGAATCATTTTGAAGGATATTGCTAATACATTGCTTCATGTTGGAAAAATTGGTCTGCTCAACAACGTAAATAACACAAAAAGTCTGTATGTTTCATGGAATTAGTATCAGTGCCAGACATAATAATAATGTAATGTCGTCAGGTTCGGATGATCCGACGTTACCTACGTCGGGCGAGTTCTCCCTGCACGTAGGCTCGTCGTGCGCCACGCCCACGCGCGTGCAACTGCGCGCCACCTTCGTGCGCGACTGGCGCCTGCCCTACCAGTCCTCAACCGCCGTAGAGACGCAACAGGTACGCGGATATACAGTTTACAGTGTTTTATTTACTCTTTTTACTTACTATTTTTTACATTCATATACTGTTTTTTGCTATGTACTGGTTGCCCATCTCGCCTTTCGTTACTGCCCATCTCCCTTTCTTCCCTTGGGAGCATGTACGGTGCGTGCACGTACAACGATTTGGTTGCTGACAATGCGACTTCAATTTATATATAATAATATTGACTGAACATGAAAGTTAGTTGCCATATTGCAATCATCGCGATTGGCACGGATTGCCATCCAACTTATTCTACTATATTTTGTAACTTTAAAAAATAAACTATTTCTAGTGATCAACCTTGGTTTACCGTCAACTCACCAAAACTCTAACTATCTCTGAGCCATACAGGAACTTTATGATCGAATACAGTTCGGTACTCTAACCTAGGTCTAGAGCCAGGTTCTCTCATTTAACCTGTAACTGTAACCTGTTTTTATGGCAAGAAAGACATTTATGACGCTACCACCAGCGAGATATTTGAGTGAGCATGACAGACTCTGAGCTAGGCATGATCAAATCAATGAAAGACGTAGCAGTATAGCTATATCTTTATAGACATGTGCTATGCAATTATACAATACTAAGAGATTACATCATCAGCCTATAATATTCCCACTGCTGGGACACAGGCCTCCTCTCTTCGAGGGGAGTGGGCCGTAATCCACCACGCGGGCCCAGTGCGGGTTGGTAGATGTGATGTCACATGTCTTCGAATTTTTGGTTCTAGGACATGCCGGTTTGCTCACGATGTCTTCCTTCACCGTTTTGAGAGCAATGGTGATGAAATAATTTACACAAAGTAAGGCGCATGTCAGGGTCAGGGTTCGAACCTACGACCTATATCTCTTAAGTCGCGGTCGTCACCACTGGGCCACCACACCGCTGCTCTCACTAACATATAATGCAAACATAGTTTGTACAATCTTCAGCAACTCCAATCTGCCTACTTCCAAGATTGACATTGAACACTTGTTGAATTCGTTTATTTATACCTACTCACTAATGTTGCAGGGAGCGCCGCGCGTTAACTTCTACAGGTGGCAGCCGGAACAGAACAACGTGCGGCTGGTGGTGGAGTCCGACGACGACGTGTGCGCCACCATCGCCGTGCAGAACTACACGGTCAGTAGCACCAACCTCCAGCAACCAGCGGCTCTGATATGGGCACTTGATGTGCAAGGCGACATCCGATGGCTTGAGGCAGCACTTATGTACAGACAGCGGCAGAGAAGAGGAACCCCCAAGACTTAGAGATTATCGCCCGAGCACGTTCGGGCCCGCCCCGTCACTCGTCGCTCGAGCAGCGCGGCGCGGCGGCGGGCGCGTCACGTGACTTGAGCCAGCTCCCTCCGCCATCTCTGCCCGAGCGCATCCACCGATCCGCCTCAAATATTATTTGCAAGTTTTTAGTAATTTTATATGTTATTTTTTCGACTTCCTTCTGGCCGAACCGTATACCAAGAATAATTACTTACAAAAACACACTTTGCGTGCGATTAAGATACGAACCCGCATTATTTACTTATTTATTTATCCATTTATTTCAGACGTCAAGGCCCATATAAAACACATACAATACAACGAAAACGAAAACCGACCGACCTCAACGAAAATTAGAATAGCATTACTCCTTTTATCGAACAAGGTTATTACCGGTCTAATTTTCTAGATATTAAGGTTTAAAAACTTCCACCACGTGAAATATTTAATACTTGCACCTTACCGTCTTGTTTTACAAAATGCAATACGTAACTCCTCAATTAACTAAAAGATAAGGTTGAAATTAGCATAGATATCTTGTTTGGTTGAATAAAATGTGTTGATACCGATTTTTGCGTATGAACTGCGAGTTAAGGTTGAATTTAAAATACTTCTTCGCCTTATTTACTAAACTGTGATTGAGAGTATAATTACTTTTCAAATGGTTTTATTTTCGTGCCGATCCGCTTGTGTGTAAATCTTCGTCGTAATATTATCCAATTTATTAAGTTTTTGACCAGTTGATTCTATTAACCGATGCAGGTATGGTTCGATTAACAACTTTTTTAAAAGCTAAAATTGTTGTTCTCTGGGAACAGGAACAAGGCATAAAGAAAATAGCACGAGGTATGGGCATAACGGTAAGATTTACGTTATACTTACATACACATATACCTATTTATTGTTGCAATCGTGTTGCATTATTACTTACAAGTTGGGTTTGTTTATGTATTTCTAATATTATTATTTTCATTAAAGAGAAAAACAGTTCTTGTATGGATACAAAGGTATCAAGCGACGGGTGATGTGAAATGTGATCGCCAAGGCCCTCGCCCGATTGCTTGTACATAAATGAGCAGGTGTTAATAATTCCCAATATTTGTGGGATCATTATCTCGTAGTTAATCAAAAATAAACAACCTTTATTATTATCAATTCAGTTACCTACTCTTGTTCACAAGTAGTCTTGTAATGTGTTAACGATGCACTATCGTTTTTTTTTTTTATTTATTCCTCCTTCTATCTGCAATCAGCCCTTGAGCTTTAATCAGATCGGTTGTTTCTTCATTAGGCAGTTCGAGATTGTTCACATCCAGCGATGTGCGATCTCGTTATTAGATTTTTATCAGTGTTGGTTAGATTGACGCTATTCGATCTCTTTTAAGTCTGTAGGTAGAGTCAGGACTTTAGAAGTGTAACAGCTAGTTCATTTTTATGACGTTGGAGTCTTTCCTTGTAACTCTTGTAGGACCTTTCTACAACCTCCTTGATAGTTGGGATTTGTAGGTACTCGTGTACTTTAATGTTTTTTGTAAACCAAGGTGCGCACCACTTAAGGTTTTTAGTGCCTTATTTTGTAAGCGCTGTAGTATCTCAATATTTGAGTGGCTTGCTGATCCCCAGAGCTCTATACCATATGTCCATATAGGTTTAAGGATGCATTTATAGATAAGAAGTTTATTTTCCAATCTTAGTGTTGACTGTCTGCCTATGAGCCAGTGAATGTTTCTTAGTTTTATGTTTGCTTGCTCCTTTTTGGTTTTTATATGTTCACGCCATGTAGGTAAGTCTTCTGTCGATGTGCATACCTAGGTATTTGACACTACTTTTCTGCGGCAGAACGTCTTCACCGAGTTTTACTTGTGGACAGTCTCCTTTTCTTAGGGCGAAGGTAATATGGACAGACTTGGCAGCACTAGCCTTGATTCTCCACTTTTTCAGCCATGATCCAATCTTGTTCAGGTGTTCTTGGAGTTTCGTGGATGCTCTAATCTGATCTTTGTCGCAGGATAGGACTGCAGTGTCATCAGCATAGGTTGCAGTAACAATTTGTTTTGAGGTGGGTAGGTCAGCAGTGTAGACTGTGTACAGAACAGGGCCCATCACAGAACCCTGGGGTACTCCAGCTTCTATGGGATAGAGTGAAGATAGGCAGTCTCCAGATTCAACTTGGAACACTCGGTCCTCCAAGTAGGACTTGAGCAGCATGTATGCGGTGTGTGGTAAGCAGGTCTTTAGTTTACACAGGAGGCCCTTGTGCCATACTCGATCGAATGCCTGTTGTATGTCAAGAAAAGCAGCTGAGCAGTACTCCTTTCTTTCCAAGGATTGTCGGATTGTGTGGACCACTCTGTGTATTTGTTCTGTCGTTCCATGGTGTGCTCGGAAACCAAATTGATGCTCTGGGACTGTCCTTTGTTCCTCAAGTATAGGTAACAGTCGCTGTAGCAATAACTTCTCGAACAGCTTAGACAATAAGGGAAGAAGACTTATTGGTCTGTACGAGGAGACTTCAGTAGGTGGCTTTCCAGGTTTAGCTACCATTTTTATGATTGAGACTTTCCAGATGAGAGGGAAATAGTTTAGTCTCAACACTGCATTGAATAGTATGGTTAGCAAGACCTTCCCTTTTCTCGGTAGTTGATTAAGGACTTCTGATGTGATCAGATCAAAACCTGGTGCCTTTTTCTTCTTCAAGTTGTTAATTGCTTTCGAAACTTCTGTTGGGGTACAAAATCGCAACGGTAGGGACATTTGCTGATCTCTGTAGAGGATTTCGTCAATATCTTCTTCTGAATGTGCGATGTCGGGTTCATTTGGTTTGAATACATCTTTGAGGAATTCAGCAAATAGCACGGCTTTATCCGCAGGTTTTCTCGCCCATTCTCCGTTTGGCTGTCTTAACGGTGGCATGTGTTCTTGTGGCCGTTTTAGTGACTTAGTTATTTTCCAGAGAGAATAGTCGTCACCTTTGAAAGGTGATAAAGTCTTTAGTTTGTCTTGAAGAGTGGCGTCATCGTATTCTTTAAGCATTTCCTTTAATTCCTTTTGTGCTTTATTGAGGGCTCTTTTGTCGTGTGCGTTCCTGCTAGTGTGCCATTGACGTCTCAGTTTCCGTTTTGCAGCTATCGTCTCCCTTATTTTTTATTGTGTAATCCTGTTTCTGAGGACTGTTTTTTATGCATGGAGTGGACATCCAAGCCGCTTTTTGGATCAGGTTAGTTGTATACCAGGCTGCATTTTCTATATCTTCCTCTGTTTTAAGAGGTATGTGCAAGTTGGTATTATCCTCTATAAAGTTCTGGAATGAGGCCCAGTCAGTTCTATGATTGTATAGCGTCTCGCGGGGCTCTCTACAAATAATTGTGGTACTCAGTGTGCATATTATTGGTGTATGATCGGAGTTGCCATCCAGGCATGATTCAACTTTTGTGTATAGTCCTGACATTCCTTTGGTAACAAAGAAATCGATGAGGTCAGGTGTTTTGTTAGGATCAGATGGCCAGTGAGTTGGCTCTCCTGTAGTCAGTATATTGAGTGAATCTGAATCAATTGCCTTCTTCAACTCTCTGCCTCTGGTTGTGGTCAGCCTTGAGCCCCACAAGATATTTTTGGCGTTCCAATCCCCTCCAGCGACATACCTGCCACCGAGTGTTTTAAGAAAATCGCTAAACATTTGTTCGTTAACTCGATGCCGAGGTGGGGAGTACACTGCAGCGATGTTAAGTGAGCCCTGCCAATCGTCTATCGACACTACAGTGGCCTGTAGGTATGCTTGCTTAAAGTTTAGGAGAGGGTGTTGTTTTATACTTTCTTTTATTATGATTGCAGTCCCAGCGTGCGATGTTCCATCAGGATGGTTAGTGTAATATATATTATATCCTTTGATAAGGATGGTTCTTTCGTCAGTCATATGTGACTCTGAGATTAAAAGAATATCAATTTGGTTGTGTTTCATGAAAAGTTCTACTTCCTGTTTATTAGGAGGCAATCCATTTACGTTCCATGCTGCGATGCGTAACAATTTCATTTCTTATATTGGGCAACTAAAGTCGTAAGGAGTCCCATTAAGGTGCCTATTTGTTGTATGAGAATATCTATTTTCTCTGATTGTTTAATGATTATTTGTTCTAGTGAATTTTTTGGCTGAGATTGTAGGTTCTCTTGTTTCTTGTTCCAGTGTTCCGTGTTTCCAGCGTGTTGATTGCGTAAATTAGGCGGTTGTTGTCTAACGTGGCTACTTGGCTGTAGTTGTGGAAAGTCATCTATTAAAAAGGGGACAGTATAGTTTCTTGGATTCTTCGTATTTGGTAGTGGAACTTTTTTGTGGGGTAGCTGTGAAATCCTTAATATATAATAATATATATAATAATTTCCTTGCGCGAATCTCCTTGTATACTTGGCACCCCTTGTAGTTAGCAGGGTGGTCTCCAAGGCACAATGTACAGGTAGCTGGTGTATTCCTGTCTTTTTTTAGGCAGTCTATGGTTCTATGTCCTTCTGCGCATTTAACGCACCGATAGGGGCGCATGCAGTTATTTTTGGTGTGGCCATATTGTTGGCATCTAGCATATTGAGGAATTTTATTAGTTTTTCGTGGATCTTCTATCGTCACTTTGGTATGGTATATAGAATCTATACGTTTAAGTTCGGGGTTATTTGGGCCAGTTTCTACATTCACGAAAAACATGTTCAGTGGCTTCTTGTTTCTTCTCGAGAGTGCACATATGATTTCCCCTCTGACTTTATTCCCACTTTTCTCTATTTCCTCAGCAATGGCTTCTTTTGGAGTTGTGTGATGCAGATTCTTAATCACGATTCTGCAACTCCTCTTGTCTTTCTGTGTGAACGTATGGCCTATAAGCCCATTCTTTCGAATTAGGTCTATGATACATTTATACGCTTCACTTGTCTGCGCCATTACTCTCAAGTCTCAACTGATTCTTGTTCACTATCTTATATGTGTAAGTGTCGTTTGGTACAGAACCGTTCAGGAGTTCTGTCAGTTTTGATATGTCCGAAATACCATATAGGATTATTGGTGGTGGTTTGCTGGCTTTCTTGATATGGACTTGACTTTCCATTGGTTCAGCGGAGTCATCAGGTATGTCTACTGGAAGTCCACTGTATCTGTTGGAAGTATTAATACGATCGAAAACGATGCACTATCTGACATCACATATTTTTCTAATGTTGTATTAAATAAATTCCTTATTTCATCAGAAAATGTGATAAAACAGAAATATGTATATAGCTGTACTGTTATAGTTTAGCATGTTGGTTCTTCCTCAATAATTAACAGGCACAAATGAAAACATTTAATTTTTTAACCAGGATTTTTTCCGATTAGATCACACAGAGTATAATAATGTTTTCATAACTAAATATGATTGTAGTTATGTTTCTAGAAATATCTATAAACGAACCGTTATCTAATGAGGGTATCTATTTTGTGTTTAGTTAATATTCTAAGTAAATATCCCCAATTTAACACAGATAGAAAACTGTATATTCAACCAGGAAGTGGATTCCGTGAAGTCCTAGAATTGTAATTAGAAAAATAAATGAATAGCTTACGCAAAATGCCTAGCTTTTATTACAAACCTCCATTTGTTTTCTTAAATAATAATGAACGAAAATCACCTATTAAAAAAACTAAAAAAATTATAAGGGTAAATAAATAAATACAATAAAAAAAAAATCTGATCCGCGGATTTGAACTCGTGACTATCGCATTGCTAAGCCGCATTAACCATTAGTAGACCAACACGCCATTTAAGTTATCTTACTAAAAAATTTTGATGATGCACTTGGAACATCTAAAGACTGCATGATAAAAATAGATATATCCCAGGCTTATTTTCACCTACGGGCAGCAAAATCTCACCGGCCTTTCTTAAGAATCAATTACAAAGACCAGTTATACGAGATGACATGTTTACCGTTCGGGCCGGCTTCAGCGCCGCATCTATTTTCCTCTGTAACATGCTAGGTCGCGGAGACCTTGCGTGCGAAGGGATGTCGAGTGCTAATCTACCTAGAAGACTTCCTTCTGGTCAACCAAGACCAATCCAACTTATGTCTCCAGGCTGCGGAAGCCGTGAGGCACTTGGCACATCTAAAGACTGCATGATAAAAATAGATATATCCCAGGCTTATTTTCACCTACGGGCAGCAAAATTTCACCGGCCTTTCTTAAGAATCAATTACAAAGACCAGTTACCTATACGAGATAACATGTTTACCGTTCGGGCTGGCTTCAGCGCCGCACCTATCTGTGTAACATGCTGGGTCGCGGAGACCTTGCGTGCGAAGGGATGTCGAGTGGTAGTCTACCTAGACGACTTCCTTCTGGTGAACCAAGACTAATCCAAGTTTTGTCATCAGGCTGCGGAAGCCATAAGGCACTCGGAACATCTGGGCTGGCAAATCAACCGCCAAAAATCTGTCTTGATACCAACTCAAGATTTGGCATACCTTGGCATACGTTGGCAAACAGCTGTAAATACAATGTCTCTACCAATAAAAAGGAGACAAAGTCACATCAACCTCCGGGAACTGCAAAGTCTGCTAGGTCAGTTAAACTTCAACAACAGTCTGATCGTAGACCCTGTTGTTTACGGTTGTGTTTAGGTTGAACCTACTAACGATTTCTAAAGCTTGAACAGTGTTTCTCAAAGTTTAGAGTTGTTGCTGTTTATTGTTCTGAACAAATTATTTAAATACCCTGTACGCAATGGAGGAAGCACGAATCTGTGGAGCCTGTGACGAATCGATGTCGGATGGGGTGCCTTGCACCGCTTGCACGGTATGTGGTCGTGAATTGCATTTTCAATGTGCGGGCATAGGCATAAAATCTGCGTCTCGGCACGTTATCATCACGGCATAAAAGCCAGGCAAATATTGTTTTCCTGAATTTATTAGTGGGCAACACTCTGATGCAAGGGGGTGAATTGTTAGTGAATGTCATGATCCATTAGTTTTGCCAGTGGATTTGCATCACAAACCGATATCAATTCAAGCTGATTATGTTGAAATTCATAAATTGGCGGACAACATAACACGTCGATATATATTTTCTAGGGGTGACTTGGACTGATAGGGGTGATTAGATCTGAATTGGACAAGGTAAACTGGACTGATCTCTTAAATTCGGAGTCAATGGACAGCGCTGTTGAAATCTTTTACAGTAAATTATATGAACTTAGGGACAAGTACATAGCTCTTAAATATGTTAAAAAATCTTCGTATCCACTATGGTATAATTCTGCTCTAATAAAAGTATTGGGAGAGAAATATAAGTATCATCGTAAGTATAAAACGTATGGTAATATCTCTGATTTTCATTCTTTTTCCCTCTTACGGAGTAGAGCTACTGACTTGGAAAAGACATGTTTTAATATATACATGGATAAAATAGAATCATCGATAGTCAAATACCCACAATCTTTTTGGCCTTATATGAAAAGTAAGAGAATCTCTAATGCAATGCCTAAGTTCATGCAGTATGGGGACGTCACCGCGAGTAGTGGTGAGGATATCAGCAATTTATTTGCGGCGTACTTTCACTCCACTTTTCAGGAACCTGTACCAGTCCCTGGTACATCTTCGCAGACTCATACTGCTGTTAGTAGTGTTGCATTTATCAGTACGTTGGAAATATCTCATTCTAGGGTATTGAAGTTGCTCAAGTCCTTGGACCGTTCTAAATCAGGTAGCCCGGATCTCATACCCCCGGTGTTTATAGTACAATGCGCTGATAGTTTGGTTGCCCCGTTATGTATCCTATTCCATCGATCTATTACTGAGGGTATAGTTCCTAAAATCTGGAAATCGGCATTCATCACCCCTGTTCACAAGAAAGGAAACAAATCTGATGTTACGAATTATCGCCCGATATCTAAATTATGTCTCTTTTCAAAGATCCTTGAGCGTATGGTGTATAGGGCTTTCAATACCGGTATTCCGGGATCCCGTAATACCGTGATCACGGATTTTATTTTGGCCTTTTACAATACCGGTATTGACGCCCCAATACCGTGATTACGGTATTACAAACATTAGATCTGAAAATTATGTGATCTTATTCTCACACTTGTTTTCTTCAGCGCAAGTGTCCCGCTGTTATCTTAAGCTCACCCTCCCGCACCCCGCCTGAGACAATGCCCGAAATCGAGCTGTATTTATGTGTCGTTTTTGTTATTGTCACTATTGTCAGTCAGTTTCGCAAAGGCGACGGGATAACGCATCTATAATTACTTTTACATTTTTTTACTGTTTTTCAGAAATTGTTATTAACACTTGATTTATTTTGTTACTTGTTTATTACATAATTATTAATTATTAATAATGTTACTAAAATGATTGCTAGCTACTTAGCTAGTTAAGCTATACTTAACTTACTTGCATTTCTACAAATAATGATACCTATGTTAATTCTTGATTTATTTTCTTACTTGTTTAGTTTTAGAATTTTTGATTGTTTTTTTATAACTTAATTATTAAGAATGTTACTAAAATGATTACCAAATGATTGCTACTAGCTAGTTAAGGTATACTTTACTTACTTACATTTCTACAAATAATGATACCAATATTGATTTTTACATGAGACATAATGACATTTAGGTAATAATAAGAAATATATTTTTTTTTATATCGTGCAAACAAAGTCTATGTGAAATGCCTTCCTGCGCAAATAGTAGATTCAGTTTAAGTTTTCATTATGTTCCTAATTCCTTGTCCTACCTAAATAATCTACCAATACCAAATTATTATAAAAGAATTAAGAAAGCTATGTATAACGTATTTATTTTAGTATTTTCAATAAAATAATAAGAACAATACTGATTTGAAAATACAAAAAAGGCGTATTTTATTGGTTTTATTAATGTCCTAATTGAACTTGCGTTCAATACCGGACAACCGGTATTGATACCGGGATCACGGTATTGACTTTTCCAATACCGGTATTGATACCGGTATTGAAAAAATCCGGTATTTGAAAGCCCTAATGGTGTATAACGATGTCTATGTGGCTATGGAAAGTAACTTTGTAGGGGAACAACATGGTTTCCTCAAAAAACGATCCACTACGTCTAACTTGGTGTTATCGAATGAATTTATATCGGGTGGTATGGAACAACGCGCGCAGGTGGATGTCATTTATACTGACTACAGCAAGTGCTTCGACCGTATCGACCATCGTCTGCTGCTGGAGAAGTTGCTCAAAGCCGGTATACATGGCGACCTGTATAGTTGGTTTTCGTATTACATTGAGAATCGGAGTCAGGCTGTGGTTCTCCAGGGTTACACTTCGGGTTGGACCTCTGTCCCCTCGGGTGTACCACAGGGTTCAGTTTTGGGGACCTTGCTTTTCACTATGTTTATTGCTGATGTTGTAAACTGCTTCAAGCACTCTTACGTGTTGCTATACGCTGATGACATGAAGGTCCATAAGATTATACGTGATATCTCTGATACTCACCAGTTGCAAGCTGATCTTAATAGGTTTGAAGAATATTGCAATCACAATTTGTTACAATTGAATGCCTCTAAATGTTTTCAAATGACCTTCACACGCCAAAAGTCTATAGTAAATTCAATCTATAGTCTCAACCGACTAACCTTGGGCAAGGTTGAAAGCATTAGGGATTTAGGTATTATTGTTCGGGGTTGGGGTGAGATCAAGATAAACTAAGATTAAAGATTATAAAAATACTATGTATTTCAGTAATACAAATGGGATAACGATTAAAACTAATAAGGTGAATGAGATGAGATTGAGTCGCGCCCGATATGCTATCCGAATACGTACTGACTGACTTTACTTAGGTAATACATAAAATAGTCAAGGCATATAGCGCGGTGTCGCAATTACGCTGACATGTTTGTTATTGTTCGGTGATTGACCCGAACATGCTCCCGGGGGAGAAAAAGATGAGGTTAGTAGATGTAGGTATAGTTAAATGGGTAATGAAATTAATATTAACAAGGTGATTACAATGTTCAAGTGTTATCTAACTAGGCTGAAGGCGGGTGATTATAAAATATAGACTTCTGATTCTAAACGATACTTTAATTAATCTCAGGATAACCTCTCACAATCAATATCAAGCCGTTAATGCCGCCCGCGGCCCGAGCCTGCCGCTCGCGGCAGTTACTCGTGATCCCTCCAAAAAATGTTGACACCGTCGTCCGGTAGAGCGTGCTGTCTCGCTCCCACCGGTCGTTGTGTTGCCAACACGGCCATCCTGCATCGTGCCTGCCCCTGGCACGCCAGCTCACGCCTGGTAAACCAATTCTATGGTACACAGGCAGGTGACCGCTCCTGTGATAATGTACTGGAAACATATATAATTTATATGATTAGTATTTTGTTACATTGTCTCTCCAAACCGACTCGGTCATCATGACGTCCAACAGTACAGAACACTTAGTTATTTAACTTAACCCTAATGCGAAGAACTCCCTTTAGACTTAGGTCGATCAACACATGAAGGACTAGTTAACTATTTTATCTACATGATCCTCGGTCTCTCTCTAGGCGTTCCTTTAGGCTTAGGATACGTCCGTCTACCTCTACTAGGTGCTCCTTTAGACTTGAATACACCTAGTTAGGTTTAAATTGATCCGAGAATCAAGTGATTTCTAATCCTTACTTAACCTTAATGCGAAGAACTCCCTTTAGACTTAGGTCGATCAACACATCAAGGACTAGTTAACTCTTTTATCTACATGATCCTCGGTCTCTCTCTAGGCGTTCCTTTAGGCTTAGGATACGTCCGTCTACCTCTACTAGGTGCTCCTTTAGACTTAGAATACACCTAGTTAGGTTTAAATTGATCCGAGAATCAAGTGATTTCCAATCCTTACTTAACCTTAATGCGAAGAACTCCCTTTAGACTTAGGTCGATCAACACATCAAGGACTAGTTAACTCTTTTATCTACATGATCCTCGGTCTCTCTCTAGGCGTTCCTTTAGGCTTAGGATACGTCCGTAGTATACTCCGTTAGGGGACCAAGGACGTCAGTGTGAACCACTTTAAAAGGGTACCTCAGGCATCGTCCAAGATTCTATGGGTTGTCTAGGAGACTTCACTATAGTTTCAGTTTTACTAGGGCTAGGCCGTACCTGACCGTTACCAATAAGCCTACCTAGGTATTCTAACTAATTGCAAATTTATTCTTTTTTATTATTATTTTATTTAAATTGATTTACATTCTGTAACTATTTAACTCACACCCTGACTTATTACATGTAATTTTTTTTATTTTTTTTTTTATTTAAATGAAAATCGTTTACTTTTACTATGTTTGTAAATATGTGAGCACCATGTATCTATCAGATAATTAATTTATATGTCATGGTTTCATTTTTAATTCTTTTACTTGGCTTTCCTCAAATTCGTCAGTAATACTCTGATCCCTTGGCCTGTGCCATGGCATAAGCCTTAACCTCATGAGCGTACTTGATTCAACCAGAGCCATGTACCATCGTTATCCACATTACAACAATAATCTTTTCCACTAAGAGCCTTAGACACCCGGAAACCCACAAACGAGTAAACCACTCTAACGCCACGGCTCTCTAGCCGACCAGCAATCGCATTGCTCTCACACATCCAGCGCATGGATCCATGTGTATTACGCTATGACTACACACTTTTTACTACGGCCGATAGAGAACCCCTACTCGCGTGGTTCCCACTACTTAGACTTGCTCATAGCTCATTACCATTGTGATCACAATCTACTTCGACTGGTACATGACCTACTGGATCATTCGTAACCTATCGTGAGCGTATTTAAAAATTGCATTGTTTACTATTTTGGGCTATACCTAACAATGTAATCGTTTTTTTGCTGTTGTTTACCAGGGAAGCACTCAGTACCCGAGAATTACGCCTAGGTGTATTCTCACGCAGCGTGCATCCACGACTCGACATGGTTATGACTATAGGCAACGTAAATGACCACTACGTGAACAACAAACTAACCGCGTATTAGAATATTGACATTCAAGCTTCAATTAGATATTGACTGTAATTATCTGGGTCAGAAGGAGCAAAGTTAATAAAAACCTTTAGTGTAAGTAACATTCAAATCACACATATTTTACTACCGTTTATCATGATTTCACAACCATCTCATATAAACCACAATATACTTTAGAAAATAATGCATTGTTTATATACTTTCTACATAAATTACAAGACTAGCAATAGTTAAACCATAGATTTAACCTCTCAAACGTCGCCGTTACACCATTGGATAATAATAACAATAAAATTCTATTGTGTCTGCTAATTGGACGCGCGAAGGAACACATTCGAACAAAATAACGGTCACAGTTATAACATAGTATGATATTTAAAGAATAGGTACTTATTAAATCAGACTGACTTACAGTAGCTCCTTTCACTTGACTCTAAAACTTGTTCTCTTGGTGGTCCGGGCTCGAATGATCCCCAGCCCCAATGTCCTCAACCTCTTTTTTTTTTTTTTTTTTTAAACGTTGAATCCATAGACACGAATTACAAGCGATCATTGTTAATTGATAGGCAAAGGAAATGTATTCAGTCAGCCAAGTCCACAGACAAAAATTAAAAATGTAGTAAACTAAATGTACTTGTGAAAATGTGTTTTAATACAACCTTAATTCCCTAATACGCGAAATAAAAGAATTAACACGTGGTTGTTTACTTAAAAAACACGTACGAAATATAATGTAATCGAGTAGAAACACGTGGCGAATCACATTAAAATGCACAGAAACTAATCACGGACAAACTCAACAACACGTGGTGAAACAATTTTAAACAGTCTCAAAAACACTATTTTCGGTTAAAAAGATGGCGAACGATCTAAATCGCGTGTAATTTAAACTAATACCACTTCTGATGTTATCTAACTAGGCTGAAGGCGGGTGATTATAAAATATAGACTTCTGATTCTAAACGATACTTTAATTAATCTCAGGATAACCTCTCACAATCAATATCAAGCCGTTAATGCCGCCCGCGGCCCGAGCCTGCCGCTCGCGGCAGTTACTCGTGATCCCTCCAAAAAATGTTGACACCGTCGTCCGGTAGAGCGTGCTGTCTCGCTCCCACCGGTCGTTGTGTTGCCAACACAAGTAATACTAAAATAGTTATGTAGGGTTAGTTATGTTAAAAGATGAGATAAAAGTAACATTATAAATTAAACAGAATCACTACAGTGTAAATCAGGAAGAGAAAACACACGAAAGATCGGTGAAGAACCTCTATCTTCCTTTTTTTTTAAGCACTCACTAGATAGCGCTAGTCGCGTATGATCACTTTTCACTGATTTACTACTAGATTGCCCTTTTTCCCTAATTTCACTACACTCAATCACAACACTTTCTGGAACGGTGTGTGGAGATGGCCTCGCAGTCGCCGCAGAGGCTGTCGACCGCTCTGTTGTAGAAGTGGAACGATTTACTTTACGTTGCCTTTGCCGCCAACATTTAAAACAGTAAGCTGCCACCAGTAACAAGATTCCCGATATGATGAGATATATAGCAGTATACTGGTGTATGTCGTGGTAGGAGATATCGGTGCGCAAAGGTTCACTCTGCTTCATGATCTCAAGACTTCTCTTAATAGCTTCAAACTGCCTGAGGTTCTCTGAGTTATTGGGATAAAGCTCATATGGGATTTCTGGCATAGTGATATTTATTATGTGATTGATTGGTGATATTTCTGGCGAGATAATCTTTGTCGTCGTGCTAATTTTACTAGACATTCTTTTGTTCGAATACACAATAAAATCTTCTGTTTTTACTAAACAGCCTTCCCCAACACGCAACAGACCAGCATCTGATAACCTAACTGCCTTAACTTGATTTTCACACAGAAGTTTGACGTTACATTCACTGCAGCATAAATAATAATATTTGTTTTCTGACGTTAACTCTCTCCAGTCATTCTTGCACGAGGTTGTTTTAGTTTTACAAGTTCTTGTGCCTGGGATCGTCTCACAAAGGCTATGATCATCTTTCATGTGGTGAATAGGCTTTCTGATCTGACACAGAATAGTCATAGGGTTTTGTAGTACGCATGACTGCAGATCTGTGTCTGTGACAGTTAAATACGAATCCTTTCTCATGTTGATGGCTGCTAAGTCAGAGATAGTTTCGACCTTCATCATCATGTTGTCTTTCACAATGCGTGGAACCGGGATAAGATTGAATGCCTCGTAAATATCCCTTTCAATCAGGGGTATTTTTATTTCTATAAGTAATTAGGTATTTGCCCGAGTATTTGGCTCTTACTTTGAGCAAGCTGTAAAGATCTTTAAGATTAAAGTTGTCGACAGGAACTACCAAGTCTCTAGATATTTGTGCTGATATTATGCTTAGCTTCTACGACTGACGTTTGGTTTTTCCAGAGTTTGTATAAATGGTTTTCATTATGCTTTAAAAGGTCAATATCCTTCTCATATTTTTCTGCAAATCGTTGGTCCAACACTCCGAATAAACTATTTGCAACGTAGCCTACTCCGTCTATTAAACCGCGTCGCCGACGTTTTATATTAGTCATAAACGGGTCATTTGTCATGACAATATTTATTATCATAATGTTTCATTTCTTCGAACTCGTGCTCGAGTTGTAAACTTGTAACATGACGCCGTCGCAAGGTGTTTGTGTTCTGATCGTAGAGCATAGGGTTTCAAGATACTTGATATACTTTATTTGCTTTATACAGGATAGTAAATTACTGTTTGATCAACACATTGACAGTATCGTGAGCAGGGCCTCGAAAGCACTAGGATTTGTAATCAGAGCCTCAGCCTGTTTCCGTTCTCTGAAGCCGATCAAGGTTTTGTACTGTTCGTGCGCAGCCACTTGGAGTATGCATCACAAGTCTGGAACCCTCAATATGGGATCTACAATTCGCGCATTGAGGGTATCCAGAAAAAGTTTCTGAGATATCTTGATTATAAGGCACACCAAGTTTCCATAGATTACCGTCACCGTTGCAAGAGGTACCATTTTCTTCCATTGGATCGTAGGCGACTCATTAATGATGTGTGTTTTTTGATTAACATAGCGAATGGCTCGATCGACTGCCCTGAACTATTAGCAAAGTTAGGATTACCATAGTAATACTATGGGATTACGCACTAATACTATTGGATTACGTAGAAGGCCGCTTCTAGGTGTGCCTTCTGCCACTACTAATTATAGACGTAATGCTTTTCTTATAAGAAACGCTCGAAGCTTCAATGATGTGTCTTCTGAACATGATATTGACTTATTTTGCACTAAGATAAGCACGGCAAGGATGCTCTTAGCCAAATCATTTTTTGTGAATGATGCGCTGGCTGGTGGTTCTTAAACTTGTGTGTAGTAGGTACTTACTTAAATAAGAAATAATAAAAAAAGAAAACTAACCTAATACAATGAACCTACTTTAATTGTTCGGCTTTAAGTAATCGGTATGTTATATAAGTAACTGTGGAGGCTTGTTATTAGCAACTTGATAACGTGTTGTTGTAACCTATTATTTGTAATTAGTCTGTAAGCCTTCTTAAAAGTAATAAATAAATAAATAAATAAACTTTGTTGTTCCCCGAGGAAGACTACACTGTCCAAAAATGCAAATCTTCCTGCGACAATTCAACAAAACACGACCCCGTCAAAAACAGCTGCTGCCTCGAGTATCAAGAGATAATGTGGTGGCACGGAGCCACAAGTCACACATTGCCTATACACAAAAAAGCCTGCTACCCATTTTCTGGCAACGGATGCTTCGGATTGGGGTCGGGGCGCCCACATAGATGGCAATCTAATGTCAGGTGCATGGGCAACGCACCAAAGAAGATGGCACTGCAACAAAAAGAAGCTATATGCAGTAATAGCGGACAGCCTTTCACGAGGAAAACCACCCGTGAAATGGCATCTTCTACCTCGAGCAACAGTGAAAGTCTTTTGGAAGTGGGGGCTTCCACAAATAGACTTCTTTGCGACACAAGAAATCGCGGTTGTAAAAGCTACGTATCTTTAGACTGCAGAGATCGGTCGACAAACTATATAGATGCCTTCAGCAGACCATGGAACCATGGGCTAGCGTGGGTGTTTCCTCCTCCCAGCTTGCTGCCCAGAGTTCTGGCACTTCTGAACAATGCAACGGGAATTTACTTGGTTGTGGCTCCAGAGTGGCCTCGAGCTTTCTGGCTTTAAGACCTGTAATCGAGAGCTCTGACTCTGAACCATCCACACGAACTTCTGAACCTGTCAGAGACCATGATAGATGTAACAACATCACAGGTACAGACATTGACCCTGAAAGTTTGGAAAATTGGGGGTGGGGTGCCCAAATAAAATAAACCCAAAATAAGAAAGAAAAGAAAGAAAATACGTTTATTTGCGGCAAACATGACGCATAAAAATAAAAACACAAACAACAGAAAAGCAAAAATAACAATTTGGGAGAATGTCCTCAGCCTGCTGACGTCGCAAAATTTTTTTATGTTTCTCTATCTAAAAGGTAATTTGTTCTATAGTACTATCCTTGTCCACAAATCGGCAGTCTTATCTTTTTGTGCCCCTCATGTTGAACAG
The DNA here is from genome assembly GCA_963855955.1 of Luperina nickerlii. NCBI lineage: Eukaryota > Metazoa > Arthropoda > Insecta > Lepidoptera > Noctuidae > Luperina > Luperina nickerlii. Next base: position 24,077,896 of record OY979670.1, read on the forward strand.
CAAACCTTTTCTAATTTTATTGTAAAACACACCCTTACTCAAACTCAAACTCAAAGCATTTATTTCAATTGAACCATTTACAGGCACTTTTGAATTGTCAAGAAGTCGGTTAGTCAGAAAATATGAAGCTAGTTGCCCATTCCAAAGCGTAGGTATGTACCTATGGAGAAGAACGGGCAAGAAACTCCATGGACCCTCTTTTTAAATTATATTTTACAAAAATATTAGTTTCATCATTACTTTTGATTTTAAAATTATATATAATGTGAGAACGATGTAAAAAATTAAGAAAGACGTACGCTTTATAAGCGTCCAGAGTACAACAAATAGTACATACTTAACAAACAACAATCCAAAAATAAAAAAAATAAAATTAGCCGAGGCAGCTAAGTGATGACCAGCCCCAACTGACGGCGCCCGTTCACAAACAGTATACGCATAAATCAGCACCATTCAGCTCAACCATTATGAAGGGAGCTAAATGATTCAACACACACGCCACCGTCAGAGAGACATTTGAGTGAGCATGACATACTATCAGCTGCCAGGGCACATTCAATCAATGAAAGACATATTATTACCCGGTAAATGGTAGCTATAGGGTACCTACATAGAACTCACATCTGTGCTATGCAATTATATAATACAAAGGAAATTGATTTTATATAATGCAAAGATAGTCTTACAATCATCTTCAGCAGCTCCAACAATATTTCCATGTGTTAATCAATTAGTCGTGGTTGTGGAGCAGGACCAGCATTTAGGCAGGAGCAGCTTAAGGCAATAGGAGTAACCAAACCAAAAGAAGTACGGCCATCGTTCACGTGGATCCACGTATCGTACTAAATTGGCTGTCATCAAATGCACCCAAAGACACATTGTTCGATTTAGCACATAGAACAGCCACAGTTTTATTGCTAACATCAGCAGTGGCGTGCCTAGGGGTCAAAATTAGGGAAAGCCCACAGATTTTCAATGTATAAAAAATGGCCAACTGAGGGATTGGCTGATTTTCTTATTGTGTATGTGTGTGTTGCGAATGTTTGACTGGTATTTTTTTCAAATATATATTTTATTGATAGGTTTAAGACGTTTGTTGTTGTGAATTATGATTTTATTAGGGCAAGCCGGGCTTTTCGGCTTCTATGAAGGTACCGCCACTGAACATCAGGCCGTAGGGTTCACGACCTGACTTGCTGAAAATCTCAAATGACAGCTTTGATGACGGCGATAATATATATTTAATACCTGCATTTGGATTTAAAACCGATACACACTATTATCGACAGTCCGCATGGAAACTCTTACAACATAATGATAAAAACATATGCCATGTCACTTTAGTTTGGCTTTTAATATAAAAAACGACGACAAAGAGATCTCAAATTCTGAAGTTAATAAAGAGCAATTTGAACAATCTTTTTATCACTGTATTTAGTAACGTAAAAGCTGCCTCATGCACTGTAATTGGGAACTGGGTACGCACAGTTCTCTGAGATAGCGGCATTCTTGCATCTCCGGGTAACTGTAGGTCAGCAGTAGCTTCCTTAAATTGGTTAGATAACCAATCAATTGACGATATTTTATCACGAGGTAATTGGAAATCAGCCAATACCTTCTTTAATCATTACTGTCGCGAAATAGAACTCCGTAAAGACAGTCGTAATTCATTTTTCAATACATTTACTCCTACTTAAATTACAAAGAATGTCTTGAATATTTCGTAAGCAATCATCATTTTAATCAATCATCGGTTATTACCGATCGATTATTATTCGGTCATTCCTACAGAATTTGATTAATTCGTAGAACATCTTAATCGTGATTATCGTTACCTTTATCTGTAAAGATCAGATATTTTATATTTATATTATATTAGAATTAAAAAAACATTATTGTAACAATATAAACAAATCATTACATCATCATAGCGTTGTGTTTTTACGTATAATTAATATTTCACCAGCAGATAACGTCGCTGAGGTAGCCAAAACTACAATAAAATTCTCAGCTCCATTTTACCGGGATCGCGTCTGTTTCAATGATTACACATATGGTCCAGTTGCGCAGACACTTCAAAACTACACCAATTTTACATCACAATATCCACTAGGAATCAATTTGCTAATAATTAAAACAGCCAAATAGACTTCACTCGAAGAAATCCCGCCAAAAACTCCACAGCGGTTCCCGCGTCCTAGCTTGCACAGAGTAAATACAACGGCGGCGAATGTGACGCCACCTAGTATTCTTAAGTTAAACTAAAGTTTCTATTGACCGCGCAAATAAAGCTAAGTATACACTGCTTCTTCATAAGCAATGCTGTATGTTTTCCCTCTCGGCCAATCTCTCGGCACATAATATCGGTTTTATTTTTAATGTAAAACCGCTATAATATATTTTGGTTTGTTCTGTAAAAGTTTGGACTTGGAGAGAGTTTGGTTCGATATTTTTTTTTATAGGGTTTGTTCTTGGCTCTAGTCTAGGTCAGAGGTGACAGAGACAAAGTCTACGATAGAGTGAGCTTACCCAGAAGAAGCATGTTCACTCTTACTTTGAAGAGATTCGGGTTGTATGCACTCGGAAACACAAACACACGTAGAGGGTTCCACTCTTTTGCTGTGCGCATTCTAAAGGACATTTGAAAACGCTTAGTGCGAATTGGTGCAATAGCAACTAGGCAGAGATGGTAACTTGCAGTGCGTCTGGATATCTAAAGTTAGAAGGGGGCCGGTGGAATGAGGTCGTGGAGTTCTTGGGCACACTCACCGAAGTACAATCTGTAGAAGACTGACAAGCAGGCAACCTTGCGGCGATGAGCCAAGCTGTGAAGCTTGGCATCCACCAGTTTTACGTCGCCAATGAGCCTTTCCGACGAAACTTTCTACTAAGTACTAAAACTTAGCTAGGTATCTGTGTTTACAAAGGCGCATCACCTTTCCTCGTCACAGCGCAGCGGTACTTACAAACGTCTGAGGGAGATGTCCGTATCTGTATTGTAAGTAGGTATACAGATAATGTTGTAAACATTGTTTCAGTGCCCAATAGCAGAGACGTTGGAGGAAATAGAAGTTTCGACGTTAAGGATGACCGTGGTGCGATCCGGCGGGGTGCAGCTATCGGTAATTAAAATCATTTCACTTTTATTATATTGTACCTACCTATCACCATGTTTTGCCTAGAAAACAAAAAAAAAATGAAAAAAAAAAAAACATGTGAAGTGTCTCTGTTGGTTTTCAGCGCAACCGATATCCGCGGGGTTTTTACATACTGACGGTAGTGCAGCACTCGGACGAAGCATGCCGCGGGGAGGAGCCGGCCGACGTGGACTGGCTGTGGGAGGTCGCCGTGCTGGACCAGCAGCAGAGCATCAGCGAGGCGTCTCCGCCGCGCCGCAAGGCGCTCACCCTGCACACGCGGGTACAGTCCGTACAGTATACAGTGCGCCGCGGCCTCGCGCTTACGCTGTACCACGTGTGACGTGCGACGTGTTGCAGGCGGCGCTGACTCGCGCGCAGTACATGGTGGGCGCGGGCGTGACGCTGGCGCTGTTCGTGCTGTTCTACGTGCTGTTCGGCGCGCTTGTGCTGGTGCAGCGCTGGCCACGCTGGAAGAGACTGGTGGGTCCGCGTGCGGTGTTGGCTCGCAGTAAGTATGCCGGCGACCAAATTTACTTATGTACAATTTGTGTAGTCTGGGATCTCCTATCTATAGTGATTCCTAAAATCGTATTTTCGTATTTGCTATACCTATAGTTTAATGTACGGCAGAATAAAAGGCACTTTTGAATAGGGTAGTTGACTAAGAAAATATATTTAGTCCATCAGTTAGATTACTAAAAAATATTGTATACGTATTTTTTCTTTTGTCTGGCAAACAAAAAATTACGAAGATACAGCGCTTGGAAATTTCGTATGACGTCACGCCGTGCTACAAATTTTAGCACGTTATTACGTCAAAGCCCCCCACTCCTGAACTTTGATGTGATATATCTTTGTAATTTTTTATCTAATTGATAAAACAAAAAATACGTGTTCAATATTTTTTAATAATCTTACTGAGGGACTAAATCGAATCGATTTATTTTTACCCAGGCAACATCCCTATTGTCAAGGTTTCGGTCAGTTAGAAAGATGAAGCTAGTTACCCATTCCAAAGCGTAGTTGGGGTCATGGGAGTCATGTATGACCCCCATTTTTTCATTAGTACTAGTCTTACTAATACTAACTTAAAATAATTGTACTTGAGCCGCGGAGACCCCGATGGACATATACAAAAACATTAAGAACAATAGACATTAAGAACAATAAGGAATTATGGGGACTGCCGACAGAAGTGATAACTTTTAAAACTACGAAATAAACTATCCTAAACTGATAATTTTATGACTTCAATTCAATTACGAGCGCCTTTGGAGTTCCATTTCCATATTTCTCGATCACATAGTAACGGTAAAATTTACACAATTCTCACTATAGACATTAAGAACAATAAGGAATTATGGGGACTGCCGACACAAGTGATAACTTTTAAAACTACGAAATAAACTATCCTAAACTGATAATTTTATGACTTCAATTCAATTACGAGCGCCTTTGGAGTTCCATTTCCATATTTCTCGATCACATAGTAACAGTAAAATTTACACAATTCTGTTTTTGAAATGTGGACGGCCAGCAAACTGAGTGCGCAAGGCGGAGGACCGGCAGTTATGCAGCAACTTGGAACACGCCTTTGTCTAGCTGTAAACTGCGAAAGGCTGAATTGGTTTCTACATTTATATCTGTCATTTTTAAGGTGTACATAGGAGTATTTTATTATACTCTATTCAATGACTACCTAAGCGTATTTTGTTTATTTATTTATTACTTTTAAGGGGCTTTTTTTTAACGTGGAGAAATGCTCATGCATTCTGCATTACCACGGGGAGATAGTGCAGTTATGTGGGACTCTAACCCACTAAAACTCCACGGTGTCCTCCTCTGCCGCTTACGGTGGGAAGTGTGGGAACACGAGGACGCGTTAGCACTCATCCGTGAACCCGCCGCGGCCGTCCGTTCCCGGACCCTCCTCTGGGGAGTACTCCCCATCACCGGCGCACCAAGAACACATAGCACGCCGTGACCACCCCAGGGACCAAACCAGCACATGGGCGCCAGACGACCCCGTGTCTGGGCACCCTTGGTCCCCCTGCGACGGGTCAGGCCCCGCTGCCTGCCAAATTTCGGCCGCAGATGATAGGGAGAGCGGCCAACGTCATACCCACACTCCTCCTCCCCTGCGGCCCCACCGCGTCCGCCATCAGACGGTGGCGACCCCGTCAAAGCCGCGGAAGGTAGGGAGAGCGGCGCACCGCAATACCGGCACTCCTCTCCCGCCGCGGCCTCCAACCCTCAGCCGCGATGCCTCCCATACGACATCGCGGCCCGCCTCAGTTGCGATGTCGCCCAAGCGGCACCGCAACCTACTTGTTGGCCGCTACGTCGTTGGCTTATCACCAAAAGCCCTGACGAGCGGCCCCTCCTCTGGTTCCCCTTCGCTTCACCGTGGGTGATCAAGCCACGGCTACTTATTACCACGGACGCCTCCAACATGGCTGGGGAGTACAAGTAGGGAACCTTCACTTCTCATAGCAATGGGCCAGAAAACAACTGTATTGGCATATAAATCGAAAAGTGCTTTATGCAATCTCAATGGCGCTGATCAAAGGACTTCAACCAAAATGGGCTAACCGTGAACAACCATATTGGGAAAAAAGGAATTCATAAATAATTTAGTACCTAATAATATTTACTGAACATTGGTCCCTATTCGGGAGTGTCAAAATAAATAATATTAAAAACGAATTAAATAGATTTTTAATTGATTTGTATTTGTATGGTGACAGTTGCGGCGCGGCGTGCGGGGCGCGTTGTGTTAGGGTTGCCTAAAGAATAAAGACACAGAAAAAATAATATCGATATTTTTAATGTTTCGATTCGAGCTTCGAAACATTAAAATGTTTTCCTGGAAGACCGAGCTTTGCTCTAGTCGTTGGAGGATTCATCATCAGCATCACCATCATCATCTTAACCTTACAAAATAAAAAGGTACCTATAGTTTACGTAAAAACATTTTTTTTTGTGATGGTAAAATCATCCGTTTATTACCCCCGCGCTAGGCTCCTCGTGTCAGACTTTTTGCGTCTTGTGGAAAGTAAGGACGCCGTGTCGCCATTCTAGCCACTCCTCAAAGAGGAGACTTACCGCCATGATTATAGGATGTATTCCCGTTGTCCCCGTAATCCGTGTCCCCGTTAACGGGGACAAAGGGAATTTAATAAAATAATTAAAATGACTTCCCGTTGTCCCCGTACGCTGTCCCCGTCAAAGGGGACAAAGGGAATTTAATAAAATAATTAAAATGACTTCCCGTTGTCCCCGTACGCTGTCCCCGTGCCCACGTAGAACAAACGTTGGAAGTCGTTTAAGGCTCCTACAAACAGGCGCGATACGCGAATAATCACCGCTCACCGCTCGTTGCGCGACTTGCGGTGTCTCTGTGTCGCGCGCGAATTTATCGCGTGTCGCGCCTGTTTGAAGGAGCCTTTATCCTCTATCGGAGAAAAATAATAAGAATCGTTCGTAATTGGTAATTCGTCTTCGTTCGTTTGTGTTTTGTCCGTCATGGTAGCGGGTATTATTAACACGTGCTTTTCTTGAAGATTCTAGTTGTAATGCGGCATGATCCATAACCAAAAGAATTACGCAAAACAATACATCACAGCATGATGGAATCGATTTCAAATCGAGTGTTCGACTGACAGTGCAGAGAACTGGCAACACTGACCCAGACACGACTGGCGCTCGATTTTCAAATTGTCAATGTCATTCGCTTTGCGTTTGCCGCTCTTTTTCGTATCGTATTGTGAATTCATATTATTCCGACTTTAGCTATTTTTGAAGACTGTTCAAAATGGATTCTGATGATTTTCTATTCGACGACCCCGGCTCACTCTCGGACTCAGTACCCGCTTCAAACGTTAACCCTGGCATTTCTCCGTATAATGAACCCGCTTTACATGAAGACTTGCACGTGAACATGGACTTTCGTGGTAAGTCCCAACTTCTGAAATGATTATGTATGTACATTGTTTTTTGTTCTTTATTTATTGAATATTTGAGTTGGCTAAAATCCATCACTAGTTCTCTCGCAGTCAACCTGTGGCTGTAAGATAGCGTACAAGGTCGTGTGCATTGATAGAGCCAGTAGTGACCTTTTACAAGTATTGAAGTTTTTTTTTTGTACGATTTAACTAATTTGACACAAAACTTCTTATCTATACGTTTTCTTTGTACTGTAAACCACTTAATAAAATCAATAATAGTGCAATATTTTTATGTTCATGTTCAAGCCCAAACGCCATACAAAGTGGTTGATGTCCTTTCCAGAAGTAATAAAGGGACAAGTGGTAATGGTTCAATCAGACAACAGGACTATTGTGGCATATGTGAGAAATCAAGGTGGAACGAGATCATTGACACTTCTGGAATCGACAAAGGAGTTACTTCTGCTGGCACATCGTGTAAAGGTCGAACTTCTCCCTTTTTACATCCCAGGTCGGTACAACACCATAGCGGACTCTCTCTCTCGAGGCAAAAATCTTCCAGATTGGTATCTCAGCAAGGATATAACGACGACAATATTTCAGAGAATGGGCACGCCCCGTTTAGATCTATTTACGACAAATCTGTCCAAAGTAGTCCCCATTACACATAATGGGGACTACTTTGGACAGAAAGTCACAACTTTAGATGACAAAGATCCCCAAGCGTTATTTGTGAACGCGTTCAGCAAGGAGTGGCACTTCCAGTTAACATGGATTTTCCCCCTTCACCTCTCATCCCCAAGGTCCTGCAGCACCTGAACAAGGCTTCTGAATCATTTCTAGTGGTTGTACCACGATGGTAAAATGTTTTCTGGAGAGGAGAAGAAGACCTCTTCTTGAGGTCTCCTCTCCAGAAAACATTTACGGAGCTTCTACTGACCTCAGTAGAAGCTCAGTTTCGAATCAGGAACCTGGACCGGCATTCGTTCGGCAGACGTAGTGTGAATGCACTACGTACCACTTTTGAAGCTATTTAGTGCATTTGCTTTAATTGATTGCTTTAAGTGATTGAAAGAATCGTCAGATTTCCTCCCCCATGCCTAAGCGTATGTCATCAGTAACGTTCACTAACGTACAGTAACGGTGCTGTGACCAGGACGAAATCCGGATTGGAAAATATTCAGTAAGACTATTCTTGCAAAGAAAGCACTAAGCTGATTATGAACAAGGTGTTCAAGGACTTTGGAGAGGAAAGGCAAGATGGAGGTAGGTTGGTATTCCGAAAAGGAAGCAGGATTAGATTTTTTCGGTAAAGGAGTGATTTTTGCATCTTTCCACATCGAAGGAATCCTATATTAGTTTAGTAGTTTCCTGTAATAGTTTAGGATATAGCGTATAATAGAAAGGATTTCGTCGAGGACAGGGAATATCATTTTCCGACTGACACAGTCACTATCAACTGCATTAGACTTAAAACACAACGCTCTTCTTAACATCACAATCGGAAAGTTGACTAAAAATAAATGGGGGATGGTCCGGAGTTGGAACATTTGACAAATAGTTTACTGTCGCTGCTTTTATGGTCCCATTACAGTAGGGTGAAGATGAGAAGTGTTGATTCAGTAAATCAATATTTACGTATTTAGGAATCGATTCTTGGCGTGATTTTAACTACCATGGATTTATGAAATTTCCAGACTTATCTGGATATCCGTTTACAAGTGATGTGTGGATATGGCGGCGTTGGGAATCTCTATAACACACCTTATTGCAGCGATTGCGAGCATCCACAAGGACGGTTTGACGACGAGGGCCGATACTTAAATTTTGTTTTAGTTACAGCTTTCTTAAATGCATGATGCTTCTAATATCGTCGAAAATGCTTGATTTTTACTGCATGAATTGAGCGCGAACATTAATCTGATTACAGTTTATTTCTATGAAAACTTGTTCATGTGTATTTTTAAACAAATTATGTTAAATTATTATTCCTTTATTTAACTAGATACACATAAATTATATTTTTAAATATTAGTATAAAAAAAATATAAAAACATTTAAAAATATAAAAAATAGTAGCCCACCGGTATCAGGAACAGGGTCCAAGCTACCGGCGGTCAGGGCTCCAGAGAGAGGAACCTCCTAACAATGCGGGCCGTGTCCAAAAGTACCGCTTTCTGAATCAAGCCCTTGATCCAGCTGCCCAACGAGAGCCTCCTTAGGTGTTGGTCGAGGCTCTTGGCTATTAAGCCATTGGCTGTCACGACTATCGGCACAATGATCGCTGAGTCCACATCCCACATGTCGACAACCTCGCGAGCCAAGTCAAGATACTTGATTTGCTTATCTTTCTCGGCTTTCACGAGGTTCTCGTCATGCGGGACGGTTATGTCAACGATCATTGCGCGCCGCTCTGATCGATCCACCACCACTATATCAGGCTTATTAGCTATAATAGTCCTGTCAGTGATGATGGATTGATCCCAGTACAGTGTGATATGGCCATTTTCGAGAACTGGGTCGGGTGCATACCTGTAGTACGGCACCTCCGATTCCACAAGGTTGTACTGCAGAGCAAGTTGCTGATGGATAATCCTGGCTACAAGGTTGTGTCTATGCAAATATTCTCCGTTAGCAAGACGAGAACACCCGGAAATAATGTGACGGATTGATTCGCCCGGACGGTGACATGCCCGACATATGTCAACCGTACCATCCTTCACAATAAATCTCCGGTAGTTATTCGTCATCACAACTTCGTCCATAATTGCACAGACAAACCCTTCGGTTTCTCCGAAGAGTTCCCCGGAACGTAGCCAGGCTACGGACGCTAGGAAGTCTACATCGGGCCCATGTAGGGCCCGGAAAAAGCGTCCGTGAAGCTCCTTACTCTGCCATACCTCCATGCGGTCGTTAGTGTCAAGCACTACAGGTTTGCGCCAGTTCTCTTTAGCCAAGGAGAGCGCGGTAAGGCCCTTGTCCACTGCTACAACATCTCGATGCATCCCCACGTCGGCTTCTAGGAAATATTCCCTGAGACTGCATATCTCACGATTGTGAAGAGTCTTAGCATTTAAAAAGCCTCGACCTCCACACTTCCGTGGGATATACAGTCTCATAACCGAAGAACGTGGGTGATGCACTCGATATGCCGTCAACAATGTACGAACCTGTCTATCCAGGGCGTCTAGCTCTGTTTGAGTCCATTTGAGTATGCCGAAAGAGTACATCAAAACTGGCATGACCCAACCGTTGAAGGCACGCACTTTATTTCCGCCTGATAAAAGACTGTTAAGTACTTTTCTCAGGCGGCCCAAGAAGCGCTCCTTCAGCGGTTGTTTCATGTCGGTCACGTTGATGCCCAGTGCTTCCGACATACCCAAATACTTATAGCTTTCGGTTGCTGAGAGGGATCTAAGATTTATAGAATCTGTGAGCTGGGTTCCCACAGATTCCACAATCCTCCCTCGCTTTACATGCATGACCGCACATTTGTCCACACCAAATTCCATCCTGATGGCGCTACTGAAAGTTTCAGTGACCTTCAATAGCTCCATCAGTTGCAAACCGTTGGGGGCAAAGAGTTTCAGGTCATCCATGTAAAGGAGGTGAGATATAACCTGACCACCTCTCTTCAACCGATAGCCTAGACCTGAATCCTCCAACAGCGTGCTAAGAGGATTCAAGGCTAAGCAGAACCAAAGTGGACTCAAACTGTCGCCCTGAAATATACCACGTTCTATCCTTATCGGCTCACTATTCCTCTGGATTTGCCGACATCCTGGATAGCGAAGGACTGTCCTCCATTGTCCCATACACGACATCAGGAAGGTGCGCAGGGTTGCATCAATTTTATACAACTCTAGCACCCTCATGAGCCATGTATGTGGCACCGAGTCATAGGCCTTCTTATAGTCTATCCAACATGTCGACAGATCCTTTCGGGAACGGCGAACCTGCTGGCTAATGGCCATATCAATGAGGAGTAGCTCCTTAGTACCACGGGACCCGTTCCTACATCCATTTTGAGAAGCAGAGATAACAGAATTCTCGTTAATATGTTTATTTATTTTAGCTCTCAAAATGGAGGTAAGAACTTTATAGACCGTTGGAAGACACGTAATCGGTCTATAATTTTTGGGTTCCGCAGTACTACCCGATTTATGGAGCAGGTGAGTTATTCCAGTCGTCAGGAACTCTGGTAGCGACCCTAACTCTAAGGCTGACTGGAATAGGGCTGCCAAGCAAGCATGCGATCTTGTGAACCATTTAATCCAGAAGTTGTGCAGTCCGTCCGGTCCTGGTGATTTCCAATTTGGTAACGGACGAACTGCACAACCTACATCTTGGGGGCTGATCGTTATGGCCCCCATTTCTGTTATTGGATCGCATGCTCGCTCGACGTCCCGAGTCCACTCACCCTCGGTATGACTGACAGGTACCGACCAGATGTTACGCCAAAATGAACACATGGCGTTATCATCCGGTAGGCACATGTCAGTCACACCTTGGTCCGGTCGCTCCCATGCTCTGTAGACCCACCTTTCATCGCTTTGGAAGGTGCGATTTAGAGTGTACCGTTCCACCCGACGCTTATACCTACGAATACGGTTTGCCCATGCATACACTTTCTGCTTCCAGAAGTCGATGCGCTCTGTGACACGGGACATGTAGTCTTGAGGACTGATATCAGTCCCCGCAAAGGCCCGCCTCACAAAGCGCATCACTCGAGGGCGATTGTTGCCCTCCCGAAAGCAGATTAGTTTGCCGATGAACGCTCTGGCCCCAGCAATGCGTCGTTCAATCCTATACTGCCATGCCGGTACGGCTGGTTTTGGTCGTGTAGCTCTGTCATCCGGAAATTTGATATGAGCTACACGACATGCCGTTACAGCCGCGCAATACAGGATTGAATGAGCATCGGTGAGGTCTTCGCAGCTATCAAAATAGCTTGATAACTGCGAATCCAGAACAGCCACCAGCGCCCTATTTCTGTTATGCATGGGCAAACGAGGTAAGCGTGGTCTGAGTTCGGGTGTCATGAACCGATACTCTCTGATCGCACCCTCTAAAGTACTCCTCATCTCCTCACTGTACTGGATACTTACGTTTGTAACCATGTCATTACTTACGTCGTTTTCGCAAATTGATGGTGTGGTAGACTGTGGTGGTGCCACAGCCTGCGACGGCGTAGCAATGACATGGCTACTCTGCATTTCAGTCCGCAAGCGATCAAGCACAGTGTCATCCAACATACGATTACGCTGGATGACTCGTACCTGATCCGACAGTCGTTGTGCCGATACGTTGACAGCCGGCTCAAGCACCTGAAACAGAGAGAGCATCCGAACACGGTACGCGGTCAGGTTGTTTCCTCCCTCTGTAGCCCAAATTATTATTATTATTATAGTTAAACCAAACGTTCAAGAACCACAAATAAAATTCAAAATTGTATATTAATGTTTTTTTAATCTTTCCTATCATCGTCTTATCCTTAACAGAATAACACAGATTGGAAGAAGTTAAATAGCAAACATGTATAAAAGTTATAGTCAAAATAATCTGTTCATTGAAGTAATAAACATATTTAAATTAATGAGTGCAAATAAAAGTAAATTTATCAATTAAATTGTAGATTTCATTTCACTCCTTCTTTGTATTCATACAAAATACTAATAATTCAATAAAAATAATTAATTTTATTCATAAAAGTATGCAATCATTTCATTAATGTTTTGTTATGATGTTGTCACGTTAAACTATCGTCCGTAAATCGACTTTACAGACAACCAATTTTTTTCTAGTATTATTCATACACACAGTACAATAAACAACTATTATTAATAATAAAAACCACGTCTTTACTTTGAATTATACAAACTAACAAAACACACATGCCCCGAGGTTTTAACACAAGCGTACCTACCGTTTAATGATTCATGAACCGCCTATAACTACCTACCTCACTCGTGTTTATCACTTTCCTTTACTCTATTCACTTCATTTATTAATCCAGACATCTTTTTTTCGGGAGATAAAATGAAATACTTATCCATTAAAAATACACACATTATGTACAACCTACCTACAAGTAAGTAAAATTATTTTATAGTCTTACCTTTCAGAGTTTCCAGGTAATCTAAAAAAAGTTATCTCTGGATGCGTTATTGACGAATTCATGCAACCAAAAACAGCACAATATAGCCTACTCGTCATATTAAATATGTACTTGAACTTATTTTTAGTGAAAAAATCGCGCGGTTATTGTTAAAAAAAACAACACACCGTCCGTTCGTCACTGCGGCACAGTCGCGACTGTCTGCATGCCGAGCGCATGCCGTGGTCGAGGCGCGTAGGTATAGCTCGCGTTTCGTCCGTTTGTATGAAGACGACATACTGTATGGATATTATTACCGTGCCCGTGGTGTGTGATATCGTTGGTTAGGTGTTTCAAAAGTATTGCGGGTTTGTGGAAACAATTTTTAGATTCAGGGATCCGTTTGTGAAATATGCTTTAAAATGCTAATTTTTGTTAGAGTCAAGTGTTCCTCCCTGCCAGCTAAACGGTTGTATTTGAATATGTGAAAAAAATCATGAAATTAAAAGGAAAACTATGACAGCTAAGTAGGCTTTACAAGTTTACGAATAATAGTCGACAAACTTACAAGAGAATATGATTTTCAACTACAATGTTAAGTTTGTTCTTGGGTAAATTCATTTCAACTACGGAACTCTTCATTGCGCCAGGCCTCCGTCACTCCATGTACTTGCGCGCTATAATTACCTACCGCCCGGCCGAGCGGTCTCGGGCCGTTTGCGGAATATTCAGTGCGGTTTTCGCAAGCGAAGCGCACGCACGTTATTCAATTTTAATCATTCCATTCGTTTGTACGGGTACCTACAATGCCGTCTGGTGCCTTATGTGCAGTAGATGGGTGCAAATCAAGTAAAAGAAGGGATAAACACCTAATATTTTTCCATTTACCTGTCAATGAAGAAAGTTAAGTGATAAACTATTACCATTTTTTGTCGTTTCAAAATTATTACAGTCAGCACCAATTTATTAAAAACATATTTTACCTTTATACGATACAATTTTAAACTACCGAACATATTCACAGTTCTCAATAAAATAGACACAAATAGTTATGTTAATTTAATTTTATCGAAGAGGCAGCCCTGCGATTGCTGTGGGATCGCGCGGTGCGAAGCAATCACAATGACATCACATCCAGATATAGCAAGCTGTTAAAAATATCTACTCGGCTATTAAACATTACATTTGTGTTCTCCATATATTTAAATGTCGGTAGGCATATTATAAAATTAGTGTGTTGTAATGGCATAAGTATTTCGCGGATATACGTAACAAGTTCTATGTAATTATGTTTCTTCGGAAATCATCTTCACCAATATAAATAATACAGAAGTCAGAGTTTGTGAAGTTTGCTACTTTTTTATCAATACCGTCCAATAAAACTTTCAAACCACATTTAGGCATACGGTAATGACATATTTCACTTTTGTGTAAATGAGTACCCTCAATTAAGTCATAAAACCTATTGGAAGTTTCACTACTTATCATGTATACTTTGTGCTTTGGAGACGACGACGACGCTGGTGTTGGGTTATTTTGATAACTATCTTGTGACATTTTATTAGTAGTGTTCGAGAAAATGAAGTTGGCATTTTCACGTCTGATTTCTTTTCCTGTATTCAATAATTTCTGTTTCTGTTCGTTTATAGAAGCGCAGCAGTCAGAAATTTCTAAAGTCAGTGAGTTACTGGTCTTCTTATCCGTAGAACTAATTTTATTTCTCTTTGGTGTTTGTGTTTTCTTCTTTATGGGGTTACTGGTGACCTTTTTAAGCATTTCATTTTTTTTTATTAAATCGGTGTTTGGTTGCTTTAGGAAACTATTTTCTAAAGATAATATTTCTATTTCTTGGTTAGCGCTTTTTAATTGAGATCTAAGGTTTTCAATCTCAGTTTTTAAAATGTTTATTTGCTTATCCTCCTCGTCTTCGGACATTCCCGGCACACTGTTTGTATTATAATGTTTGAGAAATAATTTCACTAGTCTCATTATTTGGTTCCGATATAGTACGTGTCCTACGAAATGTTATGTTTTCTAGGAAATTCATGATGATTTATACATTAAATTTCTAGTACGGAACCCTAATACATATTTAAACGCTATGAATTCGCCTATCACCCCTCAATGACTTAATAATTAAAAGTGCCTTCTTCAATCCAATTTTTATCCATTTTTCAGAGCCTGATGAAGTTACAAGATCGGAGGTGGAAAGCACATTGTCCATATCGCCTGGACGGCGATGGCGGCGGCACTCCAGTGAGTTCTAAGATAAACACAAGATTAACTTGTGCTCAAGTTTCTAGAGGTTCAACTTTACTTGTGGAAATCGGTCAAGGAGAGGGAAAATAGTGCCCAAGTTAAATACCAGCTTTTGTTGTTTCTTTGCTGTTATCCTTCTATGAATTTTCCTGTGGCTTATTGATCGGGGGTAACCCTACATATTAATAAATGTTACAATTATGTATGTATCTACCACCATCTTTGTAGCGGCCACATTCGACAGCAGTGACAACAGTGACACGGACGAAGAGGAAGAGGAGACCGGCACTGCTGCCACCGTCGTCACCACCGGGGTCGTAGACAGCGTCACCACTGCCAGTGACACCACCCCTCCTGACAGTGACAGAAGAGACTCTACAATCAATACTACAGAGACTGCCGCCGGCCCCGACGCCGTGCCTGCGACTGACGAGCACCTCGCCGGCCGCGCGGACAGTACCACAGACACCACCCACATCCCCGGCGGCGACACCAACACGCGCGGAGTGCAGACCGAACAGAACGGCAACGGGATCCACGTGCTACAAGCTAATAGAGATCAGGTAGCACATTTAATAACAAGTCACGTTAAGGGGCTTACATGACCTAAAGTGCGGTGACTGTCGGACTGCAAAGAAAAGAAAGAGAAGCGCGATGACACAACGCTGAGTAATTTATTGCAAAATATGAAGCAATTATGTAATTCCAAAAAATCTATTATTTGTACTAAAAAATTAAAACACTAGTATTTTAGTATGTTGCTTGTAGAATAATCTCACAAAAAAAAACCGAGGATGATTGTATATTAGTATGGTTTTTATTGTAAAAAGAAAGCTTTTAGAGGTATCTTCAGAACTTTTTTCTATCGTATCAAATTAGTTGTATTATGTTTTCAACACACTATCTTCCTAGCATATAGATTTTGTTTACTGTAGTCGATCATAACTTTTATTGTTTCTTCCGACGCATCATGAGCCGTGTCCCCAGGGGCGCCCCTTCGGGCTGCCGGCGCGCCTGCACGTGGCGGCGCTGGCGCGGCGGCGCGCGCGCGTGCTGGGCGCGCGCTCCGACCGCTACCTGTACACGCTCTACACCGTGGCGCTGTTCTACTCACTGCCCGTGCTGCAGTTCGTCGCCGGCTACCAGATCGTGAGTACCGCTACGAAGGTACGTTACTAGTGGAAGCCGGCTGGCGATGCTCAATGGATTGTCTCAGGCGCTGAACGCGACGGGCTCGCTAGACGCGTGCTACTACAACTTCCTGTGCGCGCACCCGTGGGGTGGCGTCTTGGACTTCAACCACGTGTTCTCCAACGCCGGCTACCTGCTGCTGGGCGCGCTGTTCATGCTGCAGGTGCGCCGCCGCAAGATGCGTCGGAAGAGAAAGCCCAGGGACGAGGTACGTATGCAGCGCTACTCCGACGGAGTGGCAGCAGCAGTAGCAGTAACGTGTGCTCCGCAGGAGTACGGCATCCCGGCGCACTACGGGCTGCTGTCGTCGCTGGGCGCCGCCATGATGATGGTGGCGCTGCTGTCGGCCACGTACCACGTGTGCCCCAACGCTCTCAACTTCCAGTTCGGTACGTACGCGCGCAACCTACTTACGGTAATGATGCCGACCTCATGGATTAGAATGAAGTACCGCGTTGGTTATCTCTAGTATTTAACTTCTGTTACTGATAAGAACTCTGTTACAAATCGGTTGAAACCATCTTGTTTGTCTCACTCCATTCAACAACTCTGTTCAGATCATCTTGTAAAGCGCGATATCGCTCGATGATTCGATTCTTCGAGCAAACTTTAGATCATCAGCGTACAAAAAACCAGTGCCGGATTAATCTCTAAGCAAATTAGGCATTTACTTAGGGCATCACGTCTCAGGGGGCATCATAAACCAGGCGAGGTTCCAGGGGGATCATGACCCCCAAAATCATTCAAGCTGTCGAGAGCCTGAATGATTTACTTACTTGTCTTACTGACTTAAGACTGTAGGTACTTGAGCTTCGGAGCCGATCTCTTTAATTAGGTAATGTACAGATGCCAGCATATCAAGCTACTACAATCTGTAAAATTTCATTAATAGATTTTCAACTTTATCGCTATTAGCATTAGGTTCAAGGCTGATTGGAAAAATTTGATAGTTTCGGGTAGCTTGATGTGCTGGCGTCTATACAACATCTTATACCTGTAAATAAAGTTCTGATTCTGGAGACCCCGATGGGCACATAAAAAAATATTGAGGCAGTCGTGGGGTCTACCAACAGACGTGAAAACTTAAAACGACGAGTATGAAATAACAGTGCTATTTTTTTACTTATCTTAAAATTAAATTTAGTAAGTATCAAATACTCGTATTTTAATTACACAATTTGTAAGTTAAAATTATTAACATTAGTCTGGTTTTTACATTTATCGGCACTCCGAGCAACAACAAGTGCAAGACGACATACATACTCATAGCTACAGGTATACTGTTAACATTAGCATGTCGGTGACGCGAACCCATATAAGATTTTCCCCTACCAAAAATCAGTCAACGCGCCTAATGATGTTTTTATTTCAAAAAAGCCTGTTATAAAATATAGAATCTAGGATACAAGAGCGAGCGAAGCAAATTCGGGATATCGGGCACCCTCTCTCGGGCTCGTACGTTAGGTTCGAAAGGCTAAGGTTAAGGCTAAGGCCAGCCGGTCGATTCTGTAAAAATCTCACCGTGAAAACTTAGGTGAAGTGAGTTTGTTTTTGCTAGGAATTGACACTATTGACAGCTCACTCCACGCTCTCTTCACATACGTTTTCACGGTGAGATTTTTACAGAATAGCACCGCTGATTCGAAAACCTACACTGCCGTAAAACGAGTTCAACCTTTTCGCCATTACTCGACAAAGTAGGTAAGTTATTTCACTTCGCTCGCTCTTGCATTCTACATTCTCTTGATTCTTGAGGTTTTGTTCATACGTCCACGGGTAAAAAAAGGTAAAAAAAAGCAAAGCAAAGGTACTAATTCCTAGTTCTTTTGGAACCAAGAAAAGAAAATGTAACGTATCCGAAAGTGTGCAAAATTTTCGAGCACGCTCTTGCATTTTTTTACACTAAATTCTCATAGCTGCTTGTGCTTTTCTGCATAAGTCGACAATGTAAGTTCTCCTATTTCTGTTTGAAAATGTAAAACAAAACCTAAGGTAACCGAGGGGTGCTCGCTTCACTCGCTCTGTTCACCCCACATAATGTACTGTTATGATACCGACAATTTATCAAAATTTTTGGCAGCATTTTTAAGTAATACCCCCTCCCCCCCTATGTAAAAGCTGCATCCCTGAATAGCATAATTAAATCATATGGAGCTGGTGATCTATATACGAGGGTGACACTGATTGTCCTTAGAAAATAAAAAAAACTGAACAAACTACACTACTACTACTATTAGTTTTATTATATCGTTTCAAAATAGTATCCATTTACATCAATGCATCCGATGGAACCACTGAGAAAAGCACTTTGCCCACTCGTCCTTAGCAGCCACTGCTTCCTCGGCGTCCATAAAACGTTTTCCTCGAAGTTTTTCTTTTATTTTAGGAAATAAATAAAAATCGCGAGGTCGGGGCTATAGGGCGGATGACCTAGTAATTCCACGTCTGACGTCGCCAAGTAGTCGATTTTTTGCTTGGCGGTGTGCGACGAGGCTTTGTTGTGATGAAGGAGGATCCTACTGCCGTTTCTCCCGAACTTTTTACAAGACAAGTGGCGAACAATTATTAGTGTACCACTCTGCAGTAACTGTTTTTCAATCCTCTAAAACAATTGTTGCGTAATGACCTGTCCTTTCGAAGAACAAGGCCACAATATTTTTTCCCACGGTTCGACCTCTCTTCACTTTAGTTGGTAACTCCTCGGAAGAAAACTTTTAGTTCAGGATCATAACAATAAATCCAGCTTTCGTCACCCTTAAGTATGTCGAACACAGCCTTTGAGTCACCTCCGTTAAATCTTTGAACCATTTCACGACACCAATCAACACGACAGAGTTTTTGGGCCTCTGCCAAATTATGAGGTATCCACCGGGCACAAAGCTTCCTGACCGCTAAATGTTCATGAAGGATTTTGTGCACTTGACTCATACCGATGCCTAAGCTTGTCCGATGATAAGTCACTCTTTTGTCAGTCTCTATCATACGCTGCACAACACTGATGTTATCTTCAGTCTTCGCCGTAGAAGGCCGTCCCTCACGCAGATCATCGGTGAGATTAGTGCGACCACGTTTAAACTCATTAAACCAGTTGTAAACAGTGGCACGAGATGGGGCTTCATCGTGAAAGGCCAATGTTCCTCGTGATCGCTTGTAGTTGTAGCATCACGTTCACACAAATTTTCGTGAAAATCATCTACGGAACCCAGTTTCACATTTTTATGATTTTTATACTAGCATCGCCATATTGCTATCAACAACAACTGTATGAATAAGGGGTACAGAAGTGGTATTTTAGTAGTATTTTAGCTTTATTACTCGACCTAAACTTATACAGAAGTCACATTAGGCACTAGAAGTTCTATGATAGCAAAAAATATTCCTACTGTTCGACTTAAAGTAACATAAAAGAGTTTTGTAATTTGGTGGAAGTTTTCAAAAGAGTTTATGAGCACCATTATAGAACTGGTAGCGGTAATTATTGCTTTTGTACAACTTTTAGGTCTTGGCGAGAGTTTATTATCACTTGCATAGCACTTTAGGGGGGTTGTAGTCAATGCTTACTTCTTATTTAGATCTTATAGTTGTAAGATTCACTTAAAGCTATAACGTAAGATGCTTTGCCCGTATTATAGTGTTAAAAATGCTGCTGTATGTCTTTAACCACTAAACTCATCCTGTTATCGCCCTTGTAACCCTGTGGTATAGCTCTAAGTGAAATATTTTGCTTGTCTACACTCTTTTGTCGCAAAATGTTGTAAGTGCTGCTGCTGTAGCGCCTTTATATCTCGTTAAGTTCTAAAACAAGCTCTAATTGACGCCTAAATGTTTATTGGGTCATCCCAATACGCGTGTGCATTGATCATTAATTCATTACACATTCGGCTTCCTCATCGCGCTCGGCTCCGGCTCGCGCGTATAATACCGCCTCGGGTGCAATGATCTACATAGCAAACATGTATCATAATGTACTATTATTTAAGTAGATAGATTACATGAAGATGAAGTTTTCATAAATAAACTGATGTTGTTCCACAGATACGGCGTTCATGTACGTGCTGGCAGTGCTGAGCATGGTGAAGATCTACCAGTCGCGCCACCCTGACATCAACGCGCGCGCGCACGCCACCTTCGGCGTGCTCGCCGTGCTCATCGCGCTCGGTACCGCAGCATACCTTATGCTTCATAATGCTCATCGATATCAACGAAAATAAACGAGCAAGCACAAACAATCTAGTTCTCAGTTGCCAGTTATTGTAATTAGGGTTAACATTTCTAAAGAAAAGTTCTGTCAAAAAGCTGGACATTTCCAAAAAGTCCGGACATTTTATTTAAGTATTTTCTTTCTTTTTTCAGTAATTAATCGAACTTTTTTTATTTTATAAAATAAATCATTTTATCTTGAGAAGTCCGGACAAAAGATAAGCCCCAACAAAGACCTTAATAGAAGGTCCCAGGTTACTATCTACTATAAAATATAACGATTGTCTGCCTTTTTTTTATTACTAGGTAAGTATTTTTATTCGTGGAAACAAAATTTTAAAAGCTAACAGTAGATATTAAAATCATAGTGATAACATGTACAAGTAAATAAAAATGAGGGGAAATAATCAAAGGGCATCAAACAATGCATCCGCATCGCTGTCAACAGGAAAGGTGCCCAAAAGACTGGCAGCATTGCCACGTTGTATGGCAATGCTTATTCTTATCTTAGTCCATAAAATAGGCCAGCCCTCTGGTCACGTGAAGAGTCGAATTGTCTGCCTTTGATTTGTGCGGGAGCTCTCGCAAGCCCGGGTTGGCGCTTGTCACACGCGACACGGCGTCGGCGAGTGCTGTAATGGTGGACATAATTATACGCTACGAGAAATCGTTACGATCAGACTGTACAGTTCGAACGGTACCGATACATCGCTACATGTATGTTATTAAACTGTACAGTTTCGTCCGATTTTTTAAGACTGTGCAGTCGAATGGAACAGGTATGCGCTCGTCAGTTTTTGTGTTCAGTTTTGTTGTCACTCGCAGTTCGGATGGATGTGCGCACGCGTCATGGAGATGGCGTCTCAAAATAATCGCGAATGGCTAGAACAATTTATTGAGCTATATCGCAGTGAACCTTGTCTTTGGAATAATTTCATTAATTTTAATTTCATTAGCCATTCTTTGCACCAGATGCTACGCTTTTTGCGCTTCACTTTTTTTTCTTTCAGGGCGAATATTAATCCAACAACTGCTAAAACGTCGTCCGTCGAAGCCATCGCTGACACGTGTGCGTCGACTCCGTTTATTGTACCGTCTGATCGTAACGATTTTTCGTAGCGTATATGGCTTGTATGCCGTGTACGATAAACTGTACCGTTCGAACTGTACATTCTGATCGTAACGATTTCTCGTAGCGTCGTATATGTCCACCATAAGGTGTGTGTTGTGTGCAGTGGTGTGGGGCGTGCTGGGCGGCGGGCCGCTGTTCTGGAGCGTGTTCACAGTGCTTCACATCTTCACCTTCCTGCTGCTGTCGCTGCGCATCTACTACGTGGGACAGTTTCGCCTCGGTCAGTAGACACGTGTCACATGACTGTCACATACATTCATATTGACCAGCCCTCACTGGCCCTCACATTGCTGCTAATTATATGCTAACCTAACCTAATGCACTACCAAGCTTTGCAGACGAACGACGACCGCAGGGTACGTATTGTATGTACGTAATAATAACCACAACTAGCGATATTTTTATAACAATCACAGTAGGTAGTAAATTTAGAGGCAACTTCCGGCAGCCGCCCCTGCTTCGGTGGACTGCTACTGTGTTTACGACTTGGCAAAACATGAAGATTTCTTTATTATAACCAGGTTAAATATTAATAAATACACACAAACCTTTCGGAATAAAGAATGTATTCTAATCCGCTCCTAAGACGACCCACTGACCTAAATTCTATAAATGAAGTCGAAAACCACATCAAAATTCGTTGCGTGCTAGGCAAAAACTAGGTGTTTAGAAGAACAACGTAGTCACACAGACACACGAAAAGCAACAATTTATAATAATAATGTGTAGGCGTAGAAGTTTGGTACCCCTATGACCATGTGCGCACGTGCTCGGCACAGCCAAGCAGAGCCTGCAGCAGGCGGCGCGCGAGCTGGCGGCGCGGCCGGCGCGCGCGCTGCGGCCCACCTACACGGCGCGCCTCGTCATGCTGCTCATCGCCAACGCCGTCAACTGGGCCTTCGCGCTCTACGGGTACGTCTGACTAACACATCAGGGCGATGTCACTGTTATCCATGATGGCTTACTCCGACTTTGAGCTCGGTTATGGTGCTTGATATATTTATTTATTTTCCCTCTTCCATCTGTCATTACAGGGTAACCTTTATGTGCTATGGCAACACAAGTAAAACATATTTGGAAAAAATAAAAAAAACTGCAAATCAGATTCATGAAACTATTAGTAGATAAAAACACAAACAACCGTTGTAAAAGTAGTGATTACGAAGACTTATTTTTGGAATGTAAACTGCTGCCAGTTCATGAGAGAGTAGTGTTGTCAGTAGCTTTAAAACAGTATAAAATAAAATAATAATGAGTTTATTGATCCAAAAATATACATAGACAATATAGCAATATATATATTGTAGCAATGAATTTAAAAACAATGTTAAATACGCACAAGATCTCAAAAGAACAATAATAATATGTGAAGATTTGTAGTGCCCACTTGTAATAATTATTATGGCCGAAGGTGTAGAAATTGTTTAATCGTAACCAGTTGTATCACAAAAACCGCCTCTAAAAAAGTAATTAAAAAACAAAAAGCTAAAAACAAGAGCAGTGGTGGCCCAGTGGTATCGGCCGCGACTTACGAGTAGGTTCGAACTCAGTCAGGCGCTTTACTTTGTGTAAATTATTTCATCACCATTGCTCTCAAAACGTTGAAGGATGACATCGTGAGCAAACCGGCATGTCCTAGAACCATAAATTCGAAGACATGTGACATCTACCAACCCGCACTGGGCCCGCGTGGTGGATTACGGCCCACTCCCTCTCACTGAGAGGGGGCCTGTGTCAGTGGGAACATTAAAGGCTGATTATGATTATCATTATGAAAAACAAGTCCGTTTTACCTAAATTAAATAAGTAAATGTTGGAAGCAGGCGGGACCCTCAAATCCTCGGGGAACTCAAATGAGTCCCGCCTGCTTCCAACTTTTATTTAATTTAATATGGGCCTGTTTTTAGCTTTCCAGTTTTGTTTACCCGACTGTGCCAGAAGGAGGTTTATGTTTTTGGAGTGTATGTATGTATATTTCTTTGCGGCTTGGCCTAAACGGCTTGATCGATTTCAGCTTGAGAGGTGCCGTTAGATTCGTCTTAATTGTGAGAGTGAGACTGGGTGTATCAAAATTGAAAAAATAAAATAAAATGGCCGATTTCTGGCGCCATATTATGTCTTTAAAAACTTTTTATGTCTCTACCAAGAACTAAATCGTCTGCGAAATGTTTTTAGTTTTTTATTTTTAATTATTTTTTTTGTAATTTCTATCTTTTTAGTTTTATTGTACGTGTTTTTTACGATTTGTCACTTCGAATTACTTTTTACATTTAAGTTGTATATTTTAGTAATCACCTTCATATAATGATATCCCACTCCAATGTTATATAGAAGAAAAGAAAATTCGAACTCCACAATACGGCACCCCGTAGTATCTAGTGTAAATAGTTAGTTACATTTTCTCTAAATAAATAATTCTTAATTGAAAAAAAAAGTGAAGGAAGTTATTAACTTGTGAAAAAAATATATATATACACAGTCTGGCCATAAATACTGTTACAATTAATAATAAGAAAGATATTACATTTGAATTTGGAATCTGTCATTTTTATTCATTGAGTTTTCTAATTTTGGCGCCAATACATTGTACAATATTTTGCGATATTAAAATGGAGTGGGTGATAAAGAGAACCGAATCGCTGTGATTGCATTACACAAAGTTGGTATGGAGCCAAGTGCAATTTTTAAAACTCTCCATACGCTTGGTATTAGTCAAATGTTTGTGTACCAGGCTATTAATAGGTACAATGAGACCTCCTCTGTTTGTGACAGAAAAAGATCTGGCCGTCCATGAAGTGCTCGTATACGAAAAAGGTGGTCAAAGCAGTAAGGGAAAGAATTCGATGAAATCCTGTCCGAAAGCAAAAGATATTATCTCGGGAGATGAAGATAGCACCCAGAACCATGTCGCGTATTTTAAAAGATGACTTAGGACTTGCAGCCTGTAAGAGACGCACTGGTCATTTTTTAACTGATAAATTAAAAAAGAATAGGGTGGTAAAGTCGAAACAACTACTGAAGCGGTACGCAAAGGGAGGTCACAGAAAAATTATGTTTACGGATGAGTAAATCTTTACAATTGAGCAACATTTTAACAAACAAAATGTCCGCATTTATGCTCAAAGCTCTAAGGAAGCTTCGCAATTAGTCGACAGAGTGCAACGTGGGCATTATCCGACTTCAGTGATGGTTTGGTGGAGTGTTAGCTGTGAAGAAGTGACTGAGCCATATTTTTGTGAAAAAGGTATCAAAACATCGGCACAAGTGTATCAAGATCCCATTCTTGAGAAGGTAGTTAAGCCCCTTAACAACACCATATTCAATAACCAAGTATGGTCCTTCCAACAAGACTCGGCGCCGATAAAGCTCGGTCCACGCAGTCTTGGTTGGAAGTGAACGTTTCGGACTTCATCAGAGCTGAAGACTGGCCGTTGTCTAGTCCCGATCTTAATCCGCTGGATTGATTTATGGTCAGTTTTAGAGAGTACGGCTTGCTCTAAACGCCATGAACATTTGAAGTCCCTAAAACAATCCATACGATTGGCAGTGAAGAATTTTCCCGTGGAAAGAGTGCGTGCTTCTATTGATAACTGGCCTCAACGTTTAAAGGACTGTATTGCAGTCAATGGAGACCGCTTCGAATAAGCTGTTTATATTTTAAATTGTTTTATATTTATGTTTTAAACTAACACACTGTAATAGTACTTAATAAATATTATTTGCAATTAAAAAAATATTTTTTTCTTCGTGACTACATCAAATTTATGGCAAGACTAGGTATTATGTGCAATACAAAAAGAAAGAAGCTACGTCTGCCAACAAACTGCTTCACAGTTTGGCAGAGGCAGGTAATAATATTATATATAATCTTGTAGAAAATTATTTCTGTGAATAAACACTTTTTATTTTTTTATATTAATACAGACTGGCTACAGTTTCGTTTCAATTTATTCTTAGGGTTGTAGATACCAAATCCACACGAAGATAAAGCTATAAATCATGTAGTTTAAGTTACTATAATATAATTATCTAGTACCTATTGACCGGCCTCGGAACAAAAACATTAATTCGATTGGCTCATCTTTGAAATATAAGGGGTCATGAGGGGTCGATAGGTCAATAATGAGGGGTCGATGACGTCGATCTGCCGAACGTCTGGCTGGTGTCTGTACCAGGCAGTAAGAGTTGTCCCTGTGGCAGGTTGTTCACGCAGGGCGCGGACTTCGCGGGGCACCTGCTGTCCGTGCTCCTGTGCAACACGCTGCTGTACATGGTATTCTACCTGAGCATGAAGCTGCTGCATGGCGAGCGCCCGCGCTGGTACGCGTGGCTGTACCTCGTCGGCGCCACGGCCACCTGGGTGCCCGGCCTCTACTTCTTCGTCTCCGGCAGCACCGACTGGTACGTATCCCGTACCTGCTACCCTTACCTACCAATTTACCAGACATTTAAAAAATAACAACATGTAAAACATTTGCGGTAGGTAAGCTAACTAACTATTCACTAGGTAATCGAGTCCCTCGCGGGCTCGCCTTCCAACCGAATGCCGCGCGGCTTGACAACCAACGCGCGGTCGCCCCGGCCCTTAGTCCCCCACCCTTCGGTTCGGAGGCTCGCATGCGAGGTCCGGTGCGGCGCGGGCGCCCCAGAAGCCTAACTATACCCGTGGAGAGATTAGTTTCGTATCTGACGGCGTCTGAGGCTGGCAAGGTTAAGTCGCTAGATCAAGCCGCGATAGATGGGTCGCTCGATGAAGTTTGCACAAAAGAAGACCGAAGGTACAGCGTCGACCATGCCTGTCTCCTTTTCCAAGTTTCAATCCCAATAATAATAGGGTGTCTGGCGGCAGATTTATATTTTCAAAAATTTATAAAAAAAGAACTAATTGACATATCGTTTAATTAAAAGCAAAAGTAGATAGTGTAAAAGTGCGGATTTCATTTTTTAAAGATTAAATCATCAAGATGTCTTCCATCGAGTTTCACGCATTGTTCAAAACGGAGCCTCGTGTTCCGCGCCACATGCTGCAGTAAGCTCGGTTCAATTGCGCCGATTTCTTGACGAATGTTTTCTTTTAAATCCTCAATATTATGCGGATTGTTAGTGTATACTCTCTCTTTGAGGTATCCCCACAAAAAGAAATCCATTGGGGTCAAGTCGGACGATCTCGGTGGCCACGGGATGTCTCCAAAGCGACTAATCAGTTTGTGAGGGAAAACTTCTCGAAGCAAATTCATCGAAGCTCTGGCCATGTGTGCGGTCGCACCATCCTGTTGGAACCACGTGTGTGATGAAAACGATGGATGAGCTCGCAGGTTCAGCAAAAAGAAATCCGTAATCATGCGGCCATAATTCTCACTATTGACATTTATCGCCTGACCCAGGGCATTTTCAAAAAAAAAGGTCCAATTATCCCATTCGTGGATAAAGCGCACCAAACAGTTAACTTGGGGCAGTGCAATGGTCTTTGGTGTTTCAGTCGAGGGTAACGGGTTCTTGGAGACCAGTAACGGCAATTTTGCTTGTTAACGTGCCCGTTTAAATGGAAATGAGCCTCGTCGCTCCAAAAAATGGAATTCGTCGTGCAAAAACGCTCCAACATCGTTTCACAAAAAATTTTGTGACTAAGAAAGTCGACTTTCTTTCAGTTCTTGAACAATTTGAATTTTAAAAGGATGGAGCTTCAGATCCTTTTTGAAAATTTCGTGAATGATGGCTCTTGGAAGTCCCAATGAGGCCGCTCTTTTCTGTATTGAAAGTCGTGGATTTTCATTTAAACTCCGTTCCACCAGTTCAATGTTATCGGGGGTCCTTGAAGATCGACTAGGCCCTGGCCGTGGGGTGTTCAAAGCCGAAGCACTTGCGCGGAACCTCTACACCCAGGAACGAATTAAATTCACACTCGGTCCGTCACTTATCCGCCGAATACCGAAGCGTGAACAAAATTGTCGACGAGCAATCACGTGTAAGAATCGTTACCTACTCTTGAAAAATGCCTCGATCGCGAATGCGCGATGCTCACCCGACCACTGCGGCATCGTGACTGAGAAATCCGCACGGTCTGTGATTCTAATGACGCCACCCTCCCCCCGCACCGTTTATTACTTTTTGAAATATTCGTATTTAAAAACATAAATCTGCCGCCAGACACCCTGTATAATGACTGTAAATCTACATAACAATTCGGTAGACATATTGTAGTTAGCCATGCTTACAGTCCGGTCCACGAAAGAAGTGCCGCAGACGCGGCGCTACAGGCATACGACGGTTTTTTTTTAATGGCATCTCGCAGTTCATCCTATGTAGTTGTCGTCTGCTTAACCGGGTTTGCAGGCATGCGACACGGACATAAATCTTTATATGTATAATATTATTAAGATGAAAGTTTGTGTGTGTGTGTTTATAATGTTTGTTACTCCTTTACTTGCTCTTGTTACTTGCTCAAACGGCTGGACCAATTTTGGATTTTGTATGGTTGTAGCTGACACCCTTTTTTTTGTCGCTGAGAAATGCATTACGCATTCCCGCTTGCGGGGGACGAGACGGTGTAGGTATGTGGGACTCCTGTCGGAATGACACCGACATTATACCCACTAAAACTCAGCGGTGTTTCCACATCACCGTGGTGGGAGGGCCATGAGAAACTGGCTCAGCCTTTACTTCCACAACCCTCCCGGCGCATGCCCGCCTAGCTGGCGGGTCCCGCATGCCCCCCAGGATGAGAGGCTACGGGAATGGCAGGGAACACCTGGCCATTCCCGTCTGACATTGGTGGAGGCCTGTGCAATACAGGCAAGGGCGCCCCCGCACCCGTTGCCTGCTGGCCTCCACCTGGTAGGAGGCGGAGATGACTGTCAAACTGACGTCTTCTTCGTCCCCTCCTCCGCCTTCGGAGCAGCGCCGCGTGAGGATCATCCTCCCACGCGCGCTCCGCCGCCTCCTTCTAGGACATGACGTGTTCGCAGAAGGAGGCGACTGCCGCCCAGGACCTCTCATCCCTCAGCATGGCGTTAACCAAACCGGGGAGTGAGAGGCAACGGCGAGAGAGTCAACGGCGCTCAATAAAGTTGCACCCATTATGCACTAAAACCAAGTTTCTCTACAATAGAATATTTGCAATGGCTCCAAAACTTTATAACAAATTACCTGATCAAATTGTAGGTATCAAGTAACAATATGAATGAGTTTAAACGTAAGCTTTTTAAATTATTGAATGACAAGGCGTATTATTCTGTTAATGAATATCTTAATGACAAATTAAAATAATAGTTGTGTAACTGTAGGTATATCTCTCTATAATTAAAATGTTGCTTTTGTAAGATAATGATAATATGTATTGACATTTCTATTGCATTTATTATTGTATACGAAATTGTGACTAATTACCTATTTGTTTATGTGCCGTTTTTGATTTTTATTGACATAATATTATATTAACTATTGCATGAAATTGTGACATCTACTTACTTATTGACTTTATAAAATTTTGTTATTTGATATTTTGTATGCCTTTTGGCGGGACATAGCATGGACCAACATTTTTTTTTGTATAACATCTGTATAATTGTACCCTATGTTCACAAAATGAATAAATAAAATGAAATTAAATGAGAGGTCCGGTCCGATACCGCAATGAGACTGCGGCGCGGCTCGGACCACGACGGGCACACCTCGAGGGTGAGTCGTAGCACGACGGCGTCTCCTCCCGTCCGATTCGGTGCAGGTACGATCCAAAACAACCGTGTCCGGACAGCACCTGCACCAGGCGGAAGGAGAGGAATCCAAACGACTGCTCGAGCCAGTCTCGCAGGACTGGCCCAATCGCGTCGAGAGGTAGCTGACACCCTGGATTAACCTATAGGTTACTTTTTATCCCGATATTCCCACGGGATCGAAACTTATGCGGGTGAAACCGCGGGGCGCAGCTAATCTATACATAAAATAAAATTGTACAAAAGTGGTGTCTGTACAATGGACATATAATAAAAAAACCAGCAGGGGTTGTTATTATATCGACGCCGAACCCGAAATTGTAATTATTTTTTTTTGTGTTTGTCTGTTTGTCTGTGTGTTTGTGCACGCTAATATCAGAAACGGCTTATTCGATTTAGATGCGGTTTTCACTAATATATTGTAGTAAGCTTCACTTAACATTTAGTGTTTATTTCATGTCAATCGGTTCATAAATAAAAAAGTTATGTCAATTTAAAGAATCACGGCGGACATTTTTAAGGTATACTATCAGAGTCATGGACGCGCAGTCTCGAGGCTAACTGATGAACAGCGTTTGATATTTGATCTGGTGAGCGTTGATAGTACTTTGGAAGAAATGCTATTTGTAGATGCACCCGGTGGAACGGGTTAAACATTTCTTACGAAAGTTATTTTGGCGAAGGTACGAAGCCAAGGTAAAAACGCGCTTGCTGTCGCTTCATCAGGCATAGCAGCCACATTGTTGCCAGTTGGGAAAACTGCTCATACAATGTTCAAAATTCCGATCGATTTAGACCGCACAGAAGGCCCTGTTTGTAATATTTCAAGAAACAGCGATAAAGCTAAGGTTCTTCGTGATTGTAGCCTTATTATATGGGATGAGTCAACAATGGCCAATCGAAAAGCAGTAGAAGCAGTAGACAGAACGTTGCGTGATGTCAAGCAAAATGATCAACCCATGGATGGCATTACTATGCTTTGTGGCGATTTTCGTCAGACTCTCCCTGTAATACCACGTGGAACAAGGACTGTTGAAGTTAGAGCCTGCCTAAAGAGTTCTCGACTGTGGCATATATTACATTATCCCTTTGCATTTGACATTAAATATGCGTGCGCAAATTGGAGGCAACGAAAATTCTCAAGAATTTTCAGATTTGCTACTTGAGATTGGTAACGGTGTGTATCCGCAGGAACAAGGAAAAGTTGTTCTTAATGAAAACCTGTGCAACATAGTTTCATCAATGCGAGACCTCATATCATGTGTATGGAAACGCAACGCAAATACCAACTTGCGAAAATTCCTGGCTTTGCGAAAGAGCTATTTTGACGCCACGAAACGACCGAGCAGCAACAATAAACGCTGAAA
Organism: Luperina nickerlii; assembly: GCA_963855955.1. Lineage (NCBI taxonomy): Eukaryota > Metazoa > Arthropoda > Insecta > Lepidoptera > Noctuidae > Luperina > Luperina nickerlii. The sequence goes on from OY979670.1 coordinate 24,108,941, forward strand.
TTTTGAGCTATGTTCCGGGGGATTATGTTGAGTATATCTCCATTAACAGAGTCATGGAAGAAGGAGAATATACAAGCTACCCAGTAGAATTTTTAGAATCCCTCAATGCCCCTGGACTACCAGCACATAAAATAAAATTAAAAGTAGGCGTACCGATAATGCTTCTTAGAAATTTAAGCCCCCCAAAACTTAGCAATGGCACCAGGTTAAAAGTGACCAATTTACAAAGAAATCTGATAGAAGCAGAGATTTTAACAAGGTGTGGAAAAGGTAAAAGTGTTTTCATTCCTCGGATTCCTCTCATTCCAAACAATTTTCCATTTAGTTTTAAACGAGTCCAGTTTCCAGTCAGCCTATGTTTTGTGATGACAATTAATAAAGCCCAAAGTCAGACGCTGAAAGTTGTGGGTGTAGATCTAAGTATGAGCTGTTTCCCGCACGCTCAGTTGTATGTGGCTCTGTCACGGGTTAGCAATCCTAGGAGCCTGTATGCTTTCATTCCCGATGGTCATACGTCAAATATCGTATACAGAGAAGCATTACTGTAAAGTAAATTTTAGCTACCCAAACGACGGTATATGTAATTCAAAATATGCTGCCCGAAAAGTCACTATTCCACGCTGACGAAGTCGCGGGCACAGCTAGTATCATAATAATTGCTTCCACATATCGTCGCGGGACTTCTTCCGTGGGACCGACTCTATGTACAAAACGCTGGATGCAAGTCACAAGTGTATACACGCACGAGCGTTCCGTTTCTCTGAATATACCTATAGGTATTGTACTTGCTGTTCATGTGTGCTGCTTGAGTAGTTGTGACGAGCGCTATGTTGCAGGTCGACGACGCCGGCGCTGTCGCGGCACCTGAACCACGAGTGCCGCGTGCTGCGGTTCTACGACTCGCACGACCTGTGGCACATGCTGTCGGCCGTAGCTCTCTACTTCTCCTTCAACGCCATGCTCACGTGGGACGACGGACTCGCCGCCGTGAAACGCACCGAGATCGCTGTGTTTTGATATTCAAACCATTATAATTATTATAATAAACTTAGCTAGGTATTTAATTTCTTAATAGTGGTTTTATTTTTACAACGTCAACAACTCCATTACACGATGCAAGTAGGTATGTAAGTACCTACCATGAAGTCCTATAGCATGATGATGTGTTGTGCATGTTGTGTGTGGAAGAGAGTTCAATGTGTAGGTACTTATTACCTAGTTATAAATCGTATCAAATGTACGACGAATGTACCTCGTGGTCAGTCAGCGCAACGCTTGTAATCACCAAATGCTAAAATGTTAGAAAAGTAGCTACACGGTATCTTTTGGCGCTTGACAAGGAGTATGGACTTCGAACTAGTCGAGTCGCGTCATACTCTCGAATCTGAGGATACGTATTTATTTTTGCTCCGTAATAAAAATTATTTTGAAGTAGTAATTAATGAAGTTTGGATTTTAAAAACTCTGCGGAGATTTGTGACTACAACTTTAGTTGTTTCAAATCATACGACGATAACAATCAGTGGTAGATCATCAAATCATACTAAAAACAAATTTATTTATTGTATTTGTACTAGAAACAATATTATCACACCCTCACTAATTTTGGAATTGCCATCCGTCTGTTAAAGAGTCAAATAATTTAGCGACTTTACTGTGTCCACACAGCGAGGGTCGTAATTCAACAGCAGTAGTCACAAAGTGTGGGTTCAAACCCATGCCAAGCATCGTATTCTTTTTGTAATTCTTACATTTGTTGGTTACGGTTTTTTGATCGTGAAAATTAAGTAGGTATGCCAAAGTAAGAAGCTTGCGGAAATTTTTTGGCAGTGAATGACGGCACAAAATGTCCGGGATTTTACCACCGAGTCTGCGTCAACCTTGCTCCCACGGCAACATCCTCGGCAGACTGGATGTAAGGCAAAGGTGCCTCGGGTAGACAACTCCCCTGTGAAGGGAACAGAGGAGTCAAGCCCATCCACCACTCCAGCAGCGGTCAGCCCCACTGACAAAGTTGAAACATCACAGCAATAAAAAATAACTCACCGGATACTCAAGAGGTCAGCTTAGCGATGGAAATCCGTGGTCTCCGCAGTGAGGTTAACGCCTTGCAATATGAAATACGTCAGTTTCGATATGAGTTCTTGTTGAAATAATTTGGTACACTCCATATCTGGCAACATTTTTATTATTAAAAATAAGTTAGATATTTTAAGTCCTGGTAACACTGTTCTTTTTTACTTCCTCTTCCTTTTGGCTTCTGCTATGTCATCGCCTCTTAACTTAACCTAATTAATGTGCCTCCTGTAATATCTCTGTGATCTCTATAATTAAAAGTATATTCTGCCCAAGTCGTCGTTTCACTGCAGCGCATCCTGCGAACAGGTTATGGGCCTAGTGACTGCCCAGTGATTGCCCAGGCAGGCATCAATAATCAAGTTCGACGCGTGAGTTGAAATTTTCTTTATTCGACGAGTACACGTCACGAGGCAGAATGGCGGCGGGGGATGGCCATGTGCCTCAGGCTATTCTCCGCTAATATTTTTGAGAAACTTTATGGAGTTGGCAATTATAATACTTGGAAGTTCCAAATGAAGATGTCACTTGTTTTGGAAGGCTTGTGGAAATGCGTGGAGGGCACTGATACCGATTCTACAAAAGATGAACGTGCTTTGGCCCGTATTTGTCTCGGCATAAAATCATGTTGCATTTAACATGTTAGATCGGCTAACAAATCGAAGGAGGCGTGGGATGCCTTGAAATCTGTCTTCGAAGATAAAGGTCTGTACCGGCGTGTTCTTTTATTACGACAACTTCATCGTGCCAACTATACCGATTACAACTCGATGAACGATTACACTAGTTTACAAAAAAAATATTTTTTTTGTTCATTAATTGAAACATATATTATTTATGTAGGCTATGGACGGTAATTAAAAATATATTTTTTTATTTTTCGTAGCACGTCACAATTCTGAGATATAGAGGTCTTTGTTTTTATCTACCCGCAATCGTTTAAATACGTTTATCGTTCGATTTTGTAAACAACTGTGTGACTGAAAAATCTTATTTTTATATCGAAATGTCATCTAGAGTGTGCAAACTACATCCAAATCGATTTTGTTAAGTTTGTGGGAAAGTTGTCCAGTTAAATCGTGGTTTCCCTATAACAAAACCATTGCAAGAAGCCTATTTACATCATTTTGTATTTTCGGTGTCAAATCAAGATAAAAATTGGGTTCCTCATGTGATTTGTACTAATTGCAGATTGGTCCTTAGCTCCTGGTATTCAGGTAAAAATAGATCACTGAAATTTGGTAAACCAATGATATGGAGAGAGCCAACTAACCACGTAACTGACTGTTACATTACTTTTGTCTTTTGGTTTTAACTCAAAAAATAAATATAGTATAAAATATCCAAACGTTCGAATCTTTCTGCGGCTAAATTAAAGGAAGGAATATTTGTGGGTCCTCAAATCAGGAGAATATTGGACGATACAAAATTCGAGAGCCTTTTAACCGAAGTAGAAAAAGCAGCCTGGAACTCTTTCAAAAGTGTCGTTAAAATTTTTTAGGCAATAAAAAAAGTAATAATTACAAAGAGATTGTTGAAAATCTATTGCAAAATTATGAGCGTATGGGGGTAAATATGTCACTAAAAATTCATTTTTTACATTCCCATTTAGATTTTTTTCTAGAAAATCTTGGTAGTGTGAGTGATGAACACGGTGAGCGATTTCACCAAGATTTAACATCATTTGAGCAAAATTATCAAGGTTTTTGGGACCAAAATAAGCTAGGTGACTATTGTTGGTCTGTTGTAAGAGATACAGATGAAAATATTTATAAAAAAAGAGCAAAAATTACCCATATTTAACTTTCTGTTGTTTATTTACATGTAGTAATTTGTAAAAATCTTGTTAATAAATATTAAAAAAACTGACGTGCTGGATTTTTTTAAATATTTTTTCCGAGATGTAGATACCTAAAGTAACTTAACCGTATGTATTCCAATTCATGAACAAAAGTCATGTAAACTAGTGTTATATAGAAGGTGTAATGACCTTGGTGCAACAGCTGACGGACATTGGGCGCGTGATCGAAGACAAAGAAGTGGCTGAAATTCTGGTCAGTGGGTCGTCTTAGGTCTGTTAAGTGGACTACCACAGGAGTATGATGTCCTTGTATCCAGTTTGGAATCTTTGTCGTCGTTAGAAGCACTAACAAGTGAGATGGTTCGGGCTAGGCTTTTACAACTTTTATAAATGGAATTTATAGGTTAGAGTGTGTGCCTTATGTCTTATGTTTGCAGGTCTCTTCCAATGTTCTGCATTTGAACAAAGAGCAATGTTCACATGTTCAAAGTGCCCAAATGGAATTGTGGCACAAGCGACTCGGCCACTTAAGCTTGCAAGGTATGTGTGCATTGCGTGATGGTCTTGCTGTAGGAATTGATTTCCAGTGTGACTCTGGTCATTTGCAAGACTGTATCCCATGCATTGAGGGGAAGCAAACTGTGAAGTCTTTCCCCAAAGGTCAAGCTAAGCGTGCAAAGCAGCTTTTGGAGTTAATACACTCTGATGTTTGTGGGCCAATGTCGCAGAGCAGCTGGGGAGGAGCGCGTTACTTGGTGACATTTACTGATGATTTTTCAAGGAAGACTTTTAGCTATTTGATGGCACAGAAGAATGAGGTAATGAAATGTTTTATTAATTTCAAAAATTTTGTGGAAAAACAAACTGGTTTTGTTGTAAAATGTTTGAGATCTGACAATGGATCAGAGTATGTTAATCAAAGTTTTGAAAATTATTTATATCAACATGGTATTATACATCAAACCACTATACCTTATAGTCCGCAGCAGAATGGTGTTTCTGAGCGGCTAAATAGAACCTTAATTGAGAAAGCTATTGGGGCGAGGCTATGATGACAGCAATTTATCTTAAAAATAGGTATCTTAAAAATACTGCTGCTTTGTCTGGTACAATTCCTGAACAAGTTTGGACAGGGTCCAAAGTTGACCTGAGCCACTTGAGAGTGTTTGGCTGCAAGGTTTTCTCTTTAATACCTGACTGTCATAGACAGAAGTTAGATTCTAAGTCAAGATAATATATTTTTGTTGGATATTGTCGGGATTCGAAAGGGTATAGGTTAGTTGATCCATTATTTCCTAAAAAGGTAATAAAATCTAGAAATGTGCATTTCATTGAAAATAATAATAATAAAATTGCTAAATTAAATGATAATGATATTTTAGATTCTAATATGAATAATGACATTTTAAATAGCAATGAAAATAATGTTTTATCTAATATGAATAATGACATTCTATATTATAATAATTTCAATAATATTATCTCAGATACAAATAATCTTGAGTTATTTGATTTGGAAACTAATAATAATATGCTAAATGATAATTTTATTAATGTTGATGCAGCCACTGTTGAGCCCTCTACTGGTTTTGAGGCACCCAGTCAGAATGTGGCATCCGGTGAGAACACTACATCTGACGATGAACAAGTGGCAGGTTCTAAGAAATCCTTGGGACAGGGGGAGCAATGTTTCTCACCTCAGAGTCCTGATTTTGAGTACCAGTCGTGCAGTGACATTGATGACAGCCAGTCTACAGAGGAGCTAGTTGCTCCACAGCGATCGGTGAGGAGCACCAGAGGTATTCCACCTAAGCGCTTCGGAGACTATGAGGTAGATTATTCTATATTATGTCAGTCTTATGTCCTAGATGAACCTCAGTCATATGAGGATGCAATAACTAGTCCACAGAAAGATGAGTGGTTAGAAGCCATGAGATGTGAGTATAACTCATTGATTGAAAATGGTGTATGGACGTTAGTTGATAGGCCTTTAAACAAAAATGTTGTAAAAACTAAGTGGGTTTTTAAGGTGAAACAGGATACATCAGGTAATTTTGATAAATACAGGGCACGTTTAGTTGCACGTGGATTTACTCAGAGGCCTGGTGTTGACTATAACCAAACTTTTTCCCCTGTTGTCAGGCATTCGACTATGCGTATTTTATTTAATATTGCAAATGATATGGACATGGACATAGACCACATAGATGTCACGACTGCATTTTTAAATGGTAAATTAAGTGAAGAAATCTATATGGAACAGCCACATGGTTTTAAACATAATAATGGAAAAGTTTGTTTGTTACAGAAAAGTATCTATGGCCTTAAGCAGGCCAGTCGAGTCTGAAATGAAACTGTTCATAATTTGTTGACTAAACATGGCTATAGACAGACTAAATGTGAGCCATGTGTTTATATTAAAAGAAGTAACGATAACAAATTGACAATTTTAGCCCTTTATGTTGATGATTTTTTATTTTTAGTAATTGTTGTAAGGAAAAGTCCTATATCATCAAAATTTTAAGTAATAACTTTAATATTAAAAATTTAGGGCCAAAAAAGAATTGTTTGGACATGAGTGTACACAGAGACAGAACTAAGCAGACAATATTGTTAAGACAATCTGAGTACATCAAGAAATTGTTATCTAGATTTGGAATGTTAGATGCTAATAGTGTTTCTACACCAATGCAAGTCAATGAGAAGTTTGAAAATTGTAATGATAATAACTCCGAATGTGATTTGAAATATTGAGAACTTGTTGGTAGTTTAATGTATTTAAATGTGTGTACAAGACCTGATATTTCTTATTGTTGTAGTTTATTGAGTCAATGTAATAATAGCTTCAATAAATGTCATTGGTTAGCTGCCAAGAGGGTCCTTCGTTATCTTAAAGGTACTATTGATCATGGTTTGTTATTTATGAAAAATAATAAAAATCCTGATCTGGAAGCTTTCGCAGATGCAGATTGGGCGAATGACCCGAATGATAGAAAGTCATTTTCTGGTTTTGTAATTAAATTAAAAGGTAACACTATTAACTGGGAAAGTAGAAAACAGCGCTGTGTCGCAACGTCAAGTACAGAGGCTGAATATGTATCCATGAGTAATAGTTGTAAAGACATATTGTTTGTAAGGAATTTTTTATTCGAGTTAACTGGTAAATATCTTAAATGTGAATTAAGAAATGATAACCAGAGTGCTATAAAAATGTTAACAACTAAAGATTGTCACAAACGAACTAAACACATAGACGTGCGCTACCATTTCATTAAAGATTTGATAAGTAAAAATTATATTAATGTGACTTATCTTCCTACGAGTATGATGGGTAGCGGACGTTTTAACTAAACCTTTAGCGGGTACTAAGCATAAGGATTTTATGAGTCAGTTAAATGTTATGATGTAGAAAATTCTAAGTTTTTGTTTAAAATAAGTACCTATCTGATAATGTTTTGTTTGTGGTAGCAGAGCACAATGCCTTGTGTATGTAGTGTAAGGGGAAGTGTTGAAATAATTTGGTACACTCCATATCTGGCAACATTTTTATATTATTAAAAATAAGTTAGATATTGTAAGTCCTGGTAACACTGTACTTTTTTACTTCCTCTTCCTTTTGGCTTCTGCTATGTCATCGCCTCTTAACTTAACCTAATTTATGTGCCTTCTGTAATATCTCTGTGATCTCTATAATTAAAAGTATATTCTGCCCAAGTCGTCGTTTCACTGCAGTGCATCCTGCGAACAGTTCTCAGGTCTTGATGATAAGGTGAATAAGTGCTATAATCGCATGGACACCCTGGAATGTCGTGTTAAAGAACTGAATGAGCGTGAACAAGAGTCACTGCTAAATTATGTTCAACTCTCTGGCGTTACGGAGTCTAGTGGGGAAAACCCGGCACAGTTGACCACACCGAAGGTGAAGCGCCCCGCGCTCGAAGAAGACGCGCGACGCGTGATAATTTGCTTAGTGCCGCACGCGTCCGTCGCAAACTCACTACTACTGACATCGGTGTGCCGAGAGCGCCACACCCGCATCGCACCCGCCTCAACGAGCGCCTGACTAAAACTAATAGGCAATTATTTTATGAGACTCGCCAAGCTACTAGTACACCTGGACTAAAGATGGCCGCATAGGTACCTACTTGCGCGTAAAGAGGAGGGAAAGTCGGTTGTGCACATCCGAACGCAAAAGGACATCGCACATTTTTTCATCACTCAGTAGGTTTGTTCTTAGATAAAGTAGTAATTGCTGTCAACGTTTTTCATGTTTTATGGTCGCATTGCACGGTAGCGCGCGAGAATGTTCAAATTAGTCCTTTTTGCTTTTTACTATCTAGCTTAATTTGGTTTCATTGCTGCATGTCGATAAATAAATGCTTTTTGTTTTTCGCTATTTTCGAGACAAATAATTGTACAATACATCACACATGTTCCTTCCTGTCACTGTCATACTATTAGCATTTTTAGCTATTTAAGTTGCCATTTATGTATAATTTACGCTGCCTACGGTGCCAGACCATATTTATATATGTATATATTTTTTCAATTCCGTTTATAATTCACTTACTTACTTACTTTATTTATTTACCATAACAAACTTGTTTACATGCATCTTTTATCAATCTGCGAGTTCTTTTATTTAGTATATTGTGATATTTTTATTTATCGTTAGTAAATTATCTATTCAATGTCTGAATGTATTCAATGATGTCTACTAGATACCTTAAGGTTGGTTTTTGGAACGCGGGTTCTTTGGGCACGAAACACGAGTTTATAGCAGCATTACTGGGTTTAAATGTCGATATTATGGCCATTAATGAGACGTGGCTGCGAACAGGCGAAAAAGGGCGCGCGCCCTCCGTACCTGGATACAGGCTACGGCGGTGTTGGTTTTTATATCAAGCCACTCGTACTCTGCTAGCCCATTGCAGACCACGGTCGAGCAGATGTGGCGTGTGGGTAACAATTAGTGTTCGTGGAATTAAGTTAGCAATATGTACCGCCTACCCCCACCCTGGCAAGATGTTGATATTTTCCTAGACGCTGAATCTGGTTCATTAAACTCTCTAACGCAATGTGAGTACACGATACTAATGGGTGATTTTAACATAAACAAGCTTAGTGGCACGGACTCAAAGACGGACAAGTTGCTTTCATTTTTGAATTGCCTACGTCTGAAACAACTGGTGCAGTCACCCACACACTTTACTGTGCATGGAATGAAATTACCTCTGCACTTTAACGATCCCGACAAAATATGTGACCATTTTCTTAATGTGCCGGTGCGGATACAGTCTGTGTCAGTCATTGCTTGCATATTTTGAATCCGCGCGACATAATAGTTCCACGTTCCACGTCTACTAAACGTACTATTAAATCGCATGCTGAAGGTTGCGATGGCCTTACAATAAATATGATATTACTGAGACTACCTGTGACTTTGGATGCCGTGACTGGTTAAGTAAATACATCTGTTACTTCCAGTTACTTCCTCATCTTTCCCCGAGTTATGGAAAATTGCCAAAATGCACCCATTGCCGAAGACTCATAATGCATTGGAAATGAAGGATCTTTGACCCATTAGTATACTGCCGGTACTTTGACCCATTAGTATACTGCCGGTACTTTGACCCATTAGTATACTGCCGGTACTTTGACCCATTAGTATACTGCCGGTACTTTGACCCATTAGTATACTGCCGGTACTTTGACCCATTAGTATACTGCCGGTACTTTGACCCATTAGTATACTGCCGGTACTTTGACCCATTAGTATACTGCCGGTACTTTGACCCATTAGTATACTGCCGGTACTTTGACCCATTAGTATACTGCCGGTACTTTGACCCATTAGTATACTGCCGGTACTTTGACCCATTAGTATACTGCCGGTACTTTGACCCATTAGTATACTGCCGGTACTTTGACCCATTAGTATACTGCCGGTACTTTCTAGTCTTAGTAGTTTGTGCACTTCTAGAGACTAATAAAATCTTCCCGGATATCCAATCAGGCTTTAGGAAGGGCTGTAGTAGAGCCACGGCTATGTTGGATGTAACAGACAATATCCTGTCGGCTCAGGATAGTGGGTTGTGCACTCTTTTGGTGTTTGTTGCTTGATTTTTCACGCGCGTTTCACTGTATTAATGTTCCTCTAATATTGTCAAAGATGACTTTTTATTTCACACTCCGCCGACGGTAGTTGAACCAACATACGTACTTTTGTTGTTCTCTGCAATTTTAATTAAAAAAACTAGTATAAAGTGATTGTGAACGCTCTTTTTTCTGTGTAAATCAATCTTCATATCTCAGTGAATAATCTGTGTAAAAACTATAACAAAACAATAATATTGTAACTCCGTAAAATCATTTTTCTAAACTACAAATTGAGATTAATTTTTGCAATTGTGAGGTGACAAACGAAATAAATGACTTTGGACTCATTACACCCACCAGCAGGCGAACTGTGCTGTACAACACAACTTACTTTTTGACATCATTAGTTAATGTGTATTTGGTCCTGCGGTCTTAGTACTCTACATAAAGAGTCGGCAGAGTCGGCATTGGCAGAGTCGGTTCGAACCCAAGTCACGACATACACTTTTTGCATTTTTAATTTTTTCCTTTTTTATTTTTATCTTTAATTTGTGGTTTTTATATTTAGTCATTGAATATGCCTAGAGTCCCACGCACTCCACCGAATCAAACTACCCCAAAAGCTGCTGTTATAGAATCGGAAATAGATATGGTTGAAAGCCCGCTGTCCCGTAACCAAGGTTCGGAGAAAATTATTTCTTCAAGGGTCAAACGTCCGCGCCCAACTGACTCACCCCCGGAACAACCAACAAACGACCAAATTGTCCACTCCGAGACCTCCTTTACTGCGGAAATTATTGACACTATCCGTGTCGAGATACACAAAGCCTTATCTGACGAGATAGCTACCACCATCAAAAACTGCGTTACCACCGAACTTTCCAAAATTAATGAACATCTATCTGCACTGCCCGGGCTGGCTAAATCAGTACAATTTATGAGTGACGAGTTCGACCGTATTAGCGCTGAGTTTATTGTCAACAAAGATAAAGTTAAGGTTTTGGAAAAGGAAAACGATACCCTGCGGAAATCAGTTCAGGAATTATCGTCTAGATTAAATGCTTTGGAGCAATTTACCCGGCAGGAAAATGTTGAGATTAACGGTATTCCCGAAAATAATAATGAAAACCTAATAAAAACAGTCGTGCAACTATCAAACGCCGTCTCTAATACATTGCAAGAACAGGATGTGCTCTCTGCAAACAGAGTTAGAAAAATGGATACAAAAAACAATCGACCCAGATCAATTATTGTCCGGCTAAAGAATACAGGCATACGTGACGGACTCCTGGCTTCAGTTACTAATTTTAATAAAGCTCACAGCGATAACAAACTAAGCACTCATCATCTTGGTTATGGGGGTGAAAAATGTCCCGTATTTGTATCGGAGCACCTATCTCCATCAAATAAGGAAATTCATGCTGCTATTCGGAAGGTTGACAAAGAAAAAGCATACAAATTTGTCTGGATTCGTGATGGCCGTATCCTGGTCCGGAAGGAAGAAAAAATGGCGACAAAGCACGTGCTTCTTTAAACAGTTTTATTTTCACCTGTTATTTATTATTTGTACAAACTTACCTCTTAAATTCATGTTATTAATTGTTGTAAACAAATATTTCCTTTATTTACACATAATTCTATTTTTTGATATTTTAACTTCTAAGTTGTCGACTTGCATAATTACTCGAACACACATTTTTAAATGTATTAACTTCTACCACTTCTACCTACCCCCTAACATTGTTCCCTCCAATGACGTTGTGTTATCCTATCGCAGACACTTTGAAACAAAAAGAATGCTTTTTCGTTTCTCTCTTCCCCCCTCTTACCCTCAGAGCAATCTACTAGTAAACCTAAATTTTCATTCGATAACGTTGACGAAATTAACTTCTTTTTAGATGCGGTTTCGGTTGCAAAATCCCGTTTATGTGATGTTGAAGACATTTCTACCCACATAGCTAAACAAAAACAGTATCTCTCCTTTATTCACCAAAACATCAGAAGCATTAGACGCAACCTCCCCGCATTCCAAACATTACTCAGTAGGAGTAATATAAAATGGGATCTTATTATCTTGACAGAATGTTGGCTCCCATGCACCCAGGTCATTCCTTCTCTTAAGAATTATACGTCACACTCTACCTCGACCAACACTACCCAAAATGAAGGTGTGGTCATTTATCATAACTGCAGCATGAAATTATCTGTTGAAGAACCTTTACTGCTTGATGCAAACTGCCTTTTAGTAAAAATAAATGTAGACACTGTTATAATAGCTATTTACCGTCCTCCTGCGCAGAACAATATATCTGGTTTTTTAAACTCTTTGAATGAACTCCTCTCAAAATACTCCTCTACTAAAAATATTATGTTGGTTGGTGACATCAATATTGATATTGCAGAAAATAATTCTGACTCTCGTTCTCATAATTACCTTAATTTAATGGCGTCTCACGGCTTACTACCAGCCCACAATTTTCCTACACATGGACGTACCTGCCTTGACCATGTAATCCTAAAAACCAAAAGGAACGCGCATTGTTTTGTAATGAATTCCTCAGTGACTGACCACGACAGTACCTCCCTTTTTTTGAATTTGCCAACTCGGCCTATGCATCCGAAGAAATTCACAAAAGTAACTGACTATAGTGGCTTGGATGACGCTATGAAGGCGTTGGATTTTTCCCCGTTGTATACCATGAGCGACGCCAATCTAGCAGCTACTTATCTTATAGATAATTTAACTAACGTAATTTCTCTTCATACTAAGGTTGTCCCTGTCAGTAACCGTCGCCGTATTATTAAGCCTTGGATCACTCCAGGACTTTTGAGATGCTCAATAAATAGAGACAACCTTCATAAAAGGTTGAAAAAGTATCCGAATGATGAGTCGTTACGAATCACGTACAAAAGATACCGCAACTTTTGTAATGATTTGTTGAAGAAAGTTAGACAGGAATACGAGAAAGAAGAGATTCGTAGCTCGAAGCACAATAGCAAAAAGCTTTGGAAGGTCATTAGGAAAATTATAGACACAGACAAACCTAAGCAGCCCGCCCAGGAACTCATTCAAATGCAAAACCCCCAAAAGTCTATCAATGAGGTAAACTACTTCTTTTCCAGTATTGGTAAATCCCTCGCTGAGAAGATATTAAATAATTATGTCCCTACCCCTACCAGAACGTCTGTCGCTCATCCACACTCATTGGCTTTTCTTCCTACAGATGAAAAGGAGATAGACTCCCTCATCTCTAACCTTAAAAATACCTGCTCTGAAAGTGTTGACCCCATTTCTGCTCGGTTCCTTAAACATTACAAGAACTACCTGATTCCTCCGCTTAACCAGTTATTTAACCCCTTGTATGCCGGGAGCGTAGATCTACGCGAGACACAATAGTTTTTAATTGTTTTCTGTAATTACGGCATACAACCGGTTAATCTATCTTTATCAACAGGCATATTTCCGTTACCTTTAAAAAAATCACTCGTTCATCCTATCCACAAGGCTGGGGACAGAGGCTGTGTCAACAATTACCGGCCGATCTCCATTCTACCCACTCTTTCTAAATTACTAGAACGCCTTATGAACAGCAGACTGACCGATTACCTTGAACGCAATAACCTCATTTCACAGGGTCAATTTGGTTTCAGGGCTGGAAAATCTTGTGCCGACGCTGTTCATGAGCTGACAGATCATCTTGTTAATAGTCTTGATAGTAAAAAGAAGGCACTTGTCATATTCCTAGATCTGGCCAAAGCGTTTGACACAGTCTCTGTACCCAACCTATTGAACAAGCTGGAAAATATGGGAATCAGGGGTCTACCATTAAAACTTTTCCGGGACTATTATTTATCTGATCGGTTCCAGAGGGTTAGAATAGGTAACTATGTTAGTGATGATCTACCTGTCACCTTTGGTGTACCTCAGGGAAGTGTAATCGGGCCCTCCCTCTTTCTTGCGTATATTAATGATCTATGTAACCTTCAACTACCCCATGGTAAAATCATTTCTTTTGCCGATGATACGGCGCTACTTTTCACAGCAGACTCATGGGCTGGTGTTTACCATTACGCACAAAAAGGTTTTGATACGGTCCTGGCTTGGTTAAAAGATAATGTCCTTACCCTTAACGTCGATAAAACCAAGTTTATAGCCTTCTCCCTCACTAACAAATGTAATGATTTGCCATCTCATTTTGAAATTAAAGCACACTCTTGCACTGACACAAATTCTAACTCCTGCTCCTGTCCCATTCTTCAAAAGACTACCTCTATTAAGTACCTTGGAATTATAATAGATAATAACTTAAGTTTCCAACCACAAATAGCCTCACGACGAAAATTCGCAAGTTAATCTATCTCTTCAAAAACCTCCGTCACGTAGCTGACGTGGAAGTTATTAGGTGGGTATACTATGCAATGTGTCAGTCTCTTCTGACATACTGCATAACATCATGGGGTGGTGCTCCGAAATCTAACATTTTAAAATTGGAAAGAGCCCAAAGGATGGTACTGAAAGTAGCCTGTTTTCTGCCATACTTGTATCCTACTGTAGAGCTTTACAAACACTTCAAAGTCTTGTCAGTGAGGCAAATTTTTGTTTTATATACTGTTCTCAAGAAGCATTCCTCCTTAACATATGATCCCTCCCTTCTTTTTTTTTTTTTCTTTCAGGATGGGAAATCATCAAATGACTCCTCCCGCTCTGGGTGGAGCGGAAGGGAGTGTCAGACTCTTACTGACTAAAACCCACCCGTGTTCCTTCCTTAGCCCTTTATGTTCCGGGCCAGCGGTAACCCTTTCGGACAATCCCGCTGGCATGATCCCTCCCTTACCTCAGGTAAACGCCGAAAATACTCTGTCTGCAATATGACTAAAGGTCTAAGAACAAGTTTCTCTCAAAGGTCTTATACTTTCTTAGGTTCCCACTTATATAATAAATTAAATCGTCTTACAAATATTTATCATCTAACAACAAAGGCGCGTAAGATTACTCTGGTTGATTGGCTCCTTGGTTTAGATTATGAAGCAACTGAGGATTTACTAACCCATCCAAAATAGTCCAACCCCGTACTTTCCCTACACATATTAGATCACCTTTCGACGTACTTCTCTTTTTGTTTTATTGTTCTTAATCTGTGTTTTTTCATTGAGTTTATGTTATGCCCTTTATCCCTTCACAATTACTAAATAAGTAATTTATGTTCTCATACCGTGTGGTGGGACCCTGGTGATCTGCTATACAGGTATTCCTAGTGCAGACACCAGTCTCTCACAAACTAGATTCTAAGCTTGTCTAATTTTTATGATACCTACCATTGTTTTGTGAAGAGAAAATAAACTATTTGAATTTGATTTTATGGATTTGACGAGGACACAATAAAATTGTTTGATAGCTATCTTGGCGATCGTACGCAATTCGTTGAAATACGTCGGGCGGACGGCTCAACAGCTGTCTCTGGACATCGCTCAGTAAGAAGGGGGGTTCCACAGGGCTCGATACTTAGGCCAGTATTGTTTATTTTGTACTGTACCTATATAATTAAAAACATAAATAAATGCCAATACCATATTTATGCGGATGATACACAAGTATATATATTATTTAAGCCGGAAGACTATGAACAAGCATTAAACGATCTTAATACAGATCTTGGAAACATAGTGCAATGGTCCAATGCCAACACGCTTGCCCTGAACCCTTGAAAAACCAAGTAGGTATATGCTTTTTGGAACCAATAACCAATTAGGTAAAATTAAACCTTGTCCCAACTGTGTGACTGTTATGGGAGAGCCTATCGAGGTTCTCAATTCGGATGTTTCTATTTTTTTTTATGTATGTCTGGGCATAACTCCATCGTAAATAGACGGACTTGCAATTTTTTTTTGGTTCAGGCTTTATTCCGAAATGGTCCCATTTAAATTTCGTAAAGATCTGATGATGAGTTTCGGAGACAGACGACGGAACTTTTCAATAAACGCCAGCAAATCAAACGCGATTGCTGCTATAGCAAATGTATGCATTGTTTACGCAAACACACAACATAACATCACGCCTGTGCCCTTTAAAGGGTTAGTTAAGCAGATGTGTTAAATAGCTTTCTGACACTGATATTCACATAGCAAGTAGTGATATATGAATTTGTTTGGGGTAGGTAGGTACACCTAAAAGGTGCAAAATAAAAACTAAGTATTTAAACAAGACTTTTTTAGACTTAAGGTTAAGCTAAGCCGTCCCTATCTTAGTGAAGAATTGCGAGTCTTGCTTGTGGAGCCTTTGGTTTTATCAAAGTTAAATTATGCGGACACGGTCTATGGCCAACGACTACTGTCAAAAACAGAAAGAATGATACAAAGACTTCAAAACGCCTGTGTACGTTTCTGTTTTAAAGATGGACATGTTACGCCTTATCTCAATGAGCACAACATTTTAAAAACGAAAGCTAGACGTAAACTCCACATGGCGAACATACTCTTTGGTGTTATTAAGTCTCACCCCCCTTCTTACTTATATGACAAACTGTCGTGGACAAGAAGAAACAGAATCGGTGAGGGAAGAAAATGTTCTCAACAGCTTTCAATCCCACAGCACAAGTCGGTTTTTAGAGGCAGTTTTCGCTACGCAGCTACTAAATGCTGGAACAATATCGTCAATATCCCTCCTCCCATAAAGTATAGTAAAAGTTCCTCGACTTTCAAATTAAAAAGATTTTGAAAATATTCGAGCCGACATATTATCTGCCCTAGAAAACAATAAATTTTGTCAATTTTATAATTTTTTATGAATTTTATCATCTTTACCAATTTTAACGATTTTATTATTAATAGTTTTAATTTTAAACAGGTTAAATTTTTATTGTCCTTACTCTAAATTAAAATGAAAATCGCATGAAAATCCGTTTCGTAGTAGAAGAACAATGCAGTCACACGATTTTGTCTTATAGCATTAAGGATGTAGCGGTATCTACAACGCCACATACAAACAACGCGTCATACTGACGTCACGCAAATCCTGCATCGCGCAAGCAGCCAACGGCCCGAGATGAATCAACGGGCAGTTGCCCGCCAGACACAACACCCGTCTGGTCGGAGGATCCTCCCTTTTCTATGGAGGTTGAGTGAACTTTACACCCTGTTCCTCATACCTCTATACTGGTGACCCCGAACATGAACGTCAGCGCAGCCTTCGTGCAAATACTTCAGCGTGACGTCATCATCATCACTCCCGCAAGCGTTAGCGGCAAGTCACCCAGCCAGCCAGCTCCCACGGCTTCAACGGGTATCCTGACCACCAGCATGCAGCGACCGCGCATACCTGGTCATCACCATCAGCCTCATCAGCAACCTCGGCACAGCACACTGCACTTTCGGCCGGTCAACAAGAAGAGCTCAATTCCTCTCCTGGTCGACGCAGCAGCCAGCCTCAACGCGGCGCTGTAGTACATCCGACGCACTGGAGCATAACGCAGCGCCACCCCGACTCACTGGGGACATCTTCGCAGACAGTTCCGACTCACCGAAATGCATTTTTCTTTCTTTCTTTCAACTACGGGTTTCTGCCCTGAATCCCAATTGCTATAAGATATACCAATGCTGCAATGGAAAGAGGTTTACAAGGAGAACCATTGCTACAAACACGACTTTTGCCAATTCTTAGTCACTTAGAAAAGGTACACCAACAGGTTTTATAATTTATCTTAAGGGGGAAGCGCTAAGGTAGCCCGCGAAATTCAAATTTTCTTACGTCTTTTGCAACTTGCTGGTCAGTATTAAGTTGTACGTCGATCAAAATATGATTCGCAGCCGTAACAAATATGTATATATAGAATCAAATTCATTAGAATCAATATATGTATACAGAATACAACTTGTTAGGTTAGTATAATCCCAAAATATCAAGATTTCATGAAACCTAGTCATTCTTTGGGATTACTTGGTCTTAGAGAGTTGTGTTGATCACTTTAATGATTATAATTCTGTAAATACATATTTATAACATATTTGCTCGTAAAGGGTCTCTTATTTCACCAATTTCAATATCGTAATGTATCTCATTACGCACTTGTGCGGTAATGTAAAGTAAATCGCACGGTTTATCAAGATGCTCCGTCAAAACGAACGGTACTTTTTTAAATCTTAGCAAAGTTTTTTTATTTCAGAAAAGTAGTCAACATTTTATGAATAAAATTAACTTCGGGAGATAAAATATAATAAATAAATATTTAATTCTTTAATTAAATTAATTTTGGCAATAAATTACAACCATTAATATCTGTAACAAAAACAAAAATATTAATTTACTTTATTAATAATACTGGCTGTTTTGTGCCTGTGCCTGAAAAAAAAAAGCGCGAACGCGCGCGCATCGCTTATCTGGACATAAGCGACAAAATGATTTTTGTTGTTTTATTTAGATAGAAACGATAATTTGAGAAATTCCTTCTGGTATTTTAAAGAGTATGTATAGACTCATCTACATAGAAAATTAAGAGGCTTAAATCGGTCCCGTTTGCCCATAATATGTGAATCTCTTTTTAAAAAGAGGTATGTTTGATATATTTTTCTCTGTTAAAAAAGTTACCTAATCATGTATTGAAAACTGACAAAATAAGGTTTTTATCATGAACTTTCAGGTCACCAACTTATATTTTGATCCGTTTTGTATTTACTGAGAAAAATTGAGATCATTGGCGCCAATATCTCCAAGGCGTCCTCTTAAGAAGTAAAAATTATTCCGCGCGCTTTTTCTTTTCGCTGTACTTTTTTTATTTGAAAATGTCGTCAAGTAATGATGAATTTATTAATTCCACACCGCCAGAAGTCTCAGAGGCAGTGAAAAAGGCTACTCTAAGCCTCTTACCCGAAAAATCGACCGATAGATACTTACAAGCGTATCAAAATTTCATCATAATTGGAAAACAAGCAAATATGCAAGTTCAGTCCGAGTTTTATTTATTTCCTCGCAAATATGTTATAAAACGTCGTATGACATACGTGCGCTTTGAAAATTACAGCCTCTGCTTTCTTTTAGCCCTCGTCTACGGCTCGGGCAAGCAATATCGCCTCGGCTGTAATTTTCAACCTACCGCACTTATATCATAATGTACTATTGTTACGGCCGCGAATCATATCGATACCGGAAATTTCAATTGTCGTAAAGGACATTTTGCCGAAAATGAGTTATATACATATTTGGAATCAGCGTCGCGAGCTCTATCGATTGGTATATTTGAAATATTTCTATCTTTAAAAAAAAGCCCTTTACGACCTGGGTTTTCAACAGCTCTAGCTCGATTTTTCATACTATTTGGGATGTATCGTAAAAATAATTTTCAATAGGGAGCGTAAAGTCATGATTTAATTATTTATGAGGTCGTAACGTCATTTTTGCATTGAACTTGTTATACGACATTATAAACAATATCGATACCAGAAATTTCAATGGTCGTAAAGGATATTTTGAAATTTCAATTGTCGTAAAGGACATTTAGGTACAGACGCCAGCACATCAATTACTACAATCTGTCAAATTTCTTTAATAGATTTTCAACTTTATCGCTAAAGCATAAGGTTCAAAGTTGATTGGGAAAATTTGACCGTTTCGGGTAGCTTGATGTGCTGGCGTTTGTACATACATCTTTTTTGGCGCAGCCGTGAGGCACACTTTCCTCCTAATTTCTTACATCGGACTTTGCACTTTTTATTTTTATCTTATTTTTTATTCTGATGTACGACTAATATCTAACTACCTGGTGTATTGTGTGTCTCTTAGTCTGTGCTAAATAAATGTATTTTCTTTCTTTCTTTCTTTCTTTTTATGGGGTACTGTGTTAAATGTTACAATAAAATAACTTGTGATATATTGAAATTAAATGAAAGAAAATTTAAAACTCATATTAAACGTACACTTTGTAAACAAGCATACTATAAATTAGAAGATTATATCCAAGATAAGAACGCTTGGAAACATGCTGGTCCTGCTCCATAGGACGATCTAAAGTCTAGACAAAATCAAACTGGTTGCTAATTTAATTGTAAATTTATTCTTTTTTTTATTTAAATTGATTTACATTCTGTAACTACTTAACTTATTACTTGTAATTTTTATTTTATTTTATTTAAATGAAAATCGTTTACTTTTACTATGTTTATTTTATATACAGTAAAATGCACGCATATGGCAAGCATAGAAAAGAGAACATGTCATGCAAAAAAGTATAGTGATGAAGATAAAGCATACGCAAAAGCTTTCATCCGAAGCCTTCCAGCCGTTCCTTCGCATTATTGTCGTAAAAAGAGTTCATGTCCATATTTACCTCAAGAATTTAAATATGCTACAAATTTATTTAGGATTTATCTCAAACATTGCCAAAATAATTCAAAATTACACCGAATTGAAAACGTTTTTATAGGAGTATTTAGATCTACCGTCTTTAGGAACTGTTAAAGACATTCTTCCTGAAACTGACAAGGAAGACGATATCGACGCAATTGATCTCTATGAATTTACATTTAAAATGTTTCATCACGCTAGGACCCTTAAGAGCCGAGCAAAAACCAAAAACGTCAGAAAAAAGGTAAACGAATTAAAAGCGCAGGCAGACGATGCGACAGGGTGGGTCGGGGGAACAAGAAATTTCACGCGGACGAAGTCGCGGGCAGGAGCTAGTTTTAAGTATAAGACTGTTTTGATCAATATTCTTTGAGTTTCATTAATAATTATTAAAAAAAACTATTTAGTAGATTAGTTTATAAGCTGATTATTCAAAAAATTTAGTTGTTTTTCAGCATCGCCACGATTACTTGCGATTTAAATAAAAAAATAGCATCACATTTTGTTTAAATTTTGAGTTCATATTAGAATAACATTTTTGTTACTTTTTTTATAAAATATTGTGATTAATAAATAAAAAATAATAAAAAACCTTTTATTTCACCTAGTTTTACTACCTATTGTAGGTATTTCTTAACTAGATCTTTAGTTTTTTGTTCCTTTTACCCCCTTAGTCTCTGATTTAATTGACTTATACTACCCATTAATGATCAAGATTAGTCCTTTACGACTCATCTGACTTTACTATAACCAATTTTTCGTGGCTGTAAAGTACTTAAGTTCCATTTTTGTGAGCTGTAAAGGACTCTCATTTTCGTCAATAGTTAAGTTTGGTTTATTTTGTTAATTTAAAGCGATAGAACACGAAAAAATAGTTGGGGTTTCTTTTGACATCATGAATATTGTACTTTGTTTGAAAAAGATATTAGTTAAAAACAATTTTGAAGTGAAAACTTCTTTAGCGGCGCTGTGTACTTTTTTTGGAATGGGTAAAAACTTCTAAATTCGCGTCAGGTCACGTGACCCTGATCGAAAATTCGTAAGACGTAAGACGTAAAACGTAAGACGCGCGTTGTTGAGGACAGCGCCATCTATGCACATCGGGAAGAACTACGAGGGCCTCGCGTACTAACTACGTAGTTCATCCAACAACGACGAGATGGCGCTGAACCACGGATATATAACTGACGACGAGCTAAATGCGAGCGGCTTGCTTCTCTTACCACTGCCGCGACCAACACCACGAACTGAAGTCTATCCTGTGTGCTTATTTGTAAATCTGAATAAATTCCTTTCACGAGAAGAATAAACCAGTCACTTTGGTCATCATACCTGATTTGCAAAAAACCCTATAAAATAAGGAACACACCTTAACACGCGTGTTTTGTTTATAAGACGATTCACAAAATACACTCGTAATTGTTCAAGTTTTCACTTCTGTCGGCACTACCGGAGTGCCAGTGTTTTTTTTTTTTTTGTTTTTTGGCTCTACTGAAAAGTCGTGTTTTGTCCTTTACGACAATTGAAATTTCCGGTATCGATATATTAATCAACGTACAACTTAATAATGACCAGCAAATTGCAAAAAACGTAAAAAAAATTGAATTTCGCGGGCTACCCTGGCGCTTTCACAATAGTCTCGGTGTTACACAGTCGCTGATTATAGATTTACCAGTAATCTCAGAAATAAGTGATCACACATTAATAATAACAAAACTACCTAAAGGCTAGAACTTAAAAATTAGGACAAAATACTTCTTAAACTTAAGATTAATAACAAAAAAAAAACCGGGCAAGAGCGAATCGGACTCGCGCACCGAGGGTTCCGTACCATCATATGTTTTTAAATTTTCATTGGCGAGGCCTATATTCATCAGAGAATTTTAACACTGCACTGCGGTGGAGAATAATTATGGTAGTTTTATGTCAGCGCCCTCTCTTGACCGATAGTGGAACTAATGTAACTTTTATTGATGATTTCTGAAAAGTGTGCTATTTAGAGGCTTCGTTTTATTTTTCCTGTGATCTTTACATAAACTTCTATCACATAGAATAATTTCAGATTTTTCTCTTTGCAAACTTCGGAGAGAGAAGGGAGGGGGGGGGACAGTACTTTTACATTTTTCATCAAAAGTTGAAAACTATGCGGCCTAGTGGCCTTAACTAGTGGTGAGTTTACACCGATAAACATTAAACATTATTGATGATAGCGGACAGGCTCGACTGTACCTACATTTAAGTGACGCTGCAGTGACTTGCACGTCACCTACAGTCGGTAAACCACCGTACCTCCAGGTACGGTGGTTTTTGTTTTGCATTGTTAATTAATTTTTTTTATGTATGTGTGATGTATTGTATTGAATTTTGTATATTGTCTATGAGTCTTTGTAACTTGAATTAATAAATGAATAATCATAATAATATTTGTCTCGGATGCTCAAGTGCGAAATACATGAGTTACAGGGTATTTGGACATTTTGTAAGGAACTTTTAGTCCAAACGCTCAACTAATCTGTCACAGTCTAATTTATTACTGACCAATTTCTAAAGTAACATTAAATCCTGTTTCAGTCGACCGTCGTCGCGCAGAGAATCCATATTGTAGCATCGAACATGTTGTTCACATGGACACTGGGGAGATATTTTACCGGAGATATGCGCTAGAAGTTTCGTGAAGGCCCATTTGGATGCATTCGACTCTTTGTGAGTGCAGAGCATAGTGCTGGTTCCACAGTACGCTCTCGCAAACTCAAGGTGGCTCCGAACTACGGCATTATGTTACACTTATACACTATTTTAGTTCTAGCCAGCTTGAAGCCTTTAGAATCCAAGTAACCTTGCGTGACGATGCTATCAATATGACTTCTGAAGTTAACTTTGTCATCCATGATGACACCAAGATCTCGAACTTCATTTACACACTCTAATAATGTTCCTTGTGTGTGAATGAATTGACCATGATTTACTTCCGACTAAAATGAGCCATTACGGAATAAGAGGAAATACTTTGCGACTATTCTCTTCCTACTTAAAAAACAGGCGGATGTACAGACGCCACAGCACATCAAGCTACCCGAAACTGTCAAATTTTCCCAATCAACTTTGAACCTTATACTTTAGCGATAAAGTTGAAAATCTATTAAAAGAATTTGACAGATGTAGTAGCTTGATGTGCTGGCGTCTGTACGTTGAAATTGACAAAACTCAGAATAACTATAAGAAATTAGAAAAGGTATAAATCCAAAATTGTAGGCATATCAACGGATGTCCCACAGGGATCTATTTTAGGACCTATTTTATTTTTGTTATTTATTAATGATTTGATTAATTATCTAAATACAATTTTACCGAACATTGAATTAGTAATTTTCGCGGATGACACAAATGCCATAGTGGCAGCTAATGACATGGCAGAGTTGACAGAATGGGTAAATGCCACTTTACAAGCATTTCATGTGTGGTTCACGGCAAATAAGTTATTTATTAATAGTAAAAAAACTCAAATAATGTTATTCAAAACTACAGCCCGTAACGTAGATTATTTGAATGTTGCCTTAAATGAAGTCGACATTGAGCTCGTTGTCGAAGTAAAATTTTTAGGTATACCTACTACATATTGGCCAACTGTTAAACTGGAAACCAGAATTAAAAGCAATTGATGCATCGGTATCGTCTGCATGTTACGGTCTTAGAGCCTTGAGAAATGAAATCAGCATAAATCAGCTAAAAATGGTATATTTGGCGCTAGTGAGTCAAAAATTAGATATAGCATACTTTTTTGGGGAAATAGCTATGAATATAGTAGAAGAGCTTTCGTACTACAAAAACGTGCAATTCGTACCATGGTCCGCATCTCACAAAGGGAAAGTTGCCGACAACATTTTATCAATTTAGGCATACTTACAGTACCAAGTCTTTATGTACTGGTACTTTTAAGTAATACGGCCAAATAGGTACATACGGCCAGATAAGGGAAGGCACCCGTAGACTGGACTTGAAGAATAAAAAAATTACTAATCATAACCTAAGAATTGTTAAACATAGTCCACGATACCAGTCTATAAAACTGTAGCGCTTAGGTGGTGTAGAGGCAATAACACTCCAGATGTACAACGATAGGATAATTATTTAAAATAAACGAGGAATATTGAACAGTGGAAGAGCGTGCGTGTGTGTATTACAAAATGTGTACATGTCTTAAAAATCTAAACTTAGGGGCACAAGTAGTGACTTACTTACTAACATTTATCTACCAATAGGAATACGGTTTCGATATACATTATAGTTCCTAAATAAATCGTTCGGTGGCGCGTTGGTCGCCGTCGTGTTATTATTCGGCGCGGCGCGGCGGCGAGCGTGGCGCGCGGGCGGAGCCCTAGGATCCCGCGCACAGCGGCGGCGGCCGGATGTATGTTTATGTATTGCAGCGTATTGCAGCTACAGTACTCCCCCCTTAGCGAAGCGTACAGGCGTCTTGACGATCCTGCCTGATCTTGTGCGGTGTTCCGTCGTTTTCGATGCTGGAAGTAGGTCGGATTGATCTTCAGTGGTAGCTTCAGGTGATTGGCGTGTCTCACTATCCGTGTGTTCTTGATCTTCTGCGATGTTGATAGTGTACGCCGGTTTGAGACGATCGATTGATATATTGCTAGATCTTCCTGGTAGTTGAATCGTGAAGTATTTTTCGTTACGTTCGATAACCTTGTATGGACCTTTGTATGGATGCTGCAGAGGTTTGCGGACTGTGTCATCGCGTACAAACACGTGGCTGCATGTCAGTAGGTCGTTGTGTACGAACATACATCGCTTGTTTGAATGTGGTTTGTATGTAGGTGTGAGCTTCGTGATAACGTCGTGCAGGTGATCGACGTAGTCGTAGTCCATTTTCGTTGCGGCTGGTGTAGGTGATATAAAATCACCGGGTAAGCGTATCGCTTGGCCGTAGGTAAGTTGCGCGGCACTTGTGTTGGTGTCGGTGCGCGTGGCGGCTCGAAGACCCATTAAAACAGTAGGCAATTCGGAGATCCACTTGTTGCTGTTTTTTAGTCGAGCCATAAGTGCGGCTTTGAGTGTTCGGTGCCAGCGTTCGACTATACCGTTACTCTGCGGGTGGTAGGCAGTAGTACGGGTTTTTTCTGCTCCAAGTAATTGTACGAGGTTTTGGAATAGTCGACTTTCGAACTGTCGTCCTTGATCAGTTGTTATTCTTGTGGGACAACCGAAACGAGATATCCAGGCTTCGTACAGCTTTCTTGCGACGATTTCAGCGGTTATCTCTTGAAGGGGCATGGCTTCAGGCCATCGTGTACAACGATCAATCATAGTGAGTAGGTATCGATGTCCACATGAAGATGTAGGTAGCGGTCCAACAATATCAACGTGAATGTGTTGAAATCGTTCGCTCGATGGGAATGTTGTGATGTCACTGTGATTATGTCGTTGTACTTTGGACAGTTGACACGAAGTGCATGTTTTCGTCCACTCGCCAATGTCGGTATTCATTGCTGGCCAAAAGTAACGTTCTTGCATTAATTTTCGGGTAGTTCGTATTCCAGGATGACTAGGATTGTGCACGGCGTTGAATGCGATGCGACGAAAGTCGGCTGGTAGGTATGGACGAACATGGGACGTAGACGTCTCGCAGAATATTGGCTTGTTGGTACCGGGTATGACGATTTTCTTCATTTGGATATTTGTTTGTCGTGATGATAATGGAATATAGCTGTCATTTTCTTGAGCTTGCGATAATTCGTCATAGTTGATTGGTGATGGCAATTCGATTGTTTCGATACGTGAGAGAGCGTCGGCGACGACGTTGTTTACTCCACTTATGTGCCGGATGTCAGTAGTAAACTCACTGATAAACAAAAGTTGACGCGTGCGCCGTTGAGTATCGTTATCGGACGGCGGCTTACGAATTGCGTAGGTCAGCGGCTTGTGGTCGGTGTAAACAATAAGCTCTCTACCTTCGAATATTTTTCTGAAGTGTTTGATTGCCATGAAGATTGAAAGTAATTCTCTGTCGAATGTACTGTATCGTTGTTGAGTTTCGGAGAATTTCTTTGAGAAATAGCCAAGTGGTATCCATTTCTTGTTTATGAATTGTTGAAGTACGGCGCCTGCGCAGTTATTCGATGCGTCGCACATGAGCGATATGGCGTCGGTTGTTGATGGAGATGGGTGAGCGAGTAAAGCTGCGTTCTGTATGCTAACTTTACATAACTCGAATGCTTGTGACGCTTCTTTGTTCCATTCGACTTTTGTTTTGTCACGTTTCTTAGAGTTGTGAAGGAACGCGTTGAGAGGTGCTTGTAAGTGGGCTGCGTTTGGTATGCTATCACGGTAAAAGTTTACCATTCCAATAAATCGACGTAGGTCGTGAATTGTTTCGGGTTTGGGGTAAGCAGTGATAGCAGTTATTTTGTCTTGTGGTGGCTTGATTCCGTCGCTCGACACTTCATAGCCCAGGAACTTAACATTTTCTTTGCCGAAGACACACTTTGATGGATTTATGGTGATGCCATACTTGTCTAATCGGCGTAACACCTCCTGCAGATCTTCGATGTGGCTTGCTTCATCTTCCGATGCGACGATAACATCATCGATGAATGGGAATGCGTAGTCTAACCCGATGAGTACTTCATGTATGAATCGTTGGAATGTCTGTCCAGCATTTTTAAGTCCTGGACACATACGTGGAAACTCAAATAAGCCGAAGGGTGTTGTGATAGCTGTCTTCTCGATGTCCGGTTCGTTTACAGGTAGTTGTTGGTAAGCACGATTTAGGTCGAGAGTAGTGAAGATTTTCTTGCCGTGGAGTAGGTATGTAAAATCTTTGAGTCGCGGAACTGGATAGCGGTCGGGTTTGGTGACGTCATTGAGTCTACGGTAGTCACCACAGATGCGAATGTCGCCGTTTTTCTTGGGAACGACATGTAGTGGACTGGACCAAGGACTTTTGCTTGGTCGGCAAATTCCTTGCTGCACCATTGACTCGAATTCCTTCTTCACGGACAGGTACCGATGTGGTGGAAGTGGTCTGCTCTTGCTGTATACTGGTGGACCAGTGGTTTCAATATGGTGTTCTACCCGATGTTTTGGAGTATCCTTCATACATGACGGTCGCAGAATGTCAGGAAACTTGCTGATTAGTTGGTGATATGGCTGATCAACGTCAATACTTCGGACTGTAGGTTCTGCGGAATAGGTAACTGGTGCCTTGACGGTCAGGTTGGTAACTTTGTCGACGAGACATCGGCCGGCTATGTCGACAAGAAGTTGATGACGTTTCAGGAAGTCGGCACCGATGATGGGTTTGTTGACTGCAGCGATGATAAATTTCCAGGTGTATGGTCTTCGTAGGTTGAGATTCAGTTGTAATGTTTTCTCTCCGTACGTTGGAATTACCGTGTTGTTCGCTGCATACAAGCAAAAATCCGTTGGTTTTGCTGTCGATCCTTTTCTTTTCGGTATCACGGAAACGTTGGCGCCAGTATCAATCAAAAACGATAGACGCGAGTTTTTGTCTGTTATAAATAGGCGGTAAGAAATATTGCTTGCGTCGGTTGCCGCCTCAGCCAACGCAGGCGTTAGTTTCCCGAAGTGATGCTGCTGTCATCAAAACTGCACGGACGCGTACATTTTCGTGCGTCTTTGCCGAACTTGCGATGATAAAAGCAGATCGCTGATTGGTCGTTATGTGCGCGGCTGCGATTGTTCTTGCTCGATGAACGCGATCTTGAACGTTGTCTGTCGAAAGGTCTGCGTCGATGCTGATGATAATGCGATTGATGTGTTTTCAGTTCTGCAATTTCTCTCGTGAGCGCGTCGATTTTCTCCTCAATTGATGTAGATGCATGTGGGATTGCAGGAACGGAGGTAACTGCGGCGACTGCGCCGAGTGGTTGTGTTTGCTCGAGGATCTTATCTGCCATCAACGCCAGCTCGTGAATATCGGAGTGTTTCGCGATGTTATCGCTGACTGCGAGTACTGCTCGGACGGATTGTGGAAGATGGTTTGTCCACATAATCCGTAGCGTTGAGTCGGAGATATTATCGGCGGCGAGGTTTTTCATGCGACGTAGCAGCTGTGAAGGCTTCATGTCACCGAGTTCCATTTCTGATAGCAATCTTTGTACTTGCCTTTGCTCGGATTCCTCGTAGACTTGGAACAATCGATTTTTCAGTGCTTCATAACGGTGGGTTTCGGGCGGATGAAGAATGATGTCGGAGATTTCGTCGAGATCTTGCCGCTCAAGTTGTCCGATAACGAATTCGAACATAACTTGATCGCCTTTCTTCTGTACGGACATGATGGCTTCGAATTGCGCGAACCACAGACGAATCTTGTCGCGCCAAATGGGTGGAATGCGCAGCGACGTCGACACACCGGAAAGTTCTTGTTCACCGTTGTTGGCCATGATGACAACTTGATCTGGAGGTATCTTCTTAATATCACGTCGGTATTTCTTCTTAATATCACGTCGGTGTTTCTTCTTAATATCACGTCGGGGTCACCAATGTAGCGCTTAGGTGGTGTAGAGGCAATAACACTCCAGATGTACAACGATAGGATAATTATTTAAAATAAACGAGGAATATTGAACAGTGGAAGAGCGTGCGTGTGTGTATTACAAAATGTGTACATGTCTTAAAAATCTAAACTTAGGGGCACAAGTAGTGACTTACTTACTAACATTTATCTACCAATAGGAATACGGTTTCGATATACATTATAGTTCCTAAATAAATCGTTCGGTGGCGCGTTGGTCGCCGTCGTGTTATTATTCGGCGCGGCGCGGCGGCGAGCGTGGCGCGCGGGCGGAGCCCTAGGATCCCGCGCACAGCGGCGGCGGCCGGATGTATGTTTATGTATTGCAGCGTATTGCAGCTACAAAACTATTCAACAGGTTGCCTTTAGACATAAAAAGTACTGTCTACAGTAGCGTTTTCAAAATAAAACTAAAAAAAATTCCTATTGAATAAGTGTCTGTATGCTGTAGAAGAAATGTAATTTTATTAAATTTTAATTTTATTGAGATAATCAGTTGTTAAATTTTATGGGATTTTGTTACTTAATTTTGATTTTTTGATCTATAAATTTAATGTTATCATTTTTAATTAACTCGATCAATCTATGGTCATTTGTCTTTAATTAATTATTTTATTGTTATTATTTTAAATTTTAAGGTGTTGGTAATATCGTTTAATTTACAAATGGTCGAAGTACTATTGATGAAATGTAAATCTTCAATTTTTAAATTGATGATGTAATTTATGAAATCCAAATGGGTTTTTTTGTATAAATTCAGATAAAAATTACTTGTTTATGAATAAATGACTATGACTATGACTTGTATATTGTATGAGACAGCGCTGTATTATCTTTTCCTACTAAATCGAATGTGGCTACATTTTTGTACATACGTGAAGCTTCATGCGGTTCAAGTGACACCATTGTTCTATCGTATCTAAATCCTCTTGAATTACAGTAACAACTACAATCGAATTGATAGTCTTATAAATTTTAAGGTAATCGGCAAACATTAAATACTTTTGATCTATAAAGTCGATAATGAAGAGCGACGACAGAACTGGTGCGAGTTGAGAACCCTGAGGAACTCCTGAGTCTGCGTAGTATGGGTAAGATTGATAACCGTTTATGACAAGAATTTGCGATCTACGGGATAGATAGGATGAAAATGTTTTTTAGTGATCCATGTATTCCAACTTCAACAGTAACAGAGAATGGTCAACTTTATCAAACGCACTGCTGAATGCCGTGCATGCTGAACCTACTTGACTACTTCTAAATTATTGTCAAGAGCTAGGGTTACATCAGTTACAAACTCAACAAGATTCGGTTCTACGCTACGACGAACTTTAAAACCATGTTCATTTGGTGAAATAGTTTTATCAATGTGGCGAGTGAAGATCGGGCAAACAAGAGATTCAAAGATTTTATAAAAGCACGATAAGATTGAGATGGGGCGGCAGTTTTTAACATAATATAATTATTTCACCTTGTTTAATTTTCAGTTAACAACTTGGGCACCAAAGTATATGATTATATTTATTGTAGTACTAGCTTCTGCCCGCGACTTCGTCCGCGTGAAATTTCTTGTTAGTTCGACCCACCCCGTCGCATCGCATCGCCTGCCCGCGCTATTGCTTCGTTTTTGCTTAGCGTTCTTTCTGACTTTTTTTCTTTTTGCTCGGCTCCTAAAGGTCATAGCGTGATGTTAAATAGAATTGGGCTATCAAATGCGAAAATAATTTTTCAAATCCGACTGGTAGTTCCAGAGATTAGCGCGTTCAACCAAACAAACAAACTCTTCAGCTTTATAAGTATATAAGTATAGATATTTAGGTAATTATTTAATTAACTTCGATTTCAAAATTGGCCTAAAAGTCGTGTTATTAGCAAAGATTCTCCTCGAATAGTTCTTTTCATTGATTTAAGGGATTTAAGTACGGACGCCAGCACATCAACCTACCACAATCTGTCAGATTTCTTTAATAGATTTTCAACTTTATCGCTAAAGCATAAGGTTCAAAGTTGATTGGGAAAATCTGACAGATTGTGGTAGGTTGATGTGCTGGCGTCTGTACATAATATATTTTATTAGGCACTGTTCCGTCCCCAAGTTGTCACCTTTTTAGGGCAGTTACTCCGTACTGACTAACAATTGGCAAAAGTAGTCTTAGTAGAAAGGTTCTGCTTGAAAAGCTCACAGCAAACGCACAGCTTAACGTTCTACGTATGTAACTAACTACAATTGGGCTTCATGGCAGACTTATCCAATCTCCTTTCACTTCAAAAGTAGGTATTCAAAAAAATAAGATGCCGGCGTTATTTCCAATTTTGACCACGCGCTAAAAGCATCTAGCGCCGAGGAGCTATAGGGGGTGCCATTAGGTAGAGAAGACCAGCCGCTCTGTCACCAATTTTTCAGACAGCTGGATTTGAATGTCGACTCATGCTGTCATGTCAGTGTCAATTTTTATTACATGTGCGGTTGACTCACAAGCCGGGTTACCACTATACTATTTTCGCCATGAGTTCCCTGACAGTTCATTTTTTTCCGTGGCACGCATACTACTTTAGACGAATAAAAAATAAACTGACAAAAAAATTAAAAAAGAAATGATAAAAAAAATATTGCCTTTCGTAAATTACTAAGTAAATTATTTTAGTTGTAATTAACTGTTCATAAATTAAGTAAATAAAATAAAAAAGTATAAACCTTAAAAATGTCTAATGCGTTGAACGGAACGTCGGCCAATAGAGATTGCCACTACTCAATACACTTATCGACAAAAAAATAGATGAATCGGAGCGGCCATTTTGTAATCGCGATCGTTTTTTTTTTACGGGTATATAGTGCAGTTATGTGGGACTCTAACCCACTAAAACTCCACGGTGTCCTCCTCTGCCGCTTACAGCGGGAACACGGGCACGCGTTAGCACTCATCCGTGAACCAGTGCGTCTGCCTTATATGCTGTTTGTATTTGCGTTATGTCTGCTCTGAGTGTTATATTTTTAGTAGGAAGTAGGATAACCAGTTTATTAAAAAAATATTTTGAAAATCTAAAATCGATAATCCGATCCCCCGATCCCATTTTTTTGCCAACTGAATCGATATTATAAAAAAATCTATTATATTTCGTTAGGTCACGTCACTACAATTGTCAGACAAGAACTGTCAGGGAACTCATCATAGGGCGAAAAGACTTCAATGTTATTGTAAAACGTTCCAAAATTTAAAACGATACCAAAACCTAAAATTGTCAATAACGTTATAGAATATAATTTTCGTAGAACAATATTATAAGTAACGTTATGGGGCTTATCCGCTTGTAATAACGTTACAGCAGAAACGTTACAGATTTATTTGTAACGTTATTCTTCATACTTTTTCGCCTTTTTCGTCATCTTAAAAGTCATGAAGCTGGCAAAGTTGAGCATCGAAATGAATAACGTTATTGTATCGTTATACTAATAACGATGATATTGTTATTGAACAGTTTAAGATTTCGTTCCGTTAGTCAGTATCGTTAGAGCCAAGGAATTTATTTTGTTATAATCCTGGTGGAACGGTACAAATTATCTGATAAAACTATTTTATCAATATAAAATAATACTCATGGAAATGACATGTGAAAAATATAATAGATTGTTATTAGCGGTTTCTAGGCAACATCTGACATAAGTTTTTAAAAGGGCTATCAAAAAGAATAAGGTTCTAGTATAACATATATACTCCTTGACATCCTCCCTTTTTGGCAGCTTTATTACTATATCAAGCCAATTTGTTTTGCGATTGATACAATCCGTGGCTTATGTAATGCTTTGGTCAGTAAATCCGCTAGTTGGAACTCGCTGGGAACGTATTCTACACGTATTTCTTCATTAGCAACGAGTTCTCTCACATAGAAATGTCGAATAGCAATATGCTTGGTTCTTCTGTGGAGTTCTGGATTGTGTGAGATCTTTATGGCGGCATCATTGTCCACCAGAAGGCTCGGAGTCCCATTCAGTTGGGTGACTTCTATGATCAGCCTTTTCAACCAGATCATCTCCCTTGCAGTTTCACTGGCTGCTACTAGTTCGGCTTCAGTGCTCATCCTCCCTTGCACCTGACAAGTCAATAGGCGGTTGAATGGCTTCGCTTGGCTCATCCTCCCTTGCTCTTGACACTTGACCGTTTTCTTTGATCAAGGGAAGTTTGTACTCAATTTCATTTTCTGGTTCTGGTTCAATCTCATCATTTAATCCAATCGATTCTATGATGGATTCATTAAATAATACGTCTCTGGATCTGATGAGCGTGGGCTTTCCAAATTTGTCGAAGCTTACTAGACGGTACCCTTCATCACCTTCGTAACCGATTAGGATACATTTCTGAGCTTTCTTGGCAAGCTTCTTACGCTTCTGTTTGGGCACATGGGCGTAGCATTCACTGCCAATGACTCTGAGATGCTTTATTCCTGGTTTTCGACGATACCAAAGTTCGTATGGTGATTTGCCATCTATGCATGTGGGCCCCGTCCTATTAAGAACATATGCGGCTGTACTTATCAGCTCGCACCACAAGGCAATTGGAAGTTCTTCGTGAGAGTGCATCATAATGCGTGCGGCTTCTACAAGTGTCCTATTTTTCCGTTCACTTGTCCCATTTTGCTCTGGGGTGTAAGGCATAGTAAGCCTTTGGGTAATACCAACATTTTGTAAAATTTGCTTTACTCTAGCATTGTCGAACTCTCCGCCATTGTCGCTGTAAATTTCTTTTACAATGTGACCCCTTGTTTTAATCTCTTTCAAAACTTGAAACAGTTTATCTGCAACTTCCGATTTATTTCTCATGAAATAGACGTAGCGATATTTGCTATAGTCATCTTTGAATAGGACAAAGTATCTGTTCTTGCCGAAGGAAGGTGGGAATGGACCACAAACATCAGTATGTAGTATTTCATTAGGTTCTTTTGCTTGAGCCCTTGTCCCAAATTTTTTACGATGTGTCTTTCCATATACACAACCAGTACATAATTCGGTATCTAGCTTTACTTTGATACCAAGTTCCTTTTCAATGACCTTCTTTACATGTATTTTGTTCTGGTGAACAAATCTTTCGTGGTAAAGTTGTAGGTTGGTCATTACGTTGGCTTCAATGTTGGAAGCAACTTTATTGACTATTGTCTTTGCAAG
This sequence comes from Luperina nickerlii, assembly GCA_963855955.1. Lineage (NCBI taxonomy): Eukaryota > Metazoa > Arthropoda > Insecta > Lepidoptera > Noctuidae > Luperina > Luperina nickerlii. The sequence goes on from OY979670.1 coordinate 24,142,959, forward strand.
TAGTTCATAGAGTCCTCCATTCTTTGAACGTTTTCCCATTAGCAAGACCTTTCCTTTTTCTTTTTACCAACAAGATTCTCTTTCAGATGTGAATTCGCTATTTTCCAATGTGTCTTGTGCCGCAAGTACCGAAAACAGGTTTTTAGTAACACCCGGTACATACCATACATTATTTAGTCGAATGTCTTGCTTCTCTTTATGCACATAGGCAATCAAGTCAACTGTACCTCTTCCAATCACTTTAACAACAGCACCATTTGCGGTGGTCAACGTATAATCCGTTGTATAATCTTCAAAACTTTCGAAAGTTGTGAAGTAGTCTCTACGACCTGTGACATGGACTGTCGCACCATTGTCAACATACCAACTCTCGGTATTTGTCTTGGAAACAGCGGCTTTCTTTAACGCTTGATGACTTTCTGCTGATAAAAATGTCAGGTTAGCTTTGCTTGTAGTAGAAGCTTTCGGTGGTCTTCCATCTGAGATCCACTTTCGACATCTCTTGACTTTATGGCCTGGATTGCCACAATAACCACATTTTATTTTGGAAAACTTTTTATTTTGGTTTGGTTGGACGGTCAATACATCTGAATTTCCGTTACTATTACCGGCTAATGATTTTTCAAAATGACACAATTGGGCAGTTAAATTCTCTACATTGCGATCTGACTTTGACATTAGTAACCATGTTGATTTGAAACTGAAGTAATCCTCGGGAAGTGTGTCGAGAATCTTGCAAATTAGGAGGACATCCGGTAGGTCACACTTGTACTCCTTCATCAGTTCTGTTTTCAAATCATGCCATAGGTTTTTCACCTTGGAGATATGTGTTGCCATATCATGTGTCGGATCTTTACAATAATGGTAGAAATCCAGTGAGTACGTGTACGTCCTGTCATCAGACGATGAGTCAAACAGGCGATGTAGCTCGTCCCATATCTCTTGAGCATTTTGAAGCCTCATGAGTTTTTGCAGCGTCTCGTCCGTCATGTTGGCCGTTAACAACAGAACGGCATTGCTGTCAACTTCGTTGTAGTGTTGAGTTTCCTTTTCATACGTAGCCACTTTCTCTGCAGTCGCTGCAGACCCTGGGTGGATAGGTTTAGCGAGTTTGCCCTAGACAGCACTCAATCCGCCTTGGCTGCCCCTTAAAAGCTGAGTGACTTTGTAGCGCCATGTGGCCCAATTTTCTTTTCCTTTTAGTTGCCCGATGTCGATCTTACAGCTGGTTGAGCCTGATGACGACATTTTCGACAAAAATTTGGAAAATAATTTTTACGTAAATATTTTTGAGAAATCTTCTTACAACTGTATATTATTTTAGATCATTTCTATGATTTCGAACCACGCTCTGCTACCATGATAAAACTATTTTATCAATATAAAATAATACTCATGGAAATGACATGTGAAAAATATAATAGATTGTTATTAGCGGTTTCTAGGCAACATCTGACATAAGTTTTTAAAAGGGCTATCAAAAAGAATAAGGTTCTAGTATAACATATATACTCCTTGACATTATCGAGATAGATTGCATCCCGGGGAAGGACATAGGATAGTTTTTATCCCGATATTCCCACGGATTCAACACTTATGCGGGTGAAACTGCGGGGAGCTGCTAGTAAGCAATAACCTTTCTCATAAATAGGGTTACACGTAACGTTATTTTGACTAGTAACGTTTCAATGTAGTACGTACAGTATGCCCAGTATATCTTGACCATTGGCTACTAACCTACGCGCGCGCTTGCCCCGTTATTCTATTTCAGTGTTAGTTTTATATGAATTTTTATTGTTCAACACAGTTGTCTTTATATTAAAATATGAAAGTTCTACAAACCGTGAACGCAATCTCTGATAAAACAAAGATACGAACGAAACGCATTGAAATGTCAGTGACACAGTGACGTCACGTCAGCGATTGTCGCGTTCTCATTATTTTTATTTCGCAATTTCTAAAAAATCTGCATGAATTTATTGTTTTCTGTCGTATAAGTGAAATAGTTAGCTCTGGCACATATCACTGACATGGATAACCAATACTACTACAAACTGATGGCGAACTATCTATCAAAACGGAACTGTGACGAATCGTTCATGCGATATTTTTTTGGTAAGAATTCGCTGAAGAAAACACCCGAGGAGTTAGAACGTGCAGACGAGAGGAAAAGAAGACTGCAGCGGGAACGATCACGTCGATATCGAGCGTTAAAGAACGCACGTCGACAACACGAGGGCGGCGGGAGTGGCGGCGGCCGGGACAGCGTGGACGGCGATTCGACACGCTCTAAGTCGCGCGCCCTCGCCCTCGAGGAGGAGTACAGCGACGGCGACGAGCCGCCCACTCTGTGCGACCTCAGCTACGACGACAAGTGGCGGGAGCGCGCGCCTGCTTCCGACTGCGCTTCTGACGATAACTCGGCGCAGTCAGCGGCAGAGCTCACGGACGCGGCACTCAGCACGGACGCGCCGCTGAGCCTGCGCGAGCTGCTGAGCTCGCCCAACGCCGAGCTGGACTACCCCACTGTGCACAGCCTCATGTTCCACTGGCTGCAAACGTAACACTATGCTGTTCACACTCCACACTAGAATGCATTCGACAACTTTGGGTCCCACTAACTTTTTTTCGAAATCCTAAATTGTTTCCATTAATGTGCTGCACACAGCCTTTGTCTTCCGTAATAACTAGTTCCGGTACTGAGTTGCCAGTAAGTAAGCAAGCATTGACAAGATTCATATCAAATGCCATGTATTTCTTAGAAACTACTGTGGGTGTGGTAGTCTTACACATATCAAAATGTTGCTGCTTCTATGATATAATTGTTCACATGTGTTGACAGAACCGTCCTGCTATGATTTATTGACTAATTAGATAGTAGTTTAATATGTACTTTGACTGTAGATGATAATAATTAATGGTTCAGGGTGGTTTTAGCAAGCTAAGCAATATAGGTACAAGTTTGTAAAAGGGTAAATGTAAGCTTTCCAATGAGGGTGCATTGATGCCTCCATGTTGTTTATTTTCACAACATTCTACACAACACAAGTACAATTTGAATCCAGGTAGGTTGAAATCAAGTTATGTGAATTTTAAAAGAATGTACAGGCATTCATTTGAATAAGAAACTGTTATGTCAATAGCAGAAGTATCAGACATTGACTGCAGGGAGCATGAGGATTAGCAAGGATGATTGTAGTTGGCTTGGCGTTGTTTAACAATAAGAACATATCACTTATTTGCATTTGAAGCCATGCCATTGATGCCATTGCACTGAACAAGTGGTAGTCAGTAGTCTGCATTTTTGGTGATAGTATGTGCAGAGATGTGCTATAAACATGCGAGCTAGTGTGTCGTGGGTGCTGTGTTGTGAGCGCAGCGCCGGCCAATAGCTCATAGAGTATTCCACTAGACAATAAGCTGTTGTTAAGTTGCCATATCCTAATATTTAGATACTCAACAATTATACATAATTTTATTATAATTATATGCATAGAAAAGTATAGAGTATTATATACCTATAGTTTGTGATACGAATGAATTTACATTTTGTGTGAAATCTACAATGTTAGGTAAAACAGGTTCATAGCGTAAGTTAGTGCGGCAAGTGATGTCCTGGACTAGCTGTGCGTCCTGACTCCTACCCCGCACTGGGTGCACACATGGCTGTGCTCCATGTATGTGTGAGACATTGCTAAATACAACATTCCTATAACAAAATTACATAAACAGCCTGTATTTGCTGGCAGCGGTGTGAATGTGAGCTAATGCTAGCAATATGTGGTGCAAACAAGATGATGTGATGTGCAAAGTTGTATGGTGATGTCTCAGCGGCACGGAATCTTGGCCAAGCGCTTATCTCGCGATAGCAAAAGTTTTAAATGTTTCTGATGAATGTTTGTTGTGCAGGTATGTCAAAAAATGTTTACTTTTAGTTCAAGAGGGTAATCCATTATGTTTAAGTGCACCACGACGAAACTTTTCATTTACAGTTGAATCGGGTCATTTGAGGACTAAGTTCATGTTTTAAATTTGTGTGTTGTGAAAAGTTTACTGTTCGGTTTTTGAATTATTGTGATTTTATGCTTTTTTTTTTTTTGAATGGAGCAAGTCAATTTAAAAGCTTGTAGACCAGCTCGAGGTCCAGAACTTCTCAGACAGCACCGAGTAGCTCGACTTCACTTCACACGAGAACACGTTAACTGGACCCACGAGCAATGGGCTAGAGTATTGTTCAGAGACAAGTGTCGAATAGCTTTACGTTCTCCAGATGGTCGAGAACGAGTGTGGCGAAAAAGAGGAGAGCGGTTTTTACCCATTACTACCACTCAAACAGTGAGTTTCCATGGAGGTTTAATAATGGTATGGGAAGATACAAGTTCCGACGCACGTACAACAGAGTTGGTTATCGTCGATAATCGGCTAACAGCTGTTCGATACATCGAGGAAGTTCTTGAGGAACACGTAATGCCATATTCGGGGTTCATTGGACACGACTTATTCCTCCTAATGCACGATAATGCACGCCCACACGTTGCACATTGCGTTGAAGAATATCTGGAAGAGGTTGGCATACAAAAATTGCAATGGCCAGCTCGTAGCCCAGACTTAAACCCAATTGAGCATATCTGGGACATGCTCAAAAGAAAGATAAAGTCCAGCTCCAACCCGCCGGAAACTCTAACTAAACAAGCTCCGACCTGCAGCGCTGGCCGCTTGGCGCAGTATACTGTTGTTAGTAAGTTGATGTCCAAAACATCATCCACATTATGCTAGATCGAATGCAGGCAGTTATCAGGGCTAGAGGAGGAAACATCCGATATTAAAACGTATAGACAATAACGAAAAAAACCTTATTTTTTTGTTTTGTAGTGTGTTTTTGTAGTGTTGTAATTATTATTATTATTTTAAATTTATAGTGAAACATTCCTAATTTTAGTGAAAGTGCGTAATTTTAAAAACTGATTTATTGGTGAGGTAATCTTTTAATTTCTAAGTTCTTAAAGCATAAGAGACACGTATTAAAGCCACTTACCCTTAATTTATTGTCATAAATGCAAATGCAAATTTTTTTATATTATTGATCGAAGCAAATAATCAGCAAAATCACGAGTGGCCAAGTTTTCGTGCCGGTGAGTGTATAAAGTACCAACCAAGTCAATATTTTTTAAATATACTTATACGTACTTGATTCAAAGTAATTAGTGATTGGTATTTAAACTACTTAATATTTTTTTTTTTAATTACACATTTTTGCTAGACCTTCAGGATGAGTTTTTGAAAAGGGATCACTATGTCAGCCTTGCCAGCTAACTTTGAGTAATAAATTTGGATAAAATACTTTTGATTGTAATAAAAAGGAGGATTTTTTTTATGTAAGTATGCAGCTCCATATTTATGACTAACTCGAATACCCCTCAAGATAAACCGATATCTAAATCAATTCGTCTGTTTCCAACAGATAACATGTCTAGCTCTTAAAACCAACTCTGATTAAATATTCATCTTGGAGGTTCACAGGTTGAAGTTTTTTATTCTAAGATATTAATTTCGGAAGGGGGACTTAAGGGCGAAAACCGATTCTCTTAGATTTTAAGCCGAAACTAACAGAGCGACATTATTAATGATTAGGTACCTATATTTTTTTAAAGTCTAGCGGTCTTTTCTTCTTTAGCCTGGTAGGTACCAAATCTGAACTTTTATAAAAAAATATATAATCACATGCAAAGCAAGTATATTGATAAGTATAGATAATATTGTCATGTTTAAAAGTCAAAAGATTTTTTTTTTAATTTTCCACGTTTTTATTTGTAGACTCGAAATCACCTACGCGTGTAATAAAAATCAAAATTCCAGTAGCTACATTCCGTGGGTGCTTGCTGCTATTCTATTGCATTAGCTAATTCTGTCCCATTCCCATCTCAAAAATTCGTTCTGTAGGTATGTATACAAATATCTATAAGTCGGACTTTTAATTAGCTGCCGCCGTCAGTTGGGGCTGGTCATAATATCACTTAGCTGCCTCGGCTTATTTTTAATTATTAGGTATAATATTGAATTGTTGTTTTCTTACCATTTGCTGTACTCTGGACACTTTTAACGCGTACGTCTTTTGTACATCGTTCTCACATATAATTATAAATTTACATTATTGATGTAACTAATATTTTTGTACAACTATAATTTAAAAGAGTGTCCATGGAGTTTCTTGCCCGTTCTTCTCCATAGGTACCTACGCTTTGGAATGGGCATCTAGCTTCATATTTTCTGACTGACCGACTTTTTGACAATTCAAAAGTGCCTGTAAATGGTTTAATTGAAATAAATGTTTTGTTACTTTTAAATTACTGAAATTGGCGTCTTTTTGTTTTTTCGCGGCCATCAACCAAATCTTGTTTTTCTAGTACAGAATAGCAATAGTGTAACAAACGAAACTTATTTGACATGCATATCTCTAAACTCAGTCCGAAATGAGTTACCAAATTACTGCAGCTAATTAAAAGTCGGACTATAGTTTCGATGCGACTGGTTTAATAACTACTTATTTGCATTTAAGATAAATACTCTAGTTATGGGCTGATTTTCCCATCGTCAGGTAACTTTTAGTCGAGGAATAAAATTGACGTTTGATAGTAACTAAGTACTTGTATGAAATAACTGTCAAAAATTCAAAATTATTCTTCCGATCCCTTAAGGCGAAAGCGCCAGGGTAGCCCGCGAAATTAATTTTTTTTTAGGTTTTTTGGAATTTGCTGGTCAGTATTACTAATTTTGTAACTATTTCATGAAATCATCATTCTTTGGACTTACGTGGTCTTAGAGAGTTGTGTTGATGACTTTAATGATTATAATTCTGTAAACACATATTTCTTACGGCCGCGATTCATATATTATTCAACGTACAACTTAATACTGACCAGCAAATTGCAAAAAACGTAAGAAAATTTGAATTTCGCGGGCTACCTTAGCGCTTCCCCCTTAATCTACTAAATAGTCTGGTTTTGAATACATATTTTGCTTCCCTCATGTTTAATTAACAAAGACAGTACGCTAAATACTAAAATAATTTTTAAATTGTAGGCACGTGAACAGTACAGTGCGTGCCACGTAAGAAGAGACTTGACCCCGCCTCCCCCGCTCTTTCCGCCGCCCCTATGACGTCTGGTCCCGTCCCGCACTCAGACCTCATACCGCTAAAGATACCTAAAATCGTGTTCTGCGCATGTCAGACCACGTGGTGTGTCAAGTCTCTTCTTACGTGGCACGCACTGTAATTATGGTGTGTACGCTGCTGGTCACTTTAACAAAATGTTAACTTATTGTAAAGGTGCAGTCTGAAAGTTGGCAAGACCGCAAATATTTCGCTGTTAGTAGTATTCTTCAGTATTATTGAAAACAGCGCAATATTTGAGTTACCTATCATGTAAATGCGACGTTGCTAATTTTCAGAATTCATCCTTTTAAGTAGCGTAGGGACCTTAGGGCTGAAACTGCATCTACGCGGGTGGGCTCCGTAGGAACGCGACGGTCCCCGTCGCTGAGACTGGATTATTTTATTTACGCAGTTATTTTAAAACTATGATATCTCCTATTGATCTCCTAAGATATTCATTGAAATTAAATGATGTCAAGGGCAATTTTGTTCAAAATTAAATACTTGTAATAATGAATAACGTATTAATTTAGATAAGGATTAATATCATATTTATAAAAACACCTTCGCAAATAATGCATTATTTTAGAACAAATTTGATTACCATAAAAAAAAAAAATATATACAACAATACATCCGAATTGAGAACCTCCTCCTTTTTTGAAGTCGGTTAAAAGGTTATAGTGAGTCAACCTTAAGGGGCTTACATGACCTAAAGCCCGATCACTGTCGAACTGCACAGAAAAGAAAAACAAGCGCGATGACACAACGCTGCTAATTTATTGCAAAATATAAAGCAATTATTTAATTACAAAAATCTATTGTTTGGACTAAAAAATTAACACTCGTATTTTAGTATGTTGTTTGTAGAATAAACTGACAAAAAATGTATGTATATTAGTATGGTTTTTATTGTAAAAAGAAAGTTTTTAAAGGTATCTTTATGATGTTTTTATATGGTATCAAATTAGTTGTACTTATTATGTTTTCAACACACTATCTACCTAGCATATATCCTGAAGAATATCATATATTTTCCTGATTTTGTTTACTGTAGTCGATCATATACTTTTGTTGTTTCTAAAACTTGCGTTTTTTGTGTTTAGGTCCTGTAAGCCCCTTAAGTGTAGCTACTGGTTTCACAGATTTCAGGGCTCTTGCAATTTCATCGTTTGACTGCGAACTAGGGTCGCAATGTGTCAAGTGTATGAAAAATAAGTAATCAAAGGCTTAAATTGAAAGAGCCCTAAGACTCATTACTTATTCCTATACCTTATTGTAAATAATCCTGTTTTCCTAATTCAGTGGAACTCCAAAGTGCATGCCACACTTATTATTGAAAGACGGTACCTAATGCCTTGTAGAGTTGTACCTAGTTGTAGGTGCAAAGTAGAAGTTTGTCATGAGTTCATGATTCCTCAACACATTCAAGGACGATGCGAGTTAGATGAAAAATAGCAGAGAACCAGTTCAGTTAGGTTTAAACAAAAGCAATCAATTGATAACAGTGGCACAGGAGCTGTGCATTGCTTGTATCTTGTTGAGGCTCTCAGTGCAGGGATACCATCAACGTATTCGACGCGTACAGCCATATTATTAGTTTAGACTTAGTATTAAGTAATCTATAGAAGGCACTAATTTGTAACAAAATATTATACACAGTTATAGGTACTTAGTTTATATGTATACCTACATGAGCTGGTAATACCACTTCACTGTCCTCTGGCGCAGGTGCGGTCAGCGACGACAGTAATCTTTACATACATCAGGATTCGATAAAGTTTGTACAGCATGTCCTACTTTAGTTGCTGGCCGTACCTCAGTGGTGTTTTCAGTTTCGGATGCGATTATGATATGTATTGTCGTTCCACTATGTGCTTTCGTTCTCAGTTTTGTAAGTCTTAATAAATTATAGTCACGGTACCGGCAGCTTCATTGTTATGGTAAATAGAGAATTGGAAATGAAGCGTATTCTGAACAAACTGAAAAGATATATTTTGTTAGTGCAACAAACCTTGTTGCTAAAATATGAACAGTGCTAATTATAGTGCCATTAGTGACGTGGTGTTTAGCAGACGACCCTTGCGCCTGCGCGGCGATGCCTTCGACGAAATTTAATGTTATGTGAACTATGCGTAGGTACTTTAAGGTAGTGCCATATTAAAAGAGCTTCCTGTCTATTTTTAATTACCTACTAGTCTTTTATTAATATCATACCTGCCGCCATCGGCGTAACCAACACCAGGGCGCGGTCCAATGAAGATCCCGGAGCCCCTTGCATGTGCTGAGAATGGCCACCGTGTGGTTTTATTTCAAGTAACGTACAATAGCGGCCTTTTCCGCCTGATCACTTAAACATTTTTTCGCCTAAATCCTGCGGCGGCACCAAGACACGGTCCCTTATAGTTTTTTCGCCTATTAGAAAGGCGATAACGCAATTAATTGCAACCTGCACTGCGCAGCTTAGTAACGCATCACGTGTACTCCTTTTGTGAATTTTATGGACGAACTATTTGACCTTGGCACACTTACTAGAGCGAGCGCTTCAATGTTTTGAGTGCAAGCAAACACAACTTACTGGCGGTCAGGCCGGGAGTGTCCGCAATAGTACATCATCAAAAAAAAAATTGCTGCTCCCCATATATTATGTATAGACAGCTGATATTTTTTTCTCGACTACGATGTTGGTCCAATTAAAAAGGTAATCAGCCGGTCGATTCTGTAAAAATCTCACCGTGAAAGCTTGGGTGAAGTGAGTTTGTTTTTGCTAGGAATTGACACTATTGACAGCCCACTCCACGCTCACTTCACCTAAGTTTTCACGGTGAGATGGTTACAGAATCGCACTGCTGTTTGATGGTATGTTCACCTAAAGCGACAAAATAGATGGAGCAGCTGATAATAATTACTTTCGCGATTCCATACCCACAGGTACATTTTTCAATGATATCGACATATTTCTGTAAGTATTATTTGAAGGTAGTTACAGACGGTAGCTTAACACCTACGTACCTACCTACGCAATACGGCCATGTGCACGAATATGGTACTGTTCAATGTCAACCGCATTGCTAGTTTGCGTCACCAGGTAGAGATAGGTACTTCAGATAAATAATTATACCTAATATCAACACGTTCTGTAATCTTTAAAAATAATTGCTCTAGCTCCAAAAAGCGTCACTTCGATCGGGGCTTCGGGGCCAACGACCCTGAACGAACGAAATTGAAATCAATCCGAACGTGCAGACTCCAGACAGCGCTGTATGACTGGTCCTGTCGCAGGGCTTGTCTGAGGCAGGTTGCGACTGTTGCGAGTTGTGCGTGAGCAATCACAGCACTTACCCTTTCGTCTCGACTACGCTCCGTAATTGCCAAGTATTAGTTATCGATGGAATGTACGCGCCTTAGGTAAGGGGGAAGCGCTAAGGTAGCCTGGGAAATTCAAATTTTCTTACGTTTTTTGCAATTTGCTGGTCAGTATTAAGTTGTACGTCGATCAAAATATGATTCGCGGCCGTAACAAATATGTATTTACAGAAATATAATCATTAAAGTTATCAACACAACTCTCTAAGACCAGTGTACGTTACCCCAGCAAGAAAGTGTCTCCTAGAGTTATAGGAGTAGATCTATAATTGGTGCCTTATGTGCTGTAAATGTGCCCCCACATAAAAAATGTGTGCCCCCTGTCGTTTTGGAAAAAACTATTCTTGCTGGGGTAACGTTTTTCTAGCAGGAAAATTCTAAACGAATGGATCGGAGAGAGAAAAATTGTGCATTGCCAGAGAGCTTATGTGCCATGTGTGCCAAATAGTGCCCCCAAAAATAAAATCTTCAGGTTTTTTGTCCCCTTCAGGTTTTCGAGATATTGCATTTCCCTTCTGGAGTAACGTTTTGATGAATCGTATATATCCACAACTATTGCATGTACCCCTGTAGAATAAACATACATGAGTAGCTCTTAATGTGAGCCCCAATTAGATTTAAGAAAATATTTATAGTTTTCAAGTTATAGCGGTCTTATGAAAACCCGAAAAAACATCGCAGCGCCTAAATTAGACAAGGCACAAGTTCGCTAAAAACTGTATTCGGTCCTTCTTGACGCTAATAATAACCATACAAAGTTTCAAAACTGTTCATGCATGCGTTTTTGAAATCTTGCTAAAAGTCAAAACGATGGTGTCATAACTTTGACGGCAAAATACAAGGAACCGGCTCAATCCCAGATGTGTAGGTGTAAACCAAAATCTTGTGCCTTTGGTCAAAAATATATGGTGAAAATATTCAGCTTGGAATGTTTCGCATTAAGTAAATATAAACAAAAAATCAAAATATGTAAACAACGGCTGGTTATCCGACCAAATTCCAATGACTACTAAAAAGCGACTGATTCATACATATCGATGACCTTTATTGGACGTATTATACTTAAGCTGTCCGTACAGTCGCGTTCAAAAGTTTTGGGGGCTAATTAAAAAATATATTAAATGCACCTTGTAGGTAACTATAATAAATGAAACAGCTTGTTGATGTGGAAATTATTATTTTTATTCCCTTAATTTTAATTCTTAAAGTAATTATTGCATCAAATCACAGATTGTTTTGGAACACTAATTTATCTAAAGTCAGAATTTTAATTCGATTCCAGATTTGACATTAGCTACTGTCATTTTGTGAAATAATGATACCACATATATTAGTGTAGTGATGAACACAAAAATCGGTAAACAATCAGTGTGTGTGCCATCAGTGTGCCAATTAAAGACTAAATTATTGATTTTTATTTAAATAAATACTTACATAATTATTCATAATAATTATTTATTAATTAGTAATCGCTGCTCTATTTTATAAAAAGTTAATATTTTTGTTTTTATATTACAAACAAAACTTATAATAAAAGAGCCTAGATAGTTTTCAGTATTGGCAACCCGTGCGCGCTCGTGCAGCTATCGCCATTTTGTTTATCGTGTCATTCGGCTTCATTCTCCCAGTCTGACTGCACGAATATTTTATTTCATTGCGAATCGGTATTTTGTTGGGTTTTTGTTAAAGTGTTGTTACGTTGTGTTTGTTAATTGTTACGTTTATAGTTTTTTGTGAACTTTGAGTGAATCTATTTGTTTTGGTTTTCCATCAAAATGGATCCTCAGCCAAGTACATCACAAAAAGACGTGGATGTTTTCTTGTCCCCAAGAAAAAAACGTCAACGAAAAGCTTTCACTGTTACTGAAAAAGTAATGATCCGCAACGCCTACAAATACGTGAAAAATGAAAATTCTGCGCAAAGAGGCCTTTGAAGTTGTGAAAGAAAATGAATGTATGAGCAACGTTGCTGACATATTGGGAATAACCTCCATTGAGTTATAATGTACTACGTAGTAGTATAACTCAGTGATAACCTCACGCTCTGTTTGTAACGTTTTGAAGGAAGTAAATAAAGGTGCGCCGCCAACTCCTCCTAAAAAAACTGGACCAAAAGTGAAGTTTCAAAGATAAAATTGATGAATTTACATTCTCTGCAATACGAAGAATTGTTCATCAGTTCTTTTACCAAAATGAACCTCCAACCATTGCAAAGGTTAGTCAATCAGTCAGACAGTATTATTTTATACATGTACCTACATCTTTTATATATAAGTAATGATTCCAAGCTATTATAAAACTTACTATTTTAGATTTTAAAAGTGATGAACGATGATTCAGAAATGCCCAAGATTTCCAAAGACACCCTCAGAAAAATTTTGAAGCATCTTAATTTTAAATTTGTTGCACGGTCACGCAAGAGCACACTTATTGATAGAAATGATATAATAACATGGCGCCAGCGTTACTTGCGATCTATATGTCAGTTTCGACGAGAAGGGAGACATATATGTATAAGTATATTATCAAGATGAAACTTGGGTTAACGCAGGTAAGGCTAACATTTATACACAAAATGAATTTATATACATTTTACATTAAATTTAATAGTAATATTGAATGTTCATGTACTATATTTATTTTAAGGTCATACTGTAAAAAAAACTTGGGTGGACAAGAAAGTCACATCATCTCGACAAGCGTTTTTGAAGGGACTGACCACTGGATTAAAAAATCCATCTGGAAAAGGCAAACATCTCATAATTAGCCATATAGGTAGTGAAGAAGGCTTCCTGGAAGAGGGGCTCATGATTTTTGAAGCAAAGAAAAATTGTGAAGATTACCATGATGAGATGAATGCAGTTTGTTTTGAGGAGTGGTTCGCTGGAGTCTTACCAAAATTAAGACCAAACTCAATTGTGGTGATGGATAATGCACCTTACCACTCCCGAAAATTGGAAACGGCACCAAAAATGAGCTGGAAAAAAGCTGCCATTCAAGATTGGCTTTTAAATAAAAATATTCATTACGAACCAGATATGGTTAAAGCTACGCTTTTAGAACTGATTCCACATAACGAGTCTTTTAATACCTAAGTACGCTGTAGACGAAATGGCAGCACAACATGGGATCACGGTTTTAAGACTGCCCCCTTACCATTGCGAGCTAAACCCTATCGAATTGATATGGGCGCAGGTAAAGGGGCATGTAGCTCAAAATAATAAAACTTTCAAATTGACAGACGTGAGAAATTTATTTCAGGAAGGCATTCAAAAAATTACAGCTACCGAATGGTCTAAATGCGTATCCCATGTTGTCAAAGAAGAGGAAAAAATGAGTAGGCTAGATATGTTAATTGACAATATCACAGACACATTTATAATAAATGTTACAGAAAGTGACAGCGATAGCGATAGCGATGCTACTCAAAACAAAATAGGGCCCACCTCGAATCAGTCACTATTTTGGTCAAAATAAAGTTATCTAAGTAGTTGTTGACAAAGTTATGCATTGAACCGTCAAGCTGACATGTTTAGGAACCCTTATCAATGTTTATTTCGACAACATTCATATTGGTTTCAAGAGGGTAGCTAAAAAAGTGAAGTACTCGAAAAAATCGTCGAATGCACAAATTCTCAGTCACTTAAGTTTTCAGTCTACACTACACAGTGTTGTGGAATACTCACGTTTTTAACAATTTTGTTTGGTTTCTGTGTTAGTTGTGATCACTATGCCTGGTCCTCGCCGTCATATGGACATGGAAACCGCTGCAAGAGCAGTATCCTTGCTTCAAGAGGGACAGTCTCAGAGGTCTGTGGCTATCCACCTCGGTGTTTCGCGACGAGCAATCCGAAATGTTTGGGAACGGTATCAGGAGACCGGAAGTGTAGCTAGGAGACCTGGCACAGGAAGAGTTAGGGCTACGACTACCCAGGAAGACCGATATCTAAGGTTAACCGCACGACGGGAGCGTACTGTTACCGCTCGGACCTTACAAACTCGACTACGGCAATCCACAGGGACGAGAGTCAGCGACCAAACCATTCGGAATCGGCTTCACGAAGATGGACAACGCTCTAGAGTACGCGCTATTCGACTGAAACTAACGAGGGCTCATCGTGCAGCACGATTAAGGTACGCCCGGGAACATTTGGAATGGACCATGGATAACTGGAGGAATGTGCTTTTTACGGACGAGTCTAAAGTGAAGTTTTACAGTGATGACAGACGGATACGCGTGTGGAGAAGAGAAGGGGAACGTTTTTCTGAACCATGCGTCCATGGAACAGACCGATGGGGGGGTCCCAGTGTTATGGTATGGGGTGGAATTAGCTTACACGGTAAAACAGAGCTGGTAATTCTCAATGAAGGTACCGTAACCGCCGCCAGTTACATCGAGCGAGTAATCCGGCCACATGTCATCCCGTTTTCACAAAGAGTGGGCAATAATTTTGTCTTTATGCATGACAACGCTCGCGCACACACAGCCCGCACCACACAAAGAGCCCTTTCTGAAGCCAATATCACCGTTTTGCCATGGCCAGCCATGAGTCCCGACCTCAACCCAATAGAGCATTTATGGGATCAACTCAAAAGAAGCCTGAAAGAAAACTACAGTGATGTTAACAGCCAGCAGGAGCTCATTAACGCCCTGAAAGTCTGTTGGGAACAAATACCGCATACAAACGTGACTCACTTGATTGAAAGTGTACCAGATAGGCTCAGAGAGTGCATACGGAGCAGAGGAGGACCCACTCGTTATTAAAAAATAACAAGCACCATAATTTTTTTCAGAAGACGTGTGCTTTACAAGATCATGTTGATCCTTTATTTTGTGTAAAAACTGTTATTTGTGTTTTTATTAAAGGAAATAAACAAATGATTCCATTGTTTATTTTTACACTATTCCTGAATGCCCACTTGACACTTGTACATTCATAAAAACTGAACAATTACGTTCAATTTTAAGTTAAGGCAAAAAAACATGGTGGGCCCTATTTAGTTTTGAGTAGTATAAAATAAATTATTACCATAATACATCTATCTGTTTTATTTGTCATGTTCCTTCATGATCACATTTTTTTATTTATTTCACACACAATTATAAAAGAAAAGTCTCAGATCGTTAATTAATCGTCAAAACTAAATTATCGGTTCAGAAATATTAAATTTCCTGATATACTTAGTTTACGAGAGTAAAATTATAAACGAGAAGAATCGATCCGGAAATATTTCATTTCCACATCGAATAATTTCGCTATTAAAATCTAAATCACTGTCAACAATTCCTTCCTCACACAATGGAGAGCCTGCCTGAGATGGAGGAGACACTTCTAAATGGCGAATGTGTGCTAGATCGCGTTTGTATGAAGTATCATTGACATTTACCAAATAAGATCTATCAGAAAGAACATCCTCAACAATACCAGGAGGCCAAGATTTACTTACTGATGGCTGTACTTGTACTGAAACCGGCTGACCAATCTCTAAAGTTATTGGCTATTTGTACTCTTGTCAAATACCTGCTTAGTATCTTTCCGCCTTTTTTCTATATCTTCAGAAACATCTTTTACAATCCATGGTATTAAGAGACTAGGAACCACTGGCAAGACACCTCGGGTTCTCCGAGAGTAGAGACGTTGCACTGGGCTGGAATTTAATTTATTATACATCCATGGATACTATTTGAAAGGGATATTCAGGAATCTTATGAGTTTGCATGCATGGTAAACTTTTGTTGACTAGGTTGATATTTATTACAAGTTTGACAACATTTAATCATTTCCTGAATATCCTTGGACATTGAAGGCCAGAATACCGCATCTCTAGCTAGTTTTAATGTATTTTCTATACCAGAGTGGGCTTTATGTAATTTTTGCAGAATTGTTGTTCTTAGCATTTGAGGAATAAGAATAGCTTGGTTTTTTAATATCAGTCCTTGGTAAGTAGTTAAATCATTTTTAATGCTATAAAACGGCTTTAAGGCATCTGGAATATCTTTAAAATATGTGGGCCATCCATTTATAACATACTGTATAAGTTTTTGATAGTCTTTCATCCTGGCTTGAATTTAATTGAACTTCTTTTAAGCAACTATCAGAAATTGGGAGGTTCCTTAAAGGGTCATTTTCTATTATTTTAAATATCTTCATATCTTTAGATCTGTCTATATCTTTACAGTCTAAATAAAACCTTGATAGTGCATCTGCCATAACATTTTCTTTTCCTGACACAAAGTGCAATTCTAGACTACATCTTTGTAACGTTAACAGCATAGATTGCAAACGTTTGGTGCATGCAAAAGAGGTCTTTTAAATATGCTTAACAAAGAGTTTTAATTATGGTTTTAGCATTACCAACAATCAATTGGTAAAACCTGGTACATGCGAAGACTACTGCGAGGAGCTCCTTTTCTATCTGAGCATATTTTCTCTCAGTAGGTGTCAGACAGCGAGAAGCGTATGCCACTGGCTGGTTTTTCTGAAACACCGCTACGCCCAATGCTCCTTCGCTAGAATCACATTCAATAATAAGCGGTTTGTTTTTATCATAATATTTTAAAGTTTGAACATCACTGATTATGGTTTTAAGCTTTTCGAACTCTTTCTGGGCTCTATCATTCGTTCCAGGGTGTTTTCTCGTGAGTAAACTGTCTTGTGTGAGGATTCAAAACTTAATTTTGGAATGAATCTACTCAGGTAAGTCACCACCCCAAGAAATCTTTGTATTTCTTTCTTATTCCTTGGGACCGGTATGTTTTGTACAGCCTCCACTTTTGCTGGATCTGGTTGTAGACCTTGATTTGTAAAAACATGACCAAAGTATTTAACTGATGTTTGCAGTAGCTTCTAGCCGACGAGCATAGGGTTCGGGCCTCCGAGTGAAAGTCCTTGCTAAATTTCACACTAATGAACAAAACAAGAAGAACAAAATGGAAGATCACATAATTGTTAGGCTTTAAACAGAACATTAGAGGTCTAAGGTGGCCGGCTTTTTACGAGGGCGGTTCGAAACACGCCGCGTCATACACGTGTCAGTGTCACCAGTAGACTGTTCTACCCTCGCTACGGTATTTGGCGCCTGCTCCGCGGGTTGCACGGTAGGAATCTCGGCGCCTGATTCGCTGCGCATAACAATGTCGCCAACATCTCTACTATTCCCGCAATCATCCAATTGGATTTGGCTGACAGTGCAGCCAACATTATTATTAACCCTATGGTCGTAGAGTTGCCGCGTTACATACTCCCCCTCTAGATCACGAGTACGTCCTCGATCGTGGTCTAGCTCTACATTAAAGTCATAAGGAATGGGTTGCAAACAAGCCGGCCTCGCTTTTTCTTAGGTTCCAGTGGTTGAGTGGACTCATCTACTCGTCTTCGAAAAGGGGTGAGCTGATTAGCGTGGAATTTGCCCAATACCTCACCTGGACTTCCATGAGATGCGATTAAGTATGTGGATGGACTCAATTTCTTCGTCACAACATACGGCCCATCTCTCTTAGGGAAAAACTTAGCCGTTTTTGACTTACTGGCGTCGCTTAGCTGATGTGTAGTAAACTAAACTAAACTTTGTCATCTAGTTTGAATTCTGGTCCTACTCTTCTTGAACGATCAGCGTAAGTCTTTCTTCTATCCTGCAGTTTTTCTACTCTGTCACGAACTTCACTTAAGGAGTTCAAAAATCGTGATAGGTAAGGAGTGATCTGTGGTACGAAATTATCCTTCTGTAAGACCGCTCTTGGATCATTGTACACTTCTAACGGTGACCTCAGCACACGTGCGAACGTCAAATATGCAGGAGTAACCCCTGTCGTTTCACAAACCGCGCTGTTCATACTAAACCGTACTATCGGTAGCTGCTTAGGCCATGAAGGGTGATCCGTACCAACCAGCTTTTTTCTTTCCGCTGGGTTGGCTTCTAGGTGGTAGTAGGGTATCAAGTCTTGTGTAATGCCAAGAATAAACATGCACTTCTGCATGACCGCCGAAACAAATTGGACACCATTGTCCGAAATAATGCGACGTGGTAAGCCGAACCGAAGGAAATACTGTTCTATGAGTACTTTTGCGCAGGCGATAGAGGTTGCTTCTTTGTGCGCATACAATTCTACCCATCTCGTCGCGGTATCTTCCACTAACAGGATCCACTTCTCCCCGTTTTCGCCCTCTGGCAGTGGTCCGAATAAGTCGGTAGCCAAGACTTCATTGCGCTGGTTTAAAATCGGTGTTTGAATCAGACCAGGTGGCTTTTCATTTGTCGCTTTATAGCGTTGACACGAGGAACATGATTTTACGTAATCTGTAACTATTTTTCTCATACCAGGGAAAGAATAGTTTTGAGCTATCTTTTGGTACGTTCTCTCTATACCAGGATGACCTGCAATTGGAGCATCATGACATTCTCTCAGAATCTCCTCACGTATGCTTACAGGTATCACCAACTGCGGCGACTCGTTGTCTGTATCTGGGTTATAGCGGTAAAGGATACCACGTTCCATAAGATAACCACGTTCAGCCCAACGACGAGAGGATATTTCTTCTGTACCTTCTAATTCTTTTATAATTTTACTAGCCTCTGCCCGCGACTTCGTCCGCGTGAAATTTCTTGCTCCCCCAACCCATCGCATCGCATCACCCGCCCGCGCTATCACATCGTTTTCTCTTAGCATTCTTCCTGACCTTTTTCTTTTTGCTCAGCTCCAAAGAGTCCTGGCGTGATTAAGCTTTCCACATGGATTGGACAATCTAATGCAAAAATAATTGATAATTCCAAAGATTAGCGTGTTCAAACAAACAAACAACAGTTTGTTTTTCTGTTCTATTAACTGCTAAAGGTAACTTTATTTAATAATAGCTGTGCCCCGCCGTTTCACCCGCGGTAATTTCAGGAAAAACCTACTAAAAACTTGTTGACAAAAATAAACAACCGACTTCCAAAAAAATACAAAGTGAAAAATAACTTTAATTTCGGAAGTTGGTGTCGTTGGTTCTGTATTTTCATTTTTTGACACCGACTTTCGAAATTAAAGTTATTTTTCACTTTCTAGTATTTTTTTTTTGGAAGTCGGTTGTTTTTTTATTTTTAAGTTTTTATTTTTCACTTTTTAGTTGTACCTGCCTACCCCAAACAAATTCATATAACACTACTTGGTATGTGAATATCAGTGACAGGAATATGCTATAGCAGCAATCGCGGTTGATTTGCTGGCATTTATTGAAGAGTTCCGTTGTCTGTCTCCGAAACTCATCATCAGATCTTTATGAAATTAAAATTGGTCCTATTTAAATTTCATAAAGATCTGATGATGAGTTTCGGAGTAAAAATATTTCCGGAATAAAAATATTTCGAACAAAAAAAATTTTTGCAAATCCGTCTGTCTATACATAATTATTATATGAGGGAGTTATGCCCAAATATACATAAAAAATAAAAAATAGAAACATCCGAATTGAGAACCTCCTCCTTTTTTGAAGTCGGTTAAAAATATATTCAATTACTTTAAGATATTACTTAAGATTATTACTTATACAATGTAAACTATGAGACTATATTACTTGTAAACTATGCAACTCCTAAGATATTCATTGAAATCAAATGATGTCAAGGGCAATTTTATTCAAAATTAAATACTTGTGATGAATAACGTATTTATTTTGATAAGGATTAATATCATGTTTATAAAAAAAACCTTCGCAAATAATGCATTAGTTTAGAAGAAATTTGATTACCATAAAAAAGGTTATAGTGAGTAAACCTTAAAAGATAGACATATGCTGTCGCGGACTTTTTTTTAGAACTTTTAAAGGGAAACAATTCCGTCATACACGATTTTTGCGTAACTTTAACCGTTTACGCAGCGTACGCAACGAAAGCTCTCAAAAGGAATATTTTTTTCCCGTTTTTGCATCATTTTTCATTGATGCTCCGCTCCTATTGGTCGTAGCGTGATGTTATACAGCCTATAGCCTTCCTCGATAAATGGACTATCCAACACAAAAATATTTTTTCAATTCGAACCAGTAGTTCCTGAGATTAGCGCGTTCAAACAAACAAAAAAACAAACAAACAAACTCTTCAGCTTTATAATATTAATAATATATAATATATATATATATATATATATACAAGTATAGATTGAAAACTGGGTCAGATTCTTGTGCTGCACGTAGCTCCTTAAGATCTCGCGTAGGAAAATCAATAATAACTGAACATATTCCACAGGCTTCGCGAGACTCATCCGTAGAGACAGGGCGGCTGAGTGCGTCGGCCACCACATTTACCTTTCCGGGAGTGTACTCAAACCGGATGTCAAGGCCTGCAGTTTTAGTGCCCAACGCACCAAACGACCCGTAGGCGATTTTAATGACAGCAGCCATTTCAAGGGTTGATGATCACTGGCTATGATAACTGGATGGCCATCAATGTAACCCCACATACGGTCAACTGCCCAAACGACCGCCAGAGCCTCCCGCTCCGTGGTCGAATAATTTCGCTCTGCTGCTGACAGCAAACGACTGGCAAATTCAATAGGTCGTTCTTCATTCTTTTCTCATTGAAGCAACACTGCGCCTATCGCGTAGTTGCTCGCATCTGTGCGCAGGATGAATGTTTAGAGTAGTCTGCCTGTATGAGGATCGGCGCTGACGTCAGAAGTCTTTTTAAATTACTAAAAGCTTCAGCTTATTCTGGTCCCCATATCCAAAGTTGATTTTTCCTCGTCAGCCTTGTCAGTGGCTCTGCTACCTCTAAAAACTTTGGGATAAATTTCCTAAACCAGGAACATGTTTGTATGAATGTTCTGAGGTGTCCCAGTGAAGACGGCTCTTTCATCTCTAAGATAGCTTGAATCTTCGCTTCATCAGCTGAGACTCCCTCTTGTGAGATCACATGACCTAAATATTTAACAAATTCTCTTGCAAATACGCATTTTTCTCGGTTCGCACGCAATTTGAACTTCATCAGCTGTTTAAAAACGATTCTCAGGTCTTCCAGGTGCCTGGAAAAATCCCCCTGCGTTATAATTAACAAATCGTCTAAATACCCTAGTATTGTAACATCCTTTAATGCTGAACCGGATCGCATTCTGTCTATCAAACGCTGAAAAGTGGCCGGACCGTTCTTCAGACCGAACGGCATCCTCTTAAAACGGAAGGTTCCGAATGGAGTGACGAAAGCCGTCTTATCCCTATCCTCCTCCTTAACTGATACTTTCCAGTACCCAGATCGCAAACCTATTGTACTCATGTGGCAACGTCCACGTTTAGTAGATTGCAGCAGTTCATCAATGCGAGGCATTGGATAGGCGTCCGTTTTCGTGATTAAATTTAACTTTCGATAGTCGACGCAGAAACGAAAACTGCCGTCACGTTTAGGTACTAGTAAGGCTGGAGCAGCCCATGCAGATTCGCAATCTTCAATAATATCTTCAGCCAACATCTTGCTAAGCTCTTGCTGCATAATTTCCTTCTTTGCAGGTGTCAGGCGATATGGAGGCGTCGCTATCGGAGAACTATATTTCCCGTGTCTATATGATGCTCCCCATATGGAGTCGGCTCCCCAATTGGATTAAACATCTCATAAAAATCCGTAAGTAATTGGGCAAGCTCCTCACGCTCCTGATCCTCTAAACCTGCACCCTCGTCATCGCGTAAAACATTCAACGCGGCGTATGAATGACGAGGCAAAAAGGTTTCTGAAATCAATGTATACTTTTGATCTCTACTATCCGAAAAATGCCAAAGGCACTGCTTGAAATCGATAACGAGACCGGCACTGTTAATAAAATCGATACCTAAAAGTGTTTCATTATCTTTCGCTTCGGGGAAAATTATGAACTCTGTGGGCACAATTTTATGAAAAAGTTTCACATGTACCTTTGTAACAAGCACCTCCATCAGGCGCGTGCAGCCATCCGCCAGGCGAATGTTTCTAGTGCACTGTTGTAAAGGATGACCTTTTTCCATTAAAATACGAAAAAGTGTGTGACCGGCAATACAGCCCCTAGACCCAGTGTCCAGTAATGCTGTCCCATTTTCCCCCAAAATACCTATTTGCATCAAAGGTCTATTATTATTAGGCTCCCCCTTGATTGAACCTCCCTGAGTTCGACCCTGTGCAGACGCGAGGTGTTTCTTACCATTTGGTAGTTTATTATTTCTATTAACATTTACCGAGCTTAAATCTAAACATTTATGAACATTATTATTACAAAAATATGAACATAAACCGTCACAGTGAATATTATCCAAACCTTGAATATTTCTGTTAACATTAGCAGCATGATATGGCAGTGTACGTTACCCCAGCAAGAAAGTGTCTCCTAGAGTTATAGGAGTAGGACGAATAATATGTGCCCTATCTGCTGTAAATGTGCCCCCAAATAAAAAATGTGTGCCCCCTGTCGTTTTGGAAAAAAACGGAAAAAACGATTCCTGCTGGGGTAACGTTTTTCTAGCAGGAAAATTCTAAACGAATGATCGGAGAGAGAAAAATTGTGCATGGCCAGAGAGCTTATAGGTGTGCCTTAATGTGCCCCCAAAAAAAAAATCTGTGCCCCTTCAGGTTTTCGAGATATTGCATTTCCTGCTGGAGTAACGTTTTGATGAATCGTATATCTCTACAACCATTGCATGTGCCCCTGTAGAGTAAACATACACGAGTAGCTCTTAATGTGTGCCCCTTAGTGCCCCAATTAGTTTTAAGAAAATATTTATAGTTTTCAAGTTATAGCGGTTTTATGAAAACCCGAAAAAACATCGCAGCGCCTAAATTAGACAAGAAACAAGTTCGCTGAAAACTGTATTCGGTCCTTCTTGACGCTAATAATAACCATACAAAGTTTCAAAACTATTCATGCATGCGTTTTTGCTAAAAGTCAAAACGATGGTGTCCTAACTTTGACGGCAAAATACAAGGAACCGGCTCAATCCGAGATGTGTAGGTGTAAACCAAAATCATGTGCCTTTAGTCAAAAATATATGGTGAAAATATTCAGCTTGGAATGTTTCGCATTAAGTAAATATTAACAAAAAACCAAAATATGTAAGCAACGGCTGGTTATCCGACCAAATTTGAATGACTACTAAAAAGCGACGGATTCATACATATCGATGACCTTCTTTATTGAACGTATTATACCTAAGCTGTTGTCCGTACAATCGCGTTCAAAAGTTTTGGGGGCTATTTAAAAAATATATTAAATGCACCTTGTGACTATAATAAATGAAACAGCTTGTTGATGTGGAAATTATTATTTTTATTCCCTTAATTTTAATTCTTAAAGTAATTATTGCATCAAATCACAGATCAAAGTTCCTACCTATAAATATTAGAAATTAGTATATAAAGTAATGAAAAAAATCGGTTGTCTGTAAAGTCGGTTTACTGACGATAGTTGAACGTGACAACGTCATAAGAAAATACTGATGGAATAGTTGCATTGCATTTGTTAATATTCGCTTGCACTTCAAGCCGCCATGGAACGCTACAGAGCGAGGCCGCGAGGTAACGCTACATGAGTCATGTTTTTTCGTGAGTGCAGCCAGCTTCATCGATTTATTAGACGTTGTCACGTCAAAAATTCAAGTACTTGATAAGACAAGTATTTTTAAATAGGTAATTCAAAACAATGCCATTAAATACTTACCACCGCAGATCGTGCCATAAAATTCAACACCCCTACAACCACATAATTGTTATAAAATGCTTAATACGCCACTTTCAACCAACTCAAAAAAAAGTAAACAAACAGTATCAGTGCAACTGCGTGACTCAACGTAACAGTGTCCTTGGCGTCATAACATAACTGCAACTGTTTACCAATACCAAGTAATAATCCAAACGCACTTCCTCAATAAACACTTCGTACCTATTATTCATAATAGAGCGACGTTACACGTAACCTGTCTCTGTCACACTAACACCGTACGCGTACTAGCTGTCTCACTTTCTCCAAGCTAGACAAAGCGACTCCTTGCGACACGACGTCAGCGGATGCCGCGGGGCCAGAGATATATGCAGCGGTGTGGGGAGGCGAAAAAAGGGAATCTTCTATTAAGTAAGGTGAATGCTCCAACCAGCCCGCAAAATTCAAATTTTTTCTGTTTTTTTTTTTGTTCCTATGCCTTTATGAACTTGGAGGGTTGTATTGGTGATTTTGATGATTATGATTCTGTAACTATATACGTCTTACAACCGCGAATAATATTTTAATCAACATACAACCTAGCACTGGCCTGCAAATTGCAAAAAACGCAAGAAATTTTGAATTTCGCGGGCTAGTTGGAGCATTCCCCTTAATGATGAAAAACTTACAATGCGTGCCACGAAAGATGAGACTTGACACACCACGTGGTTTGACATGCGCAGTACACGATTTTAGGTATCTTTAGCGGTATGAGGTCTGAGTGCGGGACGGGACTGGACGTCATAGGGGCGGCGGAAAGAGCGGGGGAGGCGGGTCAAGTCTCATTTCGTGGCATGCATTGTACTGTTAATTTATCTAACCTACGGCTTATCAATAAATATATATGTACCTAATATAAAAAGACAAATACGGGCTTTTTATTTATATACAAAAAAGAGCTACCTCTTTTTAGTAGTAGGTATGTTTATTAAAGCTAAAAGAATTTACACACTAACTCTATAATAGAAATAAAAATATTTACAAGTATCAAAAAGAGTTACAGGGCGTCGAAAAATTCGTCCACATCGCTGTCAACAGGAAAAGTGCCCAGAAGGCTGGCAGCATTAGTAGGTATTCATCACACATTTCATGAACTATATTTTTTTTTAAACATCGGGACCAAGTCAAAGACCTGGCAAATATCTCGATGTATTTCTTTCGTTCACACATAAATTACTGGATGTATTTTAATGAAATTTAGAATCGAGAAGATAGCTTACCTTGAAATAGCACTTAGGCTACTATTTATAATGTACTTAATCATGTGTAACGTCATAGAAACAGCTAGTAGAATATAATCCAATAACAACTTTATTTAATTACATATTACTTTTGTAAGTCAGTGTACTCAGGCACAACACGTGTGAACCGGTTAGTGAGTAAAGTAAAGAAGGTCATCGATATGTATGAATCCGTCGCTTTTTAGTAGTCATTCAAATTTGGTCGGATAACCAGCCGTTGCTTACATATTTTGGTTTTTTGTTAATATTTACTTAATGCGAAACATTCCAAGCTGAATATTTTCACCATATATTTTTGACTAAAGGCACATGATTTTGGTTTACACCTACACATCTCGGATTGAGCCGGTTCCTTGTATTTTGCCGTCAAAGTTAGGACACCATCGTTTTGACTTTTAGCAAAAACGCATGCATGAATAGTTTTGAAACTTTGTATGGTTATTATTAGCGTCAAGAAGGACCGAATACAGTTTTCAGCGAACTTGTTTCTTGTCTAATTTAGGTGCTGCGATGTTTTTTCGGGTTTTCATAAAACCGCTATAACTTGAAAACTATAAATATTTTCTTAAAACTAATTGGGGCACTAAGGGGCACACATAAAGAGCTACTCGTGTACGTTTACTCTACAGGGGCACATGCAATGGTTGTAGAGATATACGATTCATCAAAACGTTACTCCAGCAGGAAATGCAATATCTCGAAAACCTGAAGGGGCACAGATTTTTTTTTTGGGGCACATTAAGGCACACCTATAAGCTCTCTGGCCATGCACAATTTTTCTCTCTCCGATCATTCGTTTAGAATTTTCCTGCTAGAAAAACGTTACCCCAGCAGGAATCGTTTTTTCCGTTTTTTTCCAAAACGACAGGGGGCACACATTTTTTATTTGGGGGCACATTTACAGCAGATAGGGCACATATTATACGTTGTACTCCTATAACTCTAGGAGACACTTTCTTGCTGGGGTAACGTACACGATATGGCAGCATTATCGTTATCATCTGATTGAATTACATGTCCATGCTGCAAAAGGGTATTTTCTGAATTTACAAGAAACTTAGTGTCTATATTATTATTATAACAAACATTATTACTGACACTAGAATGCTCATTATTATGTCTTAGTTCGGTAACACAATCACAATAAAGTTTTAAGTGACCCCCAGCGTTGCAAGACGCTAGGTGACCTGTGGTACCGGCAGGAAAGACGCGAGGAGGGCCCGGCGACTTTCGACCGCGCGGAACGTTATCAGTACGCTCGCGGTTGGTCGCTAGGCAATGAGCAGCCACGGCACCGGAACTCCCGGCGCGGCCGCACGGGTTCTGCGAGGCCGGCGCGGGAGGCGCGGGCGGAACGCTTTCGGCTGTCGATCTCGGCTCGCCCGACGGCGACGTGCAATCATCTCGCATGAGAACGCGATGACGGGAACCGCGCACTTTTGAATTTACGCTATCACTAGTTGTCGTAACCGAACAGAATGCATTTTGAGAACTAGATTTACACACATTACATTTTATAACGTTAGGGGTACCGCACCCATAACATTGAACAGCTTTATTTTTGTTTATGTTTTCATCACTATTACTGTTGGCGACGCGAACTGATTAGAATTAAGTAGTTGATTAAATAAAGCCAAAGTTTTAAATAGATAACCTAGTATATAAGTTTTGTATTCTAAGCATAGGGTTTGTTTTATTACCATTAGAACTAAGATAATAATAGAATCAGTATTCTAATCATGAGTACCTACAATGTAACGCATTTAGTGGGATAACTATATAATAAAGTAAAAAGATACGTACACAAGTGAAAGCATGCCTACGATCACACATACATACACATAACGACGTACGTGCATGGCACCCAGGAACAGGTTGCGACCTGTCGAGATCAAGTTTCGGCCTGACCGACAAAAAACCACACCTCACTCCGAGGCCACTCGCTAGAACAATAAAAATCTCTAAGACCACCCACTACTTGTACCCCACCAAACTGTAATATAAATGGCGCCCAAACGCCTTAAACGGCAGTTGGATCGGCTAGTGGTCACCTGAGTTACATCTCCCAAGTGTGTGTGTTTAGTGTTTTTATTCCGCGCGGACCGCATAATTTTATTACCTCAACTTGTGTTTGCGTGAGTGAATTAGTTTTCTCGCGCAAACACAGGGGGAGTCACTTCGCAGCCCGGCGAATCATCGCCGAAGCGGTCGCGGAGGCCATGCCCCCGTGATGCCGAAGCCCGGCAAACGCGGCTCGTTGGGCCGCGATGCCGAGGCCCAGGAGGAGCTCCGCCCGGCGTTGGACCGGGCGACGTCGCTGCCAAACATTGGCGACGCGTCGTCCGGTGCGCCGCCGGCCGGAAGAGGAGAGGAAAGAAGAGGAGGGGGAACGGAGGCCGCTGTAGCTGCCCACCCACCGACGGCGCCGGCGCCTGCGCGCGGTGCGCCCGCGCCGTCGTCGAGTCGGCAGCACGCGGTCCCTATCCGCCCAGCTGTCTTCCGCCCGGTGCCCATCCAGGCCCCGGGACCGGCCACAAACCCCGGCCGCGCGCAACAAACGCGCGCCGCTGCGCCGCCCGCGCGTGTGTCCGCGGTGGTGCGCTCGACGGCGCCCGCGGCCCGAGTCGCGACATCTGCGACCCGAGCCGCGGCGCCCGCGCGCACTGCTGCGCACACCGTGCGTGCCGCCGCGCCGCCAGCGCAACCCGCGCTGCCAGCGCTGACCACCCCGCCACCTGCGCCTACCCGCGCACCCCCGGCGCGTACCGCAGCGCCGCCGCCGAGCTTTGTGTCTCCGCCCGCGCCCTCTGGGGCTGCGGCGGCGGGGACGCCTACGCAAGCTGTGCCAGCTCCCCGCACCGCCACACCCGGCCCCCGCCTCTCGCTGGCGGGACCGGCGTTCGCTGAGCGGGAGCGGCAAACACTTAAGACGACACAGGCGCCCGACTCGCCGGCGCCCCCCAGGGCCTCCGCCTACGACTCGCCCGCGATGCTGTCGGCATGCTCCTCTCAATCGGGGTCGAGCATGTCGCTAGCGTCGGTGGGCTCGGCCGCGTCCGGTCGCGAAGACGTCTCGAGAGATACGTCCCCGCGAGCCGGGCGTCGGCCCACCGTGGGCGGGGCCATACCCGCGCCGCAGACGCCTGTGGCGATGTCGCCGATTCCGCCGCCGATTGGGTTTGGGTTCGAGTTTCGGCTTGAGCCCAGACCCCAGCGGCGTCCAAGAAGCCCTGAGGAGACCGCCGCCGAGGAGGAAGAGGCGAAGCGGTACTGCCTAGACCCGCCGCGGCCACAGCGCGAACGCGCGCCGCGGGGTCGGGCCACACCCGCTTCGCCTACCTTCGCTGACGCGACGCGGCGCTCGCCGCCGCCGCTGTCGCCGACGCCTACACAGACGCAGGCAGGGGTAAGTGACTCAACTATTACCCCTGCTCCCCCTGCCAATACTGCACCCCCTGATGCCACCCCCGGCGCCGCGAAGCCTGCGAAGCCGGGGAAGAAGATGAAGTACCCTCCGCTGGTGGTGGAGAAGCTGCCGAACTGGGCCGCTCACTTCCGGGCCATCGCTGCCAAGCTGGGCCGGCCGCCTAGCGCTCGCCCGTACGGGACCGGGGTACGCTTCACCCCGGACACCGAGGACGAGTACCGGCTGGTCCAGCGGTACCTGACTGGCCTGGAAAAGGACAGCGGCGTATCTTGGTTCGCCTATTCGCTGCCAGCGGAACGCAACCTCAAGATTGCCATCAGGGGGTTACCGCCGGACACGGATCCCCAGGAGATCGAGGAGGAGCTCCGGGCGTTGGGCTACCAGCCGGAGTACGTGCGCCATATCAAAGGCGCACAGGGAAGACCCGGCTGCGTGTTTCACGCCGTATTAAAGAAGACGCCCGACGTCCGGGCCATATATGACACCTCCGTGTTTATGTACATGCGGGGTGTCAAAATTGAGGCTTGGCGAGGTAAACGTGGGCCCGCCCAGTGTCACCGGTGCCAGAAGTTCCGGCACAGTTCGCACCAGTGCCACCGGCCGCTCGCTTGTGTTCGATGCGGGGGGGAACACGTGGCACGTGACTGCCCGCGCCCGCGGGAGGAGCCGGCCACCTGCGTCAACTGCGGTGGCCCGCACCCCGCGTGCAACAACAAGTGCCCCGTGTTCCAGGCGGAAACCCGGAACAAGCGAGCGGGGACTGCCGCCATTACCACGCACGCGCGCCGGCCACCAGCGGCCACTGAAAGGCCGCCAATGGTGGAAGGGGAGGCCCAGAGCGCCACATTAATGGCGGCAGCAAACGGGCCCTCAGAGAAAGGCCAAGCCACCTCCTCGAGGCGGAGGAGGAAAAAGAGGCGCGGGGGTAAAGGGAAAGGGAAGAAGGAGACCCAACCCCCCCCCTCCGGCGACCCAGGAAGAGAACCCTAAGGCCGACCCTGCCGTCAGTGGGGCACAGGTCGTAATAAGCAAAGAAGCAACAACTAGCGCCGGCACAGCGCAGCGGCAAATCGCAGAACTAAAAGAAAATAAGTTCGCTCAGAAGGCGAGCCGCGGCGCCACCGGCGCTAGCAAAACACAAAATGAAGCTAAGACCGAGACACCAAAAGAATTCACGACCTGTGCCATCAAACTTTTGATGGACCTGATTAAGGCCATCAGGCAGGGTCAAGATGTCGAGACGGTCATCCTTGATGGCCTGGCCATGTTACTTACCCTGTACCATGGCTAGGCCATTAAGGGTGATTCACTGGAATGCCCGCGGCCTTAGAGGAAAGGTCGCCCCCCTCCGCCACCTCCTGAGGGAACAAGACATCGACGTGGCGCTAATAAGTGAGACCCTGTTAGGGCCCGAAGATAGGGTCAGGGTCCCAGGGTATCACTTATACAGGAAGGACGAGAGGTCGGCACACACTCGGTACCGTGGTCTGGCAGTACTAGTGAGGCGGAGAGTCGTCCACCAAGGACTCCCCTTGCCGTCGCTCAGGAGCTTCTACGCCCTGGGTGTGCAGCTGCATGTTGCCGGCGAGGACATCAACATCTACGCCTGCTACAAGCCGCCCGCGGCTCCCTTGGACCTTAACGAGCTGCGGGCCCTGCTTGTAGACACCCCACGCGCCACCATCCTCGCCGGCGACCTAAATTGCAAGCACCCGGCGTGGAACTCCTGCACAGCGAACACCGAGGGGAGACGGCTCCTCGCGGACGCGGAAGCCCTCGACTATACGGTGTCCGGCCCGGAAACACCAACACACTATCCGGACACGGCGCGCTACATGCCGGACGTGCTGGACATCGTAGTTCACCGGGGGCTAAGCTGCCAGATCACTCAGCAAGTGATAGACGACGAGTTACAGTCGGACCACCAACCTGTACTCGTCGTCTTATCGGGGATGCCGACCCGACTGAAGCCAATAGCGCCACGTCGAACCACGGACTGGGACAAGTTCGTGGGGATAGTAGAGACCACCGCGCCGACTCGGCCTATAGTTACCTCCGCGGACGTCGACAAGGCCGCGGAAGATGTCACTGCTTGCATACAAAGCGCCTTAGAAACGGCGACAAGCACGCAGCCGCAGGGGAGAGGGCTATTGCCGCCCCTGCCGGCGCACATTAATGCGATGATCGCCGTGAAGAGGCGCACTCGCAAGCAGTGGCAGCAAACAAGATGCCCGGCTTTAAAGCGCGAGCTTAACCGTCTCGCGGAGAAGGTGAAGGCCGAGTTGCAGGCGCTCACCACCGCGGGCTGGGAGGACAGAATTGACGCCACGGCGGACAGCTGGCCGTCGCTACATAAGCTGTGCGGCCAGCTAACGAATACCCCAGCTCCGGTGCGTCCACTGCTGAACAGCGACGGGGCGCTACGTTACGTAGCAGAGGACCGGGCGGAGGTCTTCGCCGAGCACCTGGAGCGTCAGTTCCGCCCAAACCCGACCAGCGACACCGACCATGTCGCAGCAGTCGAGAAACACCTCGGAGACTACTTCGCAACGCCGATAGCTCCCGAGGAGGATCCCGTCTTTTTCTCGCCGGGCGCAGTCAGACGCGCCATCCTTAAGACGAAGCCTAGGAAGGCCCCCGGTGCTGACGGTATCACCAACACAGTGCTGCGCCACCTGCCGTACCGTATGGTAGCGGCACTGGCGCGCCTGTTTACGGGGATACTGCGCACGGGGGCCTTTCCCGCCTCGTGGAAGGAGGGGCGCGTCATTATGCTGCCCAAGGCGGGAAAAGACATCCTGAAGCCGGAGAGCTATCGGCCGATCACGTTGTTGCCGACAGTCTCCAAGGTGTTCGAAGCACTCCTGCTGCGACATCTCCAACCTCACATCGCGCCGCGTCCGGAGCAGTTTGGGTTTCGGGCGGAGCATAGCACGACGCTCCAGCTGTCGAGGGTACTGCACCATCTCGCGGCTGCGCTCAACAAGAAGGAGTACTCGGTTGCAGTATTCCTCGACATGGAGAAGGCCTTCGACCGTGTGTGGCACGACGGCCTAATTTACAAGCTGGCCACCACAGGCGCGCCCCGTCGCGTCGTAAAGGTGGTCTCTACTTTTCTCACCAACAGGACTTTTAGGGTGGTGGTCGACGGGGCGCTATCTAGCGCCCGCCCGGTGCTCGCGGGTGTACCGCAGGGCAGCTGCGTGTCGCCGGCGTGTTACGTTACACCGACGACATCCCCACTACCTCGGACGCCATGCTCGCGCTCTACGCGGATGACGCCGCGTACATCACTACATCGCTTAATGCGAAGTACGCGGCCGTCAAAATGCAGCGAGCGCTCGAGCTGCTTCCCGAATGGCTGTCCAGGTGGCGGCTGTCGGTGAACGTGGGTAAGACGCAGGCGATGGTCACCGGCTTTGCGCCCCTCCCACCACCCCTGAAGCTGCAAGGAGCCGACATCGCGTGGTCGCCCCGGGTCAAGTACCTAGGGGTCACCATCGATCGTCGGCTCACGATGGGGCCACACGTCCGCTCGGTCGCCGCAAAAGGTAGGGTCGCCCGCAACCTCCTTAAACCGGTGCTCTCGTCCCGAATACCGGCGCGCGTCAAATTGGGCGTGTACAAGCTGTACGTGCGCCCAATACTGACGTACGCCGCCCCGGCATGGTTCGCCTTCACGAGCGAGTCGAGCCGAAAGCTGCTCCGCGCGCAACAAAACCTAGCGCTGCGGACCATTACCGACGCTCCTCGCTTCGTGAGGAACGATGTCCTGCAACGGGACCTCGGGATTGAGAGCCTGGACGAGTTTGTGCGGCGCCTCGCGACGGGAATGTTCGCGCGTGCCGACGCATCCGCCTGGCCGCATGTACAGGACATTGCGCCCTGGCACGCGCGCCCCCCCGACGCGAGACCCCTACCCCGCGACCTGGTAGCGGACGACGACCCCATCGCACCGGATTGACGCCTCGGGTGAGCCGCACCCAGGTTACACGCGGCACACTCGACCCAACTGAACTCTACATTCATTACATACATTCGTCGCGTGGCGTGTGCTAGGTTAATATAGGCACGTTACGCGGCGGCTCAGCCATTCATCACTATACAGACACTTATAACCAAGTGCGTATGCGCAGCGCGGGCCGCGGTACGCACAGACACTGAGCGGCGTTACACTACAATACAATGCCGCTCACACACACACGACTGTTCCTTAGCCCGGACCGTAACCGGCTAGCTCTGGAAGCGGGGCGGGCGGGAGCAATACACCTACTTTCTGTAGGAGCGTCGAGTCGGCACCTCGTCATGCTGGTCGGCTCTCGCTGGGCCTCCCCCAGGTAACTGGGGGTCTCACCTGGTGGGGACCGACCGCCGAGGTGTCGTGAAGAAAGCGGCGCTCTGAGTCAGCGTCGCGGCGCGCCTACAGAAAAACAACATGCAACTATTCACGGGGGAGCGCGTCATAAACGTGCTCCCTTGATTTTGTAAGGCCATTGTAAGCCGCACTCAGTGAGGGGCCTGTTTTTGCAGGCCACCGTATGGCCTCCGCGGCCGGGGGGCTCAGCCCCGGAACCGCTCGCCACGCCCCCTGACGGGGGCGTCGCGATCTCCAATGTTAAACGGCAGTACGCGGCGAACACTCTCAAGGAATACATCAAGTGAACATCAAGCGGAGTTTTATTCAACATCCCCTACAAGAATTGGTCCTTCGAAAGCCGGATTAGAAGAACTGAAGCCTGAGTCTGAAGACGAAAATTAGTGTTCTACAAGCCGCGTACTCACCAAACAAACTGCGAAGAATCCACGAAAACTGAAGACAACAAGCAAGCATCGCCGGTCCGCTACTACTTGCGCCCACGCCACTACTTGCGCCCAGCAAGAAAAGTACTTAAGCGTCGGAGCACTGAAATTTTGGACAAAAAGCTTACTTGAAGACTTACTATTGAAGAACTGAAGACTGGCGCCGCGTTGTCAAGTGGATTCAACGAGTGCAGTAACTACCGCCGTGAACAAGCGGTGCCGGGCCCTCTGCGGAGGACCTGTTGATGTGCACGCGACTCTGCTGGGTGACTGAAGATACCGCTGGGAGGGACGACCACAGAAGAGCCGCGCCCTCTCGAAGCCTAGTGTCACTCGAAGCCCTACGTGTGTCAACGAAGTGTAACCGGGCCCTCTGCGGAGGACCTGTCGATGTGCACGCGACTCTGCTGGGTGACTGAAGATATCGCTGGGAGGGACGACCACAGAAGAGCCGCGCCCTCTCGAAGCCTAGTGTCACTCGAAGCCCTACGTGTGCCAACGAAGTGTAACCAGGCCCTCTGCGGAGGACCTGTTGATGTGCACGCGACTCTGCTGGGTGACTGAAGATACCGCTGGGAGGGACGACCACAGAAGAGCCGCGCCCTCTCGAAGCCTAGTGTCGCTCGAAGCCCTACGTGTGTTAGTGAGGTGTAATTATCGACGGGAATGAACAACGAGTAGAAGATCGCTTGTTCTCGAATCCAAGTCAAGTGAAACAGATCGACGTGTTTAGTGATCATTGTCTAGTGAATAAAGACCCTCATTTGGAACTGTGAAATAGTGTCGTCACCCTAAACCTTATGAATGTGTTGTGTTGTGTTGTGAAGGATATTACCGACGCGAACTGCTGAGCGACCACTAATTACGAACCCCGGTGAGTTATTGAACATTATTAACAATAAGTGCTGTGAATAGTGATACAATGATGACGCGAAGCCGGAAAGGAGATAGCACGCGCTCGACCACGGAAGAAGAGACTGCCACCGAGACTACGGAGACGTCACCTACCACCTCCGAGACGGTGACCGAAACCAGCGCACGTAACGACGATACGACCGCGACCGAGGATGTCGACGCTACTATGATAGAGAAGAAAAAGAAAACGGCAAAGTCAACATCGAACAAAGCAAGCAATAAAAAGAAAGTACTGGAAGCCAGATTGGAATTGGAAAAATTAAAATTAGAAGAAATTAAATTGAAAACCAAGTTAGCAAATACTAAGTTAGAACTAGCATGCGTTAATGAAGATGACACGGACTTGAGTGATAACGAGATAGACGCCGAAGCCGAAGCCACTGCAGCAAAAGCCACTGCAGCTTGGGTGTCAAACTCAAAGGAAGCGGAGCACGGCGAAGTAGAGAATGGCATCGAAGCGCCGCCCACCACTGCAACAGTTCCAGCTGCTACAACTAGCACCGATAAGCTAGCTGAAGCAATAATGGAAGCAGTCAAGTCCGCCACAGACAGCAAAGCGACATCGATCACGCAGCGAGCGCCGAAGTACGTCAGCGAGCTACACCAATTCGACGGCGATGCAAGAGACTGGATGGCGTTCAAGGCAACATACAAAGACTCACAGGCTCTCTTTAGTGCTATTGAAAACATGGGAAGATTGAGAAGAGCAATCAAAGGGAAAGCCAAAGAAGCAGTGAAGTCTTTGCTCTTTACACAAATCGACCCAGAAGAAGTAATGACTGCATTGGAGCGTCGATTCGGAAGACCCACCTACCTGATCAGAAGCGAGATAGAAAACATAGAGAAGCTTCCCCCCATGTCTGAAGACGCCAGAGAGTTGGTGCGATACGCTGGAACCATAGCCAATACGGTCAGTGTCGTGAAGCTAATGAAAAAACAAAGTTATCTGCATTCAAGCGATATATCGAATAGAATAATCGAGAAAATGTGCGCTTTGGTGCGATTCAAGTGGTACGAGTACAGAGCATCCAAAGAAGATGAAGATGAACCAATCCTCCTCAGCCTCACGAACTTTTTCAACCAAATGGCGGATCAGTTCGAGATGCACGAGTTCACGGGGACCAAAATGAAGAAAGAAGGATTCAGAAATCGCACCAGACCCACGAGCTCTCGCGGTGTGCACACCGCACGAGCCACACAGCACAGCGATGAAGAATGTTCGTCAAACGAAGAAGACTCTGATGAAGAGCAATCGGGACCACACACAGCGGCAGTCTGTTCATGCAAAGAAAACACAAAGAAACAAGAGAAGATCGTCTGTCCTGAGTGTGCAGGCGAACACACCCTATCGAAATGCAAGAAGTTCATCGAAGCCTCTGTGGACGAGAGATGGGAACAAGCAAGGCGAGCTTTAGTGTGCTTCAAATGCCTACTGGGGCGACACAGAGGATACAACTGTAGAGCAAAGCCGTGCGGAAAGTGCAGGAGGAACCACCATGTTATGTTACATGCTGAACGCGCGGAGAATCCGAAGACGCAGGAGACTCAAGCTGTAACATCAACAGTGAACGCAACACGGACAATATCAAGAGCCTACCTGAAGATTGTACCAGTAGAATTATGGGGACCAGACGCCAAAGTCAGCGTCTACGCTCTCATGGACGAGGGCTCAACAGTGACCCTCATAGAAGATGACATCGTGAACACGATCGGAGCCCAGGGCCCAGAAGAAGAACTAAGAATCGAGGGCGTGGGAGGTCATCGAATGAACCAGAAGTCGAAGAAAATCAACATTAAAGTCAGAGGGAAGTTCGGAAGAAGTCTAGAAAGGATGACAGGGTACACCGTGAAAACCCTAAACTTGTCTCCTCAAGGAGTCAACGATAAAGATTTGGAGGACTGCCATCATCTGGAAGAAATAGCAGAGCAGCTCAAATATCCCAACGCTCGTCCTACTGTACTCATCGGACAGGACAATTGGCATCTCATCGTGTCTCAAGAATTGAAAACAGGCAATCGAAGCAAACCGGTGGCATCTAGAACTCAGTTAGGATGGGTTTTACATGGAACCAAAATGAACAGCAACAACCCGGTACGAATAGTGAATCACCTAGTAACGCCACCCAAAGGGAACGACGATCACCTTGAAAAGATGATCAGAGACCACTTCGACATTGAAGCCCTGGGAATCGCCGCAAGAAGACCATCCAGCGACATCGACCAACGAGCCCTCGCCGTGTTAGAATCCACTACGAAAAGATTGCCCGATGGAAGATTTACCACAGGCTTGATCTGGAAGACGGACGATGAAGGCCTACCCGAGAGCAAAATAGCTGCAGCACGACGACTGAAGGGAATAGATAAAAAGTTCCAGAAAGACAAAGAATATGAACGAAAATACGAAGAGCAAATCGAAAATCTAATCAACAGTGAATACGCTGAAGAAATAAACGAGGAATCTACCTCTTCGAGAACGTGGTACCTGCCACACTTCGCCGTAGTTCATCCCCAAAAGAAGAAGATGAGATTGGTGTTCGACGCCGCAGCCAAGTCGAATGGAAAATCGTTGAACGACGCGCTGCTGACCGGACCCGATCTGTTACAATCACTATTCGGTGTTCTGCTTCGCTTTCGTCAAGGAGCAATAGCCGTCGTTGCAGATATAAAGGAGATGTTTTTAAGAATAAAAATCAACGATGAAGACCGAGATAGCCTCCGATTTCTCTGGAAGAACAAAGAGTACAGAATGACATCACTGATATTCGGGTCCGCCTGTTCACCGTGCACCGCCATATACGTCAAAAACAAGAATGCAGAAGACTTCATCGATGAAAGTCCGGAAGCCGTCAAAGCAATAAAACGAGATCATTATATGGACGACTACATAGCAAGTTTCTCCGACGTATCGACAGCCACGAAGGTGTCAAGAGAAGTGAACGAGATCCATAAGAAGGGAGGTTTCTTCCTGAGAGGTTGGGCGAGCAACGACCCTACTGCAATCGAAGAATTCACCGACGCGGAGAACGACTCGAACTCCATCAGACTAGGGGAACAAAAGAATCAAGACGAGAAAACCCTAGGACTCAACTGGAACGTCCGTGAAGACAGCCTTCATTTTACACTGAGTCTGCGCAACACTCCCATTGAAGCCAAAGAAGGAAAACGCGCGCCAACAAAGAGGGAAGCAACGAGCGCGGTAATGTCAGTCTTCGACCCCTTAGGACTGGCATCGCCTATAACCATACAAGGAAAAGTAATGCTTCAGAATTTGTGGAGAGCCGGCCTAGAATGGGACGAAAGATTGCCGTCATGTAGAGAAGAGGAATGGAGAAAGTGGCTGGAAGACTTAAGAAAACTAGAAAACCTTCGAATCCCACGCTGCCTCACATACGACGTGACCGAGGGGGAGCTGCACACATTCTGCGATGCCAGCGAAAAGGCGTACGCCTGTGCGGTGTACTGGCGCTCCCAACATCCAGACAACAACGTCGAAGTGAAGCTGTTGACAGCGAAAGCAAGGGTAGCACCTCTCAAGCCGACTTCGATACCTCGACTTGAACTACAAGCATGTCTATTAGGGAGCCGCTTAGCCAGTAGTGTAAGCCAAGAAATGGACCTGACTGCAATCCGGAGATACTTCTGGACCGACTCAAGGACAGCTTTAACATGGATCAAGACAGATCCTAGGAGATTCAAGCCTTTCGTCGCACATCGGCTCGCCGAGATAGAGGAGCTGACAAAGCATAAGGAATGGCACTGGGTTCCAACAAAACACAACGTGGCCGACGACGCTACCAGAGAGGCCCCATCTCACTTCGATATAGCGCATCGATGGTTCAGGGGACCAGCCTTTTTGTACGAGGATCCCAGAAACTGGCCTACCGATGAGAAGAAAGCCTCCATCACCGACACCGGTGAAGAAAAACCCAGCGCCGTCACTCTAAGCGTTAGGAAGATCGCTCCAGTCATCGTACCCGACCCAGCGAGATTCTCCAGCTGGACACGCCTGCTTCACGCGACAGCGAGAGTCTTACAAGTCGTGGATGTCTTCAGGCGCAAAATAAAGGAGAAGGTGAACAGCGCGAAACTCATCACCAGAAAAACTCAAGAGTCAACTCGAAAGAAGACACAAGAGCAAAAGATCCAATCGTACAGGAGGAACATAGACTTCCTACCAAAGTCGTCACTCTACGTAGAGAAGGCAGAACAACTGCTGATAAGAAGAATCCAAGAAGACAGCTTCTCAGACGAACTGGGTTCCCTGCGGAAGAAAGAAGGCATTACGCCAACATCCAAGCTCAAGAACTTCACGATTAAATTAGAAGACGGAGTCATCAGGCTGTCCACCCGCATCGGAGCAGCCAAATACTTGACAGGCTCATACAAGAATCCGATCCTGTTGGACAAACATCATCGAATAACTCAACTGCTAGTGAAGTACGTCCATGAAGCCTTCAATCACGGGAACCACAACACAATTATGAACGAGATTCGCCAGAAATACTGGATACCATCGCTCCGAAATCTGGTGAAGACAACAGCACGTAACTGCGGATGGTGTAGAATTCGCAAGAAGACACCACAAATCGCACCGCAAGGAGATCTTCCACCTGAACGTTTGACAAAGACCAGCCCTCCTTTCACCTGCATAGGAGTCGACTACTTCGGCCCCATGTTCGTCACCGTCGGAAGACGAACCGAGAAACGATGGGGGGCGTTATTCACATGCCTCACTACGAGAGCAATTCACCTAGAGTTAGCTACCTCCCTATCAACTGATTCTATGATTCTGGCACTACGGAGAATGATCGCCAGAAGAGGAACACCGAAGATTATCCTGAGCGACAACGGAACTAATTTCATAGGTGCCAACAGAGAAATCGCCGAAGCCATCGCGAGCCTAGGAGAAGAAACAAACAAGATGGGCATCGTCTGGAAGTTCATCCCTCCTGGAGCCCCCCATATGGGCGGAGCCTGGGAAAGAATGGTGCGGTCCGTTAAGGTCGCTCTCGCAGCCACATTACACGAACAACGACCCAGGGAAGAAATTCTCCATACCTTACTGCTCGAAGCTGAACACATCGTGAACTCCAGACCTCTCTTCTCCATCAGCACCGATCCAGAAGAAGAAGAAGCGTTGACCCCCAACCATTTCCTTATCGGGCGGTCATGTGGAGCCACCCTCTTTGGCTCCTTCGACGACACAGAGCTCATCGGCTCCCCTAACTGGAAGACCTCCCAACGCTTGGCCGATCACTTCTGGTCAAGGTGGGTGCGAGAGTACCTCCCAACCCTCTCGCCTCGCTATCACCAAGGTCCTCACTACCGAGACCCAATGTTAGGTGACATCGTACTAATCGTGGATCACACATTACCACGATACTCATGGCCACGCGGCGAGATAGTCTCAGCTCATCCCGGACCAGATGGAAGAACCAGGATCGTCGACGTGCGGACTACCGCGGGCGTTCTGCGACGACCAGCTTCGCGTCTGATCCTGATTGTGCCAGCGACGTCGCCCCAACGAGAGGAAGTGCAACGCACCGAGGGGGAGACTGTTGGCGACGCGAACTGATTAGAATTAAGTAGTTGATTAAATAAAGCCAAAGTTTTAAATAGATAACCTAGTATATAAGTTTTGTATTCTAAGCATAGGGTTTGTTTTATTACCATTAGAACTAAGATAATAATAGAATCAGTATTCTAATCATGAGTACCTACAATGTAACGCATTTAGTGGGATAACTATATAATAAAGTAAAAAGATACGTACACAAGTGAAAGCATGCCTACGATCACACATACATACACATAACGACGTACGTGCATGGCACCCAGGAACAGGTTGCGACCTGTCGAGATCAAGTTTCGGCCTGACCGACAAAAAACCACACCTCACTCCGAGGCCACTCGCTAGAACAATAAAAATCTCTAAGACCACCCACTACTTGTACCCCACCAAACTGTAATATAAATGGCGCCCAAACGCCTTAAACGGCAGTACGCGGCGAACACTCTCAAGGAATACATCAAGTGAACATCAAGCGGAGTTTTATTCAACATCCCCTACAATTACCGTTATCACTTTTTACGTTATCACTTTTATTGTGGCTTATTAGCTTCTTGCACTGCGATTTTTCGTGTCCCCATTTCTTGCAGTAACTACAAGACAGTCTTTTGCTGCGAGTGTTTTTATCACTTGGTGCCGAAGTTGAAGGAGAGCCGGTGACGGTAGATTGGTGACTGGCGCTCGGATGCGTCAGTGCCGATGTCTTGTCACATGCGCCGTCTACTAACGATTCCTCGATCGCTCTGGCACGGTGTAGTAACTGGTCGAAAGATGATGGAGTTACGATCGAGCCGCTTTTTTATTCTCAAACTCAAACTCAAAGCATTTATTTCAATTAAACCATTTACAGGCACTTTTGAATTGTCTTCGATCGAGAAGCCCGTATACCATATCTAGTTGAACTTTTTCACGTAGATCTTCTTGTGGCAATCTCGATAAAAGCGCTCTTGTCTTTGATATAAATAAATCCGTTGTGTCGGTGTTTTGTCGCAATGAAAACAACTCTAAATATATGCGAAATGGCGGACGATGCTCTCCGAATGCACTTTTTAGTTTTTGCATCGCGTCCGACCATGATGTGGTGCTGGATTTTATGCCTTGTCACCATAATGCTGCTGAGTCTACTAGCAACATGGAGAGTCCTTTGACAGCGTTATCATCAGATATCTGTAGGCAGTTCTTGTACACTTCTATCGCGTCGATGAATCCGTCGACGTCAGCCGACGATCCGTTAAATCGCGCAGTGCACTTTGAGAAGTTTGCGGCGGGTGTTGTCATAGACACGTCAGGTGCAGGTGTCGAAGTCCTAACCTCCTGGATGAGCCTCGCAAAAATCTCTGCCTGACTCTGCTGCAGTGAGTTCATAAGGGTTGCAAACTGACCCTGGTCCATAGTGATCGACGTGGACATCTCTATTTGCTCTTGTGCCTCTAACTCTCCTTCCTGATTCTTGGATCTCGTATTTCTTGGCATCGTCGCTTTACTTACAACGGAAACGGAACCACGTGGCGAAAATTTTCGTTCGCCGGAAACGGCAGTCCTGGTGCTTCAGGTTCCGAAGTTCCCACGTGTAGGTGTAAACGAAGGCTTTCTCCTGAAGAACAGACGCCAAAGGGGGCGTTATGCTTCGTAAAAAAAAATTTTGCATGCACGTGTCGTCAGAGGCCGTTGGGACGCTACTACTGTTGGGACGCCAAATGTAGCCGACGGGCATAGGGATCGGGCCTCTGAGTGAAAGTCCTTGCTAAATTTCACACTACTTTAATGAACAAAACAAGAAGAACAAAATGGAAGATCACATAATTGTTAGGCTTTAAACAGAACATTAGAGGTCTAAGATGGCCGGCTTTTTACGAGGGCGGTTCGAAAAACACCGCGTCATACACGTGTCAGTGTCACCAGTAGACTGTTCTACCCCCGCTACGGTATTAGGCGCCTGCTCCACGGGTTGCACGGTAGGAATCTCGGCGCCTGATTCGCTGCGCATAACAATGTCGCCAACCTCTCTACTATTCCCGCAATCATCCGATTGGATTTGGCTGACAGTGCAGCCAACATTATTATTAACCCTATGGTCGTGGGGTTGCCGCGTTACAAGCTTCATTTAATCTTTATTAAGTTTACAATTAAATTGTGTCAATCTATTCAATACATTTTCTAAATTAGTATTATGATCTAAAACTGCCTCAGACATAGACTCTCCTACCCCATATACTAATAGATCATCCACCAGTACTTCTACTCCTGCTAGTCCTTGAGTTATTTCACTCATTTTCATTTGGAAATAATCACTTTCCATCTATATTTCCCAAAAGGGGTCCAGAATGTTGTCAGTTTACTCCTTGCTTCTGATAGATTTAAATGTGTGTCGAGTAAGCAAGTAGTTTCACACCAGTCTTGATATTTCTTGTAGCTTAATTTGCGTTCTGCAAGATTCTTCCTATACTGGTTAGCTATTTTGTTTATAACCATCATGTCTTCCATTGTCCGTTTGTATGTTTTCTTCCTTTTCTCCAGTTATTTGTTTCACCTGCTTCTTTTTCTTACACACATTTTCATTGTGGTTGCGGCCTTTACAATTAGAACATGTTTTGCCCCAGGCTGGACACATCTCCCTCTTGAAAATATGAGTATTGCCACAGAAACGGCATTTACCTTTTCTTGTTTTTGTGATTTTTTTTATAATCTCCTCTGGTATACGCCCAGACATATTTTTAAGTTGCGCATTAGTTG
Source organism: Luperina nickerlii (assembly GCA_963855955.1). Lineage (NCBI taxonomy): Eukaryota > Metazoa > Arthropoda > Insecta > Lepidoptera > Noctuidae > Luperina > Luperina nickerlii. The sequence continues at coordinate 24,185,847 of OY979670.1, forward strand.
CTTCTGCTGATCTGAATATGTTGACTGCTTCGTCTAAAGTTAAAGTATTTTTCTTCAATAGTTCTTTTTTTATGTTCATGTCTCTTATGCCCAGTACTATTTTATCCCGTATCATCTCATCTCTATTATCTTTGTAATGAGAATGACATTCTGTTGCAAGTTTTAACAGCTTACTGTAGAAGATATCAAATCCTTCATCAGTTTGATTGTAGCTCCAAAATATGTACCTGTTGTAAATTATGTACTTTTTTGGCACCATTTTTGCTCCCATTGCATTAAGGACTTGTGTACATGTGAGAACCTCGTCCGATTTGAGGACAAAATAGCCATATTTTGACAAGGCTTCTTCGCAGATGGCGCCAAAAAGTACACGGACTTTTCTTTGTTCGTTCGCTGCCGGCCACTCGTCCATGCGAGTAGCGCGACAATAATTTGTCCAAGCCGACTCAAATGCCTTGAAGGCATCCTCCGGGTCTATATTTATGTTGACTGGGGATAGCCATGGAACATTGACACTGGCGTTGATTGTATTAATTTGTTCCTGCATTGATTGCAGAAGCTGCGTCTGCAGCTTTATAACTTCTGCTAAATCCATACTTAGTTTAGCTTTTCTTCTTTCGCTTGAGACAATTTACTGATTTACCGCTGCCACCATGTTTTGGGACACTAATTCATCTACACTCGCGAGCAACCAAATCGACTCAAGCCTTATCGGCGCACACATACATTGATACAACTAAAATTATAAATGAAAATTATAAAAATCATATGTCATTAGAAAGCTTAAGATGTCAGCTTTAATTTGATATTATTATCATTGAGATCCATCCATCATTTTTGAAATAAATGATGTCTGAACGCAAGAGTAGGAAAAACGGGAATTAAGGAAAAAGGGTATGGGTCTCGTATTTTCCAAATTAAACAAAAAATGTTAAAAATAAAATTAATTTATTAAAATCAATACTTCGTATTGCCCTCTCTAGCCCTAATTACAGCCTGCAGTCTGCTTTTCATTGACCTTATCAATTTTTTGACATTTTCTTGAGGACTGCCGTCCCACTCCTCTAATAATGCTGTCTTTAGCTCGTATACGCTTGAAGGGACTGGATTCCTGGCCCGAACTCTTCTTTTAAGCTCGTCCCATAAGTGCTCGATGGGATTCATGTCAGGACTGAGCGCAGGCCAGTCCATCGTGCGTAATTCGACCTCTTCCAGAAACTGTTGAGTGACTCGTGCCGTTTGGCAGCGGGCATTGTCGTGCATTAACACGAAATCTTCACCGGCAAACCCTGCGTAGGGCACAACATGATCGAGTAGAATGTCGGTGATGTACCGATCAGCTGTTAGCCCGCCTCCTCGGCCGCCCCCAGGCACGAAAACAAGTTCGGTTTTCCCTCTAAAGAAATACCAGCCCACATCATGCAGGAACCGCTGCCATATGCCACTGTTTCAGCGAAACAACATTAGGCAAATCGTGCCCCCGGACGCCTGTAGACTCGGCCTCTCCTGTCACTGCCATGCAGAAACATTCTGCACTCATCAGTAAACAGAACCGATCGCCATTGCGCGACGCTCCAATTGAGATGCTCTCGAGCAAATTGAAGGCGCGCTTGTCGGTGGCCTGCAGTCAATTTAGGGCCCGTCGCAGGTCTTTTTGGCATCAAGCTGGCTTCCTTCAAGCGTCTTCTCACTGTCCACTCGCTGACAGCCACTTGTCGTACACGTCTCAGTTCTTGCTGCACATCAACGCCCATAGGGTGTCTATTGCGTAGCGAGTTTGAGACAATGAAGCGGTCGTCTCTCTCTGAGGTTCATCAGTGGCGGCTCGTTCTTGGTCTCCGATTGAAGGCACCAGTCTCTTGGAACCGTCTGTATATTCGGGATACAGAAGACTGGCTTAAGTGGAGCTGGGCAGCGACTGCTCGATGACTTAACCCTTGTTGCAACAAGGCAACAACTTGAGCGACTTCTTCTGGTGTGGTATCCATGGGTTAGCGAAAACAAGGAATGCAATTTGCGGAGATGTGTACCGGTCAACTTGTAACAAGCGACTGATAAGGTAAACCGGATGTGGAGGGGTTTTATAGCGGGATCATGTAGCGCAAGTCGCGAATTCCTAATGAGGTAATTTACGCTGACGGCTAATTAAAATGCGTCAATAAATCAGCGCTGAGTTTTTTTTTAAGGTATTGATGTTAATTGAAAGCATAATTCTTCAGCTTTCGAATGACATACCGTCAAACAAGCCAACTTTGCCAATCAAGGTATCTTTGCCCTAAAAGCAATTTGTAAGCAAATCCGCTAACATAAGAAACAATTTTAGTTTTATGGCATCATTTATTATTTGGGTGTAAAGTTGATTATATTAGTGGCAAAACTATCTAACGCATTCGTTCCAAAGTTCATTTAGTAACTTGCCAGAACTTGTCGAGTGCGGTGTATGCACGGAAAAAAATGGGGTCCGGCAAAGTTTTCATTCAAGAATAAAATTATTCTCAAGTATATTGTTTAATCTCAAGCATATATTTACTCAAGGTAACAATAATATCTTGAATAAAATAAAATGGAATTCTTCTATATAAATAATATTATTCTTCATTTATTTATTTACATCAAGAATATTTTTTTGGATCAAGACGATATTTACTCTTGACTGCAGAAAACATTTGCATTTTGAAACAAGTAATTAAGAATTTTTACTCTGAATATAAAAGGATTTAGCTTAAGAAGCTCAGAGATTAGGGCCAAGAATAAAAAGAAAATATTGGTTTAAGAAAATGTGTAAATTCGTTCAACAATAATATTATTGTGACAAATTTTTTATACTTTTGATTCAAAATAAGTAAAATACTCATTTTAAATAAAGCCTACTATTTAACAACAAGAAAATTAATGTTTCATTAATGCTCTCAAGAGATACTTCAATTTCTTAACCTAAGAATATGGATTTAAATATCAGTCAAGAACAAACATTTTGTCTAAAGAAATATTTTTTTCATTGAAGATTGATTGATTTTTCAATAAAAAATCTGTCTATATTGATTTGAATACTTACTGTTCTTCAATTAAGAATTATAACTGTCTGCCATTGAGATCTCTTTTTCTTGGTTAGACAAATTCAACAGCTTTGCTGTGAGACAATGTCTCTTAACCTAAGAATATCGTTTCTAAAATTGAGGAAGAACAAACATTTTAAGTCAAGGAAATATGTTCTTCAGTGAATATGATTATCTTTTACAATCAATTTTATGTCTGTGTTGACTGGAATACTTCTTTATTCTTTCATAAAAAATTACAGCTTTCTTTATCTAAGAATAACTTATTTATTGACTGTAGAAAAAATACTTTTTTGCTTACAAGTCCAGACAAGAATGATAAAAAATTGCATTAAGAATTTATGTATATTCCTTCAACAATAATATTATTTAGACAAGAGTTTTTTTTACTTTTGATTCAAAATACGTTATAGATATATTTTAAGAATCGACTATTTAATAACAAGAATATAATTGTTTTATAAAATACAACAAATGACAACTATTGTCTCTTAACCTAAGAATATGGATTCAAACATCAGCTAAAAATAAACATTTTAGGTAAAGAAATATTTTCTTCATTGAAGATTGATTTCATTGACAATTAAAAATTGGTCTCTATTGATTTGAATACTTACTGTTCTTCAATTAAGAATTATAATTGTCTGCCATTGACACCTCTTTTTCTTGGTTAGGCAAATTCAACATCTTTGCTGTGAGTGCAATGTCTCTTAACTGAAGAATATCTATAGGTACTAATATTATAAAGAAGTAAAGTTTGTAAGTTTGTATGTAGGGGGTAATCTCTGGAACTACTGGTTCGATTTAAAAATTCTTAAAAAAATTGTGTTGGATAGTCCATTTATTGAGAAAGGCTATAGGCTATATAACATCACGCTACGACCAAAAGGAGTGGAGCATCAACGAAAAATGTTGCAAAAACGGGAAAAAATATTCCTTTTGAGAGCTTCCGTTGCGTACGCTGCGTAAACGGTTAAAGTTACATAAAAATCATGTAGGACGCAATTGTTCCTCTATAAAAGTCCTATAAAAAAGTCCGCGACAGTATATATCTATCTGTTAAGGTTGATTAACCATTACCTTTTTTAGGGTAATCAAATTTGTTCTAAAATAATGCATTACTTGCGAAGGTGTTTTTATAAACATGATATTGATCTTTATCCAAATAAATACGTTATTTATCACAAGTATTTAATTTTGAACAAAATTACCCTTGACAGCATTTGATTTTGCCACCCCCCAATCCCCCATTAGAGGGGGATTGGGGGGTGGCAAAATTTGTATGGAAGAATTGTCCGATTAATTCGAAACTTAGTATTTATACTTAAGACTAAAAATAAAGCATAACGTGTATCATGGTTTTTGGAAAATGTATCCCTAACGGGGTATGGAAAAGGGGTAGTTAATTTTACAAGGAGGATTTTAGTGCGTGGCTTGATTAACTCGAAAATTGGTATAAATAATCTATCAGTTAAATAATGACCACCCCCAAACGATTTTTTCGTATTCCATCTCTCTGGGGGTGAAAAGCAGGGATCCAGTTTATTATGAAAAATCATATTTATTTGTTATTTTTTCTTTTTCGTTAGCCTATATTGTTCCACTGCTGGGCAAAGGCCTCCCCATATTCTTTCTTCATTTGTTTTGTAAACCTAAAAATTGGCCCGAATACTTATTTATCTAGAAATAAATGAAAAAGATCATAATTATACATAATTTTCGAAATTTTTTGGGGAAATTACGAATTTCACGCGGACGAAGTCGCGGGCAGAAGCTAGTCGTTTATAAAATTGACGAAGAACTAACATTTTAAGTCAAGAAAATATCTTCTTCGGTGAATATGGTTATCTTTTACAATCAGAAGTATTCCAGTTAACACAGACATAGGTATAATTGATTGAATCAATTATACCTATGTCTGTGTTAACTGGAATACTTCATGGTACTTTCATACAAAAAAATATTGCAATAAGAAAGTATGTATGTAAATTCGTTGTAAAATGAGACTAGCTGGGAAGATAGAAAGCTTTTATTAATTAGCTATGTAGGAGAACCGGTACTGGTTAGGTTCAAAATTAGCGGTAATAGGCTTGTCAACTGAAAAAATCTAATTAGTCCGTCAGTTAGATTATCAAAAAATATTTGACCCGTATTTTTTCTTTTGTTACGTAAACGGAAATCGACAAAGATACGACGCTTTTAAAATTCTCAATACGTCACGCCCCGTGGTATAATTTTTAGTGCGTTCTGACGTCATGAGGCCCAACTTCCGAGTTTTGATGCGTTTTATCTTTGTCAATAATCAATAATAATCCTAGATTTATAAAAATAAAAAATACTTGTCCATTATTTTCCATTATTCTAATTGACGGACTAAATAGATTTGCAATTTATTGATGGTGGAAACTAGCCTATTACCGGTAGGTACTTTCGTAGGCATCGGGAGTATGCCCCCAATCCCCTAGTCAGTATGTACCTTAAGTACCTATTCAATTTAATATGCCTATACCTAAGCTCACTGCATTTCTAATTTCGTAAATACTCGTGTAGTAGGTAGGTACATAAAAGTTTTCTCATTGTACCTACCTAATTTGTAAGAATTTTATCCTTACTAATATTATAAACGCGAAAGTTTGTAAGGTTGATTTGTATGGATGTTTGATAGGTACTTACTCTTTCACGCAAAAATTATTGGACCGATTTGGATTATTGGACCTATTTATAGATTGAAACTTGAATTAACGTATAGGCTACTTTTTATCCCGAAAAATTAACGGGAACGGGAGAAAAACTACCACGTGGACAAAGCCGCGGGCGCACACTATTGAGAATTATTGTTATGTTACGGTACACATAGGTGTATTCGGTGAGATGTAGTTCTGCTGTTAAAGTCTAGATGGCGTTTAACAATAATATTCTTATAAGATACCTACCTACATTTTAACCGTTGACACGCGGGCGCAATATGAACTTCAAATCGTAGGCGTATATGTATAAGTGGGGGGGGGGGGGCGTGCCCACCCCAAAATGGTCTGATGCCCACCCCAGGATGTTTAGGGTCCTATTCGAAATTCTAAGCTGGGTACAAGTACATAATATAACTTCACCACAAAAGCAATCAAATAAATAATCTACCACCAAGACCTAAACAAACTTATTAATAAATACTTACTTACTTATTATATTCTATTTAGTTACTTTTGAAATCGCAAACATGATTGAATCTACTATTATACGTATAGGTACCTACTACGCCACGCAATAAGCTAGAGTAGTAATGTTCATTATGTTACGTTACAGCGACAAGGTAGGTAGGTAGGTATGTACATTGTACAATAAGAAGTGTAAAGCTATTTATGAATTATGATGCTAATCATGTCACCGACTCACCGATATTATTATTATTATATTATTATAATGGGCGTCGCATCTTATGTTAGGGGCCAGGGGCCCAATTCTGCTATAACAATAGTGTCAGAATGGTCGATCATTGATTTCATAATCGTTGACTTATTATTAGTAGATTATCAAACTTCAACAAAATCAACGATTATGAAATCAATGATCGACCATTCTGACACTATTGTAATAGCAGAATTGGGCCCCGGGCCCCCTGAAAGAAAGCCTTACCTACTTAAAGAGGTCTTAATGGCGCCATAGCGCCAGTTGAGCCTCAAAGCAGAATAAATCAAACCAACTATAAGTAGGTAGGTACCTAATATTAAAATTATGAAAATGTATTACCTAGTAATAATCTTTATTTTCTATTCAAAACAATTATTTTCGATCGAAATTTTAATAGCTTTATTATTAATTAATAAATATAAATGAAATCCAATGTTTCATTTATATAGGTATACTTGCACAAAAAAAAATATCCAACCAAGAAAAATTAAATTGTCAGATAAGTTTTCAAGTCAATAGAGACAGAATATATACCTATTGAACCACAGTTTTGAATGTAAACAATAATTTTCTTGCATGAAAACTATGATACAAATGAGCGTTTCTTGGTTTTAGCATGGAAATCTTGAAAAAATATTAAGAAAAGATTTCTTGAATCTAAAACAATAATATTCTTGAATTCAAACTATGATTCAAATCATTCAAATAAATGTGTTTTGAACCAAATTCACGTTTCTTGGAATTAGTATGGAAACAAAACAAAGCTTGTATCCGGTGTTGCAGTATTTCTCCCAAGGTGTAGGGAAAATAATTGAACATTCCGAACTTCACTCCGTTAGGCTTTAACCGAGTGAAGTCAAGTTTGCAGCCAGTTGTGATTATAAAATACATACATATATCATACACACGGGAGGCCCTATGTATCACATAACCGGTCTATTATCACGGAAGCTAAAAACAAAACACATAAATTTAATAATGTGTCATTTGACGTGCATCTCAGTAGGAACAAACCTAAGTCTAGGTACCTATCAACCTACCTAAGTACCTTAATTTTATAGGTAGGTAAGTCTAAGTACTTACCACCTAGAACTTAGAAGTAGAAACTTCTTGCCTAAGTAGGTAGGTAGGTACTTTGAATCATGCTTACAGGTAGATAGGTAAGTAAAGTACCTAACCAAGTATTTACCTACCTACCTAAATGTTGTTCTTCAAATAAATAGACTTTGTTTGCGTTATAACCTACTTTGAGAGCACTCGTGGTCTGGTGGTAGCGGCGCCTCGCCTTCCGATCCTAAGGTAGGTAGTGCGTTTAGATCTATTCATCACCAATGAGTTGTTCTGTCCTAAAATGTATAATACTGTCCCAGTAATCTCAAACAGTGAAGGAAAACATCGTGATGACCTAAAAAGTCAAAATATGTATTATTTCAAGTGCACGAAAGGAGCCTTTTCGTGGCGCACTTAAAATCCTTTCATCACACTGTGGTTCGAGAGAACTAGTAAAACGACACGAAGAACCTAAAACCTACCTACCTACCTACTCCTAAAAGCCTATTTCACCATCTGAGTAACGCTACTTGACAGATAAAAAAAAAATATTCTTCTCTAATTGAGACATGCAAACAGAAAGTGAGAGTAGACATCGTGAAATAGGTTTTATGTATGCGTAATGATTATTAAATAGTAATTAATTTCGTAGTAAGTCGATGTCAGCAAAATAGTGGAGACGTGAAAGATTCGGCCTTATTTTTGGTAATTAACGTTTCGTAGCAGGCAACACCCTTTTTGTGTTGGATGTGCCGGCGCAGTGCACCGCGCACCGCATTACGTTACGTTTACGTCTTCTGCAAGTTTCAGTTCGTGGTATTTCTTTTGCTGTGTTCTTTCAAGAGAGATTGCGTCGTGTGTGTGTGCCAAGGTAAGTGTTTAATTGGAATATAGATCTAATTAAGTTATTGCATTTTAAAGATGGACTTACACACGATGAATTCAAACTCAAACTCAAACTCAAAGCATTTATTTCAATTAAACCATTTACAGGCACTTTTGAATTGTCAAGAAGTCGGTCAGTCAGAAAATATGAAGCTAGTTGCCCATTCCAAAGCGTAGGTACCTATGGAGAAGAACGGGCAAGAAACTCCATGGACACTCTTTTTAAATGATATTTTACAGAAATATTAGTTACATCATTACTTTTGATTTTAAAATTATATAATGTGAGAACGATGTAAAAAAATTAAGAAAAACGTAAGTGTTAAAAGCGTCCAGAGTGCAACAAATAGTACTTAACAAACTACAATCCAAAAATAAATTAATTAAAAATAAGCCGAGGCAGCTAAGTGATGACCAGCCCCAACTGACGGCGCCCGTTCACGAACATGACGCATAAATCAGCACCATTTAGCTCAACCATTTTGAAGGGAGCTAAATGATCTAACACACACGCCACCGTCAGCGAGACATTTGAGTGAGCATGACATACTATCAGCTGCCAAGGCACATTCGAGTCAATGAAAGACATATTATTACCCGGTAAATGGTAGCTATAGGGTACATAGAACTCACATCTGTGCTATGCAGTTATACAATACAAAGGAAATTGATTTTATACATTGCAAAGATAGTCTTACAATCTTCAGCAGCTCCAACAGTATTTTCAATGAATGACATGGCACCGGGTCCGGCTAGGCGCCATGTTGTGAGCAAAAATCATCTTTTATCTGGTTTTAACTACCTATTCGGTTCGATTACGGGTTCACCCTTGAAATGATATGCTGGTAGTAGGTAGATATGCGAAGCGATAGACATTTCGCTGTTCCCTTAGGAATTCTGTTCAAAAAAATGCTTTGCGCTTCAATGTTCAAATTTACCGGTATCACTTACGTGACCATTCGTCCCGCTTTGGGCGGGCCAGTCCCGCTGTTAGGCTGTCTGTCCCGTTGTCCCCAACCAGAGCAAAAATGTCCGGCTTTTACAAAAGGACCAAACGATATTCAATTCAATTTATTCATGAACAATTTACATTGCATCAGAATATCAAATAAAAGATCGACAACTTAAAACGTAGCCGATACATTTCATTACAATTATAAAGACATAACATCGAAATCGAATAACATCGACACCTAATGTGATAAGGTCCATTCCTACATCGATCCGACATTTTAAAACTGATTTACTCCGTTAAATACGAAACAAATGCGTCTTTTCAACCGCAATTTAATGTTAAAGTTACTTAATATTATATCATTTTTCATGTCATTTTCCCTTTTTTATTACTAAGTAGGTATATTTATTTTGTTGTACCGCTATGACAAAAAAAAAATGGTCACGTTAGATATCACGCAACCGCATTCTCGTCATTCTCTTCTCACACCGTACGTCCAAAATCTAGGCAGACCCGGTCGGTAGATGTAGGTACTTATGTAGTTCGTGATATACCACCACCCGCCTCCGAGCATAGGCAACTTATGATTCCAATCAATCAGCTTCAAATCTTTTCGACAAGGCGGCAAGCTGGTAGGTCAGAGTCAGAGGTGTCTAAGCTCGGTGAACTTCACCAAACATAGTGGAAAAGGCTGCTAGACTGCCTTTCACATTATGTGGAAATATGAAATCACTACCTTTCCTTAATGAGCATGAGGTTCTTGTTACTGTTATATAGGTGTACCTACCTTATCTACAATTCAAAACCTGCTGAATGTTTATCCTACCAAGCTGTTTTTTGCATAGATACTAGAATAATCACTAATTTATGTTCTGTCTACTTGCAGATTTAAATCAAAACCTGTATCTCAGCATACCTATCTATAATAACCTATAGAGGTTAATAATGGAGTTGCTTCTTAAGGAATGGAATATCCCACAGGATATAATTACAAATTTCAACGGTAGGTGAATATTTTGATAAACATTTTGTCTGGAAAAGGCCATCAAGTGAGTACTCTATTATTGTACTAAATAACTATTTCAAACAAAAAATGTGCAACGTTGTAAATTATAACATAGTGTCTTATATTAATTTAAACACAATTTTAATGTGTCAATGAACTTCAGGCCGCATAACAGCCAGTATATTAAGATACATCAGCATCAGGTCTTGTTCAAATGTTATAAAATTTAGGTAATTTGTATTTTGTTTAAACTTGTCTAGTGATTATGGAAATTTTTGTTTTAGAAAATGATGTAACTGTGGATCAATTAAAGGATATTAATGACAATATCCTGAAAGAACTGTGCCCAAAGATTGGACTAAGAATAGAACTAAAAAAAAAAATTGATGAGTATTTAGTAGCAACCAGCATAGTAAGTTTCCTACCTACCTATTGAATATTCTGTTTCTAATGATAATATTATTTTCATGGTTTTGATAAGCCACACAGCTCAGTTGGCATAGTAGCAGCTATGCCGTCTGTGTAGTAGGTTATGGGTTTCATACCCGCTGAGGACAAACATAGATGTTTGTTCAGTGTCTGTATGTTACATATAAATATATAATTGATCAATTGAATGCAGCAAACGAAGATCTTCATCATCTTGGACAATTTAGCATTGTATCTTTGTATGTTTAAGTTGTGTTTTTGTCGGGCCATAACTTTCAAGCCATTTATCCAATTTGCATGCTAAGCTTGGGATAATATGGGGTTTTATATGTGGACAATTTGGCATAGTATCTTTGTGTTTGTGTTTTGTTTTTTTGTTTTGGTATGTATATTATATATTTTGAGATGGGAAAAACCAATGAACTTGTCACGTTACCGTCACCGGTGACGTCACCTATTCGGCAAAGATCGACAAACTTCGCCAAAAGTGGGGGGGGAGGGTTTTTTTTTCAGTTGGTCAGCCAGCTCCTTTGCTCTTGTTTTTTTTTTTTTTACAATTTAGTTAACTAAGTTTAAAACAGGAAGAATTAAAACTTAAAGGCCCATCTACAGGCAAAAACTGGTTTTCTTACATTACTTAAATGTTTTCAGACTAATACAGTAACAAATAGCAGCATCACTGCTCCTAATCTATTCACGGACAACGAGGACCTGGACGACTTACAAGATATCCTTACAGGCGATATTTATATCCGACCAAATTTCCCTGATTTTGACCTCAAGACGCTTCTAACAGTAACACCATGTGGCAAGAGCATATTAAATTATTACACTGCAAACAGTACCTTGACAAACAAGCACCGAAATCAACTCACTGATATCATTGTTAGACATCTCTTCACACGTGTCGTAAATTAGTAAGTACCTACCAGTACATACTCGTTCTGTCGTTCATTCATGTTCCCACTATAATTTCATGTGGTTCTTTGAGCACAAACTGGGGGATGCAATAAAAGCATTGCCCTTCTCTTGGACCTTGTGGATGGACAGGGCATTAAAATCATTTATGGTGGCATAAACGGGAAGGCACTAGCTGATGATGATAATACTATGTTTTATGCTAGCTGACCTGCAACGCACGAAACTTCATTTTTGTATCATTCTTAGGATTCCGAAGTCCAACAAGGAACCCATATAGTTAGATCTATTTTTACCTATTTCAGTAAAATAACATACGAAGAGTACAACATTTTAACTGCGAAAATAATAGCTTTATTTCCATGTGAAAACACTGGCACATACTTTGTACCACCAATTAAAAAAAGACAGTCCATATCCGGTAAACCTTCATTTGCTAAGGGCAAGCTGGTCGATAAAATTCGGAATACACTGTATAAGTCTTGTGAAAAGAGAAAAAAATCAACATCAGAAGAGAATGTCATTCCAAATAAAACAAAAAAATATGAGGAGTTGAAAGGTTTTAAATGATTACTTGAACTACATAAATAGTAGCTAGAGTAGTTACTTGTCTGTATACTTAGATGGTAAATTTTTGCAAAATCTTTATGCTGGTTGTACACATTGGGCCAAGAGACAGACAGATATTTTTGTAGATTTAGACACTGTAGAGTAGATTTGTTTGCAATAGGTTCATCTAAAATGAACACCTGTGGTCTAGTGGGGGCGACCCCGCCTTCTGGTCCTAAGGTGTGGCGGGTTTGAATCTGGTAGGGCACCAATGGACTTTAAAAAAAAAATACGTGCACAATACCAGTGCTCTCGAACTTTAGTATTCAGCAGCAGCGATGGGCTTGCAACCTGTTATGTATGGAATACCAAACCAACTGGTCCAAATAGTGGGTACCTTACAAAAAAAAAAAAAGCCAAATGTTGGATATACCTGACCACCCCTTAGACATTCTCAAAGAATATGAAGTGGAGACTTGGCATTAAGAGATCTGAGAGGGTATTCTAACCTGGGGATTAGTGAGGCTATTTTTTCCATCTTTTAATATCTACTTATTATGTAGTCAGTAGTTTGGTACTTTGTAGATCATAAATTATAGGGTAAGTAGTAGTGCCCTGTTAGGTAGTTTGTCTTAGTTATACCTACAACCAATTTATCTATATCTGTGTTACGTATTGGCTAACATAACATTTTTATATCACAGAAGATCACACAGAACAAATAATCTTTCTTAAGAATAACAATGAGCCATGGAGTGAAATCATTGACTGTTGGAATGAAACATTCAAAATGAGGCAGTGTAGCACCAACAACAACATTTCGGATTTTATTGATGAGTGGAACATTTTAAATGATCCAAGGAGTGATAGTTTGGTAAGTATTTCTTTTTTTGTACAAATACAAAAAGTTTATTTACTTTCACAATTTTTTTTTAATTTTCTCAACTGTATTTGAAACCGTTAGGCTTAAAGTTGTAGTTATAAGATACATTTTGTACAGCTAGGTATGGGTTTTGTTAAGGCGACGCATTGTTAAACAATAATTCCAAAACCGGGCACGCGCGCCCCGCAACCCGCTCACACCTCGATAAGTAACGTAAGTATTGCGAGACGCGATGCCGCAAAGTGGGCTGAATTTCGTGTTTCATAGACATTCAAATCCTTTTTTGCAAGAGAGAGAGAGAGATATCTCCGTTATCGCACAAATAGGGAAAATGCATGTTTTTTTTTAATTTTAATTCACTTCTTACATTATTATAAAATAGTAATAAAAAATATAAATACTGTTGGAAATGATAAAAACCTTATTTTGTTAGTTTTCAATCCATCTGGATGGATGGATGGATGGATGGATGGATGGATGGATGGATGGATGGATGGATGGATGGATGGATGGATGGATGGATGGATGGATGGATGGATGGATGGATGGATGGATGGATGGATGGATGGATGGATGGATGGATGGATGGATGGATGGATGGATGGATGGATGGATGGATGGATGGATGGATGGATGGATGGATGGATGGATGGATGGATGGATGGATGGATGGATGGATGGATGGATGGATGGATGGATGGATGGATGGATGGATGGATGGATGGATGGATGGATGGATGGATGGATGGATGGATGGATGGATGGATGGATGGATGGATGGATGGATGGATGGATGGATGGATGGATGGATGGATGGATGGATGGATGGATGGATGGATGGATGGATGGATGGATGGATGGATGGATGGATGGATGGATGGATGGATGGATGGATGGATGGATGGATGGATGGATGGATGGATGGATGGATGGATGGATGGATGGATGGATGGATGGATGGATGGATGGATGGATGGATGGATGGATGGATGGATGGATGGATGGATGGATGGATGGATGGATGGATGGATGGATGGATGGATGGATGGATGGATGGATGGATGGATGGATGGATGGATGGATGGATGGATGGATGGATGGATGGATGGATGGATGGATGGATGGATGGATGGATGGATGGATGGATGGATGGATGGATGGATGGATGGATGGATGGATGGATGGATGGATGGATGGATGGATGGATGGATGGATGGATGGATGGATGGATGGATGGATGGATGGATGGATGGATGGATGGATGGATGGATGGATGGATGGATGGATGGATGGATGGATGGATGGATGGATGGATGGATGGATGGATGGATGGATGGATGGATGGATGGATGGATGGATGGATGGATGGATGGATGGATGGATGGATGGATGGATGGATGGATGGATGGATGGATGGATGGATGGATGGATGGATGGATGGATGGATGGATGGATGGATGGATGGATGGATGGATGGATGGATGGATGGATGGATGGATGGATGGATGGATGGATGGATGGATGGATGGATGGATGGATGGATGGATGGATGGATGGATGGATGGATGGATGGATGGATGGATGGATGGATGGATGGATGGATGGATGGATGGATGGATGGATGGATGGATGGATGGATGGATGGATGGATGGATGGATGGATGGATGGATGGATGGATGGATGGATGGATGGATGGATGGATGGATGGATGGATGGATGGATGGATGGATGGATGGATGGATGGATGGATGGATGGATGGATGGATGGATGGATGGATGGATGGATGGATGGATGGATGGATGGATGGATGGATGGATGGATGGATGGATGGATGGATGGATGGATGGATGGATGGATGGATGGATGGATGGATGGATGGATGGATGGATGGATGGATGGATGGATGGATGGATGGATGGATGGATGGATGGATGGATGGATGGATGGATGGATGGATGGATGGATGGATGGATGGATGGATGGATGGATGGATGGATGGATGGATGGATGGATGGATGGATGGATGGATGGATGGATGGATGGATGGATGGATGGATGGATGGATGGATGGATGGATGGATGGATGGATGGATGGATGGATGGATGGATGGATGGATGGATGGATGGATGGATGGATGGATGGATGGATGGATGGATGGATGGATGGATGGATGGATGGATGGATGGATGGATGGATGGATGGATGGATGGATGGATGGATGGATGGATGGATGGATGGATGGATGGATGGATGGATGGATGGATGGATGGATGGATGGATGGATGGATGGATGGATGGATGGATGGATGGATGGATGGATGGATGGATGGATGGATGGATGGATGGATGGATGGATGGATGGATGGATGGATGGATGGATGGATGGATGGATGGATGGATGGATGGATGGATGGATGGATGGATGGATGGATGGATGGATGGATGGATGGATGGATGGATGGATGGATGGATGGATGGATGGATGGATGGATGGATGGATGGATGGATGGATGGATGGATGGATGGATGGATGGATGGATGGATGGATGGATGGATGGATGGATGGATGGATGGATGGATGGATGGATGGATGGATGGATGGATGGATGGATGGATGGATGGATGGATGGATGGATGGATGGATGGATGGATGGATGGATGGATGGATGGATGGATGGATGGATGGATGGATGGATGGATGGATGGATGGATGGATGGATGGATGGATGGATGGATGGATGGATGGATGGATGGATGGATGGATGGATGGATGGATGGATGGATGGATGGATGGATGGATGGATGGATGGATGGATGGATGGATGGATGGATGGATGGATGGATGGATGGATGGATGGATGGATGGATGGATGGATGGATGGATGGATGGATGGATGGATGGATGGATGGATGGATGGATGGATGGATGGATGGATGGATGGATGGATGGATGGATGGATGGATGGATGGATGGATGGATGGATGGATGGATGGATGGATGGATGGATGGATGGATGGATGGATGGATGGATGGATGGATGGATGGATGGATGGATGAACAGCGTCTTTTCTGCCGAACGTCAGGGATAACCCCTTTGGCGCATCGTGCGCTCCGGAAGGACCCTCATTTCCCGGGTGGGCAGGCGACGTGGACTCTTGTAGTCCGCTGGTGCCAGCTACCGGCTTTCTCTTCTGGACTGGGGTGTGTATTCCGAATACCATTTTTATTTTGGGCTGTGTATGTTAATGTACCTACTACCTTGTGTGGTTTGTGTGTATAGGGCACAATGACCCGTTCATTGTGCCCTATACACAAAGTTGTCTAATGTGTATAATAATTGTAAAATGTATAAATTGTAAAGAAGAAGGTAAAGAAGAAGGTAATTAAATAGGATGCAAGTTTCAAGACGAAACCGCAAGAGTCTTAAAAACTATGGTGACTACACGCACCGTACACTCAGGATATACCCCAGCACCAGGCGAATAGGTATATATTATTATATAAATAAATATAATAAATAGATCAGGAATAGTTTTTCTGTGATTTCTCCGGAGCCAGAAGAGAGATCTTTTTCTCCTGGTTTCGGAGAGCCCAAGCTCGGTGGGTCTATGACTTCTGGTTCCGAAGTTATGGCTCGGGGGGGTGAAGTAACGTGAAGGGTTGGGGGGGGGGATTAATACAGATGGATATTTAAAGGATTTTGGAAGGCTACAGGAGTCCGCCAGTGGGAACGGAGAATGTTCTAGAGGTTCCAGGAGTCACAGTGTGTCACGGGGTTTCGTTGGAGGCGGGGGGAGGGGGGGGAGGTGTAGGATGTAATGTATAATATAATATAATAGCTCTATGGTATATAACGTATAATTTAAAAGTTAGGTGCTAGGAAATTTTTTGGGGTCTATAATGGGGGGGTCAAAAAGGGGGGTCTAAGGGTCTTATACCAATATATGTTCTAGATGAGAGGGGGGTTATAGGGGGGGGGGGAAATTTGGTCAGAATTTTGATATTCCCAGCCGTTCCCGAGATATCTGGATTTTAAGTGGGGGAAGGGGAAATTTTCGGTACTCTAATATTTCTGCCTTACGAATAAGTGGCGTATGACGTATGATGTGGAGGATACGGGGAATTTGGAAGTGGTCTCAGAGGGGTAGGGTGGGGGGGGGGGATTTGAAGGAAGTCTTAATATATAACGTAGATGATATATAGCTATGGTCAT
Organism: Luperina nickerlii; assembly: GCA_963855955.1. NCBI lineage: Eukaryota > Metazoa > Arthropoda > Insecta > Lepidoptera > Noctuidae > Luperina > Luperina nickerlii. The sequence continues at coordinate 24,203,200 of OY979670.1, forward strand.
AGATGGCTATCTGGGCTGGGGGGGAGGGGGAGGGGCGGGGGGAGTCAGTCTGATAAGACATATTAAAAGATCATACCATCCATACTAAAAGAAAATCATTTAGTATTCTTCAATCATTGAAAGTACATACAAACACCATGGCAAGTATCGTTACAAACTTGGATTTGTTCGTTATTTTGAAAGGCGCAATTGTGCGATAACGGAGATATCATCATTTATTGTGTCGACTCCATACAATATTTTTCGAAATAAATTCTAAGAGCGCTGTTTGCAATTACAAACCCAAAAGTTTATCATAACAGGTACATAGAAGGTATTCCCGATCGTATCCAAGTATAAAAAAGCGTCGCTTTCAAAAAAGGATTTGAATGTCTATGAAACACGAATTTCAGCCCACTGTGTGCCGTGGCAGCGGGGAAACATAGACGTCTTGCACATTTTTCTAATAAACAAGCTCTTCTTTTCCTTTTGGAACATCTTTCTTTGTTTTTTTACCATTTTTATTTTATAAAACCGCCAAATAAATTCGCGCAATGCTTAATGTCGTCCGGAAGCCGACTAGCACAGACCCGTCGCTGACAATGGTCAAGAGGGGACTGAGAGTCTGAGTGGGGCGAGGATTGTATACGCGCGCTAGCTTATAACTAAAGGACATAAGCGACAAAATGGTTTTTGTTGTTTTATTTAGATAGAAACGATAATTTGAGAAATTCCTTTTGGTATTTTAAAGAGTATGTATAGACTCATCTACATAGAAAATTAAGAGGCTTAAATCGGTCCCGTTTGCCCATAATATGTGAATCTCTTTTTAAAAAGAGGTATGTTTGATATATTTTTCTCTGTTAAAAAAGTTACCTAATCATGTATTGAAAACTGACAAAATAAGGTTTTTATCATGAACTTTCAGGTCACCAACTTATATTTTGATCCGTTTTGTATTTACTGAGAAAAATTGAGATCCTTGGCGCCAATATCTCCAAGGCGTCCTCTTAATAAATAAAATTAAAAGTAGTTATGTATTTACAAAAAAATAAAAAATATAATATGAATATCAGAGCTTTGCTTAGTTTGATTATGTTTATTTATTTTTAGATTAACATTTTCATTATTGTTAATCTTAAGCTATTCGATGCTACACTGTTCACTAATCAATTTGAATGATCTACATTTACTAAGGAATTTAGGGCTAGATAGAGTTGTGTGGATTGCCCAAAAATATTTATTTGTTTATGTTGGCTCTAACTAGATTGGTCCAACACCAGCATGCCAAATACTTTTCTGTAAAATCATAAATGTTGACAGATAACCAATTTTTGTTTCTAGATAAACCTGGACTTTGAAAGACTGTATCCTGAAAGATCAACATGCTTTTTCAGGAATTGGAAATGGTTTATTAATAAAATCATCAGCCTCAAATTTGGTGAATCAAAAGATGACACACTGATGACTTTATATGAAAGTATTCAAGAGCAGCCTGATGATGGTAATAAACAGTTTAATTTTCATTTATTAGGTTTACCGTCAGCGTCACCGTCACCTGTAACGTCACCGTCACCTCTTAGGCAAAGATCAACAAACTTGAGGAGGGGGGTTTGTTTTCACTTCTGTCGGCACTCCCTGAGTGTCACTGCTTTTTTAGTCTGACCCTGAGTTTTATAGGCATCAACTAAGTATTCTTATTTATATTATTTACGTTACTAGCATCCGCCCGTGGCTCCGCTCGCATGGTTTGTTCGAAAATTACAGAAAAAATGTTATAAAAATATTGTTTATGACATTGTTTTGGAATCCATATTGTTTTTGTAGGTATTTGCGGTGAAATTGTTGCTTGGCGTGGGGGGCACGCGCGTGCGTTTATGCTCTGACGTTCAAAAGGTACTTAATAATAAATCACCTGTTTTATACATTTCAGATCTAAAAGTGCCAGATCAAATAAAACTGTTGTCCTACCTGATTCCCCCGAGAGGAAGACTGAACAAACGTAGAAAATTTTCCACATTAGAATGCGTCGAAAACTTCATAATTGACGTCCAGGTAAATATATTGGGGTACTATTTTGGTTTTTCCTGGATAAAGAGTATCTTCTGATCCAGGGTATAATTTACATTCATACCAAATTTCATCCAAATCTGTTTTGCCTTTTCGGAGATAAGTGGGAACAAACATTGTTCTTTCAATCACAAGCTTTCTCATTTATAATATTAGTAGTAAACACGCGTGCTTTGTAGGTATGTTTATCAACTTTGCAATTTTTATATGTTTGCTATTGTTTTCAGAATCCTGGAGATATACAAACGAAAATTGATGAAGTAAAAGAAAAGGCTTTAAGCAACAAGCAAAGTGTTCAACCGTACCTAATTAAATGTGCTGGCGATGTTGGTAACGATAACTATTATTTGGTAGTAGACAAGGTTATGTGGCAGTTTACCTCGCCAATGAAAGCTTTTGACACGTTGTTCAAATCATACCATGCGCTTCACGCCACGTATCCTGCAGCTGCTGCGCATTTATACATGCTGATTCAGCGTTGTGTCTATCAAATAGAAACAAAGTATGATAAGATAGTACCATACATCGCAGATTTGTTGTCGCTTGCAAAAATGTAAACAAAATTGTTGTTTAATCTTGTGGAAATACTGTAAGTACTATAAATAATCGCACGATGAAGTGCCTTGAATGTCGCAAAGAATATCAAGATTTTCAGCAATACTTTGTTCATTTGCGTTACGCGCATAATATTGTCAATTATTTTAAATGTCCTGAAGAAAATTGTGCCAGGTTATATCACTCTAAGAGTGATTTAAAGAAGCATTTAACTCATTATCATAAAACCTCAAGTAGCAATCTCGTCTCAAATGCCAATGTATTTGATGTTAGTGGTAAAGCAAAGTGTATAAGTGAGAGGCGATGATTTACGCTGCCATTTCAGATTGTTTTTTTTTTATTGACGTGGGTTATAGCTAAAGCTTACTATGTGTAAATAATATTCAGGGGTGGACATTTACCAACCAATTTTTGCATAATAATAACCTGCGCCAATAAAGGAACGAATTAAGTTTCGTTTCTTTATTGGGGCGAGTTATAATAAAGTACAACTCGCATAAGAGTGAGCTATGTTTATTGGCGGTTATGCGGTCATAATATAGTTATAATTAATACCATTGATGACCTCGTTTGCACATTTTGAAAGATATAAAATCAGTTTATGTTTACACTGTAGCAATTTATGAAATCGCAAGTAGCCATGATGTGTGCTCACGGTTGAGCAAAAACATATTTTTGATCCAAACAAATTTCCCTTCCAAAAAGTTTGCAAAAGTATGAAAACCAGTAAGGCAAACTTTTTGGTAGGAAAACTTGTATGGATTAATTTTTTTTTTTCTAAACTGCAATAGCACACAAAATAATGTTGAAACGTGCGGGAGAGAATTTATTTGACGGTTGTCAAATAACTTCAAAATATTATGATTAAGCCATTATGATTAAAATTAGGATATTACTTAAGTATTATATTTCAGATGACAATGATAGGATTTGACAAATATTTTGTATGACTATAAGAATCGTGATAGTAGGCGGGTTGTCAGCGCCTTAAGATTAAGAATGATCGTGATAAATCGATATTATCAAGATATTAAGTATTGTATATAAGATGATAATTATTGAATTACTAGGTATTACTGGGTGTAAGAAATTGATGGTATAGGTCCAATAAAGAAACAAATCTTAAATGGCGGCGCTAATCTACCTATACTTCTCACGAGTGAAGCTAGGCAGCTAATGTAAGCAATGGTTTGCGCGATACCCGCTTATGTAATATTCACAGTAATAACATTATTATGTAATATGATTAATACCTAGAATATATTTATATAAAATAATTAATACTGTTGTTTTAGGAAGTTTTTTTTTAAATAAATTATTTCATAGAATTTAATCCATTGTATTATTTTATCTATTATTAATTTGAGTACCTCACACTTATTTATCTACCTCTATTTTCAGGCATGAAATGGCACACGGAGATCAGATTGAAAGATGTGACGGTGCATCAGGCTCGAAATTCTGTAAGTGAGTTTTAGTGCTTTTTCTTGTTCATTTCATGTTTCAAATGGTACTCGATAATCATGGTATTTTAGTGAAACTGTTTCAGTTCTATGTACAGATTCAAGAGCTTTGTTACATACGGAGTTAAGATTGTCTTATTTGAATTACAATAGTCTTGGTTCAATGGTTAAGATGCGTTTCAGTACATATTTTTCAGTTCATCGTTACATTTATTCAAGCTAAAGTTTAGTCAGAATGTGACTAAACGAATATTTTTTGTCTATAGCTGGAAAAAAAAAATTGTTCATTTTTATTTACCAACTTTTTGTAATTACATTCTGACTAAACTTTAGCTTGAATAAATCGAACGATGAACTGAAAAATATTTACTGAAATGCATAATAACCATTGAACCAACACTATTGTAATTCTTTAAATAGACAATATGACCTTCGTATGAATCATGCCATGATTTGAATCAAGAACTGAAAATTCTTACAGTAAAATACTGTATTATTGAGCCGAGAGATTTCTGATCTCCGCATGAAACATGCAATGAATTAGATCAAGAACTAAAACTTCTTTACTGAAGTACAGGGTTTTTAGAGCAATAATAATAACATTATACGTTGGAAACAATCTGATCTTCGTATGAAACATGACATGCATCAAACCAAGAACTGAGATTTCTTGCAGTGAAATACACTATTATTGAGCCAAGAGATTTCTAATCTCCGAATGAAACATTCAATTAATTAGATCAAAAACTAAAACTTCTTTACTGAAGTACAGGGTTTTTAGAGCAATATTATTGACATTATTCGTTGGAAACAATCTGATCTTCGTATGAAACATGACATGCATTGAACCAAGAACTCAGTATTCTTGCAGTGAAATACACTATTATAGAGCTAAGAGATTTCTGACCTCCGAATGAAACATCCAATGAATTAGATCAAAAACTAAAACTTCTTCAGTTAAGTACCTGCACGTTCTTAAATCAACAATATTAACAGTATTGGTTGGAGACAATCTGATCTCCGTATCAATTGCTTATTGTTTTTGAATTAAGAACTGGAGTTCTTCACTGAAATACGCATAAATATTGAACTAAGAACATTGATATTACTTTCTAGACAATGTGATCTCCGTTTAAATTCAATATTATTATTACATTAAGAAATAAAACTTCTTCACTAAAAACGCATGATTATTGAAATAAGAACATTGAGACTATCTTTTTAAAACAACGTGATCTCCAAAGAATAATTTATTGTTATTGAACTAGTAGCTAAAACTTCTTCACTGAAGAGCATCAACTAGTAACTAAGATTGTTGGTATTCTTTACTCTATATAAATTGTTCTCAGTGTGAAAATATAATTAATTGATGCAAGAGTTAAAGCTACTTCATTGAAATATCCCGTAGCATACAGACAAGTAAATACCATTCTTCTTACATGTCATTTATTTTTCATACTGAGAATTTATTTTCTTGTAAGAAAACTCCGGGATCGGTTTGACAAAGTGTTCAACTGAGAAAAGCATTATTCTCAAATATATTGTTTAATCACAAGTATGTGAATTCTAGAAGGAAGACAAATATCTTGACTTAACTATTTATTTACTAGCATTGAGAATAATTGTGTTTTGATACAACCATTTATTGTTTTCCCCATATATGAATCACGGAAATTCTTGACCAATAGATATATTCTTGATCAGAAACAATGACGTTTCTTGTCCAATAAATATATTTTTGATATGAGATATTATTCTTCATACTCGGAGGAGTAATCCGAGTAATCAAGCGTAACTTCGAAGAGTACATTCTAGATTTAAGACATGATTGTCTTAAATTTGAGAATTTATAATTCTAGACTTAAAAAAAATTACTTACTTATGCAAAGAAAACGTTGCTTTCTCATTGCAAGAATAGATTATTGTCTTGCTTAGTGAGTATATATACTTGGAAGAAAAATGAATAACAAGACAAATATTTACTAATTTTAAGAATATAATGTTTTCCCCATATATGAATCACGCATTGTCTTGACCAAGTGAAATATTCTTAGTTTAAAACATATTTTTTTTTCCGTGTGTTTTTGCGGGCAAATTTCCTAAGAAAAGTGTTTGTGGATTTTACCTCATGGCGAAAACACAGGTAAGTGTATTTTACTGTATGTTATAGAATATCAGTTGTTGAGTATTTTAAATATAGTTTCATTATTCAGGACTTTATAAATAAAAACTTCTAATGATGGGCAAAGTTACCCTAAATTATTCAGACCCATCCATGCCAACATTGCCCGTTATCAAAAAGCACTCAGGGTTGTCACTTTTAGTTATTTTGTAACAGGTTGAATTAACGCAAAACCACAGAAACAAAACATGAAACACCTCAATGACATATTTCTTAAATAACGACTTTAAAATAAAGTACTTAATTTCTTATGTTATAAAATATATTAGTACCTAGTGCAGTTGATGTATAATTTATACAGGGCTTGGCTTTAATTTTATTGTTATTTTTAATTTCAGAAAAACAAACAAGTCTAGAATTAGACCAAGAAAGCCAAGACGTGAAATTGGGTCCCGAGCATATAAAAATTACTCCGACGTGATGTTAAAGCTTGCCTGCGAAGCAGTTATTGAAGTGTTCGGAACAGAACAACGGTATTGATTAATATTATTCAAGTTTGGACATATTGATCATTTAATTGTCGACGAAATTGGAATAAACATTTAATTTTGAACACAATGTTTCATTCTATTACTATTTTAACGTCTATTCATATGCACCCAACACCCACAAAAGAAAAGTGAAAATAACATTTATTTAATAATTTTACTGCATTGTGACAACCATTAAAATCTTAAACCGTTTGTTGGGCCTTGTATGGAAAAGGCCACTAACCGCTAGGTAACATTGCCCACCGTTTTTATCACGAAAATATTTAAACTACAAACAGTATTTTAAAACTTAGATTAAGATTGCCTTAAATTGTAATCGTGGTGCTTTCTACGTATTTATAAGAGCTTGATTTGCGTCAAAAATCGAAGTGGGCAATGTTGGCTAAAAGTCCGGATTATTTTGCCCACCATCAAAATCGATAAAATATTGGTTTAAATTTTAATTTTTTAAATGTTTTACATAGCAAATGCGTGCATATGGTCATATAGTTGTAGTAAATGAAAAAATATACTTAAGTCCTATAGAAAAAACTTGTAATATATTCGATTTTCTTAAAAAAACGGGCAAAGTTGGCTTGTTTGACGGTATCACTTTTATAATTACCATTTATCGTTTTAGGAAAATCAATGTATATGTGCGCCGTCAAGGCTTGAGTCGATTTGGTTGCTCACGAGTAGCGATGTTCAAATCCGCTATAAACTGTAAACGTGTTATAAACTATATTCATATAGTCTGTTATTTTATACGCTATAATTATAGCGCGCTATTTCAAAACTCGGGCGCAGTCTGAACGCGGAGACGCTATAATTTAGCAACACGCTATCAGTGCTATCACGCTAAACGGACTTTATGAATTGATGATGCGCGGTAGATATTATTTCGCAACGCGCTATACATTATAGTCGCCAACGCTATCTTGCTATCTCGTTCTGGCCCCGCACTTTTATTCATTGAGTAGGTTGAGGCGCTATAATATAGCGCGAAGTCAGAGCCGCTATAGCACACGCTATACGCTATGTACAAATAGTCTGTTATATTTTGGCGCTATACGCTTTATTAACCACCACTACTCACGAGTGTAGTAAAAACTTTATTACGAAGCATACCTATAACAATAAGTCGGACATTTTTGTAGGAGTGACGAGCACAGATAAAAAGGCAAAGTGTGGCTAACACTTGACTGGTGCTGCCAACACAGATGAACGTTCCTACCTATAAATATTAGAAATTATTTGCACGTTGTGTAGTCATTATCATTTAAATCACAGATCAGTTTTTCATCTAAGTCTAACATATAATTAGTAAATTCGCATCACAAAAAATCACATCAGTATTATGTATAAGTATAATATTGTGTAAAAAAAATAGTAAATTTTAAATCACAGATAAATAATGATTATGTAGTATGTAGTGTCACATAATTTTGATTTGATGGCGTTTTAGATTATATAAGTGTCATTCCACAGTCAGGTGATAATGTTGTTACGTATATGGGATAAATATGTTTATTTTAGCCAAATACCATCAGATAATTTGTGCACATTCGATGTTTACAGTTATATCTTTATGCGGTTTACTATACTAACACACTTTATCTGAATCTATGTATAAGCAAATTACTTGTAAGAAAATTATTTATCTGTGATTTAAAATTAAATATTTTTTTTAAACAATAATACTTATACTTAATACTGATCTGTGATTTTTGTGATGCGAATTTACTAATTATATGTTAGACTTAGATGAAAAACTGATCTGTGATTTATAAAAATAATAATGACTAGACAACGTGCAAATAATTTCTAATATTTATAGGTAGGAACTTTGATCTGTGATTTGATGCAATAATTACTTTAAGAATTAAAATTAAGGGAATAAAAATAATAATTTCCACATCAACAAGCTGTTTCATTTATTATAGTCACAAGGTGCATTTAATATATTTTTTAATTAGCCCCCAAAACTTTTGAACTCGACTGTACGGACAACAGCTTAGGTATAATACGTCCAATAAAGAAGGTCATCGATATGTATGAATCCGTCGCTTTTTAGTAGTCATTGGAATTTGGTCGGATAACCAGCCGTTGTTTACATAATTATTTTGATTTTTTGTTTGCGAAACATTCCAAGCTGAATATTTTCACCATATATTTTTGACTAAAGGCACAAGATTTTGGTTTACACCTGGGACTAAATTTCAAGAGTGGAATAATTAAGGAATGCTTTCGGCACGCACTTTTTGGACGATTTTTTCGCTAAATCCTAACTTGGGGAACTCTTTTGGGTTGCTTTATTAGGATTTGAAGCCGGCCAGCCGATTTGATAAGAAATAACAAAAATAAAGGAATTTGAAAAAAAACAGGAATACTGACTTTCGGAAAACTTGTTATTGTGTGACAAATTATCTGAAACAGTACAGTAGCACTTTGTTGACCACAGTGTGAAGAGACAGTTGAGTACGTGATCCCCCAAGTGGAATGACTGAATTTCTTCATCATACTTTGTACAATAGTTTTCACTAAAGTCACAATGGATCACTGCATCCTTTTCAGTCATGTTTTCTTTCAGTGCCTTCAGTGTCTGGTACTGGTGTATGATGTTGGTTTCGTGGTTCATAAACTTTGGTAACTCTTACATGAAGCGATAAATTCAGTATTCCACCAGCCGTCATCAGTATTCCGTAAGCCGTCAGTATTCCGCCAGTCGGAATAATGGAATACTGACGTGAAATACTGATGATCGAGGAGTTTTTGGCTAAAAACGGATCTTTAAAATATATTTTTTAAATCTCAACCTTATAAACCAATAAATTAAGCAAATATTTCATCGTTCTACATTAAAATAAAACAAATTATCTAAAAACTTACGATCGAAATCATTTACCGAAGTTTTTACAAATCGGCTGGCAACGGCACTCTCCTCGTCGATTGATGCGACCGTACTAAAGGGCCGAGGGACTTTAGTCCTTCAAAGGGTGTGCGGGGTGCGGGGCGGGGTGCATTTCTCTATCTTACTAAGCGGCAACGGTGTGAAGTTTTGATAATGTGTGTTTTTACTAGGAAATACATCTCGCCGGAATTTTATCTCAAAACCGAGTGGCAAAATGCAAAACGATTGTAAGCCTATCTGTTATGTGAAATATGTTTACAATATGTCTTAAACAGTCAGAAAACTATTCTAGTTTATAGTTTTAGTGACAATTATCACTTTATTCTACAAGTATGTTATTTTAAAGGGCTTTGAGTAAAAAAAGATAGGCCAGTTACAACCGGAAAACTGACGAGTTTTGGTGTTTAGACCCAATTTTCACGTATTCATTGTAATTAGATTTTAACAAAATCGGGTGCAGACCTATTACTTAGTCTAAATATTACTCTAGAACCTATAAATATTTATATTTTTTGTAAATACTAGTGCTGCATGCCAGTACGCGCAAAATTCCACTTTTAAAATTTAGTCCCACCTACACATCTGGGATTGAGCCGGTTCCTTGTATTTTGCCGTCAAAGTTATGACACCATCCCCAGCAAGAATCGTTTTTTCCAAAACGACAGGGGGCACACATTTTTTATGTGGGGGCACATTTACAGCAGATAAGGCACCAATTATACGTTCTACCCCTATAACTCTAGGAGACACTTTCTTGCTGGGGTAACGTACACCTAAGACCACATACCCCCAAAGAATGACGATTTCATGAAACAGCTGTTATTCTTTGGGGTTACGTGGTCTTAGAGTTGTGTTGATGACTTTAATGATTATAATTCTGTAAATACAGGGTGCGTCTCATCACTACATAGTATAAAACAAAGTCGCTTTCTCTGTCCCTATGTCCCTTTGTATGCTTAAATCTTTGAAACTACGCAACGGATTTTGATGCGGTTTTTTTAATAGATAAAGTGATTCAAGAGGAAGGTTTATATGTATAATAATAATAATGTTTCCGTGCGAAGCCGGGGCGGGTCGCTAGTAACGTATAAACTCATTTGGTCTAATTTCATTTTATTATCGTTCATAAGATATAATCAACGTGAGATATACCAACTGTTGATATAATTTCTTTACATATAACATTTATTTATTCTAAAACTTAATTAGTATAACGTTGTTTGATATAACGTTTATGTAATCGAAAATCATTTGGTCTAACGTTTAATATGTATATTGTTTATGGTTAACACCCCAACTCAGAGTACCCCGACTCGGATAGGTTAGGTTAGAAGGCTAAGGCGGGAGCGAAGCGGAGCGGAGCTCCCGCCTTAGCCTTCGTGGTTATTTTTTTTTAAACCACCCAGAAATAGGAGCCCCGCGAAGCGGGGCTCCGTCGACCTATCTTAGAGCAGGTGGTAATTAGTTACTAGTTATGTTTAATATCTACTTAGGTGACTATTACCTATAACTACGATAGAACTTACAAAGAATAAAACAAAGAAAAAATACTTTTAAATATATCTTAAACAAAATACAAAGTTATTGTTTTATTAGACCAAATAAGTTTTATATCTTTTGAGTGGTATGTCAAACGATTTTATATTTAATGTATGTTATGCTTATGAAAATTAGTTATTTTAAAATTATATCAATCGTTCATTATATTAACTAATCGCTATATTAAATAAAATTATAGGTTCCGTTATTACATATTGTAAATATTAGAGATTTTGTTGTTATATCATCTATTACTTACCCTTAAATACATATTTGTTACGGGCGCGAATCATGTATTAATCAACGTACAACTTAATACTGAACAGCAAATTGCAAAAAAACAAAAAAAAAAATAATTTCGCGGGTTACCCTGGCGCTTTCGCCTTAAGCACAAAACTAATTTCATGATGAATATCTTATGTAGTTTTTTATATGTAGTTATTTTCTTTACCTACACATTTAGGTTTACAGAAGTAATAAGAGTGAATTGAATAATATGTTTCCGTTAAATAAAATTTAATAAATAAGTACCTAATCTTACAATCTTGCTTAAAAATAAATTAAATAGTAGATTATGCACCGAGGGGCTAAAGTTGTGTCTTATGTCACGGGCGTCATATTGAATCTCGAGCGCAATGAAGGATTCGGGATTTAACTCCCGAGCGCAGCGAGGGAATTAAGAGTTTAACTCACGAGCGAAGCGAGGGAGTTAATACAAGAATCCTGAATGCAGCGAGGGATTCAAGCTAGCCCAAGGCAAAGACACCTTTAGCCCAGAGGAGGATACTCTACTTTTTACACCTACTGTGAGAAAATAATAGCCATAGTACGAAAAACAAAGTGTTTATTAAATAAACAAACAGTAAGAATAACATATTTAGAACTAGTTAGTTATATGCACTTCCATTCCTTTTAAAAAATGGTTCGTAGTTATCTAATTATTCTTACAATATTATGTCTTCGAAAACATGGCAACGATATGAAGAAGCAGTCGTTATGATTTTGTAGGAAATCGAGAATATCATCCACGCGTAGTAAGGGTATCGAGAATAGCTTTCCTCTTTCTGGCAACAAAGGGTGTTTGTTAGTACTATACTGCCAATTTAGCTGAGCATGTGAGATTCCAAATTCAAATCACATTATTGACCAGCGGGTCATAATGAAATCCAGTACAACATTATTGACCGGCTGTGCCCCCGGCCACTAATGACTCACTTTAGGTTAAGGTTGCTTGACATATAATTTGACATTTTCGAGCAGGTGGTGTGAAAACATAGTTAATACAAAAATTGATAGGTATTAGTTTATGCATCTCTAGTAGGTACCAAGATCCTGTATCACAGCCGTCTTTTTAGATTACAATAAGTACCAACCGCTATACCTGTGGTACCTACCCACCTAACACAGACTCATATTAAATAATGTTCATTACCTAGTACGGACGCCAGCACAACAACCTACCACAATCTGTCAGATTTTTTTAATAGATTTTCAATTTTAACGCTAAAGCATAAGGTTCAAAGTTGATTGGGAAAATCTGACAAATTGTGGTAGGTTGATGTGCTGGCGTCTGTACATAAGGTAAAATAAAATATCTGACAATAAAACAAAATATTAAAATCAATATTATGGTTGTGTTGCGTACTTATAATCAACGTAAGACGGTTTTCACACGTCCCGGCAACCGGGTAGCCGGTGTCGGGTACCCGGCGGCAGTTTATAGCCATGTACAGACGCCAGCACATCAAGCTACTACAATCTGTCAAATTTCTTTAAAAAGCATAAGGTTCAAAGTTGATTGGGAAAGTTTGACAGTTTCGGGTAGCTTGATTGTCTGTACGTTACCGTTAGCTTTCACACGTACCGGCGTAGTTTGCCTGGCAAGTGTTACGTGTTACCGGATAGTCGCCACCGGCTACCCGGTTGCCGGGACGTGTGAAAAGGCACTAAGGTATGCATGCTGCGCGGACTGCTGATTAGCTAAACACGCAGTCTCCATAGTGGGGGTAGGGTTCTGTTGCTGAACCCTTAAAAATATACCGTTTTTATTCATGTAGCAATTTAGTTAAGCTCATAATATATGTATATGGCGATCCCTATCCATCTTGCAAGCGTACCTACCGGAAAAGTGTGCGTCCGTCAGTGAAGCGGAAACCTCGTTGTAAATCAAACAGTAAGGCAACACTCTTACATTTTTCCAACTGTAAAAGTTAATTAGAAGAATAATGTATGCGGCGCGTGCGGTTCTGTATGGATGAGCAGCTCGCTGGCGGAGCGCGCGGCGCGGCGGCGCTGGCGCAGTGCCGCCGAGGCCGCGCTCTGCACCGGCCCGGCTCGCGCGAGCGCCCGCCACACGCGGCGTGGGCGACCGGCGCGGCCGCCCGTCCACCCGTGTTTACCGGACCTACGCTCATAGTGCACTTGTGTCGCTTGCTCTCCTTCACACGAATTATGAAAACCTGCACCATGTACAAAATAACTTACGTGACAAGGAAAAAACAGGTAACTTTCTAAAACTAATTAAATAGAATGTATTTGGGAATCCGTATAGCTGGTTATGGATTACCTAAACACTACTCTAACACATTCCCTTCAGCTACAGAGGAACTTACACAATTCTTCAATGTATTGCTCACTGTTACGGATAGTGGGAATCCCCCGGCGCTCGCGCTCGCCAGCTCGCCGCGACATACTCCCTCGTAGTCGTCGGCGTTCAGAGAATATATCATAGCTCCTCCCAACTGATTTTCTATGATGAATTTCGCTTTCTCCATAACACTTTGTGTGCCTTCATAAGAGACCCACTCCTTGTTACTGTATAAGTAAGGTACCTTAGCCTCATTGTCCTCTGATATCTTAACATCGCTTGTGTTACTTACAAATGCACACACATCAGGATAGTTGACAAAACCTAAGGAGCCCAGAGATCCAAACCCACACGCTGGACTACTCACTTGGTGGTTGTTGACATTGACCAAAGTGAATGTGTGACCATAAGTGGGTATGCCAACTACAATTTTATTATGATCCAGTCCCTTGTCCAAATACATGTGAACTGTATAGTTGATGTTCAGAGTAGCCAGGTACAGCTGTTCTCTGCTACGCTGATACAGTGGCGAGTTAAAGCCAGTGAAAGGGGTGTATTTGGTATAGTAATGAAAATCATATGTCATGATATTCACAAAGTCAACATATTCATTCAATTGGTCAACATCATAGGAAATATCAACGATTGTCTGTGGAGCTGCTGCAGCAATGGTTAGTAGATAATTTCGCTTTTCCCTAATGTATTCCATGCGGATCTCCCGAAGCAACTGTGAGAAATGTTGTCTTTCACGACCGGCTACTACATTGTGTAAGGCTGGAAACTCCCAGTCGAGGTCTATCCCATCTAAGGTATAATTTCTCAATAAATTTTTTATGGATTTTATGAATATTTTTCTTGATTTGTGATCTAATACCATATCTGGAAAGCCATTATCATTTTTGGCACCTCCAACTGACAGCAGTATTTTGAGGTCAGGGTTGTTATGCTTCAGTTTGACTATTTCAAGTAATGTTCTGTACTGGTAGTCTTCTAATGCAATCTCATTTTTCACCACTCTAGCAAAAGCCATATTAATGTGTGTACACAGGTTTGGGTGAATATCAGAAGGCATCAACTGATTAGTAGCATGCTCGCTGGGGAAATTGTAGTAGCAGGAAATAACTTTGGGACAAGCAGCTCGGGATACTTCCTCCCTTTGTCTTACCACATCTTTAATCACATCATATTTCATCCGAATTAAGTTCCCGGGGAGATTGGCACCTCTGTGCCATGTGTGGTACAATGACGCACAAGCAGCCACTGTGATTAATACAATCAGCAAACAGCTCATCATTCTCAACATCGTCTCTCCAAACCTCCAAGTGACTCTTGTTGCTTCACTTTTAAGATGGTTGTATTCATCTTCTCCTAATTGGTAATATTTATTATTGCTTTCCTCTTTAATGGTATTATTGGGCATGGTATTGTTTTCTGAAAATGTATAAAGTAATATATTTTGTAGTTAGTATGAATTTTGTATGTTTTAAGTTTAGTCAATTGCACGATTTGCACGTCCATGGAGACCGTTTGATTTTCATATTCATATATTATATTGCATTCCATAAAGCTCTGATGTTGCGAAATCTCCTAAAGATTGGCAACAATAGAAAAAGTAACTGTGTATCATTAGTGACAATTGAGATAATATTGTAAATATACAAAAAGGTTAAAGCTAGGTACAAACATTGGACCCTGTAAGGGCAACAAAAGGATAAAATTAA
Organism: Luperina nickerlii; assembly: GCA_963855955.1. Taxonomy (NCBI): domain Eukaryota; kingdom Metazoa; phylum Arthropoda; class Insecta; order Lepidoptera; family Noctuidae; genus Luperina; species Luperina nickerlii. Next base: position 24,218,677 of record OY979670.1, read on the forward strand.
AATATAAAAAACAAAATTATAACTAAGTACCTACTACCTCAGATGATCATCTGAGCCTATTACTAATATTTAAAAAAAATCTATGTATTTAAATTAATTTAACAATACAATAAGGGCATAAAAAAAATATGATTAGATGATCATTCATCACATCACCATTTTAACAGTGCCGTTATTTCGTATCAGTATGTCATGTATGTACCTACATAAGAGAGGGCAGTTTTAGTAACATAAGTGTTTCTTTTGGACTGATGTGCGGTTACTGTACTGTAACACCCATAAACATTTATCAGAATAAATATCGTTTCTAAAAACTAATAACGAAGACTTGAAATTTACCTTACTAGAAGTAGTATTTATTTACAATAGTAGGCGGTAGATGCAGGTTACAGACAAAATCACAACCCCAGTGCAGGCATACAAAATCAGAATCTAAGACGACCCATTGACCGATTCCCGTTCTGTATTTTTCCAATGATTATAAAACCGCAATTAATGTCCAGTGCCTGAACTCCTGAAGAACAGTGAAAAAAAACAATAACGTTCAAAAAACAATAAATCAATCATTTTTTTTTTTCTGTCTTCGCACCATTTGTGCATTTAGCCAATGTCATGTTATTTAGATTTATTAGGAGACAAAGGTAGGGAAACTGGAATTTATAAATATTATCTAAAATGGAATTTGGGATATAGAATCAGTAGAATTCTATCTAAATACGGTAATAATGAATGATGAGATACCAAAGAGTATAATAATTGAGATACAATAACTGAATCTGAATGTCAACAGTGCTGTGGGTATGGGTGTGGGACTGTGGGTGTATGTAAAGTTGTAAACGTCAACTTTTTCATTGCTGTCAACCTGACACTCTCCATGCGCCCTCTGTCTCCAGCTCATGGAAGTAGTACGTACTATATAGGCCGCATTCCGAATTAGCTATAATCGCTCACAGCACTCGCATCATCTTACATGCGTTCTGATTTAGATATCAGTGGCGTGCACAGGGTTTTATGCCTGGGTAGGCAGTTTTTTTTTTGCAAAAAAAAAAGGCTTTCGCAATTGCACTAGTTAGTAAAGATTTTATTTATTTATTTCTCAACTTACATCTATCCTTACAGGGAAACCTATTGCGATAGTGTACATTTATCTAAACTCTTATCCTAACTTATTACTAACTCCTTATTTTAATTATAAACTAAAACTCACCAGGGGTTGAAAAGGTTGTAACGACGATTTTCCAATGATGCAAATAGATTTCGGCCACCTCAAATATCTAAACCAAGTGAGTGAAAATTACAAAACACGTCACTTGAAAGATATTCGATGCGGCCTTGAAAAAGGCTCTTCATGTGATTTGCATTATATAAATGTATATATATTTAATAAGTAAATAAACTACTGGTTTGCTACGCGCCTATCCTTTTTTAAATATGATTTTAAAACATCGTCATAAAAAGTTGGTTTGCGTTTTAATTCGACCAATAATTGTTTTTCTGTTGAAATCATGGAAAGATGTGTGAGTCGTTGTTGATCTTGTGTTTCTTAAATACGTGTGAATACGTTTTAACGATGAAAATGAACGTTCTGTCGATGCGCTGCTTGCTGGGATAGTAACAATAAACTGCAGAATAGAAATATGTAAATCTGAATATCTCGAATAATTCCACACTGTACTCAAACTACTAAACAATAAGCAAGGAAAACAAAATAATTTAATTGTGTGTACACACCCACAGCCAGTTGTATGTGTCATAATTATTACTATGAAACTTACGAGTTACATTACCTCTTTGCTGGGTTAATTCTCGTAACTCAGGTACACATCTCCCTTTAGTTACAATTTGAACCTTTTCATTAAACGGTAATTGCGAAAATTTACCATTTTTAACCTTTAACAAACACACATTTTCTATACAAATCTCACAATCGAACAACAAACATTTAATATTTTGAATTAAACAAACAAAAAGTAATTGTAAATACAATTCAATACACTGATTGAAATTAGCAAAAACTCGACCTAAATATTTACGTTTCAAAATGAATTAATCACAAAAAAACTATCAAAATATAAACTTATGTTTACAGTTTACAGCGCACTTCACATGAAAAAAAGCAATATGGACGCTATAGAAAAACTATAATTTCAAAATTTTGATAAGTAAAACGTTGACAAATAAAATAGCATCATTTTCAATCGAAATTTTACTTACAATAACTACTTATTCAACTTGGTCGTATAATACTTGAGATGAGCCAATACGAAGACAATTGACGAGCAGCGAGCTGGCCCGTGATTGGATTTCCTGCGGCATGACTTGTCGTTGTTACCGCATCGTTGTGTGCAGTGCACAGACACGAAATTGTACCACTACATGCGTACATTTATGAATGGATTGTAGGCAGAATTGTTCGCTGACTTTCGCGTTCTTCGCAAAGAGTTACGAACGTCTGCCGTAGTAAACTTAATAGTACAAACGCGCGGTATGAACGTTGCTATTAATTTACATTAGGAGTTTGAATAATTTTTTTACTTAGTAAGTATATTTTTTATATTCTTGAAAATATAAGTAACTGGTCTAGATCTAGATCTACTAGGTCTAGGGTCTGCAGTGTCTTTTTACCTTTACAGACCGGACGCCACTGTTAGATATTATTACGATTATGACAGCTGAAGGCTGTCAACAATTCGTAACGCTCATGAACGCGCTGACAGTGCAGTTAGTTTAAAGATATAATGCAACTCAAAACAAAACACACACAATGTTATTTTTGACAACGCTCACAGTAATATTATTAAAAGGCATGGTCGTTATCGCAAGATGGCGCATCTCATGACGTCATCTATGACGATTCACGGGACATCGTTATCGCGCTCACGCTAATTCGGTACGGGTTTAAGCACGCTCAAATCGATTGCATCCCAACTCGGAACGCACTCTTAGTCTAGGCAAGGCGAAGTGATGTTTTATGATGGGTATTAAATTATGTGCGGAGCCTCAATTCTGTATGGTAATTATTATTTCCCTCGTAATCATCCCACGTACGGTTGTCAAGGGTGGTATTTAAGGCGAAAGCGCCAGGGTAGCCCGCGAAATTCAATATTTTTTAGGTTTTTTGGAATTTGCTGGTCAGTATTAAGTTGTACGTTGATTAATATATGAATCGAGGCCGTAAGAAATATGTGTTTACAGAATTATAATCATTAAAGACATTAACACAACTTTCTAAGACCACGTAAGTCCAAAGAATGATGATTTCATGAAAAAGTTATTCTTTGGACTTACGTGGTCTTAGAGACCTGCCTGCCTGCCTGGGATTGCCTGTAAGGATAGTTGTGTTTGTGATAAATAAATAAATAAATCTATTGAAGAAATCTGACAGATTGTGGTAGGTTGATGTGCTGGCGTCCGTACAAATTAATACTGATCAGCAAATTGCAAAAAACGTAAGAAAATTTGAATTTCGCAGGCTACCTTAGAGCTTCCCTACTTCTAAACCACGAGGACTCTGTGCAGTGATGAGAGGTCAGGTGGAAGACGGTTGTGACAGAGTGATGCCCAAGGACTGGAAAACGAGACGTCGATCTTCCGGTGGCGAGATGGGCGGACAACATTGTTAGCCATCGCGAGCAAAACCTTGATGATGCTGGCCCAGAAGTATGGGGATCGGCACAAGAAATGAAAGGCTTATGCCCAACCGTGGGTAAAGTCGGGCTATAGATGATGATGATATAGTTTACAGCCCTATAGCTCTGTGCCCTAGACGTTGTTGTAATCAGTACTTTTTTTTTTTTTTTGTTTTAATCGTTTAACGTGTAACGTGTTTTCAACAAGCTTTAGCCATCAGAAACAAAAAGTCAGACAAGTTTATTCACACGACCTTTACGGGATATAAAAGTACTCTGTGTTTACGGGTGTTTTGCATCTCACCCATTCTTTGCTGTTACGTGGCTGTTACATTTTCTAGGCAATTTTTCGGTATCGTCCCTTGGTTGACCAACAAATTGTGACGTCTATAAGGCACATAACAATAAAATCTTGCACCCCTTGCGCGACCGAGATGTCGACCTGTCAAATCGTCCCTCGCATGACTAAAAGTCCTATCTCATTTTTTAGCCGATTTGAGTCAGGACAACTTCACTCTTCCATTCGTGATTTTGTTGCCTTTCAAAATGGTTATATTATTTTGAGATCCAAATATGTAACATAGAGGTACGACGGTTAGTGAAAAGTGTAAAGAATCACGAATAGAAAAATGTAGCTGTCCCAACCCCAATCCGACAAAAAAAATGAGAAAAATGAGATAGGACTTTTAGTCATGCGAGCGATGAAATGAGACTTGTTGCGGAAACATCAAACCGCGGTTAAACCTGCCGCTACCGGTTGGTTACTGCCGGTTTTGTCATTAGAGTGTAAATGCTGTGCGGGAGGGACACAGCATTTCCGTGAAGGATTCATTTCAAGTGCTTGTTGTTAAAAGTTTGGCAACCATTTACTTGTGAATCTATGGTGACATTTGTCTATGTTCTGTTCGCTCTCTGCTCACTGCCTCGCTGTCCGATTTTATTGTAATCTTATTATAACAAGTCTTTCTTTTTAATATAACATTGGCATCACAATTCCATATTAATACTAAGTGCAGTGATTATTTGCTGGATATCCGGAGTTTATATTTGTAGCCACCGCCGCGTCGCCGCCGACAAACCCCATTACTTGTCCACCACTTGTACTTGTAGGTACCACAAGTATCTTTTGGTACTTAAATGCCGTTGACACCCGGGGGCATTATTGATAAACATTTGAGAATATGCTTCGAGAAAAATGTAGATGACGGGGTTAGTTCCAATTTTGACCATGCACCAAAACTTTCTTGTACAGCTACAATCCATTCACGGTCAAGTTTACTGTTTACCCATGGTATTAGTTATTATAGGTACTATAGACTTGAGTTTACCTGAATGCAAGTTCTTTCATCTCTGCGCATCCCGGAGACAAACAACTGGCAAATAAAACAAAATTAGGACTGTAAAAAGACAAATTAAAAGGTATTTTTGACAGATCAACCCGCGATAAAAATATCGAATCAAATATCAAATCTCACAAAAATTTAACGATGAACTAGATTGCGTATATTTACGATAAAAAGGTAGTCGAATCTATATTTAATCTCTGGTTGTAACCACATTTTAAAATTAGTGTTATTGCATGTAAATTAATTCCTAAACGAACAATTTTGTTTATTGTTTTTGCAAATGACAGCTTTCGTTTGACACTGACACTTTGACAGTGACAAGTCACGATTCAGTAAATGTTAATGTTGATAGTATTCGTTTTAATTAAATTGCATTTTTTATATTAATTTGATGTAGGCGTGTGGTTTAATCATATCGGAGGTTGCACAGGCCTCAAACCTAGCATCTAGATATGGACGACGCGTCCATGAACCGCTACGAAAAACAGCTGTATAGTGTGTTCAAAACGTTCGACGTAGATAACGAGGAAGCCTTAGACAGATCAGCAGTTCATAAACTTTGTGACGCATTGCAGCTTGAGGATCGCGGAGCAGCCCTCGTGAACACGCTGTTTGAGCGACGCTCTGACCGCGTCACCTTCGCACAGTTCCGGAACGGCCTGCTAGCCGTGCTGGGGGGCGCAGGCGGCGAACCCGCGCGTTCGGTGCCCGCTCCGCTGGAGCCCCTGCCGCAGCCCGACCCGCCACCGCATCACAGTGACGACGACTCCTCTGGTCGCGAAGTGGCTCCAAAATTTGTGTTCGGCTCCAAAAAATATGGTCGTCGATCAAGGCCCCCTCGTTCAGGAGCCACGATGGACGAGCCCCCGAGTCCACGCTCCTCTTCCGCTTCCCGCCTCGACACCGACGACAAGAGAGCGAGACAGCGGATGAGATGCCGACGTAGTGCATCCGCAATGGAGAGCCGCGACGACAACGTCGTTCTTGACGGCGGCCAGGATGACTCCTCCGCCACGGAGACGTTCGAACACGACCGCCGCATCGACAGGGACGAGGCCCTCGCCCTTTGCCGCGGCCTGAACATGGAGGGCATCGACCAGCGGCTCATAGAGCGAATATTCGATGACACTGGAACCACAGATACGACAGTTGGCGAGTTCTTCAATCGCTTAAATGCATCTCTCACTACTACTATGGAAGAGGCATCGCGCGAAGTGCGGGCGACCGCGACGATCGGTGACGCCGCAGCTGACGCGGCAGATGACGAGACGGCGGCCGGGCTGCCTAGTGAGCTGGTGCTGGAGGCGTGGGAGCGCGCCGGCGTGCAGCAGCCGCGCCGCCTGCTGGCCGAGCTCGGCTTCGGCGCCGTCGCGCTGCGCCCGCCCGAGCTTGAGCGCGCTCTCGATGAGGAGCTGCGTGCGCTCGCCGAGCCAGCGGATGAGCCGCGGGACGCGCGCACTCTGCTGCTGCTGGCCGCGCTCGCGCTCACCCGACTACGATTGGAGCTGGCGCGACGCCGCGCAGATCTGGCTGCCGCCGAGCGAGACAAGCTCCGCATTGACGTCGCCGAAGCTAACAGACACGCTAGGCTACTCGCACAAGAAGTAGACGAGAGCCACGCTCGCATCGAGGCCGAGTTGAAGGCGAGCCTTCGGCGTGCCGAGGCGCGTCATGCTGAATCTACGCGCCAGACTGCCGCGGAAACTTCGGCAGAGCGCGAGCGGGCGGCTGCGGCGCGGGCGCGCTTGGAGGCCGAGGTCGCGCGGCGCGCTGACGTAGAGGCGCGCTTGCGCGGGGAAATAAGTAGCATTCGCGCGCGCGCCGAGGAGCTGGAGGCCCGCGCGGCGGGTGCGGAGGAGCGCTGCGGCGAGGCGGAGCGCGAGCGCGCGCGCCTGGCGGCCGAGCTGCGCGCGGCGCTGGCGGCCGGCGCGGCGGCGCGGCAGAGCGCGGTGCCGGCCGAGCTGGCGGCGCGCCTGGCCGAGCTGCGGCGCGACAACCAGCTGCTGCGCGACCGCAACGACGAGCTGTGCGCCGCGCTGGAGACGCACGCGCGGTGCGGGGCGGCGGGTAGGCCCGAGGTGCGCGGGGGGGACCTGTCCACCGAGCTCGATTCGCTATTGACTCATGACCGGTCTGAGGTGAGTCTCATTAGGGTTTATAGTTATTAATAAAGCTGTTTGTTACCTTGACAGTTTCAAGTTGACAAATTTAGCACCGAATAAATTATCTAATATTTTTACTGAAGGGTCACTTGAAAGGTGTTTTCTAGTAGGTATGGTGTGGTGGTAAATAGAACATTGTTGGTCATTTTTATGATCTGGATTATATTTCGCCTTTCAGGAATGTGATTCGTCTCCAGTGAGTATAGACCAAAATATTCTGGGTCATGTAGAAGCTGTAACAAAGCTCAGAGAGATCTTTGATAGCGTACACGCAATCCCAAGTATCAGCGAGACGGATGGTCAGTCGTGCACGTCGTGCGCCTCCGTGGGCGACGCCACGCGCCGCATACAAGAGCGTGTGCGCGAGCTGGGCGACGCGCTCATCTGCGCCGGCCACGGCCCGCGCGCCGCCCACGTCGGCGCGCAGACCGACGCGCAGACTGACGTGCAGAGCAACGCGCAAACTGACGCGCAGAACGACGTGCAGACCGACGCGGCGCCCGACGGCGACGCGTTGCGCCGGGATCTGCTCGACGCCGAGCGGCGGCACGAAGACGAGAAACGAAAAATGGCTGGTCTCATCAAGTGAGTATGCGTTCTAGAGTGGACAGTGGCCTGGCCGTGGTGCCATGTTCAACACCAGGGACTATATTTTCAGGGATCTCGAGAGCAGTCTCGAGCAGATGAAGGCGGAGTATGACAAGTGCGAGGAGTACTGGAGCGGCAAGCTGGAGGAGGAACGCGACATGTTCAGTGAGGAGCAGCGGCTGGGCGACGAGCGGCTGGCCGAGCTGGTGGCCAAGATCGGCGAGTACGAGAGGCAGTTCGCGCCCGCGCACGCGCTGCCCACCATCGACGAGCGCCACAGCCTCGAGGCACAGTTCACCGATCTGGACGACGAATTCCAGCGCTACCGCCGCGATAAGGAGGAGGAGCTGAGCGCGCGCGGCGCCGAGCTGGCGCGCATGGCCGAGCGTGTGGCGGCGCTAGAGCGCCGCCTGGCGGCCGCGCCCGCGCCCTCGCCCGCGCCCGCGCCCGCGCCCGCGCCCGCGCTCGCGCCCGCGCCCTCGCCCGCGCCCGCGCCCGCGCCCGCGCCCGCGCTCGCGCCCGCGCCCGAGCCCGCGCCGCGCCTGGCGGGCGAGGTGCGCGAGCTGCGCGCCCGCACGGCGCGCGCGGAGGCGGCGGCGCGGCGGCTGCACGCGCGGCTGGCGGCCGCGGACCTGCTGGTGAAGGACCTGTACGTGGAGAACTGCCAGCTGGCGCATCGCCGGCCGCTGTGACGCACGTGTGCCGCAGGTATCGGCTGCACGCGCGGCTGGCCGCGGACCTGCTGGTGAAGGACCTGTACGGCGAGAACTGCCAGCTGGCGCACGCTGTGACGCATGACGCGTGCCGCAGATATCGGGTCGCAGGTCGTCCCTACCCGCCGCGCGTTCGATACCCGTGAACGACTCGGTTCGAGTGCCTTGCCATGCTATTGTGTGTACCTCATAAAATCATGCGCATATAATCACTAAGGCTGAGACTGGTACTCGTGACTTAGCACATGCTGTGGCTCTATTCGTTTGTCTTATCTTGCATTAAGTAATATAGTATAAGATCCGAAATAAGATCGGTCTTTACCCATCTTTTTACGGGAAGATTTAAAAAAAAACAGTATACAAATATTTAATTGAGCAACCTGCAATGGGTTGCCTTAATATTAATACATATGTTCATGGCTATTGTTATGTATTTTCTAATTGAGAAATTACATTCATTATTGCATCAATGAAATTCATATTTTTATTAAAAGTCACAGTGACAACCCGATAACATGACAATGTAAAAAAAGAAATATATGAGATAATGAATGAAGTTGAAACAAAGAGGTCACATATATAACAGCTGAGATATAAAGCATATAAAGCACCGAACTACTGAAACTTAAATAATATTTAAATTACAAAAAATCCAACCTTGCTACAAATTTTACACATTTTGAAGGATGATATTACTCTTGCAAATTTCAAAGTCGACCAGTAAAAAACATTTGTGCTTTGTTAGAACCGAACTAAAGGGGTACATATTTAAGTTTTAGTAGTTCGGTGCTTTGTTAGAACCGAACTATCGCAACTGAAAGTTTCTGTAGTTCGGTCAACCGGACTAACAACCGAACTACTGCTACTAGACCCCATTTGCAATACATTTCTAACCATATTATTTTTGATAATAAATTATTTTCATCTGGTGTATATAGATGGGTGAAGGCGTGAGGTTGATCTTACTTCGGATCCTATACTAATACGAGTTGCGCGACAGGAACAGAAGTCATTCTTAGCTACTGCGTGCTAAACGTGCTGACGTCTAGTCTTGACCCAAGTGGTCCTAGTACATGTTCTTTGCGATACACTTCACGATTTCATCTTAATCATATTATGTTATTATAATGTTATCAGATGAATTGTACTGAAAATATAGATCCGCGGCTAGCTGAAACTAGTGATATCTTTAGAACCAGATGCTTTCAATATTTATATTGGTTTACATTTTAAATGTACCTACATAGGTTTTTAGTGTCGAAATTAAATGAAGAATAATGCGTATTTCAAAGCTGCTACAAAATTTCGGGGAAAATGATCATCATGAATGATGTTCATGATGTGTGATTTGAATGATGTTCATGATGTGTGATTTGAATGATGTTCATGATGTGTGATTTGGCCATGTTTGTTTTGTTCTTAAACACACTTGTCATCAATCCTGTATTTGGTTGGAGAGCGATCACTGACTTGGACTGTTTGGCTATAACATAACTTCTGCATAACGATGTTCCCCCCGCTTTCTCTGTAACACTATTGTAACAAAATACGGCCTGCCGCTGTGCTGTGTCCGTGGTGCGTCGTGGTAAGCTCGCTGTTCTTCAGACCGAGCAGTAAGCATTGTGTCCTGAGCCGCGATTGTTACATGTCGGCGCCTCCGCAGTGGCACTAGTGTGTCGCCGTCAGGCACGCACACTGGCGACTATACTGCTTATTATTTAATTTATCTCTTACTTTGTAATTTATATGTTGTGTTTCTCTAAACAACTCCAGTAATTATTATGATTTAACTTACAACTTTACTAATGAAGTTCTCCAGTAAACATTTTTCTACATGGGACACTCAGAAAGTTTTGAGACAAAAAAAAATGTTCTCTATAACATTTTTTTTTAATTTTTTTTATTAAGATTTTTTTAAAGTACTCTCCATTAGTCTCTATACAAAGTTTCATGCGTCTTTACCAGTTTTCAAAACTCTTTTTTTAGTCCGCCGTAGACACCTCGTTTACAGTCTGCTCGAACGCTGACACCGCATCTTTAGGCGACGAAAATTGTATCCCTTTGAGCTGATTTTTTATTTTCGGGAATTAAAAGAATTCACACGGTACTAGGTCAGGGCTGTAAGGAGGGTGACCCAGGAGTTTGACCGGCGGCGTGCTGTCCAGAAAGTCCCTCGTTTTGAGCGCGGTGTGCGAAGGCGCGTTGTGGTGGAGCAGTAGCCTCGGAGCCCTGTGTTTGGTCGCTTGTTGCTCACAACAGAGAAAACTTCTGCCAAGCATTTGGTGTACGTTACCCCAGCAAGAAAGTGTCTCCTAGAGTTATAGGAGTAGATCGTATAATTTGTGCCCTATCTGCTGTAAATGTGCCCCCAAATAAAAAATGTGTGCCCCCTGTCGTTTTCGAAAAAAACTGAAAAAACGATTCCTGCTGGGGTAACGTTTTTCTAGCAGGAAAATTCTAAACGAATGATCGGAGAGGGAAAAATTGTGCATGGCCAGAGAGCTTATATGTGTGCCAAAATGTGCCCCCAAAAAAAAAATCTGTGCCCCTTCAGGTTTTCGAGATATTGCATTTCCTGCTGGAGTAACGTTTTGATGAATCGTATATCTCTACAACCATTGCATGTGCCCCTGTAGAGTAAACATACACGAGTAGCTATTAATGTGTGCCCCTTAGTGCCCTAATTAGTTTTAAGAAAATATTTATAGTTTTCAAGTTATAGCGGTTTTATGAAAACCCGAAAAAACATCGCAGCGCCTAAATTAGACAAGAAACAAGTTCGCTGAAAACTGTATTCGGTCCTTATTGACGCTAATAATAACCATACAAAGTTTCAAAACTATTCATGCATGCGTTTTTGCTAAAAGTCAAAACGATGGTGTCCTAACTTTGACGTCAAAATACAAGGAACCGGCTCAATCCGAGATGTGTAGGTGTAAACCAAAATCATGTGCCTTTAGTCAAAAATATATGGTGAAAATATTCAGCTTGGAATGTTTCGCATTAAGTAAATATTAACAAAAAACCAAAATATGTAAGCAACGGCTGGTTATCCGACCAAATTTGAATGACTACTAAAAAGCGACGGATTCATACATATCGATGACCTTCTTTATTGGACGTATTATACCTAAGCTGTTGTCCGTACAGTCGCGTTCAAAAGTTTTGGGGGCTAATTAAAAAATATATTAAATGCACCTTGTGACTATAATAAATGAAACCGCTTGTTGATGTGGAAATTATTATTTTTATTCCCTTAATTTTAATTCTTAAAGTAATTAAATTACTAAAATTAATTCTTAAAATAATTAAATTCAAATCACAGATCAAAGTTCCTACCTATAAATATTAGAAATTATTTGCACGTTTTGTAGTAATTATTATTTAAATCACAGATCAGTTTTTCATCTAAGTCTAACATATAATTAGTAAATTCGCATCACAAAAAATCACAGATTAGTATTAAGTATTAAGTATAATATTGTGTAAAAAAATATTAAATTTTAAATCACAGATAAATAATTTTCTTACGAGTAATTTGCTTATAGGTACATATATTCAGATAAAGTGTGTTAGTATAGTAAACCGCATAAAGATATAACTGCAAACATCGAATGTGCACAAATTATCTGATGGTATTTGGCTATAAATAAACATATTTATCCCATATACGTAACAACATTATCACCTGACTGTGGAATGACACTTATATATCTAAAATGCCATCAAATCAAAATTATGTGACACAACATAATCAGCTTTTATATAATCGTTAATAATTATAAATCCCTCATAGATACGTAATACGACATACAAAATGGAAACACGTTGTTGCAACACAGATCATTGTGCGGTTGACTATAGGTACAATGCGCGCCACGAAAGATGAGATTTCACCCCGCCTCCCCCGCTCTTTCCGACGCCCCTATGACGTCCGGTCCCGTCCCGCACTCAGACCTCATACCGCTAAAGATACCTAAAATCGTGTACTGCGCAAGTCAAACCACGTGGTATGTCAAGTCTCATCTTTCGTGGCACGTATTGTATATGTCGAAGGTTTTTCATAAAATTAGGTTTTTGATTAAAAACCGGAAGATGACACATTTTAAACTCAATTTCATCATAAACCTGTAACAATCCAGATTTTTGATCAAAAACCTGAACTAGTTTGGGTTTATGATAAAGTTCTTGTCAAAATCACGGGTTTGCTTGGTTTTATGACAAATAAATCTATTTAAATGAAATAAATAAAACAATCCATCATCAATTGCAACATAGCAGAAAGAAAACAATTATTTATTTATCAAAATTTTACATCCTTGATCCAATCAATATTCTCCTCCTTCAATCCAATTATGAAATGAAATGTTTCAATGTCACGTACCTATATTAATCTGAGTTTGATAAGCCGCGAAAATGAAATTTCGTAACTATTAAATACGACTAAACTGAGTCAAAATTAAAAAAAGAATAAAAATGTAATAAAGAAACGTTTACCACGTGCTTGCTTTTTTATAAACAATCAAGCATACTAGCGGATTTATAAAAAAGCAAGCATGTGGTAAACGTTTCTTTATTACGCGGCTTATCTAAATCAGATTAATATAGGTACGTGACATTGAAACATTTCATTTCATAATTGGATTGAAGGAGGAGAATATTGATTGGATCATGGATGATAAATAAATAATTGTTTTCTTTCTACTAAGTTGCAAATGATGATGGATTGTTTTATTTGTTTCATTAAAATAGATTTATTTGTCATAAAACCAAGCAAACCCGTGATTTTGATAAGAACTTTATCATAAACCCAAACTACTTACTTCAGGTTTTTGATCAAAAATCTGGATTGTTAGGTACAGGTTTATGATGAAATTTATTTTAAAATGTGTCGTCTTCCGGTTTTTCATCAAAAACCCAATTTTATGAAAAACCTGCGACATATAGGTACACTAAATACAACTCTCAAAACTGTAATACCAAAATTTATTTGGTTAAGGTGAATGCTCCAACCAACCCGCAAAATTCAAATTTTCTTACGTTTTTTGCAATTTGCACGCCAGTGCTAGGTAGTATGTTGATTAAAATATTATTAAGAAGTATAATCATCAAAATCATCAATACAACCCTCCAAGTTCATAAAGGTGTAGTAGGGCTGACTTTTTCTCTTTTTTTTTTGGTTCCTACACCTTTATGAACTTGGAAGGTTGTATTGATGAGTATAATTCTGTAACTACATACGTCTTACAGCCGCGAATAATATTCTAATCATCATACAACCAAGCACTGGCCTGCAAAATGCAAAAAACGCAAGAAATTTTGAATTTCGCGGGCTAGTTGGAGCATTCCCCTTAATGATGAAAAACTTACAATGCGTGCCACGAAAGATGAGACTTGACACACCACGTGGTTTGACATGCGCAGTACACGATTTTAGGTATCTTTAGCGGTATGAGGTCTGAGTGCGGGACGGGACTGGACGTCATAGGGGCGGCGGAAAGAGCGGGGGAGGCGGGGTCAAGTCTCATCTTTCGTGGCACGCATTGTACTGTTAATTTATCTAACCTACGGCTTATCAATAAATATAAGTATATGTACCTAATATAAAAAGACAAATACGGGCTTTTTATTTAGGATATACAAAAAAGAGCTACCTCTTTTTAGTAGTAGGTATTCATCACACATTTCATGAACTATAATTTTTTTTAAACATTGGGACCAAGTCAAAGACCTGGCAAATATCTCAATGTATTTCTTTCGTTCACACATAAATTACTGGATTTAGAATCGAGAAGATAGCTTACCTTGGAATAGCACTTAGGCTACTATTTATAATGTACTTAATCATGTGTAACGTCATAGAAACAGCTAGTAGAATATAATCCAATAACAACTTTATTTAATTACTTATTACTTTTGTAAGTCAGTGTACTCAGGCACAACACGTGTGAACCGGTTAGTGAGTAAAGTAAAGAAGGTCACCGATATGTATGAATCCGTCGCTTTTTAGTAGTCATTCAAATTTGGTCGGATAACCAGCCGTTGCTTACATATTTTGGTTTTTTGTTAATATTTACTTAATGCGAAACATTCCAAGCTGAATATTTTCACCATATATTTTTGACTAAAGGCACATGATTTTGGTTTACACCTACACATCTCGGATTGAGCCGGTTCCTTGTATTTTGACGTCAAAGTTAGGACACCATCGTTTTGACTTTTAGCAAAAACGCATGCATGAATAGTTTTGAAACTTTGTATGGTTATTATTAGCGTCAATAAGGACCGAATACAGTTTTCAGCGAACTTGTTTCTTGTCTAATTTAGGCGCTGCGATGTTTTTTCGGGTTTTCATAAAACCGCTATAACTTGAAAACTATAAATATTTTCTTAAAACTAATTAGGGCACTAAGGGGCACACATTAATAGCTACTCGTGTATGTTTACTCTACAGGGGCACATGCAATGGTTGTAGAGATATACGATTCATCAAAACGTTATTCCAGCAGGAAATGCAATATCTCGAAAACCTGAAGGGGCACAGATATTTTTTTTGGGGGCACATTTTGGCACACATATACCTAAGCTCTCTGGCCATGCACAATTTTTCTATCTCCGATCATTCGTTTAGAATTTTCCTGCTAGAAAAACGTTACCCCCAGCAGGAATCGTTTTTTCCGTTTTTTTCCAAAACGACAGGGGGCACACATTTTTTATTTGGGGGCACATTTACAGCAGATAGGGCACAAATTATACGTTCTACTCCTATAACTCTAGGAGACACTTTCTTGCTGGGGTAACGTACACAAGCATTTGGTAGTATACCATTCCGCGTTGATGCTTCTTTGGTTCCGTAAAGAAATTGACACCAAGTAGCCAGTCAAATTGAAAAAGCTCGTGATCAAAATCTTGCCCCCGCCTCTAGATCGCTTCACTTTGGTGCCTACCAAACCTGACCCCTCGCAGTTTCCGAAGCGCTAACAACGCCACATATTACCATATCCTAGGAGCGAGGTATAACAACGCACTGCGCAGTGCTTGTAGCGCGTGGCACTGTGGCACACGGTCTCTGGCTCCACCTCATTGGATGGTCCACTGTGTTCCAGCGTGGCGCGGGCGTTACGATGATACTTGTATGTGTTATAATTACACTAGCGGCGCCCCGCGGTTTCATAAGTGTCGATCGTCGCCGAGCACTGCTTGTGGTGTCCTGTGTGTGTAGTACGTACGACATTCTTATGCAGCTGATTTTGTTGTAAATTAAATTACAAACATACTATATGTTTAGTTTAAATAAGCTAGGTTGTGTTGTATTCCATTCCATAAGGTATATTCTTTACATATCCTTGCTGATATATTGTTTGTTAAATATATTAATTCGCTGAAACAGTGCCTAAGCTATGATATGTGATCACAATCAATGTGTTAAAGTTAACTAATTAGCTAATTTTAAGTAAATAATAATAGATAATTGTGTCAATGATTGTAGCCTGACCCCATACGTAATAGAAACTTATACGTCATAGAACCTTCTTGTCGGAGTAACGACACATTCGGGTTCGGAACCTTCTCTGAGTAACGACGCGTTCGGGTTCGGAACCTTCTTGTCTGAGTAACGACGCATTCGGGTTCGCTGAAAAAAATGAAGGTGACGATCGGTTCTATCAGGACAAGGTCTAGTGATTATTGTACACGCGACGCGGTCCCTGCGAAGAATTGACCTTACATAGTGTACGGTACGGGAGCCGGGAGTCTGGGAGCAGTGGGAGCAGGAGACACGCCCGTAGTACCGGCTACATGGATCTGTTCATGTTTGTGTGGAGTGACGTCCGTTTGGTTGAGCATTGATTATATAGATATTATACAGTACGCGGCCAGGCTGGCGTTCTGTGTTTAAATATTATTGTGATTATTAAAGTGTTGATCAAAACTGCATTTTATTATTAAACTAACCAATAGATAGGGTATGAACAGAAACAACAACAACAGTATAACGTTTATTGAGATACTGTGGGTCAGCTAAACGTGGCTTCAAACACTAAAGTTACCCTAACACTTGGTAGGTATACCTACGAATAGAATGGACACCATTCATCTCATGAATTGATAAAATATAAAAGTAATCGTTGTGGTGGTGTGTAGTAGTAGTGTTCAGACCTATTTAAATAATATATATCAATCTAGTCAAGTGCGACTGTCACAGCAAAAACAGCCTTTAATACGATATATTTACATAAAAATAATATAAGTAATTATTTCTTTTAGAAATGTAAGTCACAGATCGATAGTGACGACTAGAGTACTAGACTAGTGACAATGTTATTGGAGCAGTGTGCTGGACGGCTCCCGGCGCGGCTCCTGGCGCTACAAGTACATGCCGTTGACGAGGTAGTCGGCGTCGTGCGCGAAGGGCGACTTGCCGCGCCCGCGCCGCCACCGCAGGGCCGCGCGCGCCCGGCACGTCAGCATGCCCATGATGGCCGTCATCATGAACAGACCTGCGCCACAAACGTATCAGACACTTCACACGGAGGCACTACCTACTACGTAGGATGGAGAGGATACTAACGATCGCTGCGCGGATTCATTCATTTTTGCCAGCCCACGGCCACGTCACATGGGGAGGTGTACAGTGTGGCCGAGGGTCGCAGTAGATGCTCCTGCCCACCTGACATTTTCATGCAAAGTGAAGCTATAAGTAAGTACACATGCGTAGCTTAGTAGTCATCATGGGTAGCAGTGAAACTGCGCCATACACCTTGACCAAAAAGCAATAATGTAAGCTCCCTCAACAGCATGGGAACAAAGGTGAGTAGGTACCTACCTAGCACGAGTAGCATCATGGCGGCGGGCGGATGCTCGCTGAGCCCGTCGTGCTCGTCGTGCTCGCCGTGCTCGTCGTGCTCGCCGTGCTCGCCGTGCTCGTCGTGCTCGCCGGCGGGGTAGTGCACGTGCGCCGCCGCAGACACCGCCTTTTTGTCCGCGCTCTCCGCAGAGTTGCTCGTCTGAACAGTCTGCAAAAACATAATGAAGTGCATAATTTATACCTACCCTAATATCGAGAAGTACCCTAGATATAACGAATGTCAATCAATGATAATAATATTGAGGTGAGTAGCTTTTCGCAGAATTCCCAATCATGGACAATAGTGTTCACAAGTGTGACCTTCTTGCTGGTCGCGGCGACAGGCGCACGCGCGGGCGGCGCTGCACGCTCGGCGGCCGGCGCCGGCGCCTCGGACGGCTCCTTCTTCATCAACTCGAAGCCCTTCTTAGGGCTGTCCCGCAGCGTCTGCTGCTGGCTCGAGTACACCACCGGGATCTCCGGCATCGTCTTCGGCGGGATGTACACCGGAATTTCCTAACAGGATATCACAGATAGGTAATTGTAATACCATCTCAGTTGAAGGCCGGTGTTTGGACTTGTTTCCGGTATAAAAAATAGGCTCATTCAGGCGCCTCCTATTCAAATCAAATCAAATTATTTATTTGCATAACACAGGTTTGGAGGATGATAGAAAAGGTTCATAAGGTACACTGTATTATAACCATGTGAGGTGTGCAAATATAGTGAACATTATGACACAATTATTCTTATTAAGTAAATTACAAATTAACATCATGACGGTTCCTTGTCAATATATATATATGAAAACATTATGTACGTTCGAAAAAATCTACATCTTTTTAGTAAGATAAGTGACAGGCATAATAATTTTAATACTAGAAATAGGGACAAATTAGATCAACCGCGTTTCAGATTGTCTAAGTAAAAACTTCTTTTATGGGTTACTGTGTAAAATGTTATACTAAAATACCACTCGATATTCTTCAACTATATGAGAAAAAATTTAAAACATGCATTAAACGCACACTATGTAGACAAGCATATTATAAGTTGGATGATTTTATCGTTGATAAAAATGCTTGACTTAATGCTGGTCCTGCTCCACAGGCACTTGGGCACACTAGTTAAAATTTCAATAATTGGAAGAGGTGCTTCCCTTTTTTTTAGTGTTTCTGACATTACGAACGTAATTTATTTTTTGTTTTATTCAATAAGTCTTAATTGTTGAATACTTCGTTATTAAATAATATCTCTTCCTGTTTGGTAGTAAAATTCTATTAATCTCTTAAATAAATTACAAACTATAGTGTTGTATAATTTAGAAGCATTTTTAAATTTTGTAAATGTAAGGACCATGTTTCCGTTTATTATAATTTTTTTGATGTTGACTTGAAAGAGCATGGCAGTTGAGAACATGTCATCAGTGGCGGACTAACAGGGGGGCGGAAGGGGCGGCCCGCCCAGGGCCTCCGGTCTTGGGGGGCCCTCAAATGCCTCCGCGTTTCCCTGATAAAATCCTAAACAAGACTTTAAAAATGTGCTTAGTATCAAAATCAAAACACTACAGCCATCTAGACTTTTTACGTGGTACTAATATTCTTTTAACTTTGCTAAACGCGTCCAATATGCTGGGAGAATTATCCCGTCTTTGTAGCGGGTACTTCCCCAGGAATCCCTGAATGAATGAAGTGCAAATAATTCACTCTTGTACGCCTACATTTACATTCACTACATTCTATTTAAGTCAAAAATAAACATAGGCCTCATTTAACAAATATTGAATTTCATTATGTTGATATTTAATAGTTTATTAGTGTGTACTGATTCTATTGATATTTTCGCGAACAGATAAGCCTTTTTTCAAATTGTAAAATAATAAACGCGATCTTATCCGTTCAAAGTAATTTCATTAAAAAGTGTAATAGTGTTTTTGATTTTTGTTGCGGTATAAAAGTAAATGAGTTCAGAGTTGAGTTAGTGCATTTTCGAGTATTTGAAAAAAGTAAATAATTCTTCGTATAATTTAGCCTAGCAATTATAATCCGTAGTTTCTAGTCAATATGCAAGTACATTGGTCCTTATTTTATTTGTAGTGCACGTTTATTAGGGATATGTACTTGTTCTCATCGTGAGACTCAACATGGCAAAGTCTCTGTACATTTGTATATCTATATCGTCAAATCAATAATGAGGCTTAGTTTTAGCTATCTTTTATAAAAGTTTCTTATTTATCTCATTATTTTTATTGAAAAGGATTCAACCATCTGACTCTCAGAAAAGGAAGCTAAAAAAAACGAAGACTGAAGAGGCAAAATCGCTTGCTGGATCTTTATCCAATTACTTTTCGAATTCTGAAGAGAAGAAAAGTGGCGTTGCCGACGAAATTAACGAAATAAACATAAACACTTATTTAAACATACAAATGTGAACTGAATAAAAAGCTTGTAAAACTACCTACATTTTTTTTAAGCTGGGGGGCCTCATTCAGCTTTGCCGCCCCGGGCCTCTGACGGGCTTAGTCCGCCACTGCATGTCATGCTCACTTAAATGTCTCATCGATGGTGGCGTGTGTGTTGGATCATTCGGTTCCCTACAAAATGGTTGAACTACATGGTGCTGATCCACGCGTCATGTTCGTGAACGGGCGCCGTCGGTTGAGACTGGTCATCTCTTAACTGCCAGGCTTATTTTTAATCTTATATTTTGAAATGTTTCTTCATTTGTTTTTTTTTACATTGTTCTCACATATAGAAGCAAAAATAATAATGTACCCACGATTTGTAATATCTTGATTTAAAAGAGTGTCCATGGAGTTTCTTGCCCGTTCTTCTCCATAGAGATCTACGTTTTGGAATGGGCAACTAGCTTCAACTTTCTGACTAACTGACGGACTATTTTAATTTTGACAATTCAAAAGTGCCTGTAGGTACAAGGTTTAATTGAAATAAATGCTTTGAGTTTGAGTTTGACATTATCATTGAAAATATACATAGTTATTCAATTAAATTAAATCTGAATTAATAAATTATAATTTTGTAATTATTTCCTTTATTTATTTTTTAACAAACTTGTTATATTTTAAAATATTATCTACAAAAAAATAAAAAAACATTTTAAAATATAAAAAATTGTAGCCCACCGGTATCGGGAACAGGGTCCAAGCTACCGGCGGTCAGGGCTCCAGAGAAAGGAACCTCCTAACGATACGAGCCGTGTCCAGGAGTACCGCTCTCTACATCAAGCCCCTGACCCAGCTGCCTAACGAGAGCCTCCTCAGGTGTTGGTCGAGGCTCTTGGCAATTAAGCCATTGGCTTTAATGACTATCGGCACAATGATCGCTGAGTCCACATTCCACATGTCGACAACCTCGCGAGCCAAGTCAAGATACTTGATTTGCTTATCTTTCTCGGCTTTCACGAGGTTCTCGTCATGCCGGACGGTTATGTCAACAATCATTGCGCGCCGCTCTGAGCGATCCACCACCACTATATCAGGCTTATTAGCTATAATAGTCCTGTCAGTGATGATGGATTGATCCCAGTACAGTGTGATATGGCCATTTTCGAGAACTGGGTCGGGCGCATACCTGTAGTAGGTACGGCACCTCCGATTCCACAAGGTTGTATTGCAGAGCAAGTTGCTGATGGATAATCCTGGCTACAAGGTTGTGTCTATGCAAATATTCTCCGTTAGCCAGACGAGAACACCCGGAGATAATGTGACGGATTGATTCGCCCGGACGGTGGCATGCCCGACATATGTCAACCGTACCGTCCTTCACAATAAATCTCCGGTAGTTATTCGTCATCACAACTTCGTCCATAATTGCACAGACAAACCCTTCGGTTTCTCCGAAGAGTTCCCCGGAACGTAGCCAGGCTACGGACGCTAGAAAGTCTACATCGGGCCCGTGTAGGGCCCGGAAAAAGCGTCCGTGAAGCTCCTTACTCTGCCATACCTCCATGCGGTCGTTAGTGTCAAGCACTACAGCTCGGTAGAGAGAGAGCGCGGTAAGGCCCTTGTCCACTGCTACAACATCTCGATGCATCCCCATGTCGGCTTCTAGGAAATATTCCCTGAGACTGCATATCTCACGATTGTGAAGAGTCTTAGCATTTAAAAAGCCTCGACCTCCACACCTCCGCGGGATATACAGTCTCATAACCGAAGAACGTGGGTGATGCATTTGATATGCCGTCAGCAATGTACGGACCCGCCTATCCAGGGCGTCTAGCTCTGTTTGAGTCCATTTGAGTATGCCGAAAGAGTACATCAAAATCGGCATGACCCAACCGTTGAAGGCACGCACCTTATTTCCGCCTGATAAAAGACTATTAAATACTTTTCTCAGGCGACCAAAGAAGCGCTCCTTCAACGATTGTTTCATGTCGGTAACGTTGATGCCCAGTGCTTCCGACATACCCAAATACTTATAGGTTTCGGTTGCTGAGAGGGATCTAAGATTTATGGAATCTGTGAGCTGAGTTGCCACAGATTCCACAATCCCCCCTCGCTTTACATGCATGACCGCACATTTGTCCACACCGAATTCCATCCTGATGGCGCTACTGAAAGTTTCGGTGACCTTCAATAGCTCCATCAGTTGCAAATCGTTGGGGGCAAAGAGTTTCAGGTCATCCATGTAAAGGAGGTGAGATATAACCTGACCACCTCTCTTCAACCGATAGCTTAGACCTGAATTCTCCAGCAGCGTGCTAAGAGGATTCAAGGCTAAGCAGAACCAAAGTGGACTCAAACTGTCGCCCTGAAATATACCTCGCTCTATCCTTATCGGCTCACTATTCTTCTGGGTTTGCCGACATCCTGGATAGCGAAGGACTGTCCTCCATTGCCCCATACACGACATCAGGAAGGTGCGCAGGGTTGCATCAATTTTATACAACTCTAGCACCCTCATGAGCCATGTATGTGGCACCGAGTCATAGGCCTTCTTATAGTCTATCCAACATGTCGACAGATCCTTTCGGGAACGGCGAACCTGTTGACTAATGGCCATATCAATGAGGAGTAGCTCCTTAGTACCACCCGATCGCTCCCGTGCTCTGTAGACCCACCTTTCATCGCTTTGGAAGGTGCGATTTAGAGTGTACCGTTCCACCCGACGCTTATACCTACGAATACGGTTTGCCCATGCATACACTTTCTGCTTCCAGAAGTCGATGCGCTCTGTGACACGGGACATGTAGTCTTGAGCACTGATATCAGTCCCCGCAAACGCCCGCCTCACAAAGCGCATCACTCGAGGGCGAGGAGGGCTCCCGGAAGCAGATTAGTTTTCCGATGAATGCTCTGGCCCCAGCAATGCGTTGTTCAATCCTATACTGCCATGCCGGTACGGCTGGTTTTGGTCGTGTAGCTCTGTTATCCGGAAATTTGACATGAGCTACACGACATGCCGTTACAGCCGCGCAATACAGGATTGAATGAGCATCGGTGAGGTTTTCGCAGTTATCAAAATAGTTTAATTGACAACTGCGAATCCAGAACAGCCACCAGCGCCCTATTTCTGTTATGCATGGGCAAACGAGGTAAGCGTGGTCTGAGTTCGGGTGTCATGAACCGATATTCTCTGATCGCACCCTCCAAAGTACTCCTCATCTCCTCACTGCACTGGATATTATTCGTTATTATTATTTTGTAATTATTATTATCATATTGAATTAATGCACAAATATTCGCTATAATAAAAATACAATATCTTTGTCTTCGAAGTAGTCTTTATAACCGACTTCCAAAAAGGAGGAGGTTATAAATGTTCGCCGTTGTTTATTTTTTTGTTTGTTCACCGATTTCTTCGTCAATTGTGGACCTATTTTAAAGATTCGTTTTTTGTTTGAAAGGATAGATATACTCTCGAGGTGGTCAGATTGTTATCAAGTCGGAATCGATGAGGGAATCTCATGGAAATCGAGGGAAACCCTCAAATTTTATAGGCACACCAATAGCGATTTGGGTATTTTTTATAGTAACTCGTGCATTGTTCTCGGAAAGCCCAATTTGGTGAAGTGGAACTGATGACAAAGACTACAGATGGCCATCGGAACTACTGAATAATAAGTATTTCACGGGTTGCAATTCGATTAGGTAGGTAGGTACTTTAATGTGGTTGCTAAGCAATTTACATACCCTTACAAACCCTAATTTCAACTGCTCATCACCTTTTTACAAAATATTGCTTTTCCCGATGCTGGGAGGTTAATTGTTGAGGAGGAACCAGGAGAACTCCCCAACAACCACTCACCATACGCATTGTGACGAGCATAAATTGCTTAGCAACCATATTAAAGCAATCGAATCGCAACCCGGGAAATATTTATCATTGAGTAGTTCCAATGGCCATCTGTGGTCTTCATCATTAGCTCTACTTTATCAAATGATGATTTCCGAGAGCAAATGCTCAAGTTACTTTAATAAATACCCAAATTGCTATAGGTTTGCCTATAAAATTTGAGGGTTTCCCTCGATTTCCATGGGATCCTCTCATCAGATTCCAACTTGATAACAATCTGACCACCTCGAGAGTATACCCTTTCAAACAAAAAAAAAGTTTTTTAAATAGGTCCACTATTGATGGAACATGGAGAAATCGGTGAACATAGATAAAAAAAACATATAAAGTCGAACAAATTAATAACCTCCTCCTTTTTGGAAGTCGGTTCATCATCATCATTTCAGCTGAAAGACGTCCACTGCCCGACATAGGCCTCCCCCAAGCACCTCCACTTCGACCGGTTCTGTGCTTCTCGCATCCAACGGTTTCCTGCGGCCTTCACAAGGTCGTTGGACCACCTTGTGGGAGGCCTTCCAACGGGGGGTCCCCCCACAGCGCATACGTCCACGTCGTGATCCCCGGGCAACGCCGTGTCTGACCACCGTAACGGAGTGGCAGACCGGCGGCTAAAGTGCGCTGTGACTTGCAGCCAACACGCGGACGACTGCAAGTATGCCGAAAAAGCAAAGACGAGACGCCTCCGGGCGCTTTTTAACCGATTGTCCCTCCGGGGACGATACAAACGGCCCTTCTCAGGGCCAACACAGTGGCCCTTCCCAGGGCCAATCCACCGGCCCTTCTAAGGGCCACGTCGAAGCTGGCCGCGCACCATCCGTGGCCAGCTTATCCAGTTTGCAGGCGGAGTTTTCGGACTCCGGCGAGTCCGCCATGGACACGTCGGCGGCCGAAAACGACCGCCTCCAGCGGAAGCGGGCCTACCTGAGGCTCGGGTCCGGAGGCTCCTCGGGGTCTGTGGGCAAGTCGGGGAAGAGGCCGAAGTCGAAAAAGGCCTTGACTCCTGCTCCGACTCCTGCCTCGAGTCCGACTCACGACGTGGGTCTGGTGGACGCCGAGCGTCAGTTAGGCCTGGCAAGGAGGGAGCAGCTGCAGCAGGACCTTGAGGAGAAGGTCGCTGCCAGGGAGCAGCAGGCGCGGTCCGCCAGGTCGAGGGCTGGCTATGGCACATCCAATGTGCTGTACGCCGACCACTCCCTGGCGGAGCTGGAGCGCATGGCACTCCAGGACAAGGAGGAGGTACTGGAGGTCGCCTCCAAGTCTTCGAACCTGAAGGGGACCTTCCAGAAGGCCCTCAAATGCCGGGCCGTGAGCTTGCACGGCATTGTCACCGAGCTGGTGCAGCGCACGGCCACAGAGGAGACGCGGCAGCTGCAGGCGAGGGTGGATCGCCTGCAGCTGGAGGTCAGCCAGCTGCACCAGAAGCTGGCTGAGGCCACGGCCCGGCAAGCCCGACCTGCTCCTGCGCCTGCCCCTGGTCCGGCAGAGGGAGGCTCCTCCCCTCCTGGCAACCTCGTGGAAATAATCCGCGGGGTTGTCATGGAGGAGAGGGCCTTCATCAGGGGCTGCTTCGCCGGTATTGAGGACCGGCTCCCGCCGGAAAAGCGGCTCCGCCCGCCGCTAGCGGCGGATAAGAGTCCGCCACCGACGGAGCCGGTGCCTGTATCTGCGCAGCCTGCGGGAGACCCGAAACCGGGTGCGCAGACCCAGGCCTCCAAGGGCAAGAGGAAGGGAAAGGGGAAGGGCAAGAGGAGCACGGTGGCTCCTCAAACCCCCACCACAAGCGCGGAGGGAGCGTCTGCCTCTCCGGCAGCCCCCCAGAACACGCAGCGGGAGGACGCCATGCTCCCTTCCACCACCCCGTCCAACCAGGCGTGGACGGAAGTGGTCAGGGGGGGAAAGGCCAAAAAGTCCAAGCCCGCTGCGACTGCTTCGGCAGCCCAGAAGGCTTCGGCGGGCGGGAGGAAGTTGGTTCCTCCCAAAACTGCGGCGGTCGTGGTGACCATCACCCCGGAGGCCGCAGAGCGAGGCGAAACGTACGAGTCCGTCCTAAGACGGGCTCGTGCTAACGCGGATCCCTCTCGGCTGGGGATCGGCAACATCACGTGCCGCCGCACCCAGGCCGGAGCCCGAATTTTTGAGTTCGGGGGGGAGCAGCGCGGCGCAAACGCGGACCTCTTCGCAACAAAGCTGCAAGAGGCCATCGCGGATGTGGCGACGGTCGCCAGACCCGTCAAGACCGCATCCTTGGAGGTGATCGATATGGACGATTCGGTCACCAAAGAGGATGTGGTGGCGGCCGTTGCTGCTGCGGGAGGCTGCAGCGCCAGCGCCGTGAAGGGGGGAGCCATCAGGCCCGGCCGCCGCGGCATGGGCGCAATCCGCGTCGAGTGCCCAGTCGCCGCGGCGGTGGCCGCCCTTAAGGCGACCAAGGGACGGCTGCTCGTGGGCTTCAGCTCGGCTGTGGTCCGGCCGCTTGAGGACAAGCCTGCGCGGTGCTTCAAGTGCTTCGCGCCGGGCCACACCCGATCTACGTGTCCCTCCAAGTTCGACTGGGGAGAGTCTTGCTTCCAGTGCGGACAGGAGGGACACAGGAGTGCCACTTGCAGCGTCACCACGCCACACTGCCCGGCGTGTGCTGCCAGCGGCCGCCCCGCGGGGCACAGGATGGGGGGCAGGAGTTGCCAGCCTCCCGCGAGGAAGGGCATAGTGCCGGCGCAGGTTCGCCCTGTCGCCGCCACCGCCGCTGTCGCCGCCGCTGTTACACCAGCTCCAGCGGCGGTGGCTGAGGAGGGGGGTGCGATGTCGGAATAATGGTTTCCTATCACCGCATCCTCCAGGCGAACACCAATCACTGCAGAGCGGCCCAGGACCTGCTGGTGCAGGCCATGGCTGAGTGGTTGGTGAACGTAGCGGTGGTCGCCGAGCCCTACTCGATCCCCGGCAGTTGGCTGGGTGACGAGGACGGCTTGGTGGCACTAGCGGCGCGGTCCTCCACAGACTCCCCTCCCCTCTCGCTATTAGAGAGGGGACCGGGATACGTGGCCGCCGCGTGGGGAGAGATAGCCCTCGTGGGCGTCTATTTCTCCCCAAACCGCCCTCTCCGGGACTTCGAGAACTATCTCGGAGCCCTGGCCGCCGTGGTCGGCAGGGCGGCGCCGCGTCAGGTCTCCGTATTGGGAGACCTGAATGCCAAGTCGGTGACCTGGGGCAACCCGGCCACCGACCATCGCGGGCGGGCAGTGGAGCAGTGGGCAGCCTCCTCTGGGCTCTCCCTCCTCAACAGAGGGAACGTCCAGACATGCGTGCGGCGACAGGGTGGCTCGATAGTGGACGTCACTTTTGCCACCCCTGCGCTGGCCGCGCGCGTGCTGAACTGGCGGGTGGATTTGGTGGAGACCATGTCGGACCACCGCTACGTGCGGTTCGACATCTCCACCGGTGGCCCCGGAGGGACGCGGCCCCTCTCGGGGCGGTCAGCGTTCCCACGGTGGGCTCTCACCCGCCTGGACAGGGAGGTGGCGGCGGAGGCGGCGTTTATCCAGGACTGGCTTTCGCCGCCTTCCGCCGGCTTGGACGTAGACATCGCGGCGGGACACCTGAGGGAGTCTCTGACCGAGGTGTGCAATTCCAGCATGCCTCGGTCCGGCCGACCGCTGCCCAATAGGGCGGTGTACTGGTGGTCGGCCGAGCTAGAGAGGCTTCGAGCGGGGTGCGTGGTGGCCAGAAGGGCCTACGCGCGGAGTCGGCGGCGGCGTCAACGAGACCTCGCCCACGAGGACCACCTCTATGAGGTGTACATAGAGGCAAAACGGGTCCTCGAGCGGGCCATCGCCGACGCCAGGGACTCTGCGAGAGCGGAGATGCTGGAGGGTCTCGACAGAGATCCCTACGGGAGGCCATACAAGGCGGCGCGAAACAAGCTGCGCCCCTTTGGTCCCCCGGTGGCCGAGACCCTGGAGCCCTCATTCCTGGATGGGGTGGTTCAGTCTCTGTTCCCGTGCAGGGACAACTTCACCCCACCAGTGATGGACCCTCCGCGGGGGATAGCTCCGCCAGCCGAGGAGGAAGAGGAGGCCCCTCCTGTCACGGAGTCGGAACTCAGCGCGGCGATTGTGCATATCCGCGCCAAGAAGACGGCTCCGGGCCCCGACGGTGTCCCGGCGAGAGTGGTGGCAATTGCCGCCACTCAAATGGAGGAGCGGTTTCGGGACCTCTTTAGCGCATGTCTTGCGTCTGGGAGGTTCCCGAAACCGTGGAAGGAGGGACAGCTGTGCCTCCTTCGCAAGGAAGGCCGCCCCGCAGAATCGCCCTCGGCATACCGACCCATCGTCCTGCTCGATGAGGTCGGCAAAATGTTCGAGGGGATAATCGCTGCCCGCCTAAAGAGCCACCTGCGGAATGTGGGGCCGGACTTGTCGGACGCTCAGTTCGGTTTTCGGGCTGAGCGTTCCACAGTGGACGCGCTGGCCCGCCTTAAGGGCCAGGTGAAGGATGCGATGGAGGCGGGGGACGGATTGTTGGCGGTGTCATTCGACATAGCCAACGCCTTCAACTCTGTTCCCCACAGCACCATCCTAGAGGCACTCCGATTCCACGGGGTGCCTCTATACATGCGGCGTCTACTGGCCAGCTACCTGGAGGATCGGGCGATCGTCCTCGTGAACAGGGCTGGCCAAGTCCGGCGGTACGCAGTCGAGGCCGGCGTTCCACAGGGGTCGGTAGTGGGACCTCTCCTCTGGAACGTTGGCTACGATTGGCTCTTGCGGGGAACTCTCCTCCGAGGCACGAGTGTCATCTGCTACGCGGATGACACTCTCCTCACGGCCCGGGGGGAGAGTTTCAGGGAGGCGGCCAACTTGGCCTCGGCAGGCGGATCCTTGGTCGCAGGGAGGATCCGCCGCCTAGGATTGACGGTGGCGCTGCACAAGACCGAGGCCGTGTTCTTCCACGGGCCTCGGCAGCGCCAACCACCAGACGCCCACATCTTCGTGGAGGGCGTCCGAATCGAGGTGAAGGCCCAGATGAAATATCTGGGCCTTGTACTCGACAGCAGGTGGCGTTTCGGCCCGCATTTTAGCGGGCTGTCGACGCGCCTGCTGAAGACTGCGGGCGCCCTCTCGTGGCTGCTCCCCAACTTGGGGGGGCCCCGCGCGCGATGCCGGCAGCTCTACGCCGGCATCTTGAGGAGTATGGCCCTTTACGGGGCCCCTATCTGGGAGGACTCCCTCCGCAGGAGGGAGAACGCCGCCGCATTGCGGGCCCCCCAAAGGGCCATAGCCCAGCGGGTGGCGAGGGCCTACCGCACGGTAAGCTTCTCGGCGGCATGCGCTCTGGCCGGCACCCCGCCTTGGGAACTCGAGGCGTGGGTGCTCGCCAGAGTGTATGAATGGACGGCGGGGCGGAGGGCGAGAGGAGAACGCCCCGCCCCCGAAGAGCGGGAGGCCGTCCGGCGGGAGGCGAAGGACGCCATTGTCGTCCACTGGACGCTGGACCTCGCCGCCGCAGCCTTCGGCCGCCGTACCCTAGACGCGATTGGGCCGGTCCTGCGAGACTGGCTCGAGCGGTCGCACGGGTTCGTCTCCTTCCGTCTGGTGCAGGTGCTGTCCGGGCACGGTTGCTTTGGATCGTACCTGCACCGTATCGGGCGGGAGGAGACGCCGTCGTGTCACGGCTGTGGCGCGGCGGAGGACACGGCGCAGCACACTCTTGAGGTGTGCCCGTCGTGGTCCGAGCCGCGCCGCAGTCTCACCGCGGCGATCGGAACGGACCTCTCGCTCCCCGGCTTGGTCAATGCCATGCTTGGGGACGAGGGGTCCTGGGCGGCAGTCGCCTCCTTCTGCGAACACGTCATGTCCCAGAAGGAGGCGGCGGAGCGCGCGCGGGAGGAAGACCCTCTCGCGCCGCCGCTCCGAAGGCGGAGGAGGGGTCGAAGACGACGTCAGTATGACAGTCACCTCCGACTCCTCCCAAGTGGAAGCCAGCAGGCGACGGGTGCGGGGGCACCCTCGCCTGTATTGCACAGGCTTCCACCAGTGCCGGACGGGAATGGCCAGGTGTTCCCGGCCATTCCCGTAGCCCCCCAACTGGGGGGACATGCGGGGCCCGCCAGTTAGGCGGGCATGCGCCGGGGGGGGTTGTGGACGCAAAGGCTGAGCCGGATTCCCATGACCCCTCCATCAAGGCGACGAGGGAACACCGCTGAGTTTTAGTGGGTATACTGCCACCTTGGCAGGGAGTCCCACATACTCCGTATCGTCCCCCGACGATCGGAGATGCGTAATGTCATTTCTCAGCGACAAAAAAAAAAAAAAAAAGGCCTTCCAACGCTACGTCTTCCGGTACACGGTCGCCACTCCAGAACCTTTGAGCCCCATCGGCCAAATTTTGCGAGCAATGTGCCCTGCCCACTGCCACTTAAGTTTAGCAATTTAATTCTTCGGGCTATGTCGGTTACCCTGGTTCTCCTGCGGATCTCCTCATTCCTGATTCGATCACGCAGGGAAACATTAAGCGTAGCTGCATAGCCCTCTCCATTGCCCTTTGGGGGACTTTTAGCCTTCTTATAAGGCCTAAAGAAGAAGTCGGAAGAAGAAGTCAGACGAAGTCGGTTAAAAAGATTTAATTCGTATAGGTAATTATGTACAAGGAAGGTAACGTTAGAATTTTTAATTTATAAAGTAATGTTGACAGTGTGACTGTTCCTAAATTACCCTAGGCTGATAAAATTTTCGTTTTTCCTAATTCTGTTACTTATTAGTGTTTAGGTCGGTTTCCCCTAATGGGGAAGAGCCGCACCCCTCCCCGTACGGCTCTGTAGAGCTCGTCTCCAGACTGGACACTCTCCCACCGATTGTAATGAATTCCCAAGAAGTGTTTTGCCTTGTCCCGACTTAGGAAGCTGGGGAACAAGGGGGGTACAAGAAAACAATTTCAATATAACATAAGGAATCCATCGATAAGGTGATTAAGGAAAGGAAATCTACTTTTCTTTTGCTTATGAAAGTTACGAGACTTGAAGGAATACAAAAGGGTAATTGATATACGTAACACTTGCGTTGGAGAATACATTATTTTGAGTTACGTTACTGAAAGTTCTTACAATAATCTGGTAACCCACCCCAGAGACGTAGGGCCGCTTTATAACAGCTGTTACGTCGTACGTTTGCTGCTAGTCCTACTTCTAAAGTGCATAGGTCCTAGAGAGGACCTGCTACGGTTCCAGCAGTACACGTTCCCTATACTCAAGCATGTCTTACCCAATCCTAAGGAAGAGGACTGCGAAGTGCCTGCAACATTGAGCGGGACCAGTTTCCAGAAGTGCTGGACGCGTACTGTAATAATAACCCCTTATAACGGCCTACTCACCCTTTACTAAGACAATACAAAACTAGCGCAAGCGTACCGCATCGTCAGTCGGTTGCAGAATTCCTTACGAATTGCCTTGCTATACGCCGAAGTGGTTATTTTAAATCGTCACTTCACACTCCCTTTAATCTACCCAAGTTGGGGATGCTTGCAGTGTAATCGGCATCCTTCAATAATTTTTGTCTACCTATCTAGCAGCGGGGCCTTTCCATCTGGGCATCCAAATGATGTGTCTCGCTAAATATTATTTTTTTGTATCAGTAAGAGGCCTACGGAGGCCGGGTGTGATTTAACGAGACACAATTTCTAACGTTCCTTAGAACGGCTATCAAACCAGTTAGGGGTACTTGGTGAAGCCTACCCCCGCTCCCAGGAAGTGTGCGTACATCAAGTACAATGTAAGATATCCTGCAGTTAGTCAGTCCATAGGGGAAAAGGTAGCCATCACTAACGTTTGATTGGTTTGTGTTCGTAAACAAGAACAACAGACTACAAGGTAGCACTATAATTCAAATTAGCCCTAACAAGTTGCAAGTTCGGTTCAGCCTTCAATAAGCGGTGTGACTACCCAAGGATCATGTCCTGGCTATGGTTGTCTATAGTCTGTCACACCCCATAGATGGCTTTCCCCAAGTCCTTAAAACCAAACGCATGTGTAGGATACCTCGATTAGGTAATTAAAAGGAACAAGGAAGGATAAAATATTCAACACTCACCCAATCCAATCGTTCACAAACACTCACTGAGATTCACGCGCCTTACACGCTACTTACATTATAGTACACTAATATAACCTAGTCTAAAATAACAATTATTATTTAACGTATTAAATAACACTCTCGCCCTAACAATCTCTCAATCAGGCATAAAGTTTCGTTGCTATTGCCTAAGATCTAACTCTGCTCGTCTAACCTACGTCAACCACTCACTCTCATGGTCTCTTGGTATTCACTCAATCTCCTAAATTAACTAGCCTCGACTCGCAAGCGACTGCCTATCGTCGTCCAAAACAAACTCGGACATGGCCTCTTAGTCTTCACTAAATGTCCTAAATAAACTCGCCTGGACTCGCAAGTCCGTCTCCTAACGCGGGTCAACCCCGACTGCCTATTGTGGTCCAAAACAAACTCGGACATGGCCTCTTAGTCTTCACTAAATCTCCTAATTAATCTAGCCTGGACAAGCAAGTCCGTCTCCTAACGCGGGTCAGCCCCGACTGCCCCTTCGTCCTCGTTATAATTTCTCACATCCTAACATCGCAGCATCTGTTTATCGCCCTTTTTTATACAATTTCTCAATTGTTTCAAGGGTCTGTTTTGGGTTTGGGTCGTTCTTAGAATTCGTACAAAATATTGCATCTTAAGTGACGTAAAATATTGGTCTCGACTGATGGCTAGCATATGTGCCAGTCTATTGTCCATAAAATAGAGAATATATGTGTCTCCAAGTGGCGGCGTCAAGTGTCAGTTTAAAATAAGTATAATATTTTGTTATTAAATAGGTGTAAGTGACGGACAGTCACGTAGTACTATCTAGATGGCACATTGCTCTGATGCATTTCTTTTGGGCTACAAATTCCTTGTCTACCGAGTTGCCCCAGAATATTATACTATATTGTTAGAGTTTTTGACAGCAGAAAGGGCGGGGGACATCACGTCGCTGCGATGACGCTGTCAGTGGAGGGGGTGACACACCATGAGCCGAGTGCTCACTCGCCTCTAGCACTTCTGCTGCGGAGCTCGGACAGGACGGACGCGTACTAGTGATCGTATTGAATTATTTTCTTGTAACGGTTTTTGTAATTTAAATAAATAGTTGTGTAGGCCGTGTCATGTTTTCTTTAAAAAAAAACTAATTAGGCTTCTGATGGCTAAGATAGGCTTCTGATCGCTAAGATCAGAAGTGGGATTCGTTTCAACTACACGCGACTTAAATCGTTTGCCATCTTTTTAACCGAAAATTTTGTTTTTGGGACTGTTTAAAATTTTTTCACCACGTGTTGTTGATTTTGTCCGTGATTAGTTTCTGTGCATTTTAATTATGTGATTCGCCACGTGTTAATTCGTTTATTTCGTGGTCAGTTTGTTGTTGACGTAGAAGTCATTTACGTTGCCTATAGTCATAACCATCTCGAGTCGTGGATGCACGCTGCGTGAGAATACACCTAGGTGTAATTCTCGGGAAAACGATTTACATAGCGGTCGTAATGTTTATAAAAGGCGTCGTGACCGTTATCGTCAATCGCGTAGTAGATCTCCTAGGCGTCGTCGTGATAGATCAGAGTACTCTCAAAGTTCACGTAAGCGCCGGGATAGTTCGTATGGCCGTCGGGATAGCCCTCGACGCGACCCTTTAAATGAAATGCTGGTTCGATTGAGCGCTTTAGAGGAGCGTTTGCCTTCAGACGCTATACGTGCGTCTACTCCCGTGTCGTCGCCTCCGGGCGGCACTCCGCCGCTGACAACTTCGGTGGTTATCGAGGCACCTGTTACCGCTAATACGGAAACGTGCTAAGGATAGAACCGTCACCACTGAGAGATCGCGAGAGGCTGATGCTGCGGACAGGATTGTGGGGGGGCACTTTCCTCCCTAATTCAAGACGAAGGACAGCGTGGAGCTACCAGTGACGTTGGGTGACTTCAAGAATCGAGCCAAGCAGCCCGCAGCCGTCGGTGAAGCCCTTTGTGTGCTGCAAGAGAGGGAATCCTGGACATATCGCGGTCCGGTGCACGAGAAGTGGCAGCCAAGCAGATGGTGGAGGTAGAGCATGTGCTGCAAGCAGCAACAGCGAATGGATGTTTGCTTCGTACAACTACCCTCAGGCACGTTAGAACATAAAGGTGAGCTGTATTGTTTTGTTTACGATTCTGGTGCTGAATGCTCGTTAGTAAAAGCGAGTTGTGCAGCCAAATTAAGTGCCAAACGAATTAATAATGCTGTTGCGTTGACTGGTATTGGTTATACGCGTGTATTCAGCACAGAACAAATCATAAGAAGCGTTGCGAATAGCAAGCCCCAACTTGAGATTTTATTACATTTCTACACGACACTTGCAAAGTAATATTTTGGGTAGGCTATTTTGTGTTATTAGAAAACGAAGAGTGAAATCAGATTATCAGACTAATCTAGATCGGAAGTTCAGTGGTTCATTTAAGGTAGTGGAAGTTTTGACGAGTGATCGCTATACGAGTACATCATAAGCTTTAGATTCTAACCGTACTTACAAGTATGCTCACGATCGCATACGAAAGATGCCTCTAAGTAGTGTTCCTAACGAGTTAAACGTAGAAGACGGTGAGGATAGTTCCTCCACCGAGTAGTAGCGCACATACCATGGCTAGGTCGCTCTGTACGGACTTGTCTGTAGTCGTAACTGCAACTTGCTTGTGAGTTGTAAGGGGAGCGATGGGCAGCTGGTGGTGCAGCGGGGACCAGGGTCTCAAAGGAGACTACGAGGGCGGCACTGAAAATTTCGGGAATCAAGGAAGTGACACAACATTACTATTTAAAAATGTATTTATTGCTTTTCGAAGTATTCTCCGCGAAATTTGACACATTTTTCCATACGATGGAACCAACCATTGAAGCAACCATTCCATTCGGAAGTTGGGGTCTCTAAAATGGCCGTTTTGTAGGCGTCCACAGCTGTCCACGCAATTTATTCTTTATTTTAGGGAAAGTATAAAAATCATTAGGGCTTAGGTCGGGGCTGTACGGCGGATGGTCTAATAATTCTATGTTTTCTTGCTCTAAAAACTCTTTTGTTTTGTGCGCGGTGTGAGAACTCGTATTGTCGTGATGGAGGATGATGCGGCGGTTGCAGTTCTCTTTACGGAGTTCAGAAACGACCTGTGCCAAACAAATGCTAGCATACCATTCTGCATTAACAGTTGTTTGTCCCTCAAGAGATATTTCCATGCTACGACTATTGTCGTAGCATGGCCGGTTTTGGAGACAAACGTGGCCACCATTTTTTTTGCAACACTCTGTGAACGAACAATTTTTGTTGGCTTTAACTCATTTTCGAACACCCAAACTCGTGACTGGTTTTTTGTTTCGGGTTCGTACGCGTATATCCAGGATTCGTCACCTGATACGATGTTGTATACAGCATTTGAGGATCCTGCGTGGAATCTTTCGAGAGTTCTGACGCACCAAGTAACGCGAGCCGCTTTTTGCTCTTCACAGAGCGAATGCGGTATCCATCGGGAAAACAACTTTTTTACACCTAATTGTTCATGCAAGAATATTTGTATTTGACTCATGCCAATGTCTAAAGTTGCCTGAATTTCGCGGTATGTCATATGTCGATCTTCCTTA
Source organism: Luperina nickerlii (assembly GCA_963855955.1). Lineage (NCBI taxonomy): Eukaryota > Metazoa > Arthropoda > Insecta > Lepidoptera > Noctuidae > Luperina > Luperina nickerlii. Next base: position 24,253,959 of record OY979670.1, read on the forward strand.
ATCAGCTTACGCACAGCATCAACGTTTTCTTGGGTGACTGCAGTTTTTGGACGACCTTGACGGGGATCATCACTGAGCTTGACACGTCCACGTTGAAATTCAGCAAACCAGCGATAAATTGTGGTTTTGGATGGGGCTTCAACACCAAATGCAGAAATCATCCGGTCAACACACTGTTTTTGTGTTAAACCACTTCGAAAGTCATAATAAATCATCGCTCTTAAATTTTCTCGAGTCAATTTCATTTTCTCAACGACTAGACAAGTTTGACAAAACCTTGTGACAAGACCGAGAATCTTTTTTTAAAATAAATAAATGGTATTAGATTTTTAAAACCAAGGAGTTTTCAATTAAAAACATTTTAATATGACAGAAACAGTGGAAATATTCCATTCCCGATACTTTTATTGCAGCCTATGTATTGTTGTGTTGGTTTTCTAATGACCTGGGGAGTCGTAGACTCAAGGGGAAGTGATGTGTGTGGGTCGTATCACTTGAGGTGATGACTATATGGTTGGCACGAGTGTCACTAGCTGCTGCGGCAGCCGGGCCATGAGCGTTGTATATGATCTATTCGTAAGTTGATGCAGTTCCTGAACAATTATTACCAAGGCTTAGAGGAATCTTTTGTTATCAATGATTGTTATTGTTTTTATTAAATGTGGTCAGAATTGGCCGAGTGGAACATGCACTGCTGTTGATTTTTTTTTTGGTTAAAGGTTGTTAACACACAAGGACGTGTGCAAGCAGAATGACAGTGGTTGTACTAGCGCTACCACATCACCGGTACGAGCTCGAGTTGCCTGCTGGCTCATGCGACGGGAAAGCCCGGGCCGCCGCAGAACATATGGTTCAGTGGCGTGGTGAGTGGACTCTGGCATGCGCGGTCCATATAAGATCGTGCGTGCACTGCCTCATCAGCGCTACGAGCTCGAACTGTTGGCTGGCTCGTACGGCAAAAAGACGCAAGTTGCTTGCCGAAAATAAGCAGCGGCAGGATGCGTACGTCAACGAGCGTCGCCGTCAGCTGCGTACAAGGTGGTGCGTACAAAGTGGTGCGTACAAGGTGGTGCGTACAAGGTGGTGCGTACAAGGTGGTGCGTACAAGGTGGTGCGTACAAAGTGGTGCGTACAAAGTGGTGCGTACAAAGTGGTGCGTACAAGGTGGTGCGCACAAGGTGGTGCGTGCACTGCCTCATCACCGTTACGAGCTGGAACTACTTGCCGGGTCATATGGCAAGAAGACCCAGTCGGCTGCAGAATACATGGTGCTGTAGCGAGGCGAGTGGACGCCGGACACTTGCTCAGCTATCTTTGGGTGTGGTGAGTGACTACGATGACATGCGAACTTTGGGCCTCTGTCGTGATTACATGTATGACATGCGAACTTTGGGCCTCTGTCGTGGTTACATGTATGACATGCGAACTTTGGGCCTCTGTCGTGGTTACATGTATGACATGCGAACTTTGGGCCTCTGTCGTGGTTACATGTATGACATGGAACTGGAACCCCGATAGTGGTTGCCAGCTGATGTTGATAACTGGAACCCCGATAGTGTTTGCCAGGTGTTTCTGACTACTGGAACCCCGATAGTGGTTGCCAGGTGACTTTGTTGTTGTTTCAGTAGTGATTGAGGTCCGGAACTCTTTCATTGGTGTAATAATAACCTATCTGCTACCCATTTTGATGATATTGCTGGAAGTTGTAGTAAAACGCTTGTAGTTTCATTATAATGGGTAGCTCCAAGTGAAGCTTTCAAACTGCTGTTGTTTTGTTTTTTTTGGTATGTTCCAGATGACGAGTCAAATAATGATGACCAGGCGCAACGAAGCCTACCATTGGAGAATCCATCCAGTGGTGACCAGACGGGCGAGGAGCGGAATCTAGGAAGCCAAGCTGACGAGGACGTTCAGCTGTCAGGAGAGGCCGTGTTAGAGTTTTTGACAGCAGAAAGGGCGGGGACATAACGTCGCTGCGATGACGCTGTCAGTGGAGGGGGTGACACACCATGAGCCGTGTGCTCACTCAGTCACTCGCCTCTAGCACTTCTGCTGCGGAGCTCGGACGGGATGGACGCGTACTAGTGATCGTATTGAATTATTTTCTTGTAACGGTTTTTGTAAATTAAATAAATAGTTGCGTAGGCCGTGTCATGTTTTCTTTAAAAAAAAAACTAATTAGGCTTCTGATCGCTAAGAATATCTTAATATAGGTGCAACAAGTCCGTGATACGAGTATGTCCGTTAAGACGGCTTCTTTGTTGACAATTTTGCACAGTTTGTAGAGAGCGAATGAGGATTTATTGATTCTTTTACAGAGATATCTATATGTGTTTTCCATGACAAATCGTAATGTATATCAATTCCCAGAAATTCGATATTTGTTACAGAATGTACTCTCTGTCCATCGTAATTAACATTAATATTATTAGGTTGAGTTCTTTGGCGAAGGTGCATTATTTTTGTTTTGTCCATATTTATTTTAAGATTATTGATTATCAACCATTGAATTATTGTACTTAATGTTTGATTGATTTCATCTTCATAATCATTTGGTTTGTTACATTTTATTGTTACCGTGCTATAGTCTGCAAACACCTGTTTGACCCTGATGATGTTTGACCCTGTTGATCATTAATGTATGCTAGCAAGAATAAGGGACCCAAAACAGTACCTTGTGGAACTCCAAATTCTATGGTTCTAGCGTGGGATCTATATTTCATCTCATTTCGTGTTCTCTGGCATATTCGTGTAATTTCTGTTACTTGTTTTCTGTTAGAAATACATTGTCCCAAAAGTTTCCGGAAATTCTCATTTCAAAATCCCGAGCTATATATTTAAAAAAATATTTTTGCGGTAAGTTGGTACAACTGTTATTGATTGGCGGTAAAAAAATAACCTAACCTCTGTTGAGTATTTTTTAATTAATTAACATTTGTGACAAACAACTTTTGTGGTCACGTCGTTTTTTACTATGGCCGATATTGTTGAGCAACGATCTTGTATTAAATTCTGTGCTGCAAATGAAATTTCTTGTGCCGAAACGCTTAAAATGTTACAAAAGGCGTTCGCAATATTAATATTATTTCGCATAATTGTATGTCCAAAACTCAGGCATACGAGTGGTAAACATCATTCAAAGAGGGAAGTACAGCGATTAAAGATTTACCACGGGCTAGAAAGCCATCCACTTCAACTGACGACGATCATGTCAATAAAGTGAAGCAAATTGTAATGCAAAATCGTCGTGTGAGTGAGATAGCCAGAGACATCGGTGTACCAAAAGCTACAGTAGGTACACCGCATATTGACTGACTTTTTGCAAATGGCTCGCGTCTCTGCTCGACTCGTGCCAAAAGATCTGAATTTCATGCAAAAACAGCGCAGAATGGACATTGCTAATGAGACACTTTCTGAAGCAAGAAACGATTCCACGTTTATGAAACGCATCATAACCGGTGATGAGACATGGGTCTACGAGTACGACATGGAAACAGAGCAACAAGTATCTGAATGTGTCGTTTCGTGACCATAGAGGCGGTGAAAGAGAATACGACGAAGGCGCTGAAAGCCATCCCGATTTCGGCGTATGAAAAGTGGTTCGAGGACTGGTTGAAGCGCTGGCGTACGTGTAGTAGCGTACGTTGACTCTAAAGTTACTTTGAAGGGGACAAAATAAATTTGGATGATTAAAATTACCCCTTGCGTTTTATTTACAATTTCCGGGTACTTTTGGGACACAGTAGTATAATTATAAAGAAATGAGGTCGAGCGCTTTACCTCTTATGCCGTACTTACATGTTTAATTTTTGGAGCAAGACTTTGTGGTCAACACGGTCAAATGCTTTGCTTATGTCCATGGCCATGAAGATGGCACATATTCGATTTTTTTTATCGATAATATCAGTCAAAACGGTTTTGATCAGGGATTGAAAACCGGTACGAATTTGGGTTCCGGTTCTTCATTTCGGTTCTTAAAAAGGTTCTTCTTTTCGGTACGGTTCCGGTTCAGGTTCCGGTTTGGTTCTGGTTCCATAGTACCGGTTCCAAATAAAGGTTCCAATATACCGGTTCCGTATCATCCGATTTAAAGGTTCTCTAAGAAAGAAGGGATAATGTTTGACGCGTGGCTAGCGTATCTTTTCTTTCAGTTAGCCTTCGAATTATTGGTGAGTAGAAGTCTGTACTGTACAGTGTCAGCAAATATTGACAGTAATTATTATTAGTTGTTTATATAATCTACAGTTACTGTTAATAAATTAATATAAAATGGACAAAGGTAAGTTTAATCGTATTGTATTCACTTAGATATTATCATCTCCTTTATTTATTGAATATACAGGGTTAATGGAAAAACACCAACAACCTCTTAAGAGGTCATTGTACAACAGACAAGTACACGAATGTATAATATAAATCAAACAATGAAACAAATATAGGGCGCACGCGTTGTTCATGCAACGAATGATGCGAATGATCTACAAATGCAATGTACCCCTCTCTCCTCTTACAAAATCTCCTATCTTGCCGCTATTGTCCTGCGCTGAACGGCATCGTATGAACTCGTTCGGTCTCGTATTCGTACCGCTAAAGAACCGGTAAAATAAAGGTTCTAATTTAGGTTCCGGTTCCGGTTCGGGTTCTAGCAACCGGAACCACTAAATACCGGTACTTTACCGGTATTTTAGGAACCTTTTCAATCCCTGGTTTTGATTAGGTCATAAATAGCAATGTTAATAGATTTGCCCTTGCAAAATCCTTTTTGTTCGTTAATCAAAATATTATATTTTTCTAAAAAGTTGTATAGTCGACTATAAATAATTTATTCAAATAATCTTAAGAAGATGGGGATCAAAGCTATCGGTCTATACCTAATTTCCCATATTTAGTTTGTCATTTTTGTGGAGTGGACTGTGGAATAACAACAGATGTTTTAAGGTTTTCTGGCTAAATGCCAATGAAAATAGCATAGATTTACTAGGTAGCTTAAATGATAATAGACTGTGACATAAGCTTTATAACTTTAGTATGTACAAATGCCGTCATAACCCACGCTTTGGATATTTTTTAATTGCTTTTTCTCTATCAATCTTCATTGGAGTCGTAGTTGGGGTAATAAAAATTGAATTTACGTTAGCGTTAATGTTGTGATTCGAGGGTGCCTTATTATTTTTAGAATTAGTTGGATTTATTGATTGTGATACTTGGTCGATAAAATAGTCATTAAAACTATTAACAATTGATGATAGGATCTTTGGGAAAGTTCAATTTAGACTTATTTATAATTAACCATGTGGCTTTTGATTTGTTTTGTGTAATATTTATGTGATGGTTATTTTGTGACTTCTGTTAGGTTTATAATATTTTTTAACTTATCAGCGTGTTGCTTAAAAATATGTTTGTTTGTTTTCGTTGGAAGGGCCCAATAATACTGCCATAGTAATTTTCTTTTTATTTTGCTACATATTTTGTTACCTTTTGAAATCCATATAGATTTTTTATTTAAAGTTTTTGTTATTGTTGTGTAAGGAAAACACAAATTATGGAAACATAAGAGGGTATTTCGCGTATTTGGTGCATTCCATGATATTTTTAAATTTCAAATTATTGTCAAATAACATTGTTTTTTTTTCTAATATCATTAATATGTAGACAATCTCTCAACATTTTGTGGATTAGACGTTCTTTCTATAGATAATAAAGAAATTAGTATTATTTAAAAAATCGGGGTGCGACGGTAATGAGAGCGTTAGAGAGGGTAATGAACTAATGATATTGAGTTGCTCATTGGAAGGATAGGGGTGCGAAGGTAATGAAAACAAACAGAACCATCATTACTATCGCTTAAAAAAAAACGACGGTAAACGAAGGCAGTGATGATGAAGGTAATGAGGTTTGAGAACTTTATAATTTTTTTCTTAAATAATATCAACTTAATGAATTACATGCATATTATAAAATACGAAGGTAATTATTTAAATTAATAATTGGTAATAAAATTTACAAAATTATAAATATTTACTCAATAATACGGGCGATAAGAAAGAGAACGTTTCCAAAATATTCACCTGCCGCGAAACTTTACGCGTAAACATTTTTTTATCACGAACAAGCATGCACCCCCTATGACGTTTGCTGGCTGACTGAGACATGCGCCGCATGCGCGGGGGAGCAGATGACGTGACGGTAGCGCCGCACATAAGGTTATACGCACACTATAACTTACCATTCATTCAGACCGATGGTAATCAGAATTTTTTTTGACAAATATTTAAAAATAAATTTTCATTATATTATTGAGTTATTGCTATATATTTTAGGTGAAAACGTTGTATTTTTTAATGTAGTTTGTTTATTTTCAGCATGGATATATTTTGGTAAAAAGCAAATTTATTTAGGAAATTAGTAAATGGACACCGAAGGAAATGACAATTAGTAAAGGTTTTCATTTATAATTCAACTAGCCTCTGCCCGCGACTTCGTCCGCGTGAAATTTCTTGCTCCCCCAACCCATCGCATCGCATCACCCGCCCGCGCTATCACATCATTTTCTCTTAGCATTCTTCCTGACCTTTTTCTTTTTGCTCAGCTCCAAAGAGTCCTGGCGTGATTAAGCTTTCCACATGGATTGGACAATCTAATGCAAAAATAATTGATAATTCCAGAGATTAGCGTGTTCAAACAAACAAACAACAGTTTGTTTTTCTGTTCTATTAACTACTAAAGGTAACTTTATTTAATAATAGCTGTGCCCCGCCGTTTCACCCGCGGTAATTTCAGGAAAAAGCCTACTAAAAACTTGTTGACAAAAAAAAACAACCGACTTCCAAAAAAATACAAAGTGATAAATAACTTTAATTTCGGAAGTCGGTGTCGTTGGTTCTGTATTTTCATTTTTTGACACCGACTTTCGAAATTAAAGTTATTTTTCACTTTGTAGTATGTTTTTTGGAAGTCGGTTGTTTTTTTATTTTTAAGTTTTTAGTTTTCACTTTTTAGTTGTACCTGCCTACCCCAAACAAATTCATATAACACTACTTGGTATGTGAATATCAGTGACAGGAAGCTATTGAACACATCTGCCTACCCCTTTCAAAGGTACAGGCGTAATGTTATGTTGTGTTATTGCGTAAACAATGCATACATATGCTATAGCAGCAATCGCGGTTGATTTGCTGGCATTTATTGAAGAGTTCCGTTGTCTGTCTCCGAAACTCATCATCAGATCTTTATGAAATTTAAATTGGTCCTATTTAAATTTCATAAAGATCAGTGGCGTAGCGTGCCATCTCGGCGCCCGGGGCGGAAGACCCATTTTGCCGCCCCCATTCTATAGGTGCTTAGTTAAAATTAAATTTCATAGGCAATGAGGTATCTTTTATTGAAGGTAAAATAGGATGAGCGGTTTTACAGGCGGATTCTACGGGCCTTATGAGCAGCGAAGTCAGAAATTACTTTATCAAAACCAATATTTGCAGCCAATTCTTGTTCAATCGACAATATAGCCAAGTTTGATAGTCTAGCGGAGCTCATAGTAGATCTGAGATACACACAGATCTGAGATTCACAGTTTTTTAATGAACTGGAGGAGCTCCAGTGGTCCTTTACCCCTGTGATTGACGTTTGAGTTTTTGACCTGACATTGACATAAGTTCCGCTTTGTTGCCTGTATATTAAAACATTCGATTGTGAAATCGATTTATGAATCAATTCATTTTTACGACCATTATTTAAAAAAATATGTGTTTTATTTAAACTTATGTAATAAAGAATAATTATTAATCTTTTAAATAATTAATTAATTATTCATTCTATTTTTGTAATAATAATCGATTGTACGGACGCCAGCACATCAACCTACCACAATCTGTCAGATTTCTTTAATAGACTTTATCGCTAAAGCATAAGGTTCAAAGTTGATTGGGAAAATCTGACAAATTGTGGTAGGTTGATGTGCTGGCGTCTGTACATCGATTAACTTACCTATATGATATGGCAACATTGTTTTAATATGAAAATAAGGGAAGTCAGTATTAATTTGATTAAATAATTAATTTCTTATCCCATGATAAAACTGCTTAATATTTTATAATTGACCACAAAAAAACTGAAACAAAATATTGACAAATATTTCATTTGTGTAACGTTAGGCCCAGATTTGCCCGTCTCCTTTACGTCATTGTTGTTTTTTGTTGTCTTGTCAGACGTTCTGACACATGAAATGAATGAATCATAGATCTCAACCCGCTTCACCGGCGACATTTTGCCGCCCCCGCGGGCTGCCGCCCGGGGCGGGCCGCCCCCTCCGCCCCACCCACGCTACGCCACTGATAAAGATCTGATGATGAGTTTCGGATTAAAATTATTTCGAACAAAAAAAATATTTCGAACAAATAAATTTTTGCAAATCCGTCTGTCTACAGCGTGGCGGTACAATGGTGACATTAATTTAACACACATATACGTTTTCACATTTTCATTTCATGAAGAAATTATGTTTCCATTAAACGTTATTATTTGCGGATTTATTTAAAGTTTTCTAAAATAGCATTTTGGAGCAACCTGTACTTAAAGAACTGTCGCGCAGCGGTCATTTGCCGAGGTCACGGATCATAACATCGCATCAATGAAATTAAAATAAATAAACAATACTTTAAAGTAACGTGATATCCCTTTGTCGGCGAGCGGGCGGCGCAGGCGACGCGTGCCCTCCCCCCACCCCGTCGCGTCGCAGCGAAATCTAATTCTTTTTTTTGCATATCTAGTGCTAGCCTAACTCGTGCCCTTGACACACTTCTTCACAGTAGTGCACATAATTACGTCGACTAATTTTGTGAATGTTTCCGCGAAAAAGACGCTTGCCTATTGTTTTATTTATTTATTTTTGTGTAATGAACTAATGAGTAATTAGATTATGGTACTGCGATAAAGACGCTATGTTTTGTTTTCGTTTTCTAATTTAGTAGGTACGTTGACATCTCTTGCGATACGGGCGCTTTTATTTGTGTTATTAGTGCTTGTGTAAACTTGTGATCGTGATGGCAAATACACATCCGAACTACACAGCAGCTGAATATGCGGACATGATCCTAATTTACGGAGAATGTCGTCAAAATGCCGCTCTTGCCATAAGGACATATCGCGAGAGATATGGCGGTTCAAGACAATGCCCTACTAATCCTCGCACTATTATAGGAGCTCTTCAGCGCATCCGCGAAAACCGGCCAGTGGATCCTAGGTCTCAACGCCCTGATCGACCACCTACACGACAAAACCCAATCCAGTTAACTGAAAATGTGCTACAATATTTCCAAAACCAACCCAAAACTAGCCTCCGCCAGAGCGCTAGGCATTTTCAAGTTCATCACAGTACCGTCCATACGATATTAAAGCGCGAAAAGTGGCAGCGCGTGAAGCGACGCGTTGCCGCTCCGAGTTAACGTAAGCCAGCGTAACGTAGGTAAGTAATTTCATGAATGATTTTTTGCAAGGGTGATCCCAATTTTCGTTACATTTTTATCATTTAGTTTGTTTGAAAAATTTTTTTTTTCAATTTACGAGTTATTTTAACCTACTAAAATTAATATGATTAAAGGGCACTAGCCCTACACGTGTGTTAAATTAATGTCACCATTGTAGCGCCACGCTGTATACATATGTATTATATGAGGGAGTTATGCCCGAATATACATAAAAAATAGAAACATCCGAATTGAGAACCTCCTCCTTTTTTGAAGTCGGTTAAAAATATATTCCATTACTTTAAGATATTACTTAAGATTATTACTTATACATGCAAACTATGCGACTATATTACTTGTAAACTATGCAACTCCTAAGATATTCATTGAAATCAAATGATGTCAAGGGCAATTTTATTCAAAATTAAATACTTGTGATGAATAACGTATTTATTTTGATAAGGATTAATATCATGTTTATAAAAAAAACCTTCGCAAATAATGCATTAGTTTAGAAGAAATTTGATTACCATAAAAAAGTTTATAGTGAGTAAACCTTAAAAGATAGACATATGCTGTCGCGGACTTTTTTTTAGAACTTTTAAAGGGAAACAATTCCGTCATACATGATTTTTGCGTAACTTTAACCGTTTACGCAGCGTACGCAACGAAAGCTCTCAAAAGGAATATTTTTTTCCCGTTTTTGCATCATTTTTCATTGATGCTCCGCTCCTATTGGTCGTAGCGTGATGTTATATAGCCTATAGCCTTCCTCGATAAATGGACTATCCAACACAAAAATATTTTTTCAATTCGAACCAGTAGTTCCTGAGATTAGCGCGTTCAAACAAACAAACAAACTCTTCAGCTTTATAATATGGGATATTATAAGTCAAGCCACAAAATTATTTATTGGCCACGTGATTAAACTTCTAATTTTATAACTAAGCAACGGGAAAATGACATGGCTCCTAGGTAATAGGTAATAGGTAATACGGGCTGGTGTCCGCAACTCCACGTCAATGCGCGTATTTTGCGTATTTTGTGTGACATGGCTCCTAATAAACTAATTCGTCTTTTTTACAAGGCCAACTAAATATTCTATAGAAAGCGTCAAGTAACGATCATCAATTATTGTGACTTGTCCTTCTTATTTAAACATTGCCACCTATTTACTAATTCGGCCACGGATTTTACATCTCGTCACCATTTTACGTTGTACAGCTTCAACACAATGTCCTCAGAAATATAAAATTCTAGCTTGTACAGACAGCATCATTTATTATAACTTATCATGTAAAATAATACATCATATTCTTTTATCGTGAAAATAGCCACTGCATGATTTGGCGCGAGTACGCAACCGGCCATTTGCACCAATCAGAGAGCGCCATTTGATTCATGTAACGACGAGTTGAGTTGATCACGTGTAATTGTTATTGTCGTTCGTGCGTTCGTATCGAAAATCATTAGGTCTAACGTTTAATATATATAAAAAACTTCATTATGGTTAACACCCCGACTCAGAGTACCCCGACTCGGATAGGTTAGGTTAGAAGGCTAAGGCGGGAGCGAAGCGTAGCGGAGCTCCCGCCTTAGCCTTCGTGGTTATTTTTTTTTAAACCACCCAGAAGTAGGAGCCCCGCGAAGCGGGGCTCCGTCGACCTATCTTAGCGCAGGTGGTAATCAGTGACTAGTAATGTTTAATATCTACTTAGGTTACTATTACCTATAACTACGATAGAACTTACAAAGAATAAAACAAAGTTTTTTTAAGTTTTAAAGTAGGTGTTTTCATCATATATTACATAAGTTTTATATCTTTTGAGTGGTATGTCAAACGATTTTGTATTTAATGTATGTTATGTCAAACGATGTTATATGTAAAGTATGTTATGCTTGTAAAAATTAGTTATTTTAAAATTATATCAATCGTTCATTATATTAACTAATCGCTATATTAAATAAAATTATAGGTTCCGTTGTTATATGTTGTTAATATTAGAGATTTTATTGTTATATCGCTCCCCCCACCGAATAATATGGTAATCGATAAATCCAAATTTTACAGGAAAAATAAAAAACTGTTTTATGCGTGTATCTCGGCACGGGTAGATCGTAAGGTAGACATTTAAACGTCAAAACAAAGCTAATTTTTTTACAATCTAATTTATATTATGATTTTTTTGTAATACTTTAATAAAATTAAGTTATTCACAAAAATAATGTTACTGAAATTAAATGGCAAAAGTATAGTATGCAACGCATCATTACCATATTATTCGCGTGTAAACGCAACAATATCGTAGTCAATATTAATGCATTATAGTATTATTCGTTGTAATACAGTGTCAAAAAACCTAACGGCAATATGATATTACGATATTATTCGTGTGAAATCCAAGCGATAGTGTATAATGTAATATTACAGTACAGTAATATTCGTCGATGTGTGGTGTCAAAAGATTAACAGTAATATAATGTTGCAAATACATGTTTTATTAAATAATCCAGTACTTATTATTTGATTTGGCAGAAAAATAACAATAATAGAGGAAGTTGATATTAATACTGGATAATTTATAATAGCGTTTTATTAAAATTTATGAAATAAAACAAAGGTTTTATTATTTATCATAATCAGTCCTTTTTAGCTGTGCCCGCGACTTCGTCAGCGTGGAATAGTGACTTTTCGGGCAGCATATTTTGAATTACATATACCGTCGTTTGGGTAGCTAAAAATTTACTTTACAGTAATGCTTCTCTGTATACGATATTTGACGTATGGCCATCGGGGATGAAAGCATACAGGCTCCTAGGATTGCTAACCCGTGACAGAGCCACATACAACTGAGCGTGCGAGAAACAGCTGATACTTAGATCTACACCTACAACTTTCAGCGTCTGACCTTGGGCTTTATTAATTGTCATCGCAAAACATAGGCTGACTGGAAACTGGACTCGTTTAAAACTAAATGGGAAATTGTTTGGAATGTGAGGAATCCGAGGAATGAAAACACTTTTACCTTTTCCACACCTTGTTAAAATCTCTGCTTCTATCAGATTTCTTTGTAAATTGGTCACTTTTAACCTGGTGCCATTGCTAAGTTTTGGGGGGCTTAAATTTCTAAGAAGCATTATCGGTACGCCTACTTTTAATTTTATTTTATGTGCTGGTAGTCCAGGAGCATTGAGGGATTCTAAAAATTCTACTGGGTAGCTTGTAGATTTTCCTTCTTCCATGACTCTGTTAATGGAGATATACTCAACATAATCCCCCGGAACATAGCTCAAAATTTCAGCGTTTGTTGTTGCTGCTTGGTCGTTTCGTGGCGTCAAAATAGCTCTTTCGCAAAGCCAGAAATTTTCGCAAGTTGGTATTTGCGTTGCGTTTCCATACACAGATGATATGAGGTCTCGCATTGATGAAACTATGTTGCATAGGTTTTCATTAAGAACAACTTTTCCTTGTTCCTGCGGTAACACACCGTTACCAATCTCAAGTAGCAAATCTGAAAATTCTTGAGCATTTTCGTTGCCTCTAATTTGCGCACGCATATTTAATGTCAAATGCAAAGGTATAATGTAATGCCACAGTCGAGAACTCTTTAGGCAGGCTATAACTTCAACAGCCCTTGTTCCACGTGGTATTACAGGGAGAGTCTGACGAAAATCGCCACAAAAAAACATAGTAATGCCATCCATGGGTTGATCATTTTGCTTGACATCACGCAACGTTCTGTCTACTGCTTCTACTGCTTTTCGATTGGCCATTGTGGACTCATCCCATATAATAAGGCTACAATCACGAAGAACCTTAGCTTTATCGCTGTTTCTTGAAATATTACAAACAGGGCTTTCTGTACGGTCTAAATCGATCGGAATTTTGAACATTGTATGATCAGTTTTCCCACCTGGCAACAATGTGGCTGCTATGCCTGATGAAGCGACAGCAAGCGCGATTTTACCTTGGCTTCGTATCTTCGCCAAAATAACTTTCGTAAGAAATGTTTTACCCGTTCCACCGGGTGCATCTACAAATAGCATTTCTTCCAAAGTACTATCAACGCTCACCAGATCAAATATCAAACGCTGTTCATCAGTTAGCCTCGAGAGTGCGCGTCCATGTACGTACTCTGATAGTATACCTTAAAAATGTCCACCGTGATTGTTTAAATTGACATAACTTTATTATTTATGAACCGATTGACATGAAATAAACACTAAATGTTAAGTGAAGCTTACTACAATATATTAGTGAAAACCGCATCTAAATCGAATAAGCCGTTTCTATTATATTGTAAACAAAAATAATACACAAACATAATTGTTTTATACTTTACGTGGAAAAAGGCATGCATTTCTTACGCGAATATAATGGTAATCGTCGCTTACCGAAAAAGTTAACGATTGCATGATCTGTAATAACATGTTATGGTATTATTCGTGCAAAAAGTGTGTTTAGATTTTAAGGGAATAATGTTGTTATGTTCATTACGGTACCATTGAAATTATTGTACTTTTATAAATATACATAGAAAAAATACAAAAAAAATTACAAGATGATAATTAATGCTTTAGACATCGAATATGCAATAAAACGAAAACTGTCGTAGTACCACATTACCATGTTATTCGGTGGGGGGAGCGATATCATCTATTACTTACCCAATATTAATGGCCAATATACTATTATTGATGACATTTTTAGCAAAATTTGGACGATCAATGAATGTGGGATGAGTTACATTTTAAACGTACCTACCGAGTTAAAAAATTAGAAGCTAAATAAACATATTTTGTGATGTCATATATTACTATTTTAGAAGTTTACTGTTAGAATGCATGTTACAAATTTAGAAGCTAAAAAATAACCATCATACTGAGTTGAATTTAGATTGGCTTACATAGAAGTGGCTAAGATAGTATTATTTAGATGCTCGTTAATTGTGGCTGACTTAGTAATTTAGAAGGCAACATAAATTTTTAGAGGCGAATAATGCTATTAAAAAGAAGCCTGTTTAATTAGCACCCAAATTAGTAAAAGTATAGATTAGTATAGATAATTGTTTTATTTTGATCAGTAAACGTTCCACGCACGTAAGCAAAACTTTATTTTGTTTGGTTTCCTATATAAGGAATACAGATATTTAATTTTTTTAATTAATAAATAAAGATTTTTGATCTGGACATGTAATATGCACGAAATTTGAGAACGCCCAAGAACAGTTCTAGAAACTGATCATAAGCTTCGTTAGGGTCATTTATCAGATAAATGTAAGCAATGGTCATATTGTTCATACAGTTATTAAAAATCAGGTTTTGCTATAGGTAATCACGTCTTCTGATACGCCAAGATTTTATCACACATAACCGGGAAATGTAATGTATTACATCATTACATGGGACTTAAAATATAACTGGTGAAATAGTAAACTTCTGACCAACTCAACACCTCGGGGGCACTGGCAGGCAAGCACGAACTTAAAATATAACTGGTGTAATAGTGCTGCACGCCACAAATAATGCTTAATACATGGCGACATTAGTTACCACTAGCGCCATCTAGTATCGGGTAGCGGAACTAGTACCTTGGTACTAGGACCTTGACCCTACTTGACCTTTTTCTAAGTACTAGTAATTCCGAGAACTATCAACGTCGAGTCAGTCGGGACCGCTATGTACTCGAACATACTAGATGTTTATAGAATAGCTCTGTGGCACTATATAAGGCGGGCGCGAGCCGCGAGACATATAGTTTCGATTAAGCGATACATGCGATTACATCGAAGGCGATATTCAAGTGCGACTAAGAGTGATCAGTAGTGCAATTGTGTTCCCTAATTACTGTGTTTGACTTGTAATTAGTGTTAGTGAGTAAAGTGTCATTTTTTTGGTTATTAAATCGGCAGTTTTTATTGTCAAGAACCCCAAGCTCGTAACAATAGTAAACTTCTGACCAACTCAACACCTCGGGGGCACTGGCAGGCAAGCACGAACTTAAAATATAACTGGTGTAATAGTGCTGCACGCCACAAATAATGCTTAATACATGGCGACATTAGTTACCACTAGCGCCATCTAGTATCGGGTAGCGGAACTAGTACCTTGGTACTAGGACCTTGACCCTACTTGACCTTTTTCTAAGTACTAGTAATTCCGAGAACTATCAACGTCGAGTCAGTCGGGACCGCTATGTACTCGAACATACTAGATGTTTATAGAATAGCTCTGTGGCACTATATAAGGCGGGCGCGAGCCGCGAGACATATAGTTTCGATTAAGCGATACATGCGATTACATCGAAGGCGATATTCAAGTGCGACTAAGAGTGATCAGTAGTGCAATTGTGTTCCCTAATTACTGTGTTTGACTTGTAATTAGTGTTAGTGAGTAAAGTGTCATTTTTTTGGTTATTAAATCGGCAGTTTTTATTGTCACGAACCCCAAGCTCGTAACAATAGTAAACTTCTGACCAACTCAACACCTCGGGGGCACTGGCAGGCAAGCACGAACTTAAAATATAACTGGTGTAATAGTGCTGCACGCCACAAATAATGCTTAATACATGGCGACATTAGTTACCACTAGCGCCATCTAGTATCGGGTAGCGGAACTAGTACCTTGGTACTAGGACCTTGACCCTACTTGACCTTTTTCTAAGTACTAGTAATTCCGAGAACTATCAACGTCGAGTCAGTCGGGACCGCTATGTACTCGAACATACTAGATGTTTATAGAATAGCTCTGTGGCACTATATAAGGCGGGCGCGAGCCGCGAGACATATAGTTTCGATTAAGCGATACATGCGATTACATCGAAGGCGATATTCAAGTGCGACTAAGAGTGATCAGTAGTGCAATTGTGTTCCCTAATTACTGTGTTTGACTTGTAATTAGTGTTAGTGAGTAAAGTGTCATTTTTTTGGTTATTAAATCGGCAGTTTTTATTGTCACGAACCCCAAGCTCGTAACAATAGTAAACTTCTGACCAACTCAACACCTCGGGGGCACTGGCAGGCAAGCACGAACTTAAAATATAACTGGTGTAATAGTGCTGCACGCCACAAATAATGCTTAATACATGGCGACATTAGTTACCACTAGCGCCATCTAGTATCGGGTAGCGGAACTAGTACCTTGGTACTAGGACCTTGACCCTACTTGACCTTTTTCTAAGTACTAGTAATTCCGAGAACTATCAACGTCGAGTCAGTCGGGACCGCTATGTACTCGAACATACTAGATGTTTATAGAATAGCTCTGTGGCACTATATAAGGCGGGCGCGAGCCGCGAGACATATAGTTTCGATTAAGCGATACATGCGATTACATCGAAGGCGATATTCAAGTGCGACTAAGAGTGATCAGTAGTGCAATTGTGTTCCCTAATTACTGTGTTTGACTTGTAATTAGTGTTAGTGAGTAAAGTGTCATTTTTTTGGTTATTAAATCGGCAGTTTTTATTGTCACGAACCCCAAGCTCGTAACAATAGTAAACTTCTGACCAACTCAACACCTCGGGGGCACTGGCCGGCAAGCACGAACTTAACTTGGGCATCTCAATACACAATATTTTACACTAGGTATTATATCTGAGGCCATTGCACCGAATGAACGAATATTGTTGTGTTTGTGAATGTGAAAGGTTTTCTTGTTTTCAAAGTAAGCGCATAGTGTTATTGTAACTCAAACAAAAAGCATTTATTAAATTTCAATTAAACCATTAACGACCCTTTTGAATTGTCAAAGAGTCGGTCAGTTAGTCAGAAAGTTGAAGCTAGTTGCCCATTCCAAAACGTAGATCTGTATGGAGGAGAACGGGCAAGAAACTTCAAGGACACTCAATCAAGATATTACAAAATCATGAATGTAAGGGTGACAAGAGTGTTACCTGTTCGGTGCGCGGCACAGGCCAGCCGCGGCGCGGGTCTGGCTCGGGCCAGTAGGCGCCGCCCCAACCGCGTTCTGCCGACATGCCCTCCATACCTGCGTACACACCTCACCCAGTGTAAGTGTCCAATCGTTATCGTAACATTAGCCGAGGTTAAGACTTATGCACGGTCGCGGTTACCGTTCCCGTTGGGCTGCGGAGGCGGCCAGGCGCGGCGCGGCCAGGGCGGCTCGAAGGGCGGGAACTGCGCGCCGCCCTCTGGCTCCTGCAACAGCCCGCCTTTGTGGCTGAAGATGTGCGAACTCGCCGGACCCTCTGCCAACATTGTTATTCGTGTAACTTTATCTTGCTTAAATGTCGTAACTCATTAATTGCAGCGGTTAGTTTCAGCGCACGGACCATGTTCATTTAAGTTTGTGAGTGACCTAAGCAACTTCCTATTTTTTGCACTATTTCGGGTGATCAGGTAACGATCCTGTCAGATTTGTCTATTGTCAGGTGTTTGCTGAATATTGCAGCAGTTGTAGACCTTGGAGTGTACGTGTCGCACACGTACGTACCGTTGTACCGGTGCTGCGGCTGCGCCTGCGTGAGGCGGTGTGGCCAGCGCTCCGGCAGCGCGGCGCCGTCGCCCGGCACGTCGCCCGCGGCCTCCACGCTCTCCTGCACAATCAGCTCTCACTGTAAGCACTACCTGACAAATTATCAACAATATTATGTAGAGGTGTCGGAAGCAAGTATGAGATAAGACAGCACCTGCAGTGGCTTAAGAAGCGCGGGCGTGGTGGAGGGCGAAGAGGGCGCGCGTGGCGTGGGCGGAGGGGGGCAGCCCAGCTCGGGCGCCTCGTCCGAGCCGTCTGCGCACTGCGCCACGCCGTCGCACGCGTTATACACGGCGATGCACTCACCGCCGCGCCGGCACGCGAACTGGTACCGGCTGCACCGCGACGCTGCAACAACCAGCAGCTGCCTACCTTGCCTTCTCTCGCCAAAACCTCGCGCCGCGCGCTCCTGCGCACTTTCACCTCTGTAAACAAACACCGACACAGGCAGCAGAGGGGATTGCCGACTAGTGTAATGATCCCGTGCCACTAGAGCCTGCCGCATACAGTGCGTCGTTTGTTGACCATTTGACTGCCTATAAGGCGCTGAGCAGGCGATGAATAGTTTTATTATTTGTCCGCGATGATAGAACGTATGGATATCTATGTAATACGCATACGTAGGACAAAGACATAGCGGGATTCCATACTGTTGCGCGCCACAAATAATGCATGATACATGGCGACATTAGTTACCACTAGCGCCATCTAGTATCGGGTAGCAGAACTAGTACCTTGGTACTAGGACCTTGACCCTTCAAGGTACTAGAAATTCCGGGAACTATCGACGACGTCGAGTCAGTCGGGACCGCTATGTACTCGAACATACTAGATGTTTATAGAATAGCTCTGTGGCACTATATAAAGCGGGTGCGAGCCGCGAGACATATAGTTTCGATTAACACGTTGAACGCCATGGGGGACAACATGTGGGCCACACTTGTTTAGTAAGAGGAGCCAGGTTAATAATGCCCGTTTGTTAATTTTTACATATAAGTTTTTATTGCTTTAGGGGCTAGAAAATGTGCCAAATCACATGAAACTAATTGAAGAAAAGTAATTTGTGACTTTATTTGACCAAAATACTACTGTCACTCAACAGTTGCCCCCCATGGCCTGCGCGGTAATAAAACGCGTTGTTCGTTGGCGGGGGCCGCGGGGGTCAGGGTTTCGGTCATCCCCGCTCATGTCCTGCCGGCCGAAGGCCGTCGAGATTCGCAATTCCCAAGTTATTGCATACTCCAACCTAGCTGCAGAGTATTTCTGGAGTCCCGCGCGGCGTTGGCTGCTGAACCTCGTGACCACCTTCGCCTGTGTTCCGGAAATTACGATCGAATACCATTTATTTCTTGGTAACATAAGTGTTACCAAGAAATAAATGGTATTCGATCTCCTGACCTTTTGACGTGAATAGATCATTAAAATTGCTCCCATAGTGGGAGACAAGTCAAAAAAACCAATGATAACAAAATCGGGGGATACAATTTGGTGTTGCAGCTTCATACCTATCATCCCCATCCTAAATTCTATTACACCATTGGATAGCTAAGGGATTAAAGAATTCATTACGCCAAGTGAGGACTGTGACATCGCGCGCGATGGAGGGGGAAGCGCCTCCATTTTGAGGTCATTTAGCTGTGTATCGAGTTTTCCACTTAGTACTTAGTAGTTTATAACTTTTGACTCGGAAAAGCTACGACGTTCGTATAAGTTTCAATCGTCAGCTTTCATCAAAATCAATCGATTGAATAATAAACATAAGTGTAAAATAGTGACAGCGAATATAATGTTTTTAAAATAAAAATAATATCAAAAATATATGATGTCGGCCTATACGTGTCAAAAAGTAAAATCCAAATACAGAAATCGTATACTGTTGGACAGGGCTTCTCAAGAACAACCGAATGGTACCAATAAAACACTATATGACTGAGTAAAGCAGTGCCGGGAACGTAAAAGAATGAATGCGGCCGAGCGGATCAACCCCGTTACGTAAACGTCTTCACGTACACCACACGGCCGTGTCCATGACACAGCCTCACCCCATTTTTTTTATTATCTCAGGACAACTTATCTAATATATTTTATAGAGAATTCTTTTTAAAATCTGTTCTAATCAGATTAAAATTCGCGATATTCGATTTGAAATTTTATCCTAATATCCTGAATTTGATAAACTCTCCTAATTCCTGTTTTTTTCCTAATATTTTTTTACCAACAATTGTCAAGTAACAAACCTCCGTTTTTTTTATATTTAGATTTCTTTATACATTTTATATCGATATTGATTTACAAAAATTATACGTTTTATACCTATTCAATGTGGTGATTCTTATTATTTTCGATACACTATGTAATACAACTTTAACCAGATTTTACTAGTTAAGTAAATCGTAACAGTATACACAGTATTTCACAACGCATTAGAAATAGTTATTTTATTTTAAAAATATAATATAAGACATTATCATACACAATTTCCTTCAGAACTTTCAAACAAGTCTTGTTCCGACATTATTTGTCATATTTTTGTAAGTCATATTTTTTACTAAAAACCAATACAATCTGTTGTCTGCAGGGCCGTGGGGGTCACGTCAAATACATATTAACTTCATATCTGTGCCCGACGGCCCAATAGAGACGTTTAAAATCGCCTCTGACTCGCGGTCACTTGTTGTCCCCCGCGGCCCCAACGGAACTATTGTATGTCGACCACACGGTGTCCCCCACGGCCCAAACAGAAAGACTGAAAAATTAAAGCGGCGTTCAACGTATTAAGCGATACGAGCGCGTACATCAAAGCGACATTCGAGTGCGACTTAAGAGTGATAAGTAAGTGTAATTGTGTTTCTTAATTAGTGTGTTTTAATTGTAATTAGTGTTGTGATTAAAGTGTCATTTTTTTGGTGATTAAATCGGCAGTTTTTATTGTCACGAACCCCAAGCTCGTAACAATACGCTACTCTATCGTCGAGGACTAAATGTTCATCGTCTGCTTAGCGCTTAGCAGTCAACATTTGGTAGTAACTCTGACAACAGAGTCGGTGGTTGCGACTTGGAACCTTCGGATGTCGGTTCCTGCCCTGGATTTCTGTTTGCAATAAACTCGCAGTTAATAGTCAACAAGGTAACTTTATACATATGTTAACCGAACATGGATTATGTCTGTGCTCATGACGTCACCCTAATAAAGGGCTTAGTCCACCTCACTGAATTCAGACGTCTAAATTAGGATCCTAAAAATAAGGCTAATTAGAAGCTTCTGATTACACTTGACTTATTTAGTTACTAATTCAGTTGCGAGCGCGCGGCTGACGTATTGCGTGATGGCTCCATTCCTGTCAAAGCATCAAAAAATCGGTCTTCTCATAGGCCTGGCCGTTGGCTCAATAACAATAAAGTAGTAGTAGTAGTTAGTTTTTAAGTTGTCAATTTTCTTTTTAAGTGTTTTGATTGTTGCATTTTCGTCTATATTTTTGTAAATACTTAAAAGCACTTTCCATCCTTCCATTTTTATATTTTTATTTGAATAGTTTTTATCATTTTTGTTCCAAAGATATGGCATATCTTTATACAATTCTATTATATTAATTATAATTTCTTTTTCTTTCGGCGTCGACATCGTATACTCTCGTACCAACAAATTAAAAAAATACAAAAATTGCACGTCCTCTCGCAGTGGCGGGTGCGGTGCGACTAACGCATCTGAACGCTATTCCACCTTCCTAAATGGCTTTCTAATTAGGAAGCTAAATGATTTAGTCAGTCAGAAGCCTCACTTCTTCCGATTTAGGAGGCTAATTAGGATTCTAACTTCCTAAATGCTATTTCACTTGACTGAATTTAGTTACTGAATCATTTAGGACGTCTGAATTCAGTGAGGTGGAATAAGCCCACCGCTAGTTCCACAGAGATTAGTTGCGAGTGCTGCGACTCCTATATAAGATGTGTTACAATACTGTATAGCACACGGCTGCCCGGACGGGGGCGGCGACGCGCGCGTCGCAGGCGGCGCAGCGGCGCGGCGGCGCGGGCGTTTCGTGTGCAAGGTCGTGGCCTCGTGGGCCACGAGTCGTGGCGCAGCGGGCGCGGAGGCAACGCACTGCCCGTGCCGTCATAGATAGTCCGCGCAGGTCAAACCTTTAGTGTATCGCGATTACTTATCATGGTACCTACTTATTTGCATCTTATAACACGACGCCTTACGTAATCTACCGGATTGTGTGCACAACATTACGCCACCCGAGTAGATCACACCACAAACAAGATCAATCATTGATTAATGCTCGGTTCCTATAAACAAAAATGAATGGTTTTGCTTACCAATAGTAGCATTTTCTTGTTGCCAAACTGGGAATATAAATAGATCCGTAAGCTAATATTGTACCTGTGATAGCTTAGCTGCTTCCATAGTTATGGGTCTACTATGCAAAGCTCTGAGGTTTTTGCCAGTACCTATACTCGTAAACTACTAGCGACATCTAAAATTCGACGTGTGAAGTGTCCGTGACGTCAACGAAGGTTACAACTACGTACAAGAGACACGAGCAGAGCAGAGCACGACAAGAGCACGAGATGTGAAAGGGGCCCGTCAGGCCCGAAGCCTGCCGGGTCAGCGGGATTGTCCGAAAGGGTTACCGCTGGCCCGGAACATAAAGGGCTAAGAAAGGAACACGGGTGGGTTTTAGTCAGTAAGAGTCTGACACTCCCTTCCACTCCAC
This sequence comes from Luperina nickerlii, assembly GCA_963855955.1. Taxonomy (NCBI): domain Eukaryota; kingdom Metazoa; phylum Arthropoda; class Insecta; order Lepidoptera; family Noctuidae; genus Luperina; species Luperina nickerlii. The sequence goes on from OY979670.1 coordinate 24,276,637, forward strand.
CCAGAGCGGGAGGGTCATTTGATGATGTCCCAACCTCAAAAAAAAAAATAAGCCCGAGATCTGAGGAACTGAGGACACACACATTGATCTGTCAAACCGACTATATTATAAACTGCCCCATGAAGAAACGATGACTCGCAGCTTAGAGCCCCGCAGCCACCACTATTGTCATAAGCTTGACCTGAGCGGAGGCCCCGTCGCCCTCAGGAATAGCAAAGCTAGGAGGTTAAGGGATAGGATAGCCCCGCAGTCCATCCCTGTGTCCATCCTTATGTATTGTCTACAGTAGGTAAATAAATTCCTAACTGTCATCGATGGTTTCATTCAACCGCAACCATTATAATCTTCAATAATTAACTGGGATTATGCAAGATTTATGTGAATAATTAGGTAGGTACTTAAGTACATACTAAGGGAGGCAGACTCTGTAATAGGAAGGAAGCTTTTTATACTTTGGTGCTTTAAGGCCGCGCGGAGGGCGACATCCAGTGCCGTATTATCCATAAGGCACTTTAGGCCACTGCCCAGGGGCCCACTATGACCAGGGGCCCAGCACTCCCGATTAAAAACAATTAAAAAAAGGGGATTGTGTGGTTTTATGAAACCACAGTAAAAGTGAAACTTTTTTTCACATAATAAGGTAAAAGCCCCCATTATTGACACTATAAGAGTGACGGTGAATGTCTGAATTTTCAATTTTCAAGAAGTTTTAAACGATTTTGTATCTAAAAAAATTAGAAGGGTTAATATTTAAACATGCTTCTTAAGAATCCGTGCACAAAACTGACTCGCGCAAGATTAGGCATTTTCATATTTGTGTGCACGTTTACGCACACATGGCTGCGAGTAAAGCTTAGAGATCGCGTAAACAATTTTGATCCTTTAATTGACAATTAAATTATTTTAATAGCGTTTAATAAAATGCGTTTTGATTTTTGTTATTATATTAGTAAGGTATTTTTGGTAAGTTTGTCTACATTCAAAATGGTAAGATAATAAGGCAATAGGCTAAAAATAAAAAAAAATATCTACGATAAAATTAAATAGAAAAACGGGAATCGTAAACAGAATTTATTTACTATGTCTCATCTTTAGAAATGTATTTACATGATTTGCTTTTAAACGCTTAATATGTAGAATAAAATAGAAAACATTAGACACAGACAGTACAATAGCAACAAACAAAAAATACTACAAATTACAGAACAAAATTATAAAATTGCGCTGAGCGTACAAAGGATACCATCTCAGCATTTGATGGGCGTTAGACACAGCGCCGGTTGTCAGTTTGGATAAAATAGTATTTCTATTATATTCTATACATCAAAGTCTCGACTAGTAAATCTACCTCAGGGACAGCTGCAGTTTATCAAAGTTAGGGAAAGGTAGATTACAAGATAGTCAGAAATGATCCATTTTGGAACAAATATATGAAAAAAAGTTGTTTCTTTTTATAATACATGTCTCATACCTGAAATAGCTGATCCCGAAAGCTAGGCCCATGAATCTTAGAGACGACAAATATTGAAATATGTTTTTTTTACATTAACCTTGTTACTACATGTATTTATTTTAAAATGAAGTGTCTCGAAGAGGCATGGAACGAGATTTTCTGGGATCGATAATTTCAGGTAACAAGCATGTGTCATAAAAATCCACAAGCCTTTTCTCCATTTTTGTCTTCCAAAAACTATCTTCTTTAATGACTCTTTCGACTTTCATTGTATAATCAGAACCTGTCCATACTGCAAACAAACATACATCCTTTTTTGTAATGTGCAATTGGCCTTGAATCTGGTACCACCAGTCGTGATTTTTATTAATTTTCATTTCCCCATTTTGGATTTTCCAAAACTGTATTTTTTTTCTCTTATGGCTTCATCAGGGCTCATTCTAAATGCCGAAAATGGACATTTTAGCTCTACGATACCATTTTCAAATAGAGCGTCTGGCGTTGCACCCAGAAAAAAATGTTCATCGTCGATGAGCAGGCCACATTTTTCAAAAACAATATTCTCTTGCGTTTGCAGCTGAATTAAGGCATTCTGTTCATTCGTTTTGCCATGTTGAATTGCTGCAACATGGTCAAGCGAATACGAGTAAAGTAAATTTTTTACAAGACCTGCAGAACTTATATTTTTTCGCCGCTTGCACACTTTACCAAAATTAGAAGCAGTCAAAAGACATCTGCGTAACTCGAGCCACAACGCACTTTCTGCTTGTAATATAGTGTCCCTTTCAATATCATGTCTCTGTACAATTTGAGACATGAGGTTTTCCAAAAATGCGGTCTTGGCTGATGAAAATTCTGATGCATACATCCGAATTGAAGACTGTGGTTTGTGATATGTATCCACTGGTCAAAAAAGTATTGGAAGTCCACTATTCTTCGCCCTTCGATGAGCAATGATGATACCGGTGATTTCTAAAACAGCAAGAGTTTTAAATTCCTTTGTGCTGTTTTATGAATACGATTTTTTAAATTCATTAATTTGTGCAGATATATCATACCTTGTTTGATTCAATTTCGAAGTCATCACTTAAATCTAAATCCATTGGTGGACAGCTTTCTAGACTCAGAATATTTTCTTTACTCTGCAATAAATCGCATCTATATTAATAATAACGAATTTCGATCACGGTGGCCTATCTCAACGGAGATTTACCAAGTATTCAGAAGATATAATAGTACACAAACGTGTGCGCAAACACAGATGATCTAATCTCTAATCTTATATAGAATACATATATATCTCATTTCTTCAAAAAAGTGTGAAAAATATAGTATTATCGTCATAGCAAATCTGCAAGCTTTATATTTAAATGTATGGGATACCAGAAACATACCATGCCTAGATTAAGTGGAACTGAATAGTCGACATCACCACTCATGACAACTTTTTCAGGGCTTCTATTGTCATTAGCTGCCTAAAAATACGAAAATATTATTATTACAGTACTTTATTCCTATTTTTCTATATACGTATGTATACTTAGCAATAAGCACAAAAACAACCAAATATAGCCTGCTGTTAAAACACAGTTTTTTGCAATTATTTGAGCTGATAGTAACTAAAACTTACACCATCTACAGACGACGAAGTGGTAGCCGGTTGATTATAAGTGCGTTCTCTTAGTACTTGTCTGGCACGTTCCATTCCCATAAAGTTCCTTTTTCGTTTATTGACACACTGGTAGTGTGTTCCTTTCTTTCGCCCCATTATCTATAAATGTAATAATACGAATTGACGCATGAAAAACAAAAATGATTGTATAAAATCAATAGTAAAATCGCTATATGTTTTTCTATAAAAGTTGAAGAGTTATCCCGCTGATTTCTCCAGGATCCCACCATCAGATCCCAACCTGATGACCATGGGACCACCCGATTTTGTTTAATAGGGCAGACACCATATTAAACAAACAAATAATTCAAATCTGTTCAGACGTCTTTGAGTATAATATACTCAAAGTCGTCTGAACAAACAAATAAACAAATAATAGGAGGTTATATATATTATATATAACCTCCTATTATTTGAAGTCAGTTAAACACATAATTTATAAGACATAATCAAAAAACGCGGCAATGCATACTCTACAAAATACAAACGGTTCTAATACAGAACCTCCTTTTTTGAAGTAGGTTAAAAAGCCAAACTTCTTAACGATCAAAAATTTCACAACTATATTTTTATATCAGTAAAATGTACTGAAAACAAAATACATACTCACCGGACCAAGTTGTGGTAGTCGAAGTATATTCTTGCTAAAATTCTTACGAAAGATCGCGTGCTCCAGTGACACAGAGCGATACGTCCTCCCGCTGCGCTAGCTGAGTTGACACTGAGGCGATCGATTTTGCGCGCATGTTATTATAGTATATTTTGAAATTTATTTTCCATAGGTTTTCTATCTGTTTTTGTTAAATAAAATTTTGTTTTTAGTATAAAAATAACTTAAGATTATTATGTAATTTTTTAATTTCTTAAATATCGAGCTAAAAATGAGAAAAAAAATACACAAGTGGCTGATTTTTTCCGTAGAATGACGTAACTTCATCATTTTTTTTCTGTTAATTTTTGTATGGGAATGTAAAAAAGTGATCAACACAAATGCAAAAGGGTTATATGCTGTTGTTACTTATATTTTTATATAGTCAAAATTTATCGTAGTTTTTCCTGAAACGATGGTCAAACTTCACTCTGGCGTCATTTTTGAAGAAAGTGGCATTGAATTTTGATGGTTTATCATTAGTTATGAAGTTTTTTTGTAAAATACCTTCAAGCCACATGCAAGATGAAGAGTTAAGCTACTCATAACGTGCACAGTTTTGCTCATATTATGTTACACAATCTAACAATTACAGAACAAAATTGACCGAAATTAGCCGTTTGATAGGACGGACTCTTAATCAGTACAATATGTACATTTTTATGTTTTAATGTTTATGTTAGTTTTATAAAAATATGCAAGATTTTCTATTCTTTGTTTCATTTTTAAATGACTCTGATACTTCGTCCTGTAGATTGTGGCGAAAGTCTTTTCACTTGAAGGAAGGCGTATACCTTTGCAATGTGATGACTGAAGTCTGTTGATGATGATGATGGCATGTACCTTCATTCTATTTCATAATGTAGACAGTAAAAAATTCCAAATTGCGTTGTTGTGGTATGAAAAAGGGGGGGCCCGAAACGAGCTGTGCCTAGGGGCCCCGAGATGGTTAATCCGGCTCTGACGACATCTATCAGCGTTTTGTAACAAAGGAATACTCCATTCAGTTCAGTGTCAAAGCAACTTGTTGGTCAGGCAGTCCAACTAAAGAGTAATGTTGTCTGGTGGGCCGGTGGGCAACTCGGGTCGATGACCTCGCGCTACACCGTTCATTAATTTATACCTAACGCATAAAAAGCTACAAGTTGGCGCGTCCACAATCACGCTGCATATCGAGAGTGCTACAGGCCAACACTCAAACAGACCGTTCATTTCCCTGTCAGTGCAAATCAAATCGTCAATTTGTGATACATGGGTTAAATAAAGGTGTTCATTATATAATTATACTAGCTTCTGCCCGCGACTTCGTCCGCGTGAAATTCGTACTTCCCTCTGAAAATTTCGAAACTTTATTTTTATTATCTTTATCATTTGTTTAGATAAATATCTAAGTATTCGGGCCAATTTTTAAGTTTATAGATCAAAAGGGATCGGATTTTTCAAATAAACTGTATCCCGCTTTTCACACCCACAGGGGTGGAATTTCGTAAAATCGTTTGGGATATGTGTTTATTACTTGACTCAAAGATTATTTAATACCAATTTTCGAGTTAATCAAGCCACGCATTAAAGTCTTACCCTGTAAAATTAACTTTTCACCCCGTCAGGGGTAGATTTTCAAAAAACCCTGATACACGTTATTCTTTATTTTTGGTATTAAGTATAAATACCAAGTTTCTAGGTGATCGGGCCGCGCGTTAAAATTCTTCCATACAAATTTTGACACGCCCCAACCTGAAATCGCGAAAAAAAATCAGCTGTTCCCTACATATTCGTATAACTCGTCAAAATGTAGGAAACACCAGATTTTTTTTTCGCGATTTCAGGTTTTGTCCCATAGTAAAAGTTGTTCATAATGATGAGTGCAATGACCTCTTAATTGGTTGTTAATGTTTTACCAATAACCAACCCTGTATAATTATATCCTACTAATATCCTACTTTAATATTATAAATATGAAAGTTTGTGAAGATGTTTGGATGTTTGTCACTCAATCACGCGTAAACCGTTGAACAGATTTGGATGAAAATTGGCACATAGACCATTTCCTGGATTAACACATAGGATACTTTCTATCCCGACATTCCCACGGGATCGAAACTTACGCGTGTGAAACCGGGGCGCGCTGCTAGTACTTAATAATGTTCATTCCATGATCAGCCACTTACTCACTTACTCACTTACTCACTTACTCACTTACTTACTCACTTACTCACTTACTCACTTACTCACTTACTCACTTACTCACTTACTCACTTACTTACTCACTTACTCACTTACTCACTTACTCACTTACTTACTCACTTACTCACTTAGGCATACAAATGATTAAATAATAATAGTGAAAATGTTTTGTTTATAAAATTCTAATGCAAGTAGAAGACTCTCCTCGGATACCTTATGGACAGACAGACTTCAGACCATACAGAATGGAAATTTGAAGCACGCCCTGGATGATGCGAAACGGTAGGTAAGTAAGGTAAGTACACCAAATTTTGCTCCAGGGAAACATTTGATTTTTTATTCAGTATGTTGCACATACACTTACTGAATAAAAAATTTTCATTAGCATTCAGGAACAGTAGCGATTTGCGATAATCCTAAAATTATTGCAAAGCACCAAACTTGGTATTGGAAACTAAGAAAGATTTTCATAACCAACGAGCTCATATCAGCATCATTGCAATTATAATCGCCGCTTGGCTAGGACGATTGAACGTTGTTTGGCTAAACAGTTGCGAATATTTCAAAATGTATGAGCCCCTAAAACAAAAATAACATTTTTTTTCCTATCCTAACTATCCAAAGTGCGAATACCGTCCGCAAGGGTTGGATCAAGTTGGCTCTAGAAAAGGATGCCTGGAAGGATTTGGGGAGGCCTCTGCTCAGTAATGGGACAGTGTAGGCTGGCCTATAAAGAAAAGATCGAAGAGGTTTCTTAGGGTACCGAACTTCAAAAGGAAAAAAACGGAACGCTTATAGGATCACTTCGTTGTACCTATTGTCATAGTTCGCGACAAACACATAGGTCTACACTCTGCGGTCCCTTGACGCTCTTCTTTAAGTTTTTTGCCACCCACTTCCGATATTTAATATATTTTTCACTTCGTAGTGTTTTTTCGGAATTCGGTATTTTTTTTTTGTAGAAAGTTTTTATTTTCACATTTTAGTCTTTTATCATGTACCTCCCCCACACCAATTCGAACCTGGAAAACCCTATTCAACAAAAAAAGAATTTTCCAAATCGGCACATACATTTAAAAAAATCCACCTATTTTAAAGTCGGTTCAAAAAAATCAAGATTCTAAGTCAACGCGTTAAAAAATATGATTTATGGGACATATTTTGATATTAAAAAATAAATCAAAACCTACAAAGTAAAACTCAACGATAAGCGCACCAGCATGGACCTGCTCATGACCATGACTACCACTTCACTACTAATACTCGAGAAAAAATTATGAAAAAATAAATAACTATTTTTTTTTAAATTACTACCTAAATTGATAGATACCCCTTAAGATATTTTTAACTACCATGACCACAAATTGACGACACGATTGGCGCAGTGATTAACTGCTGCGCTGCGTGTCGCGGGTTCGATTCCCGCACGGAACAAATATTTGTGTTGCCTACAGGTAGTTGTTCTGGGTCTGGCTGTTTGTGTATGTGAATTTAAATGTTTGTAAACGCACCCACGATACAGGAGAAATTCCTAGTGTGGGGCAACGTTTTAAAAAAAAAAAAAATTAAAATTATTTCTGTTTCGTTGGGTTTCCGTACCTCAAAAGGAAAAATCGGAACCCTTATAGGATCACTTTGTTCTCCGTCTGCTGCTCGAGGTTTTGGATGATGGTTTGGTTTGATTTTTGCTTACAAACGTCGCGTCGGGGGCTCCTGCAGCTTGGGGAGCCCGCATCATGGATACGGCAGTAGCTACGTCCCTGCCAGTACTGGCTGTGTCAGCTAGGAGATGAGATGCATACGTATCGTGCTGGGCGGGCGGTCGTCGCGGGGCGGCGTGGGCCGCGGCGGCGCGGGCGCAGGTGGAGGCGGCGCGGGCGCAGGTGGAGGCGCCGCACTCGCCGTCGTGGTGCTGGCCGTACTGCTGCTCGCGCCCCCGCTCCTGTGATCAATAAACTCTTGGACCAACTGAGGTTGAGTACTAGAAAAGTCAGCAATTGCAAAAAGACTTTTCCCAAAAATAAAATAAAAATATACATAAATAAAAGTAGGTACATCTCGTAAATAAAATTTCTGAAACGTACTATTCAGTAACAAAATTTTGCGAAAAATTCCTCTTTGATGAGATTATAAACAAGACTGCTAAAAAATTATTTTAAAAAAAAAAACAAAAACCGACTTCAAAAACCTAATAAACACTAAAAACTTAAAAATAATATTAAATTGAAACTATAATTAAGAATAATTTAATCTAAATAACCTTACCTAACTTTAATCTACACTATATTTTACAATTTAACAGTTTTTGGAGTCGGTGCCAAGCCAAGTGTATCTATCTAATTGGGCCATAAAATATTCTCCCTTAATTTTTATTACAATAGTTTACGAGAGTAAATTAATATCATATTATTAGGTACTGATATTTTTACAAAGCTGTTAAAAGTTTTAGTTAGCGCTCGATAGTTGGCGTTGTACCGTATTCTGAATCGCGACATGATTTCGTTACCGAGAAACCTATGAAGATCAAATTGTTACGAGTTTCACATTTCGTCCGCAAGAGCGCGCCACTATCCGAACAAAAACAACTCCGTCTTCTGTTGATATTCTGTCTTGTGTTGTAATTTTTTTTTTCAGTTTGTTTTGTTGATTGTTAATATTTTTTGCTGATATAGTACCTTTTTTTTGGTTAATATTTTGTGAGTGCGGGCTTGGCACCGACTCCAAAAACTGTTAAATTGTAAAATATAGTGTAGATTAAAGTTAGGTAAGGTTATTTAGATTAAATTATTCTTAATTATAGTTTCAATTTAATATTATTTTTAAGTTTTTAGTGTTTATTAGGTTTTTGAAGTCGGTTTTTGTTTTTTTTTTTTAAATAATTTTATTTTCTAGTTTTTAGTTTAAGTTTGTAAGTACATAATTCATAGTTTGAAGTTTCTTTTTTCAATTTTTAATAGAAAGAAAATTAATTTTGTATATATGGGTAGGCCTACTAAACGCGCTGCTCAAATGAGACAGCGCCGTTTGGAAGAAAGTAACGACGAAAAGGAAGAACGTTTAAAGAAAAGTAGGGAAAGAAATACTAGAAACATTTTAAATGAGAGTGATGAGCAGCGAGCGTATAGACTTTCTCAGAAGAGAGCAAACACGAGATTATCAAGGCTTAATGAGAGTCCAGAAAGTCATGCTCAGCGGCTCAATTTGATTCGTGAACGATTATCAAACGAGACTCAAGAGCAACGTTCTCATCGTCTTGATATCATTCATGAACGTTTGTCTCACGAGACCGAGGAGCAACGTTCTCATCGTCTCAGTTTGATTCAGGAGCGCTTATCAAACGAAACCGAGAATCAAAGTTCCCGTCGTCTATACGTGCAATACGAGCGTCTATCCAATGAATCTGCCGAATCCAGAGCGACTCGATTAGATATTATGCGACAAGCTATTCGTAATCGCCCTTAAAAGCAAACTGGCGTAATGTTATGTTATGGTATGTCTTAAACTATGCATACACAAACAATCGCAGCAATCGCGAGACATGTGCTGTCGATTTTTAAAGATTTCTATCGTCTATGGTTAGTCCATCACCTCCTGACCTGATGATCTCGAGACCAGAATGGCAAACGCCCTTCCAAACATCAAAAAAAAAAAAAATAATTTACTTAATCAGTCGATGCCTACTCCTTACTGTTAAGGAGTCGTACCTTCCATCATCAGCTCAGCTACATGAGATGATGATCACCATACGCAAGTACTTAAATTACTTCATAAGATTTGCGAAAAACGATGTTTGGGCCCATAAAATTTGAGGGTTGCCCTCGATTTCTCCATGATCCAATCATCAGATCCTGACTTGGTGACTATGGGACCACTTCAGAAGTATCTCCTTTCGAACAAAAAAAGAATTTTGAAAATCGGTCCACATTTGGCGGAGTAATCGCGTAACAAACACACAAAAAAAAAAACATACCGTCGAATTGAGAACCTCCTCCTTTTTGAAGTCGGTTAAAAATCCAGTCTGTATACAGGGTCAAATTAAATTAACTAGCAAAACTCCGCATACGTCGTAGGTATCGATATCTAAACATGATCAAACAAATTATTCGATGAGTTTCTTGTTGGTATCATCAACCGCAGGTAGAATAGTGCACTTAAAATTAATTCGATGAGTTTCTTGTTGGTATCATCAACCGCAGGTAGAACAGTGCACTTAAAATTAATTCGATGAGTTTCTTGTTGGTATCATCAATCGCAGGTAGAATAGTGCACTTAAAATAGCAGTTTACTTAAACTTTTGTCCATATTTAAAAACGATAAATTAATTCGATGAGTTTCTTGTTGGTATCATCAATCGCAGGTAGAATAGTGCACTTAAAATAACAGTTTACTTAAACTTTTATCCATATTTAAAAACGATAAAATAAAAAACAAACAATACTCAATATATTTATTTGATCCACATGTGAATTTGGTGGTAGGTTTTACAGAATATGATCATTGTGGACTCTGTCGGGCACAGCAAAAGTAGGAGAGAGGAAGAGGGCTTTATTTGACTATAGTTGTTGTAATTATTGTAATTATTTTATGAAAACATGTAATTTAAAATTTGACATTTAAATTTTCATTGATATTGTGGCATCCACATAATCCCGAGTCCGGACCCTTGGGTACGGCCCTGTACAGCGGGGGACCACGCGGGGCGAAGGAGCGGGGGTCGCCTAAAGATCCCGTTATAAGCAGTGCGCGCGCGACGCCGCGGCAGCCACACCCGATCCGAGCAGGAGTCCCCCAGGGCTCTGTGCTCGCCCCGCTCATATTCACGCTGTACACCAGTGACATCCCAATGAGTAAAAAGACCCAGTTGGCTCTCTTCGCAGACGATACTGCCATTCTGTACACTGGCCGCAGCCTAGTCCAGATCTCCCACATCCTCCAAACTTCAGTCAACAAGCTCGCTGACTGGTTTAGGAAGTGGAGAATAGAAGTAAACCCCGACAAAAGTCAAGCGGTTCTCTATTCGAAACCGAGACACAAACCCATCCCCCCCCGACCTATCACCATGTTCGGCAAGCCGATCCCTTGGGAGAAGCAAGCCAAATATCTCGGTGTTATCCTCGACAGGCACCTCTCCTTCGCAGAGCACATAAAGGCGGTTCGCTCGCGCGCCGCCTTCGCCCTCGGTAGCCTCCACTCGATGCTAAATGCACGCAGCAAATTGTCACTTAAGTGCAAATTGCGCATCTACACAGCGTGCATTCGCCCTATCATGACCTATGCCTGCGTAGTCTTTGCACACGCAAAGCCCCACCACATCCATAGGATGCAGACCCTCCAGAACCGTTTCCTCCGAAAGGCTACGGGAGCCCCTTGGTTCGTTCGAAATGAGATCCTCCATGTCGATCTCAAAATCCCCACTATCCACCAATTCATGAAGCGCCTTTCCAAGCACTTCTTCGACTCCGCCCCCAACCATCGAAACCCGCTGGTTGTCGAGGCCGCCAGATATACTCCCTCCCAAATCAGTAAACTCCGCCGTCCAAGGCACGTTCTCACCGACCCAGATGACCCTATAACCGTCCTCCAAGAGAGCAGTAGGGCAACCAGCACGCTTAGGAAAAACAGATACAAGAAACCGACATACCGGCCTCGCCGACGAGGTCCCTCGCGACGTCCCCAAGTAAATGCCCCCCACCGACCCTTGCTCGATGTAGTGCCAGCCCGCGCCGCAGCTGAGCCAGTAGATTTAAATTCCCGACTCTGACCTCTGAGTTTGTTTCGGCATTTCTTCTCAGAGTAGTCAATTAGGAAATGCCGGCCCCATCGTTCGTTAAATAATCAAAATTAGATCCAGCCTGTCCCAACTTGCTGCCCTCCCCCCAGCGACGCCCTAAGCCGAGGCTCGTACCCCACAGGGGGTGCCCTTAGCGTGTAGTCGCTTAGTTTATTTAGTTAGTTTTAAGCCCCTGGCTGAAGGCTTTGAGTTTTCTCAAGGCAGCCGCAGGATTGTCCGGTTAAGTAGTCACGACCTCTCAAGGTCAACTACGAGATGCCATATTCTAAAAAAAAAAAAATTAAAAAAAAAAAAAAAAAAAAAACGCCGCGGCAGTGCACCCAGATCGTCATAACGAACGCCTGTACTACCTTGCCTCAGCCACCCGCGCTTATAAACTCGCTCGTAGAAATCTCTAGTGTTATATAGTTTTAGCTTCAGTTCCGCCTTATCACTCTGTATCGTTTCTTCTTCATTCTTACGCCTGTAATAATCATCTATCCTCATTAAACTTCATCTATCGTTCTTCTTGCTGTTTCATATTCACCGCCGCCTACCTAGCCGCTTGCTACACACTATACACGCATACAACTCCATAGTGGTGACCCCGACGCAGGAATAATGGCGAAGTCCGGTGAAGATCATCTAGAAAATTCCGGTTTGTGTCGAGTGGGTGTGCGGGTACCGCCGTTTTGGCCCGAGGAACCGGCCGTTTGGTTTGCGCAAATTGAAGGTCAGTTTATAATTTCTAATATTACTGCCGATCTGACCAAATATCACTACGTGGTTGGTCAATTGGAGCCGCAATACGCGGCAGAGGTGAAGGATATAATTTTAAATCCACCGGATAGCGGCCGTTACGAAAAATTAAAGACGGAACTAATCAAACGGTTGTCCGCTTCACAAGAGCGGAAGCTTCAACAATTATTGACCCACGAAGAGCTGGGAGATAGGAAGCCATCCCAGTTCATGAGGCATCTTCAGAATTTGGCTGGACCGACGGTCCCTGATCACCTAATCAGGCAAATTTGGGCGAATAGGTTGCCTACCCACATTCAAACGATTATTGCTCTGTGAAGCAATAATCGTTTGAATGTGGGTAGGCAGCCAAACCGACAGCGCACTCCAAACCGTGGCCGAGTTAGCAGACAAGATAAACGACATTTCGACACCGACGCAGCAGGCAGCATGTGCAGCAAGCGAGGCCCCAGGTACTGTGTCAGCCATCGAGATGTTGGTGAAACGGGTCGACGAACTGGCAAAGCAGGTACAAGGCTTTTCAAATAATAATAATCGATCTCGCAACAACGGACGGAAGGCCCGTAGCCGCTCGACCTCAAGACATAGGTCAAGGTCACGAGAACGCCCCGCTGATCATCCGCATTGTTGGTACCATTTTAATTATGGCGGCAGAGCAAGGAACTGCCGGCAGCCGTGCAATTACAAAATGGCGGGAAACGCCGACGGCAGTCATTAATAGCGGTAGCTGACTGTCCCATATCTTCAGGCCGCTTGTTCATTACTGACCGGAAATCAAAGGCACAATTCCTCATCGACACGGGTTCAGACCTGTGCGTTTTTCCAAAGTCAGCCGTACGGCAGCCTCGAACAAAAACTAAGTACCAACTATTTGCTGCAAATGGAACACTAATACCCACATACGGTTACATACAACTGAACTTGGACTTAGGACTACGATGAGCATTCAGCTGGAGGTTTACCGTGGCTGATGTCACGAAGCCAATAATTGGGGTAGATTTTTTAAGTTTTTACCATCTTCTAGTGGATTGTAGACAGCAACGCCTCATCGATGGGATCACCATGCTCGGCATCAACGCGCCGCAGCCTAGGGATACATCTGATATTTCATCCATCCGTACCACAGGTGATGATACCGTCTACGGCAAGCTGCTACGAGAATTTCCAGACATCACGCGGCCAGCTGGTACGCCACGAACGCTTAAACACACCACCATGCATCATATCCGTACAACACCAGGACCCCCTATTTCTAGTCGACCGCGCCGTTTGGATCCAGAACGACTGAAAATAGCTAAACAAGAATTCGACGAAATGCTGCTTAATGGCACCGCGCGAAGGTCAGAGAGCGCCTGGTCGTCTCCTCTTCATTTAGCTAGGAAAAAAACCGACGGATGGAGACCCTGCGGGGATTACAGAGCCTTGAATGCCCGAACAATTCCAGATCGTTATCCTGTACGACACATCCACGACTTCACAAACGACCTTACAGGTAAAAAAATCTTCTCTACTATAGACTTAGTCAGAGCATATAATCAACTGCCGGTCTTTGAAGACGATATACCGAAGACTGCCATCACAACGCCGTTCGGGATGTTTGAATTCCCGTACATGACCTTCGGTCTAAGGAATGCGGGACAAACATTCCAACGGTTTATGGACGAAGTGTTAAGTGGCCTAGATTTCACTTATGGATTCCTTGACGACATCCTCGTTTATTCCACTGATGAGGAACAGCACCTGGAGCACCTTCGCATACTGTTCGGACGCCTGAAGGATTACGGCGTCATAATAAATACGTCGAAATGCTGTTTCGGGCAAAACACAGTAAAATTCTTAGGTTTCAGCGTCTCTGCAGAAGGAATTAGTCCTTTAGAATCGAAAACACAGGCTATTCTCGACTTCCCGACACCTAAAAACACAAAGGAGCTTAGAAGATTCTTAGGAACCATAAACTTTTATCGAAGGTTTATTCCAGACGCAGCAGCGAAGCAGGCGCCTCTAAATGCTATGCTGGCCGGACAAGGCAAAGGTTCGAAGCCGATTCAACTCACGACTGAACAGCTGGAAGCCTTCAAGAACTGTAAGTCAAGTATTTCTAAGGCTACTCTGCTGGTGCATCCTGATCCCAGTGCTGAACTGGCTATACAGACCGATGCTTCCGACGTAGCCATCGGCGCTGTCCTACAGCAGCGGAAAGGTAATGACTGGCAACCTATGGCATTTTTCTCAAGAAAGCTCAGTCAGTCACAAAGAAAGTATAGTCCATATGACCGCGAGCTGCTGGCGATATACGACGCCATACGTTACTTCCGCTACATGGTGGAAGCTAGACCATTCATCATACTGACTGATCACAAACCACTTACGTTTGCCTTCACCACACGAAGGGATAAATGTTCACCGCGTCAGTTCAGATACTTGGATTTTATCTCACAATTTTCAACTGACATTAGGTTTGTCGCAGGTAAAGACAACGTAGTAGCTGACACTCTTTCCCGCATCGAAGAAATAGCTACGCCCTTAGATTACCACAGCCTAGCCCGAGCCCAGGAGACAGACGCCGAGCTACAAGCGCTACTCGAGAACGGATCCAGTCTACAACTGCATAAGGTTTCCCTACCTGATGCCATAACGCAAGTATACTGCGACACTTCTACATCTAATCCTCGACCATACGTTACTTGTACCTTTCGACGTCAAGTTTTTGAATCACTTCATAACCTCAGTCATCCCGGCGTTAAAGCTACAGTACAATTAGTAACTTCTAGATTTGTTTGGCCGGGCATAAGGCGTGACTGTCGACAATGGGCTAAGGAATGTCACCAATGTCAACGGTGTAAAACCACAAGGCATACGACCGCACCGTTTACAGAATTCAAACCACCTTCAGCACGCTTCCAACACATACATATGGATATTATAGGTCCCTTACCTTTGTCTGCTTCCCACAGGTACTGCCTCACGATAGTCGACCGCTTCACACGTTGGCCTGAGGCGTACCCCCTCGCCGACATCACGGCCGACACCTGCGCGTCAGCCTTCATCTCTGGCTGGGTCGCACGGTTCGGCTGTCCCGCACGAATCACCACCGATCGTGGCCGCCAATTCGAGTCGCGTCTCTTCAAGTCCATCGCGGCACTCATCGGAGCCGACCACCTTACGACGACTGCTTACCACCCAGCCGCCAATGGTTTGGTGGAACGTCTACATCGGCAGCTCAAGGCCGCCATCACGTGTCACGCGTCATCGCAGTGGACCGAAACTCTTCCGATGGTGCTACTGGGCATTCGCAGCGCATGGAAAGATGATATCCAATCATCAGCGGCGGAGCTTGTCTACGGTGAGCCTCTACGCTTGCCTGGGCAGTTTTTCTACACGGCATTAGAAGAGGAAGTTGATGTCACTGACTTCGCTGATCGCCTACGCAGTCGCATGAGCAAACTAGCACCAACACCGACTTCGTGGCACACACCTCGTCCTTTCTACATACCGAGAGACTTGTGTACCGCGACGCACGTCTACCTACGCCAAGGCCCAGTCCGACGTCCACTCCAAGCACCATACGCCGGCCCGTACAAAGTCGTGCGCCGAGGCTCCAAAACATTCGACATAAAGGTACAAAGTAAGGTACAAACCGTTACCGTAGACAGACTCAAACCCGCGTACACAGCGGACGAAAACATCACACTACCACCAACAACTCCAACGCCGACACCAACACCGGTACCGATGTCAACGCCAGCGCCGACACCAGCAACCACGACTAGGGTGACACCTCCCGCCGCTACAGCTCCAGTTCCAGTTCCCGACGGCCTATCTTCCAACAACAGTAGGAAGACCAAGAGCGGAAGGACTGTGAAGTTTCCCGACTACTATCGATCGTAGTCACGATCTCGGCAGGGGAGTACTGTGGCATCCACATAATCCCGAGTCCGGACCCTTGGGTACGGCCCTGTACAGCGGGGGACCACGCGGGGCGAAGGAGCGGGGGTCGCCTAAAGATCCCGTTATAAGCAGTGCGCGCGCGACGCCGCGGCAGTGCACCCAGATCGTCATAACGAACGCCTGTACTACCTTGCCTCAGCCACCCGCGCTTATAAACTCGCTCGTAGAAATCTCTAGTGTTATATAGTTTTAGCTTCAGTTCCGCCTTATCACTCTGTATCGTTTCTTCTTCATTCTTACGCCTGTAATAATCATCTATCCTCATTAAACTTCATCTATCGTTCTTCTTGCTGTTTCATATTCACCGCCGCCTACCTAGCCGCTTGCTACACACTATACACGCATACAACTCCATAATATTATAATTATAATAGAAATTGTTTTAATTTATTTGTGAATGTATAAAATTTTTGTTCTTCTTTAATTATTTCTGGTAATTTATTATAGATATATTTTAATTGACATGACTAGTGTACCTACTTGTTGAGTGCATTTTTAACAGATTTTTGCAACTAATACTTCAAGTTAAAACACAACCAACAACGGTCGTTGACCCAAAAAAATCACGTCTATTTTCTTTTTTGCCCTATTTCGATAGATACCCATCCATCACGTCTGCGGAGTTTGGCTAGCTAATTTAATTTGACCCTGTGTTTATGTCACTGCCAACTCAATTAGCCTTTCAGTTAACAGCCTAGCCTTTTTACTAAACAGCGCCCCGTTCAGCTAGCGGCCTGATGGAAATGCAGCCGATGCGTCTACATATATAACACTAGCTTCTGGCCTATATTCGGGCCAATTTTTAAGTTTATAGATCAAAGGGCTCAGATTTTTCGAATAAACTGTCCCCCCCCCCCCCGCTTTAAAAGGGTTTGGAATGTGTTCATAACTTGACCCATAGTCACATACTTATTTTCGAGTTAGTGGAAGCAAGCAGTAAAATCCACTCTATAAACTTTATTACGCTTTTCCACCTTAGTAGGAGTCGATTTTTTTTTAACTTTTTAACACATATTATTTTTATTTTTTGATTTAGTACTACAGAGCAGGTTACATATTTTTCTAACCTATCAACTTTGTCTCCCCCTAAATCTTCTGTGATCGGTTTTTTTTAAACCAAAAGTGACAATCTTTATTATTTACTGAGCCAAATATTGCCAAGTTTCAAGTTAATAAATAAGATTTTTCATATAAACCTGTATCCTCTCTTTTTATCTCCATAAGGGTGGATTTGAAAAATCGTCGGGGATGTTTCTATAACTTGACTTAAAGATTATTTATACCAATTTTCCAGTTAATCAAGCCACGTAATGTAATACTCCCCTGTGAAATTGACTACCCCTTTTCACCCCGTTTGGAGTAGTTTCGGTAACAGGACACTTGCGCCAAAGACTCTCTTGACACCCTTCTCATTACATCTCTCTTGACTCTCTTGTTGAGACCCTTGGATTTTTATTTTCCTCACTATCGGCTTTAGCATCTTCGAAAATCATCCTTTCCAAGGCATTTAATTGCGTCGATCACGAAACCTTGCTTTTGAAACTTGAGCATTACAGACTTGTAAAACTTGCGCTCAGTTTAGTTAGTTCTTATTAAAATGATAGACAACAGCTCGTTCAAATAAATGGTGTCAATTCACTCGGTTTAAAAGTAAAAATGGGTGTACCACAACAAGTGCATAAGATTTTATACCAAATGTAAAGGGGCGATTGTCAGATAATATTGAATCAGGAGAAACTAGAATTCGTCGAAAAAACTGTTTTTCTAGGGATCACGCTCGACTCAAGGCTACAATGGGGTCCTCATTTAACATCTCTTGCAGCTAAGTTCAGCAGCTTATGCTGTCAGAAAAATCCGTCAATTTACTGATGTAGATACCGCGAGACTAGTCTATTTTAGTTACTATCATAGTATCATGTCTTACCGTATTTTACTTTGGGGACGGGTTGCAAATATCGATTCTATTTTTATTCTGCAGAAAAGAGCCATCAGAGCCATATTATAATCTCCGCAGGCGCGATTGTCTAAGGGAACTGTTTAAGGAAAATAACATCATGACGGTGCCTTGTCAATATATCTACGAAAACAACATGTATATAAGAAAAAACTTACATCTTTTTAGTAAAAGAGGTGAACGACATAATTATAGTACTAGAAATAGGGACCTATTAGTTCAACCAGGTTTCAGACTGGCTAAAGTAGACTCATCTTTTATGGGGTACTGTTTAAAATGTTATAATAAAATACCTTCTTCTTCATAATTTTAATACTAGAAATAAAGATAAAATACATCAACCATTTTTCAGATTAGCCAAGATACATACATCTTTTATGGGGTACTGTGTTAAATGTTACAATAAAATACCTTGTGATATATTGCAATTAAATGAAAGAAAATTTAAAACTCACATTAAACGTACACTTTGTAAACAAGCATACTATAAATTAGAAGATTATATCCAAGATAAGAACGCTTGGAAACATGCTGGTCCTGCTCCCTCCATAGGACAATCTAGTGTCTAGACAAAATCAAACGGGTTGCTAATTTAATTGTAAATTTATATTTTTGAAGTGAAAACTTCTTTAGCGGCGCTGTGTACATTTTTTGGAATGGGTAAAACCTTCTAAATTCGCGTCAGGTCACGTGACCCTGATCGAAAATTCGTAAGACGTAAAACGTAAGACAGCGCCATCTATGCACATCGGGAAGAACTACGAGGGCCTCGCGTACTAACTACGTAGTTCATCCAACAACGACGAGCGCGTTGTTGAGGACAGCGCCATCTATGCACATCGGGAAGAACTACGAGGGCCTCGCGTACTAACTACGTAGGCCTCGCGTACTAACTACGTAGTTCATCCAACAACGACGAGATGGCGCTGAACCACGGATATATAACTGACGACGAGCAAATCTGAATAAATTCCTTTCACGAGAAGAATAAACCAGTCACTTTGGTCATCATACCTGATTTGCAAAAAACCCTATAAAATAAGGAACACACCTTAACACGCGTGTTTTGTTTATAAGACGATTCACAAAATACACTCGTAATTGTTCAAGTTTTCATTTCTGTCGGCACTACCGGAGTGCCAGTGTTTTTTTTTTTTATTTATGTTGGTTTACATTCTGTAACTATTTAACTCACACCCTGACTTATTACTTGTAATTTGTATGTTATTTTATTTAAATGAAACTTTTACCATGTTTGTAAATATGTGAGCACCATGCATCTATCAGATAATTAATTTATATGTCATGGTTTCATTTTTAATTCTTTTACCTATTGTGGTATAGTAAATTTTATTTTAGGTGCATCGTCTTCACATATTATTATTATATAATTAATGTATACAAAATATTGTAAAACATTTTAAAAGAGTAACGGTGGAGTTTCTTGCCCATTCTTGTCCATACGAAAACTACCTTTTGGAATGGGCGACTAGAATCAATTCTATTTGTTGTAATTTCTGACGTTCAAAAGTGCCTTTAATGTGCCTATTTGAAATAAATGCTTTGACTTTGACTTTGACTTTGACTTTGTATTGTATAATTGCATAGCACAGATGTGAGTTCTATGTATGTACTATACCTTATGTACCATTTACCGGGTAATATGTCTTTCATTGACTTAAATGTGCCCTGGCGGCTGATAGTATATCATGCTCACACAAATGTCTCGCTGACGGTGGCGTATGAGTTGGATCATTTAGCTCCCTTCAAAATGGTTGAGCTGAATGGTGCTGATCATGTTCGTGAACAGGCGCCGTCAGTTGGGGCTGGTCATCACTTAGCTGCCTCGGCTTATTTTTAATTAATTTATTTTTGGATTGTTGTTTTTTTACTATTTGCTGTACTCTGGACGCTTTTAACGCGTACGTCTTTTTATACATCGTTCTCACATATAATTATAAATTCAACATTAATGATGTAACTAATATTTTTGTAAAAATATAATTTAAAAGAGTGTCCATGGAGTTTCTTGCCCGTCCTTCTCCATAGGTACCTACGCTTTGGAATGGGCCACTAGGTTAAAATTTTCTGACTGACCGACATCTTGACAATTCAAAAGTGCCTGTAAATGGTTTAATTGAAATAAATGCTTTGAGTTTGAGTTTGATGAAAACGACACCCATAACGAAAAATTTTAACATTTTTCCAGCTGCCATCTTGGATTTTCATTTTGACCTCATTATCGGCTTGAGCACCCTCGAAAACCAGGAAAACAACACCCATGACGAAAAATTTTTAAATTTTCGCGTCCACCCTCTTGAATTTTCATTGTGACTTCACTCTCGGCTTTAGCATCCTCAAAGACCATGGAAACGACACCCATAACGAAAAACTTGAAAATATTCGCAGCTGCCATCTTGTATTTTCATTTTGACCTCACTATCGGCCTTAGCACCCTCGAAAAACTCGAAAACGACACCCTTGACGAAAAATTTGAAAATTTTCGCGTCCGCCATCTTGAATTTTCATTGTGACTTCACTCTCGGCTTTAACACCCTCAAAAACCATGGAAACGACACCCATAACGAAAAGCTTGAAAATTTTCGCAGCTGCCATCTTGGATTTTCATTTTGACCTCACTAGGCTTTAGCACCCTCGAAAACCATGAAAGCTACGCCCATGATGACAAATTTGAAAATCTTTTCAGCCGCCATCTTGGATTTTCATTTCGACCTTTCTATCGGCTTTAATACCCTCGAAAACCATAAACGACATCCATGATGAAACATTGGTGAATTGTGGGTGTACTATACACCCCTGCCCAACCCTTTGAAAGAATACATGCGTGATGTTATGAAGAAATCTCATTGCCTCAACTTTGTTGCGCAATTGTCTCGTCGCGCAAGTGGATCCGCGCAAGTGTCTATCGCGCAAGTGGATTCGCGCAAGTATCCTTCGCGCAAGTGTCTTTCGCGCAAGAGTCTATTCGCGCAAAAGTCCATTCGCAGAAGTCTCTTTTCGCGCAAGTGTCTTTTGCGGAAATGTTTTTCACGCAAGTGTCCCAGATCCCCATAAAAGTGATCCCAATCTAAGCAATTAATGATCGTCTCATTATAAAATAAACATAACCCAGACTCAAACCGGACGGCACGGTTGGCGCAGTAGTTAAGCGATTGACTGCTGCGCTGCGTGTCGCGGGTTCGATTCCCGCATGGAACGAATATTTATACGACCTACAAGTAGATGCTCTGGGTCTGGCTGTTTGTGGATTTGAGTTTAAATATTTGAAAATGCACCCACAATACAGGAGAAATTCTTAGAGTGGAGAACGTTTAATAAAAAAAAACAGTGGCACTCCGGCAGTGCCGACAGAAGTGAAAACAAAACACAAACAGAATACTTTGCCATCACTCACTGACATATCGGATATACATTAAAACCGAGTACATCCCGAGGACAGCCGAGCACATCCGAAGCGGGTATTATTTTTAATCGTCTTCTAAACAAAACACGCGTGGTGTCGCTTACGGTAACAAATAATCATATTTTCAAAATAGAAAGTTTTTTTCGCAATATTTTCTGAGTGGCCTGGTATATACTAGTTGGAGAAGTTTTAAAATCTCAGAAAAGAGTAAATTTTCCCAAACTTTTGTTACAAAATAGTAAGAACTTTAAATTTTTCGGTTTTTAATTTTTTCCTTGCAGTTACAGGATGAAGAACCAGTGCGCAAAGTTTGACAAAATTAACTTTTAACGAGTTTTAATAAACACCTGTTTTTTAACCGGCTTCAAAAAGTAGGAGGTTCTCAATTCGACTGTGATTTTTTATTGTAATTCGATTTCAAAAATATTTTTTTTAATGGATAGGCTATGCCGTATGCCTCAAGGGTGGTCCAATATAAATTTTATTAACTTTGCTTGGATAGTTTTTGAGTTAGCTTCAATGACACGGTAGAGTTCCTTGTCCATTCTTCTCGATACGAAAACTAGCTTATGGAATGGGCGACTAGAATCAATTCTATTTCATTCCATCGCGAGTCGCAACGCCGTGCGGACGTGTACAGTGACTGTGTTCCCCAGTAACTCACTGACTTTGTGTGTCCTCATCTGAATGGATGTTGTTTAAAATTTTAATTCCCTCTTACACCTTAAGTGTTCTTATGGACTGACTCCGCCTATTGTGCGGTCATAGAGTGAAACAAATAGACTATTGTCATATCATATAAAATTGTGGCGCTCTAATTTGCTCCCGACGTGGTGGATTTGAACCGGCGACTAGTGCATTGGCATTGGCATGGCAGTCACGCGCTGTCCTCCGGAGCCAACCGAACTAGTCATCGAGGGGCGAAATTGCCGTGTGTGAGCAGTGCTACGAGCTGTCGTCATCGTGAGTGCTACGACGTGCCGCGTGACTGCTGCGCGCCTACGAGCTTGCGCATCGGCTACGCGCTGTGCCGCTACGGGAGTCCCTGAGATTACGCCTTGCGTCTTATTTCCTGTGGGCTAAGGTTGAGTGTTGGTTGACGCTTCGTAATGCCTCGCTCAAAACAGTCTCCCCCAGCTACTCCTGCGACTATTAGTAGCATGGTTCAGTCAATGTCTGATTCTGACATTCCTCAGGCTATCCGGCTACTACAAACAGCCCATATGAAAGAGTTAATATCACCTCGCGATATAAACGTCCACGTCAGGCTTTTTCTCCTGGTAGTGAACTGCAAGACTTCAAGCAGGAAATTTTAGATATGCTCAATACATGGAAGGCGGAGGAACAAGCCAATTTCTTAAAGTTTTCACAAGAACAAAGCTCATCCCTCGCTAAACTATTCTCGGAGGTAGCAGAGCTTAAATCGCAAAACTTAGCCATTCAAAAAGCTAACTTCGAAATTGAGAAGACGGTCAGTTTCATTAATAATCAATACGACGATCTGATGAAACAAATTGCTTTATTACAAAAAGATAAACAAATTTACAGGGATTGCACACAAAATTTAGAGATGAAAATCGAAGATTTGCAACAATTATCACGCTCTTCTTGCGTTGAGTTTCGCAATATACCACTCAAACAAAATGAGTGTGCTAAAGATTTATCTGCGATTGTTGCTCGTGTGAGTGCTGCCGTCAACGTGCCTTTTAAAGACAACGATATCCGCGACGTTTACCGTCTGCCTGGCAAACCAGGTACCGTCAGGCCGGTTGTTGCCGAATTTACCACTATGGAGACTAAGAACGTGTTGCTAAGCTCGGTGCGCAGCTACAATAACAAGCAGCCGAAGGAGTCTCGACTCAGTACCACAAACATAGGAGATTTTGGCGACCACCGCCCGATATAATATGTCAGTGAGTACCTCCCGGCCAGCTCAAGAAAACTATTTTTCGCTGCACGCGAGTTTGCAAAGAATAAGGAGTATAAATTTTGTTGGACGGCAAATGGAAACATACTGTTGCGGAAGGAAGAGGGAGTCAAACCAATACTGGTAAAATCCGAGCAGACGCTACGGGATCTAGCGCAAACCAATCAATGACTACTAAACGGCCATTCATTATTGTCTTTTTATGCATGTTTCATAATAACTAACTTCTATCTTATTATAAGTTGTATCCCCCGCATGTTTAAGATTATTCACACTGTTTGTTCTGCTTATGTTTTAAGAACTACCCACCACTACAATCACCTTTCACATAATATACATAATCCTCAAAACACTCTCTCTTCATCCATAAACCTCTATACATTCACACTTTCGTCCCTCACACACTTATGCTCGGCGACAATGCCATCCCTAACTTTTTGTATCCACTCCCATGTCACAATTTTTATAATGGAGAAAATTAACTTCACCAATTCGGTTGACAATGGACGCCTCTACACGGCAAATGTACCTCATGCAGTTACAGTTCGCCTCATATTCTCATGCCTAAATATGTGCACCATCCTATTCTGGAACATATTATTTACTTTCAATGGCTAACCACATTCATGCCCTTGAATTAGAATTAGATGCCTACCAAGTATCAAAATCTTATAAAGTACCGTTAGGTGAATGTATATCTAAAATACCGAAGACACAAAGAAACTTATCCATACTACAACTCAACATTCGCAGTTTAAACAAGAACTTTGATAGTTTTATAGCGTTCTTACACCTCCTTAAAATTGATTGTGATATCATTATATTGACCGAGTGCTAGCTAAAATCTGCTGTAATTCCCAACATGAATGGTTATAATGTCCACTTCACAAAAAATACTAAAAACCAGAATGATGGGGTGGTTATGTATATAAAGTCTTCACTGCACTGCACCGTTTCTGAACCTGATATAACTGACGCAAACTGCCTGCTTTGCAAAATTGACAATAATGTTGGCATCTTAGCCATATATAGATCACCTTCCTTCATACACGTTGATAATTTTTTACACAGCTTGGATTCCATTTTAAAACCCTTAACAAAATTTCAACACATTGCCTTGGTTGGTGATATCAACATCGATATCAAGCCGAACAACAATGATAGACACTCGTACGAATACCTCACCTTCACGGCCTCCCATGGTTTATTACCGGCGCACTTATATCCTACACGTGTAAATAACTGTTTAGATCATTATCCTTTTAAAAACCAAACAACCAGGAACATGCATTGTCATAGACTCACCTATTACCGACCATTTACCTGTATTCCTGAGTGTCAACCTAGATGTTCCGAAGCCCAAGCCTACCTACACTGCCAAAGTTGTTGACATTTCAAACATTCAAAAAGATATTGAGAGTACTGACTTCTCCCCAATCCTTTTTTCTGATGACGCGAATGAAGCAGCGGACACCTTAACAACTTTATTGACTCAAATTATTGACAAGCACACTCGCTTCTCCAAAGTTTCACGAAAGAACCGTAACATCAAGCCCTGGATAACTCCTGGCTTACTTCGCTGTATCAGAAACAGGGATAAAATGCATCTTAGTTTAAAAACACAGACAACCCCATCCTCAAAGTAACGTCGTATTCTCGCTATCGCAACTTTTGTAATTCTTTGCTCCGGAAATTGAAAATAAATTACGAGAAAACTGAATTTATGAAAAGAAAAAACAACTCCAAAGCAACTTGGGATCTCATCAAATCCATAATGCACTCAAAATCCACACCCTCGTCATTGAAAGAACTGCAACAACTCGAACCTGACAAACTTGCATCAGCAAACAGAATCAACAATTACTTTGTTAATGTAGGCAAAGGCCTAGCTACAAATATACAGCAGTGTCTGAATATGCCAGTTCACCCACCAAGTTTAGCTTCAACTTGTAACTCAATGTGTGTCCTGGAAACCGACGATTCGGAAGTAGAGCGAATTATAATCAACTTGAAATAAAGTTCTGTAGCTGGAATTGACGGTATTTCTGGACACATATTGAAGTTAACGCGCAATATTTTAATCCCCTACATTACACATATCTGCAATCTTGCTATATCTACCGGTGTTTTCCCAAACAGTTTCAAAACAGCTCTAGTCCACCCTATCCACAAGGGAGGGGACATAGGCAGTGTTAAAAATTATAGACCTATATCTATTCTACCAACCATTTCGAAGATTCTGGAGAAGATACTGAACAACCGTTTGCTTAAATACATTAATGCTCATA
This sequence comes from Luperina nickerlii, assembly GCA_963855955.1. NCBI lineage: Eukaryota > Metazoa > Arthropoda > Insecta > Lepidoptera > Noctuidae > Luperina > Luperina nickerlii. Next base: position 24,302,665 of record OY979670.1, read on the forward strand.
AACTTCTCTCCGGAAACCAATATGGCTTCAGAGCCAAAATTGCAACAGAGGACGCAGTTATTGCTCTCTCTGAAAAGGTGACGCACCTCATGGATAAGAAGCAGCGGTGTATTGGTTTATTTCTAGATATCTCGAAAGCTTTTGACACTGTCTCTGCGCCCATACTTCTGTTGAAACTGGAACGCATGGGTATTCGTGGTCCTGCACTTGACATCTTCTCAAGTTATCTGGAAAATTGTTTCCAACATGTTCAATTGGATGAGGTAATAAGCGATAAAGCTAGAATAGAATACGGCGTCCCACAAGGCAGCATTCTAGGTCCAACCTTGTTCCTCATCTACATTAACGATCTGTGTTCACTTTCATTAACAAACTGCTTCATATTTACCTATGCTGATGATACAGCCCTACTTGTGCATGGGAATGATTGGAGTGAAACAGAAATATATGCTCAGATGGTGTTGGACATTGTCATGAACTAGTTTAATAATAATTTACTAACCCTGAATGCAGAAAAAACGAAGCTTGTTTCTTTTTCTTTAAGTAATAAGACTCAGCCAAACATACCGCCTATTGTTAAGGTACATAGTTGTTCTCCAAACTCCTGCTGTACCTGTCCCAGCCTGGCAAGTACATCTTGTATAAAATACTTGGGCGTCCAAATTGACAAACACTTGAACTGGTATAGTCATATTGATAATTTAGTCATCCGAACGCGTAAACTCATTTCCATCTTTAAGAAACTCCGTTGTTCAGCTGACTCGGAAACACTTATGATGGTCTATTATTCACTCTGTCAGTCTCTTCTCCTATATTGTCTGCCAGCTTGGGGTGGCGCTTGCAAAACATACTTTTTGAAATTAGAGAGAGCTCAGAGAGCAGTTCTCAAAGTTATGTTCTGCAAGCCCTATAGATACCCTACTTTGGAACTTTTTAGGGAAAGCAGGGTTCTGACGGTGAGAGGCTTACCTATATGTGTTACAGGAAACATCGGCTGCCGTTCACAGCAAGTACTAAACGTCGCGCAGACATTGCCCTTCCACCAGTTCGACACAAAACCGCCTTCGCAAAACATCAATTCACCTACCTCAGCTATATTCTGTATAATAAAATCAATAAATTTCTCCATATCCACATTTTAAATTATCACCAATGCAAAAGCACAGTTAAAAAATGGCTAATTAATAAATCATATTATGACGAAACCGAAAACTTCTCTCCCCACATGCTTAGGACAGATCACCTCTTATTCAAGTATTTTCACACACAAACACTCATATACTCCCCCCCCCCACTTTCACACCATACACAAACTCACCTTCACATTACTTACACATACACAACATACCTACTACACCTACCATGACCAATTCACTCTCACTCAAACATTTACAAACAGTTTTATTATTAATTATTTTTTCGTTCCTTCTTTGTATACAAATAATAATATATTATTATGTAAACCATGTTACTGGTGAAAACAGTTTTATTATAACTCTGATGAACTATCACCCCTTATGGAATCACTGGTTCCCAAGTCACAGGCTATAAAGTTTGGGAGCCAGGAGAATGCACTTTGTTGTACCATATTATTACTGTACCTACTAGTAATTTTGTAAACATTTTCTGGAAATAAACATTATTATTATTACGATTTTGTTTATATTTTTTTCTCTCGGCCTAGCCGGATAGAACTGATGGCACGGGCCTAAGCCAAGTGTCCAACAGTGGGGTTAAGTGTGGGAGTAATATTATAAGTAGACTGTGTGGTAGACGAAACAATATTTAAGTGGGAGTGATGTGTAAGTTGTTTCACACTGAATAAATTTTCTAACTAGCCTGCATGTGTTAAGAATCACTGCCTTCTGCAGCAGGTGGTAGGTGTTAGGTGGCAGGTTGAGGGAACTAAGAGATTGATGTAGCTGTTTTGGAATTACTCCTGTTGTAGATAGCACTATGGGGACTATTGTGACTTTTTGAAGATGCCACAGTCGGATTATTTCATCTTTTAGTTCGGTATATTTGGATAATTTTTCGGCTATTGTAGTCTGTACGTTATGCGTATTTGGTACGGCAATGTCTATAAGGAACCCAGTTTTATTGATTTTATTAATTAATGTGATGTCGGGTCTATTAAAGTGAATTGTGCGGTCTGTAAGAATGGCTCGGTCGAAGTATAGTTTTGTTGTGGTGTTCTCTAATACCGTTTCAGGGTTGTATTTATAATAAGGTACTATAGTGTCTAAAAGTTTGTATTTATAGGCTAGTTTTTGGTGTATGACGTTGGCTACTTGATCGTGTCGATGTTTGTAGTCTGTCTGGGCTATTGATTCGCAGGCGCCGGTGATATGTTGGATTGTTTCTGGAGAACTATTGCATTTTCTACAAATATCGGTTGTTAAATTCTTTATAATATATTTTCTGTAGTTCTTGGTCTCAATTACTTGGTCCTGAATTGCAAGCATGAACCCTTCCGTCTCCGGGAATAATTCGCCATTATTTTGTTGTAATTTTTGACGTCCAAAAGAGCCTTTTATGTGCCTCTTTGAAATAAATACTTTACGTATTTTTGTCAGTTTATATCGATGATGTTATAACGACTTATTTTATTCTAGGTGCATCGTCTTCACATATAATTATATTATGTATACAAAACCTTGTAAAACATTTTAAAAGGGTGGAGTTTCTTGCTCATTCTTCTCAATACGAAAACTACCTTTTGGAAGGGGCGACTAGAATCAATTCTATTTTACTGTAAGTTTTGACGTTCAAAAGTGCCTGTCGGCGGCGTTGTCGTAAACAACACATGAACCGATCACGCCACCGACAAGTACGTCACTCGACTTCTCCCACCGCCCCACTGCTCGACTTGTTTTGACACCAGTATAAAAGAGCGAGCAACGAAGCGGCAGGGGACTTGACCATTGGACATCGTACGGACATCATGTGCTCAGAAACTATCTCGCGTTCGTATCTGGTTGTATCGTGTACCTACAGTGCTTGATTTGCTAATGTGATTAAATTGTTCATGAAATTATAATCGGATGTGAAGTGCAAACCGTGTTTCTATTGCGCAGTAACCAACACTACCCACTTAGTACGCCCACAGTAATTAAAATATTCTTAGCAGAACCCTCCTCTCCAAGACCTGGCCCAAGCGGTGCACTATAAAAGACGGCGCGCGCTTAGCAACGGCCCCTTTTTTGTCATCGGTCGGCAACGGTTGAACATCGCTACCCTCGCTTGTACTTTTTATTCGGTCGTAATATTCTTATTCTGTTACTTTATTAATTCATATGATTTGCAGTAATTAGAGTCTCGGATGTCATAATTTTAACTTGTCATGTGTTGTAATTTCGGTCATTAAATTTTGATTATTAATTAAATAATTTTAGGAAATACTTGTGCGTTATTTTTTAAAAAATCTGTCCTTACTTCTGGTTTCTAAGATCAGAAGTGGGATAAATCACGTGCTTAGTGCTGTTTGTGCCATCTATTTTAAGTTAACTAAATGTCCGTTAGTGTTTGAATTTGACCTAATTACTGCAAGTTTTGTTGTTTTGTGTGTTTGCGCGTATCGGCGAGTGTTAGATTTTATTCCTGATCATTTAATTTTTGAGCTATGCCGCCGGGACGTTCGACAAGTGTTGAAAAACTAGACCATTCGCGTCGACTGCATCGTAATCGTTCTCGAACGTTGAGAAGTAGATCGCGTAATCATAGCCATGGTTCCAGAAGGAGCAATCACACTCCTTCACCGCGTAGATACCGTGAGCACTCTCGTGCTCGCGAACGTACCTCTTCGAGATATCGCAATATGTCCCGTAGTTCACGTAGTGGTCATTTACGTTGCCTATAGTCATAATCATGTCGAGTCGTGGATGCACGCCGCGTGAGAATACACCTAGGCATAATTCTCGGGAAAACGATTCGCATAGGTAGCTGTCGTGATGTTTATAAAAGGCGTCGTGACCGTTATCGTCAATCGCGTAGTAGATCTCCTAGGCGTCGTCGTGATAGATCAGAGTACTCTCAAAGTTCGCTTAGGCGCCAGGATAGTTCGTATGGGCGTCGGGATAGCCCTCGACGCGACCCTTTGGATGGAGTGCTGGTTCGATCGAGCGCTTTAGGGGAGCGTTTGCCTTCAGACGCTATACGTGCGTCTACGCCCGTGTCGTCGCATCTGGGCGGCGCTCCGCCGCTGACGGCTTCGGTTGCTGCCTGGGCACCTGTTGCCGCTGGTTCGGAGGCGTGTGCTGCGGATGGAACCGTAACCGCCGAGACATCGCGAGAGGCTGATGCTGCGGACAGGATTGTGGGGGCGCAGCAGCCTGAGGCGCAGCAGCCCGAGGCGCAGCAGACCAAGGCGCAGCAGCCCGAGGCGCAGCAGCCCGAGGTGCAGCAGCCCGAGGTGCAGAAGCCCGCGGCGCAGCAGCCACGCTGCAAGCAGCAACGGCGAGTGGATGTTTGCGTCGTACAACTACCCTCAGGCACGTAAGAACATAAAGGTCAGCTGTATTGTTTTGTTTACGATTCTGGTGCTGAATGCTCGTTAGTAAAAACGAGTTGTGCAGCCAAATTAAGTGCCAAACTTGTTAATAATGCTGTTGCGTTGACTGGTATTGGTTAAACGCGTGTATTCAGCACAGAACAAATCATAAGAAGCGTTGCGAATAGCAAGCCACAACTTGAGATTTTATTACATTTCTACTCCATACTTACTTGCAAAGTAATATTTTGGGTAGGCCAAGGCTTAGAGAAATATTTTGTTATCAATGATTGTTATTGTTTTTATTAAATGTGGTCAGAATTGGCCGAGTGGAACATGCACTGCTGTTGATTTTTTGGGTTACAGGTTAACACACAAGGACGTGTGCAAGCAGAATGACAGTGGTGGTACGAGCGCAACCACATCAACGGTACGAGCTCGAGCAGCCTGCTGGCTCGTGCGACGGGAAAGCCCGGGCCGCCGCGGAACGTATGGTGCAGTGGCGCGGCGAGTGGACGCCTGACGCATGCTCCGCAACCGGAAGACTTCTGTTTGGCCTGAACCCCTGGTTCATGGCTTCTGTTTGGTCTGAGCCTCTGGCTTACGACTTCTGTTTGGCCTGAACCCCTGGTTCATGGCTTCTGTTTGGTCTGAGCCTCTGGCTTATGACTTCTGTTTAGTCTGAACCCCTGGTTCATGGCTTCTGTTTGGTCTGAGCCTCTGGCTTACGACTTCTGTTTAGTCTGAACCCCTGGTTCATGGCTTCTGTTTGGTCTGAGCCTCTGGCTTATGACTTCTGTTTGGTCTGAACCCCTGGTTCATGGCTTCTGTTTGGTCTGAGCCTCTGGCTTATGACTTCTGTTTGGCCTGGACCCCTGGTTCATGGCTTCTGCTTGGTCTGAGCCTCTGGCTTATGACTTCTGTTTGGCCTGGACCCCTGGTTCATGGCTTCTGTTTGGTCTGAGCTTCTGGCTTATGACTTCCGTAAGGTCTGAGCTCCTGGCTTATGACTTCTGTTTGGCCTGAACCCCTGGTTCATGGCTTCTGTTTGGTCTGAGCTTCTGGCTTATGACTTCCGTAAGGTCTGAGCTCCTGGCTTATGACTTCTGTTTGGCCTGAACCTCTGGCTCATGGCTTCTGTTTGGTCCGAGCCTCTGGCTTATGACTTCTGTTTGGCCTGGACCCCTGGTTCATGACTTCTGTTTGGTCTGAGCCTCTGGCTTATGACTTCTGTTTGGCCTGGACCCCTGGTTCATGGCTTCTGTTTGGTCTGAGCTTCTGGCTTATGACTTCCGTAAGGTCTGAGCTCCTGGCTTATGACTTCTGTTTGGCCTGCACCTATGGTTCATGGCTTCTGTTCTGGTTAAGTATATTAGCTTCACTACTGTTTATTTATCTTGGCTAGTATTCTACCCAGTGGAAGTCCGGAATTCCATTGCTTGGAATGCTATTTAGTTCCATTTACGTTTTAATGCTTAAAATCATTGTTTCTGCTTTGTAACATTTTTTCTTTGTCTCTAGTCTGAAGCATTTAAATTTACATTTCAATTACCTAAGAAACGTTCATGTTTAGTTGGCTGCCTGATGGTGGGAGTGCACGCTCACTATCGCGTACTTAACAACATTAATTCAAGTGCTTACTATTCTTTCGCTTCAGACACATAAGTAACGCAAGAAAACAAATGTACAGTATGTGTTCTTTACAGATGATTATGGCCAGTCTGAGGATGACGACCAGTCTGGTGATGGTGGACCTAGTGGCGGCGCAAGGCAAGATGCGGTCGAGGACGCCTCGCTGTCAGGAACGGCCGTCTTAGCAGAACCCTCCTCTCCAAGACCTGGCCCAAGCGGTGCACTATAAAAGACGGCGCGCGCTTAGCAACGGCCCCTTTTTTGTCATCGGTCGGCAACGGTTGAACATCGCTACCCTCGCTTGTACTTTTTATTCGGTCGTAATATTCTTATTCTGTTACTTTATTAATTCATATGATTTGCAGTAATTAGAGTCTCGGATGTCATAATTTTAACTTGTCATGTGTTGTAATTTCGGTCATTAAATTTTGATTATTAATTAAATAATTTTAGGAAATACTTGTGCGTTATTTTTTAAAAAATCTGTCCTTACTTCTGGTTTCTAAGAATATATATGCCTGATAATAATGACACACACTTTACCTTTTCCTACATCAGAAGTGGGATTCGTGTTGGTTCATGCGCAAAATCAGAACTCTAAAAGTGAAAGTGACCGTTGACATTTTAAAAACAAAATGCAAACTGCGAACGTTTATTAAATAATCTTGTGGATCTGTTCGAGTTGAACCCAGACAAGCCAGATACGGATGCGCGATCATAGTGAATGTTGTTTTGGGCATAGGCTGTATGCCGAAATACCTTTGCCCAGTGACGCGCCAGTTGCGCCCTACCGCCATGTTAGGAAAAAAAGTGTCTAAAACCGGCGTTTGGTTCCCGTAATTGGAAAACGCGATAGGACGCGTGTGCAAACGTAACAGCACACAATACGACAGCTGATTTGTGATTTGCTGAAAATTCACTGCAAGGAGGTCGTGTTGTGGTCGTCATTAAGGTGCACAAATGAAGCAGTATCAACGTGGCTATCGTAAATAGTACGAAGGACGTAGCGTGGAGCTACCAGCGACGCGGAGTGACTTCAAGAATCGAGCCAAGCAGCCCGCAGCCTTCGGTGAAGCCCTTCGTGTGCTGCAAGTGAGGGAATCCTGGACATGTCGTGACCCGGTGCACGAGAAGTGGCAGCCAAGCAGATGATGGAGGTAGAGCACGCGCTGCAAGCAGTAACGGCGAGTGGATGTTTGCGTCGTACAACTACGCTCAGGCACGTTAGAACAAAGGTGAGCTGTATCATTGTTTTGTTACGATTCTGGTGCTGAATGCTCGTTAGTAAAAGCGAGTTGTGCAGCCAAATTAAGTGCCAAACGAGTTAATAATGTTATTGCGTTGACTGGTATTGGTTAAACGCGTGTTTTCAGCACAAAACAAATCATAAGAAGCGTTGCGAATAGCGAGCCACAACTTAGATTTTATTTCATTACTACACGACATTTACTTGCAAAGTATTATTTTGGGTAGGCTATTTTGTGTTATTATAAAACGAAGAGTGAAATCAGATTATCAGACTAATCTAGATCGGAAGTTCAGAGGTCCATTTAAGGTAGTGGAAGTTTTGACAAGTGATCGCTATACGTCATAAGCTTTAGATTCTAACCGTACTTACAAGTATGCTCATGATCGCATAAGAAGGATACCACAAGGTCCCTAGCGAATTAGATGTGAATAGTGAAGAGTTAGATGTTAGAAGATGCTGGTGAAGGCCCATCAGCTCGTTCCGATTAATGTTAATGCATAATGTATGTCTTATGCCTACGATTTACTGGAGCGAAGGTCCGGTAATGTGCATACTGTTTTGGGCTTATCAGCGTGAAGAACTGATACTTGCTTTTTGGTACTGGGCTTAGCAGAAAGAAGGACTAGTACTGTGATACTGTCCCATGTATGTAGGGCATAGTAGCGAAAAGGGCTATTACTGACCCATTTGTTTCACAATTGATTACCAGCGTGGAGTACTGGGAATGAGTTGAACTATTGTAATACTTGGTGCATTAATATTGTGGTTTAGTTTCCTTAATTTGACATTAATAAAACCTGTAGTATTCCTTTTGATGCAAGTTCATATAGTGAGATAGATAAACATTTAGTATGAGTTCAGGCAGGCCATGAGCGTTGTATGTGCTCTACTCGTAAGTTGATGCAGTTCCTGAACAATTATTACCAAGGCTTGGAGGAATCTTTTGTTATCAATGATTGTTATTATTAAATGTGGTCAGTATTGGCCGAGTGGAACATGCACTGCTGTTGATTTTTTTGGTTACAGGTTAACACACAAGGACACGCGCAAGCAGAATGACAGTGGTGGACAGCGCTGCACTCTTTGGATCTCCTGTACGAATAATCGCTGATCAAGGACGGTGCTTTTGAGTGAGGAGTTTCACGACTTCTGCCAAGGAAACAGTGGATTGTTGCAACCACTACAGCCATTGAGCCAGCTACAGATCTATTGTCTACTGAATTTGGTGAGTCATTTTCATTATGTTTTGACTCTGGTACCGAATGCTACCCTGCTAAACAAAAGCAAAAAAAAAAAAAACTGTTACATTGTTAGGTATAGCTCAATCTAGTTAACGATGCAATTTTTAAATACGCTCAAGATAGGTTATGAATGATGCCAGTAGGTCATGTACCAATCGAAATAGATGGTAATCACAGTGGTGATGAGCTATGAGTAAGCCTAAGTAGTGGGGACCACGAGAGTAGGGGTTCTCTATCGGCCGTAGTATAAAAGTGTGTAGTCACAGGGTGATGCACATGGATCCATGCGCTGGATGGGTGAGAGCAATGCGATTGCTGGTCGGCCGGAGCGCCGTGGCGTTAGAGTGGTTTACTCGTCTGTGGGTTTCCAGGTGTCTAAGGCTCTTAGTAAAAAAAAGATTGTTGTAATGTGGATAATGATGGTACATGGCTCTGGTTGATATTTTTTTTGCTATTATTAATTAAAATTTGATTACATGGCTCTGGTTGAATCAAGTACGCTAATGAGGCTAAGGCATATGCCATGGCACAGGCCAAGGGGTCAGAGTATTAATGACGAATTTGAGGAAAGCTAAGTAAAAGTCTTGTTGATGAAACAAAGTAGAAACTAAGTCGAGTGATAGTGGTGAATCTTAGTTCGGCTGGTCGGGGACCATACCAGTAGTTATTACATAGTCGTAGCCCTGTAGAAATCGGTGTCTCTTGAGGCAACTCAAGTAGTCCGTGGGTGCGCGATTCGTGTTTAACTCTGGCGGAGGTCGGGGTCTTGTAGAGACCATAGAGCCCGTAGGACTCGGAATTCAGGAGGAATTCAAAGAAACAAACATGAAGTTTGTTGTAGGGGCTTAATGAAAAGCCACAGTCCATGAATAAGATTCCTGCTGTGTTTTGTGATGCTCTAAGGATGTTTTATTGGCTGCTCCATCATGTTTAGTTGATTATTTAGTTTGTGATCTTGAGATTTGGGAATCAAATAATGATACTATCTCTGCCAATAGTGATACTATCTCTGCCAATAGTGATACCATGTCTGCCAATAGTGATACCATGTCTGCTAAAAGTCCCACTATATCTACCAGTTCTCATAATAATGCAAATTGTAGAAACCCTGGTTTACGTGCTACTTCAGTAGAATCAATTGGTCCTGAGTCAATTACCATTATAACAGAAGCACTTGTACATCAACCAAAATATTGAGCTATTTGTTAATTAAGCTAAAGGAACGATATTTGTTCGGCCTAGCTACGTCCGGTCCAGTTTAACTGTAGGGACACACCTGAAAGGCAAAACAATTACCGGACCAGGAAGCTAATCTTGTAGAGTCAAAAACTGATCGGACCAGGAAGCTAATCTTGTAGGGTCAGAAATTGACCGGACCAGGAAGCTAATCCTGTAGGGTCAGAAATTGACCGGACCAAGAAACAAGTCTTGTAGAGTCATGGCTGACTGGACCAAGTGGTTAAATATCTGAAGGGTCTAACTTGACCGGACCAGAAACAATAGCAGGATGACCAAATGGTAGTTAATCAGTTTTTCATGCTTTAGATGTAACATTGTAATAATCGTAATTAGTAATAAAATAATGATTAATGCTCTGAACTCTACAATTTCTTTTAGTTTGTGCGAATTTTCATTGTGTTTTAGTCTGTACCAAATTCGGTCAGAAGTGACCGAACTATGTGATACTTTGCGGGGTATGTTTCTTTGCAGATTAACACACGAGAATATGTGCGAGCAAGATGGTCGTGTCGGCGTCATTCATTGACTATTCTGAACGCCAGTGTCACCCGGCGGCGCTCGACAGAGTCTAGCCTGAGTTCGTGTGGAGCCGAAGAGAGCGCGCAGTGGTGTAACGAGACAGTCTTGGCTCTGGCGTGTCACGGTGAACGTACGTTACGGAAGCATCGTACGTTCCCGTGACCCCTGGAGTAGGTGTGAGATGGAACACCGGGGTGGTTTTTAGTCAGTAAGAGTCTGACAGACCCCTCCGCTCGCCCCGTGGCGGAGGACATCCATGAGGATTTTCCACCCCGGAAAGTGTATGACGGGGCACAAGTTGCACTTCATGTCCGTTTATTCGGAACCGATCAATAGTAACGCGAGCTGATGTCCATAGAACTAATGATGACTGTTAAATTGCAATAATCATTGTAGGGTTAAACCGGTCCAATGATAAATCAGCTATAGGGAATAATAATATTCCGGACTAGTCAAAATAAGATAAAATAAATTCTGAAGGGCTTGTAGCCGGACCAGAATTTGTTAATCTGTAGGGCTTGTAGCCGGACCAGAACTTGTATCTGCAGGGCTTGTAGCCGGACCAGAACTTGTTAATCTGTAGAGCTTGTAGCCGGACCAGAGCTTGTTAATCTGAAGGGTCAATAAAAAAAAAAAAAGACCGGTCCAGAACTTGTTAATCTGAAGGGTCATTGAAGACCGGTCCAGAACTTGTTAATCTGAAGGGTCAATGAAGACCGGTCCAGAAGTTTTAATCTGAAGGGTCATTGTAGACCGGTCCAGAACTAATTCTTACCAGCTGTCTGTAGTCTTTATCTGTCTGTAGTCTTTATCTGTCTGTAGGGTTTAGATAAACCGGTCCAGATTGTAAAGTACGATTTTTGGTCAGGATAATCGAGCGATTTATGCTTATTACAGATGTATGAATTGTAAGCGTACGAGGACGTCCGCAAGTCAGTATGGCCGTGTCGGCGGCGTTGTCGTAAACAACACATGAACCGATCACGCCACCGACAAGTACGTCACTCGACTTCTCCCACCGCCCCACTGCTCGACTTGTTTTGACACCAGTATAAAAGAGCGAGCAACGAAGCGGCAGGGGACTTGACCATTGGACATCGTACGGACATCATGTGCTCAGAAACTATCTCGCGTTCGTATCTGGTTGTATCGTGTACCTACAGTGCTTGATTTGCTAATGTGATTAAATTGTTCATGAAATTATAATCGGATGTGAAGTGCAAACCGTGTTTCTATTGCGCAGTAACCAACACTACCCACTTAGTACGCCCACAGTAATTAAAATATGCCTGATAATAATGACACACACTTTACCTTTTCCTACATGCCTTTAATGTGCCTATTTGAAATAAATGATTTGACTTTGACTTCCTGTCACTGATATTTACATAGCAAGTAGTGTTATACGAATTTATGTGGGGTAAGTATGTACAACTTAAAAAAAACACAAAAACGTGAAAAACAACTTTAACTTCGGAAGTTGGTGTCTTTAGATCTGTATTTTAATTTTTTGCCACCGACATCCGAAATTAAAGTTATTTTTCACTTTGTAGTGTTTTTTTGGAAGTCGGTTTTTTTTTGTTAAAAAGTTTTTATTTTTCGCTTTTCAGTGGGTCTGTTATAACTTATCTAAGATACAATAGCCTAATGTCAACTTGCTCATTGCCTTTTACAAAATATTGCTTTTCCCGAGGCAGGGACGGATTTTTAAGGAGTTCTCCTGGTATTTCACCATCAGCTTCATTTCACCATTCGCATTGTGACGAGCATAAATTGCTTAGCAGCCATATTAAAGAAATCCAATCGCAACCCGTTAAATACTTATTATTGAGTAGTTCCGGTGGCCATCTGTGGTCTTCATCATCAGTTCCACTTCACCAAATGGTGCTTTCCGAGAGCAAATGCGCTAGTTACTATAAAACATCTCCAAATCGCTAAAGGTGAGCCTATAATATTTGAAGAGTTCCTTCGATTTCTCCGGGATCCCATCATCTGATCCTGACCTGATTGCAATGGGACCACCAGGAAAGTATACCAATTCAACCAAAAAATTAATTTTTCATATCAGTCTAGCCGTTTTCGAGTAATCGATAAAATCAGTAAACCTAAAAAAAATAATTAATGAAGATTCTGTGAACTGAGAACCTCCTCCTTTTTTTAGGTCATGCAGTTAAAAATCTTGTATTGAAAACGTCTTTTAATACGCGTGAGCATTTATCATTGCAAACTTGCATCCAAATGTACAGTAGGTACTCTATAGACCACTAATGCTCGGTTCCTATAAACAAAAACGATGGTTTTGCTTACCAATAGTAGCATTTTCTTGTTGCCAAACTGGGAATATAAATAGATCCGTAAGCTAATTGTACCTGTGATAGCTGCTTCCATAGTTATGGGTCTACTATGCAAAGCTCTGAGGTCTTTGCTTCATTATTGGTAAAGATAAAAGAGTCTTAATTTTAACCTTTACCAGTCCGTAAGTTATAGGAATCGGCCATAAGGCACATTTGCACGGACCTTTAGCCCGTTTTGTTAGCAGTTTCCGTTAGTAATTAATATTCAAAATGTCCTAAGTACTTATTTTGACAATTTTAAACAAATTATGGTAATTCCTACAGTTCGACTATGCATTAGTAGTTGGCGAGCACTACGAGTAGGGCGCAAGGCGTTCCTGGTCCTGCAGCTCGGCTAGGCGCCGGCTGATGGCAGCACGCCGATGCTGAGTGGTACACATGTATAGTGGGTAGTGACCTCAGGTTGGCGAGCTCCTGCTCGTGGTGCGCGAGGCGCTCCTGGTCCTGCAGCTCGGCGAGGCGCCGGCTGATGGCAGCACGCCGATGCTGAGTGGTATACACAGTATAGTGGGTAGTGACCTTAGGTTGGCGAGCTCCTGCTCGTGGTGCGCGAGGCGCTCCTGGTCCTGCAGCTCGGCGAGGCGCCGGCTGATGGCAGCACGCCGATGCTGAGTGGTATACACAGTATAGTGGGTAGTGACCTTAGGTTGGCGAGCTCCTGCTCGTGGTGCGCGAGGCGCTCCTGGTCCTGCAGCTCGGCGAGGCGCCGGCTGATGGCAGCACGCCGATGCTGAGTGGTACACATAGTATGGCAGCACGCCGATGCTGAGTGGTACACATAGTATAGTGGGTAGTGACCTCAGGTTTTTTTTTGTCAAACTCAAACTCAAAGCATTTATTTCAATTAAACTTTTGAATTGTCAACATTTAAATAGTCTGTCAGTTAGTCAGAAAGTTGAAGCTAGTTGCCCATTCCAAAACTTAGATCTCTATGGAGAAGAACGGGCAAGAAACTCCATGGACACTCTTTTAAATCAAGATATTACAAAATCCTGGGTACATTATTATTGTTGCTTCTATACCTATGTGAGAACAATGTAAAAAAAAGACACAAATGAAGAAATATTTCAAAATATAAGATTAATAATAAGAGATGACCAGTCTCAACCGACGGCGCCCGTTCACGAAGATGACGCGTGGATCAGCAGATCAGCACACTCTAGCTCAACCATTTTGTAGGGAACCGAATGATCCAACACACGCATCACCATCGATGAGACATTTAAGTGAGCATGACACGGTCTCAACTGCCATGCTCTTTCAAGTCAACATCAAGAAAATCATAATAAACGGAAACATGGTTCTTACATTTACATAATTTTAAAAATGCTTCTAATTTATACAAAACTGTAGTTTGTAATTTATTTAAGAGATTAATAGCATTTTACTACCAAATAGGAAGAGATATTTAATAATGAAGAATTCAATAATTAAAACTTGATTGAAAAAACAAAAAATAAATTATGTTCGTAATGTCAGAAACACTAAAAAAATAGAAAAAGGGAAGCACCTCTTCCAATTATCGAAATTTTAACTAGTGAGCTCAAGTGCCGGTGGAGCAGGACCAGCATTAAGCCAAGCATTTTTATCAACGATATAATCATCCAACTTATAATATGCTTGTCTACATATTAATAATAATAATAATCTTTATTTTCCAGTTTAACAATTTACATTACCACTTGGTTTATCATACACTTATAAAGTCTTATAAATTGTAGGTTTATACAGAGTTACAAAACTCTGACACCCAAGCTAAGATTGAACTTGTGTTATGGGTGTCAGGGCTCTCAAATTAATACCAGGAAGACAAATAAGTTCGGAAATTCATAGTGTGAGATCTATAGACCGAAAAATAAAAATATAATTTAAACCTACTTATACAAAAACAAAATAACTAATCAAAGAGAAAAAAAAATAAACCATCTGTATAGTGTTATTTTATGTATTGTGTCGTAATAGTGTTGTGTTGAGTAGTGTGTATGGTGTTGTGTTGAATTGAGTTGTGTAGTGTAATGTTATGATGTGTTGGAGAGGTGTATTTGATGATATGTCGGACGGGGTACTGTTTGGGCTAAAGTAGGTGTGCGGCAAAGCTACGTATTGAGGATCTTTTCAACCTCATCATAGCTCAGGGTTATGATCCATTCACAGACCTTTGCTTTGCAATCAAATTTATTTAATGTGTAGATGTTACATTGTTTGTTAACAAAGTTATATATAGTGTGTGTTTAATGCATGTTTTAAATTTTTTCTCATTTAGTTGAAGAATATCGAGTGGTATTTTAGTATAACATTTTACACAGTAACCCATAAAAGAAGTTTTTACTTTAGACAATCTGAAACGCGGTTGATCTAATTTGTCCCTATTTCTAGTGTTAAAATTATGCCTGTCACTTATCTTACTAAAAAGATGTAGATTTTTTCGAACGTACATAATGTTTTCCTATATATATTGACAAGGAACCGTCATGATGTTAATTTTTTTAAACAGTTCCTGTAGAGATTCGCGTCTACTGAGCTTGTAGATGGCTCTGACAGCCCGCTTTTACAGAATGAAGATAGAATCAATATCTGCAGCCCGTCCCCACAACAAAATACCGTAAGACATGATGCTATGGAAGTAACTAAAATAGACCAGTCTCGCGGTATCCACGTCTGTTAATTGGCGAATTTTCCAAACAGCGTAAGCGGCTGAACTTAGCCGCCCTGCAAGTGATGTTAAGTGCGGACCCCACTGTAGTTTTGAGTCAAGCGTGATCCCCAGGAAAACCGTATTTTCGACGAATTCAAGTATCTCCTTATTCAATACAACATGACATTCACTACTTCTAAAATTCGGTAAAGCGAATCTAATGCATTTAGTTTTTTTCTCATTTAATACCAAATTATTTACAGTAAACCAATTATGGACCACAAGCATAGCGTTATTTACATCATCAAGCTCCTGTGCACATCTGCTTACTTTAAAAATTAATGATGTGTCATCAGCAAATAACACCATTTGTGGTCGGTTGTTCAGTAAATGAGGTAAATCTATCATTTATATATACTAAAAATAGGAATGGCCCCAATATTGAGCCCTGCGGTACTCCCATTTTGACTTTTAAACTTGATGAATTCACACCGTTAATTTGAACTTGCTGAAATCTATCATTTAAATATGATTTTATTAAGCTAAGAGCAAGTTTACCTAGTCCGTAATGCTGGTTGGCGAGCTCCTACTCGTGGTGCGCGAGGAGCTCCTGGTCCTGCAGCTCGGCGAGGCGCCGGCTGATGGCAGCACGCCGATGCTGAGTGGTACACATGTATAGTGGGTAGTGAGTAGTGACCTCAGGTTGGCGAGCTCCTGCTCGTGGTGCGCGAGGCGCTCCTGGTCCTGCAGCTCGGCGAGGCGCCGGCTGATGGCAGCACGCCGATGCTGAGTGGTACACATGTATAGTGTAGTGACCTCAGGTTGGCGAGATCCTCCTCGTGGTGCGCGAGGCGCTCCTGGTCCTGCAGCTCGGCGAGGCGCCGGCTGATGGCAGCACGCCGATGCTGAGTGGTACACATAGTATAGTGGGCAGTGAGTTAGTGACCTCAGGTTGGCGAACTCCTGCTCGTGGTGCGCGAGGCGCTCCTGGTCCTGCAGCTCGGCGAGGCGCCGGCTGATGGCAGCACGCCGATGCTGAGTGGTACACATGTATAGTGTAGTGACCTCAGGTTGGCGAGATCCTCCTCGTGGTGCGCGAGGCGCTCCTGGTCCTGCAGCTCGGCGAGGCGCCGGCTGATGGCAGCACGCCGATGCTGAGTGGTACACATAGTATAGTGGGTAGTGACCTCAGGTTGGCGAACTCCTGCTCGTGGTGCGCGAGGCGCTCCTGGTCCTGCAGCTCGGCGAGGCGCCGAATGATGGCAGCAAGCCGATGCTGAGTGGTACACATAGTACCTATAGTGGGTAGTGACCTCAAGTTGGCGAGCTCCTGCTCGTGGTGCGCGAGGCGCTCCTGGTCCCTCAGCTCGGCGAGGCGCCGGCTGATGGCAGCACGCCGATGCTGAGTGGTATACACAGTATAGTGGGTAGTGACCTTAGGTTGGCGAGCTCCTGCTCGTGGTGCGCGAGGCGCTCCTGGTCCTGCAGCTCGGCGAGGCGCCGGCTGATGGCAGCACGCCGATGCTGAGTGGTATTACACAGTATAGTGGGTAGTGACCTTAGGTTGGCGAGCTCCTGCTCGTGGTGCGCGAGGCGCTCCTGGTCCTGCAGCTCGGCGAGGCGCCGGCTGATGGCAGCACGCCGATGCTGAGTGGTATACACAGTATAGTGGGTAGTGACCTTAGGTTGGCGAGCTCCTGCTCGTGGTGCGCGAGGCGCTCCTGGTCCTGCAGCTCGGCGAGGCGCCGGCTGATGGCAGCACGCCGATGCTGAGTGGTATTACACAGTATAGTGGGTAGTGACCTTAGGTTGGCGAGCTCCTGCTCGTGGTGCGCGAGGCGCTCCTGGTCCTGCAGCTCGGCGAGGCGCCGGCTGATGGCAGCACGCCGATGCTGAGTGGTATTACACAGTATAGTGGGTAGTGACCTTAGGTTGGCGAGCTCCTGCTCGTGGTGCGCGAGGCGCTCCTGGTCCTGCAGCTCGGCGAGGCGCCGGCTGATGGCCAGCACGCCGCTGCTGAAGTTGCTGTGCGCCGTGAACTTGCAGCGGAAGTCCTCAGGGGGCCCGCAGTTGAACAGGTAGCAGCTGCCGGGGCCCTGCGCATATCATTCAATAGCTTAGGTTCTATACTGTGTTGAAGCGAGTTAGCAGAAAGGCATCGATATGAGGATAGGTCCCTTCGCCCATAACAATATAGGTGCAAGTCAAGAAGACTACCATAAACCGGCTTTCCTCATACACCAAAATAATTATGATATTAGTTAGATTCTAGTTCATAAAATAATAGCTAAATTAGAATAACAACAATCTGCTACGCCGCGCAGCTGTATCCCGTAGTGGACGTCCTGCAGACAAGCGTCTCGCAGTCTCTGTGAGATTAGAATAACAGCAATCTGCTACGCCGCGCAGCTGTATCCCGTAGTGGACGTCCTGCAGACAAGCGTCTCGCAGTCTCTGTGAGATTAGAATAACAGCAATCTGCTACGCCGCGCAGCTGTATCCCGTAGTGGACGTCCTGACAAGCGTCTCGCAGTCTCTGTGAGATTAGAATAACAGCAATCTGCTACGCCACGCAGCTGTATCCCGTAGTGGACGTCCTGACAAGCGTCTCGCAGTCTCTGTGAGATTAGAATAACAGCAATCTGCTACGCCGCGCAGCTGTATCCCGTAGTGGACGTCCTGACAAGCGTCTCGCAGTCTCTGTGAGATTAGAATAACAGCAATCTGCTACGCCGCGCAGCTGTATCTCGTAGTGGACGTCCTTTCTCTCAGACTCATTATCACTCACTATTACAGTCTGAATGATTTACTTGTCTTACTAACTTAAAACTATACTTAAGCCACGGAGACCCCGAATCCCGATGATGGGCAACAAACACAAAAAAACATAGGCAGACATGGGGACTGCCGACAGTAGTAAAAACTTAAAACTATGAAGTGATACCTAATGGGTTTTTAACGCGCCTAAAAAGATTTTACTTCAAAAAGCCTGTTATAAAATATGGAATCTAGGATGCAAGACCGAACGAAGCAAACTCGGGATATTGGGCATCCCGCTCGTACTAAGGTTCGAATGGCTTAGGTTAAGGCCAGATTCCAAAACCTAAACTGCTGTAAAACGAGTTTTAAGAGTCTATATTATGATGCTGTTTTGGTGATATTGTGCGATCTGGATATCGGTATCTGTAAGACTTGAGAGTTTGCTATTTGGACACATTAAACTTGGACTTTATAATCTTTAAATTTGTTGAAGCTAAAACACGATTGGATAAAAAAATCTCGATAAAAAAAAATAACGAAAAAACCTCGTTTTGCACTTATTTTGAGATAGATCTCTGAAACCCTATGGAATTTAATGATGATTTTTAAACTAATAGATAGGTAATAATATTATCCCAAATCGCGTCGATTAAATTTTTTATTTTTCTACTCGTTCTTCTCGTAATTAACAATTAAGTGATTTGGCGCTTGCGTCATTTTATTCTAAGCGAGCATACTCTCTTTCTGTCTCTTGTTTTGCACGCGGTAGTATAGTAATATTCAATCAGTCTGCTACGGCATCTGTTGCAGGACGAATCTATGTTTGGCGACATTACAGAGAGAGGACTATTTTCGACATTTTTATTTTGTTTAGTGGTAGGTATTACCTACTGTAAAAAGGAGTTAAACCCGTTTGGTGTAAACATAATAAATTATTATCATTATTTAGTGTAAATAAAGATGGGCAAAAAGAAAACTCTCGGAAAAAGAAAAAAACAAAATGTCTGAGGGAACAACTCCGTATTCTGAAAGAAAGAAAAAAGTAAGTACAGACGCCAGCATGTCAAGCTACTACAATCTGTCAAATTTCTTTAATAGATTTTCAACTTTATCACTGAAGCATAAGGTTCAAAGTTGAATGGGAAAATTTGACAGTTTCGGGTAGCTTGATGTGCTGGCGTCTGTACCTAACTACCGATTTATATAACGGTATCAATTCTTTTATTTCCTTAGCTACTTAGGTATTTCGAATGTCTATTGCCTAGGGAAAAAAAAGTAAGTAAACTTTTAATCCCCGTTAATATTTTTTTTACCTGGCTCGTTGGTCTAGTGGTCGCAAGCGCTACTGCTGAGCGTGAGGTCCTGGGTTCGATTCCCGCACCTCTGCCCACCTCATCGGGGAATACAGGCGTGATGCTTTGTATTTATGTATGTAAATTTTAAATCGCATAATGTAACATGATTGAATCTTTCCCGTACAATGAGAGGTCAGCTTATAGGTACTGGAAATGTATAGCTTGATACGTAGCCGTGTGTACCTTATAGTATTTATGCTTACTTACACTTTACTTTCATCACGCATAATACTATTTATCATTATTTACACTTTAATACTATTTATCATCCTTTTTATTTGTTTATATGTTTACATTATACTTTTACTCAATTTTCATGTTGTGACACGTCAATTGTCAAACTGTCAATTACTTTTTAAATGTCTTTCTGGCTTAGTCTATGGTAATTACTCTTTGGTCTAAATAACTTAAATTATTTTTATCAATATGTTTAGCTTTTGTATTATTAAGATTATTACGATTGTTTAGTCTAAATAACTTAATTTTAAATTAGATTTATAATATTCTTTACGCACTCGTGGATATGTCTTGGCCGGATACACTTGTCAGATTAGATGATGGCCACATAGAAGAAAACTGATATTTGAAAAAGGAAGACTACTTAGAAACGAGCTCATGAACAGCTGGAGGCTGCTGGCATTCGAGTCTTGGGACTGAGACATTAAGCATCAGAAAACTGCTTGGTTTTGCTGTGACATCTTGAACTGCTTGGTTCTGCTGCGACATCTTTGACTAACCCAGGGGATCCAGCTAAAGATTCCACCTGGGACCTTCTACTTCTAATCTTCGCGAGCTAACCACGTATAACTTGTTACCCTGACGCCTGATACCCGTTCCTACAGTGCTGAGCTGATTTCATAACGTGAACTATAAAACTCCAGTGAGTGCGCGCGTGTGTGAACTATAAACTTCCGAGAGTGCGTGCTATTAGTACTTTTATAACTAGCTGTTTTTTATAACTTTCTGTATTTTATCTTCCCTAATAAAAATTATTGGACGGTCTGCTTACCCTCTATTTTAATAAGGTACAGATCGTTACAGTTTGGCGCCACAACGTTAAAATAACTCGAACTCACCCCCTTTTTCTAAATTCTAAAAAAAAAACTAGCACTAGGTATCTATTTTTGAACTCCTTATTTGGCTTAGTCTTTTGAATACTAACTAACTTATTTTTCTTCTTCAGCTCTCTTCTTGAAGACTCCTATATTCGACTCAACACTTCTTCATACTGAACATCATCTTATACTTCATTCTCATACATCCCACTACCGAAAGGTAGTTGGCATCCATTCTTCGCTTGTCAGTGTTTTTAAAACCATTCGTGGTCACTTACAAGTTGGGGTTTGGCTTACTCTACGACGTACTATTGGACAATATCCCGTAGTCGTTTCCTCCTACACTTAACTCTTTACCAATACATCACTACACTGCACCCCACATACTTGCACACTACAGCGTTTACCCATTGGTAATCGTACTCATTCTTCGCTTGGCGTGTTTTTAAAACCACCTCGTGGTCACTACCAAGTTAGGGGATTGAGACACTTCACGACTGAAACAGGAGAATATCCTGTGGATGTTTATTCAAACCTATACATCTACACAACTCCTATAACAAATACTCCACTATCCTCTTAAACACTTATTATATAATATATTTATACTTATATCTGGGAATCATACCGAAATAAGTATATCGTGGGCTCTCAAAATATTTTTCTAATTGTTATTGTTTGACATTGGTTGCTAGGTAACAAGCCATAGAGCATTTGCATTGAGTATTAGTCTTTTTGCGCGGTGGCAAAAGTAGGTACTAAACTTTATGCATTAGTTCCGAATTTCACCACCAAATAAGTTTTCATTGATTTTCGATTTTTATTTTCTTTAGACTGTGTCTTACTCTTAAATTTATATACACTTTTGGACCGTATCCAACACTCAGACTCTCTTGACGTTTTACTCGGAGCTTACCGACTACTGTATTGCGGGAGCTGCCCTGACGTTTACTCGGAGCTTACTTACTGCTGCCCTTGACGTTTTACTCGGAGCTTTCCGTCTTCTGTATTACGGGAGCTGCCCTGGCGTTTTCTGACTGCGGTGTTGCGGTTCAGACCTAATCCCTCTATCCTTCCTCCCCTCTTAACTCATAGCACTCTTGAGACGACACTTGAGTCCTTTCTAACATTAGAGTTTTCTTTAACTTAGACTCCTCTTTCAATATTATTTTTTTAATCATGGATACTTCTAATAGTCCCAATAACACAATGTTTCATACTATGCTTCCCGACATTCAGTCAAACTCTATTCCTAATAATTCCCTTAATGAATTAAAACGAATAAAATATGACGGAAACTCGTGTCCGCGTTCCTTTATACAGAAAATTCAGGAATTCAGTATTTCTAGGAATATTTCTCGAGATAAATTATTAGATCATGCGTTTGAATTATTAACTGATAACGCTTTACATTGGTATCGTTTTAAACGCGACTCTTTTTTATCATGGAGCGATCTTTGCGAAGCTTTGATTACAGACTTTGGCGGTTTTGACTATGACCATAAATTATTAGAAGCCATCAACAGTCGAACTCAGGGCAAAGATGAACCTATTGTTATTTTTGTTTCCATACTAACCGGCATGTTTTCCAGACTTTCAGAAAAATTAACGGAAACTAAAAAACTCCAAATTATTATTCGTAACATTCGACCTTGCTATTCACCTTACATCGCGAATAATAACATTAACTCTATTGATGAGCTTATTTCATGTTGTCGAAAATATGAAGAATTTTTAGACAAAGAAAAACATTTCAATGAACCTCAAACTACTAATAACCCTATAACTGTTGAATTTAACTATAAATCCACTAACTTAACGTCAAAGCCCTCAACTTTTAACGCGTTCACTCCTAGAACAAATTTTAAGCGTTTTAACAATAAACCTCAAGTTAATACAATTAATAAAGTTAATTATAATGCTTTTTGCGTACGCTGCCGCACTAATGGTCATACGCTAACTAATTGCTCTCAACCTCGTTCTTTAATTATTTGTTTTAGATGCGGTTTAAAAGATGTTAAATTGACTGATTGTCCTAACTGTAATAAAACTAACAACTCAAAAAACTAAACAACGACTTGGGTAATAAAAACTTTAATCAATCAGACTGGCATGATTGGTTACAAACTATTAAAAATTTCTTTCATTGTTACAAAATAACTTCACTTTACGATAATGAAAAAGATTTTAATCGTCCTTTTATTGATATTTCTATCAATGACAAAATATTTTCCGGCTTACTAGATAGTGGTAGTTCTATTACAATACTTGGTAATAACTCTCACCTAGAAATTTTAAAATTAGGCTTCACGTTATCCAAGTCTTCTTCAGTGACGATTACTACTGCCAGTAATAATAAAAGTAAATCCCTTGGCTCAATTGAAATTCCGATTAGATACAATAATCAAACTCATCTCATCCAAGCCTTCGTATTCCCTAATATATCTCCTTCAATTATTTTAGGAGTCGACTTTTGGAAAAAGTTTAATCTTATTCCACACATACTTTCTTCGGCTTTTAAAGCGAATACTAAATGTTCAGTGGTTACTGAAACTACTAAACAAATACTGCCTTACGATCATCTCTCTTTAGAGCAAAAAACTATCGCTGATGATATGATTAAACGATTCAAAGCTATATCCTTCGAGAGTAGAGGAGTACTGGGTCGCACTCATCTTATTAGTCATCATATTGATACAGGTGACACTCTTCCAATTAAACAACGATGTTATCGTCTTTCTCCTGAAAAACAAAAAGCTCTCATAATAGAAGTCGATAAAATGTTACAATGGGGCGTCATTGAAAAATGCGAAAGCCCTTGGCTTTCTCCGGTTATCATTACACCTAAAAAGAATGGTGAATGGCGATTTTGTGTTGATAGTCGTAAACTAAATTCAGTTACTCGTAGAGACGCGTACAGCCTTCCGTTTGTTAATGAAATTTTAGATAACCTTAAAAACGCTAAATTTCTTTCAAGCATTGATATTGCTAAAGCATTTTGGGAAATCCCTTTAAAAGATGAAGCGGATAAAGATAAAACAGCTTTTTATGTCCCTGGTCGCGGCATGTATCGTTTTGTTATCATGCCCTTTGGTTTAACTAATGCTCCAGCTACTCAACAAAGACTTATGGACATGCTTTTTACTCCTGAATTTGATAATAAGGTCTTTTGTTACCTTGATGATATAATAATCATCTCTGAATCATTTGAAGAGCATATCTCTTATCTACTTAAAGTTCTTGAGAAATTAACGTTTGCTAGATTAACTATTAACTTCGAAAAAAGTCAATTCTTTAAAAATGAACTTAAATACTTAGGGTACATTGTAGATGAAAACGGTTTAAGATCAGATCCTGCTAAAATAAAAGCAATACTCGAATTTCCTACTCCCACTTCTCGTAAAGAAGTTAGAAAATTTATTGGAACTTGTAGTTGGTTTCGACGTTTTATTCCCAACTTCAGCACAATTGCAACTCCACTTAATAAATTAACTTCTTCCGGTAAAAACGCCCCTAAATTCATTTGGGATAATGATGCTAATCTGGCTTTTAATAAACTAAAAGAAGCTCTTGTTACTACCCCTATACTAGCTTGTCCTGACTACAATCTCCCTTTCTCTGTACATTGCGATGCTTCTAACTTTGCCATTGGTGGTATGTTAACACAAGTAAAAGACGACAAAGAAGTAGTTATAGCCTATATGAGCAAATCTCTTAACAAAAACGAACGAAATTACTCAACTACTGAAAGAGAAACTCTTGCGGTAATTTCAGCTTTAGAACATTGGCGTTGTTATATCGATAATGGTAAACAATTCACGGTTTATACTGACCACGCAGCACTTAAATGGTTTCTAAAATTATCCAATCCATCAGGTAGACTCGCGCGGTGGGCTCTTAGGTTGTCATCTTTTAATTTTATTCTAAAACACAAAAGGGGTAAAGACAATTTAGTTCCTGACTTACTCTCTCGTAATCCTACATGTCCACTTGGCATTAATCCTGTCTCACTTGATCCTCAACCTATATCTCCAGCATTAGAACACTATAACAAACTACTTTTAGAATGTCGTAGCAATCCTGATCAATATCCCAATTATACTATTCGTGAAAATAAATTATTCCGCTATACTCAATCTCCCCACGCGTTAACTGAAGATTTCGCGTGGAAAGAAGTTCCCCACCCTAATCTCCGGGAAACTCTTATTAAAGATAATCATGGGTCTCCAGATCAGCCTCATTTAGGAATCTTTAAAACTTATAAAAAATTATCACTTCTATATTACTGGCCAGCTATGTTTAAGGATATCGCTAAAATAATTTCTTCCTGTGATAATTGCTTAACTTACAAACACGCTAATCACTCACCCTTTGGTCTTATGGGTAAACCAAAAATTTGTTCCAGGCCCTTTCAAACAATTTCTTTGGATCTAATGGGTCCTCTACCTATGACTAGACGTAGGAATCAATTTATCTTAGTGGTTAATTGTTGCTTTACTAAATATTCCCTGATCTTTCCGCTAAAACGGGCTACTAGTGCTAACGTCATCTCTAACTTGGAAAATTTTGTTTTTCTAGTCCATGGAGTACCTCAAACTATTATTATGGACAATGGATCACAATTTCAATCCCATGAATTTCACAACTTTCTTAGCAGATATAATATACCATTTATATTTTTCTCTCCTCACTATTGCCCCCAAGTTAATCCCACTGAAAGGTACAATCGCACTATAATCACAGCTTTGTCATCTTTGGTTGGTGATGACCATAGATCTTGGGACATCCATCTTCCTAAAGTCCAATACGCTATGAACAGCACAACTAATATTACTACTGGTTTCTCTCCTAACTTTTTGCTCTTCGGACGTGAAACAGTTACTTCTGGCTCACTTTATACACCAACTAATAATCTTGACGAAATCGTTTTTCTACCTAGGGACATCTATGCTACTAACATAGGTTTATTGTCTGCAACTTTCGATAAAGTTCAGATAGCCCTTCATATTGCTCATGCTCGTAACTCTTCTCGTTACAATGAAACACATACCTTTAAAGAATATAACGTTGGAGATACAGTCTGGCGTAAAAACTATACAATTAGTCAAGCGGGTACTTATTTTAGCTCTAAACTAGCGCCGAAATATGTAAAATCAACTATTTTACAAAAATTATCACCATTAGTATATATACTAGAAGATCAACTAGGCAACCGAGCTAAATACCATATTAAAGACTTTAAAATATAATTTATTCAATTATATGTAAAAAAATTCTTTTTACTATATTCATAACTCATCCCTTTCTTCTTTCCTTCCTCTATAATAGAGGAGTAGTAGTAGGAGTAGTTTTTCGATATGTGAAAAAATTCACGGTAGTAGTATAACGATGTTAAAAGGAAAACTATCACAGCTACGTTGGCTTTACAAGTTTACGAGTGAGAACTTGTTTTTCAACTACAGTGTTAAGTTTGTTCTTGGCATAAATTCATTCCAACTACGGAATCCTTCATTGAATTGTGCGTATCTATTCCATTTCATTCTGTATAAGTCTCGATATTCCCGGGAATTTCCGAGACAGTGTGTGAGTCTTGAAAATCTAGTCCCAGAGCTTGGGACTGGAAGCGCATTACTAAGGTTACTTTTTATTCAGGTACCACGTGAGCAAAGCCGGGCCCAAATGCTACTATTCAAAAAGTTTTGAATCTTATTGTTTCAACAAATCCAAAACGACGACGTGGACGAAGTGAACGACGATGATGAGCTCGAAGACTTGGTTTATGAGAATCAAAGGTAGGTAATAGAAATGAATGCATCGATAATATTGCAGTTCTCGCATTTTTACTGACTTCAAAAAGGAGAATATTCTTTATTTGACGGTTTTTAGGGTTCCGTACAAGTTCTGTCAAGTGGCATATTATATGAAAGGGCTTTGGCCATGGGAAAGTATCGGAGCTATTCAAAAATATACTACTATTTCAGAACATTCATGCATTGCTATTATTGCCTGCTTTATATTTATGTAATAAAATAAATGCATTAATCTTGTAGGTTTCCAGACGAAGAGGACAGGTCAGATAGAAATTAATGAAGAATCAGACGAAAGAAGAATGAAAGACCTTAATTTTTTTTTTAAAGAATTAAAAACCATTTCTAGCCACTCAACAGCCTTTGGTTGCGGTATAAATAATTTAGAGTTGATAGGGGAGAAAAGTTTAGGGTTTTTTTTTTTCACGTGGAAAAATGCTCATGCATACTGCACTACCACGGGGAGATAGTGCAGTTATGTGGGACTCTGACCCACTAAAACTCCACGGTGTCCTCCTCTGCCGCTTACGGCGGGAACATGGGCACGCGTTAGCACTCATCCGTGAACCCGCCGCGGCTGTCCGTTGCCGGACCCTCCTCTGGGCAGTACTCCCCATCACCGGCGCACTAGAACACATAGCTCGCCGTGACCACCCCAGGGACCAAACCAGCACATGGGCGCCCGACGACCCCGTGTCTGGGCACCCTTGGTCCCCCTGTGACGGGTCAGGACATTGGCCCCGCCGCCTGCCAATTTTCGGCTGCAGAGGATAGGGAGAACGGCCAACGCAATACCGATACTCCTCTTCCCCTGCAGCCCCACCGCGTCCGCCATCTTACGGTGGCGACCCCGTTAAGGCCGCGGAAGGTAGGGAGAGCGGCGCACCGTAATACCGGCACTCCTCTCCCGCCGCGGCCTTCAACCCTCAGCCGCGACGCCCCCGTTACGACATCGCGGCCCGCCTCAGTTCCGCAACCTACTTTTGGCCGCTACGTCGTCGGCTTGTCAGCAAAAGCCCTGACGAGCAGCCCCTCCTCGGGTTCCTCTTAGCTTCACCGTGGGTGTCCAAGCCACGGCTACTGAGCCCCCCCGCCTCGACAATGCGGGAACCCACCGGGGGGAAAGGGGTTAGGCTTGATTTCAAAATTCAAATTTAAATGCAATACAAATGATTTTCAACTACAATGTTAAATTTTTTCTTGGGATAAACTCCCGCTTGATGGGTATAATTGAATAGGTCTATTTAAACCATGGGTTCCCAACCAGTGGGGCGCGCCCCACTTGGGGGGCGTAGGGTGATCCAAAGGGGGGCGCGACGAGCGACTTAAAAAGCTTACTCAGCGTTTCCTAAACTATCCTCAATGCTGGATGATAATCAAGAAATTGCACATTTGTCTTTACACATAATATGTCATTTGAAAAGCCTTGCTGCTGAATTTTGTAGATATTTTCCCGAAAACTTTTCTGAAAACCCAATTAATAAATTAATAAGAAATCCATTTGTGATTAATGTCAAGCAATTGCCCGAAATATTGCAAGAAGAAGCTTTGGACGTGAAGATTCGTCTGCTCACGATAATTTCAGCCACATGGATTTGACTGAATTTTGGATAAAATATAAGGCCATTTACACTGTTGTCGGCAAGCAAGCACTGCGTATTCTTTTACCGTTTTCGACTACCTATCTTTGTGGACGGGGTTTTTCGACGCTCTGGTGGGTATAAAAACGAAGCAAAGAAATAGACTTCATGTCGAAAATGATCTACGCTGTGCACTGACCAACATGAAGCCTAGAATTGATAAATTGGTTAATAAAGTGCAGGCCCAATGTTCTCACTAATGGTCATTATTATACGTTGTACAGTGTACACGATTAATAAAGTCCATTAAAGTTTTCATCGTTTTTTTTTTTGTCCATTGTAGTTGAGTTGGGATAGGGGGGGCGTAGTATTTTAGCGTAAACTTTAGGGAGGCGCATAGCGTAATAGGTTGGGAACCCCTGATTTAAACGAAGGTAATATTTAATACATCACTTTTTTTCAGTTATACCGTTTGCGAAATATGGCCCGTCAAATTGCCTGTGAAGTGTATGTATGGTCCCTAATAGTGCATAACGTAGTAAGTACACTCCTTTAGAATATAAGTATCATTTTAAGCTAAGTAAGCAGTTTACATCAATGCGCATTGTAAAATAGATTCACTAGATATACCTATTCATTAAAGTACATTCTATCAAGCTGGTTGTCTAATTCTAACGACCCTTGAACCCCCAACATTTCATGGCGACCCTGCCTTAGGGTCTGCCAAGGGGCAGATTAAGCAAAGTTTTCGTTGAGCGATTTTCAAAATGTGTAACTCAAAAGTAGAAAAAGACGAGGTATTCATCAATCAAAACGCGGCTGGTGGAAACAATGACGCAATTCTCAAGGACATCGGAGGCCACATGGAGCGGCTGAGCACGGTCACTATCATCATTCTTGCCGTCGTATCTCTCCTGGTAATATACTTTATCCTGAAGTACTACCGAAGCTGCCATCGCCAATGGATTCAAGAAGAAATCGGACTCAACGCAATTCAGCGCATAAGGGCCAAAATCCCTACGAGGACGAGTGGAAGGTACACCCGTTAATTAATCAAGCATCAAAATTAGATTCAAGTTAATTCTAAAATAAATCAGTGATTTTCAATCAGACTAACAATTAGTTTTATAACGCAAAAATATAAAGGACATAAAACAGTGCGCGAAGACTCAGCGAATATGATACCGCGAGGCTAAACCTGCAACGTGTGAAATTCTTGAGTGCCGTTTCGCAAAATTGTGTTAATATGAAACTTTTGTTTTTCCATTAAGAAATAAGTGACCTGATATCTAGTAATAAGCATTTTATTATGATAAAAATATTGTTAGAAAAATATAATGATCTGGTAGATATTAGAAAATACTTGATTAAGATGGGACAATCAAGGTATAAAGGTCAAGTTATTGAAACGAAGTTAGGAGAGGCAAAAAATATTTTTAGCGAATGTGAGAAAATATTATTAGTATGTAATAGAAAAAGGCAAGGATGCGAAGTTAGTTACACCGGCATTAGATATTTATCAGAAAATTAGGATAATATTTGAGGAAATAAATGTTTTATGTTCTATCCCTAAAATTGATTTTAGAAAAATGGAGTTTGACCTTAAAGTGGCGTGTAGTTTGCTTCCAGCAATGGACGGTAGTGAGGGGACTACTAAACGCTTGATAGATTCGATCGAGATGTACGGAGATATGCTGGATGACAAAGGTAAGACACTACTTATTACATTGGTCCTTAAAAGCAGATTATCCGAAAATGCAAAGTTACGCATTACAAGAAATTATAAAACCATTCCAGACTTAATTAAAGATATGAGATGCCATCTATTGACCCGAAAATCCTTTACAGCTCTACAGACTCGTTTGCAAAAATAGTATCGAGGAGTATGGCACAGAAATAGAAAAGATGTTCACTGAACTTACTATATCTCAGTCTGATGGTAACACTACCGCGTTCGAAGTTTTAAAACCTTTGAATGAAAAACTTGCCATAAAACGGTTTACAGAAGGACTACGCAGTTCAAAATTGGGCACCATCGTCTCCGCCAGGAACTATAGCAGCCTGAAAGATGCAATACAAGCTGCCAAAGATGAAGATACAACATGCCAGCCATCAGCAGGTAATGTCTTGCATGCATTTAGATATGGACGAGGTTTTAATAATTCGCGACGACAAGGTCATCGTCATTTCAATAATAGTCGTGGTCAATATATAAATAGTTACAACCGTGGTCACTATGGAAATTACAATAATCAGAGACAAACATGGCGTGGTAATTACAGAGGTAATAATGGAAATAGGTATAACAATCGTATATCAATGAACAATAACAGGGGTCAATCAAATATTAGGGGTTCAAGATATTTTAGAAATAAAAACCGAGATGTTTGTCTAGCGGAACAAAAAGATGGCAATAAACCAAGCACGAGCGATTATATAGATAAAAAAGAATCAGAAAACCAGTTTTTTCGTTCATAAACATTGCGTTTTATCAAATTTAAGCAATGCGAAATATGTAGCTTTTTTCGTTAATAACATTAAATATTATTGGCTCGTTGACACAGGCGCTTCACTATCAATAATAAAAAGTGAAGCATTACCAAGAAATGTTCATGTGAGAAAAGATGAAACACTGATAAATGGAATCGGTGGACAAAGGCGTTCACAAGGCTTAGTGGATTTAAATTTAAAATATAATAATGAAACATTTCAGCATTCGTTTATAATTTTTGAGTCGTTACCATTAAAAGCAGACGGAATAATAGGTTTAGATTTTTTGAATAAGTATCAAGCAAACATTAACTTAAGTACTAATATTTTAACATTGCATTTTAATGGCAAAGAATATTATTTTAACATCGTAGATAAACGTATTAGGAGAAGTAATAACCTGATTGTACCAGCTCGTTCTGAGTCAATTCATTTCATACACGTAGATAAAAATCAAAATGATAATGTTATTGTCTGTGGACGTGAGTTAGCGAAGGATGTGTATCTAGCAAATACGATAGCCACAGTAAAAAACAACAGGATTCCTATAAAGATACTAAACGTTACAGAGAACGAGATACATTTACCAAATTTCACACCGAGTTTGCAAACCTTGAGCGATTATAATATTTGTCAATTCAGTAATACTACTAAAGACGTTTCTAGGGTTAAAACACTACTATCAGAACTTAAATTAGATTATTTAAATGAAGAAGAGAGAAGGTCCATTGAAGCGATTTGCGCAAAATATTCAGATATTTTTTACATAGATGGAGATAAATTAACCACTACAAATATTTATGAGCAATCTATTACAGTAAAACAAAATTCTACTCCAGTATATGTCAAGCCATACAGGTTACCTCAAGCGTTAAAACCAGAGATAACAAAACAGATTGATAAAATGATAAACGATGATATCATAGAAGAATCCAACAGTGAATGGTCAAGTCCTATCTTATTAGTACCGAAAAAGAGTAAAGAAGGAACTGATAAGAAGTGGCGATTAGTTGTAGACTACAGAAAATTAAATGAGACGGTTTGTGACGATAAGTTTCCTTTACCTAACATCAATGAAATTTTAGATTCTCTTTCTGGAGCTGTATATTTCACTCACCTTGACCTTCTACAAGGTTACTATCAAGTAAAAGTCGAAAATTAACTGCTTTTACTACCAATACAGGTCAGTATCAAATGAAACGCTTACCTATGGGTCTCAAGATAAGTCCAAGCGCATTTAGTCGCATGATGTCTGTAGCAATGTCTGGTTTGACTTACGATAAATGTTTAGTATATCAGGATGAGCTTATTGTATTTGGTAGAAACTTGCAAATTCATAATCAAAACTTAATAAATATAATGGAAAGACTAAGAAAAGTCAATTTAAAATTAAATCCTCAAAAATGCGAATTTCTTAAGAAAGAAATACTGTATCTAGGTCATGTAGTTTCAGAGAAAGGTGTTTTACCAGATCCAGAAAAGACAAAAGTATTGATAAATTACCCTACACCCAAAACAGCAGATGAAGTTAAACGTTTCGTAGCTTTTTGCAACTACTACCGTAAATTTATAAAAGGTTTTTCAGACATAGCTATGCCATTAAATAAATTATGTAGAAAAAATGAACCTTTCATTTGGACAGATACTTGTAATATATGCCTTTGGTTATCTAAAAGAAGCATTAATTTCGTCACCTATATTGCAATATCCTGATTTTACAGAAAATAATGAATTTATATTACAAACAGATGCATCAGACACTGCAGTTGGTGCTGTGCTGTGCAATAAAGATCTCAGACCGATAGCGTATGCAAGTAGACCTTTGAATAAAGCGGAAAAGAATTACCCTACAATACAGAAAGAACTTTTAGCAATAGTTTGGTCTGTAAAATATTTTAGACCGTACTTATATGGTAGAGAATTCACAATAATGACTGATCACAAACCTTTAGTTTATCTTTTTGGCATGAGAGATCCTTCGAGTAGACTTCTTAAATTCCGTCTAACTTTGGAAGAATATAAGTTTAAAATAATTTATGTACGAGGAAAAGAAAATGTTGTTGCAGATGCTTTGTCTAGAATATGTGTAACATCAGACGAACTAAAAGATATGCAAGCACAAGTGGTTGCTGTGATGACTAGAGCACAAAAGCGAAAGATTGATGAGAAGTTAAATAAAAATAAGAATGACGTAGAGAAGGTGGATCTTAATAAATCTCCTGACTATTGGTCTGGCCAACCAAGGGTTGTAGATATATTAAGAAAACCGCGCGACTCAGTCGAAATGAGTTTTATTGAAGGTAGCGAATTAAATAAATTGAGAAAGATGGTATGATAACTGATGTTAGTGGATGTTTTATATTTATTGAAAAAACTAAGATTATTTACATCAATCTTGATTTCAAGGCACATTTCACGCGAGCCGAATTTGTGCAGAAATTAAGTTTGTTTTGTAAAAAGTTAGATATTGAAGAAGTATGCATAATTAAAAATAAAGATAATATAGATTTTATAAAGAACGTTTGTGATGAGATATCAAAGTTAGAAAATTGGTCCGGACCACGGATATGTATTTTAAGAGGAGTAAAAAGAATAACTGATGACAAAGAAAAAATTATAATTATAAAATATGACTTTCATTTACTGCCATCCAGTGGTCATGCTGGAGTGCGCAGAATGGTAAATACTATAAAGAAGAGATATTATTGGCCGAGTATAGAAAAGGACGTACAAACATTTGTAAAAAAGTGTACTAAGTGTCAGAAGTCAAAGTATACCCGTTACATAAAAGAACCAATGGTAATTACCACTACAGCGTCCTCGGCTTGTCAAAAAATATACTTAGATGTAGTCGGTCCTTTGGATAGAGACCAAGAGGGGAACTGTTATGTATTGACTATTCAGTGTGAATTATCTAAATTTGTTCAAGCAATTCCCTTAAAAAATAAAGAAACCGTGTCCATAGCTAACGCATTCGTAAGACAGTTTATTTTAATATTTGGAATTCCTGAAATAATAGCAACAGACAGAGGCACTGAGTTTATCTCCACAACTATGGAACAGGTATGTAAACTTCTTGATATCGAAAAAATATCCTCAACTGCCTACCATCACCAATCTATAGGAGCACTTGAAAATACTCACAAAGCGTTGGGTGCATTTTTACGGATCCAGTGTGAAAACCATACAGATACATGGAGTTATTGGCTACCGTATTGGTGTTTTAGTTTCAACAATACAGTTCATTCCGAAACAAATTACACGCCTTATGAACTTGTTTTTGGTAAACTTTGTCGAATTCCGAGTAGAATTACTGAATCAGTGGAACCATTGTATAATAGTGATAATTATCCATTGCAGTTGAAATATCGTTTACAGTTAGCCCATGCCGACGCAAAAAATAATTTACTGTGTAATAAACACAAACGCAAGGAATTGTACGATAAGTCAATGAATCCTATTATATATCAGGAAAATGACCTAATTTTGTTAAAGAATGAAACAGGACGTAAACTAGATGCTATTTTTGAAGGTCCTTTTAGAGTTATAGAAGATTTAGGTTGTAATGTTAGGATATATAAAAATAATAAGATAGAACTAGTTCATAAAAATAGGACAAGACCGTATTTTCAATAATAATTGGGTTGTATTGCTTAAGTAATAGTACTCGTATAAATAAGATTATTGTTAATTTAGATCTTTAGTAACATTGCAATGTTAGACGTAAGTAATATAATTTTATAGTTTGTTTGGTAGATAAGTATATTAACTTTAGACTTTACTATAAACATTAATATAGAGTTATTTTGGAAATGTGAAAAAAAAATCACATGTTTTTGTTTTTTTTTTTTTAAAATCACGAGTCTCTAAATTTCGAAACTCGCGTCTCGGGATGGAAGCCCTAGTACCTATTTACCTACTATGTTGGTGGTATGTCAGCTTGTAGGTCTATGAACGGAGCTTCCAATAATTATGTAGGTAGGTATGTATATGTATGTAAATGAAGCTCTCATAATCTTAATTTAATTTGAATTTCCCGCGCATTAACTTGGACTGCATACGTTATCTGTGGTGACGGCAGGCTTGCACTATGTTCGTTCTACGATTGGAAAAACTCTTTGGACTGATAGAAAAATATGTGAACACGTTTTTTTCCGAATTATAGGAAGATTATTGAAGCAATAGCTTTTAATGTTGTTTCTCTTTACAGGTTAGTAAATAGTAACAGTGATTTATACTTTAATGTAGAATTAAGTTGTGTTTAAAAATGGTACATACTTTGTAAAATGTTTTCTTATAATTAAATTTCTCTTTACAGAGCAATAACCTAGGCAGTTGTTTCAATAATAGTACCTACATTATGATATAAGTGCGGTAAGTTGAAAATTACAGCCGAGGCGATATTGCTTGCCCGAGCCGTAGGCGAGGGCTAAAAGAAAGCAGAGGCTGTAATTTTCAAAGCGCACGTATGTCATACGACGTTTTATAACATATTTGCGAGGAAATAAATAAAACTCGGACTGAACTTGCATATTTGCTTATTTTCCATATGATGAAATTTTGATACGCTTGTAAGTATCTATCGGTCGATTTTTCGGGCGAGGCTTAGAGTAGCCTTTTTCGCTGCCTCTGAGACTTCTGGCGGTGTGGAATTAATAAATTCATCATTAATTGACGACATTTTCAAATAAAAAAAGTACAGCGAAAAGAAAAAGCGCGCGGAATAATTTTTATAACATATTTGCTCGTAAAGGGTCTCTTATTTCACCAATTTCAATATCGTAATGTATCTCATTACGCACTTGTGCGGTAATGTAAAGTAAATCGCACGGTTTATCAAGATGCTCCGGCAAATCGAACGGTACTTTTTTAAATCTTAGCAAAGAGTTTTTATTTCAGAAAAGATGTCAACATTTTATGAATAAAATTAACTTTGGGAGATAAAATATAATAAATAAACATTTAATTCTTTAACATAATTAATTTTGAAAATAAATTACAACCATTAATATCTGTAACAAAAACAAAAATATTAATTTACTTTATTAATAATACTGGCTGTTTTGTGCCTATGCCTGAAAAAAAAAAGCGCGAACGCGCGCGCATCGCTTATCTGTTAAGAAAACAAGCAAATATGCAAGTTCAGTCCAAGTTTTATTTATTTCCTCGCAAATATGTTATAAAACGTCGTATGACATACGTGCGCTTTGAAAATTACAGCCTCTGCTTTCTTTTAGCCCTCGCCTACGGCTCGGGCAAGCAATATCGCCTCGGCTTTAATTTTCAACTTACCGCACTTATATCATAATGTACTATTACTTCTTAACAGATAAGCGAAGCGCGCGCGTTCGCGCTTTTTTTTTTCAGGCATAGGCACAAAACAGCCAGTATTATTAATAAAGTAAATTAATTTTTTTTTTGTTACTGTCTGTAACAAAAAAAAAATAATTTACTGGTTTTAATTTATTGTCAAAATTAATTAAATTAAAGAATTAAATGTTTATTTATTATATTTTATCTCCCAAAGTTAATTTTATTCATAAAATGTTGACATCTTTTCTGAAATAAAAACTTTTTGCTAAGATTTAAAAAAGTACCGTTCGTTTTGACGGAGCATCTTGATAAACCGTGCGATTTACTTTACATTACCGCACAAGTGCGTAATGAGATACATTACGATATTGAAATTGGTGAAATAAGAGACCCTTTACGAGCAAATATGTTATAAATAACATATTACATGTATACCGACAATGAGCTCGTTTGTTTAGCTGTGTTATCCTTTACACATCGATCCGTCGTACCGTGGAAATACTTCCGTGAATTTGAACTTTATTTGAATGACATAATTTTTTACGAATACATTTTTATTGCCATACGAATCAAGTTCAAATTCACGGTCCGTCTCCGACACAGATCGCTGTGATCAGCTAGGCGGCCGGGGCACCGCGCCGTTCAAACTCGAACTCGACTCACGCAGTCGATCCGCGCGCTGCGCGCCATGCCACGCGTATTATAGTAGAGGGGGCGCGGGCGAGAGGTACGAAATCGCTCGCGTTGGGCTGCAAAGGCGCCCTCTTAAACTTTTCGTCATAATTCGATAAACTAAGTTCTCCGTCTTTATGATGGTCAAAAGAAAACAGAACCTATTCAAGGTGGGGTGCTATAATTTTCAGGCTCGCTTCGGTCGCTCTTGCAATTTCTTTCTTTTCTTCATAAGTCAACATAGCAAGTAATTCGTAGTCTTTTTGGAATGATTAAAAGAAAATCAACCTTAAAGAAAGTGTGAAAAAAATTTCGAGCTCGCTTCGCTCGCTCTTACATTCTACATCCTCATAGTTGCTTAGGCTTGCTTGCATAAGTCGACAATGTAACTCCTATTTCTGCTTGAAAATATAAAATAAAACCTAACCAATCCAAGCCGGGTTGTTAATATTTGCGAGCTCGCTACGCTCGCTCTTCCTAGCCTATAGTGTACCGTTCTGATACATACGACAATACAGTACCTGGCGATAAATATTGCACATCGACCTTTGGAAAGAGACAATCGGCTAATTTCGGCTTCGTAGAGCGTTATCTCTGTCACACGAAATACAAACAGTCCGGTATCTATTAGGAGCTGTTAAAACAAATATGATTTGCTTCTTTTGATAATTATTTTTATTCTTTGTATAAAATCGATGGGACGAATAGGTCGATGTGCAATATTTATCGCCGGGTACTGTAATTATTAAATAAACATGTAAAACCTGCGTCCCTGAATACCCTAAGTAATGTGGAGCTGGAGTTCATGAACCTTAACATAATATCACGCCTTTGATCCCCGAAGGGTTAGGCAGGGGTGTACCTTGATATAGTACTTACACCCACATTGTATAAGTCCCATGTGAGGAGAGGCGAGACTACTGCCACAACCGGGCACATACCAGCCTCCAAGCTGCTTCTAAGAAATTTGTAATGGAAATACCTAATAACACTAGCCGACCTAGGAATCGAACCTCCCAGGACTTGATGCTCAGCAGTAACGTTTGCGAGCACTACACCCGCGAGCAGAGCCCTCGGCACCCTGGTGACCCCCTGACAAGCGTCTCTCAGTCTCTGTGGTTGTGTTTCTTTACGTGGTACCAACTATCTACTATCGGCCGGAGCAGGACAGGACAGGACAGAACAGAACAATAATACCAGTGTGACACAACAACTACGTCGATCTACATTGATAAACTTTCGTGATCGTATTTAAAACGAGATAAAGTAGGTATTGTTAATGTAATTATGACATGCACGATATTTATTTGTCGACGTATTATTATCGTATTGGTTCGTTACACCTTACACGCATCGGATGTCAACAGCATCGTGTTGTCGTGTTACATGCTCTGTGCTGTGTGCTGTGACAGCGTCGACCTGTGGGAATTGTAGCTCCCATTATTGTAACCAGACGGCACTACTTCAGTGTCAGTAAAAAAAGTTTTCGTGTCAGTAGAAAACATAAAAACTTGTAATAATGGCACTGACCTGTATTATACAAGTACGCTTGTATGATAGAGGTCAGTGCCCTGGCCTATTACAAACAGTTTATTCAACAGTCACGTTACACAGACGTTGTAGGGTCTGTCTGCTAAGTGTTGCCGGTTTGAATATTAACCAAGTCCCATTACACCATATAGATAGGTACTTACTTAACAAAGTTCAAAGTTCTTATTTGAAAAATCTCAAAGTACTTGGTTTGTTGACGGCAATTCGGTGTCAGTAGTTGGCAAGCCCGGGTACCTTCTCCTCGTAGACAAAGACGTCGCAGGCGTCAGTCTCGCAGCACAGTCGCAGGCACTCAGCGCGCGCGCCCACGTCCAGCTCGGACAGATAACGCGCGCCCATGTCGCGCGACTCCTCCGTGCGGATGATCTTGTCGCGCTGCACGTCGAAACGCGGCGCGCACGCCCCTGGATCCAGCTCGCGCGCGCCCACCGCGCCAAGCAGCAACGCTGCCCACCACGACCACACCCGCAAGCGCATCGCTCTCACCGCTCGCACAGCTCAACACCTGGCAACACCGCTCTCACCGTTTACCAGACACAGAATACCTTGAACGCACTCCCGAATTCTGTCTTTTCGGACACGTAGGACCTGACGTGTACGGATGTTCGCAACCCCGCCGTAAATGTAGGATACAGGTGTAGCCGCGAGTGCTAGCGGCAGTGGCGGCTGGCTGCGTGCTCGCGCTAACTAATTATTATCGCACACATTAGCGGGCACCGAGTGCGGCGCGGCGGCCTTTGCGCGGTCGATACTGTCGCGTCTGCGCAATCACTCACGCACAAGGACATCATAAAGTAAAGGCACTAGATGTGGCACAAGTGCACAGTGCACACCGGCTGTGTTGACAAACGAATTCGAATAAAAAAACAACAATTTTAACTGCAACAAAAATGCGTTAGCCAATAATTTTCCCACTGCTGGGACACAGGCCTCCTCTCTTCGAGAGTGACATGCCGGTTTCCTCACGATGTTTTCCTTCACTGTTTTGAGAGCAGTGGTGATGAAATCAAATGAAATGTTTTAAATTCTACAAATAAGCGGAGCTTATCGTAGAATGTTATTAAGTCCGCCTTTCTGCCGTGCTAAACGCAAAAGCGGTATCTCAAGAAAAGCTAGTTTCGAGAAAATTGAAGTTTTGTTTTTTATTCTCTCAGTGATTTGAGGTAAAGCTGAGATAGGGAACACTTTTCTAGGGACTTTTTTATTAAGATACCGTTATTTGGCTGAGCTCATTGGATGCATATTTCTTTAAGCTATCCTATACTTACCACAAAAATCAACTTCACAATTTTTTTTGAGATACCGCTTTTGTGCTTAGCACGGCAGCTTTGTACCTTTTTGTGCGAAAAGTTTAAATAAATAAAAAGATATGGGTGAATTGCCCAAGCATAAAAAAAATACACGGCAAACCTGAGAACGGTATATAGTGCAATGTGGTAATTTTTATTTTATATATTTTTTCTCAACAAAGTAAGTACTTCTCTACCTTGGCAAAAAAATCATTGATTTTTACCCTCTAATATACCAAAAAAAAAAAATTACAAAGTGTTCTCAGTACATTAACAACAATTCAGAGAATAGAAGCAATATTTAAAAACATGGCTATCCACATGAGGCATGAAAACGACAATAGAAAACTGGAAGAATTCTTGGATACAAGTTCACCGGTTGAGAAAATATAAGAAGGCACAAGAACGAAAAAACGACAACTTCTTGTTTGCTACAAACGAAAAGAACTTTTACAGAAATTTACAGACAGCACAAACTAATACACTGACAACCGAAAACAAAGTAGAATTACCAATAGCAGAACAACTAATACATTTTGGTCTGGAATATGTGAAGAGCAAGTGCAACACAATAAAAATTCTGATTGGATAACAGACGAAGAAACAAAACAAAATCGAACTCATTAGAAGAAATTGAATTCGTTGAGTTAACTGAGTCTGATATAACTTGTGTTACAGCGAGACTGCACAGTTGGAATTCCCCTGGTATTAACAAAATTCATTAAATTATTGGTATAAAAAATTTATCATTACACAAAGTCTTAGCTAAAAATTTAACTCAAATCATCTTAGGGAAACAAAACCCTTTGTTACTAACATAATTTTTAAGTGTATTTACTAACAAAAATATGGATCTCTGTGTCTGAATCAAATAAATTATTATTATTATTATTATTAAAACATTCCTGAATTTATTGCTATAGGATTAACCTACATGTTACCAAAAGCACACTACTCTCCACAACCTTCTCAATACAGACCAATTACATACATACGTCCTAATAATTACTAACGTCCGCAATCACAACAAAAATCAATAAACACAGAAAATCATAACATAATAGCAAAGGAACAAAAAGGATGCCGAAGAGGCCACATAGGGTGTAAGGAACAACTAGTTATAGATTCAATAATCCACAAACATGCCACCACAAAACATAGAAATCTACACTGCACATACATATATTATTAAAATGCATTCAACAGTATACCACACTCTTGGTTAATTCAAATACTACAAATATATATATAACCTAAATTCAAAAATAATAGACTTTTTATAGGATATCATGGCCCGTTGGAGAACAACACTCCAATTAAATTACCGAAACAACGCTATCACAACTCGGCAAATATCCATAAAGAAGGGTATTTACCAGGGAGATTCTTTGAGCCTTTTATGGGTTTGTCTCGCTCTGAACTTCTGTCCGACTTATACATCGCAGCCAAGCCGGATATTCCATAAAACATACCACAGAAGAAACTATTATCTCATAATATCTTATTTATATGGATGGGGCCCATATTGGCTTACCTAAAATTCTTTACCCGAAATTGTTCTTCCTAATGATTTGTAATCCGAATGATCACTCTTCCTAAAATTTTTCATCCTAAAGTTTTCATTCATACTATTTTTAGTGCTACCGGTGATGTTCATAACATTCATGTTTCCGAAAATTGTAATTACTGTAAATATATTTAAACTCCTACTGTTTTTTATCATAACGCTTTTATCCCTAAACATAATTACCATAATATTATCACTCATACTCAGAAAGAAGAAACTTAGAAAGAGAATTTACCAAATGATTTTTATCTTAAATGAATGAAATTCATTCAGGTCATAGTGTCGTCTTGGGGGCACTATGAAAAAAATACTTAGAAAAATTTCGCGACCAATTTCGAGGTAGCGCTCGCCGGCCGCTGCCGCGGCGGTTTCGCTTCGCTCGCTCGGCTCGCGCGTAGTTGGTCACTATTCTAACCAAACCTAACCTATGGATCCCTTCCACATCGTTTTTACGACAAACGGTTAGTCGGAGACAAAAAACACCAAGACACTTTTAGCCTTAGGTATAATACTGATTATTATGAATAAA
The DNA here is from genome assembly GCA_963855955.1 of Luperina nickerlii. Taxonomy (NCBI): domain Eukaryota; kingdom Metazoa; phylum Arthropoda; class Insecta; order Lepidoptera; family Noctuidae; genus Luperina; species Luperina nickerlii. The sequence goes on from OY979670.1 coordinate 24,343,991, forward strand.
AAGAAATCTAAACAAAAAAGATATGACATTGAATAATAGTGTAAAAGATGGTTATGTTGAGAAAATATAGGAAAACAAATAAAAGTATAATAGACTAGCCTCTGCCCGCGACTTCGTCCGCGTGAAATTTCTTGCTCCCCCAACCCATCGCAACGCATCACCCGCCCGCGCTATCACATCGTTTTCTCTTAGCATTCTTCCTGACCTTTTTCTTTTTGCTCAGCTCCAAAGAGTCCTGGCGTGATTAAGCTTTCCACATGGATTGGACAATCTAATGCAAAAATAATTGATAATTCCAGAGATTAGCGTGTTCAAACAAACAAACAACAGTTTCTTTTTCTGTTCTATTAACTGCTAAAGGTAACTTTATTTAATAATAGCTGTGCCCCGCCGTTTCACCCGCGGTAATTTCAGGAAAAAACCTACTAAAAACTTGTTGACAAAAAAAAACAACCGACTTCCAAAAAAATACAAAATGAAAAATAACGTTAATTTCGCAAGTCGGTGTCGTTGGTTCTGTATTTTCATTTTTTGACACCGACTTTCGAAATTAAAGTTATTTTTCATTTTTTTGGAAGTCTGTTGTTTTTTTTATTTTTAAGTTTTTATTTTTCACTTTTTAGTTGTACCTGCCTACCCCAAACAAATTCATATAACACTACTTGGTATGTGAATATCAGTGACAGGAAGCTATTGAACACATCTGCCTACCCCTTTCAAAGGTACAGGCGTAATGTTATGTTGTGTGATTGCGTAAACCATGCATACATATGCCATAGCAGCAATCGCGGTTGATTTGCTGGCATTTATTGAAGAGTTCCGTTGTCTGTCTCCGAAACTCGTCATCAGATCTTTAAGAAATTTAAATTGGTCCTATTTAAATTTCGTAAAGATCTGATGATGAGTTTCGGAGTAAAAATATTTCCGGAATAAAAATATATCGAACAAAAAAAATTTTTGCAAATCCGGCTGTCTATACATATTATATGAGGGAGTTATGAATATACATAAAAAATAAAAAATAGAAACATCCGAATTGAGAACCTCCTCCTTTTTTGAAGTCGGTTAAAAATATATTCCATTACTTTAAGATATTACTTAAGATTATTACTTATACATGTAAACTATGCGACTATATTACTTGTAAACTATGCAACTCCTAAGATATTCATTGAAATCAAATGATGTCAAGGGCAATTTTATTCAAAATTAAATACTTGTGATGAATAACGTATTTATTTTGATAAGGATTAATATCATGTTTATAAAAAAAACCTTCGCAAATAATGCATTAGTTTAGAAGAAATTTGATTACCATAAAAAAGGTTATAGTGAGTAAACCTTAAAAGATAGACATATGCTGTCGCGGACTTTTTTTTAGAACTTTTAAAGGGAAACAATCCGTCATACATGATTTTTGCGTAACTTTAACCGTTTACGCAGCGTACGCAACGAAAGCTCTCAAAAGGAATATGTTTTTCCCGTTTTTGCATCATTTTTCATTGATGCTCCGCTCCTATTGGTCGTAGCGTGATGTTATATAGCCTATAGCCTTCCTCGATAAATGGACTATCCAACACAAAAATATTTTTTCAATTCGAACCAGTAGTTCCTGAGATTAGCGCGTTCAAACAAACAAACAAACTCTTCAGCTTTATAATATTAAATATAATAAATATAATAATATAATATTAATATAATATAATAATAAATAATATAATATATAACGGAGAAGGTATAGTGTGTCTCGTTATTATCAGCCATATTTTAACTATTGTGGGCGTACAGTGGGTAGTGTTGGTTATTGCGCAATAGAAACACCGTTTGCAGTTCAAATCAGATTATAATTTCACGAACAATTTAATCATACTAGCAAATTACACACTGTAGGTACACGACACAACCAGATACGGAACGCTGGACAGTTTCTGAGCACATGTTGTCCGTACGATGTCCAATGGTCAACTCCCCGTTCAAAAGTGAGCCCCACATCGTTCTGTCGAGCTGTTTTATAACCCCCACGGACTCAGGCTAGACTCTGTCAAGCGCCACCAGATGGCGCTTAGCGTTCCGACTAGTCAAATGCATGACCGGATGCGACATATATATATAATATAAAATAATAGTATAGATGTTTATTGCTACTGACATTATGAATGCTTCGGAATTATGAACATTAGAGACAGAGTAGTTAGGAATTGTGATTGTTAGGATGAAAAATGTTAGGAAGAACATTTTCGGATTTCCAATGAAGAATGTTACTAGGTATGCCAAATCGCTTGAAATTTTGTCACAGTAAAGCCTGTATGTATACAAATACACTAGTTTTTGTTGTAGTCAAAAATACCTAGTAGTTTTGATTTTATAGGCATTCAAAGTTTCGAAAAAATATATCGAGGCCCGCTAACAGTCACGTGACCGCTTGTGACGTCATGTCATAACGCCCCGCGCGGGCCGCGGGCCACATAGTGTCAAGTCGCAAGCGGTTATAGTATGCGTAATAGCTTGCGCAGTATTTTGTTGTGTTTTCGTCCGCGTATTAAGTAAATATTCTAATAATAGTAAATATTATTCGATTAATAAAATGGACGAAGGATTCGAAAAAGGGCAATCGGATAATCTACCTAAAATAGATGGATTAATGGTTGCGCATTATTTATCTACAAAATATAGTGATTTTGTTGCCGCCGCGCGCCGAAATGCGAGGAATAAAAATGCAAAGGTACCTAAGTAAACTTTCCTTGCTACTACTTAAGCTTAATAGTTTATCTGTTCTAAATTGTTTTATCAAAACAAAATACCCAACTAATGTCGTAATGGAAGAATGCAACTCAAATAGTAGAAGTACCTACCTACTCGTACCATTAAATTTTTACCTTAAGGCGAAAGCGCCAGGGTAGCCCGCGAAATTCAATTTTTTTTGCTGGTCAGTATAAAGTTGTAGGTTGATTAATATATGAATCGCGGCCGTAATAAATATGTATTTATAGTATTATAATCATTAAAGTCATCAACACAACTCTCTAAGACCACGTAAGTCCAAAGAATAACTGTTTCATGAAATCATCATTCTTTGGACTTACGTGGTCTTAGAGAGTTGTGTTGATGACTTTAATGATTATAATTCTGTAAATACATATTTCTTACGGCCGCGATTCATATATTAATAGACGTACAACTTAATACTGACCAGCAAATTGCAAAAAACGTAAAAAAAATGAATTTCGCGGGCTACCCTGGCGCTTCCCCCTTAAAGACAACAAATATGTATTATAGTTTTGTAGCTATAGGTAGGTACGTATGTATATATAGGTAGGTACTGCTCTTCTTAGTAAATTTAAATGAATACATTGATTTATTGCAAACTAGCTTCCGCTAGTAGCTTCGCCCCCGTTTCCCTCGGGAACTGTACATTATCCCAGGATTAAAAGTAGCCTATGTGTTATTCCAGACTTCGTCCAGATCCGTTCAGTAGTTTTTGCGTGAAAGATAACAAACACACACACACACACACTCACAAACTTTCGCATTTATAATATTAGTAGGAAGTAGGATAGGTACTTAGGATGTAGATGTAGTGGGTTGAACGTTACAGATGTACTAAAACTTTTTTTAAATTTGTATATTCTTACTAACAAAATACGTAAGGCCATTTTATTTAATTTAATTTTTATTGCAAATGTAGATGTTCGAACATATCGACGCCCCCAAGGAATAAACCTGTATTATACTATTACTGACTTTTTACTGTTATACCATTTACGGTATCTATGGGTCGGGATACACATATGCAATTTTTTTCAAATTTTTTCTGCGGTAATTTCCAACGTTTTTCCTAATAACACTTTTGTTCTTTGGAAATTTTCCATTTTTTATTTACTAGAAAAATAACGAAATACGTTATTACAAATTAAATTCTGTGGCTACATTTCGGTAAAGAAATATTACTGTAAAATATTTCAGCAAAATTTCTGGTTAACGCGGTTACAGGTTTATTATCGTAAATTTTGTGGTACACATTTTCGGTAATGCACTGTTACAGGTATCATCCGGGACATACATTTTCACCTACTATGCATATTGGCGGTAACTTGCTCGCTCTCGGCGGAGTTCATCCACCAGTTTTACGTCTCCAATGAGCATCTTAGCTCTGCGTTCCACCGAGTCAAGCGCGGCAAGTTGGTATTTCGCTGAGGCATCCCAAAGGTGGCTGCAATACTCCATGCAGGATCGGACTTGTGCTTTGTAAAGGGTTATAAAAGCTGTCCAGGCGTGAAGTATCGCTTCACCCTATTAAGGATGCCCAGCTTCCTGGCCGCAGTTTGGGCTTTGTACTCGATGGTGGCGCCGAAGTTGAGACTAGATGTCAACTCCATGCCCAGGAACTCGAGCCGATCTCTTACAGGAACAGATGTACCCCGAAAAGTAGGAGTCTGGTCGAAGCGTCTCCTTTTGGCGGTAAAAACACACGCCTGTGTTTTGGTGGCGTTAAAAGAAACCAAATTGTCATCACCCCACTGGGAGACAAGGTTTAAGGTCAAATCTGTCCGCTCCACCATGGCCTCTCTCAAGAAACGAAGTTCGGCCCCGCTGGCCTTTGTGCTGGACAAGTATCTCTCTGAAACAGTACTGTCATCTGCGTACCCAACAATACCAGGCTGAAGTAGGTCATTGATATGCAGCAGGAAAAGAGTTGCAGAGAGAATAGACCCCTGAGGAACTCCGGCATCAATAGCCATAAGGTCAGAGGAGCAGCCGTCAACGACTACTCTGATCGACCGCTCACTAAGGAAGTCTGATATCCAGCTACAAAAATCAACTGGGATGCCATCAGCAGGAAGCTTGCTGAGTAGACCGGCGTGCCAGACCCTGTCAAAGGCCTTCGAGATATCAAGCGATACAGCAAGTGCTTCGCCGTGTTCCTCGATGGCTTCACCCCAACAGTGCATGACATACACAAGAAGATCGCCAGTTGACCGTCCCCGGCGAAAGCCATATTGACGGTCACTGAGGAGATCATTCAGGTCTGTTTGCTCCCAAGCTCCCAACTCTTTTATAGTATTTTTTTCCATAATCTTTTGAGTTTTTGTTTAGAATTTTTGGCAATTATTTATTAAATAATATTATTTTGATTTCAAATCTACCAAAGAAAAAATACGCTGATTGTGATAGAGATCCAAAGTCTCGGGAGAAAATATACTGTGAAAGAATTGGAGCAAACAGATATTTTAGACATTAAAAAATTGGTAAATCCTTTGATTTGGCGTCGCGATATAGGTGGGAACACGATACGCTGGTCTGATGTAATGGAAATTTATGTATCATCATCCCAACAAGACAAGGTTTTCTTTAAATATGATTTTGATGTGGTATAATATTCTGAATTCAATATTTCGAATTCATTTCAAACCAAACGACGTGGGCGAAAACCTAAGACAGATACTTTGATAGAAGATATTGTATTGGCATGTGCTTATCATCAACCTCTTCCTAAAAGCAAGGCGTTGCATACAGATTTACTGTCTGTGCAATAGTGGAGCGATTCCACGGTATTACCACGCATTTTATGAATCCTTAAGTTTTGTAGAAGATAGTGATGATCGCGATGATAATGATGATGCCAATGATAATACCGATTAGTTATTAATGTTTTTACTTGGCTACTTTTTATACTTTTATTGATTGTAATTTGTGATCTCAATAAGAACTTTGTTCTCAATAAACGTTATAATTGTAATTACATTTTGTGAGTTTTCTTTAATTATTCCCTCGAAGATACCGACGACAAACTTATTTTACATAATCGGTTTTTAATGATTACGATAATATGACTACCAAAAATTTTCTATAAAATACGGGTTACACTACTTTACCCCTTTATATTTACTTACTACTTTATAAAATTTTACTATAATAAGTCGGTAACTGAACATTACAATCTCTCTCTGTACTGAAAAAACACGTTTAATAATCCAGTAAAGCAATATTATGCCTATGATTTTTAAGAAATTTACAAGAATAATTCGGTAAGTTAACATTACTGGAATAATATGGATAAGTCCGGATCGTAAGATATCAATACCCTAAAAATTGTATGAAACCATTTTCGGTAATATGTATTTTGGTGAATAACTAATTCTGTGTAAATTTAATAGTTACAGTTAATACTTTAAACTTTTCGGGTAAAAATTAGCTTTTCCGTCATGTAACAACGTTGTCATAATTACCTTTTGTTGAAGAGATATACCCCAAAAACACTAAATCATTTTTCCTGTAAAATTTGATTTTTGCGATTACCGGTTTATTCCCCGGGGGCGTCGATATGTACCAATCCTTTTTTATTTAAGTATTTGTATTTTTTTTACTAACAAAATACGTAAGGCCATTTATTTTTATTTGAAACTTATTTCAGATCGGCAAGAGACAGCTATGGCTATAGCTATACGTCAAAATGGTCTTCACAACAATAAACTGTACCTACTTTTATCTCCAAATGGATCTAACCTCTTCATAGCTTTTATTCAATTTTTTTCGCATTGTAAGTTTGTAACGTCCTTTGGAACTATAAAAATCAACTTTTCCGGCGAATTGGTAGTTGTATTTTTACATTTAGGCACAACAGATGATTTCCTAGTATTTGGATTGGACATTTTTAAAAGTATTTAGGTATAATTTCGATAGCACGGGCGCGCGACCGCGAGCGAGTCTGAGTGAGCCAGACTGAGCGTGTTGTGCGATGACGTCACACCGTCACCGGCAGCCCGCGTCGTGCGGTTACAATTTGTTTTACTTATAAATCGGAAACTAATTGACGTATCGAAGTAATTCTTTCACTAGTATTTTTTATTTTTGACAGAGAATATGGAGTGCTAATAATCAAAATTAGTTAACATTCTTCATTATCGGAGTTGAAAATTTAGGTGAACTTTGGCGCACCCATATGGATGACATTAAATTATAAGTACTCAAAGACCGAAAAAGAAATGAAAAAAATATTAGATCAGTTATGATGTTTAGTAAAGACATTAACATGCAATTTGGTTTAGATAAATGCAAAACAGTCCATATAATAAGGGGTAAAATAAAGCCGGGTGACTATGTGACGATAACGGGAAGCGTGGCGCAGGTTATGTATAAATAAGACCACGCAACCTTGTCAACATAAAAATATATATTAATTATTAATAAAGAAAAGGTGTGGATAGGTCTACAGATCACAATTTCCCAGAGTCCACCCCGTGGGTAGCGCTGTACTGCCCCGATAGCCGGCGTGGCGATGACCGCAGCGAGGTGCCACGCTGGATGAGTAGGGGTGCCGGTCGACAGGTGTTCGCGCCGACCGTCGTTACTCGGCTCGGCCCTCGTGGCAAGAATGGCCACCGTATGGGAAGTCCGATGCCGGTAGTTACAGGCACGCGCGACGGAATCTGCCGCGTAGCTACTGATGTGCTGCCGTGAGCTTGAGGTGTTCCTCTAGTCGGAACTTTGGACCCTGGAACATGACGTCCAGCGTGTCACGAGATGACCAAAGGTCAACTCCGCTGATTGCGACACCAAGCTAAGCAGAGCGAGTAGCAATGACAGTGCGCTAATGAAGGTGTTGGTGGATTGTCACAATCAGACGGAGTTTACAAAAATGAGAAGAGTGAAAACAAGGCATGATAGCACATTTAGAGTGTGAAGCACGAAAAGTTAACATGTAATACATGCCAAGTTATCATGTAAGGACAAAGAACACATAATATACTCATGAAAATGCTATCCAACACTTACCCAGTATGGGGGTTTCAAAGACACCGAATTTAATTGCTCGATGGCGGAGAATTATGTAGATTAGGTAGTTTTTTTTAAGCCCGGATAATGGCGAGTTAAGACACGTGAAATCACTGATATAATTTGATCTGGTGAGACGTGTGACCGCTTCGGAAAAAACCAAAATTCCTAATGTCAAACGAAAAGATCGCGTTGGCAGCGTTGGATAGAGATGGGACATACGCGAGCCCATAGATAAATCGTCACTCGCGCGCCGATGGTTGATTTATCTTGTGCTTTTAGTAATTAGGTACTATTTACTACCGCACTACTTGATTCTGTGGTTATTAATTTTGACGTCTGCAGTACTTAACAGTTGAATGTAAGTAAACATTGGAATGTTGCTTTGTTTTTGTTGTTAAATTAGTTATTATGTGTTTATTTGTGCAAAATGTAACATTCGACGTTACAACTATCCTAAAAGAAGAGTTTTTGCAGTATGTAAAATAAAACTCTCTGGCCCGATATTAACATACTCGTTTGGAGTGATCAAATGGTCCAAAACTGAAAAACAACAAAAAAGAGAACAACACACAACACACTTGCTACACACAATAACCTAACACACACACCCAAAATCTGCAATAGAAAGACTGACCATCAAAGGGCAATACGGAGGGAGAGGCCTTATAGATGTCCATCATTATTGGTAGAAACAGATAGCCAAATTAAAGTCAGAATTTTAATTCGATTCCAGATTTGACATTAGCTACTGTCATTTTGTGAAATAATGATAAGTACCACATATAATAGTGTAGTGATGAACACAAAAATCGATAAACAACCAGTGTGTGTGCCATCAGTGTGCCAATTAAAGACTAAATTATTTATTTTTATTTAAATAAATACATAATTATTCATAATAATTATTTATTAATTAGTAATCGCTGCTCTATTTTATAAAAAGTTAATATTTTTGTTTTTATATTAAAAACAAAACTTATAATAAAAGAGCCTAGATAGTTTTCAGTATTGGCAACCCGTGCGCGCTCGTGCAGCTATCGCCATTTTGTTTATTGTGTCATTCGGCTTCATTCTCCCAGTCTGACTGCACGAATATCTTATTTCATTGCGAATCGATATTTTGTTGGGTTTTTGTTAAAGTGTTGTTACGTTGTGTTTGTTGTTACGTTTATAGTTTTTTGTGAACTTTGAGTGAATCTATTTGTTTTGGTTTTCCATCAAAATGGATCCTCAGCCAAGTACATCACAAAAAGACGTGGATGTTTTCTTGTCCCCAAGAAAAAAACGTCAACGAAAAGCTTTCACTGTTATTGAAAAAGTAATGATCCGCAACGCCTACAAATACGTGAAAAATGAAATTTCTGCGCAATTGGAGGCCTTTGAAGTTGTGGAAGGAAATGAATGTATGAGCAAAGTTGCTGACATATTGGGAATAACCTCACGCTCTGTTTGTAACGTTTTGAAGGAAGTAAATAAAGGTGCGCCACCAACTCCTCCTAAAAAAACTGGACCAAAGCGAAGTTTCAAAGATAAAATTGATGAATCTACATTCTCTGCAATACGAAGAATTGTTCATCAGTTCTTTTACCAAAATGAACCTCCAACCATTGCAAAGGTTAGTCAATCAGTCAGACAGTATACCTACATCTTTTATAATAATATATTAGTAATGATTCCAAGCTATTATAAAACTTACTATTTTAGATTTTACAAGTGATGAACGATGATTCAGAAATGCCCAAGATTGCCAAAGACACCCTCAGAAAAATTTTGAAGCATCTTAATTTTAAATTTGTTGCACGGTCACGCAAGAGCACACTTATTGATCGAAATGATATAATAACATGGCGCCAGCGTTACTTGCGATCTATATGTCAGTTTCGACGAGAAGGGAGACATATATATTATCAAGATGAAACTTGGGTTAACGCCCTCCCAGGTGGAAGCCAGCAGGCGACGGGTGCGGGGGCACCCTCGCCTGTATTGCACAGGCTTCCACCAGTGCCGGATGGGAATGGCCAGGTGTTCCCGGCCATTCCCGTAGCCCCCCAGGGGGGACATGCGGGGCCCGCCAGTTAGGCGGGCATGCTCCGGGGGGGGTTGTGGACGCAAAGGCTGAGCCGGATTCCCATGACCCCTCCATCAAGGCGACGAGGGAACACCGCTGAGTTTTAGTGGGTATACTGCCACCTTGGCAGGGAGTCCCACATACTCCGTATCGTCCCCCGACGATCGGAGATGCGTAATGTCATTTCTCAGCGACAAAAAAAAAAAAAGGTAAGGCTAACATTTATACACAAAATGAATTTATATACATTTTACATTAAATTTAATAGTAATATTGAATGTTCATGTACTATATTTATTTTAAGGTCATACTGTAAAAAAAACTTAAGTCACATCATCTCGACAAGCGTTTTTGGAGGGACTGACCACTGAATTAAAAAATCCATCTGGAAAAGGCAAACGTCTCATAATTAGCCATATAGGTAGTGAAGAAGGCTTCCTGGAAGAGGGGCTCATGATTTTTGAAGCAAAGAAAAATTGTGAAGATTACCATGTTGAGATGAATGCAGTTTGTTTTGAGGAGTGGTTCGCTGGAGTCTTACCAAAATTAAGACCAAACTCAATTGTGGTGATGGATAATGCACCTTACCACTCCCGAAAATTGGAAACGGCACCAAAAATGAGCTGGAAAAAAGCTGCCATTCAAGATTGGCTTTTAAATAAAAATATTCATTACGAATCAGATATGGTTAAAGCTACGCTTTTAGAACTGATTCCACATAACGAGTCTTTTAATAAGTACGCTGTAGACGAAATGGCAGCACAACATGGGATCACGGTTTTAAGACTGCCCCCTTACCATTGCGAGCTAAACCCTATCGAATTGATATGGGCGCAGGTAAAGGGGCATGTAGCTCAAAATAATAAAACTTTCAAATTGACAGACGTGAGAAATTTATTTCAGGAAGGCATTCAAAAAATTACGGCTACCGAATGGTCTAAATGCGTATCCCATGTTGTCAAAGAAGAGGAAAAAATGAGTAGGCTAGATATGTTAATTGACAATATCACAGACACATTTATAATAAATGTTACAGAAAGTGACAGCGATAGCGATAGCGATGACGGCGACAATATACAGGGTGGCCCAAAAGTCGTGGATCAAACGCAACTAGGGGTTAGATGGGGTCATCAGCTGCAAAAAGTTGTTCTACGGGAGGTCCTTAAGGTCAACCCCTGCAGAGTTATAATTTATTTTGTGTTTTTATGAGAAAATTGACTTTTTTAACTAATTCTTATTAAAATTCGAAAAAATCTACATCCTGTATCTTTTTTATAATTTTCATTAGATTGGTACTGATGAGTCCTTGCGTTAGACATGCTATTTATGGTTGTTTATTGGGTGTGTTGAAGATAATATTAAGTTTTACGATTTTAATTTTTCTCAAACCATAACTTTTTATTTACTTCGGACCCCACTGTGAAAAAAAAATACTCTACCGAAAAGTGACCCTGTATTACAAGTTTTGGCGCATTTAATAGGGATTCTGAAAAGGTATTACACATGGCCATCAGTGGCTCTAATATCTTTCAAGGACCATTATTCGTAGCAAGGCCAAAGTTAACCCAACCATAAAACTCGGTTAGGCTTATTTAAAAATAAACTGGAACTAATACAATTAATGAGCACGACTCTCTGCCTCTCTTTTACACTAACCATTTAATCCTTTGTCAATAAAAGGCCGGTTCGCCCGTCAGTTCTTCAACAAGGTTTTATGGACGGATGAGTAAACTTTTAGAAGAATGGGAGTATTCAATATCCACAATCTACATTTTTACTCCAGAGTGAACCCCCATATCATAAGAAATGATCGATTTCAGCATCTGTTTGGTATTAACATGTGGGCTGGTATAATTGGCCACCAGTTGGTGCTGCATGAAATGCCAGCAAGGCTGAATGGTGCTCAGTATTTAATTTTTTTGCAAAATAATTTAAACCATATTCTTAACGAAACTGAAGTTCCAGAAGAAAGAATAGCAGAAATGTGGCTGCAACATGATGGCGCCCCGCCTCACTATGCTCGAGCAGTTAGAGATCATTTGAACGAGCGCTTCCCCAACTGGTGGATTGGTCGAGGCGGACATATTGCGTAGCCACCCCGGTCGCTTGATTTAAATCCATTAGATTTTTTCTTTGGGGCTATTTTAAAGAAATAGTTTACCAAGGAGAGCACAATAGCGAACAAGAACTACGACAAAAGCTCGAATTTACTAGGGTACAAGTTACTAACAACAGAGATGCATTCCGTAGGTTACGTAGGAATTTTATTAGACGGTGCAGATTGGTCAGAGGCAGGAATTTTGAGCATTTATTGTAAAATGTTTTGTTTAATAAAACAATTATTTCACAATCGTTGTTTTGTTTTTCGTCCTAGAAAGATATTAGAGCCACTGATGGCCATGTGTAATACCTTTTCAGAATCCCTATTAAATGCGCCAAAACTTGTAATACAGGGTCACTTTTCGGTAGAGTATATTTTTTTCACAGTGGGGTCCGAAGTAAATAAAAAGTTATGATTTGAGAAAAATAAAAATCGTAAAACTTAATATTATCTTAAACACACCCAATAAACAACCATAAATAGCATGTCTAAGGCAAGGACTCATCAGTACCAATCTAGTGAAAATTATAAAAAAGATACAGTATGTAGATTTTTTCGAATTTTAATAAGAATTAGTTAAAAAAGTCAATTTTCTCATAAAAACACAAAATAAATTATAACTCTGCAGGGATTGACCTTAAAGACCTCCCGTAGAACAACTTTTTGCAGCTGATGACCCCATCTAACCCCTAGTTGCGTTTGATCCACGACTTTTGGGCCACCCTGTATAAAATAAATTATTACCATAATACATCTATCTGTTTTATTTGTCATGTTCCTTCATGATCACATTTTTTTATTTATTTCACACACAATTATAAAAGAAAAGTCTCAGATCGTTAATTAATCGTCGAAACTAAAAATTATCGGTTCAGAAATATTAAATTTCCTGATATACTTAGTTTACGAAAGTAAAATTATAAACGAGAAGAATCGATCCGGAAATATTCCATTTCCATATCGAATAATTTCGCAACGTCACTATTTAGTACTTGTCATAACGTTGCAACACTGAAATTGTCAAATCTGGAATCGAATTAAAATTCCGAGTATAAGTCACTGTAACTGGGTCACCGAGAATTTGTGTGATGACTTGGACATAGAGAGGGAGCGCAGGGCGCTGTCTGTTCGAAGCAATATGCTGGCTCGCAGGTTTGCACGGTGTACTTGTGAGGTAAAAATGACGCTTTTTAGAGCTTATTGTCAGACTTTTTACACCTGTAGCCTGTGGGTCAAGTATACGCAGAAGGCATACAGCGCTCTGCGTGTCCAATATAATAATGCCTTCAGAATGCTTGTGGGGCTGCCGCGTTTTTGTAGCGCTTCGGGTATGTTTGCCGATGCGCGGGTAAATGATTTTTATGCCATCATTCGTCTCCGACGCAGAACAGATGACAGTTCCCACAGCATGTTGAGAGCATTGAGTGACCGGTGGGACTGCCCGATGCTTGGCAGATGGATGAGACTGCACACACGGGTTGACTCAAAGTAGCTACTTCGAGTCGACCTGTCACCTGTCTTTTATGTTCTGTTCTTTCTACATTGTGTTTGTATATTATTGTCTGTTGTTATTTGTATTGTATTTGTTGATTGTGTGTGTTACTAATATTAGTTAAGTAAGTCTGTTTCATGTATTACTAACATTATGGACCGAGGTCTGCAATAAAGTTTATTATTATTTCCTTTATTTATTTTTTAACAATCTTATTATATTTTAAAATATTCTTCACAAAAAAAAATAAAAAAAACATTTTAAAATATAAAAAATTGTAGCCCACCGGTATCGGGAACAGGGTCCAAGCTAACAATACGAGCCGTGTCCAGGAGTACCGCTTTCTGCATCAAGCCCTTGACCCAGCTGCCTAACGAGAGCCTCCTCAGGTGTTGGTCGAGGCTCTTGGCAATTAAGCCATTGGCAGTAATGACTATCGGCACAATGATCGCTGAGTCCACACCCCACATGTCGACAAACTCGCGAGCCAAGTCAAGATACTTGATTTGCTTATCTTTCTCGGCTTTCACGAGGTTCTCATCATGCGGGACGGCTATGTCAACAATCATTGCGCGCCGCTCTGATCGATCCACCACCACTATATCAGGCTTATTAGCTATAATAGTCCTGTCAGTGATGATGGATTGATCCCAGTACAGTGTGATATAGCCATTTTCGAGAACTGGGTCGGGCGCATACCTGTAGTACGGCACCTCCGATTCCACAAGGTTGTACTGCAGCGCAAGTTGCTGCTGGATAATCCTGGCTACAAGGTTGTGTCTATGCAAATATTCTCCGTTAGCGAGACGAGAACACCCGGAGATAATGTGACGGATTGATTCGCCCGGACGGTGGCATGCCCGACATAGGTATGTCAACCGTACCGTCCTTCACAATAAATCTCCGGTGGTTATTCGTCATCATAACTTCGTCCATAATTGCACAGACAAACCCTTCGGTTTCTCCGAAAAGTTCTCCGGAACGTAGCCAGGCTACGGACGCTAGGAAGTCTACATCGGGACCGTGTAGGGCCCGGAAAAAGCGTCCGTGAAGCTCCTTACTCTGCCATACCTCCACGCGGTCGTTAGCGTTAAGCACTACAGGTTTGCGCCAGTTCTCTTTAGCCAAGGAGAACGCGGTAAGGTCCTTGTCCACTGCTACAACATCTCGATGCATTCCCACGTCGGCTTCTAGGAAATATTCCCTGAGACTGCATATCTCACGATTGTGAAGAGTCTTAGCATTTAAAAAGCCTCGACCTCCACACTTCCGTGGGATATACAGTCTCATAACCGAAGAACGTGGGTGATGCATTCGATATGCCGTCAACAATGTACGGACCCGCCTATCCAGGGCGTCTAGCTCTGTTTGAGTCCATTTGAGTATGCCGAAAGAGTACATCAAAACCGGCATGACCCAACCGTTGAAGGCACGCACTTTATTTCCGCCTGATAAAAGACTATTAAATACTTTTCTCAGGCGGCCAAAGAAGCGCTCCTTCAACGATTGTTTCATGTCGGTAACGTTGATGCCCAGTGCTTCCGACATACCCAAATACTTATAGGTTTCGGTTGCTGAGAGGGATCTAAGATTTATGGAATCTGTGAGCTGGGTTCCCACAGACTCCACAATCCCCCCTCGCTTTACATGCATGACTGCACATTTGTCCACACCGAATTCCATCCTGATGGCTCTACTGAAAGTTTCAGTGACCTTCAATAGCTCCATCAGTTGCAAATCGTTGGGGGCAAAGAGTTTCAGGTCATCCATGTAAAGGAGGTGAGATATAACCTGACCACCTCTCTTCAACCGATAGCCTAGACCTGAATCCTCCAGCAGCGTGCTAAGAGGATTCAAGGCTAAGCAGAACCAAAGTGGACTCAAACTGTCGCCCTGAAATATACCCTGCTCTATCCTTATCGGCTCACTATTCCTCTGGATTTGCCGACATCCTGGATAGCGAAGGACTGTCCTCCATTGCCCCATACACGACATCAGGAAGGTGCGCAGGGTTGCATCAATTTTATACAACTCTAGCACCCTCATGAGCCATGTATGTGGCACCGAGTCATAGGCCTTCTTATAGTCTATCCAACATGTCGACAGATCCTTTCGGGAACGGCGAACCTGTTGGCTAATGGCCATATCAATGAGGAGTAGCTCCTTAGTACCACAGGACCTGTTCCTACATCCATTTTGAGAAGCAGACATAACAGAATTCTCGTTAATATGTTTATTTATTTTAGCTCTCAAAATGGAGGTAAGAACTTTATAGACCGTTGGAAGACACGTAATCGGTCTATAATTTTTGGGTTCCGCAATACTACCCGATTTATGGAGCAGGTGAGTTATTCCAGTCGTCAGGAACTCTGGTAGCGACCCTGACTCTAAGGCTGACTGGAATAGGGCTGCTAAGCTAGCATGCGATCTTGTGAACCATTTAATCCAGAAGTTGTGCAGTCCGTCCGGCCCTGGTGATTTCCAATTTGGCAACGGACGAACTACACAACCTACATCTTGGGGGCTGATCGTTATTGCCCCCATTTCTGTTATTGGATCGCATGCTTGCTCGACGTCCCGAGTCCACTCACCCTCGGTATGACTGACAGGTACCGACCAGATGTTACGCCAAAATGAACACATGGCGTTATCATCCGGTAGGCACATGTCAGTCACACCTTGGTCCGATCGCTCCCATGCTCTGTAGACCCACTGTTAAATACCTGATGGTATTTGGGGAGGTTGACCTGAAGGTACACTAGCGAGAATTGAAAATAAAACCACTGTGTACTGATCTCACGTGATAGCTCATTTTATTAAAAAAAACTGTTTAATTATACTAACCGCGGTAACGAAACCATAGCGACTTCTAAATTGACGCCAACGCCATCTATCGAGCACGCGGGAAGCTTTACAAATAACTAAGTCGTAAACATACCGCCCACCAAGGACGTTACTGACGGAATGTCCTTCTAAACTGCTCTAAAGTGGCACATTGCGAAAGCAAGTCGAACTAAACATTGTACTACATGAGAAAATAATTTGAACTAAAATTTAAAAGCTATGGTTCCTTTATCACTATAACACTCAATTCGTAATGGCTAACAAGAATATCACAATAACTTAGATCTAAACATGAATTATTCTAGGTTGTAAAAATAAGATGTACTTTCAACAAATGTATATAAACATTGTAAACAGTGAAAAGAAAAACTTAAAATATGAGTAATATTTGATTTTTCACAGTTGGTTAAAATTACAAGAGTAAAAATGGTTGTATAAATTGATTCTAACAAGATAAAAATGTAAATTTGTTGTAAAATTCATGGTTAAAAAAATACGTAAACAATAAATACAACTTTCTTATTCGACTACGGGTAAAATACATATTTTGGATGTTGGCCTTTTGATTGTTGAGGATTTGGTGCGTAACGTGACGACACGGGTGATATTATCATTCCCAGGATGTTTTTGTACTATCCTACCCATCAACCAACGACTTGGCGGCAAGTCATCTTCTTTGACTAGCACAATGTCTCCAATTTTTGGCTCAGCAACTTGGGAAGACCATTTGTAACGATTCATCAAAGTAACGAGATATTCATGAGACCAACGTCTCCAAAACGACTGAAGCATTCGTTGAATGAATTGCCAGCGTGATAAATAATTAATATTCGAATCTTCGTACTTGTCATCTGGTACACTCACTAAGGGCTCTCCAATTAGAAAATGTCCAGGGGTTAGTGGCAACGGTTCACCAGGATCATCAACCTTAATTGTACTCATAGGTCGCGAGTTTAAACAGGCTTCTACCTGACTGAGGAGTGTCGTCAATTCTTCAAACGTGAGAGTCGCTTCACCGATCACTCGTTTCAAATGGAACTTTGTGGACTTCACTCCTGCCTCCCAAAGTCCGCCAAAGTTGGGACTGTGAGGAGGAATGAAGTGCCACTCCGTACCATTCGCTTCAAGGTGCTCGGCTATGGACGATTGGATAGCAGACAACTGCTGCAACTCCCTGGAGGCACCTACAAACGTGGTGCCATTGTCACTCCACAGTTTGGCGCAATGACCTCGTCTCGAGACAAAACGTCTAAACGCTGCTAAAAAGGTTTGAGTGCTCATGTCGCTCACTGCTTCTAAATGCAGTGCACGAGTGACCATGCATACAAACAGGCATATATAGCCTTTGTATGAACGGTGGCCACGACCTTTCGTTGTCCTCACATTAATTGGACCAGCATAATCAACCCCGCTATGCAAAAATGGTCGAGCTGGGGTGCACCGAACAGCTGGTAGAGAACCCATGAATTGGTTTTTAGTACAGGCTCTTTGCCTGGCACATGTCACACACTTGATGACATGGTGTTTGACCACATTTCTTACCCCAATAATCCAGTAGGCTGTCCTCAAATAATTTATCATGAGCTGAGGACCCCCGTGAAGGGTTTTATGGTGTGCGTCAGCTATGATTAACCGAGTTAGATGGCTGGAGTGAGGCAGGACTATCGGATGTTTCATTTGTTCGCTTAGCTCTGATTTCTCCAGTCTACCTCTAACTCTCATAATGTCTTTATCATCAAGGTAGGGGCAGAGTGACTTTAATGGACTTGTTTTTGATTGTAGGTGGCCTTTGTCCTTCAGTTCATTATATTCTGTTGTAAATAGTTCCTCCTGTGTTTTCCTAATACAACATTCGAGTGCAGCATCTAATTCTGGTTTTTGTAAAAATCCTTTTCTGTATATTTTGTTCTCCTTTAAAAATCTTCGGCAGTATGCAACAACCCTAACCAATCTTCGTAACTGAGAAAATTGATCGAAGAAGCAACAGTTTGGAATGATCGCTATATGTGCCTTTGCCGACTCTTCTAAATCTGTACTGCAGTAATTATTTGGCCTATTGTAAATTACGTTTTGTAATTTAAGAAACGATGGTCCAGAAAACCATAAATCGTTTTCTAGTAGGGAACTGGGAAGTATTCCTCTAGAGGCGCAGTCTGCTGGATTTTCTTTCGTGGGGACGTGAAACCATTGCGACGCTTTCATCGAGGTCAATATTTCAGACGTCCTATTGGCCACAAACGTCTTCCATTTACTGGGGTGGCTATTTATCCAGGCCAACACCACAGTGGAATCCGTCCACGCTTTGACCTTGTCTGATGAGATACTTAAGACTTCAGATGTTTGAGACAGTAACTGTGACAGCAAGACTGCTCCGCAGAGCTCTAACCTCGGAATACTTATCTGCTTTACTGGTGCAACCCTGGTCTTAGCAACCAGCAACGACACTTGAACATTGCCATCTGCGTCTACAATCCGCAAGTAAATTGCAGCTGAGTACGCTGTTTTGGAGGCGTCACTAAAGCCGTGAAGTTCCAGATGGTCGTTCGACTTGGTGCCAAGCCAACGAGGAATCCTAACCTTGGTGAGTAGCAACAATTCCTCACGATATGATCTCCATTCATTTTTTAAGTCGTTGGTTATCTCCTCATCCCAACCAATACCGGCAAGCCATAATTTCTGGATAAATACCTTCGCTAAAACCACACTAGGGGCTAACCACCCTAATGGATCAAAAAGTCGTGCTATCACAGAAATTATGGACCTTTTAGTCACAGGTACGTTCGTCGGCGGCGGGAGATTCACCGTGTACTGAAAAGTGTCCGCGTTGCGGTTCCAGGTAAGTCCTAGAATTTTGATGGTACTATCTAATTTAATTTCTACTTCCTTTTCTTTGTGTTCTGGTATCTTTGGTTTGTTGTACTCAATTGCTTGTTTTATGTCCTGTATGATTTTGTGCTTATTTGTGTTGTCCTTGTACATGTTGTCCTGTTTCATGTTGTCCTTTGTCCTAATTTGATCTATTTGTCCTTTTTTTGTGTCTATTTTCTGTATCCTGTCTACTATTTCTTGGTTGTTACTGTTCCATTTTTGGAGCGTGAATCCACCCTTTCCTAATAACGCTGTCATTTGCCTGTAGATTTCCAGGCCTGTTTCTACGCTATTACATCCGGACATCAAGTCGTCCATGTAGAAGCAGTTCAGAACCATATCGGCAGCCAAATTGTAATCTTTACCTTCATCATAGGCGACTTGATGTAGGGTTCTAACTGCTTGGTATGGTGCTGATGCCGTACCAAAGGTAACCGTCACCAGCTCGTAGTCCTTGATTTCGGTTTCAGGACTGTCTCGCCATAATATGCGCTGAAACATTGCGTCCTTTTCCGAAATCTTGACCTGGCGGTACATTTTGACTATGTCCGCTACCAGTGCTATGGAATGAAGTCTCCATCTTAACACAGTGTGTCTTAAATCAGACTGCAATGTAGGTCCCACCATCAACGTATCATTGAGTGAGACTCCATTGTTATTCTTCTCGGACGCGTTGAAGACAACACGTACCTTCGAGGTAATTTTGTCTTCCCGGATCACAGCATGGTGAGGTAAGTATACAGCCAATTCCTTATTCTTATCATTCTTATCTATCTGCCTCATGTGTCCTAATTGTAAATATTCTTCTATTACCTGCTTGTACTTTTCCTTTAAATCTGTATTTCTTTCTAGCCTTTTTTCTAATGACTTAAATCTTTTTTCAGCGATGGCACGAGAGCTTCCACCTTTACAAGACGGATTTTCTTCACGGAAAGGTAGTCTCACTACGTACCTTCCACTGCTATCCCTTACTGTAGTTTTAGTATAAAACTCTTCACACTTCATTTCTTCAGGAGTTAGTATTTTCTTTGAACTATTTTGCTCTTCAATTTCCCAAAATTTCCTTAATATTTCGTCTTCATTAATTTGTGCATGCAACACATTAACTTTAGGTGAACTTTTAGATGTGTCCCTACTAACTGCACCGGACAGGACCCACCCTAAGGTAGTGCTTTGAGCAATCAGAGTGCCTGACGGACTCTTAACTATTCCTGCCATGATAATGCTGCTGTAAGCATCAGCGCCCAGTAAAACATCTATTTTATTGGGAGTGTTGAACTCTGGATCTGCAAGCTGCATCGTGTTAACGCATAACCAATCTAAGGTAGTGTCGACTCTACGCTCAGGTAAGTACGATGTAATTTTACTTAATACGTAAGCATTAAGTTTGAGATTAAAATTTGAATCTATCCGAGATTGGATATTCAAATGTACCATGTTCGTTGCCATGGTTGAACTATTACCACCAAGGCCTGAAATAGTTCCTTGAATAGGGATTTTTTTCAGGTTTAGTAGCTGAACTACGGCCTCTGTTACAAAACATGCCTGCGAACCCTGATCGAGCAATGCACGGACAGCCTGAAATTCACCAGAGCGTGACTCGGCTTTTATTAGCGCTGTGGCTAATAAAACCTGTCTGGGCTTGGGAATATTACCTGTCGACAGGCACGATACAATCGGACTAGTATTAGGTGAACTAACACTGTCGATAGTCGCTGATGTCGAAGGTTGGTCCCCTTTGTCCGACTCCTGACCTAAATGCAACAGCGAATGATGGCGCCTTTTACAAACCTTACAGGTGGTAGGTTTTCTACATTCTGAAACAACGTGATTGCCACCTAAACAGTTGAAGCAAATTTTATGCTTGGCTACAAAATCACGTCTAACTTCAACTGTCTGCTTTGAGAATTTCTTGCAGAAACAAAGTTTGTGTCCTTCTGTGCAGAATTCACATTTTATTGATGAACTCGTAGCCAACATTGCCTTTGGAGTATGAGCAAATGAACCTTTATTATTGTTGTTGCCCTGATGAACCGGTGCCTTTTTAGGCTCTAAACACTCTAACGCACGAAACCTATTTTCTATAAAAGTTTTAAATTGTTTGAAAGTTGGTAAGCCATTGTTGGAGTCATTGTTGCAAATACTAAGTTCCCATTGTTTACGCGTTTCGTTGTCCAATTTAAAGGTAACAATGTGTATAATAATGACATCCCATGTACTCACGTCGATCTCCAAATTACTCAACGCGTTAAGACAATCACACGTGGTATCAAGCAACTCCTTCAAAGCGGTAGCTGATTCCACCTGCATACGTTTTTGGCCGAACAACCTCCTAAGAATACAATTTGTTAAGTATTTTTTATTGCTATAACGCTTCTGTAACTGAGTCCAGCACTGAATATAATTGGTATCAGTTATAGGAGTATGACGTATTAATTGTTCTGCTTCGCCAGAAAGGTGACCTTTTAAATAATGGAGCCTTTGCACATTATCTAAAGTATCATTTTTGTGTACTAATGATGTAAAAAGATCATGGAATGTTGTCCATTCATCATATTTTCCAGAGAATGTTGGAATGGATATTTTGGGCAACTTAACAAAAGAACTACTTGATTTATTTATACTAGTTGAAGCGTTATCGGTTTGATGTACCGAATCCTTAGCTAACCGAATTTTATTAAGAGCTGTTTTTATTAAACTTTTATAAATAACATAAGTGTCCTCTGTCTGATCATAGATATCAACCACTTCCTTTACTATATCTTCCGCTTTAAAACGTTCATATAATTTAGTGTTATTTTCTTTAAACAATGCCCAATCCCCTTCCAATAATTCTTGCCTTGTTTCTATGTATTCCAACGTTAATCTATCTTTACCGCATTTCTTAAAATTTGTCAATCCCTTTGTGATAACATTCTGTTGATCTTTTAAAACGTTAATTAATCCTTCCATTATGATTGATTTATGTACTCAATAAATAAATAAAATGCGTTTAAATTGGTTTTAACTTGATTAATTCTTTAGAAACAAAGCAAATGTATAAGTTGATTAAATCAATGTAAGTATACAAATGAATAACAACTTTCTCAAAAGAGATAGAATATGCAAAACTTCTGAGTGTTGCAAACTTATGCACTATATACTTTTATGTTCATAACAGCCAACTAAAATTTTCTAAGTTGTACAATTTTACTTAACAAAAATAATACAAGTGCCAAATCACTACTTAAAATTTTACAAGTGTTTTGGTAACACAAAATCTGGTGGAAATCGGGTATAGGTTCCCCGTTCCCCCGTTTTCTATAAAATATTCTAAGTCCTAATTCTAACATGCACACATAATTTAATATACTAACAAAAGTTTTCTAAGTTTAAAAATGTTTAAGTCCAAGATTACGAAATAATTTTCTAAGTCAAAACTTCTTCACTATTTCTTCAAGTTTAACTTCTCATTGGAATAGAGTTCAAAATCGTTTGACTCGACCTGTTGTCCTATTCGTGGACAAGATAATTAATATGTAATTATATAAAATGTACTCACAAAACTGCACTTCACACAAACACCGTTTTGAACCTGCAAGTGGCGCCCTCTGTGGCCGTTATCTGAACTGCGCGTGACGTCACCTGTGTCGTCGCGTGATGGCTGCGCTTGCGTCACCTTGCTGTCATCCAGTGAAGTGTTGATCTGAGAGTGGCGCCCTCTGTGGCCACTCCTTGAACTAGTCCGCCAATGCTGACTCAGCTCACCGCCAATGCTGGCCGAAGCTGTCGCCGCTGCTGCGGAGGACCGTGTACCTTTCTGCAGCGATCCACTGCAAGTACACGCGACGGAGAAGCGGGCCCACGGTGGCTCCACTTTTATCAAAAAACTGTCCAAATGATACGGCTCGTAGGACCAATGTTAAATACCTGATGGTATTTGGGGAGGTTGACCTGAAGGTACACTAGCGAGAATTGAAAATAAAACCACTGTGTACTGATCTCACGTGATAGCTCATTTTATTAAAAAAAACTGTTTAATTATACTAACCGCGGTAACGAAACCATAGCGACTTCTAAATTGACGCCAACGCCATCTATCGAGCACGCGGGAAGCTTTACAAATAACTAAGTCGTAAACACCCACCTTTCATCGCTTTGGAAGGAACGATTCAGAGTGTACCGTTCCACCCGACGCTTATACCTACGAATACGGTTTGCCCATGCATACACTTTCTGCTTCCAGAAGTCGATGCGCTCTGTGACACGGGACATGTAGTCTTGAGGACTGATATCAGTCCCCGCAAACGCCCGCTTCACAAAGCGCATCACTCGAGGGCGATTGTTGCCCTCCCGGAAGCAGATTAGTTTGCCGATGAACGCTCTGGCCCCAGCAATGCGTCGTTCAATCCTATACTGCCATGCCGGTACGGCTGGTTTCGGTCGTGTAGCTCTGTCATCCGGAAATTTGACGTGAGCTACACGACATGCCGTTACAGCCGCGCAATACAGGATTGAATGAGCATCGGTGAGGTTTTCGCAGTTATCAAAATATCTTGACAACTGCGAATCCAGAACAGCCACCAGCGCCCTATTTCTGTTATGCATGGGCAAACGAGGTAAGGGTGCGTCTCATAACGTATAAACTCATTTGGTCTAATTTCATTTTATTATCGTTCATAAGATATAATCAACGTGAGATATACCAACTGTTGATATAATTTCTTTACATATAACATTTATTTATTCTAAAACTTAATTAGTATACCGTTGTTTGATATAACGTTCATGTAATCGAAAATCATTTGGTCTAACGTTTAATATGTATATTGTATATTTAATCGAAAATCATTAGGTCTAACGTTTAATATATGTATATAAAAACGTCATTATGGTTAACACCCCGACTCAGAGTACCTCGACTCGGATAGGTTAGGTTAGAAGGCTAAGGCGGGAGCTCCGCTACGCTTCGCTCCCGCCTTAGCCTTCGTGGTTATTTTTTTTTAAACCACCCAGAAATAGGAGCCCCGCGAAGCGGGGCTCCGTCGACCTATCTTAGCGCAGGTGGTAGTTAGTTACTAGTTATGTTTAATATCTTAATATCTACTTAGGTGACTATTACCTATAACTACGATAGAACTTACAAAGAATATAACAAAGAAAAAATACTTTTAAATATTTCATAAACAAAATACAAAGTTATTGTTTTATTAGACCAAATAAGTTTTATATCTTTTGAGTGGTATGTCAAACGATTTTATATTTAATGTATGTTATGCTTATGAAAATTAGTTATTTTAAAATTATATCAATCGTTCATTATATTAACTAATCGCTATATTCAATAAAATTATAGGTTCCGTTGTTATATATTGTAAATATTAGAGATTTTGTTGTTATATCATCTATTACTTACCCACGAGGTAAGCGTGGTCTGAGTTCGGGTGTCATGAACCGATATTCTCTGATCGCACCCTCCAATTTTTCATTGTTCTTAAAGGAATTGTATGAGTCTAAACATTCCAACTCTTTTAATATATCAAGAGCTCTGTTTCTCTCTTCTCGCCACGTCACATTCATGACCGAAAAGACTCTTTCAGTAAATGCTGATGTGGCTTGAACAGAGAGTAAGTATATAGCTAATCATTTTTTCTAAACAATCAAATTCTTCAGGACATTTTTTAAAAATAAATTGCCATTTTTTTGCAGTGGATTTTTGCATAAAATCTGTGTTATTAAACAATTCGGCTTGGAGTTCTTTTAAAATTATTACTTCTGAATATAAACTGTCCATGTGTATGTTTAGTCTTTGTAAATTAAGTTTTCCTTCTATAATTTGTTATAAATTATTAAATTAAACTGTACATAGTAGACTTTTTTATTCTGATTATGGGTTTTTGCATATTATTATTACAGACTGGCACTAGTTAAGTAAACATTGTGTAAAAAAGAGTATTTTAGCGTACTCTATTAGTGTTATAGATTATAGAGTACGCTTACATGATATAGAGGACAATACTCTATTTTAGAGTACGGTTGGCAACCCTAGCATGAACTCCACTCACTGACGCAGTCATAAGATCATCTGTAATCATCAAAAACTAATTGTAGGTACAGCGCGCTTCATAGAAACGGTTACCCCTTGGTAATGACATCGAACCTATTTAAGTTTTTTGTAATGTAACGCAAGTGGCATGTTGGTCTAGTGGGTTAGCATGCGCTGCGGCAAGGCAATGCGATGGTCTCGAGTTCAACCCGCGGGTGAGAAGACTTTTTTTATTTTATTTATTTACCTTTATTATTATTTTTTAGTTTCTTTAGTAGTTAGTTTAGTTTTTTCGTTAATTATTATTAAAAAATCAAATGGAGGTTTGTAATAAAAGCTAGGCATTTTGCATAAACAATATTCATTTATTTTTTTAATTACATTTCTAGGACTTCATGGAATCCACTTCCTGGTTGAATATACAGATTTCTGTCTGTATTAAATTGGGGTTATTTACTTAGAATATTAACTAAACACAAAATAGATACCCTAGTTTGGTTTAGAACGTTTAACATTAGATAACGGTTCGTTTATAGATATTTCTAGAAACATAACTACAATAATATTTTTATTTATTTAAAGTTGTGAAAACATACATTTTTTATACTCTGTATGATCTTATCGGAAACAAGCCTGGTTAAAAAATGAAATGTTCTCATTGTGCCTGTGAATTACAGAGGAAGAACCAACATGCTAAACTATAACAGTATAGCAATATACATCTTTCTCTTTTATCACATTTTCTGATAACCCTTATTTAACACAACATTAAAAAAATATGTGAGGTCAGATATAAATCGTTAACACATTAATAGACTACTTGTAAACAAGAGTAACTGCATTGATAATAAATAATAATAAGTTGTTTATTTTTGATTAACTAAGAGATAACGATCCCACTGATTATGTAATTATATTGGGAATTATTAACACTTGCTTATATGTTCCAATGTAATTTTATCAAATAAGTTCCACAGTCGATCTGCCGAGTTGCCTATTCATAACGGATAGAATGGCCGTCACTCTCTACCACTTCTTGAAGTCAGCACTTGAACGCATAGTTTTGAAGGGTGCCACTAAGTGAACCTTTACAATTGTTAGGGTTCGTGTATTTTGATTTTGCTAATCGATCATTTTAATCAATATTCATATTAATAGAGCTTCCATTTTAATATTTTACACTGGCAATTTTCCCCTTTTAATATATTCATGCTCGTTCTGTGGTGGGTTGACGCAAAAAATGGCGGAACCAATCAGAGAACTCGCTTCTTCCCGCTAAAAAGTTGGAGGGAATAACTTGGGTGATCGGAACGTTTCGCCGGTTGCGCGGGGTTTTATTGGGCATTCTACTTTTGGGGCTCGACGCGATAGACTGTGAGAGTTGATAAGTACTTAGTGCTAAGCATTGAATTTTTGTATGTGGAGTTGTGAAATATAAGTGAGTCACGCATAATCATCGTATTTATTTAACTACGTCCCGTTCCTGTTGGTGTTCTTCACATTTCAGAAGTGGGATAGCAACGTAAGTTCACGCCCTTTAATTTGCAATTGTCTCTAAATTTTTTGTCAAATAGCCACTGCTTGGTAACATGTTTTAAAAAAAAATAATAATTGTAAATAGATCTTTAAAAGTTAGTCTGCTTAACAAGTATGTACATAGCAGAGATCAATTGGTTTTTTTTGTTTTTTTTTCAATTAATTAATTAATTATTTTACGTAATCATGATTGTGACCCACACTAAATCTCCGTTATACCGATCTGTTACCGAGTAAAGGCATTGATATTCTATGATTGGTTATGTTGTGTTACACTGTTATTCTTGCATTAATCTCAGCTTAAGTAGTGCGAATCGTTTAATCGAAATACCCTCAAACATTTTGGTAAGATTGCCAGCTTTGAATTGCATACGCATACAGAGTACACACTCTACTTAATTTCACTGTGGAAATAAATACACTATACTATCCTTACGACAAGAATTTACAGACATCACGGATATTCCGAAAATCCTTAAATCGCTTAGATCGAAAGCTAACATTATTTTTGTTTTCTCTCTTGAGCCCTTGCATCATGGATGGGACACCTAGACGCCCAAGCATGGAATCCAGTCATCGACGACTTCAGACGCCCCATGCGATGGAGCACCGAAGTAGGAGCCGGGTGAGAGACCACAGCCGTAGTCGGTTGCGAGCCCGCAGCTCATGTCGCAACCGGGATCAAGAACTGGGTTTGAGCCATGAACGAGTCAAGCTCCTAGAGAGGCAGCTGCTACACGAACGGGAGCGTCTTCTACATGCCAAAACCCGCAACCAGAGTCGCAGCCGACCCAGCGCGCGGCGCACATCGTCGCGGCACGCCACCCAGCGAAGCAACCGGAGTCGCAGTCGACGCAGCGCGCGGCGGACATCGTCGCAGCAGCGGCAGGCCACCCAGCGTAGCAACCGCAGTCGCAGCCAACGCAGTGGGACACTCGACTATCAACGGCGACGAGCGGAAGTCGATCGGCACGGCGGGGACTGTCCACATGCTGAGCATCGTAACGTCGCGGGACACATTAAAAGGTCACATAGTCCATCTGTATCAAAAAAATATATTGTTGATGTTTTCAAGTGTTTGAAAGATAGTTTAGCGTCTCAACCCGCCCGAGACACACGAGTTTTCCAAAAGATTGATCACATGAACATGCTACCTAACTTTGATCCATCTACAAAAAACCAACGAATTGATGTATGGCTCAAGAAAGTCAATGAGTGTGCTAGTGTGTATGGTTGGGATGACAAAACTATCGTTCACTTTGCTATGCAGAAACTTCAAGGCCTCGCCAAAACGTGGTATGAAAGTTTAAACTCTGTTCTTTTTAACTGGAAAGAATGGCAAGAGAAACTAATAAACGCTTTTCCTAACGAACAAAATTACGGTCAGGCCTTGGAGGAAATGCTTAAAAGAAGGAGTAGGTATAATGAACCTATAGAGGTTTATTTTTATGAAAAACTAGCTTTACTTAACCAATGTGACATAGTTGAGAAACGTGCGGTAGATTGCATCATCCATGGGATCAGTGACAGGACCCTCAAATCAGGTGCCCTAGCTTTACGGTCCTCTCACCCCGATCAGCTCCTGCAATTTTTGATGAGCAGCAGAGATTCCTATCAGCATTTCGATCGAAACCATAACAAGAACAAAACCGATAGCTCCAATACTCATAATGGTCAGCCCAGTCAAAGGTCGGGTGCTAAATCGGGTTCATTCCCTGGATGTTACAATTGTAAAGAAAGGGGTCACAGCTTCTTATATTGTCCCAAACCGCTTATAAAATGCACAAAATGCAATAAAATAGGGCATACAGTTGATAACTGTAACACGCAGATACAAAATAACGTCGTAAAACCCAGTGGTAATATTCCAAAGGCCATGCGTATTGATGTGGCCAGTCAAGGACGTAACTCACACCCGAACTCGAAATTTATGAAGGATGTAACAATTAACGGTACGTTACAGAAAGCCTTTGTAGATTTTGGGAGCGAAGTCACGCTTATAAAAGAGTCCGTAGTTAATGAGTTAGGCTTGACCCACGATCACATGCCATCGTTATTGAAAGGGTTTGGAAACGGTATGGTAGAGTCACAAGGAGGGTTGTTACTTAATTTTGGGGTGGATGGTGTCAATGCTCAGGTTTCATGCAAGGTTGTATGTGATAATTTGTTAGAGAAATCCGCGCTCATAGGGCAGTCCTTCACCGAACAACCTCACATCATAGTTTACAAGGACGTAACTAGGCTACAATTTATCGATATTGGCAATGAAATGCCATATCCAGATCCGGATTTAACGGAGTCCCCTCTTACTATTAAGGCAACAGGATTGGTAGAGCTCTACGGTGCAGCATCAGTGAAGGCATGGATTGAACCCTCCACATGTGGCAACATCCTTTTGAAAAATGTTGTCGCTGGGAAACCGAATAAACAGTACTTTGTTTGTGGAGGTCTGTATCGCTCTGAAAATAGTCGTGTCTATATAACCGTGTTCCCATGTTCGAGTTCCTGCTGTATCACAAATAATTTAGTTTTATGTCGTGCAAGGCGGGTAGAGCTTGTCAGTAGGGTAGTTGTCGAACCACCCGAAATCCCTGTGGCGATTGAGGGCGACTTTGATGAGAATCTTATTCGTGTCGGTGATAAGGTGTCGGAAGACATGAAACAGAGGTTATTCGAGTTGCTCAGAAAATATCATCGTTGCTTCGCATCTTCTCTTAAAGACCTAGGTTGTACCAACGTGACCGAAATGAATATAGAGTTGAATAGTGAACGCCCTGTCGTCTATCGCCCATATAGGTTGTCGCATCATGAACGTGAGAAGGTACGGGCAATGGTGAAGGAGATGCTGGATGCAGGAATAGTAAGAGAGTCGATCTCAGGGTACGCTAGTCCAATTCTACTTGTACGCAAAAAGGATGGGTCGTTTCGAATGTGTATCGATTACCGTATGCTTAATTCTATCACAGTGAAAGAGCGCTATCCTATGCCCATTATTGAAGACGAAATAGCACGACTTACTGGCCAGGCTTGTTTTATTACGCTCGATCTTACATCGGGTTATTATCAGGTGCCGATTTCAGAACAAAGCAGACGCCTCACTTCGTTTGTCACGCCAGACGGACAGTATGAGTTTAATCACATGCCGTTTGGTTTGGCTAACGCACCGGCCGTTTTCCAACGGATGATGAATTCGATATTAGGGTCTGCTCGGTTCAACAACGCAACTGCTTATTTGGATGACGTCCTTATTTTCGGTAAAGACTGTAATGAATGTCTGGTGCGGCTTGAGGAGGTATTGCAAGTTTTGGAGAAAGCAAATCTCACTTTGAATCTTTCCAAATGCGACTTCTTACGAGACAAAATTGATTATCTGGGTTACGAAATCAGTGCAGCTGGGGTTAGGCCAGGTGATAAAAAAATCATTAGTGTCATGAATTTTCCACGACCCGAGAATGTCCACAATGTACGCCAGTTTCTTGGTCTGGCTAGTTATTTCCGTAAATTTATCCAAGATTTTGCCCGAATTGCTATGCCTCTCAGTAAGTTGTTAAAAAAGGACACCTCATGGACAAGGGGTGATAGTCAAGAGGAGGCTTTTGAACTCTTGAAATCTAAGTTGGTTGACCGGCCTATTCTTGCAATATATGATCCTGCAGCAGAGACAGAGCTCCACACCGACGCAAGTAAACTAGGTGTTGGAGGTATATTATTGCAGCGCGCCGAAGGAAATGATGCTTTCCGTCCAGTAGCTTACTACAGTCGACAAACGTCTCCCGAGGAGAAACATTTTCATTCGTATGAACTCGAAACTCTAGCAGTAGTCTGTTCTTTGCGAAAGTTTAGGGTCTATCTGCTAGGGAAATCATTTAGGGTCATTACAGATTGTAGTGCTCTACGATCTACGTTCTCAAAACGAGATCTAATCCCGAGGATAGCGCGCTGGTGGCTCCTACTACAAGAGTATGAATGTTCAGTCGAGTATAGAGCAGGCGTAAAGATGGGCCATGTAGATGCGCTGTCCCGCAATCCAATCGAAAGCGAGAATCCCATCGATCAATTTTCAGTTATGTCGATCAATAGTGAGGATTGGTTACACACGCTTCAGCTTGGAGACTCCGAACTCAGTAGGATTAAAAACATTTTAAATGATAGTCTTAATGAGAAGGAACTCCGATACATAAAAGATAATTTTGTGGTCAAGGATAACAAATTGTTTCGTTACATAGGTAATGATAAAAATAGCATTCGTTGGGTGGTGCCAAAAGGCGCGAGGTGGCAAGTGTGTCGGATAAACCATGACGATATCGGCCATTTCGGGGTGGAAAAGACCCTCGAAAGAATAAAGAAACACTATTGGTTTAGCAAAATGTCCAAGTTTGTAAAAAAATATGTCAGTTCTTGCATTGAATGTGCATATGCAAAGAACAAGACTAAAACACAAGAGGGTCTGCTCCACCCCATCGCCAAAATAGAAGTACCATTTCATACGGTGCATGTTGACCACCTCGGGCCTTTTGTAAAGTCAAAGAGAGGCTATACTTACTTACTTGTGGTTGTAGAAGCCTTCACCAAATTCTGTTTTATCAAACCCGTAAGAAATACTAATAGTTTAAATGCAATTAGAGTTCTTGAAGATATATTTTTTACATTTAGGGTCCCTGACCGCCTTGTAAGTGATCGTGGTACCTGCTTTACATCTCATGCTTTTAATCGATTCTGTCTAGACAAGGGAATTAAGCATATTCTTAATGCAGTAGCCTGTCCGAGATCAAATGGCCAGGTTGAACGTTACAACCGTACAATTCTCGACTCTTTGAAAGCGATGACTGTTAAGTACGGTGATAAGGATTGGGATAGTCATTTAGGGAAAATTCAGTGGGGCCTAAACAATACTTTTCAGAAAACCACTGGTAGGACGCCGTCAGAGGTACTATTTGGAACTAGTATGAGTAGCGAAATAAATCCCATTCTTAACGAAATTACCAAAGACCGGCGAAAACTGCGAAATTACCGTTATTCGAGACGAGGTCAAGAAAAGGATTGATAACGAGCAGGTTAAGCAAAAGCAGGTTTATGATAAGAACAGGGTGCCAGCCCGGATTTATGTCGAAGGTGAACTCGTCAAAATAACCAAGACTTGTTTCAATAATGACGGACAAAGTAAAAAGCTCATGCCCTCGTTTATAGGGCCCTATCGTGTTACCAGAGTCTTAGGTAGGGACAGATATGAGGTAGCACCGGTTCCGGGTTTGGCCAGCATGCAAAACAAACGGCCCACAACCGTGGCAGCAGACCGTATGATGCCATGGATTCACATTCCGGCCCTAGAGGTGAATAATTCGGATACCAGTGGCACTGACGACGAGGGCCATACTGAGCCATAATTCGACCATTTTATTGTAATTTTCCCAAGTTTTATATTGTATTTATAGTGTATCCCACTAAGTTTTAGAAACGCTTAACTACAGATGCGTGTCATTCATTGTTTCAGATCAAGCACGAGAATCGATCGGATCGTGACTTGATTCAGTAGACGTCCTACTGGCTGCCACAAGTAAATCGATCGTCTTGTAGGCATCAGTTAGGCCCCCGAAAAATCGATCGTTCGGGTTAGAAGTTCGATGTTGGGTAAACCAATTAATCGATTGTTCGGGCCCCAATGCAGAGTTTAATTGTAAGAGACAGAGAACATGAATCGATCGTTGTTTTCTGATAAAATTCAAAGAGAAATCTAACAGTTAATATAAATAATACGAGATATTACTGATCCGATGGATGTAAGTCAATAACTAGACATAGAAATTGTTACATAAATCTATTGAATTGATTTGTACGTTTCTTTACAGTTGAATCAATCCTATGTGTGTAATTGAGTTTAAACTTATATCAGATATTTACCTTAACTTGTGATGAACCGTTAGCTATTGCATTTATACATGCCGTATCGAACTTGTACCTAATTTAAATTAAATATTACTTAGCTTAGTAAATTCGTATGAGGATTATTATCAATTTGTTTGTGTTTTTGTTTGTACTTAGCCGCAATTTCTAGGAAACTAATTAACGAGTTATACTTTGATCATTCAGATGGTCACCTACTATTGTAATTTGATACTCAAGCAATACAAAATGTAAAGATTGAGCAACCTGCCGGCGTTCCGATTGTTAGGGTTCCACCTGGTGTCGTGTGCAGGGACGCACACGTTGTCAGGACGGTCGATTGTTAGGGTTCGTATATTTTGATTTTGCTAATCGATCATTTTAATCAATATTCATATTAATAGAGCTTCCATTTTAATATTTTACACTGGCAATTTTCCCCTTTTAATATATTCATGCTCGTTCTGTGGTGGGTTGACGCAAAAAATGGCGGAACCAATCAGAGAACTCGCTTCTTCCCGCTAAAAAGTTGGAGGGAATAACTTGGGTGATCGGAATGTTTCGCCGGTTGCGCGGGGTTTTATTGGGCATTCTACTTTTGGGGCTCGACGCGATAGATTGTGAGAGTTGATAAGTACTTAGTGCTAAGCATTGAATTTTTGTATGTGGAGTTGTGAAATATAAGTGAGTCACGCATAATCATCGTATTTATTTAACTACGTCCCGTTCCTGTTGGTGTTCTTCACACAATATTACGTTGTCGCTCCGATTCATTAGTGTAAGCAATCGGGCGAGAGCCTTGGTGATCACATTTCACATCACCCGTCGCTTGATAACTTTGTATCCATCTACGAACTGTTTTTCTCTGTAATGAAAATAATAATATTAGAAATACATAGAAAAAAATCCAACATGTAAGTAATAATGCAACATGATTGCAACAATAAATAGGTATATGTGTAAGAATAACGTAAATCTTACCGTTATGCTTATATCTCGTGCTATTTTCTTTATTTTTTGTTCCTTTTCCCACAAAACAACAATTTTAGCCTTCAATAAAGTTGTTAATCGAACCATACCATCGATTAATAGAATCAACTGGTCGAAAACTTAATAAATTGGATAATATTACGATGAAGATAATTACACACAAGCGAATCGGAACGAAAATGAAACCATTTGAAAAGTAAAAATACCCTCAATCACAGTTTAGTAAATAAGGCGAAGAAGTATACTAAATTCAACCTTAACTCGCAGTTCATACAGTAGTTAAGTTTCTGAAGTAAAATGAGGGTAGTGCAATAATCGGAATCAACACATTCTATTCAACCAAACAAGAAATCTATGCTAATTTCAACCTTATGTTTTAGTTAATTGAGGAGTTGCGTATTGAATTTTGTAAAACAAGACGGTAAGGTGCTAGTATTAATTAATATAACACGGAAGTTGAAATTTAAACCTTAATATCTAGAAGATTAGATCGTTAATAACCTTGTTCGATAAAAGGAGTAATGCTACTCCAATTTTCGTTACGGTTGATAGCTGAGCCAATAGCCTAGTGGTATAAGGCACGGTCTAGTTTGATCGGCTGGCGCCTGGTGAAGCAGGTTCGTATCTTATCGCACGCAGTGTCTTTTTGTAAGTTATTCTTGGTATCTATACAGTTCGGCCCGAAGGAAGCCGATAAAATACCATATAAAATTATTAAAAACTTGCAAATATTATTAGAAGCGGATCGGTAGATGCACGCGGGCAGAGATGGGTGCGGCGGCGGGGGAGGGAGCGGCTCACGTGACACGCGGGCCCGAGCGTGCTCGGGCGATAATCTTTAAGTCTTGGTGTGGTACCTTTTCTCTGCACTTGACTGTACCTACCTAGATAAAATTAATTTCAATGATCCCCCGGGCATCTAGCGTTCACGTCGCAGTTAATTAGTTCAGCTTTGGTACATGTCACAAGGCTGTACTTCAAGATGTGCGCTAACTAACGTAAGTAATGACAGCAGTAATGTGCCTCGCACCGCACGAGCCGCGAGCCGCGACCGGCCGCGACCGGCCGCGTCTGTCTGAGGAGTATAGCGCGCGTGCGCGGCCACTCTCCTTAGCCTCCAAGCTGCAGAAGGATCACAAGCTGTCAATTTTTACGAACAGCTTCTTCCCGTAGCTTCAAATCGTCAGCTAAGTAACAGCCGCCGCCCAGTCGATCATCAAGCCTTGTTACTAGTTTTTACAAGGGGGTGTCGTGTTACTTATCGTAACTCAGGAAGACGATAAGTACTTAGCAAATTAATAGGGATTGCGTGTGTTGAGAGCGGAGGTCCACTCAGAACATCTCATTACGGTAATACAGGATAATTTTTTTTTAACCAGTGCGCAAACTGTAACCATAATGAAATTAGTACAATCATGATTATGAAAAATGTTTTCATATTTTTCGTCGTTTATTAAAATAAATTATCTCTGCCATGTATATGTCGCAACCAACTGATTAAATTAGCCGCCTGGCCTTTGGAAGTAGTGCTCGCCTCGTTTCGCTCTATTTGCTCGCTCGCGATTGATAAAGCCGCCGTGGCTTACTGAGCCCCCCGCCTCGACAATCCGGGAGCCCACCGGGGGATCACACTTCTAACCTAAGCTACGGGGTGCCCTGGCTTAGTTACTGCGACCTATTCGGCTCTTGCGTGATTGGTTACAGTTCCAACCGGAACTATAATATTGAATATCATTCAGGCCGTCAGTTGAACAGCCGCCGTTTAGTTAAAAGGCTAGGCGGTTAACTAAACGGCTAATTAAACCAGTTGGCTGCGCTGCATTTTGACCGCGTAAGTATTGCACTTTTCTTACGATAATATGATTTTTGTTTTGAAAACCGACGAAAATTTCTACGCTAGGGGGTCTAAAATCATAATTATGCTGAATTCATGGTTACAGTTGGCGCAGTGGTTACAGTTGGCGGACTGGTGACAGTTGGCGCACGGTTACAGTTGGCGCAAAACAATCCTGTTTGTTTATACCATGTTTTTTTTCCACGGCTTCGCCCGCGTGGAGGTTTGGCAGGGTTTTTTCTTCTCTAATGACAACATGCTTGCCTGCAACTCTCATGGTGATCGGTCAAAAGATATATTATTACTTACCTATTTTCCTATGTTTGATATCAAATACCTTCTATTCAGATTTATTTTCTCAAAAAAAACAAAAACTTACCGCCAAGTAAAGTTTTAGTGAGTAAGAATCTAACACTCCCCGGTCTCTAGGTTTATCAACAAGATTTCAACAATTCAGTGAATATTTGTCCGTTTTGCGTGATCAGATGCGGGACGCGAGGCCGGAAGGCCGGAGGCTCGTAAGAAGCGCAACTTCTGAAGCTTGCGTGTGGCCGGGCAGCAGGCGGCTGCGTGTGGCGCCGGGCGCGGCAGTGTCGCCGCGACCCGGCCGCAGCCCGACGCGCCGCCCTCATGTCGCTGTTCTTCAAGTTCAGGAGCGGCGTGAGTACCGCGAGTGCGAGCGGGCGTCGTGCGCCGGTGGCCTGCACCCGGCGCCCGCTCCACGACACCTGACTCGCACAACTGCGGGCCAGCACAATACCTGCCTGTGATTTTTTGTGTTCTGAAGCTGGTTGTGCTGGACCGCGTCGCATGAGATGTTTCATATTATTAAGTCGTTAGGGCCATCTAAGAGATCATTCATTCGTTGAGCCTTGTGCAAAGTGCAGAAGTAACTTCATTGGTCTTTGTGTAATATGGAACAGTGATGTGTACATCTATGATAGTTTGTAACTAAGCAGTGCTGTGCACAGGGTGCACAGGGCGGGGCTGTCGGGCGCCAGGCCGCCAAGGGTTGCGCAGGTAGGAGAGCGGCGCCGCGCGCGTTCGGAACGCGGTCACAGACTCACCTCATACTCACCCATACCTACAGCACACAACGAGCCGCGCGACTGGCACACGCCACGCGTCTTGTTTTGCGAAAGTTGTTTCGCAAAACAAGACTCGGTTCATAGTTTAATACTTGTCGGCGCACATTAGAATGTCGTTGTCAAGAGTGACAGGCTGTCAACGTCACTCTAGCGGAGCGTCGAGTCGATGGTAGCGGGGCGGCCATCTTACAAGGGACTTCTTTGAGAGCGGTCGCCAGCGCACCACGTTTCCGACGAATCGCTATCCATCGCCTTAATCATAGTGTATTTTAGAGTGATTAGTGTTGATCAGATATAAGTAACTATCATTTACGCAATTGTCGAATTATTTTAATGGTACATATAGAAGTAAAATCGTTTAAGTTTCGAAGACAATACGTTTAATTCAAATTACCCCGATTGGACTACCCACATACCCACGTTGCAAGATGGATTCTGATGAAGGCCGTCCTGAGCTTTCATACTTAAATGATTTTATTTTTGTAAGTAGGTTTGCACAAACACTTTTACACGTCAATCATATATTTTTTAAACTAGATGAGGTCGGCGTTTCCTATCTGACTACTCTGAGAGGAAAGGCCGAAACAAACTCAGAGGTCATAGTCTCTTTTAAAGTCAAGACATAATCTTGGTCAGGTTATATGAAGATCGTGTAGGTCGATGTCTGAGATGGTCTTTTGAGGAAAGAACCACACAGATTGAGAGGACCTGTCCATTCAGTGCACGCATTTGTCAGAAATCCTGCAGCTCAACTCAAGACTTAAGGAGCTCAACGATTCGACGAACAATACCAAAGAAAGGACATTTGGGTAGGCCACATATATTACTCAAACTGCCAGACCATAGAGAGAATTATAAAAAAATATAAAATGAATAAAATAAATGACCCACATCGTCTTCACATTCACAATAATTAAAATAATGTAATACTTTACAAAGTAAGCAAATGTCATTGTTAAAAAAAAAGCATTAATGTCAATGTGTATGTAGGATTTCCGAGCTGACGAGTGTGTTCAGAGTCGTATCCACGGGCAGCAGAAAGCGGGGTTTAATGAATGAGGCAAAGCATTTAACTTTGACAAACTTTATTTTCGTTAATAAATTAACGACACTTTCATAAAAATTAACAAAACTTTATTGTTACACCTATTAAAACAATTGTATTAAATAAACAACGATAGCAGCTTTAAATGTGTATTTAATTAGGTCATCTTAGCCTGTACATAGGTATAATTAAGATAAAGTTATTGGAACCTCATAAAACAATAGAATTTAGCCAGCTAATCACCTACAATTCAAATAAAACTCCAGTGAGCTGTAGCAAAGCTATCCCCAAGAAATAAAACACAAATCAGCGATAATTACATTTAAATAAGAACACACATCAAATAAGGGAAATACTTAGCTTCTTATTAAAATCGGAGATATTTTACACTATTGTATTTACTTAGGCACTTGATCCTGTGAGATTACAAAAATAAAACTCCCCCAACTTTTCCCGGCAAAAACTCTACACCTCGTTATTCTTTCTTCCAAATCAATTCTTCAGCCTGATTGGTTCGTGGTGATGGCGCGATGATGTCGTCTCCCCATTGGTAGACACCCGACGTTAGTACCGCAAACATCCGCAGATGTCAGCACCACGTTGACGACGACAGCTTCGTGTTTTCTACGCGTTCCTACGCGTTGTTTTGCGCCATCTAGCGCCTAACGTGTGGAATATTCACACTCGTCCATCCTGACGCCTTTGCGACTCTGCAAAGGAAGAAAACAAAAGACGGTACATAATTGTTCATAATTAGCATAACCGGTCCTAAAAAAAAAAGGAGATAAGGAACTCAATTCTATGAACTATAATAAAATAATATTTGGCCCACACATAATACAAAAGAACTTCACAAGTATGTCCTTTATGTAAATCATTATCTATCATCAGGTGAAGTCATTCCAAAAGTAAATACTTGTTTACCAAAACAAGTTTCCAAAAATACCATATTTTTACAACCCAACATTTCAGTCACCTATTCCAATTTTAAACCACTCGAGTAGGTATAATAATTCCAACCACAACTCAAATTATTTGTTTATATTTATATTCGACAAAATTGTGAAATCCCATTAACATCACATTACTCCACTCATCAAAATCTGTATCATACCCGATTATTCCTGGAATTCATTCATCAAGTTCAACCTTCAAGCAAGTCGATCAGCTCCTCCGTGCTGTCCACTTCTGTATCGTTTGAGCTAGCGCCCGACTCCTCCTCCCCCTGAAAAGGTTTTAACGAGTCCGACGACACAAGAGCTCTGAATCGCTTATACCCTTTCACACCTTTCAGCGAAGTAATCATGTACCTGTCATTACCTACTACCTTCGTTACCTTATAAGGTCCGCTGTACTTTTCCTTCAGTTTTCGTCGAACGTTCAGATTTCGGTCAGCAGCTCCTTTCCATAATACTAAATCGTTTACCTTGTATTTTGTTGGAGATTTATGCTTTGTATTAAAATATTTGCGCATTTTCTCCCCCGTCCGGTTTAGGTTTGCTGTAGCTTCGGCCCTAGTTCGTGCAGCTGTCTCCTCATTATCCACGATGTTATCTCCCATACCTTGATACCTGCTTCGAGTCGCGGAAAACATGAGCCTGTATGGTGTAAATCCAGTCGAACCGTTTTGTAAATTATTCATTCCCCAGGTGATGTTTGTGATCCGAGTATCCCAATCCTTTTCATCTTCCACGCTTGTGTTGAGTGAATCTAGTAAAGTACGATTATACCTCTCCACTTGGCCATTTGCGCGTGGACATGCTACAGCATTTATTATGTGTTTTATTTGATTATCCAAACAAAACTGTTTGAAATGTTTACTTTTGAAACTCGTACCGCTGTCGGATATCATTCTCTTTGGATAACCAAATAAACAAAATATGTCATTTAAGGATTTTATTACCTCTCGAGTCTTTGTAGTTTTAACTGGTACCGCCCATGTGAACTTCGTGAAGGAATCTACCACCATCAGCACAAAACTGTTACCTGCTCGACTTTTGCAGAAAGGACCGAGATGGTCTATGTGCAGAGTATGCATTGGCTCCGGAACTTTTTCAATGGGGTGTAACTCACCTTCAGATCTTCCATACTGTCCCTTCTTGTAAAGACAGTCTAAACATGAGGTGACATATTTTCGTATGAAACGTGTCATTCCTGAAAACCAGAAGTTACCTTTAATGATTTCCTCACAACGCTTCAGGCCTGGATGTCCGATGCAATCATGATACTTCCTCATGACATTCCACCTTCCATATTTAGGGACTACTAACCTCTGTTCTCCATCCTTAACGATCTTGTATACTCGACCATCTTTCAGCTTGTAATTATTCCTTATATCTGGGTCGCTATCCCCAGATTCTAATTTTGTTCGAATTATGCGAATCTTCTCATCTTGATTTTGAAGACATACTAACCAATCAAATACGTCAATCACGTTGATGTCTGCTTCTAAGGGAGGGTCTACTGGAAATCGGCTCAGCGCATCAACGTGTCCATGAGACTTACCTGGCCTATGAACAACTTCCATGTTGTACTCCTGAATAGACAACCACCATCTTGCTATTCGAGGTAGTAGGTCCTTTTTCAGGAAAGTGTCTCGAACGGCTGCACAGTCTGTCACCACCTTAAAATGATTACCTGCTAAATAAATTCTGAATCTCCTCAACGATTCCACTACAGCCAATGTTTCCAATTCGTAGGAATGATACATAGCTTCTTCTTTGCTTGTTTTTCGGCTGAAATACGCGACGGGTTTCATGCCCCCATCCTGATCCTGAAGGAGAATTCCAGCTACACCTTTACTGCTTGCGTCAGTGTGAACTTCTATGTCACCTTTCCTACAAAATAATGAGAGTATTGGTCGAGTTGTCAAAATCTTCTTCAGCTGATCGAAAGCCCTTTGCTGTGGTGAATCCCAAATCCATGGTGCATTCTTTTTAAGCAACCCGTACAGATCATACGTGACAGACGCATAGTCTTTAACGAATTTCCTGAAATAACTAGTCAGACCTAAAAACATCCTAAGCTCGTGTACATTCTTAGGTTCTTTATAGTTGGCCACAGCATCAATTTTCGTACTACCAGGCCTAATACCTTTTTCGCTGATCTCGTAACCGAGGTAATCTATTTTATTTTGCAAGAAAAAACACTTATCAAGATTTAACGTTAATTTTGCGTCCCTTATTATTTCCAAAACTACCCGAAGTAGATCGAGGCCTTCTTGCTCAGTTTTGGTGGGTAGCAACAGATCATCTATAAAAGGAAGCACCTTATCATGACGTAACGAAGAAAATATCTTGTCCATAAATCGCTGGAAAATAGCGGGGGAATTTGCCAAACCGAAGGGCATGCGTAAAAATTCATAGTGGCCCTCAGGCGTGACAAAACCGGTTCGGTGGATTGAAGTCTCCGCTACAGGAATCTGAAAGAAACTTTGCGACAAATCAAGACTCGTAAAAAGTTTCTTACCGCCTAGTTTCTCGATTTGTTCTTCTATGATGGGCAAAGGATATTTATCTTTTACCGTTATACTATTTAATTTTCTAAAATCCACACAAAACCGATAATCTCCATTTTTTTTTTTAACTAATACAATCGGACTGGCATAATTAGACGACGATTCCCTAATAATACCGTTGGATATCATATCTTCAATCTTTTCTCGTACTACTGCCTTTTCTGAAAAAGAAAGCCTGTAAGGACGATAACAAATCGGCTTATCTGAGTTAAGTTCAATATTCAATTCTATTTTGTCAGTCCTGCCTAATTCTCCTGTGTCTATCGAAAAACAATCTGAATATTCCTTTAAAATCTCTACCAACTCTTTAACTACCTGTGGATCTCCAGATCCACATTTGATTTTTGTTATATCGATGCTCATTATCGAAACAATATTATCTGCAAAATTACCAGGAGAACAAACTATTTCCCGAGTAACCGATCCACGCGCAATAATCTGGTCTTTCTTGAAACAAACTGGTTCTTTTCCTTGATTAACTATGAACATGGTTTGTACTGGAAAACAGTGCACAGAAGCAGGAATGCTATAGTTATAACCATTATAAGCAATTGTACGAGTATCTACAAATATTAGAGTTGACTTGTCAATTTCAACATCATTGTAGGTGTCAACAAACAAGGATGAAAGAGCTGGAACGACAGTGTCTGCAGTGCACAAAATGTTAACCTTATCTACGCATGTACCCACTTGCATATAATTTATTTCAACTGATTCAATTTCTTTTTTATCTCTATCTGCATATCCTAAATAGACAGTAGTCCCACTAATTGTAAGCTTGAATTTTCCATTGTTCAAAATAGGCTGTCCAATAAAAACGTCGGCGCGGTTCATGGCAGCGTCGACAACAACTACGTCTGAACAAACCTTAACTTCATCTATAACGAACTCTAATGATACCTGTCCGTGAGCTTTAATCGGTGGTCCACCAAACCCGTTGATAAAAAAAACACAAGGTTGCACTGAAACGCCAAGCTTTAGAACACAATCATGTGTGATAAGGTTGACTTGAGCCCCCGTGTCTAAATAAGCGGTAGCTTTTAAACCATTAATCAAGACGTGTTTAAAATAACATTCATTTACCTGTATTTGTACAATGCTGACAGGCTTTTGATAGCACTGCTCCTTTTTGTGGTTGGTCTTCCCGCAGATTTCGCATTTTATAGCGTTAGGATTTTT
Organism: Luperina nickerlii; assembly: GCA_963855955.1. NCBI lineage: Eukaryota > Metazoa > Arthropoda > Insecta > Lepidoptera > Noctuidae > Luperina > Luperina nickerlii. The sequence continues at coordinate 24,386,234 of OY979670.1, forward strand.
AGGGCATGATCGGACAACATGCCCAGACTCGTTACAAAGAAAACAAGTTACACCCGGCTTTCGTTCTTTTGGATCTCGGATTGCTTCTTTTGAAGACCCTGATGCGGAGTCTCGACCTCGAAGAACGTTTCTCTGGCTTTGGTTCATTCCTTTGTCGTCGTTCATGCACAGAAAGTGAGAATAAAGTTCGCCTGGAGTTTTATAGTTACCAGCTCTTGCAGAAGTCTTCATGTGGAACGGCAACCCTTCAATGATACACGACACCGCTTTCTCTCCAATGATGTCACACTTAGTTAGCATGGTACATTTCGAATAGAAATAATGAGTCATCGTTTCATTATAAGACTTTTTCCTATTTAACATTTCCCTCAATGCGTCTGCATAATCTACGCTTTGAGGGAACGCTTCCAGAATTTTTTGTTTCCATTCCGGCCACGTAAATTCATAGCTTCGTAATGCACCATGCCACAGTTTAGCTAATCCAACAAGACGTGCCTGCATATAATAACTTTTAACGTTGTCGTTCCATCCATGTATGGCACCTAATTGCTCTACTTTGTTAAGCCACTGAGATGCAGGTAGCTCCGGTTTTTCAGGATCAAATTCCGGTATTATATCCGGCTTAACCATCACACCCGAATAATATGGAAATGACCTACCAGGTTCATTTGAAAAGCCAGGCGGAGAACGGACTCGACAGTCCCGGACTGGCGAACGCCTCGGCCGCCAGGTATCACGAGAGCAGCTGCGTCGCTCCTGCTGCGGTCGTTCCATCCGCCGGCGACTCCATCTGACAGGGCTGCGGGACCGGCTGCGAGACCGGCTGCGAGACCGGCTGTGACCATCGGAACTCATGCCTTGCCCGAGAACTGCTCCAGATCACGATCCCACTTCTGAAAATTGTTACACCTATTAAAACAATTGTATTAAATAAACAACGATAGCAGCTTTAAATGTGTATTTAATTAGGTCATCTTAGCCTGTACATAGGTATAATTAAGATAAAGTTATTGGAACCTCATAAAACAATAGAATTTAGCCAGCTAATCACCTACAATTCAAATAAAACTCCAGTGAGCTGTAGCAAAGCTATCCCCAAGAAATAAAACACAAATCAGCGATAATTACATTTAAATAAGAACACACATCAAATAAGGGAAATACTTAGCTTCTTATTAAAATCGGAGATATTTTACACTATTGTATTTACTTAGGCACTTGATCCTGTGAGATTACAAAAATAAAACTCCCCCAACTTTTCCCGGCAAAAACTCTACACCTCGTTATTCTTTCTTCCAAATCAATTCTTCAGCCTGATTGGTTCGTGGTGATGGCGCGATGATGTCGTCTCCCCATTGGTAGACACCCGACGTTAGTACCGCAAACATCCGCAGATGTCAGCACCACGTTGACGACGACAGCTTCGTGTTTTCTACGCGTTCCTACGCGTTGTTTTGCGCCATCTAGCGCCTAACGTGTGGAATATTCACATTATAAAAATCAATAAAATTAATATGAAATATTTTATTAAATAAACTAGGCGTTGGAATGAGGGCGTCTATTGTTCCATATCACAACGCTGTATCGCTGGGTCATTAGTGAATGAACCAGCTCGTTTCGACCTTTAAGTTTCTTACAATAGGTTCAATTTAGCATGGGCTATATGTTCGCAAATAAAAAACTACGTGTGGCCAAAGCAAACTACCTATTTTAAACATATTCCCAAACTTTTTGATGAGTAAAAAGAACACTGCTAGTAACTTCTTTACTGGTTTATTAGACAAGACAAGGTTCTTTGTTCAATTAGAATGGACGTAAATATTTTTTGCTTATACAAATTTTAAAAAAGTGAAAATGCAGGTGAAGTGAATCTACATGTTAGATAGTAAGGAATTAGGACAATTTCTAACTGCATAACAATGACATCACTTATCGTATCTTTATTAACTTAACTGAATCGTAAAATATGAGTGAAACTAGCGACGAGAACAGTATTTTAACACCGGAAGAGTTAAAACAACAAGTTATTAATGCAGAATTAAGTTTCCTACCTGAGAAGTCTCGCGAGAAATATCTGAAAGCATAGATACCATGTCTTCAATGAATGGAGACTTACAAAGGGCGCAAGCAGTTTTTCGGAGACGGTGTTGCTATCTTATTTTTTAGATTTTATAGAATTGGTATCTACCTACAATGTTAATTATTTTGATTCACAATAAATAGTTATTTCAATCTATTCCTGTTTATTATTTTATCTCCTAAAGTGTTCTCGCTGCTGAAGTGAAAAGTTATGTGTGTTACACGAGAGCAAAGTTTTTTTGCATCTCGTGCCTTTGAATCCCTCGCCACACTCAGGATTCAACTTTAGAATCACTCGCTACGCTCGTGATTCAATCGTTGAATCCTTCGCTTGCTCGGGATTCAAAATCAGCACTCGCAGCAAAAAACTACTTTGCTCTCTTGTTGCACAAATAATTATTGTATGCTGAGACGACATGACAGGTCACGTAACATTTCGTTAGCTTATATGTCAATCTAAAATATTTCTACCGCTTGCTATTTAATCGATTGCGTTAATAGGATGCCACGCAAAATAGTATATTATGATAACTGTAAATAAAATTATCAAATCAAAATATAGTCTTTGTTGTAAAATAAGATCATAGTTTTGTTAAATAATGGCAATAATAAATATTATTTTATGATTATTAAAGTATTTTATTTTCCTTCATTTTTAAATTCTTTATAAATAATTACTAAAACAAAATAGAAAAATATATTAAAATAATAATTATAATGAACAAAAAGCACATTTTGTACCTATGATTTGAACTTCCAATCATAGGCACGGCAAGCAGTCTTGAAACCTCTAGTCTATATAGACGATGAATGAATGTTCGTAAATGTTAACCCTATTATTGCTTGTCGTTTTCACAATAATAAAAGTATTAACGTTTTATAAAACAATAATAAAAACAGAATTAAAAAAAATACTAACTTAAACTTATTTATTCACTAAAACAATACATTAATTAAAATAAAATGTTTTTGCAAAATATAAAAACCAACTTGGGCCTATCACGAGATTTGAACGCACATGAATGACTTTTGGGGGGATAACCAGTTAATGAAGCTGTGTGTACAACCGACGCCGGTGCGCGGTGCCACCTTATTAAAACATATTATCCGCATGGGAAGAAGCACAAAATGCAATGGGCATTTTTTGCGACCTATCCAAGGCGTTTGATGGCGTGAATTACGAAACACTGCTCTTGAAACTTGAGCATTACGGACTAAGTAAACTTGCTCTTAGCTTAATAAAATCATATTATTTAAATGAAACATTTCAGCAAGTTCAAATTAACGGTGTGAATTCATCGGGTTTAAAAGTCAAAATAGGAGTACCACAGGGCTCAATATTGGGGCCATTCCTATTTTTAGTATATATAAATGATTTACCTCATTTACTGAAAAATCGACCACAAATGGTGTTATTTGCTGATACATCATTGATTTTTAAAGTAAGCAGACGTGCACAGGAGCTTGACGATGTAAATAACGCTATGCTTGTGGTCCATAAATGGTTTACTGTAAATAATTTGGTATTAAATGAGAAAAAACTAAATGCATTAGATTCGCTTTACCAAATGTTAGAAGTAGTGAATGTCGTGTTGTATTAAATAAGAAGATACTTGAATTCGTCGAAAATACGGTTTTCCTGGGGATCACGCTTGACTCAAAGCTACAGTGGGGTCCGCACTTAACATCACTTGCAGGGCGGCTAAGTTCAGCCGCTTACGCTGCGCTGTTTGGAAAATTCGCCAATTAATAGACGTGGATACCGCAAGACTGGTCTATTTTAGTTACTTTCATAGCGTCATATCTTAGGGTATTTTGCTGTGGGGACGGGCTGCAGATATTGATTCTATCCTCATTCTACAAAAGCGGGCTGTCAGAGCCATCTACAAGTCAAAGTCAAAGCATTTATTTCAAATAAGCACATAAAAGGCACTTTTGAACGGCAGAAATTACAACAAATAGAATTGATTCTAGTCGCCCACAACTCACACACAAGCTCGCACACAAGCTCAGCAGACGCGAATCTCTACGGGAACTGTTTAAAAAAAATTAACATCATGACGGTTCCTTGTCAATATATTAATTATATACGTTCGAAAAAATCTACATCTTTTTAGTAAGATAAGTGACAGACATAATTTTAACACTAGAAGTAGGCACAAATTAGATCCACCGCGTTTAAGTTTGTCTAAAGTAAAAACTTCTTTTATGGGTTACTATGTAAAATGTTATAATAAAATACCACTGGATATTCTTCAACTAAATGAGAAGAAATTTAAAACATGCATTAAACGCACACTATGTAGACAAGCATATTATAAGTTGGATGATTATATCGTTGATAAAAATGCTTGACTTAATGCTGGTCCTGCTCCACAGGCACTTGGGCACACTGGTTAAAATTTCAATAATTGGAAGAGGTGCTTCCCTTTTTTTTAGTATTTCTGACATTACGAACGTAATTTATTTTTTGTTTTATTCAATAAGTCTTAATTGTTGAATACTTCGTTATTAAATAATATCTCTTCCTATTTGGTAGTAAAATTCTATTAATCTCTTAAATAAATTGCAAACTATAGTTTTGTATAATTTAGAAGCATTTTTAAATTTTGTAAATGTAAGAACCATGTTTCCGTTTATTAAGATTTTCTTCTTGATGTTGACTTGAAAGAGCATGGCAGTTGAGAACGTGTCATGCTCCCTTAAATGTCTCATCGATGGTGGCGCGTGTGTTGGATCATTCGGTTCCCTACAAAATGGTTGAGCTGGATGGTGCTGATCCACGCGTCGTGTTCGTGAACGGGCGCCGTCGGTTGAGACTGGTCATCTCTTCACTGCCAAGGCTTATTTTTAATTTAATTTTGAAATGTTTCTTCATTTGTGTTTTCTTTTTTACATTGTTTTCATATAGAAGCAACAATAATAATGTACCCAGGATTTTGTAATATCTTGATTTAAAAGAGTGTCCACGGAGTTTCTTGCCCGATCTTCTCCATAGAGAATTAGAGATTACGTTTTGGTATGGGCTAGCTTCAACTTTCTGACTAACTGACAGACTATTAAAATTTTGACAATTCAAAAGTGCCTGTACAAGGTTTAATTGAAATAAATGCTTTTGCTTTGAGTTTGAGTTTTGCAAGAGTATTAGGAGTATTATTGATTTAGGAAAATAATGATTACAAAACGAAAATAATGTTTTGCGCCCGAGATTTGACTTGATACTTCTTCTTCACTAACCAAAGACGATAGCGGGATTGTCCGAAAGGGTTACCGCTGGCCCGGAACATAAAGGGCGAAGAAAGGAACATGGGTGGGTTTTAGTCAGTAAGAGTCTGACACTCCCTTCCGCTCCACCCAGAGCGGGAGGACTCATTTGATGATTTCCCATCCAGAAAAAAAAATCCATTGTGCCAAACCTGTTACAAACAACGCACAAACAACCTCCAAACATCCAAACATCCTGTTGATTGATGTCCTAATGGAACTAAATAACAATTACATATTGTGGATGGCACAAAATATTTACTGATGGATCAAAAAGCAGTCAGGGATTAGGAGCGGGTTTATACGATCAAAATTTGGGTAGAAGATTAGGTTTTAGAATAAATTGTAATATATCAATCATGTCACTGGAACTTATTGCAATATTTAAAGCAGTAGAATACGTTTTGGATCAAAATCTAAATAAAGTCGTAATATTTTCAGACAGTAAAAGTGCACTGCAACATATAGCTCGATGTGCCTCTGGTTATAGCAGAGGTGCATCGATAGCGTATGATATTTTAAAGGGGTTAACTACTCTAATGAAAAATAACATAGAATTTAAATTGCAATGGGTCCCAGCACACATTGGACTACGTGGTAACGAGGAGGCTGACCGTTTATCTAAATCAGCCGTAGTAGATGGTACTCTCATTAGCTATATACCCGATTATTGGGAATACATAACACAATTTAAATCAGTATGTTTTGATTCTTGGAAACAATATTTTAACAACATTTCACTAAACAAAGGTATTTGGTATAGAAGTATTCAAGGTCAACCATCTCGAGTGCCCAGGTTTGATAGTACTATTTTTAGTAGAAAATATGTTACATTAATTTTAAGACTCCGCTCTGGACACTACCCGTCGGCAAAGTTTGCATTCCTTATGAAAAAGAGCGATTCTCCGAATTACACAGTGTGCAATAAAGTCGAGGATGTACAACATTTGCTGATGGATTGTGTCCGAAATAAAGATGTACGTGAATCACTCATGATCGAGCTAAAACTAAATAGGTTAGATGTAGGTTTAATACAGTTAATTTTATCTTTACCATGTTCAGAGACCACTAAAAAATTTTGTGAGTTAATGACAGTACCTACCTGTTGAGTGATTCACTTTCTTTGTAATATTAGTACTAATAATAATCCAAATAGATGTTAAGATAATAAAATTCGATGTATGTAGATGTAAAAGGGTATAATGGGGTTGGCATGTCTGTCTATACGATAAAAACCCCTAAATAAAAACAGATAAAAAAAAACAATGAACACGTGCGAAATAATATGTATTATAACTCATCCAATTACATAAATTAATTATTACTATACATACTTTGGTATTATAGTTATTGCTTATTGGTGCGACACGCACACTAATAACAAAAAAAACCGACTTCCAAAAAAAACTACAAAGTGATCTAACTTTAATTTCGGAAGTCGGTGTCTTTGGATGTGTATTTTAATTTTTGCCACCGACTTCCGAAATTAAAGTTATTTTCGTAGTATAAGTAGGTTTTTTTTTTGTTAAAAAGTTTTTTATTTCTCGCCTTTTAGTGGGTCTGTTTATAATGTATCTAAGTTACAATAACTTAGATTATTATTATTCTTTCTCAGATTATTGTGTAATATGTTTTGTAATGTTGTCTTCTATGGGCCTAGTTACCCGAAATAAATGAATTATTATTATTTTTTTTTTTTAGAGTGTTTTCTCTTCTCAGCTCTTTGGCTGGTTTTTGCAACATTTACGGACCGAAGTCAAGTAAATGCAGCTTGTGGTGTGTTAAGTTAAAGATGTGTTGTGATGAGGACCTATTTCGCTTTCATCTATTTGCATGAACTTTCTGACAATGCGACATGTATTTAAAATTGCAGCTTTTTGTAGGGTGATATACAGGGTTTCTTTTAGGTTTAGTAATTTAAGGCTATGGAGAAGGTAATTTGGGATGACGCCTGTTGTGGAGAGGACTATAGGGACTACATAAACTTTTTGTTGGCGCCATATTCTAGTTATTTCATCTTTGAGTTCTGCATTTTTATTATTATTATTAATGACAATTTGCCCATCGCCTTCTACAAAATATTGCTTTACCCGATGCACCTTATGGCTATTGATGCCGGAGTTCCTCAGGGATCTGTTCTCTCTGCAACTCTTTTCCTGCTGCACATCAATGACCTACTTCAGCCTGGTATTGTTGGGTACGCAGATGACAGTACTGTTTCAGAGATATACTTGTCCAGCACAAGGGCCAGCGGGGCCGAAGTTCTTTTTTTGAGAGAGGCCATTATGGAGCGGACAGATTTGACCTTAAGCCTTGTCTCCCAGTGGGGTGATGACAATTTGGTTTCTTGTAACGCCACCAAAACACAGGCGTGTGTTTTTACCGCCAAAAGGAGTCGATTCGACCAGACTCCTACTTTTCGAAGTACATCTGTTCCTGTAACAGATCGGCTCGAGCTCCTAGGCATGGAGTTGACATCTAGTCTCAACTGGCGCCACCATCGAGTAGAAAGCCCAAACTGCGGCCAAGAAGCTGGGCATCCTTAATAGGGTGAAGCGATACTTTACGCCTGGACAGCTTTTAACCCTTTATTAAGCACAAGTCCGATCCTGCATGGAGTATTGCAGCCACCTTTGGGATGGCTCAGCGAAATACCAACTGGCCGCACTTGACTCGGTGGAACGCAGAGCTAAGAGGCTCATTGGCGACGTAAAACTGGTGGATGCCAAGCTTCACAGCTTGGCTCATCGCCGCAAGGTTGCCTGCTTGTCGGTCTTCTACAGATTGTACTTCGGTGAGTGTGCCCAAGAACTCCACGACCTCATTCCACCGGCCCCCGTCTACCTTCGGACATCCAGACGCACTGCAAATTACCATCCCTGCCTAGTTGCTATTCCACCAATTCGCACTAAGCGTTTTCAAATGTCCTTTATAATGCGCACAGCAAAGAGAGGAACTCTCTACCTGCGTTTGTGTTTCCGAGTGAATACAACCCGAATCTCTTCAAAGTAAGAGTGAACAGGCTTCTTCTGGGTAAGCTCACTCTATCGTAGACTTTGTCTGTGTCATCTCTGATGTAGATTAGAGTCAAGAGCAAACCCATTTCGAATAAAAAAAATTAAAAAATGCAGGAACGTTAATTGTTGAGGAGTTCTCCTAGTATTCCACCATCACCTCCATTTAACCATTCGCATTGTGACGAGCATAAATTACTTAGCAACCGTATTAATTAAGGTAATCGAATCGCAACTAGGGCTTCCAAAATTACGGAAATGTCAATTACGTAACTAATTACGGAACTTTTTTCTCCAATTCCGGAATTACGTAATTACGTAATCTTTTCCTATTTTTTTTAATCGATTATGATTTTTTGTAAATATTGTAGATAGAGTATCTACAATTTTTACAATTATCTTTTACTATCTCAAATTCAAGGAAATATCAAAATGAACACAATATTTAAACAAAAAAAATTAAATTGTTAAATTAAACCATTTTGTTTCGTCCCGAATACAATCTCTCTTCTTGAAAATGTGATCTCATAAATGACAAGGCATTTAAAGTTTTGTCACCCAGTGAACTTCTTAGTTTGTTACAAAAATATCCGGCGGATGAAAAGGCTCGCTCGGCTTCAACACTTGTAGGCGTTTTTGAAAGCAAATAATTATACGCTGCAGTCAAAAATACTTCGCGACCGCCGCCAGCGCTGTCGTAATTTCGTAAATGCACATTTCTACCCTAATAATGGAATGGAGATCTGTGTTTACTGTTGTAATTGGTTTATTTACAGTCACTTTGTTTATTTCTTTGTCTAACTGTTATGCGATTGTCAACTCCTCGTCATCATCGTCACTGGTGGCAATTGCGTCCGATGCACTCGGTTGTGGTTGTGAATTTGTACTTTTTTGAGTAGAATTATATTTCAACCGTTCCAACAGTTCCACAACAGTTATGTACATTCGTATACCATCCGACGATGGTTTCGTGAAATATTCTGTGGCAGCAGTTTTAAAAAATTCCTCATTGTTATGCAAATATTGCAAAACACCGAATTCCGAATACATTTGTTAGCCTTTCCTTTATTCTCTTTCTAAGAGATGTGGCTAGTTTTCTACTGAGATCGTTTGACTGAAGATCAAGTTTCTCTAGCATAAATCGAAGCGCAGCGTCGGCCGTCAATAAGTTTGAATCACGGTGACGTAATGACAAACTGTAGTTTTTATTACATCCAAGCTATAATGAATGTCGTGAAGGTCTTGGATCTCTTCGTCTGTAAATTTTGCATTTGATTTTAAATCTAATAACGCCTTAAAAACGCATGATTTTAATTTGAGAAATCGGCCTACCATATCTGACAAGCTGTTCCATCGCGTTTTACAGTCTAGTATTAGGTCAATATTTTTACCGTGTTCTTCTAAAATGTACTTTTGCAACAAGTCGTTTTTCAAAGGGGAGTTTTTAAAAGATTTTATTAGATCTCTTAATTTTTTTATAGTACCTTTGTATAAAAACTCCGATTCAGGAACTCTGGTCGATTCTACAATAAACGCATCCTCATCTTCTTCAATTTCCTCGGCTTCTTCAGCGCCGGTTTTTGAGACATCCTCCTGGACTTCAGGTTCTGGAGATTTTTGTGTTTTATATAAAACATCCAGGATTGCTGGTTGTATCCCATGAGCCAAACACAATTGGTGGTGGCCGTCAAAATGTCTACCCATTTTAACCATTACACTTGCTCCATCTATTGTGAAAGCAGTTATGTCGTCTTCTAGACTTAAACCGAAGTCACTCAAATGCTGCTGTAATAATTGAGTGCCTGCTTCAGCTGGCATTGATCCCTGTATCCGTACAAGTCCCAAATTTTTATATTTGGCCATATCAAAGTCTTTATTGTGGATATTTATATTCATATACCTTTTATTACGGGTAAACGTCCACTCATCAAACGTGATTGTAAATCTTTTATTTTCAGACTTCATAATTTTCAATTGATTTTTCAATTTGTTTTTTGTGTTATCACTCTGTTCTAGAATTATCGGTGTTATAGTCGTAGAAGATTTCGGCACATCGTAGCCAGAGTTTTTAAAAATATATCTCAGGTCTTCTGAAGTACAAAATGTGCTCAATGGTATCCCATCCAATGCAGTCAATCTGGCCAGACGAACCTCCATATTTGAAAAATCAGTAAGTTTAATTTACTTTTGTGAAGGTTCATTTGTACGCTTTTGTGTTTGAATTTGACCACTATTAGACGTTGATGTACTCGGCCTTTGCGACTCCTGCTCTTGCGGCATCTCTCCGATGTGCTTGGCACGCATCGCAACCCGTGAAATACTTATTATTGAGTAGTTCCGGTGGCCATCTGTAGTCTTCTTCATCAGTTCCACTTCACCAAATGGTGGTTTTCGAGAGCAAATGCACAAGTTACTATAAAAATACCAAAATTCCTACAGGTGTGCCTATAATATTTGAGGAGTTCCCTCAAATCCTCAGGGATGCCATCATCAGAATTGGATTTTGATAAAAATGGGACCAATCTGAAAGGGGATCCCTTCTTTTCGTATAATATTCTTTTTCCTAATATACTTTGGCATAACGATTTTGGCATAATTTGTTTTGCCATAATAATACTTTGCCATATTTTTTTTGGCATTTATTGTTTATGTTGGCATAATTATCTTGAAGGCTAATTTGTTTTGGCATAAATTTAATTCGCATAACGTTACAAGCCCTAACGATTATTAGCATAATAATATTTACACATACAATTAATAGAAATAACGGAAACAAATTTAAGTTATTTTTACGTATTTATTTTGGATTTCCACGTTAATGATTTATTATACATAACATTATGTAACTTAACTATGTATTTTTATTGTAGGTGCATATTTTTAGCAATCGCTTGTAAATATACAAGTTTCGAAGTACATATATATTCATCTTTTTTACTAATATTTTTTTAAATCCTATTGTTTGTCCGTGTATTTTTTCTTTTTTTTTTGTATTGGTGACGTTCCGACATCAAGTTTATCTATTTCAATGGTTTGGTGTTTTATTTCTTGAAAATTCTTTTTTGCCAAAAAATGAGAACTTAGGATGCAAGAGCGAGGGAAGCGAGCTCGGGAATTGGGGTACCCCGACTCGGACAGGTTAGGTTCGAAGGGGATGACGGGGGCTCAAGTGAGCGAGCGGAGCGAGCGAACTAGCCCCCGTCATCCCCTTCGTGTTAGGTTCCTTTAATTAAACCCTGCAGACAGAAATAGGGGCCCCGCGAAGCGGGGCTCCGTTGACTACGCCTTTTTATTATTGTTATGCTTAATAAAGTTATGCTTAATAAAGTTATGCTTTAGAGTGTTATGCTTAAAAAATGTATGCTTTAGAATGTTATGCTTAATCATTGTTATGATAAGAGAAATTATGCGTAAGCTGTTATGCGTAAATAATTTATGCGAAAATATAATTAGGACAAAGAAAAGTATGCAAATTTTATGCAAATAGATAGGGAACCATCTGAAAGTAATTAGGACGTTACATATGAAATTGGCGTTTTGTACGGGAGGAATATAAAGTCAATATTTTTTTTGTAAAATATATTTAATTAATCAGAGTATGCTCCGTTGTTATCTATGCACTTTTGCCATCTTATAGGTAGTTCATTGATCCCTTTACCAAAAAAAAACATGGGGGCGAGAATCAATGAACTCTTTGATGGCGGTTTGGACTGCCGCATGCCGCATCGGAGTTGAATTTTTTTCCTTGTCAGAAGTTGTCCAAAATACCGGAAAAAATGGTACTCTGTTGGAGCATGGTCCGGGGAGTACGGTGGATGTCGCAGACATTCCAATTGTAGCTCATCTAACTTAGTGGTTGTTTGTTGTGCAGTGTGTGGTCTTGCGTTGTCGTGAAGCAGCAGTGGCCTAGAGCGATTGACCAATCTCGGTTGTTTAGCAGCTAGTTCTTCCTTCATGGTTTGCAGTTGCTGACAATAGATATTTGCCGTAATCGTTTGGCCAGATTTTAGAAAGCTGTAGTGAACGACACCGGCGCGCGGCGCTAGTCCACCAAACACTCACAAGTAACTTTTTCTGAGTCAATTTTCGTTTAGGGCAGGATTTGGCTGGTTCTCCAGGGTTCAGCCATTGCGACGAGCGCTTCCGATTATCGTACCGTATCCACCTTTCATCACAAGTATTGATTCGATTTAAAATCCCTTCATTATTGTGTCGGTTGAGCAAAGTAACACAGCAGTCGACGCGTGTTTGCAAGTTCGATTCACTCAATTCATGAGGTACCCATCGTTCAAGTGTTTTTTATTTTCCCGATTTGCTTCAAGTGGATTAATACAGTTTTATCACTTACCCCGAAGCCTGCAGCTATCTCTGAAGTGCTTTGTGATGGATCCGCTTCCACAATAGCCTTTAATTCTTCATTTTCCACTTTGGTCTCCGGCCGTCCACGGGGTTGGTTCTGAAGGTCGAAATTTCCAGAACGAAAACGTTGAAACCAAAAACGTACCGTGCTTTCTTTTGCGACACCAGTGCCGTACACATCATAAATCCTTCGAGCTGTTTCTGCAGCACTGGTGCCACGGTAGAACTCGTACTCGTAAATATACCGATATTTCATGTTCTCCATTGTGCGGTAATAAGTGACGCCAAAGAAAAAAACACTGGCACTCCGGTAGTGCCGACAGAAGTGAAAACTTGAACAATTACGAGTGTATTTTGTGAATCGTCTTATAAACAAAACACGCGTGTTAAGGTGTGTTCCTTATTTTATAGGGTTTTTTGCAAATCAGGTATGATGACCAAAGTGACTGGTTTATTCTTCTCGTGAAAGGAATTTATTCAGATTTACAAATAAGCACACAGGATAGACTTCAGTTCGTGGTGTTGGTCGCGGCAGTGGTAAGAGAAGCAAGCCGCTCGCATGGAGCTCGTCGTCAGTTATATATCCGTGGTTCAGCGCCATCTCGTCGTTGTTGGATGAACTACGTAGTTAGTACGCGAGGCCCTCGTAGTTCTTCCCGATGTGCATAGATGGCGCTGTCCTCAACAACGCGCGTCTTACGTTTTACGTCTTACGAATTTTCGATCAGGGTCACGTGACCTGACGCGAGTTTAGAAGTTTTTACCCATTCCAAAAAAAGTACACAGCGCCGCTAAAGAAGTTTTCACTTCAAAAAATAATGAGGAATAAACAAATGAATGACTGTTTTCAAAACTCAAATGTATGTAGGTACCAGCTAAATGAATATATAAATTTGAATTTGGAATTCTTAACCAAAGAGGATATATTTCAGATCAAAATGGTCAGTACGACAAAACGCTAGTTTCATAATGTAAGGACCTAATATATCCTTTAAATAAAAAAATTATTTTCCAAATCGGTTTATAAATGACGGCGTACTGAGTAAACAAACATAAAAAATACTACCAAATTGAGAACCTCCTCCTTTTTTGAAGTCGGTGAAAAAACAGAGCTCGCGCTCTCGTTTTATTTAACGTTTGTGTGAGTAACTATTCATACCGATACAGCTATCCGTGTGTGGGATGTAAATTGAACTTTTTTGCAGTGCGTACAGTGCGTGCCACGTAAGAAGAGACTTGACCCCGCCTCCCCCGCCTCTTTCCGCCGCCCCTATGACGTCCGGTCCCTTCCCGCACTCAGACCTCATACCGCTAAAGATACCTAAAATCGTGTTCTGCGCATGTCAGACCACGTGGTGTGTCAAGCCTCTTCTTACTTGGCACGCACTGTACCAAACGCTTTTAATAAAAACAAGCCCTGTCGTGGTGAAAAGGAAGGACTGTTTATTTGAAAAAAAATAACTTTAAAATTGACCCGAATACTTATTTCTCTAAATAAATTGTAAAGATCGTAAACATTAATTTTCGAAAACTACCTTTCAAGGGGAGGTGGAGAGGGTGTTAAATTTTTTTGAGGAAAGTACGAAACCCACGGGCCACGCGGACGAAGTCGCGGCCAAAGTGCTAGTGTATGTATATTTGAATGAACGCGAAGGTTTCTCCTTTGCCACCTGTACGACTGGCGCGTAAATCCGCCTGGAGTCCTTTCCCTCTCGCCTACTTGTAAATACAAACTGGCAAACATCTGACTTCTCGGACACTAACGTTACCGTGATACTATAATAATTATTCATTTTATTTATATTGCTGGACTCATTTTACTATAAATAAAGTCTGAAGCCGGAATCGAATTTTCTGTTCATAATTTTTTTAATGTAGAGTTTCTCGGAGGAGCTGATTGTGTAGCGTAAACTCTATGTATGGTCTTTAGCGCAAGAATGGGGATTTATTTACGAGTTTTATTATGACGTACTTACCATTATGTATGTATACTAGGTACCTACAGGATTACAGATGTCTAAGCCGAAGTGTAGTTTCAATTTAAAGCGGGTTGGTAAATTCTGAGTGGTTTAACTAAGTAGTTGTCCGGTCGGTGGTCGAGCACCTGCGAGTCTGCGAGGCGATAATAGGTACACAATACAAATAGCCGGCAGCCCCGCTACAGTCATAGTACAGGAGGCACCGGGCCACGACCGGGCGCACGTCGTGTTGTTGAGGTGCGCGGCAGCCGGGTGCGGGGGCGGCCGCGGCGGCCGGGAGCGGGGGCGGCCGCGGCGGCCGGGCGGCGCGGAGCGCGGCGTGCGGCCCCAGCCGCGTCGTCGTCGCAGCGCCGCGCCGCACAGTGGTCCGGGTTTTCAAAAAGGCGGACATAGGATCGAAAATGCATATTTAACGTAACAAAAAATAGTTTCGTATAGGAAATTTAACGCTGATTAATACTTATTACTACAACTTTTCAAAAAAACAGCTCCTTCACGTCAAAAAAAAATATTGAAAATAAAAATGTATGGGAGAAAATCTATTTTATTTTTTTTCTCCGTTCAGTATCAAAGTGTAGCAAGCAAACCTTATATTCTGGTAAGTACCTATTGTTCTTAATACGACAACATATAAATTGCTTGCGTATCCCTGCGGCCTTGACGCCTACGATGCTTCAAAGTTTAAAATTTCAATTGGGATTTTTTTAAATTATTATCGAGGTTTTCAATTAAGCTGAATTCAAAATATAATTTTTTAATATATAAGAATTAAAACATACGCATTCAAGCATTTGGCAAGTATTTGTTTATTTTATTTTAATAAAAAGTACTAATAAAAGTCTTCAACTTTAGTTATGTAATAAAGGACACGTGCTGATTCGTAGCCTATTTGTAACTGACTGAAACGACTCCTGTGGTAAAAGAATCATTTACCCCCACCACCGGAGATTTCGACGACGCTGATTGGCTGTTGAAGATGTGGTACTAATTTCGTCAGTCACTACTTGCGAGCGTGTGTTTGTTATTAATATCTGTGCATGAAACAATTAAAGGCACTTAGCCCCAAAGGGCAGCCGAGAGGCAAGGAGAGGCGCCTACTGAAGAGGCCCAAGGCACGACGCTGATGGCGGCGGCCAACGGGCCATCAGAGAGAACCCAAGCCACCTCCTCTGGGCGGAGGAAGAAGAGGCGCGGGGGGAAGAGGAAGGGGAAGAAGCCCAACACCCCCCCCACAGAGACAGCCACAGCGACCCAGGAAGCTACCCTTGCGGCCGCCGTCCCTGCCGAGCGCGGGGCGCAGGCTGTAAAACAACAAAAGCAACAACAACAACAACAGAAGATAGCCATTGAGGTACCTACCACTAGCGCCGGCACTGCGCAGCGGGAAAACAAGGAACCATCCACAATGAAGAAAGTTGCGAGTGCCGGCGCTGGCGCCACCAGCGCAGCTACTTTAAAAACAAAAAAGGAATTTACAGCCTGCGCCATTAAGTTACTAATGGATTTAATAAAAGCGATTAGGCAGGGACAGGACGTTGAGACAGTCATCCTCGACGGCCTAGCCACGTTACTGACATTGTACCATGGATAGGCCGTTGAGGGTAATACATTGGAACGCTCGCGGCCTAAAGGGTAAGGTCGCCCCCCTCCGCCACCTCCTTCGGGAACAAGACGTCGACGTGGCGCTGATAAGCGAGACGCTACTGGGGCCTGCGGACAAGATCAGGTTCCCGGGATACCTCGCTTATCGGAAGGATGAACGGTCGGCTCACATGGCGTACCGTGGTCTGGCGGTACTGGTGAGGCGAAGGGTCGTCCATCAAGAACTCCCCTTGCCGTCGCTCAGCACGTTTTACGCGCTGGGTGTGCAGCTACACGTAGCCGGCGAGGACATCAACATCTACGCGTGCTACAAGCCGCCCGCGGCTCACCTTGGCCACTCCGAGCTGCGGGCCCTGCTTTGTAGCACCACACGCGCCACCATCCTCGCCGGCGACTTCAACTGCAAGCACCCGGCGTGGAACTCGTGCAACACGAATACCGAGGGGAGACGACTCTTCGCGGACGCGGAAGCCTTCGGCTATACGGTGTCCGGCCCGGAGACGCCGACCCACTACCCGGAGTCCAGGCAGAACATGCCGGACGTGCTGGACATCGTAGTCCACCGAGGGCTACACCGTCAGATCACGCAGCAAGTGATAGACGACGAGTTACAGTCGGACCACCAACCTGTACTCGTCGTCTTATCGGGGATGCCGACCCGACTGAAGCCCATAGCGCCACGCCGACGTACGGACTGGAAAAAGTTCGCAGAGGAAGTTGAGACCACTACGCCGACTCGGCCTATCGTCACCTCCGCGGACGTAGACGAGAGAGCGGATGACGTCACTGTTTGCATCCAGAGCGCCTTGCAAGCGGCGACGAGCACGCAGCCGGAGGGGAGAGGGCTATTGCCGCCCCTGCCGGCTCGCATAAGTGCGATGATCGCCGAGAAGAGGCGCCTTCGCAAACAGTGGCAACAGCTTAGATGTCCGACGCTGCGCACGCAGCTAAACCGTCTCGCGGAGAAGATAAAGGCCGAGCTCAAGGCGCAGACCGCCGAGAGCTGGGAGGAAAGAATAGACGAGGCCACGGATAGTTGGCCGTCTCTACACAAGTTGTGCGGCCAACTCACGAGTACCCCAGCTCCGGTGCGTCCACTGGAAGACAGCGACGGGGCGCTTAAATACGTAGCGGAGGACCGGGCGGAGGTCTTCGCCGAACACCTGGAGCGTCAGTTCCGCCCCAACCCGACCAGCGACACCGGCCATGTCGCAGCAGTCGAGCAGCACCTTGGAGAGTACTTCGCCACGCCGATAGCTCCCGAGGAAGACCCGGTATTTTTCTCGCCGGGCGCAGTTAGACGCGCCATCCTTAGGACGAGGCCCAGGAAGGCCCCCGGTGCTGACGGCATCACCAATACAGCGCTGCGCCACTTGCCGTACCGTATGGTCGCGGCACTGGCGCGCCTGTTCACGGCGATGCTGCGCACGGGGGCCTTTCCCGCCTCGTGGAAGGAGGGGCGCGTCATCATGCTGCCCAAGGCGGGGAAAAATATACTGAAGCCGGAGAGCTATCGGCCGATCACGCTGCTGCCCACCATCTCCAAGGTGTTCGAAGTACTCCTGCTGCGACACCTACAGCCGCATATCGCACCGCGGCCGGAGCAGTTTGGGTTCCGGGCGGAACATAGCACGACGCTCCAGCTGTCGAGGGTACTGCACCACCTCGCAGCCGCGCTAAACAAGAAGGAATACTCGGTGGCAGTATTCCTCGACATGGAGAAGGCCTTCGACCGTGTGTGGCACGACGGCCTCATTTACAAGTTGGCCACAACGGATGCGCCCCGTCGCATTGTTAAAGTGGTCTCTTCCTTCCTCTGCAACAGGACTTTCAGGGTGGTGGTGGACGGAGCGCTGTCTAGCGCCCGCCCGGTGCTCGCGGGTGTACCGCAGGGCAGCTGCATATCGCCGGCGTGTTACTCACGATACACCGACGACATCCCCGCCACTCGGGACACAATGCTCGCGCTGTACGCCGACGACGCCGCGTACATTACTACATCGCTCAATGCGAAGTACGCGGCCGTCAAGATGCAGCGCGCGCTCGACCAACTTCCCGAGTGGCTGTCTAAATGGCGGCTGTCGGTGAACGTGGGTAAGACGCAGGCGATGATCACCGGGCGCGCGCCTCTCCCACCACCCTTGAAGCTACAAGGAGCCGACGTCGCGTGGTCGCCCCGGGTCAAGTACCTGGGGGTGACTATAGATCGTCGGCTCACGATGGGGCCACACGTCCGCTCGGTCGCCGCACGGGGTAAGGTCGCCCGCACCTTGCTCAAACCGGTGCTCTCGTCCCGCATCCCGGCGCGCGTCAAGTTGGGTGTGTACAAGTTGTACATTCGCCCGATCTTGACGTACGCCGCTCCGGCATGGTTCGCCCTCACGAGCGAGTCGAGCCGAAAGACACTCCGCGCGCAGCAGAGTCTCGCGCTGCGGACCATAGTAGGCGCGCCTCGTTTCGTGAGGAACGATGTCATCCGGAGGGACCTCGGGATCGAGAGCCTGGATGAGTTTGTGCGGCGCCTCGCGACGGGAATGTTCGCGCGTGCCGACGCATCTGCCTGGCCCCATGTCCAGGACATTGCGCCCTGGCACGCGCGCCCCCCCGACGCGAGACCCTTGCCCCGCGACCTGGTAGCGGACGACGACGACCCCATCGCACCGGACTGACGCCTCAGGTGAGCCGCACCCAGGTTACACGCGGCTCACCTGACCCAATAGAACTCTACATTCATAACATACATTCGTCGCGTGGCGCGTGCTAGGTTAATATAGGCGCGTCGCGCGGCGAACTCAGACATCCACTACTACACAGACACCCAAACAACACGTGTACGCGTACGCGGGCCGCGATACACGTAGACACTGAGCGGTGTTACTGTACAACACAATGCCGCTCACACACACACGACTGCTCCTTAGCCCGGACCGTAACCGGCCAGCTCCGGGAGCGGGGCGGGCGGGAGCAATACACCCACTCTGTAGGAGTGTCGAGTCGACACCTTCGTCATGCTGGTCGGCTCTCGCTGGGCCTCCCCCAGGTAACTGGGGGTCTCACCTGGTGGGGACCGACCGCCGAGGTGTCGTGAAGAAAGCGGCGCTGCGGGAAGAGCAGCGTCGTGGCGCGCCTACAGATACACAACATGCAATCACTCACAGGGGCACGCGTCTTCAACGCGGCTCCGGGAATTTTGAAAGGCCAATGTTGCCAACACGACGAGGGGTCCGTAGTTACGGGCCACCGCAAAGCATTTTGCGGCCGGGGGGCCAAGCCCCGGCACCGCTCGCCACGCCCCCTTACGGGGGCGTCGCGATCTCCGCGATTAAAGGCACTTGTTTCTCAACCCTTGAGGAAGCAACATCAATTATCCGTGCTGTGTGAAAGTTTAGTGAGTTTCGTTATGGCTGCATTTGTTACAAACTTGGACATTTTTATGTTCCTCCGTGTTGAAGGAGACATGAAAAATTGGGCACGACTCTATGAAGCTATTATTCTACATATCCCAGTTGAAACATGTTCGGAAGATTTAGAAATAATCAAGACCTTTTTGAAGAACTACATGAGTAATATCAATCGCAGATGGGCAAGTGCTTCTAGAAATCAGAAGACTTTCATGAATAGACATGCTGCGTGGTTAGAATCAAATATTAGTTGGCCAATTTGCACTACTGTTAATTTATCCGAGATTTTTCAAGCCCAAGATGAAGTTATCGAAAACATATCGTCAGACAATACTTCAGTTGACATCGATACTACAGCAGCTGTGATTCCGTCGACATCAAGTACAGCAACTGTGGGCACATCTACCGAAGTTCAGATTAGGAAGCCTTTTGTTGACCTCAGCAACAAACAGAAGAAAAGACGTTCAGAGTCTCTTTTGGACTATTCGCCGGAAGAACTTACTTTTGCATTAGTCGAAAGACTTAGGATAGACAAGAAGAATGACTTAGCTTGTGTTATTGATCATATAACGAAGAACCCTGATAGTGTTACTATTGTTCAAGCCACATTGTTTAAGAAAAATAGGAAAAAATCTTTAGATGAAGATCATGCTCTTGGTCTTTATACATCATTGAACCTGTCAAAATGGAAATACTTGTGTTTAAGGAAAGCGCTGTTAGATTGTGAAGTTCCAGTGTTACCATCGTATCACAAACTCCTTGAAGCTAAAAAGAGATGCTATCCACATGATTTAGAAATTACCGAGAGAGGAGCCAGAGTGAAGCTTCAAGCCCTATTGGATCTGACAGTCCAGAAGATTCTTCAAATTACCGGTACCCAGATTGATTCGTCAACTGAAGGATTGAAGTTAATTAGTAAATGGGGTTTCGATGGAGCTTCTTCACAAAGCACCTACAAGCAAAGGAGTGAAGATGTAGACTTCAGTGATTCATCGGTTTTCATGTCAAGTCTTGTCCCTCTTAAATTAGTTTCTAATAATAGCACCATATGGGAAAACCCAACACCTTCGTCAACACATTATTGCAGGCCCATTAAGTTCGAGTTTTGTAAAGAGACAGCAGAATACATCAAGCAAGAAGAAGCTGCATTGAAGGAAGAAATAAAGAACATCAATTCTACAAAATGGGTCGGGCTAGAGATTAGTCACGAGCTTCATATGACAATGATCGACGGAAAAGTGGCCACTATTATAACGGATACTTCGTCTGCATCTGCCTGCAATATTTGCCTTGCTAAGCCGACTGAGATGAACAAACTGTCAGAAGTATTTTCAAGACCTGTTCGAGAAGATGTTTATAAATATGGACTTTCTACTCTTCATATGTGGATTCGTTGTATGGAGTGTATTCTACACATATCTTACAACATGGACTTTGAGATGTGGACTGCACGAGGTGCTAACAAGCAACTAAAAGCTGCGAAGAAACATTTTACACAAGAAGAATTCAAACAGCAAATGGGAATACTTGTGGATTTTGTGAAGCAAGGCTTTGGAACCACAAACGACGGAAACACAGCCAGAAGGTTTTTTAGAGATTATGAGAAATCTGCCGAAATAACCAATATTGACAAAGGCCTACTGAAGCATTTTACGGTTATTCTTCAAACGATTTCATCGGGATGTGCCATAGATATAGAAAAATTCAGGACTTATTGCAGAGAAACAGCTGAGATCTTTGTTCATCTATACCCATGGTTTTATATGCCCGCAAGTGTGCACAAGCTACTCATACACGGTGCAGACATTTGTCATCACTTTGGCCTCCTACCAATTGGCATTCTTTCCGAAGAAGCGGGAGAAGCAAGAAATAAAGAATTTCGAAGAGTTCGTGAATATCACACAAGAAAATTTAACAGGATGAAGACCAACGAGGACTTGCTCCATAATTTTTTAATTAGTTCAGACCCATATTTATCCCATATTCGACCAAAATACAGCAACTCAAAGCAATTCGATTTTTTTCCAGATGTTAAAGAGCTTTTGTTGTTGCCTGAGGTAGTAACAGAAGAAACTGAAAATATGGATCTACAGGAGTTGCAGCCTGAAGATGATCCATTAATGTAAACGTGACAGATTTAGTGATTTTGTTATTGTTAGAATTGAGTTTGTTAGTAGTAGTAGTAGTTGAGTTGTAGTCCTTTTCAGGACCACTTAAAATAGTCCTTTTCAGGACTTCAGAAAAAGCCCTTTTAAGGGCTACATCTATTTCTAATTGTTTCTTTTAAGATGAGTCACGTTAGTAGTAAAACCAACAATATCAACCATGATTTATCAATAGGAAATATCAACAGATGAAAGAATAACCAACAGATGATTATTAAAAAAAAAATAAGCAGAAATGCTTATTTTATCATAACATCACGCTTTATATTCCCCGAAGGGTTCGGCAAAGGTGTATACTACACTATAGTACACTGTCATTTCGCCAGTTATATTTAAGTCCCATGTAATAGGGGGCGAGCTTAATACACGGATGAGGCGCGCGGGGGGCTTGTTTTTATTAAAAATGATATTTTGGATTAATTTCAATTGAAAAACTCGTTAATAATATTAAGATAATTCAACATTAAAATTTTAAACTTTGAAGCATCGTAGGCGTCAAGGCCGCAGGGATACGCAAGCAATTTATATGTTGTCGTATTAAGAACAATAGGTACTTACCAGAATATAAGGTTTGCTTGCTACACTTTGATACTGAACGGAGAAAAAAAATAAAATAGATTTTCTCCCATACATTTTTATTTTCAATATTTTTTTTTGACGTGAAGGAGCTGTTTTTTTGAAAAGTTGTAGTAATAAGTATTAATCAGCGTTAAATTTCCTATACGAAACTATTTTTTGTTACGTTAAATATGCATTTTCGATCCTATGTCCGCCTTTTTGAAAACCCGGACCACTGTGCGCCGCACCGCCCTGCCGCCGCCCCGCGCCCGCGCGTCGCGCTATCTGTAAAGTCGTTGCGTGCGCAGTTGACCCTAGCGCGGCTCTTCGTGCGATCGTGTTTCAGCGTTGTTATATATATATTGTCTGTGGTTGTTGTGATTGTGACGTGCGCAGTGTGCACGCATTCGGTGAGGTGCGTAGTGGTGGTGGAGAGTGCAAGTGTTGATGGTGGTCGCCGGTCGGCGTTCTCACTAGTCGCCGTGTGAAGAGCTGAGCGCGGCGCCCGGGAGCCCAGGGGGCAGTGACCGCCGACGCGATCTCGGTAATGCCCGGAGATGGTTGCGAGCGACACACTCGCGCGTAACGTGCTTCCCGCAGGCTGTTGTTACACTCCACATTACACTCTTATTAATACCGACACACGCACGTTGTCGAATCGAATCGACTTATCATGTAGGTCATCACCTACTTGATGACTAATTTACTGCTCACCACAGCTTTCTTAGGATGCACGTTGTGCTCTATGATTGCATTGCATTTGTTTTCGAGTGCTTCCAGAGCCAGTCGTAAGTGGCTAAGTGTCAACTGTCAGCGAAATGAATCCACTGTGACTGACCGCATAGCACTATTTTCAGCAACAACGTCGTTATACAATACTACATGTTGTGTAGAATTAGGTAGATAGTACTAAAATATGGCCTCGTGACTTAAGATAGTCGTGATCACATGCGTGACGTCTTGTTTGGGTTAAATAAGTCGGTACGGACAGTACGGACTGACTAAGCACTGTGACTTGTGAGCAGCGTGAGTGCACCGAGTTTTTAATGTTTACATTTTCAGTTTCGGCAAGTGCCACCTGCCGCCAAAGTAATTAACCGAAAGCCTCACGCGTTCTGTACCTACAGTAGATTCCTTGAACTGCAGTCAGAGGCTGTCCAACGTCCAGCTGTTCATTGTCATTGGAACGCACGACGCCAGATTCTTTATCAATCAAAGTATACATTTCCAGTCATAAGCTAACTTCGCAATTTGCAGAAAACGTTTACCATGCGAGGTCAGCTTGTGTCAACCTGTTATTATAACTTATAATATGTACGCAGGTACAGCTTACCTGTTATTATAACTTATAATATGTACGGAGGTACAGCTTACCTGTTAATATAACTTATTATATGTACGCAGGTACTTAGCACTTACCTGCAGAGGGACTAGTGAGTAGAGTAGCGCTGAATGGGACACGTTTGGGCGGTTTGGTGGGACACGTTTGGGCGGTTTGGGCAATAGCATAGAGTAAAGAAATGTTAACACCCAGTAGTCAGCCTTTTCATCATCATTTTCGGCCCTTGTCCCAGGAATAGCTGTTGGTTAAAAAATGTGCTACTACTAGCAAAGTTGTGCAATTAACATAATGGTTAATTAGACTTCCATTAATCGTTTAAAAAAAATGTGCAGAGTTATCTGTGCCTAGGCTGTAAAAGTCCTTGAAACCCAATTGATGAATTCAATCAATCAAGTCAATTGATGAATTGATCGCCAGACATAATGCATGCGAATTGATTCAAGTAGGTAGGTAGGTAGGTACTTAGTTCTATTTTCCACCTGAGGCTACTTAAACAAAACAACAAAAAAACGGTCAAGCGCGAGTCGGACTTGCCCACCGTATAAATTTGAAGATAATTATGTAACTACTTTAATATTCGAATTATTTCTTTACTTGAGCTACTACATGGTATTGCTTCTTGCCACATGATTCTAGGCCCCTTGCCAGTGTCAAAATATGCTGCATAAACGGAACATAAACGCCCGTATCTTTTGATTGCGTTGATTTAGAACTTTTATTTTTTACTGCTTCAAGGGATTGTAGCCCTAAGTACCTATTTGATATTAATTTCAACTTGATAACTCCATGTTCCTGAGAAAAAGGGTCTTGACCGACAGACAGACGGACAACGAAGTGGTCGCATAGGGGTTTGGTTTTTCCTATTGAGGTACGGAACCCTATAAATGATGTCGAGTAGTGCAAGTAAAAGACAAGTCCAGTGTGTGGCTGTGACGTGTGCCTCAAGAAACAATTTCAGTGTGTGGCTGTGACGTGTGCCTCAAGAAACAAGTTCGGTGTGTGGCTGTGACGTGTGCCTCAAGAAACAAGTTCAGTGTGTGGCTGTGACGTGTGCCTCAAAAAACAAGTTCAGTGTGTGGCTGTGACGTGTGCTTCAAGAAACAAGTTCAGTGTGTGGCTGTGACGTGTGCCTCAAGAAACAAGTTCAGTGTGTGGCTGTGACGTGTGCCTCAAGAAACAAGTTCAGTGTGTGGCTGTGACGTGTGCCTCAAGAAACAAGTTCAGTGTGTGGCTGTGAAGTGTGCCTCAAGAAACAAGTTCAGTGTGTGGCTGTGACGTGTGCCTCAAGAAACTAGTTCAGTGTGTGGCTGTGACGTGTACCTCAAGAAACAAGTTCAGTGTGTGGCTGTGACGTGTGCCTCAAGAAACAAGTTCAGCGTGTGGCTGTCACGTGTGACTCAAGAAACAAGTCATTTTATAGACCTACTTCTCACTTAGATTTCTTCTTCCTACTAATTCTGATTTGTTAAGGGGCTGGCGGAGCATGCGTAGTTCATTTAAACGCAATACCAAAATAATTTGTAAATCAAACATATTTTTAATGTAGTGTGTATTTATTCCGATTGAATTACAGAATATCTAGGTTCCCAAATATATATTTTGAATGGACATTGATTTAAAGACGAGTTATGAGAAAAATAAGTTTTCTATAGAAATTTGAAATTCCTCATATCTCGTCTTTATATCAGAGTCTGTACAGTTTATTGAGCTGTACACTATACTTGTTTGTAGGTTAGTTACTCGTTGTGAGTGTGACTAAGATGGAAAATACTCGTACAGTAATGCAAAAGGTTTATTGATCACTACACGATAAAATGTGGAGATTCTCACATACGTCTGTTTCGCGTTGTGGTTAACGTGCACACTGAGTACAGTTACAACAGTTATTACCGCCGATGGGAATCGACCAATTTGCTAGCTTAGCTACATTATATCAATCCATTGTACGTAAACCGTACATATTTCTAACCCGAGAAAGAGTTAGGAAAGTAGGACCATGTAAGAATCACCAGTACAAAGCAAGAAATAAGTAAAGTAAAAATGTTAAAACAAAGTTCAGTAAAAATATAAAAAAACAGTATAAACTCTTAAAGATTGAATTCAATATCCGTGACTGCAGAATCCAGTGTAGGCTTCGAACCAGCGTGGTTGTTGTTGTCTTTCGCTCCTACCTCATCTCGGGATCTCCTCGGATGAGGGTACTCCAATAGTGAACGCGATCTAAACAACTTGTTCATCTTAGACGTGGGTTGACTGGATTGCATTTCTATGTGTTCGGTCGTGATTCGCCTGCCTCGACCTGTGTCATATGTTTTCTTCGTACAACAACCTCGTTTTTTAGCTATCCATGCAATTATCGCAACTCCGATTGCAGTCAGTAACACATAAGAAATTGCATAATGATGAATATCGTGAGTCGTCAGTGCCGTTGGTAGATGCTCTCTAGTTTTCATGTACTGCAGCTGTTCTTCGACGACTGCAATGTCTTCGTTATGCTTTGTTTTCAGAAGAGGTGTTGAGTGTGTGTTCACTATTCTATTTATTGTTTTGTCCAACGAAGGCATTTGAATGTCATAGTTCAGTCTTGCATTGCTGTCGTAGTTGTTGTGAGAGTGTATTTTCAAATCCTCAGTCTGAAGAAGACATCCTTGCTTCAGCGTTATTATAGACGATGTTTTGATGACATGCGATCTGACGTCACCGTCGCATACAGTACGTATAGTGCATGAGTCACAGCACGTCACGAGCCATGTGTTTGTATTATGTAATTCAATCCAGGTAGTTTCACATACCGTGTTTTCTGTTATACATGGCAAAGTTAACTGATGGCCCAGTAGTTTGGCTTCACATGGTGCATTGGCGTTTTGTAGACTAAAAATAGGCACGTTCTCAATGCAGACGAAGTTATCCTTTCGGCGTTGAATACAGCGATTTAATTCCTTTTCGTTTAACCTGACGTAAGTATTCTTCTCCAGATTTACTGCAAGATACTTGTGTGAGACAGGAACCGCTATTGTTTCGTCTTCCCTTTGCGGGTTCTTAATGGGCAGAGGAAGAATCTGGTATACAACAAAATCTTCGTCACTCGCCAGCGGAATATGAAGTTCGTACATGAAATAACTGTCGATAACACGAGCCTTCACTTAAATTAAGATGTCTTTTATTTCAAGTTGAATATCGCCTACAGGTAACGTCAATGTTTTCGGTAGTCTTCCCGAGATAACAGTCAGCTGTTGAATTAAGTTGACTGGAGTTAGCAAGTGAACATCCATTCGCCCTTTATAGATATCCACTAACGTGTTGAAAAGTGTTTCTTGAATGTTTTTCAAGTTTGCCAACAGTAAATGTGCTGCAAGCGAAGCCGAGGTAAAAAAGCTTGTAGCCATAGCTATCTCGACTCCCGATTCGATGCTTGTTAATCGCACGTCAGTTTCGTTCATGAAATTGTTGATAAGTGTAAACTGCTGTGCGATGTTTATCTCGTTTTTCTTCAAGATGTTGTTTTCAATTTCGACAATAGAAGTCTGGTTTTGAACGAGTCGTAAGAGATAGTCTTCATTCTTCTGTACGTCTTGAATGTCCTTCTGATATTGATCAGCAAATCTCTGGTCCAGAATACCAAAGAGACTATAGAGGTATGAGGAAGGATCACGTCGGGGTCACCAGTATAGAGGTATGAGGAACAGGGTGTAAAGTTCACTCAACCTCCATAGAAAAGGGAGGATCCTCCGACCAGACGGGTGTTGTGTCTGGCGGGCAACGGCCCGTTGATTCATGTCGGGCCGTTGTATCTATGCTAGTTGCGCGGTAAACTCTGCTTGCGCGATGCAGGATTTGCGTGACGTCAGTATGATGCGTTGTTGGTATGTGGCGTTGTAGATACCGCTACAAGACTGTTCGCCGCGTATCCGATGCCGTCGATCAAACCCCGTTTGTTCCGACCCGATAGATGTTTGTGTGGGGCCAGTAGTATGTTATTGTAATATTGCAGAAGGTCCATTTCGTGCGCAAGTTGACGGATTGTTGTTTCACAGTATTTTGGTTCCAAGCTTTTGCACATATTCATAATATCTTCCAGGTAGTTTTGGAACCTTTGAACTCCACTCCAGTATGTAGTTAAATTGTAATACATCAGCAGTCTCCATTCGTCGTGAATCAGCTGTATTTTCCCGAGTGTGTCGTAGTATATGGGGCGATCACTCCCTAGTGTTGTAATTTGAACACTAGACGTTTCTTGTGGAATGGCACTGCTGTATGTCCCAGGTGTCAAGGAGATAAGTAGTAGCAAAGTTCTTAACATGTTGAAAAATTGAAGAATGTCTCCTTTTTTGTTTTCCGTGTAGTATGCTTCGTTTCCAGCAAGTTAATAAGTTCGTAATAATCTTGTTGTTCTAATTTATTTGTTTAGTTATTGCGAAGTTTCAGTAGGCAACAGTGACAATTTCGTAATAGGTCGCTTCAATATGCCAGCTTGCGTTTTTATAGTTGCAACACGTACGTGTCCGTCGGTGCCAGGATGCACTTCGATGACGCGTGCGAGTGCCCATTTCCCAGGTGGAAGATTGTTTTCTTTTACTATGACTACGTCGTCCGTTTTGAGGTTTGGAGTTGGTTTCAGCCATTTACTGCGAGCCTGCAATGATGTTAAGTAGTCAGAAGACTAGTGCTTCCAAAACTGATGGAACATGTTTTCTGTTAATTGCCATCGTTTGCGTAAATCTAAGTTCCGATCATCTTCATAGCTTGATAATGGAAGCGTCATAGTTGGACTGCCGGTAAGGAAATGTCCTGCAGTTAAATAATTATAAAACTCGTCAGGGTCCTCTGTAAGGAGGCATAGCGGCCGCGAGTTCATGCACGCTTCTATTTTGGCCAGTAAAGTCGACAATTCTCCATAGGTGAGTTTTTGTTCCCCTAGAATACGACGTAAGTGGTGTTTCATAGAGCGGACTGCAGCCTCCCATAGTCCTCCAGCGGTTGGCCAAGCAGGGGCGTAATGCCACTCCACCTTCATTTCACTTATTTTGTTAAAGAAATCGGAGTGTAGTTCTGTTTTGAAGGTTTCGTATTCCTTGTTCAGCATTTTTGAAGCCCCAATAAAATTTGTGCCGCAGTCAGAATAAACATGGCTTCCTTAGTGTGCCACGACACGTCTGGAACACATCCTTTGAAAAGCACTCATGAAAGTTTCAGTGCTAAGTCTGAAACCAGTTCGATGTGAACTGCTTTCGTTGCCAAACAAACAAAGATAGCGATATATCCTTTGGATGTTTTAACCCCTCTACCTTTATTCAATTTAATGTCTACATGGCCTGTAAAGTCCACCCCCGTGTGATAAAAGGGGCGGGACGGTGTCACTCGTTGT
Organism: Luperina nickerlii; assembly: GCA_963855955.1. Lineage (NCBI taxonomy): Eukaryota > Metazoa > Arthropoda > Insecta > Lepidoptera > Noctuidae > Luperina > Luperina nickerlii. Next base: position 24,415,362 of record OY979670.1, read on the forward strand.
GGAGGAAGATCGGCCATGAGCTGGTAGTTTTCTGTAGTCTTGAATCGATGGCACCGTACACATCGACGCAGCTGAGTTTTCACAGCTCTATTACCCCCTACTATCCAATATTGTTGACGGATGAAGGCAAGGGTGACGTCACTTCGTGGGCTTTTTTTATTAGTAGTTGAGTCAGTCTTCCGTTTCTTGGTAGAATTGCAGGATTTTTCATTCCTGGAGGTAGATTAGTTTTGTTTAAGCGACCACCGACACGCATGATACCCCTTTTGTCCAGGTAAGGGCACAATTTGCAAATAGTGCTTTTTCGAAGTACAGGTAGGTTTTTAAGTAATAAATTATATTCTGTGTTGAATTGCAATTGTTGAACATTTCTTGTTATTATGTTCATTGCGTTATCAAGTTCGCCTGTCGTCAAGTAGGTATGAGGTGTTTGTCGGCCGGCATCATGTTTCTTTATTGTTGTTATGTTACTATGTGAGTTTGTCTTGAATCGCATAATCCAAGCAACTATACGCGTCACTTGATTTAATACGCTGTATTTGTTTAGTAATTTGTTTATTATATTTTCCGATTGATTTTGGGTTGGCATGTCGTTTTTTTTCCCAATCGTAGTTGTAAACAGACAGTCGAGTTGCTCTTCGGATTTCTCTGTGAACGCTCTCAGCGTTGAAGGGCCAGTAAACCATATATGAGAGCTTATCAGTTGTTTTGGATATAACCCTCTAGTTGCACAATCTGCAGGATTATCTTTTATTTTATGTAGAACCAATGGGATGCTGGTACCACTTGCTTGATCTTGACGACGCGGTTTTCTACATATTTTTCCCATTTGGATGCTTCTCCTTGCAACCAAGCGAGCACCACCTTAGAGTCGCTCCAGGCCCATACAGTAATGTTGTACTCAGTTAGCGACTCAGTGACCTTGTTCACCAGCTGTGAGAGAAGTAAAGCCCCGCTGAGTTCTAGTCGCGGAAGAGTTAGTTTTTGTGCAAGTGGTGCAACCTTAGTTTTCGCTGCAAGTAAGCTTAGTTCAGGCTGCCCGTGGTCGTTCGACACACGTGTATAGATGACGCACGAGTATGCTTTTTCGCTTGCATCGCAAAATGCAAGTAGTTCGATCTTGTTTTGTTTGCTTCCAATCCAGCGATTTATTTTTATAGTTTTTAGTTCTTCAAGTTGACCTTTCAGTTTCAGCCACTCTTCTTGTATGTCAATAGGTAACGGTTCATCCCATGTTAGTTTCTCTATCCAGATGCGTTGAAAGATTAGTTTAGCTCGTATAGTGACAGGCGAAAACCAGCCAAGTGGGTCATATAGTTGTGATATTTGAGAGAGTAGTGCTCGTTTCGTCAGTAACTTTTGAAGATCCTCTTTTAGGTTCCAGTTGAACGTAAATGTTCCAGCCGAGACCAAGAGGCTTCATATGTTGTAGTTCCAAGTATTCACTCATGAAGTTTTTGTACATTATTGAGAGTTGTTTGCTTTTATTTAGTTTTTTTCTTGTTGTAAAAATTGTGCGATCGCAGCTGACTTTGAGTTTCCCAGATCTTTTTTGTAAGACTGGTTCATGGGCATTTTTACGATGTATTTCCCATCTGAGCATCTTTTAGTAGTTTGTTGGTAGTACAGTTCACATTGATCGTTTCTCTGTAAGTCTTTAGTGCCTTGAACAATGTCTTCACTTTCCCAATATTTCGATAAATCAGTAGTATCGGCTAAGGTTAGATGAGAGTTAAAGGTCTTGAGTTTGCCACACAGGATCCAGCCCAAATGAGTTTGTTGGGCGATAGGTGAGTGCTGGTCACCTTTTAAGACTCCGTCTAAGATAATGTCTGCGTATACATCAGCTCCCAGTAAGAGGTCTATTGAGTTTGGCACATTGTAGTTAGGATCGGCAAGCTTTAAGTTGTTTCGTAGATGTGTCCAGCCAGATCTTTGGAAGGTACAGCTTGGCAACTTGTTTGTTAAGTTTTGTAGAATTAGTGCTTGCACGTTGAATTTGTAGTCGGAATGTATCGATTGACAGTTGAGATGTAAGAGTCCCTTGCAGGTTCGTGATGTTGAACCGATTCCATTTACCGTTGCGTCGAGTTTCTTTCGAGGTAAGCGTAGTAATTGAGCAGCATTTTCTGTTATTAGATTTATTTGTGACCCTTGATCTAGGAGACCACGTAATGTTACGTAGGTACCGTTGGCATTTTTGACCTTGATTTGGACCGTAGTCAACAAAATTTCAGTATCATTGGTAGTTATGTGGTGAGCTGCGGGTTGAGACTGAGACGATGTTGAAGGACGTGAGTTTGAGTTCGGATCATCCTCCTTTTTTGTAGTTGGTTCTGGATTGCTTGCATTTTTGACATGCAGTAGTGTATGATGCTTCGAATTACATTCCCGAAATGTTTTCTTAGATTTGCAGTTATCGTTGCCATGTGTATAAAGACAGTTTTTGCAAAGTTTCAGTTTCGCCACTGTTTTGTTTCGTTGCGAAATGTCCATGTTGAGGAACTTGTCACATTGCATCAACACGTGATCGTTATTGCATAGAGGGCATTTTCCGTATGACGCGTGTAATATTTTTGAATAGCCTGATTTGTTTGGTTCTTGTTGTGTTTTAGGGTTGTTTTTATACTTGTAGCTACTGTTCCAGCCCTTGTTGTATGGTCTCTGAGGAGGTTTGTCTTCAGACAAGTCCTTGAAACAGCTCTTTACAGTTTCGTAGGCTAGAAACTTAAGTTCCAAGAAGTTTAGGAATTCCTTTAAGTCCGGCAATTCCCTATTGTTCTGTGTTTCCTTAGTGTATTCGTTAAGAGTTGTGGAATCCAATTTTTGAGACATATAATAGACAATTATCGGTCCCCAACTACTCACTTCAACACCCATGTTGCCGAGGCCATTTAGGCACTCTGTTATCACATCATGCATTTTTCTCAGATTGTTGGCGTTGGGTTGTTGAATAGTGGGTAAGTGTTGCATAGTGCTCATGAAAGAAGTGAACTGAAGTCGGCGATTGTCGTACCGGTGAGATAGAATTTCCCAGCAGGAATCATAGTTATCTGCGCTGATTGACAGGTGATGGATAAGACGTTCTGCGTCACCTTTAAGTTTTGTTTTTAGGTGCTGCATTTTTTGCGCCTTGGGGATACTCGGGTTGTGGTGTATGGTTTCTAGAAATATATCTTTGAAAGTGATCCAATGAACATATTTTCCAGTGAATTCTGGGATTTCAATTTTCGGCGCAGATCGTTGGAAATTGATATTGGACCAAATCTTGCTATTTAGATTCCTTTTCAAGAGGTCGTATTTTTGTTCAATGGCTTCATACTTTTCGTTGTACTCTTCTTTTAGACTGGACACTTTAAGCTCATCTTCTAGTTCCCAATGTATCTTGTCTATGCATTCCCATTTTGATTTTAAAGTTCCTAGATGTTCTTCTAGCTCCCATTTTTCTGTTATAAAGTCAATGTTCATCTTTGACATAGCCTTAATTATAGCCTTAAAGTTGCGTTCTTGTTGAGTTATGAGTTTCTTTATGTCATCCTCAGTTTCTTCAGCCATTAACCCAGATAGGTCAAAGTCTAAATTTTGTGGTAGTTGTCTCTTTTGGAAAGCCAGTAAATCCATAATATTCTTCTTGGTTGACACGTACATGTTCTTAGTTTTCTCATAAATGTCATTGTTAAAGTATCCGATGTTTTTGTTTTCAGTAGTTTCTAAAAGTATTTGATGCTACCCATCAAAGGCTCCCCATAATTCTTCTAAATTATGCAGACGTTTTTCCAGGTATTCTACGTTTTTTCTTGTTATGCTATCCTTTTTATAGTTGGTGCAAAGAGTTTTGATGTCTTCAAATATACCGACTTGTTTGGTAAGTAGTGCCATAGTAAGTCAGTAGTTTTAAGTTAGAGTTTAGTTAAATTAGGCAAGTACCTGAAGTTTAGTGGTAGTAGTTCAGTTGAGTTGGAGTTTCCGGGATAGTTGGTTCCTGGATATGAAGAGGACTGGAAGGTTTTTTTCGTTGCTCGCCTCAGTTTACGAGCTCCGTTATCTTGAAGGTGACACCTTGACACTCAATGTATGTATAGTCACCCTGATGACACTCGACTCTTAATTTGGACTGGTGAGACCCGCTTGTGGGAGGGCAGCCAAACCGATTCGCTATCACAGTTTGGTGAGACACAGTTTTCACTAAGCATCCGGCTCGAAGGACCATTAAATGTACAGTTTACTGAGCTGTACACTATACTTGTTTGTAGGTTAGTTAGTTGTGAGTGTGACTAAGATGAAAAATACTCGTACAGTAATGCAAAAGGTTTATTGATCACTACACGATAAAATGTGGAGATTCTCACATACGTCTGTTTCGCGCTGTGGTTAACGTGCACACTGAGTACAGTTACAACAGTTATTACCGCCGATGGGAATCGACCAATTTGCAAATGGTCGCGTTATCGTGTATCTAAATAATTAACTAACACTGTTTCAACGACTTTAAACCTTATATAAATACGCTATTACAAAGTTTATTTTGCCTTATCGTTATCACCCACCATACTATTTTAGTTTAAATAAATATGATTGGATTAAAAGACTTAGTACAGTGTTGCGAAAAGTGTACGTCATTATGAATGTAGTGGGATCACCTACTGGACCTGCCTCCACTGTCTTTAGCAGCTCACAGCCCGAACTATCCAGAATCGACGTTTGTGATAACGACCCGGCAATCTATGTTAGTCGTAACCGTGGACCAAAACGCATGAAACCGGACGTTGATGAAGACGGAACATTTAGGAGTGAGCTTTCGGAATTCCGCAGCGAAATGATGTCAGTGATTCGTGAATTTACTAAAACCCAGTGCGAAACTGTAAACAAAATATCGCAAGATGTATCGGCCATTAGGCAAGAGGTAAACAACATCACACACACGTTTGAAAAACTCTCCACCAAGCAAATCGTCATGCATAGTGATTTATCAAAGCTCAAGCAATCTAAATATATAACGGATGAAAAAATAAAATCTTTAGAGTCCGATATTCACTTCATTAAAAAGGTTGCAAGTACCCACAACCTTTCCCAAAATAAACTAACATCATCGTCGTATAATCATATAGTCACGGAAGTGTACGACAGGTCTCACAGGGATAAGAATATTACCTATAGTGGTGGGTATACCAGAACCAAACTGCAATCTACGAGAGCAAAGAACCATACACACATGAGCTTCAAGTGCGAATTGACAATGGTGAGCAAGACCTAACAATAAGGTACATCAAAGGGACTCCAAAAATCGGGTCAAAAAACTCCAGCAACAAGGCCAAAAACAATACAATAACCTAACTACCTACATCTTCAACTACCCTACATAACAAAAGAAAAACCAAGTACCTACATATTTTGTATCAAAACGTCAGAGGTCTGCGAACTAAAACAACAACGTTCATAATCACGACTGACATAATCGCCCTAACAGAAACATTTCTTACGAGCTCAGTCTATAACTCAGAGCTGTTTCCGGCTACACCGTGCTGCGTCGGGATCGAGCAGGCGACGTCGGCTGGGGAGAAGTTCTTCTGGCTGTGCGCGACTGCTACGACGTCCGACGTATCACCGACATAGAAGGACTTCAACCCACTACCGAGATATTTTTCGCCGTTATTAAACGTAAGGCAATAAAAATGTTGTGCTCCTTAGTTTACCACCTAGTTATAACGATGGACAATATTTAGAAGTACTGCAAATAATTGAAAATGCAACTTGTAAGTTTTCTGGCCTTGATTTTCTGTTGTTAGGCGATTTTAACCTCCATTCTATGAGTAAAACTGTCCAAGATCAATTTGAATACTTTCTGGATTTCGGTAGATTGAAGTAACATAGCCATGTTGTCAATTGTTTTGGAGGCCAATTAGACCTAGTCATAAGTGGATTGAGTGAGGAACGTGTGAGTGTGACAGACAGCATTGAGGCATTGGTCCCTCCTGATCGGTACCACCCACCGCTTGACGTATGCTTGGCATGGACACCTGTGCGCCCAGTCGCCGCGATACTGCCGCCAGCGTTGCCGCCGCCACCGCCTCGCACCCCGGACCTCGCAACGCTCACCTTCGACACCCATCCCGAATGGAACTTTCGTAAGGCAGACCTGTGTTCGCTGTACGCTAACATGGCTAGCATTGACTGGGGTGACGTCACCAGCGCTCGCGACGTGGATAGTGCAGTAGAAATCTTGTATACCAAACTATTCACCATTTTCAATAGTTCCGTCCCCATCAAAACACGCAAAAGTAGCTCGGGTCGTTACATATGTATATCCCACCTGGTTCACAGCGGAAATCATACGTAATATCAAGAATAAGCATTGTAACCATAATATTAAGCAATCAGGCAAACCACTCAACGAAGAGTTATTCAAGTACTATCGCGAATTAATAAAGTCACAAATCGAAGAATCATATGCTAATTATATTGAGTCTATACAGAATAAAATGCGTAAAGAACCGCCGGAGTTTTGGACATTTGTTAAGAACCAACGGAATGATAGACAGCCGAATTACTATGAATACTTATATAACGGTAAGACAGTAACGGGACAAACTGCTGCAGACGCTTTCGCAGAGTATTTCGCGTCGGTCTTCCTTAAAGACATTCCTACCTTAGACCCGGAAGGTATTAATATAGATACAGGCCCATCTCCAGATTCATTCCGAGTTACTGTCGATCTCATAAACCTTCCGGATTTCCGACGCATCCTAAAGCGAATAAAACCTTTTTCTTCATCAGGTCCAGATGACATCCCACCATTCATTGTAAAAGATTGCGCTTCAGTGTTAGAAATACCTCTGCTCCACATATACAATTTGTCTATAAAAACCAGTACCTACCCGACCCGCTGGAAGTCTTCTAGAGTCACGCCAGTCCCAAAGAATTCACTTAAACACAAATTAGTTGAGCACAGACCAATCGCTGTCCCTTCCGTGTTTGAAAAAATCTTCGAAACCCTACTGGCCAACCACATAAGCTCACAAATTAAAATGCGCCTGGATGATGCCCAGCACGGATTCAGAGCCGGTCGATCTACCGCCACCAATCATATAAACTTTGTAAACTATACACATTCCCAACTAGACACAGGGCGGCAGGTAGATACGGCCTATTTTGATATTCAGAAAGCGTTCGATAGAGTCGATAATGATGTGCTCCTCGGCAAACTCTCAGCAATAGGTTTTACACCAAAATCACTTCAACTCTTTGCTAGTTACTTAGCTGACCGTCAGCAATACGTTCAACTCGCCGGGTACAAATCTCAGTGCTATTACACTAGATCTGGCGTGAGCCAAGGAAGTACTCTTGGGCCTATTCTATTCCTAATCATGGTCAATGATCTACCCCAGGCCATCAAAAGTGCAAAATGTCTGATGTTCGCCGACGACCTTAAATTATACATGGGCGTAGGGTCGGTTTGTGACTGCGAAGCTCTCCAGAACGACATATCCAACGTTATTGAGTGGAGCGTCAGAAATCATCTACAATTTAACGAAAAAAATATACTAGAAGTAGGACCCCCATTCAACATAGTTATCGAATACTAGACAATACGCTGACAAGATAAGATAAGATAAGATTTCTTTATTTGTTAAACATTACATATACATACAAGAGCATGCAAGATATTAATTATATAGTTTGAGTCCAATCATGTTTAGCCGTAAGTATCGGCGTACAAATATTTCCATAACAATGAAAAGAATTAACGATACTAACAATCGAAAAACGCAATTACAAAGTTTTGATTTAGAAACTTTACAAATTAGAAAATATTTTTTATGTTACAATGTCAAAATTAAATTTAAGGCAAAAAACTTTAATGTCAATCAAATACAAGAATAATGTCAAGGAAATGTCTGTCATTAAAAGATTTATGTCAAATTTACAAGATAAATGTCAAAATTACAAGATTAATGTCAAAAATTACAGGAATTATGTCAAAAATTATAGCCGTGGTCATGTTTAATTTTAGTGTCAGGAAAAAGTCAAAATTATTCAATCGAAAACTTTTTCGGCTAGAAATTCGGCGACATTATAATATGCTTTTTGGGATAGAAACATTTTTAATTGGCGCTTAAATGCATTACTATTCAGCTCCTTCCAACGTTTAGGCAATATGTTAAATATAGTAGGTGCCATGCATACGATACTTTTGCGCACGAGTGCCGTTTTCGCTGGGTAGACGCGAAGAATGGTCATATCCCGTCTGTTACGCGGTACAATGTCCTGTAGACGTGAGAACAGATTCGGGTTTGTTTTAACAAACATTGCAGATTCTAAAATATATAGACACGGAAGCGTTAATATATTGTTGCGCGCCGCAAATAATGCTTGATACATGGCGACATTAGTTACCACTAGCGCCATCTAGTATCGGGTAGCAGAACTAGTACCTCGGTACTAGGACCTTGACCCTACTTGACCTTTTTCTAAGTACTAGTAATTCCGAGAACTATCGACGTCGAGTCAGTCGGGACCGGTATGTACTCGAACGTTCTAGATGTTTATGTACTAGCTCTGCGGCACTATATAAGGCCGGGTGGGCCGCGAGACACATATAGTTTCGATTAAGCGATACGAGCGATAACATCGAAGGCGATATTCGAGTGCGACTTAAGAGCGACTTAAGAGTGATCAGTAAGTGCAATTGTATTTCTTAATTAGTGTGTTTGACTTGTAATTAGTGTTGGTGAGTAAAGTGTCATTTTTTTGGTTATTAAATCGGCAGTTTTTATTGTCACGAACCCCAAGCTCGTAACAATATTGTACCTTTTAAAATATGGTTTACATGACATGTCGACGACGAAGTACTATAACCTCCTATCTACAAAAACCTGATTTTACAGGAGACGAAAAAAACGTTTCATTTTTTTATAGTACAACTTTCTAAATATATTTAAACGCAATTATATAAAGTAAGGGATGAAAAAAATGATGTATAGTATAAATTCAGTGCAACTCTTATAAATACGCAAATAAGTGTAGATAGTAGGAAATGCTTTAAATGTTTTTTATTTTTATTTTTTATAATGAAGATAGGAGGTATTGCAAGTGAAGATAGGAGATAATACTTTTAGTTGATTTTTTCAATTACAAACCTCTGTAGGTAGGAGTTAGTGAATTTTAAATAAAAATGCAGTAATTTATTTAATCAAATGTATTTTAAAATTTAAGTAATTAGTTATAAAAGTACTATCAAATATTCTTTTTTCTTAAACAAACAAAACATACAAAAAGAGCTTTTGAACGCCACCGCGAGTTATAATAGTAAGTTATCAGTTATATGGTAGAGCATCGTAAAAACCATGGCAGTCTTTGTTGATCACTGATTTTAATTGCTGGAGATGATTATATTTTGTAGCTAAGATTGGGATTCTGCTAGCATGAAGCTGTGGATATTCTATGGTAGAATTCGTAACTTTGGGTCTTTGAGGTAGTGGCATCCAGTCTGCAGTAAAATCCAGTTTAACTTCAATGGTCATAGTATTATATATCATAGCTCTGATATCAACAACCTGTGGGTCTCCAGCTTTACGGCCGGGTCTAATGCTTTTATATAATAAATTTTGAGGCAGTGTATAATCTTTAATGAATTTGTAGTCAACTTCAACAGTCTCGTAGGGTTGCGATCGACGTGCTTCTCTGGTTATTGTTATATAGTCACTTGGTAAGTGAATTTCTCTGTTTTTTAATTTTCTCTCTATCGCACTATGAACCGAGTCACATTCCATTTGAGTGTGGCCAGGTTCTAGATACTTTTGAGTAATTACTATATTTTTAGCTTTACTAAATTGTAGTAGGGCATTTGCGAGAATAGCATTTCGATTTTGGTACGTACAGCCATCTGAATAAATGACTATGGGGAGAGCTTGCTGTAGGCAATGCCTCTCTAAATAATCAATCACAAATGTTGCAAAGGTACTGGCTGTCAGATCTGCCGCCGTTTCGTCAAACCAGTAACAAGTACAGTGATGTGTAGTTAAATTGTACATCGTGAAGTTATGGCAAGTTAGCTTTGTCTTAAAATAAAGAGCACTTGCAGTTAGGTAAGGACTTAGTTTGACGGCTTGTAAATCCATTGTCAGCATTATAATTTCACCAGCTTCAGCTTTTTTCTTATCGTCTTCTTTTTCTCTTCGTGCTCTATCCTTTTTTAAAAGATGTATTTGATGGTCTGCTTCGTCCAAATTGCCAGCTATGAAGCTAGAGCAGACATCACACATATCCTTTTTTAATGTGTAAAGTGATAAGTTTTTGTTGTGAAATTCTTTTTCAAATGTGAATCTACTCACTTGGGGTTCCTCATTTTCACGACAGTAAGTCTTATAAGCATTGAACAAGTCTACCAAACTATGATAAGCTGGTTCAATAAATAACTTATTCGTGTCCTTCCGTGCATAGTGCGAGGGCAATTTTGGAAGACAATTAAAGAAATTGTCTAATGTAACCATTTTTCTATCATTATTAGTTTTTTTTGGTTTAGGACGCAATGAGTTTTGTAGTGTTTGATTTGGTGACATACCATACTCGCTCCTTTTCACCCATGATTGTACAGTAAATGGTCTTAGAGAAAGTGTGCTGAGAAACATTTCCCTACACACTTGAACCTTTTCTGATTCATTTTTTGTGATAGGCAGAAAGTAGGAGAATGTTCCTTCACGTCTAGATTCTGATGAAGTTTTTCGAGTAGTGTCTGAACGTGCCACCAATGATGATACATAGACCCTACGCTGATCCCAGTTTAGGTTTTTCCAGAAGTAGTTGTGGATGCTTTTACGACGATTTTCGGTAAAACGTTCGCAGCCTCTGAGTTTACTTTTTTTACAGAAGTCTGATTTACAGGTTTCTCCCATCTCTCGAGGGCCTTTTAATGTGTTTTGTTGAATTTTTCCTTCAGCAGTTTTTGAATACCCTAAATATTCTTCACCTTGCATGCGACGAATTTTGGCTTGGTTTCTTTTCCATCTTTTTGGATCAGATACATGACGTCGTTTTCTGCCTTCTTGTAGATCTCCGACCTCTCCTACAAGTTCGATTTCTGAATCAGTTGAATCATCGGCAAAGGGTGGATGATATTCTTCATCAGATGATATATCACCTTGAGCAGGTATCAATGGAAGAACTTCAGAAGATAATACTAAATCGTCCGATAACAGAGATGCAGACTTGGTTTTTCGAAGAAACTGGAATTCCGAATAATCTATGTCTTGGGTTAAATCCGACAATGACCAAGACCTAACTATATGGCGGGTACTATTCAAGTCATGCTTAGGCTGAATTTTTACATGAATTTCACGGCTTACGGCGACTTCTCTTTGGCCGCTGGCGTCCGGCAACGCAGCTGCGACGACCTCACTGCTTACGGTGACTTCTTTTTGGCCGCTGGCGTCCGGCAGCGCAGCTACGACGACCTCACTGCTTACGGCGACTTCTCTTTGGCCACTGGCGTCCGGCAGCGCAGCTAAGACGACCTCATGGCTCACGGCGACTTCTCTTTGGACGCTGGCGTCCGGCAGCGCAGCCACGTTGACCTCACGGCTCACGGCGACTTCTCTTTGGCCGCTGGAGTCCGGCAGCACAGCTACGTCTACCTCACGGCTCACGGCGACTTCTCTTTGGCCGCTGGCGTCCGGCAGCGCAGCCACGTTGACCTCACGGCTCACGGCGACTTCTCTTTGGCCGCTGGAGTCCGGCAGCACAGCTACGTCTACCTCACGGCTCACGGCGACTTCTCTTTGGCCGCTGGCGTCCGGCAGCGCAGCCACGTTGACCTCACGGCTCACGGCGACTTCTCTTTGGCCGCTGGCGTCCGGCAGCGCAGCTGCGACGACCTCACTGCTTACGGTGACTTCTCTTTGGCCGCTGGCGTCCGGCAGCGCAGCTACGACGACCTCACTGCTTACGGTGACTTCTCTTTGGCCGCTGGCGTCCGGCAGCGCAGCTACGACGACCTCACTGCTTACGGCGACTTCTCTTTGGCCGGTGGCGCCCGGCAGTGCGGCGTCGACCTCATGGCTCACGGCGACGTCTTTTTGGTCACTAACATTCGCAGCAACAGAGTTTGGTGGTTGACGCGCATTGCTGCCTCTGACCGTCTGAAAGTAAGCAAAAGAAATTTCATGTGGATGTTACATAGAATTACATATTATTCTCAAATGCTATGAGGATAGGAAAACACATTACAAAAGTGTTATCAGACTGGATACTTACTGATTGATAGTGCTCTCCAAACACATCTTTGTATTCTTCGGCAGTAGGTTTTCTCAATTTTGCCACTTTTTTATCAAGTTCAGCCAACATTAGCTTCCCTCGTACACCTTCAGTTGGACGAGCCTTTCTTTTACGTGTCATTTGTCTGAAAAAGAGAATGAAATCATTGTTAGTTACAAATGGAGCAATCAATCTGAATGAAAACGGTTTTTCTTTTTTTAACACAACAGAAACACACAATCCCCGCACATAGCCCCCTGTATTGGGTGTGCTATGGAACACCCAACATCTGTCCAACCGGGAATCGAACCCAGATCATTATACTGTATTGGTTGGCAAGTATAATATTACTATACATAAACTCCTATCTCCAATAATTTAAATGATGTAAAACCTCCTAAATCGCTAAACCGGTTGTAAATTATCTTCAATTAACACAATAACTGGTTAGACAAATACTATTTTCTCTTAATTATTGGAATAATAGTTACTTGTTTATTAAATCCTTCAGATTTTTAATTACATTAGTTATAAAATTACTCCTATCTTCAAAAATTATGCGACGCAAAACCTGTTAAATCAGTTGACTGTTTAAACAATAACGACTATCTATAGTTAACATCGAATTTTTATTTTTATTTATTTGAATTATAGGTACTTTTTAAGTGATCCTGCCACTAATTACTTTAAATATTAAAGATAAAAACAATAAGCAAAGAAAATACTCACAAAATTTGCAAACCCACTGAGAGACTACTCATCAACTGTACAGCATCACTTTTTTCAGCTTCATAATAAATACTAACGTAAATTATAATTGAATTCACAATGGCTTACCTTAATTATGTGATGGGCAGCGGAGGAGTCCAAAGAAAACCCAAAATTACCAAATGACATGAATTTAATAAAATGATTACAATTAAATCTTAATATTAAATAATACTAAAAGGTTGTCCTAACGACCGATGTATGTGACGAAAGGCCCCGCGCCGAATCTGATGGTTGGTTTTGTTGGGTGCACCAAGATGGGTTGCGCAATCCATTCACAGTGACCGTGACGACGTATCTGGGAGGCACTCACAGATATAACACCTCCCCCATTAGATGAGCAACTATTTGCCAATTTCTACGGCAAAAGTTGCGGCTTTCTTGTTCTGCTGCGACAACTCGATGGCTTCTTTATTCGATGCAATTCTGAGTTTTGCTCGATGACGACGAATAAAGTAGATGCTAATAAGTGCACCTGCACTTAACAATGTAAGTACAATCGCGTACAATGGTATTGTTGTGTGGTAGAGACTTGAGGAATCCGCATTATCGATTTCAACAGACGTTTCCATTGTAATTTGTTTCTGTATCTTGTGCAATGTACTCAGATCAATTGAAGTCAGGTGGTAATTTGGTTGAATCTTCTGAGAATCATTAGTCATCCGTGGGAGCGCTGTGATTTCAATTGAAATTCCGTTGACTTTGTCATCGATGTTGGCCAATGTGAATTCCGGGGTTTTCATTCTGCAAGACTTCGGAATTGTAGCCAGAAAACTTCCTTCCAGAATTTGATGTTTTTCAGGGCCGCAGTAAAGTTGAACCTTGGTGGGCTTCGGGAACGAAACTACGTAGTGCTTGCTATCCAGCTCCAGCAGGGCTTCCTTGGCCAGAGAGATAGGCGTGATTTGGCACGTTTCATCTATCTCCTGGGAATGTATGAGTTTTTCTATGCAATCCTGACCGGAGCGGATCTGGTGACTTGTTTTTTGCTCGCAGATATGCCAGTTATTTACCTTCGGGCATTCAGCCTCCATATACACATATTCCTTTAAATTGATCGCTACATATGGATAAGAAGGCAGGATGACGTCAAGGTTTTTATTAGGAACTGGACAAAGTTTAAATAGTTCAAAAGTACTGGGAAGAGTGATAGGGAATTGAAGGACAACCACGATTTTCTTATCGACATAATATGAACCTAAACTAATTATATCATAGTAATATCTAGTGTCTAAGTCTATGACCTGATTGGGGCTGTATAAATGCTGTAATTTGCTTATCATAGTTCTTAATTCCCTAACAGATAGAATAGAATGGTGCAAGGATACCGTGCGACTAAAGGCTAATATATTTTCTAGCCTACTTATTTCACCAGATAACTCTTGTACGTTATCGTTAAGTATAACGAAGAGTTGCGCAAGGTGAGCATATCTTAAAGTACGATCGCTCTCTGACATAGTCATATTGATGACATACGAAAAGGCTTTATCTAATTTGAGCTGATTTATTGTCAAATTATTCAGTACGTGAGTTTGCTGTGAGGAAAATTCCTTAAATAATGAAATATGCTGATTAATTTTGTTTGAAATGAGTTTATCATTTCGTCTTAGAATTTTCATAGCGTTTTCGAACCTTATAGCATCATCATGATCCAAATTTCCCGAAATTGATTTTATCAAAGTGCCCAATGGGTTTATCAAGCCGCGTTTGACTCTACTAGGTTGCAGCGTTTCTAATTGTAAAAGGATTTTACTTAATTTAATATGTAAGTACTTAATTTGTGCACTGAATATGAGCAAACTATTATTACTTAATTTGTCCGCAGTGTCACGTAACTGTCCTTGAAGGTCATATATCTGTCGTTCGATCTGAATTAAGTTTATGTCCTGTAAGAACGTATGATGATGGGATACGATTTTCGTGTCTCCTAGATTATAAGGTAAAAGTCCCGGTCCGTCATTTAAACTGTCAAGTTGGATCTCTTGAGCTCGGCCCAGGCTCATTATCGTCAGCAGTAGATACCTGTAACAATCGAGGGTCTTTATTCTTTTTAGGTCGTTTCAGTCTACTTTTAGCTACCGGTCCTCGTTTCCTTGAAGTGTAAATATGAATAGGTAAGTTAGAAATAACCTTGTCTTGAGTAAATCGGGGGGCAAGTTTTTGCCGGGATGCAGTAGGATTCCGTATGTATATCTCCTGGTTTTCTGAGTACTCAATTTCAGGTTCCCTATCGCTGTTACGTTGCGTCATTAATGTTTCGCGTTCGGTAAGCGATGATTCATGGACAAGGCTATATACCGTATCCATTCGAGTACGGTGATCTTGAATGTACTGTTGTAGTAATCTTTCCGACAGATTTAAATCTATGGGGTCCCGTGGGTTGAAATGTCCAGTGATAAGGTCAAATGGCCTACATTTAGTCAGACTATGAATGGAACTATTATATGCCAAAAGGGCGTAAGGGACTAAAGTGGTAGCACATTCATTTTTGTGTTTCAGCTTTAATATGCGTAAGTGTTCAAGAAGTGTGCTATGGAAACGCTCTATCATCCCATTTTCGTTCGGGGCATAAGCAGCAGTAGTATGATGTTGTACTTTGTGTAATCGTAAAAATTCACTAACAACTTGATTTGTGAATTCAGTTCCCTGGTCAGTTATTAATTTCATAGGGTAACCATGATGCGTACTAAAAATTAAAAGTGATTTTATTATATTAGGGGCTGTACAGTCCGCCATACGGTAAGCCTGAGCATATTTACTAAAAGAATCAATTATGGTAAAATATTTTTCTTGCTCGATAGTTAAAACATCGACATGTGCAGTTTCGAAAGGCTTACTAGGCGGTGGAATGATTCTAAACTCTTGGCGAATTGGATTACGGTCGTATTTTGCACAGTTACATATCCTGCATTCATTAATGTACTTAGTTATGTCAGTTTTCATTTTAGGCCAGAAAAATTGACGTGATAAGGCTAAATAGGTCTCATTTATGCCACGATGATTCGTCTTTCCCTCATGATACTTGCGAATAGCGTCCTGTTGATTTAAATATTCGGATATATTAGTATTTTGGCATTTAACTAGAATTAATTTCATAGATGAACTTTTAAAATTCCTTTGAATTACAGGAACTATTTCAAGCATTTTCTCTATTGGTTGGACTAAGATAGCTGTGCGGAATTTGGGATCTACGTGTTTTTTTATTAGGTCTACAATGTCTTTATCAAAATGAGATTCTCGCACATTAGTCAAAACTTGCAGGTAGGTATCAAAAGGTTTTTTAAGTATAGACTTAGATGCAGGTGAGTCACTAACTATATTAATTATAATTTGTCTACGATATTTATTTAAGGGGTCTTCACTAATGGGAATTTCTAGAATTGGGCTTTCTACGCTAGTGTGAGCGGTCTCACCGTCTTGCATGTCTTGAATTTCGGGTGCTGTAAGGGTTGAAGAACTGTGGCTATCTTGGATCACTGAAGAATTATCCAATGACATAGCTTCAGGTGCTGTAAGGGTTGAAGAACTATGGCTATCATGGATCACTGAGGAATTATCCAATGACATAGCTTCAGGTGCTGTAAGGGTCGAAGAACTGTGGCTATCTTGGGCCACTGAAGAATTATTCAATGACATACTATGGTGACGTCGTGGTGCTTGTGACGTATTGACTATCATCGAGATAGTTTCGTCATTATGGATTTCGATCCGCGACAAAGCGTCGGCGTTTGTATTACATTTACCCTTTTTATAAATTACATTAAAATCGAACTCGGATAATTTTAGTCTCCACCTAGTTAAACGCGAATTAGGCTCCTTTAAATTCATTAGCCATTGCAACGGCTTATGATCGGTGACAACTTTAAATTTGCGCCCAAATAAATATGGCCTAAAGTATTTTGTGGCCCAAACGATCGCAAGGAGTTCTTTTTCGATCGTTGAATAATTTGTCTCGCTATCGTTTAGTGTCCTAGATGCATACGCTATGGGCCTATCAGCTCCTATTGGGCCTTGGGATAGTACAGCGCCCAGTGCAAATTTGGATGCATCAGTAGTGAGAATGAATTCTTTTGAGAAGTCTGGATACTGTAGTATCGGGTCATTGGTCAGGAGAGTCTTACAATGTTCAAAATGTTTTATATAATCAGGTGTAATATTAATTTTAGCTCCCTTTTTTAGACATGTGGTAAGAAACTTTGTAATACGAGCGAAATCGGGAATAAATCTACGGTAATAACCGATAAGGCCTAGAAAAGATTTAATTTGTTTCGGAGTTTTTGGGATAGGATAATTTACTATTGCCGAAATTTTGTCGGGATTCGGTTTGACTCCTTCAGAGGTAATAATATGCCCTAAATATGGTGTTTCACGTTTTAGGAACTCTGACTTATCCATTTGGATCTTAAAATTGGATTCCCTAAGACGCTGAAATACTTTACCTATATTATCTATGATTTCCTGTAAAGAAGTACCAAACACTAGGATATCATCTAAATAGACAACGCAAATTTTATTGAGAAGACCTTGAAGTACATTATCCATTACTCTCTGAAAGGTGGCTGGCGAATTTTTCAAACCCATGGGCATTCGCAGGAATTCATAGTGTCCATGCTCTACATTGAATGCCGTTTTATGAATATCTTTAGGGTCTAATTCGACTTGGTAAAACCCATTAGTTAAATCAATAGTAGCAAAGTATTGACACTTTCCTAGCTTATCTAATATATCTGTGACATTTGGGATAGGATATTTATCGTCAATTGTCTTCTCGTTCAACTTACGGAAGTCAATGACTATGCGCCACTTAGTTTTGCCAGACGCGTCACTCTTCTTTGGTACTACCCATATAGGTGCGCTCCATGCGGAGGTAGAGGGCCTAATTATCCCTTGATCTAACATTTTACTGATTTGAGTTCGTACCTCATCCTTATGAATATATGGATACCTATAAGTTTTACTATAGACAGGTAATTCGTCTGTGGTGTTAATACTATGCTTTATTTGGTTTGTGAACGTTAAAGGTTCATCTTGAATATAGAATACGTCTGAGTATTTCCTGCAGAGGTTAGTTAAATTGATTGTCTCCTCTGGATTTAAATGATCTATGCGCAATTGTGATAAAACCTGCTCGGCTCGACGAGTATTGTTCTTGTAAGTATCCGATTTCACTGCAGGTACAGTTTGTTCGCTAAATACGTGTGCGACGATTGGTTCCGATAAAGATAAAATTACATCATTATTTGTAGGGTTAGATATTTCTAAAAAAGCTCGATTATTTTTTGCTGTAGTTACACATTCACTTATGTTACAACTCTGTATACTTTGCTGATCTATGTGTATGTCTCCTTGGCCAATATTAATAGGCAAATTTACTATTTTAGAAGATTGTGCCGGGATAATGTTCTCATACAAATTTACACTTTGGGAGGTATACATATGAATAGGGTTACTAGAAAATTCAGTTTTAAGTTCACGAGAACTTAAGTCAATTTTCGCTAGGAGTCGTTCAAGAAGATCGCACCCTATTAGTCCGTCAAAGTAATCGTGGAATCTGTATACGTTCAATTTGATTGGATTATTGTCTTTAAATTCTTCGAAACAGGGTATAGTGATTGAGTAATAATTCATGGTGGATGCATGCACGTTAGCAACTATAAATGGTTCATAGTCAAGTTCATAGTCATGATAGTATTTTGCCACAGTTTCAGGACTTATGAACGACTGGTTAGCTCCCGTATCAATTAAAAATTTTAACGGTGGAAAGTCGGGCCTAACATTTAATTTTAAAAAAGGCAATTGTCTTTTCCCTTGTATATTAATTTCTATTCGGGGGCATTTTTCGGGGCTTCCTTTGGAAAATTTGACGACTTTTGATTTTCAGATGGAACTGTGGGTGTGGGTTCACCTACGGAGACATCATGTGTCACTGTCAAGTGAGAAGCTGGGTCACAAGCTGGGACGCAGTCTGGGACATAGTCATAGTCATAGTAGCAAAAGTCCTCTGGGATATAATAGTCAAAGTCGGGTTCTTGTACAAAAAATTCGTTCATGTTTGCTTCTCGTGTTCTAAAGTAATTGTTAGGGGGTGGATTACCGTAATGACGCCAATCATGCATATTGGTCGGTGGCAGAATACGTGCGACGGGGTGACTAACACCGCTCATTGGTCGAGGCTGGTTGTTCGGTGCCTGCTGAGACGTTGAAGGTCTAGGATTGACTCTAAAACCGGTGGACATATTGGATCGCGGTAAAGCTTTGAACATTTGTTGGGTTCTAGAGGGTCCCTGGTAAAATGGTCTAGGCTGCCGTGAAATAAAACGGTTTGGATCAAAATTTCGAGGCAAAGGCATCAAATTTCTATCTATCTGAGGATACTGAGCTTGCACATTTGGGAATATGGGAAGCAACCTTTTACTTGAAGGTATAATTTTTTGTTGGAGGTAAACAACGTTCATCTCCTCTTGGGCATATTCTAATGCCTTCTCTAGGGAGGGAGGCCTCATGCATCGAATCCTAGATCCTAGAGGTTCCGCTAAGCCTCGTAGATACGTCTGCAAAGCTAGTTTTTTATATAAAGTTCTTTTCGCTTCGACGGTGGTAGCGACAACATCATGTATTTCTACATATGTCATGATGGTGCTTAAAAGGTTTAACACGCGCTCATAGAATACTTGCGGCGTATCTGATCCTTGAGATAGTAACGATAGGTCATTATATAAGGCAGACTCATCTCTGTGGTCCGAAAAATTATGGATTAACGTATTCCTAATACCGTTCCAATCCCGGGGAACACCATTTGTTACTAGTGTTCTAGCGGCGTTCCCGGTGATTTTATTTAATATACCATTTAATAATGCTAAATTAGTTAGTTCATGACCAGGTGCTGGATCAATATAGCTTGTAACAAGCTGGTCACATAGTGATAAAAATCTAATTAGAGTATTACTATCACCATCAAATTCTGGTACTAGTCTTAATGTTTTAACAATTTTATCGATCATTTCATCTTGATTTTCCATTATTGTTTCTAAGCTACCTAACTCTAAAGATCGGGTAGCGTCCCTCAGCGCGTTGCGAGAGGACAACCGATTGGTCAGGGGTTCGATACCCCTAGTAGATCGCGATGATCGTGGGTGGAAAATTTTGGAGGCGGGAAATAGCGACCGACTGTAAGGAATTTGTGCAACTCACATAAAGTACATATCGGTGGCTCCCGTAGTATCGATGTCTGGATACAGTCCACAGGAACTCCAACGGCTGCTTCTGGTTCTTTTGGATTGCCGACGACGCACGTTGAAACGTGAACAGCACGCACAAATGTCCAGCTCGATTGTGAAATTATAGTCTTTGATTTGCACGCACTGACTCGACAATCCTACCGACTGCGCCAATTATGTGATGGGCAGCGGAGGAGTCCAAAGAAAACCCAAAATTACCAAATGACATGAATTTAATAAAATGATTACAATTAAATCTTAATATTAAATAATACTAAAAGGTTGTCCTAACGACCGATGTATGTGACGAAAGGCCCCGCGCCGAATCTGATGGTTGGTTTTGTTGGGTGCACCAAGATGGGTTGCGCAATCCATTCACAGTGACCGTGACGACGTATCTGGGAGGCACTCACAGATATAACACCTTTTTCAATATTTATTTAGACACAAAACACAAACACAATGTTTATTTATCACTTTTTTCAAATAAAAACTTTGCAGCAACAGAGATGAATGCCGGCCGGCAGCGTCCCTCGAACGAAATCAAAGATTGTTTGGTAATTTAATTTCCTTATGAACCGATTACTTCCGACTTCCGAACGATTGTCTCTTTCACACATAAAAGAGCAAGTACCGACTTGCACTGCTAGGTTTGCCGCGCGCTTGCGGCAGTTGCGCTCGTTCAGTCCACCACTAACATAACTGGAGTAAACACGTCGCTCGCTGACGATAGGAGATTTTGTCAGCAAAACTTATGCAAAGTAACTTCTCCTAAGTTAATATAGAAGAAATTCGAAGCAGAATTCTAAATGATTCTGATCTTGTTGCGATAGGAGCTTTTAGCAAGTTTGATTTTCCCGCCAAATATTGAGAAATCACGCGCGGTGTTTTAATGGGGTCACGGAGAATCAGAATTTAGGTGGTTCTACATCAAAAAGTAAAAATCTTAAAAATGTAAGTTAGGAGGTTATAGTACTTCGTCGTCGATGTGTCAACCGTTTTGAGCCCAAACATAGATCTAATGCATCTCTTTTGGACCTTAAATGCCTTGTTAGCGTCGGTAGAGTTTCCCCAAAATATGATACCGTATCTTAGGTGAGACGCAGCTAGACCATGATAGGCCGCAATTAAGGTATCTACATACACCACTGCAGCTAGAGTGCAATGCAAATGCAGAACTACAATTTTTTTTGCAAAGGTTTTTGATTTGTGATTTCCAGTCAAGTCTTTTGTCAATTATTAATCCAAGGAATTTAGTAGTATTCACTATTTCAACATTTTTATTATCTATATTTATGTCCATATTTTCTATATTTAATCGTTGGCTAAAATGTATGATTTTAGTTTTATCTAAATTAATCCTTAAATTGTTATTATTTAACCATTTTATTATAGATGTTAAGGTATTGTGAATGTCAAGTTTATATTGAATCATGTCATTATTATTACTAGAAATTGTCACTGTACTATCATCTGCAAATAAAGTCATAGGGTGTGAAATTGATTTTGGCAAGTCATTAATATATAGTGTAAAAAGTAGAGGTCCCAATACACTACCTTGTGGAACACCAAAAGTAGTTTGACGTTCATCGGATAAGTATATCTCTTCCTTTTTCATTATTATATTAATTCTAGTGATTTCTGTCTTTTGCTTTCTTTTGTCTAAATAGGATTTAATTAAATTAAGAACAGTACCTCTTATACCATACGCGTCAAGTTTTTTTATTAAAAAGTCATGATTTACGTGGTCAAATGCTTGTGTCATATCGCAGAATATAGCACATACAGGTGTTGTTTTGTCCACTTTTGTCAATACCGTGTATAAGAAGTCGTATATCGCCATATTTATAGTCTTATTTTCGCGAAATCCCTTTTGCTCATTACATAATATATTGTTTTTTTCTAAGTAACCGTTTAGCTCCTTTTGAATGACTCTCAAATATTTTAGAGAAGATAGGAATCAGAGAAATAGGCCTGTAGAATTCCATGAGCTCTCTATCTTCTTTCTTAAATAATGGCTTAACGATCGCTATCTTTAGTGCGTCAGGAAAAGTGCCAGCTACAATACATAAATTTATAATATGAGACAAATGGTCACATATTTCCGATGCTACAGCTTTTATTACTTTAGTTGATATGCCATCGTACCCCACGCTATTTGTGTTTTTTAAGGCCCTGATAATTTTCTGTGTCTGTTGTGGTGTACAGGGTGCCATAAACATCGAATTTTGTTTGTTAAGGATTGGCCGTGTAGTTTTATCACTAGACTGGATGGGTTGTATTTTATTAATAAAGTAGTCATTGAATTTATTAGCAATTTGTTTCGCGTCCTTAATTATGTCATTCTTGATTTTAATTTTCAAAATATAATTTTTAGGTACATTAAATTTACCTTGATTTATTATTTGCCAGGCGGTTTTACATTTATTGTGTGATGTTTTGATTTTATAGTTATTTTGTGAACGCTGCGTCAGAGTCATGATTTTCCTAAAAAGCTTGGAGTATTCCTTAAAGCGAGTTCTATTTAATTCATTTGCTTTTAATCTGTAGGTCCACATGAGTTGCCGTTTTTTCTTACTACAGGATTTAATACCTTTAGATATCCACCTTGGCTTTTTTATTACATTAATTGTAATCATAGACTTAGGAAAACAGGGGTTGTAGTATAGAGAAAATATTTCATGGTTGTAGGCCATGTTAGGGTCATCCGTTTCATATATTTCGGAGAAATAAACTCTGCTCATACAATATTTAAATTTAGATATATTTTCCTTGCTGTAATTTCGTCTAATAGCACCGTATTTGTCGATCATACATATTTTATTTACCGGGCATATTAAAATCTGGGCTGTGTGATCTGAAAGGGCAAACTCTAAGATTTCAGATTCACATCGTTTGTTATAATTATGCGCAAAGTTATCGATACATGTCCCACTTACCGTTCGAGTTGGTTTATTTATTGCTAGTTTTAAGTTGAAGCTAAGTAGAAGGCATTCAAACTCCATCGACTGATAATTTCTTTTTAATATAGTGGAGTGCCTCAAGCGCCTAAAGTATAAAAATCTCGGAATCCAATTACTTTGAACAAATTATTATAAAACCTGTTGGATTGCATTATTGATAAGGTATATTAAAAAGTTTACCCATTAAAATTCGTTGCTTTTTATTTAAGGAGTTAATAAATAAACAATACATATGTGTACATATAATCTGATGCATTACGAGCTTATGGGACTAGTTTTTTACAAAAATGTTTTATAAATATATTTCTGGGGTAATAAACATTAAAATTTCATAGTAAAAATTATTTATTTAATTATAAAAAAGTTTATAAAAATATATTTTTTTTACTTATGGTACATAGTTGAAAATTAACCAAATTAAATTTTTTCGTTTTCATCAGCTTCGTCTACTTCACTTATTTTTATAATAGGGGATGCATTCAAACAGCTATTACCATTGCACTGTGAACACGCTGCAGTACAATACAAGCCACTTTTTCGGCATCCGCAAGCATTTCCGCATCCCTTTTTACAATTACAAAATAACATTTTCAGTAAATTATCTGGAGCAGGAGGTTGTTTCATCATTATCGGTTCCAGTTTATTAGAAACGTACCTCCATCCCCAATTTTCAATAGAAATATCATTACCCAACCACATTTGCACTTGTAGATACACTCTTTTTAAATGTTCAAATGCTGCATCAGATGTAGGTACTAGAGATGGTAATTGAATGCCAATATTTTTAGCGGTACCCTTCAAAAAAGTACTAAATCTTAATGTATTTAAATCTTTGATTTTTTTTGGGGCACTGCATAAAGATAAAATGCATGAATTTCTCTGCAGAATTCATCTTTTTGTAAGGATACAAAACTAAGTAAAGTATCCTTTAAAGTCATACTATTAACATATTATGTAATTTGCTTGCGCTGACTCTTATTTTTTTTTCTCTTTGGACTCATTTGCTTCTATGCCACAAATTAAACAATTATTTTGCCAGTCAAAATTTGTTGAAAGACTAGTCCGCAGTTTTTTTCGGTGGAGATTGTGAAGAAGTTTGTTGTTCCCGATTTTTTTGAATTTCAATATATTTTTTATTTACGTATTTTTGTCTGCATATTGCATGGGCATATACAAACTCAGTTTGTAAAAATTGAATCAATCCATCTTGCCGTTCAGTTGAAGCAGTTTTCAAAGTTGATATTCCTCTGGCAATTTTTATTATATCTCCTAAGTCTGCGTTTGATGCTGAACCAGATCCTACTTTATCGCAAATGATGCAATTAATTGAATCATTTTTTTCGTCTCGTCTTGGCTCTTCCATGTTTACTTGTAAACCTACAATAAAGAAATAAATAAATTCTGCAGTATATGTATTATGATTAAATATAATGTATTGTACAAATAAAAAAGAAAAAATTTCTTTACATTTTTATTGATTGCAAAAATTTCTAATTCCAATTATAAATAAGATGAATGTAACAATTTCGATTTTATACTGTTTATGTAATATATAGCAAAAGAGTAAAATACATTTAATAGTATATTTTCTATTATTTTGCCTAATTTTCTTTTGAATTTACAACAAAAATAACGAATATGATAATAAAAGTATTATGATACTTACGATACAGAATTATAAAATCTTATTTCGCAATTATATCCAAAACCAAAAAATATTAATTATGAAATCAAAAAATATTCACTGCACAAAATACACAACAGTAACGGTACACGCATCCCTATATATTGTACAGAATAGACTGAAGTTCTAGACCTATCGAACACCTGGCGGTCCACATCCCCTCCACTTTCTTCTACCTGCACCTTGCTTCTACGACCTTTTTTTGATGCCTGTCATTTGTAGAAGATGTTTCTTAATATCCATTTTCACTTTATTATGGATATTTTATGAAAATATGAAAATATATTTTCATTTAAAACGAAAAAATTAAAAATTCAGTAAAATTACTGAAAAAATAATAAATAATAAGAAGCAACAAAAAAAAAATGGGTAAACATTTTAGTATTTTATGTATAAAATATAATTCAGAAGGTTTTACATTAATACATTCAAAGTAATTGGATTCCGAGGTCAAACTCCCCGGTCACTCCACTAATATGTCTATATTGAAATCGCCAGCTATGACAATATTTTTATAGGCATTCTTTAATAATTCGTGTAAGACTGTTTCAAACTGATAAAAGAAACTATGGAGATTGTTCATATTTGGAATTCGGTACACACATACAAAGGCCGTATTGTACTTGGTGAGCTCGATGGCACAGCATTCAAATGTCCCTGTTATTGACATTTTTGAGATTCTTAGTAACTCTTTCCATTCGTGTCCATTTCTAATTAGGATGCATGAACCACCTCTCTTAAAACCTTCTCTTAAAATTTTTAATATTAGGACAATTTTTGTTTATTTCTGTAGTCTTGTGACTTTTTTCGTTATCTGGTGTGTCGGTTTGGATTTGTTTATTGCTAGTTAATCGTTTGTTTTTCTGTTTTTTGGCACTAGATGGCCTTAATTTAGCTGGACTGTTTGTCACTTTCTTAAATAGGTCGTTTTTTTTAGACAAATCATCATTTAATTGTGTGAGCTCATTGTTTTCTAATGACAATGATTCGATTTCTGAATGCGCACTTTGAAGCTCTATCGTAAGTTTTATAACTTGTTCTCATAGCTTTCTTAGTTCGTCATCCTCCTCGTCTGACATCTCAGGTACACTAGTGACTGTATTATTCAGATTATGTGTCGTATTATCACTGTTGTTTAGGATCGAGTCTGAGTTTGTTCTATTACGGCGAAAGGTAATGTTTTCTAAGAAGTTCATTTTGGTGTTACAAGTGCTTTTATTTATTAATATTGTATTCTTATTTATTTTCTTTCGTTTTTTGTTTTTTCTTCTTTTTAGGGTCTGATATTAACGAATAGCAATCACAAAAAGAACATTCCCCAATAGGATTTGAACCCGCGCCTATTCCTCAGGCGAGCTCTCAGCTGTTCGGCTACGGTGACAATTATGTAGACGAGTGAAATCATGTATCCGATTACTCAGACTACGCTATGATTCATATGGCTGCTGTTATGTCTTCATAGATGTCGCTGTTTACAATAATTATTATCCAATGATGTTGTCAAATTATGACAGATATCGCTATTTACAGTCAAATTCAAGTTCGGTGGCAGCGGAGGATGCAAAAAAAAAACCGATTTTATTTTATACAATTTTAACCCTAGAATACTAATCATATTTTTTATACGGAAATACTTATTATTAGTCGTTTCGACTAACACCTATATAAACCTACCTAATAATAGCTATATAGTATAAATACATATATATTATTTCTTATTTTAATTATTGGTTTATTTTATCCTATTTAAAATAAAAAATAAAGTTAGTTTAAAGTATTTATTAAGTAATCAACACAGTTAAAATATTTATGAATTATTTTAGTGAGATCCAAACATCAGTCTCATTAACTTTAAAAAAATAATAATAAAAAACTTTAACCTCCGCTAAATAAACTTAAATATTATAGAATAATGTTTTAAGAATACAAAAAAAAAATATTATTAGTTTTTATTGCAGTTGACACATATTTCAACTTTATGTTCGCCGCATATATTTTTGGTGCACTTTGAGCACATAGATTTGGTCATACGATGTTTTTTATACGGACAATAGCTACAAATCTTCCTTTTCTTCAATACAGAAGCTTCATTTGAAGTAGTGCTACTTTCTCCTGAACTATCTGGAACCAAGTCTTGAATATTAGCTCTTAATTTTTTATGCAATGTCGGCTTAGTTAGACGTCTCTCCGTGTAAGGATTAACAAGAGCTGTATGCAATTCTTTCATGAATTGTTTTCGATTTAAAGGTTTTTCATTGGCATTTAGTTTATTTTCACAATAAATAACGTAGCTGTTTATAAAAGTCATATTCAACATCCCATAAAACATGCACATAGGCCATCGATTCGTCTTGCGGCTACAGGACATGTTTGCACACATTTGGTCAAACGTGTCGACCCCGCCTTTCGTTTGGTTATAAAATTGAACCATATGTGGCTTGTTGGTTTCTTGGTTGACAGTTCCTTCTTCTGAACAGGAAGATAACAAATAAACGATCTTGTTTGGTTTTGGTTTGTATGATAGCAGGGTCAAAGGACCATCATAGCAAAACATTGATGTCCCTATAGGTCTAGTTCTGGTGTTAACCATCTCATTGGGTATTTCTTTTTTATTAGAACGCAAGGTACCCACTATAGTTAATTTATATGGCTCGCAAAGTAGTGACTTCGCTAGAGGAATGGACGTAAACCAATTGTCAGTAGTCATGTTTCGGTTTGAACCATGAAGGGGTCGGGTAAGCTCTTTTACAAAGTACTCGCCTAGAGGCAGTCCCCCGGTATCAGTGGCTCTTCCTATATATGGTATGGCGTTGATCATATATTTTGAACCATTATCACACATCATAACTATTTTCAATCCATACTTTGCGGGTTTATTGGGGATATACATCCTGAATGGGCATCGGCCTCTGAAGGCTAACAATTGTTCATCGATAGTTATGTACATGCCAGTGTTGTAATTAGTTCTGCACCTTTCTATAAATAACTCCCATACTTTTCTAAACGGTATAAATCTGTCCCTATTTTGAGAAGATAATCTTAAATTTTTATCATCAAAATATCTAAGGCAACGTATAAGAAATTCATATCTATCTTTGCTCATTGTAGATACATATCTTGTGCCAGATAAAGATGAGTCGAAGAGTTCATCAGTAGACAAGTGGTTGTCTTTGAGAACAGCGGAAAGTATGAAGATCCCGATTAGTGCTCTAATTTCACACTTGTCTGTGGGTTGCTGAGTGCTTCGAAGGGTGGCATAATTTTGTTGTTTTATTATTATCTCTGCGTTAGTCCATTTTACAATTTCATCTAAGATCTCATCAGTTATAAACAGTTCAAAACATGCCAACGTATCTTTTATACCTCTGCAGTGACTAGTTGGACCTCGGGATATATGTACAATATTAGAGCTTGAAGTTCTATTGGACTGGGGCCTTACGGTAGACCAAACATGCCTATTTCTCCCGCGTAAAACTCTCTGGGAAAAGGGGATGATATTTGAACGAAGAGAAGAATTGTTACTCTCCTGGGCTGTACTCTCCTGGGTTGTCGAAGTCTCCTCGGATATTATAGATGAATCTGGGTTAGATACATTGGATGATATTACCTCAGTTGGCCTATCTTCTTCTTCATCCGTTTGTTCCAGCTGCTCGATCTCTAACTGGTCCTCTGTCTCACTACCAGCAGATTCCACATCACCATCACTGTCCTCATCATTCAAATATCTCGCCAACTCTTCGTCCGTAAAATTACGTGTGTTACTGGGTCGTGAAGAAGTCATTTTTAATCTAAAATGAAACAAAATACGATAAACAAACGTATAATTCACGATACTAACACAAAGACATTTATCGCAAAAGTTACATAAATACTAATCATTAGTCATATCGACTAACAAAAACGAATTATTTCCAAAATGGCTGTACTTACCGACTCGACACCGCGCACCGTTACTCCCGTAAACGTCCGATCGGCGACTGAGTTGACACGAACGATCAAGTCGCGCGGCGCATTCATTAGAAAGAGACAGCAAGATTTGCGTGCAGTGTTAGTCGAATCGACTAAGATTAGTATTCTAGGGTTAATAAAGTAGGTACCAAAATTACAATTATATTTAAAT
Organism: Luperina nickerlii; assembly: GCA_963855955.1. Classification (NCBI taxonomy): domain Eukaryota; kingdom Metazoa; phylum Arthropoda; class Insecta; order Lepidoptera; family Noctuidae; genus Luperina; species Luperina nickerlii. The sequence goes on from OY979670.1 coordinate 24,444,363, forward strand.
CTAATTAATTATGTATTATCTAGTCAACGATTGACCAAAGAATGTTCCCATGAACATTGGAATCGGGCTGCTGGCGTCAACGGTGTCGGCTTCGCGCGACACGAGGCAGGTTTGCAGCGTCAGCTCCTAGGTATTGCGTTCTTGTTGTCATGTGGAATCAGGGCGATGCATACTATAGCGATTTGCCTCGGCTATGCTTGCGTAACACCTCCCCCCGAAGAACAGCGACTATTGAAGACCTTGGTCGTAAATTGCGCTGTAAGATGATCCGTTCCATCCCTTTGAGTCTCTGGGATGGCGTAGATGCTGTGCGGTTGAGCTTCTTTGACGTTGGAGGATTCTTTCATAAGATCGATTTGTTTCGGATAATATCTTCGATAATTGAGGTATGCGATTAGTGCAAATGCACTAAGTAGTAACAGATACAGCGGTATGGTTGTGTGATAGAGGCTGCTATCTGAGTGTGTATCGAATTGTATTGGAGACTGCAGTGAAATCTCCTTATTGGTAGCGTGAAGATCATCCAAGTTAATAGAGTTGAGTTTGAATGGTGCGCATGCTGTTGGGCTGGGTATATCTTCCTTAGGGACATCTATTATTTTCAAGGCTTGCCCTTTCAATCGATCATTGGAGGTTGAGATGGTGAACTCTGTTGTCTGGATAAAACAGTTGTGAGGAAGTATGGCGAGATAACTTCCCTGCAGTATTTTGTGGAGATCTTGTTCGCAGGATAGACGTATTCTCGTCGGAGTCGGGAAGCTGATGGTGTAATGGCGGTCGTCGAGTTTCTCGTAGGCTGGTTTTTGAAGAGATATTGTGACTGGTTTGCACTCGGGAAGTCTCTGCTGCGTGGTGATGAAGGTTCCAATACAGTGTGGCGATGTTCGGCTTTTTACGTTGTGTATCTCTTCACATAGATACCCTTTAGTGGTCTTCGGGCATTCAGCCTCTATGTACTTGAAATCTTTCGAATGGATTGCAAGGAATTGGAAGCGAGGGACAAGGATTTCGTGGTTTTTGTTAGGAACTATGGATATTTTATACAGACTATATATCTGGGGTAGAATGATAGGGAATTTGTAGACTATAACTATTTCGTTACCTATATAATATGAATCTAACTGTATGACATCATAATATTCTCGAGCTCCTATATCTAATACTTTATTACTACCATAAATCTTAATTAATTTGCTCGTTATAGATTTAGTGGTGTTTAAACTAATAACGTCGTGGTGTGCCGTAGACGTTCTTATGAATGCTAGTACGTTCTGTAACTTCGATATCTCTTGCGACAACCTATCAACGTTGTCACTAACTATTAAAATGGTTTGTAGCAGATGAGCATGTTGAACTAAGTCATGATCTCCTTTGTCCAACCTCTGACTAACTATTATTTCTAACTAAGGCTGTTAGTCTGTTTTGATTATCTACCATGCTATCAACTATTTTAGAGTGCTGAGCTACCCAAGTTTTGGTCAGACTCACGTGATTGCTAAATTCCGTTAATAACTTGTTCTCATTATCTTGAAGAGATTTTATGGCATTATTGAAATGTTCTGCATCTGTATAATCAAGGTTACCGGTTATACTTTTGACAACGGAACCGAGACCATCTACGAGACCTCTTTTAGAACGGGTTGTTTCAAATGATTGCAATTGGTCGAGGACAGTTTGAAGCTGGTCTTCTAGGTATTCAATATGAGGCTGGAATAGAGAAAGGCTTCTATTATTAAGGTTGGGGCTTATTTCTCTTAATTGATTCTGAACGACATTAACTTTATCTTGTAATTCCTGAAGATTTACATGTTGTAAAAATGACTGGTAATGAGATACTATACTACAGGGGCCTAGTTTGAAAGGTAATACACCAGGTCCATCGTCAAGATTTTCAAGTTTTATCTCCTGTGTTAAAGCCGAATGCAAGAGTAGATGAAGTACTAGGAGAGTCCTATAACAATTGGGCACTTTTAGGCACTCTCTTTAATCTGGATTTAGCAATGGGTCCACGTTTTTTTCGCGTGTATATGTGTATTGGTAGGTCAGCCATAACGGTATCGTGGGTATAGCGGGGTACTATCTTTTGTCGAGAGGCGAAGGGATTTTTCACAAATATTTGTTGTTCAGGTAAGTACTGGTTTTCCGTCTCCCTGGATTTATTACGAGCATCCATTAAGTCTTTGCGTTGGGTCAGACTAGACTCGTGAATTAAATTATAGGCATTAGTCATTTTATTTTTATGTTCTACTGTGTACTGCTGTAGCAAATGGATAGTTAAGTCTATGTGTCCAGTGGGTCTCGTGGGTCAAAATGTCCAGTAATAACGTTAATTGGTTTACATCTAGTCAAACTGTGTATGGAGCTATTATAGGCCAAAAGGGCGTAATTTATCAAATTTAAGACGGATTCATTTTTTTGTTCCACCTTTAAGATGCGTAGGTGTTCCAGGATTGTTGAGTGGAATCGCTCGACAATTCCATTTTCGTTAGGAGTGTGGGGTGCTATTTTGTGGTCTTGGATTTTATGTAGTCTTGTGAACTCGGCAAACAGTTGGTTGGTGAACTCTGGTCCGTTATCTGTCACTACAGTGTAAGGTACTCCGTGATGGGTACAGAATTTTAATAACGCTTGCACTACACTTACCGCTGTCCCGTCCCTTAAGTAATAGGCTTGAGCATACTTTGAGAAAGCGTCAACGATGGTTAGGAATTTCTCACTCTAAATGGTTAATAAGTCCAAATGGACGGTTTCAAAAGGCTTACTAGGTGGAGGAACAATGCGAAACTGTTGTTTTACGGGATTGCGGTCATACTTAGCTTGGCCGCAAACCGTACACTCATTAATGAATTTGGTGATATGCTCTTTCATTTTTGGCCAAAAGTACTTGTGAGACAGGGCTAAGTAGCACTCATTTATGCCTCTATGATTTGTTTTGCCGTCATGATACTTGTTAATTATTTCTAGTTGCATTAGATATTCTCTTACATTTTCCAGTTCGCTTTTCACTAGAGTAAGGTTCATGGCTGAATTTTTAAAAGTCTTTTGAATTATGGGAATAACTGTGTACATTGCTAACGGTGGATTTATTAGTAAGCCTGTTTTGATTTTGGGGTGAACATACTCTTTAACAGCATTAATGACATCTTCCTCAAGATTAGATTCCGACAATTGAACGGCGGTACGCGTGTGTGTTTCGAAGGGTTTTGTGACTATTGGCCTTCCTTTGATATCGCCTACGATAGTGAGTACTAACTGTTTTGTGAATTTATTGAGTGGTCGGTATGGACTGTTAGGGTATTAGAGTCATTTGCGGCCTCTGAGGCTGTAACAGTTCTAGAATCATCAGCTGATTGATTCTTTTCAGACGGGTTTGCAACTATTGAACTTACTTCTTCATTATAGATCTCTAAGCGGGATAAGGCGTCGGCGTTGGTGTTGAATTTGTTGAAAAACCGAAAAGTCGTATTCCGATAACTTTAAACGCCATCTTGTAAGTCTGGAATTGGGTTCCTTGAGGTTCATAACCCATTGTAGGGGCTTATGATCGGTAATTATTTTAAATTTCCTGCCAAATAGATATGGTCGAAAGTATTTACACGCCTACACAATAACTAGCAACTCCTTCTCTATAGTGCTGTAATTAAGTTCGCTTGAATTCAAGGTTCTAGAGGCGTATGCAATGGGTTTATCCGAACCCATTGGACCCTGGGATAATACAGCCCCTAACGCAACATTAGAAGCATCAGTGGTCAGTAGAAACTCTTTGGTAAAATCCGGATATTGTAGGATTGGGTCGTTTGTCAACAGGGTCTTACAATGCTCGAAACAACTGATGTAATTTTGGTCACATACTATTTTAGATCCCTTCTTTAAGCATTGGGTCATAGGTTTTGTAATGCGTGCAAAATCCGGTATGAATTTCCTATAATATCCAAGAAGACCGAGAAAACGCTTGATTTCTGCAGTAGTTTTAGGTAATGGGTAGTTATTTATGACGCAAATTTTATCTGGATTTGGTTTAACTCCATCTTTACAGATGATATGTCCTAAAAACTCGGTCTCCAGCTTCAAAAACCCGGACTTGTCCATCTGTATCTTGAAGTTGGATTCCCGCAATCTTTTTAAAACCTTTTCTAAATTACTAATGTGCTCTTGCAGGGATGTGCTGAACAGGATGACGTCATCCAAATACACTAAACAGATGTCCTGAAGTTCTCTCAGAATATTATCCATTACACGCTGAAATGTTGCCGGAGAGTTTTTCAAACCCATCGGCATTCTCAGAAATTCGTAATGGCCATTTTCTACGTTGAAAGCAGTTTTGTGTATATCAGAGGGGTCTAATTCGACTTGATAAAATCCGCTAGCAAGGTCAAGGGTACTGAAATATAGGCACTTGCCTAATTTGTCTAATATGTCTGAAATATTTGGAATGGGATACTTGTCGTCTATAGATTTTTCGTTGACTTTACGAAAATCTATCACAATGCGCCACTTGGTCTTACCCGAAGCGTCTGCCTTTTTGGGGACCACCCAGATGGGAGAGCTCCATGCAGAATCCGAAGGCCTGATTATATTCTGCTCAAGCATCTTATTAATTTGGTCTCTAACTTCCTGTTTATGAACGTACGGATATCTATAACTTTTAGCATGGACGGGGATTTCGTCAGTCGTCCTAATATTATGTTTGATTTTGTTAGTGAATGTTAAAGGTTCTCCTTCGAGATAAAATACGTCTGAGTACCGTGCACATAAAGCTCTCAGATTTGCCAGTTCCTCGGGATTTAAGTGATCGGTTCGGAGACGCGATAAAACTTCCTGCGTACGGTTAGACAATTGCTCTACATGTTCGCTCTGTACGTTAAATAGTTCGGCAGTAACGGGACGGTCCATGGAGAAGATTACATCATTAGGTGACTTATGTACCCAACCCCTATTATTTTTTACAGTAGTGAAACAATCAAAAATGAAACAATTACTAATTATCTGGTCGGGAACGTATACGTCACCGTCGTGGGAATTTATGGGTAATCTTACTAACTTAGATGTTTGAGCTGGTATGATCTCTTCATAGAGGTTGGCATTGCGAGAGTCATACATAGTAATAGGTATTTCAGTGTTTCTGGTAATTAATTTCTTGTTTCTTAGGTCAATGTTAGTACCCCATGAATCCAGTAAATCAAAACCAATAAGGCCATCAAAATAATTATGGAAGTCTAAGATGAATAAGGTAATATCGCCTTCTTCTTTAAATTCGGGAAAGCTTGCCTAGCTTTCCCGAATTTAGTTTCGCGGTTATCGAATAGTTATTTTTATAAACGGTACGCACGTTGGTTACTTCAAACGGGTTGTAGTTAAGAGGTACATTGGGAAAGTATTTTTCAACTGCCTGAGGCGATATAAATGACTGGTTGGCTCCAGTGTCTATAAGAAATTTTAAAGGTGGGTTGTGGACTTGTATGTACCCGAGCTGTCTTTGTATATTAAAATTTACATCTATTTTGGCTTTTCTAATTTCGGGCCCTCGGTAAAATTTTTATCCTGTCTCCCGGTTTCGTTTCCGGTTTCGTCTACATTCTTCTTAAGTTCCTCTACCACTGGGGTTCCATATTGCCCACAGTTAATGTAACAATCTAAATAGTCTTGGTAGGCGTCATAGTTTTGGTTATACATTGAACAGGCTAAGTCATAATAGGGATCATACACAAAATCATAGTTATTAACTTCACGCGTTTTAAAATAGTTGCTGGGTGGCGGATTGCCAGCCGTACGCCAGTCCTGTCCAGTCGAAGGTAAAGGTTTAGGCACGAAGTGGCTGACGCCACTCATGGGACGCGGCGTATTATTAAAGTTATTAGTTGGCTGCACGGGTAATCCACTCGGAAGTCTAAAGACATTGCCCTGAGCATTATAATTTGGAGGTGGTGCCCGGAACATCTGTTGAGTCCGAGTAGGGCCACGAGGTTGTTGTAGTTGAGGTATATTATGCCGCCAACCCTGATTAGGTTGAGGGAAGAATTGCTGGGGACGCGAAAGACCAGGCATGCTATATATCTGTGGTTTTGAGGGACTGGGCATACCCATTGCAGGGACTTGCTGCATAAAGTGGTTTAGTGGTAAATTGGAATTAGGCTTGGGAGGCTGCTGATTATTATCCTTCTTACTGGACCCGCCTTCGGTGCGCTGTTGCATATAAAGTGTATTAAGCTCTTCTTGAACAAACTCGAGAGCCTTTTCCATTGTGTCGGGACGCATGCAACGAACCCTAGAACCTAAAGGATCTTTTAAACCGCGTAAGTAACATTGTAGGGTCAATTTCTTATAAAGGTCACGTTTCGCTGTAACTGTGGTAGCCACAGTTTCATGTAATGTGACGTATGTCATGATTGTGCTAAATAAATTCTGGCAGCGCTCATAAAACTCTTGTGGGGTGGAAGACCCCTGAGTTTGTAAAGACAAATCGTTATACAAAGCGGTCTCGTCGCGATGGTCAGCAAAGTTATTAATAAGTGCATTTCGGATACCAATCCAATTTTCGGGAATACCGTTAGTATTTATTAATCGAGCCGCGGAACCCGTAACCTTGTTCAGTATGCCATTTATAAGGGCCAAATTAGTTAACTCATTACCCGGTTCTCTTTTGAAGTACGCAAGCACTAGCTGGTCACAGAGGTTTACAAAGCGGGTTAACACATGAGGGTTGCCATCGAACTCAGGCAGAATCCTGAGTGACGTAAAAATATCTCCTATCTTGTCCTGAGACATATTCGTGTCCAGTAATATTGATTCGTCTAACTGCCTAGATTCGTCTATAGTAATAAGCCTATTCGACCTACTACTGCTTAAGCTACGGTTACGCGACACTCTTGGGTGAAAAATCTTGAAAACTATTATATGAAACACTAAAACAAATCATATACATACAATCTACATATATTATAAGAGAGGAAAAATGGTTTAGAATAAATGACAGATAAGGATCTAGGTTAAAAATAGGACAGTAAGGATTTGAAAGATTCAAAGTACTTACAACATGGTCTTCTTGCCGAATCGATGTCTGGATTCACCTCTGCTGGCGCCTCACGATGTATGTAGATTCAGGATACTCGAGAATCGGTAAGCCACGCGGGACTTCGGTCCGATTTTAGGGGAAATCTTGACGCGTCACGTACCTAATATACTTCGAGTATCCTACCGGCTGCGCCAATTAAGTTCGGTGGCAGCGGAGGATGCAAAAAAACCGATTTTATTTTATACAATTTTTAATAAGTACCAAAAATTACAATTATATTTAAATCTAATTAATTATGTATTGTCTAGTCGACGATTGACCAAAGAATGTTCCCATCTACATTGGAATCGGGCTGCTGGCATCAACGGTGTCGGCTTCGCGCGACACGAGGCAGGTTTGCAGCGTCAGCTCCTATGTATTGCGTTCTTGTTGTCATGTGGATACTATAGCGATTTGCCTCGGCTATGCTTGCGTAACATACGCGTATATTACTAAATGTAACTTGTTTGTAGACGCCTTGGGTTGACCTGTTAAGTCTACAAAATGTTTAATAAATAAATAATTACCTACAGAACACGTCATTTGAAAGATATCCGATGTGGCCTTGAAAAAGGCTCTTCATGTGATTTGCATTATATAAATATGTTTAATAAGTAAATAAAATACTGGTTTGCTACCAGTTAAAAAAATAAAGTAAACCAACTTATTTATAAATTACATCTATGCGCCTATCCTTTTTTAAATATGATTTTAAAACATATTAGGTATTGTTTTTCTGTCGAAATCATGGAAAGATGTGTGAATCGTTGTTGATCTTATGTGTTTCTTAAATACATGTCGCTCCCCCCACCGAATAACATGGTAATGTGGTACTACGACAGTTTTCGTTTTATTGCATATTCGGTGTCTAAAGCATTAATTACAATCTTGTAATTTTTTTTGTATTTTTTCTATGTATATTTATAAAAGTACAATAATTTCAATGGTACCGTAATGAACATAACAACATTATTCCCTTAAAATCTAAACACACTTTTTGCACGAATAATACCATAACATGTTATTACAGATCATGCAATCGTTAACTTTTTCGGTAAGCGACGATTACCATTATATTCGCGTAAGAAATGCATGCCTTTTTCCACGTAAAGTATAAAACAATTATATTTGTGTATTATTTTTGTTTACAATATAATAGAAACGGCTTATTCGATTTAGATGCCGTTTTCACTAATATATTGTAGTAAGCTTCACTTAACATTTAGTGTTTATTTCATGTCAATCGGTTCATAAATAAAAAAGTTATGTCAATTTAAAGAATCACGGTGGACATTTTTAAGGTATACTATCAGAGTACGTACATGGACGCGCACTCTCGAGGCTAACTGATGAACAGCGTTTGATATTTGATCTGGTGAGCGTTGATAGTACTTTGGAAGAAATGCTATTTGTAGATGCACCCGGTGGAACGGGTAAAACATTTCTTACGAAAGTTATTTTGGCGAAGGTACGAAGCCAAGGTAAAATCGCGCTTGCTGTCGCTTCATCAGGCATAGCAGCCACATTGTTGCCAGGTGGGAAAACTGCTCATACAATGTTCAAAATTCCGATCGATTTAGACCGCACAGAAAGCCCTGTTTGTAATATTTCAAGAAACAGCGATAAAGCTAAGGTTCTTCGTGATTGTAGCCTTATTATATGGGATGAGTCCACAATGGCCAATCGAAAAGCAGTAGAAGCAGTAGACAGAACGTTGCGTGATGTCAACCAAAATGATCAACCCATGGATGGCATTACTATGCTTTTTTGTGGCGATTTTCGTCAGACTCTCCCTGTAATACCACGTGGAACAAGGGCTGTTGAAGTTAGAGCCTGCCTAAAGAGTTCTCGACTGTGGCATTACATTATACCTTTGCATTTGACATTAAATATGCGTGCGCAAATTAGAGGCAACGAAAATGCTCAAGAATTTTCAGATTTGCTACTTGAGATTGGTAACGGTGTGTTACCGCAGGAACAAGGAAAAGTTGTTCTTAATGAAAACCTATGCAACATAGTTTCATCAATGCGAGACCTCATATCATCTGTGTATGGAAACGCAACGCAAATACCAACTTGCGAAAATTTCTGGCTTTGCGAAAGAGCTATTTTGACGCCACGAAACGACCAAGCAGCAACAATAAACGCTGAAATTTTGAGCTATGTTCCGGGGGATTATGTTGAGTATATCTCCATTAACAGAGTCATGGAAGAAGGAAAATCTACAAGCTACCCAGTAGAATTTTTAGAATCCCTCAATGCTCCTGGACTACCAGCACATAAATTAAAATTAAAAGTAGGCGTACCGATAATGCTTCTTAGAAATTTAAGCCCCCCAAAACTTAGCAATGGCACCAGGTTAAAAGTGACCAATTTACAAAGAAATCTGATAGAAGCAGAGATTTTAACACGGTGTGGAAAAGGTAAAAGTGTTTTCATTCCTCGGATTCCTCTCATTCCAAACAATTTTCCATTTAGTTTTAAACGAGTCCAGTTTCCAGTCAGTCTATGTTTTGCGATGACAATTAATAAAGCCCAAGGTCAGACGCTGAAAGTTGTAGGTGTAGATCTAATTATCAGCTGTTTCTCGCACGCTCAGTTGTATGTGGCTCTGTCACGGGTTAGCAATCCTAGGAGCCTGTATGCTTTCATCCCCGATGGCCATACGTCAAATATCGTATACAGAGAAGCATTACTGTAAAGTAAATTTTTAGCTACCCAAACGACGGTATATGTAATTCAAAATATATGCTGCCCGAAAAGTCACTATTCCACGCTGACGAAGTCGCGGGCACAGCTAGTTAATAAATAAAAGGACTGATTATGATAAATAATAAAACCTTTGTTTTATTTCATAAATTTTAATAAAACGCTATTATAAATTATCCAGTATTAATATCAACTTCCTCTATTATTGTTATTTTTCTGCAAAATCAAATAATAAGTACTGGATTATTTAATAAAACATGTATTTGCAACATTATATTACTGTTAATCTTTTGACACCACACATCGACGAATATTACTGTAATGTAATATTACATTATACACTATCGCTTGGATTTCACACGAATAATATCGTAATATCATATTGCCGTTAGGTTTTTTGACACTGTATTACAACGAATAATACTATAATGCATTAATATTGACTACGATATTGTTGCGTTTACACGCGAATAATATGGTAATGATGCGTTGCATACTATACTTTTGCCATTTAATTTCAGTAACATTATTTTTGTGAATAACTTTATTTTATAAAAGTATTACAAAAAAATCATAATATAAATTAGATTGTAAAAAAATTAGCTTTGTTTTGACGTTTAAATGTCTACCTTACGATCTACCCGTGCCGAGATATACGCATAAAACAGTTTTTTATTTTTCCTGTAAAATTTTGATTTGTCGATTACCATATTATTCGGTGGGGGGAGCGATGTGAATACGTTTTAACGATGAAAATGAACGTTCTGTCGATGCGCTGCTTGCTGGGATAGTAACAAGGTTGCATATTAGAAAATCAAAACTTTCTCGAGCAAATTTCAAAAGAACAATAAACTAAATAACAAAATTTTAATGACCAAATGTTTTATTTAGAAAAATTTTAAAATCCCAATGTATGTGACATTAAATGAACGACTGATCAAAAGTTGCTAGATGTTATTTTAAAATATCAAATCATTTCTAATCATAATAATGATTAAGCATAACATTCTAAAGCATACATTTTTTAAGTATAACACTCTGAAGCATGACTTTATTAAGCATAAAATTCTAAAGCATAACTTTAATAAGCAAAACAATAATAATAAGGCGTAGTCCAAATATTTCTGTCTGCAGGGTTTAAAGGAACCTAACACGAAGGGGATGTTCCCTTTCGAACCTAACCTGTCCGAGTCGGGGTGTACAATTCCCGAGCTCGCTTCGCTCGCTCTTGCATCCTAAGTTCTCATTGCCTTTTTACTAATTCGAGATGTATTAGCAAACCGGTCATGTTATGCAAAGGCTTTCTGTATCAGACAGGCGCTATTCGCTAATATTAATATTATTTTTACCTTTTTCAGTTAATCCATTTGATAATTAATAATTTATCCAGTAATCCATTTTGACCTTTAAACGATTTGGTCAATAGTGTAACAAATAATTTAAACATTGAAATTCCAGACTTTGGTCAGCTGAACTTTTGATCAAATGACCATCGTTATTTTAAACTTTGTTGATTTGTACGTTGTTCTTTTGAAATTTGCTCAAGAAAGTTTTGATTTTCTAATATGCAACCGTAACAATAAACTTCCCTAATCGTAAAACTTCTGAAAAAATTGTATCTAATTTATTTTTATACATATTCTCAATGATACTTATATACATATTATACTACAATTCGCAAATTCAGGCGATCTATAAATACAGCGCAATTTATTTTTCAATCTATCAAAATTAAAATTTGCCTGATAAGTATTATGATATATTAGTGAACTCTCTGACTTCGTTTTCAGGGAAATGTTCATTGTATCTATTATCTATTGAAATTCTCACAAGAAAGTAACTCAAAAAACTTTAAATTTTTAATATTGTTATAGCGATGTTTTGATTCGCTGAGTAAGTTATCAATTATTTTGTGGAGACTGTGTCTCACGTACCCATCCCTTGCATAGTTGTTAAGAATGTAATATTTTTATAGAAGGACTTATTGTAATTATTTTAGAAAGTTTCATTTTGTGTTTTTCCCACGTTCCCACATCTGCAAAGCGATTTCAGTTATAGGTATTATTGTCTTTTATGATTCTTTATTTTTAGTTATGGTTCATTGTTCTATTATTTTCAGTTATCTTTTATTGTACCCATTTGTATTTCTCGTGTTTTATTATACTTTTAAAATGCAATCGTTTTGCCACGTCCTTTGTTTAGAGAACTGCAGATGTGGGAGGGTTTTGGTTCTGAGCTTCGGACGGGGCCGGCAGTCTGTTTTGAACTAAGATCGTGCGAGGTCCTCTCTGACCCAGATCATATTTTACTCGCTGACGCTTGCCGTAACCTAGTGTTTCTAGTAATTTTACCCTTCATGTAACATTATTTAATTTTACCTTTTCGTGTCAAGTGTAACTGCTAGTTTTAGTTACTTGATATCTTAATAAATTAATCGTTACTTTTTTACAACTTACTTCTGTGTATTACTTGTCCACGCGGTCGCGAATTCCCACAATTTCAATAAAAATTCGCCGATTATGTATTTTTACATCATCGACATTGCGCTTTTTTTAGAAGGTCCGGTAATGTGGACAGTCGCATCATAATTGATCTCGAACTTGTCTCTGTAACGTTCTAAAAATTACTCGAATTATTTAATCTTTTGCACACAATACGCGATGTCACAAGTTTTTTCTGCAAAATATCGTACAAAATATCTGTTTCTGAAAAAATATCCGCGAATGTTTAAAAAAAAAAAGAAATCAAATTGTTTCATTTTAAATCAAAATGAACCGACTTGTGACAGAGTTTCATTATCCCAGTCATGTGGATTTTCATTTATTTCATCAAATAATTCTAGGAGGTGGGTGGACTCGTTATTAATTACATTTAAAGTGTGCGAGTGATAATATGTCCACCTTGTTTCCGCGACACGAGGCAGCTTTTTCATATCGGCAAAGTCGTTATAATGCGCCATTCGTTTCGTACTAATGTGAAAAAAGCCGCGATGGATTTTATTAGATAAAAAAAGCGTTTGTTTCATCAATTCGATCAAAAGATTTCGATAAAACTAAATTTAATACATGTGCTGAACACCAAACATAGATAGCTTGCGGACATTTTTGCTTCACCAAAGCCTGTACGCCGTTAATATGAGAGGATAAAACTTCTGCCCCGTCATAGGTTTGTGCAATTAATTTAGAAAGACAATCTAAATCTCCTAACATTTCCAAAATTATAGAACTTAGGGTTACAGCGGTCCGATCCGCGCTTACATCTACATATTTAGTAAATCGATCTACTACTTCAGAATCATGAAAGACTAATTGTTCTCGGCCGCTTACATCTACCATGACAGTCTCATCTACCATGACGGCGACATAATCGGACTGTTTGATTTCGTCTCGAACGCGATCGAACATTACCTACAGATGCAACTCATGAGATCAAATAATTTTGCTTTCTGTTCGACAAGCCCTTGAATGCGGTACTTGCATTCTGTAAATGGGTTTCTAAAACTCCATCATACTGTGCTAATAAATCTACTAATTCTAAATAATTACCTCTACTCAGCGATGATAATGATTCATCGTGACCGCGAAAAACAAATTCTTGTTTTCCCACAAAGCAAAAAACATCGATTAATCTTTTAAAAATGTTTCTATTGCGATCTACTTTAGTATTTGTGCCTTTCTATATCTAACTTTAACTGGCTGTTAATACTTGTCTCAATACGACAATTACCAAATGTATTTAACTTAAGGCAAGCCTCCAGATGTTTTTCTGTATGGTCATGCTTTTTTGGCGCAGAATAGAAATTATGTAAATCTGAATATCCCGAATAATTCCACACAGTCCACACTGTACTCGAACTACTAAACAATAAGCAAGGAAAACAATAAGATAAAGATTTATTTATTTGCAAAAACATGTGTAGATAATATACATGGTATAATGTTTATTATAGGTGTTACAGGATATTGTTTGGCACAACACGTTTGACCATGGCTGGTGTACAAATTAGGTCGGAAGACCATCAGATTTCATTAAAAAATTAAAATATACAACGTTAAATAATATAAAAAAAGCTACAATTAACATTAATATTAAATTATAAATAAAAACAATCGGTACATATTCATGCGGTTCAAAACAAATATTATAGAATCAGTCAGTATATCATAGCGATTTGTCATTTAAAAATTCATTGACATTATAGTAGGCTTTTTCTGTCAGTATTTTTTTTAATGTTTTCTTAAACTGGTCTGTATTTAGTTTTTTTTACACAGATAGGGATATTGTTGTAAATTATCGGTGCTCTGCATACCACGCTTTTATACAATAGTGCTGTCTTAGCTGGCTGAACACGAAGTTTACTATTATCGCGGCGTTTTCTTATTACAAGGTCCGATATTCGAGGAAACAAATGGGTGTTATTTTTTACAAATAAGGCGATTTCTAAAATATAAAGTGACGGCAGTGTGAGGATTTTATGCTTTGTAAAAAATGGCTTACAGCTCACAGTACTTTGGATACCGAACATAGCACGTATGCATCGCTTTTGCATTTTAAACGCCATATCTTTATTTGATGAGTTGCCCCAGAAGATAATGCCATATCTTAGGACAGATTCAACAAGTCCATAATAAGCCGATAGTAACACATTAGTGTTGATAGTTGTAGCAAGTTGGTACAAAGCATATGCTTGACTACTGATTTTTTTGCATAGTGCGTCAATGTGTTCTTTCCAGTTTAGTTTGCTGTCTATTATTAAGCCGAGAAAACGGACATTAGATACTTCATTTATAGTGTAATCATCATGACTCAAATTTATATTTAACGGATTATGGAATCTTTGTCCAAAGTGCATTATATTTGTTTTAGATAAATTTATTTTCAAATTATTATTATCAAGCCAAGAAATTATAGATGTCAGTGAATTATTTATGTCAGATTTATAATTATTAATGTCCTTATATGCAATTGAAACTGTACTGTCATCAGCAAATAATGTCATAGGTTGAGTCGTTGCCTTTGGCAAGTCGTTGATATAGATAATAAATAACTGCGGCCCTAGGACACTGCCTTGAGGAACACCGTATGTCACATTTCTCCTCACGGAGCTGAATGTTTCCTCTTTTCTTTTTATAGGATTCACTTTAGATATTACTGTTATCTGTTGTCGGTTCGTTAAATAGGATCTAATTAAATCTAAAATATTGCCTCTTATGCCGTATGCTTATATATATATATATGTCGTAGGTTTTTCATAAAATTAGGTTTTTGATGAAAAACCTAGGTTTTTGATGAAAAACCGGAAGATGACACATTTTAAACTCAATTTCATCATAAACCTCTAACAATCCAGATTTTTGATTAAAAACCTGAACTAGTTTGGCTTTATGATAAAACGAGCGCGCAGTATTATTTCTAACGACGTCAGGTCGACGGAGCCCCGCTGCGCGGGGCTCCTATTTCTGTCTTCAGGGTTTAAAGGAACCTAACCAAACCGAACCTCGGGGTGCCCCTGACGTCGACCGTCTTCTTCTGGTTCAAAAGCACAAAAATAGACAAAATCACGTTTTTAACCGTTTCGTTTTTCGCCGTTTCACACACACATCACACATATTATTTTTTAAATGTAGGTATGTAAGTAATTTCATAACAAATAAATCATTGTTTATTGTTTCTTAATTGTTTTATTTATTTAAAGAAATAGCAACCAACATTGTTTTTATCATAAAACTAATACAGTCTAGGTTTTTGATAAAAAAACTGGATTTTCTCAGGTTTATGATAACATAAAGTAATAATTTTGTCTTCTTCCGGTTCTTGATCAATAGCCTAGGTTTTTGATCAAAAACCTAATTTTATGAAAAACCTACGACATATATAATTTAATTGTGTGTACACAACCACACAGCCAGTTGTATGTGTCATAATTATTACTATGAAACTTATGAGTTACATTACCCCTTTGCTGGGTTAATTCTCGTAACTCAGGTACACATCTCTCTTTAGTTACAGTTTGAACCTTTTCATTAAATTGCGACCATTTTTAACCTTTAACAAACACACATTTTCAACACAAATCTCACAATCTAACAAAATTTTGAATAAAACAAACAAAAAGTAATTGTAAAAACAATTCAATAAACTGTAAAAATACTGGTATTTAGCTGCATCCGGTTAGACTAGAAGCCGACCCCAACATAGGTGGGAAAGGTTAGGCTAGGATGATGAGTTACTTTAGTTTTTCAATATCATCAATGAGCCGCTAGTCCTATTTTATTACACAGGGTGTTTGTAAGCAGTGCAAAGCTTTAGGGGAGTGACGATTGACACCATTTACAGCATTTTGAGCCATACATGTCTTAGACGAAGTATGTTTTATTTATTTTTTTCCCAATTGTAGTTGGTATTGGTTGACTAAAAGTTTCCTGTTCTTAAAAAAAAAACTTACTTCGTCTAAGACATGTATTGTATGGCACAAAATGCTCTAAACGGTGTCAATTATCACCCCCTTAAGGCTTTGCATCCAGCTTCCAAACACCCTATATTTTATTTTTGTCCTGTCACACATGTTATGTCAATAAGAATATTTTCAACATGAACTACGTAAGTATTATCATTTCGATCCATAAAATACCTCTCAAAAAGCATACAGTATTTTCTTTTATGATTTTATGAACATTCCATTTATAATTTTGAGTGAACACGAGTGTTCTCTGTGAAATCTTGGGTATGACTAACTAACGATCAGTCAGAATGAGCATCTAATGTCGATTGTATTTCATCACTCACCATCATACTTTCGTCATTTTAGACTTTTGGAAATGATTGACGCAAAACCTACCGTGTAATGGGCGCATAACGGCGACAGTATGCAAACGGACGGCGTGTTATGTATAAGGGCGACAGTATGCAAACGGACGGCGTGTTAAGGCGGATACAGACATTGCGAGCATGCGCAGCGCACGGCATGTGGCACGGCCACAGAACAGAACAGGGCACGGCGGTCATCGCATGATTCGCAATGTGTGGAGTGTGGACGTTCATATTCGTGGTGAGGCATGTGGAAGCACGTGCCTCGCATTGTCTGTATCCGCCTTTATAAGGGCGACAGTATGCAAACGGACGGCGCTTTATTTATTTTTTATGACTACAATTGGCCTGCGACATAAATGAATATTTACTTTGTAAAGTAAGTATTATATTACTTTAATAATTATTGTGAATGCGAGGCTTGTGAGGACTTTGTTTTCTTTATTTATTTCTCAGTTAGTTTTAATCATGATCTGGCAGTTGGAGTAATTTTTGCGGCCTACCCAAATGGTATTGTTGTAAATATTCTTTGGTATTGTTCGTCGAATCGGCGAGCTGCGTTGAGCATCTGTTCTGTTTAAAGGCTCCTACAAAAAGGCGCGACACGCGATATAATGGGCATTGTTCATATTTTTTTAAATGTTGTAATTGAATAAAATTATTTAAAAAAAAAAACAAAAACCGACTTCAAAAACCTAATAAACACTAAAAACTTAAAAATAATATTAAATTGAAACTATATTTAAGAATAATTTAAACTAAATAACCTTACCTAACTTTAATCTACACTATATTTTACAATTTAACAGTTTTTGGAGTCGGTGCCAAGCCAAGTGTATCTATCTAATTGGGCCATAAAATATTCTCCCTTAATTTTTATTACAATAGTTTACGAGAGTAAATTAATATCATATTATTAGGTACTGATATTTTTACAAAGCTGTTAAAAGTTTTAGTTAGCGCTCGATAGATGGCGTTGTACCGTATTCTGAATCGCGACATGATTTCGTTACCGAGAAACCTATGAAGATCAAATTGTATTACTTACGAGTTTCACATTTCGTCCGCAAGAGCGCGCCACTATCCAAACAAAAACAACTCCGTCTTCTGTTGATATTCTGTCTTGTGTTGTAATTTTTTTTTCAGTTTGTTTTGTTGATTGTTAATATTTTTTGCTGATATATGTACTTGTACCTTTTTTTTGGTTAATATTTTGTGAGTGCGGGCTTGGCACCGACTCCAAAAACTGTTAAATTGTAAAATATAGTGTAGATTAAAGTTAGGTAAGGTTATTTAGGTTAAATTATTCTTAATTATAGTTTCAATTTAATATTATTTTTAAGTTTTTAGTGTTTATTAGGTTTTTGAAGTCGGTTTTTGTTTTTTTTTTTAAATAATTTTATTTTCTAGTTTTTAGTTTAAGTTTGTACATAATTCATAGTTTGAAGTTTCTTTTTTCAATTTTTAATAGAAAGAAAATTAATTTTGTATAATATGGGTAGGCCTACTAAACGCGCTGCTCAAATGAGACAGCGCCGTTTGGAAGAAAGTAACGACGAAAAGGAAGAACGTTTAAAGAAAAGTAGGGAAAGAAATACTAGAAACATTTTAAATGAGAGTGATGAGCAGCGAGCGTATAGACTTTCTCAGAAGAGAGCAAACACGAGATTATCAAGGCTTAATGAGAGTCCAGAAAGTCATGCTCAGCGGCTCAATTTGATTCGTGAACGATTATCAAACGAGACTCAAGAGCAACGTTCTCATCGTCTTGATATCATTCATGAACGTTTGTCTCACGAGACCGAGGAGCAAAGTTCTCATCGTCTCGGTTTGATTCAGGAGCGCTTATCAAACGAAACCGAAAATCAAAGTTCCCGTCGTCTACACGTGCAATACGAGCGTCTATCCAATGAATCTGCCGAATCCAGAGCGACTCGATTAGATATTATGCGACAAGCTAGTCGTAATCGCCCTTAAAAGCAAACTGGCGTAATGTTATGTTATGGTATGGCTTAAACTATGCATACACAAACAATCGCAGCAATCGCGAGACATGTGCTGTCGATTTTTAAAGATTTCTATCGTCTATGGTTAGTCCATCACCTCCTGACCTGATGATCACGAGACCAAAATGGCAAACGCCCTTCCAAACATCAAAAAAAAATAATTTACTTAATCAGTCGATGCCTACTCCTTACTGTTAAGGAGTCGTACCTTCCATCATCAGCTCAGCTACATGAGATGATGATCACCATACGCAAGTACTTAAATTACTTCATAAGATTTGCGAAAAACGATGTTTGGGCCAATAAAATTTGAGGGTTGCCCTCAATTTCTTCATGATCCAATCATCAGATCCTGACTTGATGACTATGGGACCACTTCAGAAGTATCTCCTTTCGAACAAAAAAAGAATTTTGAAAATCGGTCCACATTTGGCGGAGTAATCGCGTAACAAACACACAAAAAAAAAACAGGTACCGTCGAATTGAGAACCTCCTCCTTTTTTGAAGTCGGTTAAAAACCATTTCGAGGAATAGCGTTACTGATCATTACGGACTAATTAATTTTGAAAAATATTCATATGTTATTGATATTTTTGATAAAATACGATTGACCTTCTTTGCCATTCAAATTACGTACGACTTTGGCCGTACAGTTTTGTAACGTTGCCTCAGAAAATAAAAAGTAAGAGGCAAGTATTGTCTACAATCTGTCAAATGTCAAATTATTGTAAATATGTCAAAAATATAAACATTCTTGTTTATATCTCATTATTACATTACATAAATTATTTCAACACTCGACAATATTTAATATACTGGAAGAGTTATGGAATACAGGAAGTGTTTTGTTCCAACTTGCAGCAATAATAGTAATAATGTCGCCGCGTGCGTTATTATTCTATTTCTAAGTCGCCGCGTTGATTGTTCTAGTGACGATAGAGAGTAGTATATTCCTTGGAGGACACTTACACATAAAAAAACCATTTGTAAATAAATACGCTAAGCTAGGATTCGATTATTTATGACGTCTATTCGGCCTATTGACACTTTGACAGATGTGACATTGTTGACGTTGTGTTGACAGATTAAATTTTTTAATTATGTACTAGTAAGGCAACGGCACTTAATCTTTATGCCACTGGATGACGTCACCTACCTTAAAAACTTAAAATAATTAAATAATTTTTATTAAAATAACTATTGAGCCAATCATCAAAATATTCAAATTAGTTTCTCAAAATGCTCTAAATTTACAATCCCCATTGCGCGACACAAAGGCACCGCTCGTTGCGCGACTTGCGGTGCCTTTGTGTCGCGTGTCGTGTCTGTTTGAAGGAGCCTTAAGTTGAGCTGCACGATTACTGACAAATGCGTGCATTAACTGGACAGGTTCAATTAATCTGTGTGTTTCTATCCTCAAAAGACAATTTCAGACACCAATCTATAATTATGGTCTTCACATGATCTGACCAAGATGATGTCTGGACTTAATAAAGGCTATAATATTATAACCTCTGAGTTTGTTTCCATTCGTCTCAGAGTAGTCAGATAAGAAACGACCTCAACTAGACCTCATTTAGTTTTTATTAGGGTTCCGTATCCAAAAGGTAAAAACGGGACCCTATTACTAAGACTCCACTGTCCGTCTGCCTGTCTGTCTGTCACCAGGTTGTATCTCATGAACCGTGATAGCTATAGACAGTTGATATTTTCACAGATGATGTAAGTATTTCTGTTGCCGCTATATCAACAAATAAATAAAATTTAAAGGGGTATAAAAGAAACGTTTTTTTCGGCGTTTTATGCCTTGTGGTACGGAACCCTTCATGTGCGAGTCGGACTCGCACTTGGCCAGTTTTAAAATATGAATGATGGGTAAAGTGTTTGTACAAAACTACTTACAGAAATACGATCATTTATTATATTTAGGTACTTACCCATGCACACTACGTATTAATTTTATCAACCGCAAAAATAAGTTTATAGTTCAAAGAATTTATCAAAAAACTGAGAAGCCAGATAATTTCTGAGGTTGCAACCGAAAATATCGATATGCAGGTGGTGAGCAAAGTCACTTAAAACATCATAGTCTTTCTAATGAAGTACAGGCCCTAAAGGCCCAGTCCCACACGCTTATACGCACGCGCGTAACCACGCGTATTTTCTTTCTTTCTTTTTCTTTCTTCCCACACGCTTATACGCACGCGTAGCCACGTGTATTTTCTTTCTTTCTTTATGTGCATTGGTTTTACAATCCCCCGTTTTAGTGCCACCCCTATTTACCTATTATTTTTTCGTAATTCCACTACACTATTGTTTAGCGGTGAACAGAATACAACTTTCCAATTTTAATCGATATTGGCAAATAGTGTCCAGTGAAATGGCTGTGCAACATCCGGATCCGGACGTGACGAAATTATATGGGTTCCGTTTTTGTCATTTAGCAACGAAACGGCAGGTTAATACTTCGTGTGGTAAACCAATCCTTCTGCTTGCCAGTCGAGTCCGACGACATAACTGTCAAGCGACGCCGCGGCGCCGGGCACTGTCTGCAAGATTGCAGCACCCTGCCTTAACAGCCTAAACCTGTCTCTGTCGGCGAAATTCTTCGTTAGATTAGCGACATGCACGTGTAAACCAATTATAAGATACCTAATGGTGTACTAATAATCCAATTAGAACGCTCCCGTGAGTCTGACGTCACATGTAGTGTATAGTCCAGCGGGTAGTTGAGTCTGACGTCACATGTAGTGTATAGTCCAGCGGGTAGTTGAGTCTGACGTCACATGTAGTGTATAGTCCAGCGGGTAGTTGAGTCTGAC
This sequence comes from Luperina nickerlii, assembly GCA_963855955.1. Classification (NCBI taxonomy): domain Eukaryota; kingdom Metazoa; phylum Arthropoda; class Insecta; order Lepidoptera; family Noctuidae; genus Luperina; species Luperina nickerlii. The sequence goes on from OY979670.1 coordinate 24,465,758, forward strand.
GTCACATGTAGTGTATAGTCCAGCGGGTAGTTGAGTGTGACGTCACATGTAGTGTATAGTCCAGCGGGTAGTTGAGTCTGACGTCACATATAGTGTATAGTCCAGCGGGTAGTTGAGTCTGACGTCATATGTAGTGTATAGTCCAGCGTGTAGTTGAGTCTGACGTCACATGTAGTGTATAGTCCAGCGGGTAGTTGAGTCTGACGTCACATGTAGTGTAGTGTATAGTCCAGCGGGTAGTTGAGTCTGACGTCACATGAAGTGTATAGTCCAGCGGGTAGTTGAGTCTGACGTCACATGTATAGTCCAGCGGGTAGTTGAGTCTGACGTCACATGTAGTGTATAGTCCAGCGGGTAGTTGAGTCTGACGTCACATGTAGTGTATAGTCCAGCGGGTAGTTGAGTCTGACGTCACATGTAGTGTATAGTCCAGCGGGTAGTTGAGTCTGACGTCACATGTAGTGTATAGTCCAGCGGGTAGTTGAGTCTGACGTCACATGTAGTGTAGTGTATAGTCCAGCGGGTAGTTGAGTCTGACGTCACATGTAGTGTATAGTCCAGCGGGTAGTTGAGTCTGACGTCACATGTATAGTCCAGCGGGTAGTTGAGTCTGACGTCACATGTAGTGTGTAGTCCAGCGGGTAGTTGAGTCTGACGTCACATGTAGTGTATAGTCCAGCGGGTAGTTGAGTCTGACGTCACATGTAGTGTATAGTCCAGCGGGTAGTTGAGTCTGACGTCACATGTAGTGTATAGTCCAGCGGGTAGTTGAGTCTGACGTCACATGTAGTGTATAGTCCAGCGGGTAGTTGAGTCTGACGTCACATGTAGTGTATAGTCCAGCGGGTAGTTGAGTCTGACGTCACATGTAGTGTATAGTCCAGCGGGTAGTTGAGTCTGACGTCACATGTAGTGTATAGTCCAGCGGGTAGTTGAGTCTGACGTCACATGTAGTGTATAGTCCAGCGGGTAGTTGAGTCTGACGTCACATGTAGTGTATAGTCCAGCGGGTAGTTGAGTGTGACGTCACATGTAGTGTATAGTCCAGCGGGTAGTTGAGTCTGACGTCACATATAGTGTATAGTCCAGCGGGTAGTTGAGTCTGACGTCATATGTAGTGTATAGTCCAGCGTGTAGTTGAGTCTGACGTCACATGTAGTGTATAGTCCAGCGGGTAGTTGAGTCTGACGTCACATGTAGTGTAGTGTATAGTCCAGCGGGTAGTTGAGTCTGACGTCACATGAAGTGTATAGTCCAGCGGGTAGTTGAGTCTGACGTCACATGTATAGTCCAGCGGGTAGTTGAGTCTGACGTCACATGTAGTGTATAGTCCAGCGGGTAGTTGAGTCTCACGTCACATGTAGTGTATAGTCCAGCGGGTAGTTGAGTCTGACGTCACATGTAGTGTATAGTCCAGCGGGTAGTTGAGTCTGACGTCACATGTAGTGTATAGTCCAGCGGGTAGTTGAGTCTGACGTCACATGTGGTGTAGTGTATAGTCCAGCGGGTAGTTGAGTCTGACGTCACATGTAGTGTATAGTCCAGCGGGTAGTTGAGTCTGACGTCACATGTAGTGTATAGTCCAGCGGGTAGTTGAGTCTGACGTCACATGTATAGTCCAGCGGGTAGTTGAGTCTGACGTCACATGTAGTGTGTAGTCCAGCGGGTAGTTGAGTCTGACGTCACATGTAGTGTATAGTCCAGCGGGTAGTTGAGTCTGACGTCACATGTAGTGTATAGTCCAGCGGGTAGTTGAGTCTGACGTCACATGTAGTGTATAGTCCAGCGGGTAGTTGAGTCTGACGTCACATGTAGTGTATAGTCCAGCGGGTAGTTGAGTCTGACGTCACATGTAGTGTATAGTCCAGCGGGTAGTTGAGTCTGACGTCACATGTAGTGTATAGTCCAGCGGGTAGTTGAGTCTGACGTCACATGTAGTGTATAGTCCAGCGGGTAGTTGAGTCTGACGTCACATGTAGTGTATAGTCCAGCGGGTAGTTGAGTCTGACGTCACATGTAGTGTATAGTCCAGCGGGTAGTTGAGTCTGACGTCACATGTAGTGTGTAGTCCAGCGGGTAGTTGCGTCACACACTATCAGTAGCAATGGCTTTCATTTTCACAGTTCAACTACATTCATTGCGTTATTTGTGCTGTTGAGCAGACACATTTTTCAACTTAAGAAGCAACCGATTAGCAATATGTATGAGTAGCAAACATATTTTCGATTTTGAAGTAAATAATAGGTGTTTCTCTTCTAAGTAAGGGTCATTCCTTAATGAGGAAAAGAGAGAAATTGAAAACCTTGTTATTTTCCTTCCTAGTGTGTGTTAGTGTGTATGAAAGTAACAGCCCTGGTAATAGTCTGTGACCCTGTGTGGGGACTGATTTATTGAATTATCAGTAACAGCCGTGGACCAGTCTTTGAGGGTCTGTTATTTTAAGTAACAGATAAGTTATATTGCTAGGAAAAATTGTTATTTGTTATTTTTAAATAATAAGCCTTTTTTATTTAACCTTAATAATTAAGTTCTTAAACTAATGTAAGTATACCTAAGTAATTTTGAGTCCGCGCGCAAAAAAATCATGAAGACACCTCTAAAAACGTATCTTTGTACAATAAAAACCATACTAATATACATACAATCATTCTGATTTTTTGTCAGATTATTCTACAAGCAACATACTAAAACACTAGTGTTTTAATTTTTTAGTCCAAACAATAGGTTTTTTGTAATTAAATAATTGCTTCATATTTTGCAATAAGTTACCAGGGTTGTATCATCGCGCTTCTCTTTCTTTTCTGTGCAGTCCGACAGTGAACGCGCTTTAGGTCATGTAGTCGCCTTAAATAAAAAAGGTTTATAATTTTTTGCTTTTCAGTTTTTGCGGCGGTTAAAATTTTTTGTTCAAAAGTTTTTATTGAAAGACTGCTTTGCAGTGGAAAAAATGCAAGTTTGAATGATTCCATTTTCCCTTTCGTTAGTTGGTGGTATGGAATCAAGGAGACGGAGGCCTTGTTGGACGAGCGGCGAGTTCGATTCGCACTTGGCCGCTGCCGATGTTGCTGGCTGTATAATTTCGAGTTCGATTCGCACATGGCCGCTGCCGATGCGGGTTAGCTGTATAATTTCGAGTACGATTCGCACTTGGCCACTGTCGATGCGGCTGGCTGTATAATTTGTCAGGTATATTTTTATTATTGTGACTGTTTTAAAACGCCTACTAGCCTGGCCTCGGATATTTTTTTATTAGTTTTAAAAACCTTTTAAAAGACCTGTTTGTCCATTTTCAAGTCTATACTCAAATCAATAGATATTATTCACCAGAATCCCGAGCTTGTATGAAATGATATGCCAAGTAATTAATCTGAGCGACTGTCGCAACCCAGCGCAGGGCACGCCGCGATAGCGGCGGTAAGACCCCTCTTTGAGGAGTGGCTAGAGAGGCGTCACGGCGCTCTCACCTACCGCCTGACGCAGGTCCTCACCGGACACGGAAGTTTCGGGAGGTTCCTGCACATCATCAGGCGGGAGGAAACGCCCGGGTGTCACCATTGCCAGGATCGCCCAGAGGACACGGTGGAGCATACGGTGGAGGTCTGCCCCGCTTGGGCGGAGCACCGCCGTGTCCTCGTAGAGGCGATCGGCAGCGGCGGAGACCTCTCGCGTCCGGCCCTGGTTCAAGCCATGGTCCGGGGCGAGAGGGAGTGGGGGGCAGTCGCCTCCTTCTGCGAAGCAGTCATGCTAGCGAAGGAGGCGGCGGGACGGCTGAGGGAGAGAGCCTCCCGTCCCAGCCGCCGCGAGAGACGCTCCGGGCGTCGGGAGCCGCGCGACGACTCCCGGCCACCGTAGGCGCGGGCCTGCGGGCGGAGAGTAATGGGTAACTCACCGTCCGATCAGGACCAGGCCCGTGCCGGACGGCGCGTACGTGTTCCACGCGCGCCTCAAAGAGATGTCAGCATCAATGGAAGGGACCCGTCAGGGCCGAAGCTTGCCGGGTCAGCGGGATTGTCCGAAAGGGTTACCGCTGGCCCGGAACATAAAGGGCTAAGGAAGGAACACGGGTGGGTTTTAGTCAGTAAGAGTCTGACACTCCCTTCCGCTCCACCCAGAGCGGGAGGAGTCATTTGATGATTTCCCATCCCGGAACAAAAAAAAAAAAGTAATTAATCTGCATTTTTGCAGTGCGTTATGTAGGTGCGTGGGTGCTGCGCTACTTCTGCGGGGCCGAAGTAATGTTAGTCGTCTTGCTAATGTGGCGCCGTGCGTGACCATCCGTTTGTTGCGGCGCGCCAGCTCCTGTTACCCGTGGTGCCCGCGAGGCCGCCATAAACCAGTAACAGTGTCATGTCGGAGCTCTACGAGGAGACAAAACAAGACGGCTGTTTCGGGTCTGTCTGCGCGTCGACCGTAGTGCCGCACGACGAGGTCGAGGGTCACCGGACCCGCCCGCGCCCCCGCCGCCGCATGCCGGCCCGAGGAGACACGCTTGCTTAGGCTGGATGAGTGCTGTGCCGTCCTGTTCTACTATATAACAATACTTAGCGCAAGTGGCGGCGGCAAGGTCACGGACCCCTCGCACGCGGACAGAACTCCTGTCTCGAAGCTTTCGTTTTCAATAATCATCTAAGTACATGATAGCTATATCGTGGTCGTTTAATATCTGCAGTGAGATAGACTTGAGGAACGTGTAGACGGGTTCGGTAGTCGCTCGCACGGCGCCCTCGTCGTCTGAACATTGTGTGCACTGTCTGCACCACAGGACACACTTCCACAGCGCACGAAATCGCCGCGGAGGCTTTTGCGTGCTCTGTGCCTAATTGCCTATTACTTTCCCGTCGCCAGTAATATGATAATAATATGTATGTCGTAGAATAATTAGTAAAATCGGTTTTTTTTTTTTGTTAATCCTAGGATTATTGCAAAGGACCAGATATTGAAAACTTTGAAAGATTTTCGTAATCATATGAGCTATTATCATTCAGAATCATTCCAAAAGACCCTCGAGAATATATTCGAAAGTATTGAATGCCCCTCAGCCATCCCTCAGCATTCACTATTCCAATCGTCGCGCGTCGGGTCTGTGCTGTGGTTCAGAACACGGCTCGAATGTAGCTGCTAACTAGTTGGCGCATCCTTCAGCGCACAACTTTGAATATGCGTTCATGCTGCTGCTCATTGGCGTAGTTCGCGGACTACTAAAGATAAGCTGGATTGTTTTTGAGGTATGGACGATGATGATTGGTAATATCTATCCAATGTGTTGCCCAAAAACAGCCTTCATTCATTGAGTCTTGTAAAACAGATGTACGCGCGCTTGAAACGCGAGGCTCGCTCGTAGTAGATACCCTACTTACCTTTGACTTTTCGACGTTTCAAGTAAAATCTGATCCGAGGGTCAATAGTCAAGACATGTAAGTACTTGCCTATACAGAGCGACTTGACGTATACCTTTCAGGACGTGATAGTGTGACCCATTTGCAAACATTAAACACCTCATAATGCCGAAGCGAAAAATATATTATATTCATGTACTTACTTACTTATTTTTAAAAATTTACCATAATGGGCATTGTTCATATTTTTTTAAATGTTGTAATTGAAAAACCCTTTCGAGGAATAGCGTTACAGATCATTGCGGACTAATTAATTATGAAAAATAGTCATATTTTATTGATATTTTTGATAAAATACGATTGACCTTCTTTGCCCTTCAAATTATGTTGGCTTTAGCCGTACAGTTTTGTATCGTTACCTCAGAAAAAAAAAGTTAGAGGCAAGCAACGCAACGCGCGCATCGTTGGCGCTGCGCAGTCGTTGGAGAAGCGCCCACGCTCGTAAAACGCCAGTGGGATAGCGGCCTAAAACTGGAAATGTATAGCTTGATGTGTCGCCGTGTGTAATCAGTGTAATACATGAACTGAGTTAAATTACGGGGAAGATATTTTCACTTAATCAGCTAACTAGGTACAAATATTTCAAAAAATTGTGCTACCCATGAAGCAGTCGACAATGCTGGCAAAGATAGAATTTGTAAACTGTTGAAATATTAAAAATGTTTGTGTTATGGTTTTCCCACTAGATGGCGCTGAAGTCAACATTTTTAGTTTAATTGTTTTATGTGTAATTGGCACATTAGTAAGTCGTAGAAGTAGTAGACGCGGTTATCGGACATTATTACACTTCATTGAATTAGGTCATAACCACGGAACAGATAATATCTGTTCCGTGGTCATAACATTGCCTCAAAATCCACCCAATTCGACACATATCCTAAAATAAAATCTGCCATTGAATACAGGTCGTTTACACACACATACGTAAGCGTGTACTTCCATACGTTTACAAGAATAGACCACTGGGTCAGCGTGTATTTAAAAAATATGAGCCGCCTGCTATGATATGATAGGAAAAAAATGAAAAATGCGTTCCTTGCGAAGCAAGTGACATTTCAAAATATGTCAAAGTCAAAGTCAAAGCATTTATTTCAAATAGGCACATTAAAGGCACTTTTGAACGTCAGAAATTACAACAAATAGAATTGATTCTAGTCGCCCATTCCAAAAGGTAGTTTTCGTATGGAGAAGAACGGGCAAGAAACTCCACCGTTACTCTTTTAAAATGTTTTACAATATTTTGTACATTAATTATGTAATAATAATATGTGAAGACGATGCACCTAAAATAAAATTACTATAGGTACCACAATAGGTAAAAGATCTAAAAATGAAACCATGACATATAAATTAATTAGGTACCTGATAGATGCATGGTGCTCACATATTTACAAACATAGTAAAAGTAAACGATTTTCATTTAAATAAAATGAAATAAAAATTACAAGTAATAAGTCAGGGTGTGAGTTAAGTAGTTACAGAATGTAAATCAATTTAAATAAAAAAAGAATAAACCTACAATGAAGAATGTTAACTAATTTTGATTATTAGCACTCCATATTCTCTGTCAAAAATAAAAAATACTAGTGAAAGAATTACTTCGATACGTCAATTAGTTTCCGATTTAGAAGTAAAACAAGTTGTAACCGTACGACGCGGGGCGGGCTGCCGGTGACGGTGTGACGTCATCGTACAACACGCTCACTCTGGCTCAGTCAGACCGCTCGTGGTCGCGCGCCCGTGCCATCGAAATTATACCCAAATACTTTTAAAAATGTCCAATCCAAATACTAGGAAATCATCTGTTGTGCCTAAATGTAAAAATACAACTACCAATTCACCGGAAAAGTTGTTTTTATAGTTCCAAAGGACGTTACAATGCGAAAAAAATGGATAAAAGCTATGAAGAGGTTAGATCCATTTGGAGATAAAAGTACAGTTTATTGTTGTGAAGACCATTTTGACGTAAGTATTGTATTATTGTGGGCTTCGGAATGAAAGATTGTTTGTCTTCAGTTGTATTTATATTTGTTCACTTTAGTAATTTAATAGTTAATATTAATATAATAAGTTACAGAGAGACGTGCTCCGTTCACGGTCTCCATTCGGAAAGGGAAGTTGCCATAGCCAATCCCATAGATAATTAAATTAAAGAGGACATCCGTCAAACACTAGTGACGTTCCGTTACTACATCATCCCCTTTTAATGAAAACAAAAACAAAATTAATGTTAAATCAACATCCTCATCCCCTTTTATAACTAAATTTTTAACTAATATTACGCACTTAACAGTAAAGTTACACACTACAGTTACATACTACAGTTACACATTCAACCAGTAAGCACCCCTTCCTGATGAAACACAAAGCCTATGCTGGTCGAATGTAGAAAGAGGTTCTTGTATAAATTACAGTATTCATGTCTTTTACCTGGTAGGACCTATTTTCATTAATGGCAACAATTGTACCTTTTAACCACACATTCCTATGTACTTCTTTCTTAAACCATACCTTTTGACCAATTATATAATCTTTTTTAATTCTACTGGTACTGTTATAATTTTTAAGATTCCTGTCTCTTTGTTTACTTAATTGATATTCTACTTTATAATTTAACTTAGGTTGTAAATATGAATGTGTGGTTATTAATTTTGTTCTTAAATTCCTATTCATTAATAATAGGGTAGTTGACTAAGAAAATATATTTAGTCCATCAGTTAGATTACTAAAAAATATTGTATACGTATTTTTTCTTTTGTCTGGCAAAAAAAAAAATTACGAAGATACAGCGCTTGGAAATTTCGTATGACGTCACGCCGTGCTACAAATTTTAGCACGTTATTACGTCAAAGCCCCCCACTCCTGAACTTTGATGTGATATATCTTTGTAATTTTTTATCTAATTGATAAAACAAAAAATACGTGTTCAATATTTTTTAATAATCTTACTGAGGGACTAAATCGAATCGATTTATTTTTACCCAGGCAACATCCCTATTCACAAGGAGATAAACTTGTTCCAGTCACTGGTGATACTCTATACTTTAACAAAGCTACCCTGAAATCTGTGTTGTCTTCATTACATTTATACAACATTTTCTTAGCTATCTGAACTCCTCTCTCCGCCATCCCATTCGATTGTGGATATCTAGGACTAGTATAAGTATATTTAAAACCCCATTCCTGTGCTAATTGTTTACATTCTCGTGAATCAAATGGTACATGATCTGAAACAATTTCACTTGGAACACCAAAGTTACTAAATATATCTATTAAGCTGTTATTAATTGCACTAGCACTTTTACTTTTCAGAAACTTAATATCTAACCACTTTGAGTAGTAATCATATATTATTAAATAGCTTTTTCTCTGGAACTCCATTATATCAATACCAATTTTTAAAAATGGTAAACTAGGAACTGTATGTGATAGTAACGGTTCCTTCACATTATTGTTTTGATAAGTTTGACATGGTAAACATTTTTTTACGTATTCTTCGATATGACTGTCTATGTGTGGCCAATAATAAAATTTTCGTGCTAATTGCTTCATTTTTGACATGCCTATGTGTCCTTCATGTAACACTTTTATAATTGTCATTCTTACATTTTTTGGTACAATTAATCTATCTTTATAAAATACTAATTTGTCATCTATTGACAAATCATCTTTTAATTTATGATAACTATGTAAGTAATCCGGTATATTGTTACTGTTGGGCCAACCATTCTTAATGTATCCTATTAATTCTATTAACTCTAAATCCTTAGTACTTTCTGTAATTAAATGTGATTTTTGTTCTTCTGTACATTCTAAATTCTTAGTCAAGCCCACACAATGTATGACCTCATACATATAAGAATCATCTGCCTCTTCACAATCCTGATAAGAGCGTGATAATAGGTCTGCTATATACAAAAACTTTCCCTGTAAATATTTAAATTCAATGTTGTATTTCAGTAATTTTAGTTTTAGTCTTTGCAATCTAGGCGACGGTATTTCATGTAGATGCTTCTTTAGTAAACATTCTAATGGTTTATGATCATTAATAATAGTTATTTTATGTCCATAAATGAAATAATGAATTTTTTTAGTGGCCCACACTACACTTAGTAATTCTTTTTCTATTTGTGAAAAATTTTTCTCTGACTGTGTTAAACTGCGAGATGCAAAACAAACTGGCTTATTATTTTGTAATAAGCAACAACCAATGCCATCCTTGGATGCATCGCATTGTACTTCAATTGGCAATTTACTATTATAATTCTGTAATATTGGAGCTTCAGTTATTTTTTTCTTAAGATTATTAAAAACATTTTCATGAACTTCAGTCCATATCCATTCAACATCCTTTTTTAACAGTAAATGTAATGATGATGCAATATTGGCCATGTTTGGTATGAATTTTCTTAAGTAACTAACCATCCCGAGAAACTTTGTAATTGTTTTTTATTACTCGGACTTTTCATATTTAATATGGCATTTATCCTTTCCGGATCTATCTTCATGCCTTTTTCTGAGAATATATGACCAAAATATTTTACTTCTTTTAATTTATATTGAAATTTATTCTTATTGAATCTGACATTGTGTTCTAAAGCTCGTTCAAAAACTTTTTTCAATGTTGCATCATGTTCCTTTTCTGTATTACCACATATTAATAAGTCATCACAATAAACAATGACTCCTGGTATGTCACCAAACGCCATTTCGCTATACTTTTGAAATATCTCTGGAGCAACTGACAAACCATAGGTACCAGGTAACCATAGGTGCCAGACTGTTTCATCGCAACCAGGGTCGCAGACGCACGAGGGACTGTCTTTGAGGTGAAATCGGTGGAGATACGCTGAGAATCCTCCGTGTCCCGTTAGGACTTGTACATGGACCGGTGTCAGGACTGCGTCTCTGAGTGTCCTTTTCGCCGCTAGGACGTCTGGGAAGAACACTTTTGTGACCGCTCCTGTACTCGAGGATTCGTATCGCGCTTGCCACTTCTTTATAGTCCCCTCCCGTATCTTCCTTCTCACGTACGATACGGGGACTTTGTTGTAGTCTGCTGTTTCCGTCTTTAGAGCTGCCTCCTTGGCGAGCTCGTCCGCTCTCTCATTCCCCGCAGTTCCCACGTGGGCCCTTAGCCAGTAGAACCTCACCTCTCTACCCTCCTCTCGGACCTCGCGGACGCATCTCTTGATTTGCAGAGCCAGGTGGTGAATGACAGACGGACTCCTTAACAGGTCAAGTGACGATCTGGAGTCACTTAAGATGCTTACGGAGGCCGCCTTGGATTCTCTTGCCATCCTGACCGCTCTGAAGAGGGCGTACATTTCCGATTGGAAGACAGTGTTGTGAGGCTCCAGGCCAAAGGTGCTAAACTTTGACTCCTTCCCGTTTTCCCACCAGGTTAGGGCAGCTCCTACTTTCCCCTCTATCTTGCTGCCGTCGGTGTATATTTGGGGGCCAGTTATGTGGTGGGATACCAGGGTTTCGGGAGTCAAGTCCTCTAGACGTGCGTACTCTGTTATTGTGAGTAACGCCGGGTGGGGGTTTTTGGAGTAGTGCACATTGCACTCCAGCTCGCGACCCGGCGGTAGGAACTCCTGGGAATGACCCTTTTTGATCTTGAAGAGGGTTGCGGCCTCAATCACTCGGAGATCTAGGGGGAGTTGGCCCGACAGGATGAGTGCCGATGTCAGAGACACCGTGCGGTATGCCTTGCAGATCTTCTGCGCGAAACCTCTCTGCAGAGACTCAAACTGATTTCTCGTCATCAGTTTCTCTGCCGCAGGCTCCCACGCGCTCGCTGCATACAGCACGATAGGCTCTATCACCGACACGTAAATCGTCCTTATTATCTCTCGGTTGAGACCCCAAGTCACCTTTGCTGCGCATGCCAGTTGCTTGTATGTCTGCGGCTTTTTTACAAGTCGCAGCCACGTGCGCGTTGAAGGTGAGTTTGGCGTCTATTGTGAGACCCAGCAGCTTGACCTCTTGGACTAGGTCCAGCCGCGTGCCAGACATGTAGAGTACCGGATCGTCGTATTTGAGCTTCCTCGTTAGCACCATCGCGCTGGTCTTGTGCGCGGCGAAACGCAGCTTGTTCTGGAAACCCCATTCCGATACCGTGTCTAGCGCGCTGTTCGCTGATTGCTGCAGGGGACCGGCTGAATAGTCTGAGAATATAAGGACGACGTCGTCTGCAAAGGCTTGACAGTAAACCCCCATACTAGCCATTTTGTGTAGGAGTGAGTCTAGGATAAGGTTCCAAAACGTCGGTCCGGCTATTGAGCCCTGGACGCATCCTTTTGTGGTACCCTTCTCGCTAGACGCTCTGGCGTAGTTGACCCTGATGTTCCGGTCTTCCAGGTATGAGGCAACGAGGGCGTAGATGTTCCTGGGACAGTTTTTGACTACCATCTGTCTCTTGAGTGCTGGCCACCACGCGTTGTCGAAGGCCCCCTCTATGTCCAATGATACCAAAAGCACGATCTTCTTGGCTTTGATTTCGGTACGTATGTGTCGCATTAGGGCATAGAGGGCGTCCTCGGTTCCGCGCTGTGGCATGAAACCGTACTGGTTCTTGTTAAGTGTTGGCAGGAAGTGCCACTGCAGTCGGCCGACTAGGAGTTTCTCCACTATCTTCCCTAGAACCGAGAGCAGACCGATTGGTCTGTACGACTTGGGGTTCGTATAGTCGTCCTTTCCGGGCTTGCGGAGTATGCACACGTGGGCGACCTTCCACTGCTTGGGGAAATGGGATAGCGATAAGCACTTGTTGGCCATCGCTAAGAACAGTTCCCTGTCGCAGTTTATTGCCGCTGTGCAGATGTCTGCTGTTAATCCATCGGGGCCGGGAGCTTTTTTCGGATTTTGGTTCTGAAGAACCATTTCCAGCTCCGCGATCGTAAAGGGTGGATCGTCAACAGACAGTCCTTGGGGGTTCTTGTCCTCCGCAAGCTTCCTCAGTGCAGTGTGGTAAGGCTGTTCGGCATCCGTTGTGTCGTCAGGGTAAAAGGTTTTTGCCAGAAGATCCGCGGATTGCTCCGGGCTGAGCGTCTCACCTGCGGTGTTCCTCAGCAAGATGTCGTCTTGTCTTCTGGCTGTCTTCCTTAGTACCCTGTAGATGCCGTCCCACATGCTCTCTCGGTCCTGCTTCGTGCAGAACTCCTTCCAACTGGTCGTCGCCGCCTCCGTGGCTGCTGCAGTGTACTTGTTTTTTGATGTGATGTAGTCCTGGATGGTGAAGTGTCTCCGACTTGCGGCTGCGTTCCGGATCCTCCTCTTCTTGGTCATTGTGTCTCTTCTGAGGCGTTCTAGAGAGGAGGTCCACCATGGGGGGTTGGTGTTGCTTTTTGGCAACCCCAATTTTGGGATCGCTTCCTCGCATGAGCGGTGGATGTGGTGTGTGAACCGGCTTATGACCGACTCCAGATCTTCTGGGTTTGAGACGTTCGAGACGTTGGCTTCCGTCATATTATCTTCCGCCAGGTTGGCCTTGAGGTGTGCACTGAAAACGGACCACTTCGCCTTCTTGGTGTTATATTTGCGCGTCGACATCGGCCTTAAGGGTTCCAAGGCTCTTTCTAGGCGCAATGAGAAGGTGATTGCGTTGTGGTCCGAAGTTGTCAGGCTTCTTTGTACTCGCCAGTCTTCGATCTTGCCTAACAACGACATGCTGCAGGCTGTCACGTCGACTATGCTAGTACACCACCTGTCACCTCTATAGGTCTCAAACGTCGGCACTTGCCCAGTGTTTAGGATTTGGAGGTCCCGCTCATTGAGGAAGGAGTTGTACGCTGCCCCACGGTGGTTTTCGGAAACACTTCCCCACCATTGACTCCAGGCGTTGACGTCTCCTCCCACCAGGATATTGTTGGTGTGTAGTTTTGTGATTGTGTTTTGTGTTGTGGTGATGAGGTAGGGTTCGATTTCCTGGTCACCCTCGAAATAGACCGATAACACTCCGAGAGTGAGCTGGCCCACCTTCAGCAAGACTGCGGCGACATTCTCGGTCACAAGCTGAGAGTCGTGGATGACCTCCATATTGCTCCCGAAAACAACGATCGCTGCCTTCACTGGTTTTTGGCGGTTGAGGCTGCACTGGATGACTTGCGTGCCGGGGCTTTGTTTCATCGCACCTGTTCTTCCTACGTAGGGCTCTTGAACAAGTGCTATTGAAATCCCCCTTGCCTGGGCCGCCAGGTGAAGTTCTTCTGTGGCCAGCTTGGAGCGTTGGAGATTGACCTGGATGAACTGCAATCTCGCTGTCGGTCTTGTTGCGTGTTGGAGGGTGACTGGTTGACTGATCGGTGTGTTCTCATAGTCGCCCTTAGCAATAGGAAACGCGCGACCTGGCTATGCCATCCCATTTTTGGCGTTCCTGGCAGTCTTCGCTAAACGCTGTGTGTGCCAGGTCGCTACCCGTTCTTTTGGCAACCCTGCAGTTAATGCAGGTGGGGTCCCTGCCAGTCGCTCGAGTGAGGCAGTCCCTTCCATTGTGCTCGCCACCGCAGTAGCTGCAGGCTTCTTTGGCTGCCTGGCATATGGACTTGTTATGGCCATATCCCAGGCACTTTGTGCACTGTACTAGGGGGGACTGGTCCTCAATCGAGCAACGCCTGATGCCCACGTGCACTTTCTGCGCTTGCGTGAAGCATTGCCAGAGCTTTGGAGAAAGCTCCAGAACGGGGTGGCATTCATGAGGGTTCCTCGCGCGTTTCCTATACCGTACTTTGACAGTCTGTTCATCTACAGCGACGTTCTGCAGAAGGTGTTTGTTCTGCGCTTTGAGGAGATCAACGATCTCCCCGTCGCTGTAGCTGGACAGCACGCCTTTGATGCAGACCATGGGGTTTGCTGGTTTCGGTTCCTGGACCTTTAGCCCGCCATTAGACTTGAATTGGTCTTTGACCAGATTGAGGTCCGTCTTGCTGGCGCACCTCAGGACCACTTTCTGGTTCCTCGCTTTTCGGACCGTGTCTACGCGGGCTCCGGTAGTTTTAAGGTCCAGGGCTGTCCTGATCCTCTCGATGACGTTGTCGCCGGTGTGCCGGGGGTCTGTCGATGAGACGATCAGGGTGTGGTTGGGTTGTGGTGGCTTCGGGGGCTTTGGTGTTTTGGCGACCTGAGCAAAGGTTTTAGGTCCCTGCTGTTGCTGGGGCGGTCTGTCCGCTTTGCCCAGGTCCGCTACCCCTTCTTGAATTTTCTGGAGGGTCTTTTTGACCTCCACGACTGCTAACTCTGTGTCCAGACTCGGCATAGCCGGCGTCTGAACACTCGGTTCCTTATCGCGCAGTTCGCGGATATCCGCTGAGACCATCTCCAGCCTCTTAGACAACGGTTTCAATTGGTGTTCAATATTGATTGGTTGTTGTGGTGGTGGTGGTGGTGGGGGAGTTGTAGGTCTGTTTTTTATTTCTTCCAACAACGCCCGCAGTTTTCCTACCTCTTCTTCAAACGTTTGGCTCGTGAGCACGTCCCTGTCCGACATTTGGCTACTCGGAACTTCTTTTTGCCGCATGAGGTCCGTTCGGGTTTTGTCTAGAACCTTACGGAGCACGTCCAGCTGGTTGGAGATGCTGGTCATGTTTTTATCCAGGCGCGACAGACCCTCACCCATGGAGTCCCTTTTAGGGTCCCCCGGTGTACTCGCGCTCTGCCTGGTCTTCTCGTGCTCCTTGATGTTGTTCAGGTTTACCGCCTTGACCTCATTTTTGACCTCCTTGATGCCCTTGAAGGCTTCAAGGGTCTCGTGGCCCAGCCATTCGCGAATTCCTTTCGCCTCCTTTTTCGTGTCGGACAAGTCTGTGCGCATGAGGTAGAGCTCCACTTTGAGTGCCATTACGTCTCGATTGTGAGCTCTCTCGACACGGACAAGCTCCTGTGCGTGTCGAGAGCGCTCCTTCTCGAGGTTGTATTTGTGGCGTGCCCTCAAGTCCGCGAGAGACAGGACAGTCTCATACAGACCCTGCAGGCTCTCATACGCCGTGGCCTTGCACTCCCTCTTCATGTTTCCGGCCGCTTCCAGGGCGTCCTTGCCCTTCTGCAGGAGGTTGTTCGCTTCCCTAGTGGCGAGGTCCATCTCCACCCCAGTGCCCCTTCTCGGCGTTCGGTATAGCATGCTCTTGCGCTCTTGCGCTCGGTCGGCATTACCGGCCGATGACGCTACCGAACTTTCTTCGTCCGAGATGATCTGGCGGGGGGGGGGAGATTCCGCACTGTTCCCAGTCTATTATACTCTCCGAGATCCTACTACTACTGCACTCTTCCGACTCGGGTATCAAAACCGTAGTTTTGGGGATGTTTGTGGTGGTGCGGGTGGACATGTCAGAGCCCGTTACGTCTGGCTCCGATGCTGCCTTTGCGACCATTGGCGGCTCTGATGGACGCGCCGCCTTTTCTGACGCAACCGATCTCGCTGCGGTGTTCTTTAGGACCTTTTCTCGTAGAGATTTGGACGCCTTTGGTGCGGCCTCCATGGTCGGTTTGCGGGAGGTTGAGGATTGTTTGGATGACATTATTATTTAATACAAGTTTTATACTATTACAGTTAGTTACAAGTAGTTTTTTACAATTACAATTACAAGTGGTATTAATTACTTACAATTACAAGGAGTTTTTTTTTTATTATAATATAAAGCTAAATGGACTCACGGCCGCTTCAGCTGATGGTCTGCTTCTGCTGTCCAGTGAGGAGCCCGATACTGCAAGAACTCGGATGACCTGAGTCCTGTGTGCACGCTGATAGTAGTTCCAGTAGAAGTTTCGGGTGCAACCAGATGAGATGTTGGAGTGGGTTGCGAAAATCTGGATTCCGTCGGGGCCAAGTTGAAGAGCATAGGTCATTTAAATCCTCACTTAGTTTAATATTATAAAAGCCATCTGTTAAATCAAGTACTGAGAAACACTTCTTATTACACAGTTTAGATACAATCTCATCTATAGTAGGTATTAAATAATGTTCTCTTATTAATACTTTATTAAGATCTTTAGGATCTAAGCAAATTCTTATTGAACCATCTTTCTTTTCAATAATAACTAAATTGCTTACAAAACTTTTCGGGTGCTCGACTCTCGCAATGACTCCGTGTTTCACCAGAACATCCAACTTGTCTGCGAGGCGCTTCATAAGTGCATTAGGCACTCTCCGTGGAGGTCTCACTACAGGTTCTGCACCAGGTTGAATGCGTAGCTGCAGAGGACTCTTAAATTCACCAACACCCTGAAACAGTTTTGGATTCATATTAATAACATTTTCCTTATTATTATTACTCTCATTCTCAGTTTTAATCATGTTAATATTAATATTATTTATCAAGTTTAGTTTTATTAATGAATTTAAACCCAGTATTGGTCTAACATTCTCTTTTATTATTAAAAAATTCAACTGAAGACACTCCTTTTTTTCATAATTCTTATTATTAAAAACTTTTAAGGTTATTTCACCTAATGGCACTAACTTGCCACCACCAAAAACCTCTATTAATGTTCTAGTCTCAGAGAAATTTATATTTTTTTCATCATCGACTATTTTCATCAAATCTTTTAAACTTATAACCTTGACCTGTGCCCCCGTGTCACATTTGAAACTGACTTTTTTATTTTCCACTCTTAGCATCTCAGTCCACTCATTATTATTTAAATCAATGGTGCAAACTAGTCACAAATCGTGTACATTATTCTGATGGGAATTTTCATCAATAGTATGTACTTTCTTGTTGTCGATTTCTCCATCTTTACACCCAACACTGAAATGGTTAAACTTCTTACATTTATTACATTGTTTACCATAGGCCGGACACTGCCTTGGACCGTGTTCAGTGTTACATTTCTTACATTTATAGTAATTTTTATTGAAATTATCTGTCTTATTGTTATTTCTCTTATTATTATTATTATTAAATGGCCTGTTTTTGTAATTAGAATACTTAGCTTTGTTAACGGTGGTATTTTGCTGAGATGACCTCTCCACTTGCACAGCATGAACCTCTGAGTTGGTCAGCACCTTCATATGTTCTCTGGATAGCTCTGCCGACCGACAGATGTCCACCGCCTTGGTCACCGTCAAGTCCTTCACTTCGAGAAGTTTCTGCCGCATCCGCTGCTCTCTAACTCCCATGACGATCCTGTCACGTAGCATTCGGTCTTTTTGGTCTCCAAAATTACAATTTTCTGCCATCCTTCTGATTGCTGTATAGAATGCATCAAACGATTCGCCATCCTCTTGTTCCCGCTTATTAAAATTGTAGCTGTTTATAACCTCATTTTGCTTGGGTTTAAAATAATCTTCAAAAATATCAATTAGTTCCTCTAGTTTGACTTTTTCATCTGTTTTCAACACATTATAATATACATATTTCTTGCGCTTGTTGCCCAATGCAATTTAGTAATATCGCTGCTTTCCTAGTTTCGGCTAATTTTTCGAAGCCGGCCGCCATCATGAAAGTCTTAAACCTTTGTAGAAATCTTTGCCATTGCGGATAGCAATCATCTATTTTATCCAGATTTAATCCCTTGGGCATTTTGTATTCTACTGCACACGTCATGTTATCAATTTCCACTTTTTCTTCTATCGACATTTTCGTATTACACACACGTGGCGAGGCACATGCGTTCGTTTTTTACTCATGTAGATTTTTTCTTTTAATCTCGTACTACGGCTGCGCCATGTATTATTGTGGGCTTCGGAATGAAAGATTGTTTGTCTTCAGTTGTATTTATATTTGTTCACTTTAGTAATTTAATAGTTAATATTAATATAATAAGTTACAGAGAGACGTGCTCCGTTCACGGTCTCCATTCGGAAAGGGAAGTTGCCATAGCCAATCCCATAGATAATTAAATTAAAAAGGACATCCGTCAAACACTAGTGACGTTCCGTTACTACAAGTATAGCTATAGCCATAGCTGTCTCTTGCCGATCTGAAATATATTTCTAAAATAAATGGCCTTACGTATTTTGTTAGTAAAAAAAATACAAATAAATAAAAAAGGTTTGGTACATCTGTTCGAACATCTACATTTGCAATAAAAATTAAATTAAATAAAATGGCCTTACGTATTTTGTTAGTAAAAAAATATATATACAAATAAAAAAAGGTTTAGTACATACATCTGTAACGTTCAACCCACTACATCTACATCCTAAGTACCTATCCTAGTTCCTACTAAAATTATAAATGCGAAAGTTTGTGAGTGTGTTTGTTATCTTTCACGCAAAAACTACTGAACAGATCTGGACGAAGTCTGGAATAACACAGAGGCTACTTTTAATCCTGAGAAAATGTACAGTTCCCGAGGGAAACGGGGGCGAAGCTGCTGGCGGAAGCTAGTTTGCAATAAATCAATGTATGTACTTATTCATTTAAATTTACTAAGAAGAGCATGGCAGTACCTACCTATATATACAAACGTACCTACCTATAGCTACAAAACTATAATACATATTAAATTTAATGGTACGAGTAGGTAGGTACTTCTACTATTTGAGTTGCATTCTTCCATTACGACATATTAGTAGTATTTTGTTTTGATAAAACAATTTAGAACAGTAGTAGTGTAGCGGTATCTACAACGCCACATGCAAACAACGCGTCATACTGACGTCACGCAAATCCTGCATCGCGCAAGCAGAGTTTACCGCGCAACTAGCATAGATACAACGGCCCGACATGAATCAACGGGCAGTTGCCCGCCAGACACAACACCCGTCTGGTCGGAGGATCCTCCCTTTTCTATAGAGTATGAGTGAACTTTACACCCTGTTCCTCATACCTCTATACTGGTGACCCCGAACATGAACGTCAGCGCAGCCGTCGTGCAAATACTTCAGCGTGACGTCATCATCATCACTCCCGCAAGCTTTAGCGGCGAGTCACCCAGCCAGCCAGCTCCCACGGCTTCAACGGGTATCCTGACCACCAGCATGCAGCGACCGCGCATACCTGGTCATCACCCTCAGCCTCATCAGCAACCTCGGCACAGCACACTGCACTTTCGGCCGGTCAACAAGAAGAGCTCAATTCCTCTCCTGGTCGACGCAGCAGCCAGCCTCAACTCGGCGCTGTACTACATCCGACGCACTGGAGCATAACGCAGCGCCACCCCGACTCACTGGGGACATCTTCGCAGACAGTTCCGACTCACCGTGAACTATGCGGCAACCGGTTCCGACTCACTGGAACCTCAGCTGGCCTGGCAAGCATCGCAAGATACAAAACTCAGCCCACTATCGACCTCCGGTCTCCGGGGGGGAGTGATGTAGCGGTATCTACAACGCCACATGCAAACAACGCGTCATACTGACGTCACGCAAATCCTGCATCGCGCAAGCAGAGTTTACCGCGCAACTAGCATAGATACAACGGCCCGACATGAATCAACGGGCAGTTGCCCGCCAGACACAACACCCGTCTGGTCGGAGGATCCTCCCTTTTCTATAGAGTATGAGTGAACTTTACACCCTGTTCCTCATACCTCTATAGTAGCAAGGAAAGTTTACTTAGGTACCTTTGCATTTTTATTCCTCGCATTTCGGCGGCAACGAAATCACTATTTGTAGATAAATAATGCGCAACCATTAATCCATCTATTTTAGGTAGATTATCCGATTGCCCTTTTTCGAATCCTTCATCCATTTTATTAATCGAATAATATTTACTATTATTAGACAATTAACTTAATACGCGGACAAAAACACAACAAAATACTGCGCAAGCTATTACACCCACTATAACCGCTGGCGACTTGATACTATGTGGGCCGCGGCCCGCGCGGGGCGTTGTGACATGACGTCACAAGCGGTCACGTGACTGTTAGCGGCTGTTAGAACATTATTTACACTAAAAAAATTGAATTTCGCGGGCTACCCTGGTGCTTTCGCCTTAATCATTATAATGGAAATTGTCAGACGGGCACAAAATCTTGACGACGTGAATAACTCTATTCTTCAGGTCCAAGATTGGTTTACGGTAAATAATTTGGTACTAAATGAAAAGAAAACCAAATGCATTAGATTTAACACATTTTTTCACACGCATTTTTTTTTGACTTTGACTTTGACTTTTAAATTACCTAATGTTAGAAGTAGTGAATGTGACATCATATTGAATGGAGAAAAACAGGAATTTGTTGATCAAACTGTTTTTCTGGGAATCACGCTAGACGAGAAATTGCAATGGGGACCTCACATAACATCTCTTGCGGGGCGGCTTAGCTCGGTCGCTTATCATGTTAGAAAGATAAGACAGTTAACTGATGTAGAAACCGCGCGTTTAGTCTATTTCAGCTACTTTCACAACATTATGTCGTACATTTTACTATGGGGTCGAGCTGCTGACATTGAATCCATCTTTATTTTGCAAAAAAGAGCTGTCAGAGCCATTTATAATCTACGTCGCCGCGAATCTCTCAGGGAACTTTTTAAAAGGATTAATATTATGACGGTACCTTGCCAATTCATTTATGAAAATATTATGTATGTAAGAAAAAATCTACATCTTTTTAATAAAATAAGCGATAGACATAATTTTAATACTAGAAATAAAGATAAAATACATCAACCATTTTTCAGATTAGCCAAGGTACACACATCTCTTATGGGGTACTGTGTTAAATGTTACAATAAAATACCTTGTGATATATTGCAATTAAATTAAAGAAAATTTAAAACTCACATTAAACGTACACTTAGTAAACAAGCATACTATAAATTAGAAGATTATATCCAAGATAAGAACGCTTGGAAACATGCTAGTCCTGCTACATAGGACAATCTAGAGTCTAGACAAAATCAAACGGGTTGCTAATTTAATTGTAGGTGTATTCTTTTTTTTATTTAAATTGATCTACATTCTGTAACTACTTAACTCACACCCTGACTTGTTACTTGTATTTTTTTATTTTTATTTAAATGAAAATCGTTTACTTTTACCATGTTTGTAAATATGTGAGCACCATGTATCTATCAGATAATTAATTTATGTCATGGTTTCATTTTTAATTCTTTTACCTATTGTGGTATAGTAATTTTATTTTAGGTGCATCGTCTTCACATATTATGATTATATAAAATGTATGCTAAATATTGAAAGAATTTTAAAAGAGTAACGGTGGAGTTTCTTGCCCGTTCTTCTCCATACGAAAACTACCTTTTGGAATGGGCGACTAGAATCAATTCTATTTATTGTAATTTTTGACGTTCAAAACTGCCTTTTATGGTGCCTATTTGATATAAATGCTTTGACTTTGACTTTGTAATTTGTCGTCTGGAATTTGTTGATGAAACTGTTTTTCTGGGAATCATCCCAGGAAAACAGTTTCATCAACAAATTCCAGTTTTTCTCCATTCAGTATGATGTCACATTCACTACTTCTAACATTAGGTAATTTAAGGTGAATGGGTAGTTGAGACCGCGAAATTTAAATTTTCTTATGTTTTTTGCAATTTGCAGGTCAGTGTCAGGTTGTATCTTGATCAAAATATGATTCGCGTCAATAGCAGGTACATATTTAGAGAAGTATAATCATTAGAATCAATAATACATCTTTGTAAGTTAGATTTCTACCACTAACACTTTTCCATAAGAGATTGGTGGTTGGTAGTAGAAATCTAACTTAGAAAGATATATTAATGATTCTAATGATTATAATTCCTTAAATATGTACCTGTTATTGTCGCGAATCATATTTTGATCAAGATACAATCTGACACTGACCTAAAAATTGCAAAAAACGTAAGAAAATTTGAATTTCGCGGTCTACTAGTACCCATTCACCTTAAATCTAATGCATTTGATTTTCTTTTCATTTAGTACCAAATTATTTACCGTAAACCAATCTTGAACCTGAAGAATAGAGTACTTAAATAAATTTTAAACGCTTGAGGCACTTATTGTGTAGTAAGTACACCTGTATAACGGATACCGTACATCAGTGCCTCAAGCTTTTAAAATTTATTTAAGTATATTTTGAAATGTCACTTATTTTTTTTTTATTTAGCTCTATTCTTTCTTTTTTGGGTTACGTTTTTATTTAAATAAAAGCTTGTTTTTTAAAACTTTTTATTTTAATTTTATTTTTTACTTTTGGTCTTAATGATTTATTATTAAGATTTTTTTTTTACCATTTTTTATTCATTTATTTACATTATTTTATTGATTTACACCATTGACATTATTTACCCTATTAACATTATTTACATCATTGACATTATTTACATTATTGATATTATTTACACCATTTACTTTATTTGTACGACTGATGTTATTTAGTTCCTTTAAATATTACCACCTGTTTGTTTTATATTTTAATTGAATTAATCGTTTTGATTGTTCACGTATCGTTTTCTACTCTTCAAGTCCTTTCATTTGATACCCATATTAAGGAGGATGAAAAAAATTGGTTGTCTGTAACGTCGGTTTACTGACGATAGTTGAACGTGACAACGTCATAAGAAAATACTGATGGAATAGTTGCATTTTTCAAAAGAAAATTTTAATTATTTGATAGATAATTTGTATGGATATAGAGAAGGAGGTAAATGGAAATCACAATTGAATTGATCAAGTTACATTTATTTGTACGCATAAATACAATTACTTATGTCAATTTTTTTTAAACCATGATAGTTTTTACAAGTATGAATGGTCTTTGAGCAATTGTTTTACAACTTTTAAACATGTGTGATATTTAACTTCTTACAATTTGTGTTATTCTGTTGAGAATAGGACGATGATAGGAAAAGTAGGAAATGAAAGGGAGTGTTTTATTTCGATAGAATAGTAAAGCAATTGATTTTATACTCATCGTGAAAATAATAGTTCCGTTAACTTATTGTTATAGTTTTGTCAATTATAGCATAACCTACAATCGCTGCACTAGCGGACCGATGCTATTTATTTTAATGATGAAAGCACGAATATTCGACAATATATCACTGAACATATATTTAATATCGAAAGAATCATTACCTTTATCGCCGCAATTATCGTTGCTATAAACAATAGGGAATATGCATGATTTTTTTTTTATTTAAAAAAATAATCCTCATTCATGTAATAAACAGTTTAGTAAAACTGTTTTTCGGATAACTATGAAATTAAAAAAGATATGAGCCATCGAAGATTTGTTTCTATCTCTTTCTCGCAAAACTCCGTGTTAAAGGAGTTTATATGGCCGTACTGACATGTGACGTCACAGTCTATGTCGGATCTCTCTGTCTAATTGGTGTGTAATCAATAGTTTTAAATGCTCATATCGGCCGTGTTTCTTGGCCGATTTTAATTTTAATTTCACTTTTTGTCATCTCTACTACGGTATTTTCATATTTTGTTAATAAATGCCATGAAAAAAATTCATGCATATTCCCTATTGACACCACATTCACTTTTCACTGCACTTCATACTTGACGAAAACATGTAGGTAAATGTATTATTGTATAGCAGCTGTCCACGCGGACGCATCGCTCACTCATGTAGGAGAGAGACAAATGTCGAACGCTGCCGAACGCGGAGGCCCATTGTGCCTCTTTATCGCTCGTTCCGCGCTCTCGCTTGCACTTCAAGCCGCCGTGGAATGCCTCCACGCCTCAGACACGGTAATAATATCATAATATATACTGTGCCTCAGAGCGAGGCCGCGAGGTAACGCCTCGTGAGTAATGTTTTTTCGTGCGTGCAGCCAGCTTCATCGATTTACTAGACGCTGTCACGTCAAAAAAAAAATCTGCCATCTTGGAGCGGCGGCCATATTGAATTTAGTGTGTTATTACTAAATTTATCGTTTTCTAGTCTTCAAGCTCTTTCATTTGATACCCATAATAAGGGGATTTAAAAGAAATTTAATCTGCCATCTTGGAGCGGCGGCCATATTGAATTAAGTGTAATGTAACTAACTTTATCGTTTTCTACTCTTCAAGCCCTTTCATTTGATACCCATATTAGGAGGGTTGAGAAAAATATGTAATCCGCCATCTTGGAGCGGCGGCCATATTATAGTACATTATGATATAAGTGCGGTAAGTTGAAAATTACAGCCGAGGCGATATTGCTTGCCCGAGCCGTAGGCGAGGTCTAAAAGAAAGCAGAGGCTGTAATTTTCCAAGCGCACGTATGTCATACGACGTTTTATAACATATTTGCGAGGAAATAATAATAATATTAAATTATTATTTCCTTCATTTATTTTTAAACAAACTTATTATATTTTTAAATATTCTTTAGAAAAAATAAATAAAAAAACATTTAAAAATATAAAAAATTGTAGCCCACCGGTATCGGGAACAGGGTCCAAGTTACCGGCGGTCAGGGCTCCAGAGAAAGGAACCTCCTAACGATACGAGCCGTGTCCAGGAGTACCGCTCTCTGCATCAAGCCCTTGACCCAGCTGCCTAACGAGAGCCTCCTCAGGTGTTGGTCGAGGCTCTTGGCAATTAAGCCATTGGCAGTAATGACTATCGGCACAATGATCGCTGAGTCCACACCCCACATGTCGACAACCTCGCGAGCCAAGTCAAGATACTTGATTTTCTTATCTTTCTCGGCTTTCACGAGGTTCTCGTCATGCGGGACGGTTATGTCAACAATCATTGCGCGCCGCTCTGATCGATCCACCACCACTATATCAGGCTTATTAGCTATAATAGTCCTGTCAGTGATGATGGATTGATCCCAGTACAATGTGATATGGCCATTTTCGAGAACTGGGTCGGGCGCATACCTGTAGTACGGCACCTCCGATTCCACAAGGTTGTACTGCAGAGCAAGTTGCTGATGGATAATCCTGGCTACAAGGTTGTGTCTATGCAAATATTCTCCGTTAGCCAGACGAGAACACCCGGAGATAATGTGACGGATTGATTCGCCCGGACGGTGGCATGCCCGACATATGTCAACCGTACCGTCCTTCACAATAAATCTCCGGTAGTTATTCGTCATCATAACTTCGTCCATAATTGCACAGACAAACCCTTCGGTTTCTCCGAAGAGTTCCCCGGAACGTAGCCAGGCTACGGACGCTAGGAAGTTTACGTCGGGCCCGTGTAGGGCCCGGAAAAAGCGTCCGTGAAGTTCCTTACTCTGCCATACCTCCATGCGGTCTTTAGTGTCAAGCACTACAGGTTTGCGCCAGTTCTCTTTAGCCAAGGAGAGCGCGGTAAGGTCCTTGTCCACTGCTACAACATCTCGATGCATCCCCACGTCGGCTTCTAGGAAATATTCCCTGAGACTGCATATCTCACGATTGTGCAGAGTCTTAGCATTTAAAAAGCCTCGACCTCCACACTTCCGCGGGATATACAGTCTCATAACCGAAGAACGTGGGTGATGCATTCGATATGCCGTCAACAATGTACGGACCCGCCTATCCAGGGCGTCTAGCTCTGTTTGAGTCCATTTGAGTATGCCGAAAGAGTACATCAAAACCGGCATGACCCAACCGTTGAAGGCACGCACCTTATTTCCGCCTGATAAAAGACTATTAAATACTTTTCTCAGGCGACCAAAGAAGCGCTCCTTCAACGATTGTTTCATGTCGGCAACGTTGATGCCCAGTGCTTCCGACATACCCAAATACTTATAGGTTTCGGTTGCTGAGAGGGATCTAAGATTTATAGAATCTGTGAGCTGGGTTCCCACAGACTCCACAATCCCCCCTCGCTTTACATGCATGACCGCACATTTGTCCACACCGAATTCCATCTTGATGGCGCTACTGAAAGTTTCAGTGACCTTCAATAGCTCCATCAGTTGGAAATCGTTGGGGGCAAAGAGTTTCAGGTCATCCATGTAAAGGAGGTGAGATATAACTTGACCACCTCTCTTCAACCGATAGCCTAGACCTGAATCCTCCAGCAGCGTGCTAAGAGGATTCAAGGCTAAGCAGAACCAAAGTGGACTCAAACTGTCGCCCTGAAATATACCCCGCTCTATCCTTATCGGCTCACTATTCCTCTGGGTTTGCCGACATCCTGGATAGCGAAGGACTGTCCTCCATTGCCCCATACACGACATCAAGAAGGTGCGCAGGGTTGCATCAATTTTATACAGCTCTAGCACCCTCATGAGCCATGTATGTGGCACCGAGTCATAGGCCTTCTTATAGTCTATCCAACATGTCGACAGATCCTTTCGGGAACGGCGAACCTGTTGGCTAATGGCCATATCGATGAGGAGTAGCTCCTTAGTACCACGGGACCCGTTCCTACATCCATTTTGAGAAGCAGACATAACAGAATTCTCGTTAATATGTTTATTTATTTTAGCTCTCAAAATGGAGGTAAGAACTTTATAGACCGTTGGAAGACACGTAATCGGTCTATAATTTTTGGGTTCCGCAGTACTACCCGATTTATGGAGCAGGTGAGTTATTCCAGTCGTCAGGAACTCTGGTAGCGACCCTGACTCTAAGGCAAGGCTGACTGGAATAGGGCTGCTAAGCAAGCATGTGATCTTGTGAACCATTTGATCCAAAAGTTGTGCAGTCCGTCCGGCCCTGGTGATTTCCAATTTGGCAACGGACGAACTGCACAACCTACATCTTGGGGGCTGATAGTTATTGCCCCCATTTCTGTTATTGGATCGCATGCTCGCTCGACTTCCCGAGTCCACTCACCCTCGGTATGACTGACAGGTACCGACCAGATGTTACGCCAAAATGAACACATGGCGTTATCATCCGGCAGGCACACGTCAGTCACACCTTGGTCCGGTCGCTCCCATGCTCTGTAGACCCACCTTTCATCGCTTTGGAAGGTGCGATTCAGAGTGTACCGTTCCACCCGACGCTCATACCTACGAATACGGTTTGCCCATGCATACACTTTCTGCTTCCAGAAGTCGATGCGCTCTGTGACACGGGACATGTAGTCTTGAGGACTGATATCAGTCCCCGCAAACGCCCGCCTCACAAAGCGCATCACTCGAGGGCGATTGTTGCCCTCCCGGAAGCAGATTAGTTTGCCGATGAACGCTCTGGCCCCAGCAATGCGTCGTTCAATCCTATACTGCCATGCCGGTACGGCTGGTTTCGGTCGTGTAGCTCTGTCATCCGGAAATTTGACATGAGCTACACGACATGCCGTTACAGCCGCGCAATACAGGATTGAATGAGCATCGGTGAGGTTTTCGCAGTTATCAAAATATCTTGACAACTGCGAATCCAGAACAGCCACCAGCGCCCTATTTCTGTTATGCATGGGCAAACGAGGTAAGCGTGGTCTGAGTTCGGGTGTCATGAACCGATATTCTCCGATCGCACCCTCCAAAGTACTCCTCATCTCCTCACTGCACTGGATACTTACGTTAGTAGCCATGTCATTACTTACGTCGTTTTCGAAAATTAATGGTGTGGTAGACTGTGGTGGTGCCACAGCCTGCGACGGCGTAGCAATGACATGGCTACTCTGCATTTCAGTCCGCAAGCGATCAAGCACGGTGTCATCCAACATACGATTACGCTGGATGACTCGTACCTGATCCGACAGTCGTTGTGCCGATACGTTGACAGCCGGCTCAAGCACCTGAAACAGAGAGAGCATCCGAACACGGTACGCGGTCAGGTTGTTTCCTCCCTCTGTAGCCCCATAGTATGAGCGCATGACGTTCTCGTTGATGGATTGCGTCCATCGCATGCGCTGCACACTTCCGCCGGGAGCTGGGACCCTATCAGAGGCCGGTGGGCCTCGAGGTCCTAAGCCGTCCGGCGGCCGGCGTCCTCCCCGTCGACGAGCAGGTGGTGGCGTCGTGGGCGGAGAGAAATACTCGTCGCTCGAGCTCGACGCAACTGCCGCGGCCGGTGTCGTCACAGCGCTCACAATGGGGCTGGGTACCGGCGGCGACGAGGCGGAGCTGAGCGAAGAGTCCGGAGGTGGTAGGCGTGCTCGTCGTAAGGCGGATCTTGTCAACATGTTTTTCGTTTTATTGGTTTGGTTTTATCGGAGGTGACACCTGTCATGTCACCTCCGGTTTGGTAGTTTTTGATGAAAATTTGAAATATGGTTCATTGTACTTTTTCTATTGATTTTATTTTAAATTCAATATTTGGGTTTTGGCTGTAGGTTTTCACTATAAAAATGCTTCTAAAATGTAATTAATCTATTGAAATAAAACTATTAGAACGAATTGACGTGTTGACGTTGTCGCGTTTTTTTTTTTTTTTTTTTTTTTTTTTTTTTTTTTTTTTTTAAATTATTATTAAAAAAATTATATTAAATTTATTATTAGTACTTAATAATATTAAATTTATTTATGTATATTTATTTGTACTTATATTTATATGTGATTAGGTATATATTATTATCAGTTTTAATAAGTTTATACGTATCTTTATATTTAAAATATTTATTCCTTAATGTTCGTGATTGCACCTACCACTGTTTGTCTCTGCATCACCCAAAGGTTGACTGGTAGAAAATGCCTATGGCATTAAGTCCGCCTCTGTACATTTATGTGCTTGAAGTATTAAATAAATAAATAAAACTCGGACTGAACTTGCATATTTGCTTGTTTTCCATATGATGAAATTTTGATACGCTTGTAAGTATCTATCGGTCGATTTTTCGGGCAATTCGAGGCTTAGAGTAGCCTTTTTCGCTGCCTATGAGACTTCTAGCGGTGTGGAATTAATAAATTCATCATTACTTGACGACATTTTCAAATAAAAAAAGTACAGCGAAAAGAAAGAAAAAGCGCGCGGAATAATTTTTACTTCTTAACAGATAAGCGAAGCGCGCGCGTTCGCGCTTTTTTTTTCAGGCATAGGCACAAAACAGCCAGTATTATTAATAAAGTAAATTAATATTTTTGTTTTTGTTACAGATATTAATGGTTGTAATTTATTGTCAAAATTAATTAAATTAAAGAATTAAATGTTTATTTATTATATTTTATCTCCCAAAGTTAATTTTATTAATAAAATGTTGACTACTTTTCTGAAATAAAAACTCTTTGCTAAGATTTAAAAAAGTACCATTCGTTTTGACGGATAATCTTGATAAACCGTGCGATTTACATTACATTACCGCACAAGTGCGTAATGAGATACATTACGATATTGAAATTGATGAAATAAGAGGCCCTTTACGAGCAAATATGTTATAAAAATTATTACAATATTGAGTATTGCACATTGTATTGTTACCAGAACTAAAATTTGCAGTTTGAATTAGGTGCAGCGCAGACGACACACTTTTTGTGCGATCGAGTCTGCGGCGCACAAAAAGTCTGCATGGCGCGCAAAAAGTCGGTCGCGGATTTTCCACAGACTCAACGCACACGACGCACATAAACACACACACATTCATTCACATACATTCTTTTTAAATGTCTATCATGATATTCTGCCTTAGAAGTATCATAAATTGCTGGTCTGTTTAGTATTTCTTGAATTAACATCGTTACATCAACCTCTGGCGCCATGATAATAGATCGCGTGCGTTACGTCCACCCCTAGCAAATGCAGATTGCCGACTAAAGTGTGCGCCGTCTGCGTTAGCGCGCGTTGAAGCAAACGTAATTTTTTTCACACACTTTTTGTGTGGAGCGGCGTGGTCCGGCGCGGTGCGGTCTGCCCGAATTACACGGATTTTTTTTTTGTGCGCCGGACATTTTTGCGCGGCGTGTGCGTTACTGCATATAATTGCATAGGTTCTATTTTCACAGACTAAAAAGTGCGTCACGGATAGTCTGTCGTCTGCGCTGCACCTTATATGTACTTCTAAAACCACTTGACTTACCTTTTTTTTGTAGTGCAGGCAACGATCCTACCGCATGCAGCCAAAGTCATGGTTAATTTTATGATTTTAATAATTTTCTTACGCCTAAATATTTTTAATATTTTACAATTAATCAACTATTTATAATACTTATATTTATTTATTAGCCTTGTTATTTAAAGGATAAAGTAGTTTAAAGCCCTATTACCGGGGCGGTTTATCGTAATGAGTTGAACCACACTATTGCAGCCCGTAACACAGCTAACTTCACGTGTGAAAAAGCGCGGGAAACCTTGAATAGGGCGGTCGTGTTTTTTCTTTCCAAGTGAATTTTAATTTCCTAAAATAAGTTTGTTGGGATCTTTTTGTGTAAAATAATAATTAGTTTTTTGTTTATATATTTCTAGTAGTTAGTTTCTTTTAGTGTGTATTAATAGTTGGTAAGTTTTTATAAATCTTCTATTATGGACCCTCCAGGGGATCCTGGGGGGTCGATATCTCCGGTCATAGCTCACTACGTGACAATTTCTAATAACGAAACCAGTGTTGATACTGATTGTTCAGTATCAACAGTAAATAATAGTAAAAGGAAGAGGGTTTCAGCTCGGCCCAAAATTTGCAAACATTGCAACAAAAAAAGGCGGCAAAAAGGATTGCAATTGTGAACTAGAGAATCAGGAGATGGAAATTTCTCATTTAGAGAATGGTTCAGACCCCTCACAAAAAATTACTACTCAGGCATCTAATGAATCAATCATTGTACAAAATAAAACATCTCCACAGTCTGCAACTCAGTTGGCTAGGTTGACTTTTAAGTCATCAGATGCTGCTCCATATGTTGTTCATGTGCAACGTGAACAAGTCACTGAAAAAACATTTTTACATCCCATTTCTTTTGGCCGTTTTTTGAAAAGAAATAATTTTAAAAATGTGATAAATGGTAGTCTGAAAAAAATCGGCAGAAATCGAATTTCATTGGCATTTTCTCACTATGAAGATGCGAATCTGTTTTTAAATAATACTAAATTAGCTGAAGAAAATTATAAAGTTTTTATCCCTGCTTTCTCCATCACCCGTATGGGTGTTGTAAGAGGCGTTCCTGCCGATTGGTCCGATGAGGAGGTTAAGGAGGCTATTTCTGTTCCCATAGGCTGTGGAGAAATTTTAAAAATTGGGAGGATTAGAAGGAAAGTAATGGTTGATGGTAATAATGTATTCAAGAACACGGAAACAATTATAATTACATTTGATGGGCAAGTTCTACCAAAGCGGGTGTTTATGTGTTACACAGCCTTGAGTGTTGAATTATACATTTACCCAACTATTCAGTGTTATAATTGTTGTAGGTATGGTCATGTAAAAAGTCTGTAGGTCTAAGCCTAGATGTTTTAAGTGTGGTGATGGACATTCAGGTGAGTCCTGTTCAGTTCAAGATGATGATGTCTCTTGCTGTTTGTGCAGAGGGTCTCATGAAGCTACTAGTAAGAAGTGCCTTGAATTTAAGAGACAGAAATCGATAACAGAAACAATGTCCAAAAGTTGCATTTCTTATGCAGAAGCATCAAAACTACATCCTTTTGTTTCTAAGAAGTCATATATTGACGCCTTAACTACCACTCATGTGTCAGATAGCTTTACTCCTTCAGCTCCACGGGTTAATCCTACATCTAATCAGTCATATTCATATAAAAAAACCGTTTATACTAAACCTCGTTCACCTACAAAATCCTCTATAGGTTATGATCGTCAATCTCATCATGACCTTATTAAGGACTATAATAACACTTCTTCACTAAATAATGGCACTGCTCTGATTCCTAAGGACAATCTATCTGAAACTACAAGAGATTTAATCATAACATTAATTAAGTCTTTGTCACAGTCTAACTTAATTTCACCGTCTCACGTTGCCTCTGCACTCGAAGCAGTTACTTGCACTTTTAATAATAATAATGGACAGTCCAGCCAAGGTAATCCAATGGAATTGCCGAAGTGCAATTTCTAAAAAAACTGAAATAATTTATCTTATAAATAAATATAATCCATTTATTTTTTCTTTACAGGAGACATGGCTTAGTCCGGACTCTTTGTTTAGGATTCCGGGTTATGCATGTCTCAGAGAGGATCGATTTGATAAGTATGGTGGAGTAGCCTTACTCATCAAACATCCTCAATCTTTTACTCATTTTTCCATTCCTGCTCATAATAGTGATTTTTCTATTATTGCAGCAGTTGTAAATAAAGTTTGTTATGTTTCTGTATATATTCCTCGTCCATCTACTCTGATTTTCGATGAAATTGTAAATATTCTTTCTATTCTTCCAAAACCTTTTATACTATTAGGTGATTTTAATTCTCAGCATCCATGTTGGGGTAGTTCCTTGACCAATAGCTATGGGGTTAATCTTTTGGATCTGATTGACACTCATAATCTTTGCATCCTTAATAATGGTTCTCCAACATGACGCACTGCTCCCAACGAGGAAATAAGTGCTCCTGACTTGTCAATATGCTCTCCCAGTCTTACACCTTATTTATCTTGGGAAGTCTTAACTTCTACTCATGGTAGTGACCATTTTCCAATATTACTTTCATTTCCTTTTTATAATAAGCATTATTCTAAACCTCCTCCACGGTTAAAGTATAGACTTGCAGACGCCAATAAATTGGTCATTGTTTAAGGAGCAGTTGGATTTCAACATTTCGGAACTTCCTGAACACTTATGTGCTGAAGCTTTAGCAAAATTAATAATAAGAACTGCTGATAGTCTTTTTCCTATAAAAAATACAGCTCTAGGTTATATCCCATCCCCTCCATAGTGGGATAGGGATTGTTCAATTGCAGTTAAAAAGAGGAAACAAGCAGAGATTCAATATTATGCCAACACTACAGATGAAAACTTTGATGTTGTATGTTCTGCCATTACTGATACTCGTAAATTATTCAAACAAAAGAAGTTCGAAAGTTGGAGACGTTTTTGTCAGAACATATCACCCAATATTCATCCATCAGTTGTGTGGCGAAACATTCGTAGGTTTAGATCTGCATTTAAGGACTCTCTCTCATCTTTGCTTCCTTCTTCAATGAAAGACCTATTTTTAGATAAGCTAGCACCTTCGTATGTTCCTGAGGAAATAATTACTTATTCTATACCTCTTTCTGATTATGTCAATCTTGCAGAACTCAATAGTCCATTTTCTCTTGCTGAACTCAAAGGTATTTTGTCCCACCTAAAAGATTCTGCTCCTGGAGTTGATGGTATTCCATATTCCTTTATGTCAAATTTAAGCGAAACGTCACTTGACTATTTTTTTAATCTTATAAACTCTATTATGGTTACTGGCAACATTCCCACATCCTGGAAATCCCAAATAGTTTTACCAATTTTGAAACCTGACAAAAGCCCGTCAGATAGTAATGCCTATCGTCCCATTGCACTTTCTTCAGTTTTATTAAAATTTACAGAGCATTTGGTAAAGAACCGTTTGGAATGGTTTATTGAGAGCAATGATTTATTGAGTGACAGTCAGTTCGGTTTTAGGCGGGGCAAAAGTACTTTAGATAGCTTAAGTATTTTTGTCACGGATATTAGGTTAAGTTTTTCTGTAAATAGTCACCTTATAGCTTCGTTTTTAGATATTACTTCCGCCTATGACAACGTAGTTATTCCGATTTTAAGAAATAAATTACAAAAGTTAAATGTGCCTACAATTCTTTTTATTTTCATTATGAATATTTTATCTGAGCGACGTATTAATGTTTTATTAGAGGATTCTACTTATGAATCTAGATTAGTGTGGAAAGGGCTTCCTTAAGGGTCTGTTTGAAGTCCTATATTGTCCGTATATAATATATATACATATGACCTCGAATCTTCCCTGGACAGTAAAGTAAAAGTTCTCCAATATGCTGATGACCTGGTTTTATACTGTTCTCATCGCTCTATCGAAACGGCTTGCTCTTCACTGTCTTCTTCTCTTAATCTTTTAAAAACATGGCTTGATCGTAATGGACTAGAGTTATCATCTTCGAAAAGCTCTGCTGTTTTATTTTCACGAAAGCGGCTTCCTCCTCCTTTTTCTATATATTTTGATGGTCAACCGATTCCAGAAAAATCTTCGGTCAAATTTTTAGGAGTTATTTTAGACTCCAGGCTTACTGGTATTCCCCACTGTGAATATATTTTTTCTAAATGCGAAAAAAGGTTAAATATGTTAAGATGCCTGGCTGGAGTATGGTGGGGTGCCCATCCTTATTGTTTAAAACTGCTATATAATGCTATAGTTAGAAGCGTATTAGATTATGGGTCTTTTTTGTTAGAACCAGGGAGTATTGTTGCTTTTAAAAAACTTAACAATATACAGTCCAAAGCACTAAGAATAATCACGGGAGCTATGAAATCTAGTCCAATTAATGCCCTTCAACTTGATTGTGTGGATCCTCCTCTTTCACTTCGCCGTCAATTCCTTTGCGATAAATTTTTATTTCGTTCATTGCAATTTTCTAACCATCCTCTACATCCAAACCTTCCATTACTTTTAAATCAAATAAATTCTTCTAATTATTGGTCTCATAAAAATCCACCATGTCTTATTCAGAGTTACAAAAAGTTCATTGCCTTACAGGCTCCAAGCTACAGCTCAAATTTATATCCTCTTTTTTGCAGTAATTATGAATCTATAGTTTCTATTCCTGACATACATTTTTCCTTGGGTTTAAATAAAGTGGATGATTTTACGAATTTCTTATTTAATTCAATCAAATATAATTATTGGAAAGATTGGCATCATATTTACACTGATGCGTCCAAACACGATAATTCTGGTTGTGTAGGAGTCGGAGTTTTTCATTCTCAATACAATATAGTTCAAAAGGTTAAACTTCCGCCTGAATCATCAGTGTTTACAGGAGAATGCTTTGGTTTATTCAAAGCTGTAGAATATATACACATTATGAAATTAAAAAAACCGGCCAAGTGCGAGTCGGACTCGCGCACCGATGGTTCCGTACAAACCTGCAAGGTTTACAAAGTTCGTTCATTACGACAATCGAGTCATAACTATGGTATTTTTATTGCATATGAATTTCAACTTGATAGCTCTACGCGTTCATGAGGAAAAAAGTAATAAGTTTATATTTATTAAAAAATAAATATATATTTTGTAATGTAACTAAAAATTTAAGGTTTTCGGAATTTTTCCTTTATGTGTGCTATAAAACGTTGCTTCATGCCAAATTTCAAGATTCTAGGTCGACTGGAAGTACCCTTTAGGTTTTGATTCCCTTGCGAGTACTTGCGAGTTTCAAAATATGCAGCTTAAATTGCTGTTTCTTTTGATTGCGTTGACATAGAAGTTTGATTTTGTTACAGCTTAAAGGTATTATAGACCTGAGTATTTGGTATGAATTTCAATTTAATACCTCTACGCGTTTATGAGGAAATGGGTAGTAAGTTTAAAATTATTAAAAAAAATATATTATGTGATGTAACTAAAAATTTATGGTTTTCGTAATTTTTCCTTTATCTATGCTATAAGACGTTGCTTCGTACCAAATTTCAAGATTCTGAGTTCACGGGAAGCACCCTGTAGGTTTTGATTCCCTTGCAAGTGTCGAAAATTTGCGGCATAAACGGCTGTATCTTTTGATTGCGTTGGCTTAGAAGTTTGATTTTTTCACAGCTTCAAGGGACAGTAGACCTGAGTAATTGATATAAATTTCAGCTTCATACCTCCACGCGTTCCTGAGAAAAAGGGTCTTGACAGACGGACGGACGGACAACAAAGTGATCCTATAAGGGTTCCGTTTTTTCCTTTTGAGGTACGGAACCCTAAAAAGACGGTCATATTTTCAGACGCTTTGAGTGTTTTGCAAGCTCTTAGCAAATTTCCATTAAAATGTAAAACAGTAATTTATCCCTTGGTAATATCTATAAGAAATTTATTGTACAAATGTTATCAGCAAGGGCTTGTAATCAGCTTTGCATGGATTCCGGGACATGGCAACATTTTGGGCAACACCAGGGCTGACCAGCTTGCCAATGAGGCTGTTGATTGTGGAGATCGTTTTCCGTACATTAATTACTGTCATGATCTTGCAGGTCTCCCCATGACGTTCCTTCGGGAGTCTTGGGGAGACTTATGGTCAGACAGTTCAGTATTAAAAGGTAAATTTTATGCCACCATACAAACGTGTATTCCAAAAAAAACCTTGGTTTTTTAAATTAAAGTTAAATAAAACTTCCACCAGTTGTATTATCCGTATGAGACTGGGACATGTTTATACTCCAGTTCACCTTGCACGGCTTCATATCATAGATAACGATATTTGTGAGTGTGGTGAAAGTGTGGGGGATCTGAACCACATTTTCTTCTCGTGTTCTCTTTATAATCATTCTCCTTTTATGGACTCCTTAAATCGTCATGAAGTTCCTCTTCCTACTTCCATTCTTACTCTTTTAGCATCTAATGATCCTATAATATACAACTGTTTATCTATTTTCATTACCTAATTCTAACTCAATCCGTATTTAGTTTACTATACCTATTTTTATTTGAAAATTTATTCCTTTTCCGATCCTGACCAATTTATATTTCCAAATTCCGTTCAGATACCATTCTTTAATTATTATACATAAGTTCCCCCGTTTTTGTTAGTGGCAAATGCGCAAATAGCGACTTGCCAAGAGAGAGAAAAAAAAAACTTCTCGTGTAACAAAATAATCACGGAGCAAAGCAAATGTCAATTTCATTTTAATGTTGACAATATTGTTTTCAAGAGTACCGAATCACGTGACTGTAAAATTAACATTGGAATCGTATTGGCATTTCATTGGAATTAAAATTAATTTTGAGAGTAAGCCCTCAGAGCGGGAGAATTTATGTGAAAAATCCCACCCAAAAAAAGGCTGTCAATAGTAAAGTGAAGCCGGTTTCGTAAACATGTGTGCACACAATGAGGTGTAGTTTAATTTGTAAATGGTTGTAAATGTGCTTCACTGTATTGTTCGCACTGCGTTCGCAGCGCTGTCTTATTTGGTCTGAGGTTTATGGTATTGAAGTTGATTGAAGTTCAAACAAAGTTCGCGGTGTCTGCTCTAGCTCTAGGCAGACACCGCGAACTTTTGTGCAAGATGTTGTTGCTCCTTGTGCGGACAACAAACGTCTCGGTCTACTAGGTACCTGAACACATATTTAGTTTGTAATAGGTAGCTGTTCGGTTGTGTAGTGTTCAGTTAACGAGTGACGTATGATTGAGTCCGTATGACTTGCTGTTGCAGAACCGCGGCAGTGCGAGCGCGGCCGCGTGCGGCATGGAGTGCGGCGTGGCGGCGCCGGCGGGGGGCTACCCCGCACCCCCCGCCCCCGCCCCCGCCCCCGCGCACCCCGCGCTCTCGCCCACCGAGCGCTCGCCCGCCAAGTCCGGCCTGCACGTCAACTTCAGTGACAAGGGAGAAGTAAGTTTTGTGCACCATGCGCCGCCAACACCGCCAGCGTCCAGCATCGAGCCTGCGTTACTAACATTTTCATTCTTACAAAGCCTTTGAAAGTGCACTATAAATAAAAATAATTCGTTTTTAGGGTTCCGTACGTCCCAATGAAAAAACGGAACCCATATAGGATCTCTCGTGTGCCTGTTTGTCTGTCCGTCTGTCACCGCCAATTTGCTCCGAATCTACTGGACTGATTTTATGTTCAAAAGTACACAATATGAATTTCTGTAATGTAAACGTGAATTTTGAATACAGGGTCTGGATGGAAAATTTTGAAAATTGCGTTACTTTAGTCACTCGTTGGGGGTGTCTTTTAAACTTCTTTTTCAGTGTCTTTTAAAAATTTAATTTAATTTATTTATATTGATTATGTTTTCTATTAATTTATGTCGTGTGGTAATAATGGGTGTTCCTTACCTGAAATAAATGAATTATTATTATTAAAGCCCAGACATAATCTTGGTCAGGCCGAGGGCCATGCGAGTTTTTTGAGGAAAGAACCACACATATATGAGTGGATCTGTCCAGTCAGTGCACGCATTTGTCAGTAATCGTGTAGCTCGACTCGGGAACTTAAAAGTGTGAGTGAGTATGGTAATAGTTCGGTGATTGCGCAGGTGAAGGAGCGACGTGAGAAATTCCTGACGGCCAAGTACGGCAGCCACCAGATGGCGCTGATCCGAAAGCGCCTCGCCGTCGAGATGTGGCTGTACGACGAGCTACAGAAGTTGTACGACACGGTGAGTGCCTCGCGGAGCCCGCCGCGGTGCCAGCGGTACCCATCTGGTGGGCACTTTCGAAAGGGTTCCCTTATACGAGTTCGAAATACTATTATTATTTCTTAATTAGTAAAACAAGGCATAATGGAACTGGCCAGCGCTTTCGTTCTGGTATCTTATTGGCTGCTGTACCCTCGTGTGTTGCAGAAAGAGGCCGGCTGTGCGGCGGGTACGGGCGCGCCAGCCAGCTCGCAGGAGGTGGAAGTGGACGTCGACGAGCTGCTGGACATGGACAGCGACGAGCTCCGCCGCCGACACCTCACGGTGCGCACACAGCTCCCCCTCCCCACACGACTCACTGCTCCTAGCAGTCCCCACTCACTGCTGCGCCAGTGCGGAGTGTCTCACGAACATTTTCTTCCTATTCCACCAACGGTACATCTCTATAACGTACCTAGACAGATCAGGATTCTCTTTTACCTACGAACACATTGTCTACAGCAAAGAGAATATAACCACTACCTTTTGACAAGTTTTTTTTTTTACATTTATGGTGATTACATTAGGAGATATAAATTAATTTCTCATTTTCAGTTTTATTTATTTTTTGTTCCACATTAACTCCGTATTAGAAAGAGATTCATATATTTAATGATAACTTAAACAAACCCTTATGAGCAGTATTGAAATCACAATCTAATTCCGCGTTATTCAGAAGATATAAACTAAATAATTTTTTCTTCATGGTTGTCACATTATATATCCGGATGCCAATAATATTAATAACAAAAATAACTAACTACTTAACTATTATTTACATGAAGTGACAACCCTAGCTACAAATAATCCGGAT
The DNA here is from genome assembly GCA_963855955.1 of Luperina nickerlii. NCBI lineage: Eukaryota > Metazoa > Arthropoda > Insecta > Lepidoptera > Noctuidae > Luperina > Luperina nickerlii. Next base: position 24,504,929 of record OY979670.1, read on the forward strand.
ATAATTAGGGTTCCGTAGTCAACTAGAAACCCTTATAGTTTCGCCATGTCTGTCCGTCCGCCCGTCCGTCCTCGCTTAATCTCTGTGACCGTTAGCACTAGAAAGCTGAAATTTGGTACCAATATGTTTATCAATCACGCCGACAAAGTGGTAAAATAAAAATTGGAAAAAATGTTTTATTAGGGTAGCCCCCCTATATGTAAAGTGGGAAGTGATTTTTTTTTTTAATTTCAACCCTAACGTGTGATTTATTGTTGGAAAGGTATTTAAAAATGAATAGGGGTTTACTAAAATCATTTTTTGATAATGTCAATAATTTCGGAAATAATCGCTCCAAAAGTAAAAAACAATGTGTCCCCCACCTCTAACTTTTGAACCATAAGTTTAGAAAATATAAAAAAAAACTGAAATGTAGAACTTTATAAGGACTTTCTAAGAAAATTATTTTGAACTTGATGGAAACAAGTTTTTGTACAAAAAAGACAAAAAGTTGTACAAAATAATTTCTGGACTAAGTTTGTAGTATATTCGTATATGCAAGCATTTTTTACTTTTAAACTCGTAAGTGGGAACACTTATTGTGACGGACGGGCAACTACGGAACCCTACACTGAGCGTGGCCCGACACGCTCTTGACCGGTTTTTTATATTACTTGTAACTTCCAAATACCGCGGAATTAGAATGTGATTTTAACACTGCTCATAAGGGTTTGTTTAAGCTATCATTAAATATAATTATGAATCTCATTCTAATACGGCGTTAATGTGGAACAAAAAAAAATAAAACTGACAATGAGAATTAGATTTATATCTCCCAGGGGGGAATGGTATTTTTTTTTACATTTTTCATCAAACGTTGTAAACTATGCGGCCTAAAAAAAAAGAAAAACTGTTTGACAATGTGCAAACTGCGTTCTTTCATATGATATTCTACATGCCCTAGTAGCCCCACTTCGAATTTTTCAGACCCCCTTTCAGTCCCTGTTACAAAAAATATACATATATTTTTATTTCTTTCCTATTTGCAAAATAGTTGGGCAAACGTCATCTAAAACTATTTTAAATTTCAAGTTGATGGCATTAGTAGTTCTGGAGATATCCAGCTGTGACAGACAGACATACAGACTAAGTCTCACCATAAGGGTTCCGTTTTACCATTTTGGTACGAAACCCTAAAAACCGACGAAAAAAAAAGTTATTAAAAAAAAATAAAAACCCCGACTGCGGTAAAAACTTAAGTTAAACAACATAATCCTCCTTCTGGCGCAGTCGGGTAAAAACTGAAGAGCTAAAAACAAGCCCATTTTAAATTAAATAAAAGTTGGCAGTAGGCGGGACCCACACCATTTTTATTATATTTTCAAATTCAAATGGGTCCCGCCTGCTTCCAACTTTTGCTTAATTTAAAATTGGCTTGTTTTTAGCTTTCAGTTTTTTGAACTTAGTTTTTTTTACCGCAGTCGGGTTTTTTTTTAACTTTTTTTATATTGTGTGTTTTTAACGATTTGTCACTTCAAATTACTTTTAACCATATACTTAAGTTGTATATATTTTTATATGCCTTTTAAAACCCTATATTTTGATAGCCCACTCGATAGGTTGAGAAAAAATAAATTTTTGACGACATAAATTGCGCCAAAAATAGGTTTTTTTTTAATTTTGATATACCCAGTGTCACTCTCACAAATAAGACGAATCTAACAGCACCTCTCAAGCTGAAATCAATCAAGCCGTTTAGGCTACAGAGCGTGCCAAAGAAATATACATACATACACTCGAAAATTATAACCCTCCTTCTGACGCAATCGGGTAAAAATTGTATTAATTTTAATATTTTCGATATCAACTTTCAGCTAATAAAGGTAAAACCACTACCTTTTACGATAAACATACAAATGGACAGAATCATTAGAATTGTTTAATACAAGAACGAGACTTTTCCAAAAGACATCAACGCGCGACTAAAAAATGTGCTCGTTTACCCAGCGACCATTTTAGAATGACACCTGCGGTGGCTCGTAATCTGATTAAACCAAAAATAATTTATCGTACTGTTTACTTACCGATGAAAAGTTATGGCATCCTTTTAATAACTAGATGTCTTGGAATGTTTCCACACCACTTCACCGCGCATGAAGGCATTTTGATGCGTTATAATTGCATAAAAAGTTATAAAAAATTGTATTAATTTAGTGTGCACACACGTCTAACACTTGGACACAACTAAAATGGTTACTAGTACCGTAGCCTATACATAGGCGACCAAAAACCAATAGTTTTCGAGCGTCGGGGCACTGTATGCGCAGTCAAGTGGTTATATGTATAGTCTTTGGTCTACAGTCAAGTTTTTTATATCTTCGTCAGTTTTCAAATTCCTTCCTTTATCAAGTCAGGACAAATACCTTTTGCAGCTACGGCACTGAACAGACTATTATACCTACTTATGGAAAATATATTTGACGGAGAAGGTATAGTGTGTCTCGTTATTATCAGCCATATTTAACTATTGTGGGCGTACAGTGGGTATGTGTTGGTTATTGCGCAATAGAAAAACCGTTTGCAGTTCAAATAAGATTATAATTTCACGAACAATTTAGTCACACTAGTAAATTACACACTGTAGGTACACGACACAACCAGATACGGAACGCGGGACAATTTCTGAGCACATGTTGTCCGTACGATGTCCAATGTCCAAGTCCAAGTCCAAAGTGAGCTCCAAATCGTTCTGTCAAGCTGTTTTCTAACCCCCACGAACTCAGGCTAGACTCTGTCAAGCGCCGCCGGGTGGCGCTAGCGTTCCGAATAGTCAAATGCATGACCGGATGCGACACGGCCATCCTGCGATGCACACGTCCTCGTGTGTTAATCTGTAAACAAACATACCCCGCAAAGTATCTCAGAGCTCGTTCACTCCTGACCAAATATGGTACAGGCAAAAAAACACAATGAAAATTCGCAAAAACTAAAAAAATTGCAGAGTTCAGAGTATTAATCATTATTTGATTCCCAAATTTCAAGATCACAAACTAAATAATCAAGTAAACATGATAGAGCAGCTAATAAAACATCCTTAGAGCATAACAAAACACAGCAGGAATCTTATTCGTGGCCTGTGGCTTTTCACTAAGCCCCTACAACAAACCTCATGTTTGTTACCTTGAATTCCTCCTGAATTCCGAGTCCCACGGACTCTATGGTCTCTACAAGACCCCGACCTCCGCCAGAGTTAAACACGCATCGCGCACCCACGGACTACTTGAGTTGCCTCAAGAGACACCGATTTCTACCGGGCTACGACAATGTAATAACTACTGGTACGGTCCCCGACCAGCCGAACTAAGATTCACCACTATCACTCGACTTTAATCTCTACTCTGTTTCATCAACAAGACTTTTACTTGGCTTTCCTCAAATTCGTCATTAATACTCTGATCCCTTAGCCTGTGCCATGGCATATGCCTTAGCCTCATGAGCGTACTTGATTCAACCAGAGCCATGTAATCAAACTTTAATCAATCATAACAAAAAAACATCAACCAGAGCCATGTACCATCGTTATCCACATTACAACAATAATCTTTTTCACTAAGAGCCTTAGATACCTGGAAACCCACACACGAGTAAACCACTCTAACGCCACGGCACTCCGGCCGACCAGCAATCGCATTGCTCTCACACATCCAGCGCATGGATCCATGTGTATCATCCCTCTGACTACACACTTTTTACTACAACCGATAGAGAACCCCTACCCGCGTGGTTCCCACTACTTAGGCTTGCTCATAGCTCATGATCACCACTGTGATTACCATCTATTTCGACTGGTACATGACCTACTGGCATCATTCGTAACCTATCGTGAGCGTATTTAAAAATTGCATTGTTAACTAGATTGGGCTATACCTAACAGTGTAACCGTTTTTTGCTGTTGTTTACCAGGGAAGCATTCGGTACCAGAGTCAAAACAAAATGAAAACGACTCACCACATTCGGTAGACAATAGATCTGTAGCTGGCTTAATGGCTGTAGTGGTTGCAACCCACTGTTTCCTTGGCAGGAGTCGTGAAACTCCTCGCTCGAAAAGCACCGTCCTTGATCAGCGATTATTCGTACAGGAGATCCAAAGAGTACAGCGCTGTCCACTACTGTCATTCTGCTTGCAAACGTCCTTGTGTGTTAACCTGTAACCAAAAAAATTAACAGCATTGCATGTTCCACTCGGCCAATTCTGACCAAAATTATTACAGGTTCTGATGAAAATCACAACAAACTTTCTCTCAAAGCCGACATGTCGAACAACACCCATACTCATTAAAATAATAGGAAACTCATTAAAATATTGCAATGCTCATACTCTGACCTCCATCCGGTCTTCATCATCATACTTATAACCTCCATCCGGCCATAAGCATCAAACCAATCAACCTCCATCCGGTCTTCAACATCACACTTATAACCTCCATCCGGCCATAAGCATCAAACCAATCGACCTCCATCCGGTCTTCAACACGTAACCTCTATCCGGTCACTAACACAATCAGGCGACCTCTAACCGGTCACTTCCACATGTAACCTCCATCCGGTTACAAAAACAAGAGGCAACCTCTATCCGGTCACCTCCACATGTAACCTCCATCCGGTTACAAACAACACCATCAAGATAATCATTTCGAGCCTTTATCAAAATAATTCTTAAAGTAGGTTTGTTCAACATGTTACTTTATTTTTCCTATAACGTTACAGATTATAAGAAAACTCTTACTATGCTAGGTAATCTAAATCTTATGTTGACTACTTAGTATTCAACTAGTCTTGTCAGCGTTATCATTTTCGTCATGGCTAGTCTCGTCATCGTCACCTACGTGCATGTCAACGTCAGTTATTTTACGCAGTCGGTCGTGTGCGTACTTGTACGTCCGGCGGAAGAAAGGGACTTCAAAACATAACGATCACTTGTCAAAACTTCCAGCACCTTAAATGGACCTCTGAACTTCCGATCTAGTTTAGTCTGATAATTCTGATTTCACTCTTCGTTTTCTAATAACACAAAATAGCCTACCAAAAATAATACTTTGCAAGTAAATGTCGTGTAGAAATGTAATAAAATTTCAAGTTTTGTGCTGAATACACGCGTTTAACCAATACCAGTCATCGCAACAACATTATTAACTCGTTTGGCACTTGATTTAGCTGCACAACTCGCTTTTACTAACGAGCATTCAGCACCAGAATCGTAACAAAACAATACAGCTCACCTTTATGTTCTAACGTGCCTGCGGGTAGTTGTACGACGCAAACATCCACTCGCCGTTGCTGCTTGCAGCGCGTACTCCACCTCCACCATCTGCTTGGCTGCCACTTCTCGTACACCGGGCCGCGACATGTCCTGGATTCCCTCACTTGCAGCACACGAAGGGCTTCACCGACGGCTGCGGGCTGCTTGGCTCGATTTTTGAAGTCACTCCACGTCACTGGTAGCTCTTCGTTACGTTCTTCGTCCTATTTACGATAGCCTCGTTGATACTGCTTCCTTTGTGCGCCTTAATGACGGCCACAAGTTGACCTCCTTGCAGTGAATTTTCAGCAAAACACAAATCAGCTGTCGTATTGTGTGCTGTTACGTTTGCACACGCGTCCTATCGCGTTTTCTAATTACGGGAACGGGATACGTCGAACTCAAACGCAACCGGCGTTAGACACTTTTTTTTCCTAACATGGCGGTAGGGCGCAACTGGCGCGTCACTGGGCAAAAGTATTTCTGCATACAGCCTATGCTCAAAACAACATTCACTATGATCGCGCATCCGTATCTGGCTTGTCTGGGTTCAACTCGAACAGATCCACACGATTATTTAATAAACGTTCGCAGATTGCACTTTGTTTTTAAAATGTCAACGGTCACTTTCACTTTTAGCGTTCTGATTTTCCGCATCAACCAACACGAATCCCACTTCTGATGACGGAGAAGGTATAGTGTGTCTCGTTATTATCAGCCATATTTAACTATTGTGGGCGTACAGTGGGTATGTGTTGGTTATTGCGCAATAGAAAAACCGTTTGCAGTTCAAATAAGATTATAATTTCACGAACAATTTAGTCACACTAGCAAATTACACACTGTAGGTACACGACACAACCAGATACGGAACGCGGGACAGTTTCTGAGCACATGTTGTCCGTACGATGTCCAATGTCCAAGTCCAAGTCCAAAGTGAGCTCCACATCGTTCTGTCGAGCTGTTTTCTAACCCCCACGAACTCAGGCTAGACTCTGTCAAGCGCCGCCGGGTGGCGCTAGCGTTCCGAATAGTCAAATGCATGTCCGGATGCGACATATTGAATAAGTAACTCGTTTACAAACACCTAGGTAATTGGCATAAGTACACCTTTGAGGCCTTTACCAATGTTGAGTTGACATCAACCTAAAACCTTTAATAAATTGTCAGTGTACATTTTTTGAAGTGAAAACTTCTTTAGGTGCGTTGGGAATTTTTAGGGTTCCGTACCCAAGGGTAAAAACGGGACCCTATTACTAAGGCTCCACTGTCCGTCTGTCACCAGGCTGTACCTATCTCATGAACCGTAGGTTTGACTGAAAATCTAAGAAAGTTTATTATTTTTAATAATGTACACATGAACCTTACGAAGCTTTACAATAATAAATTTAGAGTCGAAACATCACATCAGTAGATCGCACGCAAGCGATCGATTCATGAGCGCGTGCGGGTAGCTAGTACCTACTTACCCATAGTAAGTATGTAGCTGTGAAGAAAGGCCGAAACAAACTCAGAGGTCATAGTCTCTTTTAAAGTCCAGACATAATCTTGGTCAGGTTATATGAAGACCATGTAGGTTGATATCTGAGATGGTCTTTTGAGGAAAGAACCACACAGATTGAGAGGACCTGTCTAGTCAGTGCACGCATTTGTCAGAAATCGTGTAGCGTAAGTCAAGACTTAAGGAGCTCAACGATTCAACGAACAATACCAAAGAAAGGACATTTGGGTAGGCCACATAAATTACTCAAACTGCCAGACCATGGAGAGAATTATAAGAAAATATAAAATGAATAAAATAAATGACCCACATCGTCTTCACATTCACAATAATTAAAATAATGTAATACTTTCCAAAGTAAGCAAATGTCATTGTTTTTTAAAAAAAAAGCATTAATGTCAATGTGTATATTATACAAAAAAAAAACACCAAAACACTCAAAATGCAGAAATTGGAAGCAGCTCAATCCCAAGCCTTTTTGTCCTCAATATAATCTCTAACGGTATAAAAGGCTTTCTTGCACAACTTACGTTTAATTAATGATTTAAATTTATTAAGGCTTAGATCTTGAACGTGGCTTGGTAGTTTATTATAAAAGCATATACATTGGCATCTGAACGAGTCACCTATTTTCTTGAGCCTTGTTGTAGGTACAACAAATTTGTGTTTGTTTCTAGTATTTATATTATGGATATCACTGTACTTTTTTTGGCAATGCTGCCAGTCTTCTGGGCACGTTTCCGGATGACAGCGATGCGGACGAGTACTTCGACGCCTGATTTGTCCTTTATTTTTGTTTTTATTTGTATAGTAAGTTAGTTAGACATTTAATTTAGTATCTAGTGCAAATAGTTTGTAATAAAATAAGTTAATTTACATTTTAACAAAATAAACAATATACTTATATATATATATATATAAAAATTATGAACAATTTTATATTTTTATGGGCATATAAAAGATTTTCATAAATATACTGAGAAGGCACAGTCATTACATTAATCTCTTTTTTGTCTCTGATAGAGTGTCTCGGACTTAATTTATAAATTGATCGAACAGCACGCTTCTGCAAAACATAGATAGTCTGAATATCGGCGGCATTTCCCCACAATAGAATACCGTACGACATTACACTATGAAAATAACTGAAGTACACTAAACGGGCAGTCTCTATATCAGTTAAATTACGAATTTTTCTAACAGCGTAGGTATGCTGCGGAACTTAGCTTTTTTGACAATTTATCTATATGTGGACCCCACTGAAGCTTAGCATCCAAAGTTATGCCCAAGAATACTGTGCTGTCTTCAGGATTCAATTCCTCGCCCTTTATCAACACATTAGTTTTCACCTGCCTAACGTGGGGTAGCGTAAACTTAATGAATTTGGTTTTTTTCTAGTTTAGAAGCAAATTATTAACATTGAACCAGTGGAATACTTTCGAGATTGCGCTATTTACATCGTCAGTAACCAACTGCTGACGTTTAAGTTTAAATAAAAGTGAAGTGTCATCTGCAAACAACACTATATCATGATTATCCTTTATGAGGTACGGCAAGTCATTAATATAAATAAGAAACAATCCAAAATAATCAAGACATTAAAAAACACTAACAGTACAGGTTGTGATGGAATCTCCACAAAAATAATAAAACGTGTAGTATACGAAATGACTCCTATCATCACCTACATAATAAATCAATGTCTTGAAGAAGGAATTTTCCCGACATATTTGAAAACTACTGTAGTTACACCAATATTAAAAAAAGAAAACACGGAAGATATACGATGTTATAGATCTATCGCTCTCATTCCAATAATGGCTAAAATATTTGAAAGAGTACTTTATAATAATCTTAGTGAATATTTCGAAAAAAAATTATAATAATAGATAATCAAGTTGGATTTAGAAAAGGGAAATCGGTTAATACAGCAATGCATCAGTTTTTACAAAAAAATATAACGGGACTAGATAAAAAAAATCAGAAGGCCAATTCTCGTAATTTAAAACGTTCAAAATCTAGTCGCAGTCTCATCTCAGCGACAAAGAAATGTCAAAAACTTGTCAAAATGTAGGGAAATTTGAAGTATTTTTCGAGAGTATATATGTATGTATAATTGTTTGGCACGCTCTGCAGCCTGAACGGCTTGATGGATTTTAGCTTGAGAGGTATCGTTAGATTCGTATTAACTGTGAGAGTGACACTGGGTATATCAAAATAAAAAAAAACAAAATGGCGGATTTTTGGCGCCAAATTCAAATGTTTGGCACGCTCTGCGGCCTGAACGGCTCGATGGATTTTAGTTTGCGAGGTGTCGTTAGATTCGTATTTACTGTGAGAGTGACACTGGGTATATCAAAATAAAAAAAAAACAAAATGGCGGACTTTTGGCGCCGAATTCAAATGTTTGGCACGCTCTGCGGCCTGAACGGCTCGGTGGATTTTAGCTTGAGAGGTGTCGTTAGATTCGTAATTACTGTAAAATTGATATCGTAATAAAAAAATGGCGGATTTTTGGCGTCATATTCAAATGTTCGGCACGTTTAGCGGACAGAACGGCTCAGTGAATTTTAGCTTCAAAGGTGTCGTTAGATTCATATCAATTGTGAAAGTGACACCGGGTATAAATTTTGAATCATAACACAACATAAGCTGGGAGTACCTCCACGCGGTGAAGGCGGTAACAGTTTAACTGGCTAAAACTTCCATAATTAAATATCAATACTTTCGTGCTTATGTTGTTGTCATTGTGTACCTTTTGATATCCACCTCCTATTTGGCACGGTAGCCTACCCGGTAACGCAGGAGAGCAGCCATATAGTATACCTATCTACTTGTATTGACAAATAATTTATAAGTAAGTATTACACCATCGTACTGAAGACCTACCTCAAGTATTGACCATCTTGCACTTGGTCGATTAAAAAAATGGCTTTATCCTTAAAAACCAAAAATAATTACCCGACTGCGCTAGAAGGAGGATTATGTTTTTAGAGTGTGTATGTAGGTATGTATGTATGTATATTTCTTTGGCACGCTCTGTAGCTTAAACACCTTGATCGATTTCAGCTTGAGAGGTGCTGATAGATTCATCTTAATTGTGAGAGTGACACTGGGTATATCAAAATTGAAAAAAAAAATAAAATGGCTGATTTTTGGCGCCATATGTTTTCAAATATTTTTTTCTCAAAACCTATCGATTGGGGTATCAAAATAAAGGGTTTTAAAAAGTGATTACAAAAATATATACAACTTATATGGTTAAAAGTAATTCGAAGTGACAAATCATAAAAAACACGTAAGTACTAAGAACTAAATCGTCTGTGATATTACAATATTTATTACAATCACATTATTTTATAAACTAAAAAGCTGGAAATAAAAAAGTTATTTAAAAAATAAAAAACCCGACTGCGTAAAAAACTTAAGTTAATAAAAAAAACAGAAAAGCTAAAAACAAGCCCATTTTAAATTAAATTAAAGTTGGCAGTAGGCGGGACCCACACCATTTTTATTATATTTTCAAATTCAAATGGGTCCCGCCTGCTTCCAACTTTAATTTAATTTAAAATGTTTGTTTGTTTGTTTTTAGCTTTTCTGTTTTTTTTTATTAATTTCAGTTTTTTACGCAGTTGGGTTTTTTATTTTTTTTTAATAATTTTATCTATATCTGGGGGCACGGGAATGCTCCCGGTATTCCCGTGCCCCAGATATAGATAAAATATATAGATTAGATTAGAATTAGACGAAATTTGACTGTATTGTACTGCGTACTATCGTGTCTAGTAAAAGGAGTAGTTTTTTCGGGGTTCTTTGGACGAATTAAGTTTATTATTACTATTTACCATCATAGCGGCCATAGATACACATAATAATTCTGTGAATGTCTCAGCGGTCTAGCTATAACGGTTCTGAAGATACTGACGGCCGGGTAAGTTGGCTACGTATGAGAGAGAACGATTCAAGATGTCACTGTCACACTAAGCATAATTTATTATTTAAGGGCCCGGCGGAGCATGCGTAGTTCATACAAACGTAATACCAAAATTATTTTGTAAATCAAACATATTTATAATGCAGGGACTAAACCTGAAATCGCGAAAAAAAATCAGCTTTTCCCTACACTTATGTAGGTACGTATAATTCGTCAAAATGGAGGGAACAGCTGATTTTTAAACAAGAATTATGAGAAAAACAAGTTTTCTATAGAAATTTGAAATTCCTCTTATCTCGTCTTTATATTATAGAGAGAGAGAGAGAGAGAGATGGGTGGCGGTGCCATTTCCTCTTCGCACTTGGGCCACTGATGTGAAGTAACGCCACTGCTGAGCTGTGATGGATAGTACATTAAAAGAAAATGTTTAGAGATTCATTTTGTTAAATTAAATTTCGTTTTTTTTTAATCATTACTTACAATAGAAATATTCCCAATAATGGAACATATAAAAAACAAGCGCTAAAACAATTGGTAAACTTTTTAGTACCTAGTCTAGTAGTTCACCGCTGAAAGTATTACACGAATTTATCCAGAAACATCTAATTCCGAGGTTTATACCCTCACCCAGTCCTGCACACATACAAGCACAGAGACCCCCAACTGCTACTAAAATCACTTCAACCCTATTGACGTTTTATATTTATTTTTGCAGACTTTACTAGCAGATGCCAAAAAACCACAAAAAGATGTACATGTAAGTAGTTATTAAATAAATTGATTGTTAGAGTAAAGTAGTTTGGATTCTGTAGAGTAACGGCGGCAGAGGGCTGTGTGAACTTGGCACCCGAAGTTGGAAAAAAACATTTTTTTAAGGGTTTTTCGGAAGATTTCGGTTAGAAGTGGATAGTAGTGAAACTATTTTCGTAAGTAGTAAAGCCAAAAAAAAAAATTTTAAAAATGACATCCCTCGACATTCAAAAAATCAGTTTTTTTCGACTGTTTCTCATAGATAAACGTTAGTAGTGGATTGTAGTGCAATTTTTTTCGTAAGTAGTAAAACAGAAAAAATAAAAATATTTTGGCGTAAATTTCAAAACGATTTTTATGACTTAAATTCTGTTCTGAAAGCCTATACGATTACTACAAACGGTAAAATTGACAGAGGAAGATTCGTAGAGGTAGGTAGTGGAAGAATTTTTGTTAGTAGTTGAAAAAAAACTTGATAACAAGAAAAACTTTTTTGCGTCATTATCATTGAATAATTCTCTTCAAAAGGATATACAATTACTACAAACATATCAGGCCCTGTGTCAGTCGCTTCTTACCTACTGCCTTTCATCCTGGGGAGGTATCTGCAAAACCACCATAAAGGCAGTTGAGGTCGCCCAGAGAGCTGTACATGTACAATGCGTGCCACGAAAGAAGAGACTTGACACACCACGTGGTTTGACATGCGCAGTACACGATTTTAGGTATCTTTAGCGGAATGAGGTCTGAGTGCGGGACGGGACTGGACGTCATAGGGGCAGCGGAAAGAGCGGGGGAGGCGGGGTCAAGTCTCTTCTTTCGTAGCACGCACACTGAAAAAAAAGAATTGTTGAATGTACTGAAGTAGCGTAGGTTGAGTAATGAACTGCCATAGTTCAACCCTTTTCATAGTTAATTTTACTATAACAAGAGTGAATTTAACAAAGTCCATTGGTAAAATCAACAATTTCGTGTGTAGGACCTATATAACCCGCGGATTTGATAAAATTTACGCGGAATTTAGTAAAATCAATCATTCTTTTTTTTCAGTGCATTGTACTGAAGGTTAGCACGTTTAAACCGATGCGTTTTCCTACTTATACACTGTTCCAGTTGTGCGGGGTTCTGACAATAAGACAGTTATATATCCTAAAAATTACCTTGCAAGGACATAAAAAACAGCCCTTCAACCCAATGTTACTACAGAAACGTCGCAAACATCATGTGTGTGACAATTTAACCACATTTAAAACAACCTTTGGTAAAAGATTTGCAAGTTTTCTGGGCCCTTACCTTTATAATAAGCTTAACAAATCAGTATACAATGCAAACTAAAAGTATGCCGCCAATATTTGCAGAAATTAAGCTACGAGGAGACGGAACAACTAATATACTTACCACTCTAAGAATAAGGCTAAGAGCACCGAAATCAAAGATACACTCACTACTTAGCTCACCTACACACATATACACTCATCCATACTCACACCCACACAATCACCTCATAATTATTTTCACACACACCTACATACATATACACCCCACTCACACCCACACATTCTCATATACATACACCACACATACACACGCAACACGAACACACAACCACACGAACACACACACACACGAATAGACACACACGAATACGAACACACACACACACGAATAGACACACACGAATACGAACACACACACACACGAATAGACACACACGAATACGAACACACACACACACGAATAGACACACACGAATACGAACACACACACACACGAATAGACACACACGAATACGAACACACACACACAAACACACGAACAGACACACACACTAACACATACACACACGTACACACATACATACACTCAATCCATTTAGTTAATTGCACTTAAATTATGTACTTACCTATTTGCAAATTACTTATAAATACAGAAAAATAGTAGAAAAGTAATCTTATCTATTTTTCTGTATTTCTGTAGTACTGATTTAATTATATACACCTCTTTTGCTTGACACCTATTCTTGTTTTACAATACTCGAGGGGAACGGTGCTGATAGCCGAAATACAGGCTATGCCTAGTTCGGCTACAGACGCTAATCTCTTTACCTTAATTGAAATTGTTGCCACATTGCCATTGTAAAGTAGTACTAAGTTTTTGGAAATAAATTATTATTATTTTTTGGTATACATTTTTGTATCTCAGCATTGATGTGCCGGTTTTATAGGATAACACGGGCCGAAGCCAAGTGCTAACCTAAGCGATAGATGATAACATATTATGATGTGATGATATGTTTAGACTTTGTGTTGTTGGTGATGTTTGTAGGTGTGATATTTGGGCATCATTGTCATTCTTACAAACGGTAAAATTGACAGAGGAAGGTTCGTAGAGGTAGGTAGTGGAAGAATTTTTGTTAGTAAGTAGTTGAAAAAAAACTTGTTTAGGAGTGATAAACTCAGGAAAAAAATTTTTAGCGTCTTTTTTATTGAATAATTCTCGTTAAAAAGAATATACGATTACTACAAACGGTAGAATTGACTGACGGAGGTTCGTACAGGTAGGTAGTGGAAGAATCTTTGTTAGTAGTTGAAAAAAAACTTGATTAGAAGTGATAAACTCAAGAAAAACTTATTTGGCGTCATTTTTATTGAATAATTCTCGTTCAAAAGGATATACGATTACTACAAACGGTAGAATTGACTGAGGGAGGTTCGTAGAGGTAGGTAGTGGAAGAATTTTTGTTAGTAGTTGAAAAAAATCTTGAGTAGAAGAAATAAATTCAGGAAAAAAAAATTTTGCGTCTCGTACATCCTTTTGAAGTTTTTCTTTAGTTTATCACTACTAATAAAGTTTTTTTTCAACTACTAACAAAAATTCTTCCACTACGTACCTCTACGAACCTCCCTCAGTCAATTCTACCGTTTGTAGTAATCGTATAGGCTTTTCGAACAGAATTTAAGTCATAAAAATCGTTTTGAAATATACGCCAAAATATTTTTATTTTTATTATTTTTTCTGTTTTAATACTTACGAAAAAAATTGCACTAAAATCCACTACTAACGTTTATCTATGAGAAACAATCGCAAAAAACTGATTTTTCGAATGTCAGGGGATGTCATTTTTTTTTTGGTATTACTACTAACGAAAATAGGTTCACTACTATCCACTACTAACCGAAATCTTCCGAAAAACCCTTCAAAAATTTTTTTTTTCGAACGTCGGCTGCCAAGTTTACACAGCCGCGGCAGAGTGGCGTGTCAGCGCTTGGCCGGGCAGCGAGACTGTTGCGCCAGTGCTCCGACCCCGGCCTCAGGCACTTGATCTGACCGACCCGTCCGCCCTCCCCACGGCGAAGGCCACACATACGAGCTGTAGAGCCTATGATATCATACTCGTATAATATTTCGTGACGTTGCGTTGTGTCCAGTTGCACATAGGTACAGGTCTCTCATGAAGACCGTTCAGCTCTGCGAGCTCGTACAGATAACATACAACCATACTTACTTAATACAATCTCGATCAAGATTCCAAATCTCACGAGATATCGAGCCTCTTTTTCGAGCGAGTTTCAAACACTTGTGAAGACAATCTCGTTCTTGAAATCTTGTTTGAAATCTCGATGAGATTTCTTGATTGAGCGCGCGTTATAGCACCCTATACTTCTTGAGAAGCCATTTTCAATATAATAATTTGATGTATTAATAGTGTACGTGATGTGTGTGTGCTGATTTGTTGCATTCTGTATGCGTCATCATCATCATCATTTCAGTCGAAAAATGTCCACTGCTGGACATAGGCCTTCAAGGCTCCAAGATATGGGAACAACTTTTGCTGTTCAACAAAAAATACCTTGAATTTGTAATTCAATTTGATTGTAAGTCTGTACACACCGTAGGTACAGACTGTTCACATCGCTTTTGACAATAACCACAGAGCATGTCAAATATAGATGGCTTTCATTTTGACAGTTCAACAACATTCATTGCGTTATTTAAGAAGGCTGTTGAACAGACAAATTTTTCGTACATATGAAGCAATGGATTAACAATATCTTTCAAAATTATTTAGATTGTGATTGTCAGAGCAGTGGTGGCCAAGTTGTGACGGCCGTGACTTACGAGTAGGTCATAGGTTCGAACCCAAAGAGGCGCTTTACTTTGTGTAAATTATATCATCACCACTGCTCTCAAAACGGTGAAAGAAAACATCGCGAGGAAACCGGCATGTCCTAGAACCAAAAATTCAAAGACATGTGACATCTACGCAATTAGTTGCCGGTATGAGATAAGCCGGATGCTTACAACGATCCTGGAAGTAGCAGGAGAGCTCGGACTAATAGTTGCTGAAGTATTTACAACGATCCCGGAAGTAGCAGGAGAGCTCGGACTAATAGTTGCTGAAGTATTTACAACGATCCCGGAAGTAGCAGGAGAGCTCGGACTAATAGTTGCTGAAGTATTTACAACGATCCCGGAAGTAGCAGGAGAGCTCGGACTAATACATAGTTGCTGAAGTATTTACAACAATCCCGGAAGTAGTAGGAGAGCTAGGACTAATAGTTGCTGAAGTAACTGCAAGGCATTATGTTACAATGTCATGGATTTTCGCAAAATAATTAACGCCAGATGGAAACAGGCGTTATGTGCAGTCAACTGCATATCACTTGCACTTTACTCGATATAAATAAAGGTGCTTTTTGAAGTGAACACTTCTTTAGCATCGTTGTGATTTGAAATTTTATGAAACGAAAAAGCGACAGTAAAAAGAGACATAAGATTTAACGTGGTAGAAAATAAGATAGGAAGCATTATACAGTGTTTTTGTTTTATATTATTAAAAATGACATCATATATTTTAATCCTATGCTACTAATTTGTGGATGTGGATATGGATGTGGGAAAGTTTATGAAACGAAAAAGCGACAGTAAAAAGAGACGTAAATTCATAAGATTTAAGATTGAAGGTTTCACTTCTACCATGTGTGAATTGCACACATGCTGTTTTTTTTTTTCAGGATGCGAAAACATCAAATGACCCCTCCCGCTCTGGGTGGAGCGGAAGGGTGTGTCAGACTCTTACTGACTAAAACCCACCCGTGTTCCTTCAGTAGCCCTTTATGTTCCGGGCCAGCGGTAACCCTTTCGGACAATCCCGCTAACCAGGCAGGCTTCGGACGGCGCGCGTGGAATACGTACGCGCCGTCCGGCACGGGCCTAGTCCTGATCGGATGGTGAGCTACCCATTACTCTCCGTCCGCAGGCCCGAGTCTACGGTGGCCGAGAGTCGTCGTCACGCTCTCTGCCTCAGCCATCCTGCCACCTCCTTCGCTAGCGTGACTGCTTCGCAGTAGGAGGTGACTGCCTCCCACTCCCTCTCGCTCCGGACCGTGGCTTGAACCAGCGCCGGACGCGAGAGGTCGCCGCCGCTGCCGATCGCCTCTACGAGGACACGGCGGTGCTCCGCCCAAGCGGGGCAGACCTCCACCGTGTCCTCTGGGCGATTCTGGCAATGGTGACACCTGGGCGTTTCCTCCCACCTGATGATATGCAGGAACCTCCCGAAACATCCGTGTTCGGTGAGGACCTGCGGTAGGTGAGGGCGCCGTGACGCCTCTCTAGCCACTCCTCAAAGAGGGGTCTTATCGCCACTGTCGTGGCGTTCCCTGCGCTGGGTTGCGACAGTCGCTCTTTCCATGCCGCCATGAGATCGCGCCGGAGGTCAGTCACTCCGCCGCGATAAAATAAAGGTGCCGTCAGTATCAATTTGTAACCACTGATCCTCACGTCCTCACGTCGCAGCGTCGCCGGTGCTAACACTGCTCTTGAGCTGCTCTAGCGTAGTCCGGAGTTGTTAACGCTGCTCTTGAGCTGGTCTAGCGTAGTCCGGAGTTGTTAACGCTGCACTTGAGCTGATCTAGCGTAGTCCGGAGTTGTTAACGCTGCTCTTGAGCTGATCTAGCGTAGTCCGGAGTTGTTAACGCTGCTCTTGAGCTGCTCTAGCGTAGTCCGGAGCTGTTAACGCTGCTCTTGAGCTGCTCTAGCGTAGTCCGGAGTTGTTAACGCTGCTCTTGAGCTGATCTAGCGTAGTCCGGAGTTGTTAACGCTGCTCTTGAGCTGATCTAGCGTAATCCGGAGTTGTTAACGCTGCTCTTGAGCTGGTCTAGCGTAGTCCGGAGTTTCAACAGAAAGCGAGTCCGGCTTATACTGGTTTTTCGGCTGAAATGATGATGATGATGACATTCAAATTAATCAGCAATAATTTATCGGTTAACCCATATTAAATACTCAATGTATTTATTGATATTCTCTATGGATTAATCGGTCCCTGGTCGTCGTCGTACTAGGATTTTTGATTTTTTTTACGAGGTTACGACATACCTAAATATAAGGACAAACGATCTTCTTGAATGGAAGAACTGCACCTGTACTCGTAACTTGGAGTCGACACTGGGTTCATTATGTGTTATAGATACCACTTTTTATGTATTTTTCCCTTTCCACCAAAAATTGTTAATTACTTAAAATAAAAGATGTATTCAACTCCTTGGACGTCCATCTAAGATTTACGTCCTCAGTTGAGTAGATACTAGGGAATCTGTAGGCAGAAGTGTTCTGTGTGTGTGTACCTATGCGAGTTTTAATAACTGTATGCTTTACTTTTCAGAAATTCATAAACGACTTGCTAGAAAAGGCGAAAACTCTGTAGATTATGGAACCAAATCTCACGGATCGAACGCGAGGAGTGGCCGCGGCCTCGTCACCGCTCCCCTTAGATTTAATTATTATTATCATGTCCTAGCTCGTAGATATGTGTTGTGAGCGCGCGTGCGGCGACGTACTAACATATCAGCGGAGGGAGGCCTGGTGCGGTGCGCCTGCGCTGTCGCCAGCATCTAGTACAATCTCGTCGCGAGCCTACCACCGTTCCAGTGAGTTCATACCTACTAGTATTTTAAATGATGATTCAGGAGCATCTTGTTAACTACCGATTTGGTATTAGGTATAAATGCAGACTAACGGGAAAAGGCTCCCTCCAGGCGTAATTGTTTGCCGGACGTTGTAGTGCCCCTTAACAGGTGTCATTATTAGAAAATTAATGCTCGTAGAATAATATCACTGTTTTGTGATGTCGTAGGATAACCGGATAAATCGAATCTTTGCAAATATCCTGGGACGATGGAGGACCGGATTTGTGGAATCTAAGAATGCTATTCGTAGTCATACGAGCTATCATCAGGTTCATTGCAAAACTCCCAAATTGTTGGAAAGTTGAATGCTTTATCATGATTGATCAGAGCTATGCTAAGCTCTCGATAAAAGTGACAACAATAGGTAACAGATAAGGAATGAACCAACCATATTCGCAACCGTCACCGCAAAGTTCACTACGAACTTATCCCACTGTCAACTGAGTGACTCTGAACAAGCCTTCCAAAACAGAATAATAATAATATGTAAGGAAGAATGACTTTTAGATGTTATTGTAAAGTTAGCTTACTATAATATTAGTATAATTACATTTGTACATGAGCTACGTCTCTGAACAATGTGCATCTGCATAAGTCGTGATGTCGGAAGCGCGCGTCCAGGTCAGTGCGCCCCGGCCACGCGACGCGCGAGGCAGTATCGCAACCACGACTCCGCGACACACTTCATGTCATGCGAAACGATTGTTCTTATTAAATTTGTAAGAGTAGGTATTAAGAATGCAATTAATGCTTGTACGAGTATAATGTATCGGATATTACGAAAAGCAATCATCTGCTGCAAAATGTACATAGTGCGAAACAAAACTTGTGAAATAGTCGTCGGATGTGCTCTGACAAAGTCATTTGTGTACCTACGTTTCGTAAATACGTCTGGACTCAGCCTAAGAGGCCATGACCGCGCGAGTGCGCGCATGCGTCGTGCGCTGCCCTCCGCGCGCCTGCACGCAGCGAGCAGCCAGTGCGGCCGTCATTGCTTGAATTGCTTCGCCTGCATCCTATTGCAACTTTACTAGACCTAGTATTCTAATGTTTATGGGGTTACGCTTCGCGTAGGAAACTAGGAATGATACTGCATGGTTTGGAAAGTAGGTATATATACAGGGTTATTTGTAAAACATTAACAACCTCTTAAGAGGTCATTCTACTTACCATTATGAACAACTTTTACTATGGGAAAAACCTGAAACCGCAAAAAAAAAAAAACAGCTGTTCCCTACATTTTGACGAGTTACACGAACATAAATGTAGGGAACACCGGTTTTTTTTTTGCGATTTCAGGTTTGGTACCATAGTAAAAGTTGTTCATAATGATGAGTACACAACGACCTCCTAAGAGATTGTTAATGTTTAAAAATAACCCTGTATAATGGGTGTCTCAGTAAGAGTGCACTTTATAAATTTAGAATTTTTTTTTTCGTTCTTGTGGCTCTCTCAACTCTGAAATTCGACAGCCGTCACCTATATTTATTCCGATTATAAAAATGGAGCCCTTTTTGAAAGAACAACGCGTTATAATTGTGAAAAATCTTTACAAAAATGGGAAAGTTACGCTGAAACCGCTCGAAAACTCTTTTCAGTCGAGAAAGTGCACCTAATATGTCAACCAGTTCGTGCGATTTAACGCCTTGCGATTTTTTTCTTTGGAGTTTTATGAAATCTCGGGTTTATACGAAATAACCAGAAACAATTCCTGAGCTCAAATCAGAGATCCAACGCGTCATCGGTGAGATATAGCCACAACTCTGTGTAAAAGTCATGGATGATTTCATGAAAAGAGTGATGGCCTGTCATCAGAGCCATGGGGGGCTATTTGCTGGATATTTTATTCCATACTTAATCGGAACATGTCTTCTTTACAATCCAATAAAAATATCACAACTCTCTCATAAAATACATGCTTTTATTTTAAAATAAAAAGTGCACTCTTATTGAGACATCCTATATATAAAGCATAGCCTACACTACAATGCAAGTTCAGCTCATACTGGGATCCTTAGCAACATTATTAATAAGATACCCAATCCCATACCTGCATAGCCTACTCAAACCTACTAAAAAGCGCCGGTAAACTTGAGCATTCACTTGTAATGAGCTACATTACTTGTACAAGATCACACGGCATGTCACAGGCCGTGTGATCTTGTACAAGTAATGTAGCTCATTACAAGTTAGTGAATGCTCAAGCATTTGTCCGAACTGGGAGCATTCTAGTTTAATTTGGCCAAACAGGGAGCATTCTAGTTTCATTTGGCCGAACAGGGAACATTCTAGTTTCATTTGACCGAACAGGGAGCATTCTAGTTTCATTTCAGTTTTCCCCGAAAGGTTAGGCAAATAATGACTGTTAGTTGATATATTTTTGGACTACCGCGGCGCTATAGTGGCTGCAAGTGCTACTGCTGAGCATGAAGCCCAGGTCAGGTCAAGTGTTATTGGGGTTTTCTATTAGAAATTCGTCGGTAGTAGCTCGGAGCCTGGATTTGTGCCCAGTTTATCTGGCGAAATGTGGGTGTACGGGTGGACATTGCTTTGTCGGGCGTTGTCCGTAAGAGAAAGTGACCTTGTTCCCAGCTTACTGTACTTACATCGTACTAGCCCAGTGCACTGTGAGCAGGCATTACTCGTTCACCGCCCGACGGGTCGAGTGTCCTGCAGTGCTGCCCCGACCGCGTCATGTGGACGCCAGCAGGTGCCTGATTCTTTCTACATGAACCACTGCAGTGTTGAAAGATTCGCCAAAACTCCGAGAAATTTTGCTTTTGGTGTTTCTCATGTTTCATAGATTTTATGAAGTATACTAACACGCTTTCAATTCAATTCTTCATTGTGCCCTTATAATGATCTAGGTGCACTCTGCCTAACCGAGGAAACAGGTGTGACGTTATTTTATAATAATACCTATTATTGATATAATATGATTATATTTGGACCTGGGCCGGCTTTACCAAGGGGTGCAAGGGGTGCCTGGCACCCCGGCGCAGGGTCTTAGGGGGCGCAAGCGGATCAGGTCATCACTCATTATAACTGTAACGCTCCAGCGCTGTAACCGCACGTCAACGCCTCGAAAAAATCCCCTGCTTGCCGCCAACGCACCGTCAACAAGACAACCGCTCGCCGCTGGCACGCCACCGGTGAAGTAACAACTTGTTGTTTACGTGCCGGTACTAGTTGGAAGCTCACCGTCCAGGCGCCAACAGCTAGTTTTCCAGCTTACAGACGGGTTTGCGAACTTAAGTAAGCGTGAGAATTAGCGGGCGACGGGGAGACAACCATGCAAGCGGCGCAAGGACCGCGCGCAGGTGGCGAGGCGCCGCATGCTTACTGCTTGCAGGTATTTCTTCACCGGGGAGTGGGCTGCTCGCTTAAAGCAGGCGACTTGTTACGGCTCAATACAGATTAGTGGTCACTGATCTGTATTATCGTCGTTTCAATTTAAAATCGCGCGAAGACACGCTTTTATCACGCACTAAAAATGATAAGATAGTAAAATTTACTTAAATTTACCTCCTGGCTCCATCATCAGACCCTCAACACCAATTGCAATATATGGGACTCGTCAAAACGAATCATAGACTCCCAAACTCAGGGATTTACTAGTAGCCACTGAAGAGTTCCACTATTCAGATCTGTTCCAAGATACCAAATTATAGTTTTGTCATCCGAACTACGTACATAAACAAAGTTTAATTTCGTTACGACAATTAGAAATAGTTAAAATTTACTTCTATGATTTTTTTACATTGTTAAACCTCTTAAATCCAACACATACCTAGTGTAATTTTCTTCACTAAAATCGATTGTAAATTGTAAATATTCCACTTTGCCCCACCTGTGGGACGACTTGGCAGGCCAGAGTGGAATAATCCCGGCGCTGTTGTAGTAAGCTCAGTAGACTATGCCACTGTGGTCGCTCGTCTATGGTGTGCTCGTCGCCTTTGCATTCAACCAGCTGAAGTTGCTGGGCGTGGCCTGTACAATAACTAACACGACGCCTGCAGTGTGCTGGTGCGCGGAGGAGGTGTAACACGTGTCGCAGCGACGACGTAACAGTCATTGTTACATATTAGTGCGTTGCAATGGTTGTATTGGAGCTAGTTTCGATTGTGTTCGCGGTCACCAGTTCGAAGCACTTTGTAATAAATAATTTTAAATAAATGTGTTTATTTTATTTGACCTCCGTCACATCACATCTGATTTTGTCCTACGCCATGGGTTCCCAACCGTGCACCGTGTGAGTTACGCCAGTCAAAAAATGTCGAATATTGTCATTTGGGTTCACCCTTGTTTGGTATAACAACGTTTTGTCGAAAATCGCTCCGGCTAATTTTAGTTACAATAAAGTCATTTCGTATAATTATTCATTTGACCGAATAATCAATTGGTAGATTTTTATTTAGCATAGGTACCTATTTATTTCTTTGAAATAATGTCATTTGACCGAATTTTCAAATGCACTAATTTGCCTGTTTCATATGATATGAGGTACCTAAAGGTATTTGTATCACATTCACTCGCACTTGCATCCAATGTCGACGGAGCCCCGCTTCGCGTGGCTCCTATTTCTGTGAAAAGGGTATAAAGTAACCTAACAAAACCGAACCTCGGGGTGGGAACATTACATCAAATGAACATTATACCTTTTGATCAATCGCGCAAATGTTGTTATCGCAAATAAATATTCGATGAAATGAAAATTATGTTAATCGATATTATAAAAATTGATTATTTTCTTAAACATTAGTAACATTACATCAAAAGTTGTTATACCAAACAAGGCGGCTGACCCATTTCAAAACCTAGTAAGGGACACTTTTTACAAAAATCGTTTTATTGCATAATCTTGCTAACCTAGGTCTCTACCAAATACAAAAACACCAGCGTTTTAAACTTACATAAAAGGAGATATATTTAAGCATGGATACCTAGTAAGTGCACCTTTCACTCCCTAGTGACCATTTTAAAACCTAGTAAGTCACTTTAACCTTTTCAAAAAATATATTCCAATAGGCTGACCGATATTAGGTACGTTTATGCGCTCTCCTGTACCTAAACATTTTAAATCCTTACTAGGTTTTGAAATGGGGCAGCCGAAGGGTGAACCGTCATTTGAGTGTAATAGATTGCAGTGATAGGATCTCGTTGGCTAAATATTTTCGACGTAACGTTACATAGAACAAACAAAGTTCGAAGAAACAAGGGTTCGATGTAAGGTTATCGATATTCAACTTTTTATAAGAGAAAAATTTGTAGGGTGACCATAAAGGCTCCCTCAAACAGGCGCGACACCCGATAAAATCGCGCGCGACACAGAGGCAGCGCAAGTCGCGCAACGAGCGGTGCCTTTGTGTCGCGCGCGATTCGCGTCGCGTGTCGCGCCTGTGTGCAGGAGCCTTAATGTTCATAGTAAGTAGGTACGGTCAGCATCAAAAGTCAATTAACACTTCAGTTTTTTTAATCTTAGTTATTGAGCAAAATATTAACACTTCAATTTTTTTTAATCTCTGTTATTGTTACATAGGATCAGGCCGCAAGGGTTGAATAACGAACAACGCAAATGAGAAGGGTTTAAAACTGTATATTGATTTATTACAGTCAGACACACAATGCACATAAAATACACAATGCACATAGAAAACACAATACACAGAGAAAACACAATACACGTAGAAAGCACAATACACATAAAGAACACAATAGATACAGAAAAACACAATAGAGACAATAATAAACTTATATACCAGAGTAAGGGCTTGAGGACTTCTTGCTGACTTTGAAGGCTGCGATCGACTATTCACTGCGACTGAGACTGTGTCGAAATCCGTTTTTTTTTTTAGAATATGGCATCTCGTAGTTGACCTTGAGAGGTCGTGACTACTTAACCGGACAATGAGTCGAAATCCGCCCAAAAGTGCCTTACTTATATAATTTTGGATAGGCACAAGTAGTGGGTGGCCCTACACTTTGCCCCTTTCATTCAGCCATATGTAGCGAGGAAGCAGACATTTCCTTGCCCCTCGACTCCCCGTTCCTCACCCCTGTGACCTCAATTCATTTGGACTCGCCCAACACAGAATACAATGGCGAGTCTCGACCAATCACATGATTTGTTTTGGTAAACGTGTGGGACTCTTTCAAACTAACCTAGGCAATTCTGTTTGACAAATTATACTCTGTTCCTATACTGTTATGGTCTTAACAGGACGACCGTTGAATAATAGAGCTTATGTAAATAGACATAGGACTTATCCTTACAATTAAATGATAAGTTTTAATCAAAAAACAGTATGTAAGAAGCCGTGCTTCTTAACAAGCGTGTAGAAAGCTGTGCTTCTTAACAGTTATTGAGCAAAATATTTTTTGAAAATTGCACCGTACTTTTGCTGCAATTTTGAATAAATATTTTGCTCAATAACTGAGATTAAATAAACTGAAGTGTTAATCGACTTTTGATGCTGACCGTACCAGTACATTTTGTAAACCCGCCCCTAAGTGACCCACTGACCAACTTTTTCTCTTTTTTCAACTTTTTCTGACTTCTGGCGGTGTGGAATTAATAAATTCATCATTAATTGATGACATTTTCAAATAAAAAAAGTACAGCGAAAAGAAAAAGCGCGCGGAATAATTTTTGATACGCGCGCGTTCGCGCTTTTTTTTCAGGCATAGGCACAAAACAGCCAGTACCTATTATTAATAAAGTAAATTAATATTTTTGTTTTTGTTACAGACATTAATGGTTGTATTGTCAAAATTAATTAAATTAAAGAAATAATAATTAAATGTTTCATATTCATATATTTATTTGCATTCCATAATGTTGTTGTTGTTGTTTGTAGCGGGTATGATAAAAACGTAGGCTCAATATAAACAATGAGTTTATTCCACCAACAATGTTGTTTACAAATAGTAACTTAACTAGATATGACGATTATAAAAACTACACGATACGTTCCCGGCCAGTTCGTGACGCGAGGTGCGTCACGAAACAAGAAGGATACGTCACCGTGGTGCGTGAGGGGAGAGGGGCGGCTACGCTAGGCGAGCTCTTCCAATGCGTGGAAACAGCGGCGCCGGCGCGCCAACGCTGACTGAGAACTCGTTTTTTTTTATAGGGCATCTCGTAGTTGGCCTTGAGTGGTCGTGACTACTACTTAACCGGACTATCCTGTGGTTGCCTTGAGAGAACTCAAAGCCTCCAGCCAGGGGCTTAAACTAACGGGACTACACGCTAAGGGCACCCCCTGTGGGGTACGAGCCTCGGCTTAGGGCGTCGCTGGGGATAGGGCAGCAAGTCGGGACAGGTTGGATCGATTTTTGATTATTTAAGAACGATGGGGTCGGCATTTCCTAATTGACTACTCTGAGAAGAAAAGCCGAAACAAACTCAGAGGTCACAGTCGGGAATTTAAATCTACAGGCTCAGCTGCGGCGCGGGCTGGCACTACATCGAGCAAGGGTCGGTGGGGGTGAGAACTCGTGTTTTTTTTTTTTTTTTTTTTTATAAATGGCATCTCGTAGTTGACCTTGAGAGGTCGTGACTACTTAACCGGACAATCCTGCGGCTGCCTTGAGAAAACTCAAAGCCTCCAGCCAGGGGCTTAAAACTAACTAAATAAACTAAGCGACTACACGCTAAGGGCACCCCCTGTGGGGTACGAGCCTCGGCTTAGGGCGTCGCTGGGGGGAGGACAGCAAGTTGGGACAGGCTGGATCGAATTATGATTATTTAACGAACGATGGGGCCGGCATTTCCTAATTGACTACTCTGAGAAGAAATGCCGAAACAAACTCAGAGGTCAGAGTCGGGAATTTAAATCTACAGGCTCAGCTGCGGCGCGGGCTGGCACTACATCGAGCAAGGGTCGGTGGGGGGCATTTACTGGGGGACGTCGCGAGGGACCTCGTCGGCGAGGCCGGTATGTCGGTTTCTTGTATCTGTTTTTCCTAAGCGTGCTGGTTGCCCTACTGCTCTCTTGGAGGACGGTTATAGGGTCATCTGGGTCGGTGAGAACGTGCCTTGGACGGCGGAGTTTACTGATTTGGGAGGGAGTATATCTGGCGGCCTCGACAACCAGCGGGTTTCGATGGTTGGGGGCGGAGTCGAAGAAGTGCTTGGAAAGGCGCTTCATGAATTGGTGGATAGTGGGGATTTTGAGATCGACATGGAGGATCTCATTTCGAACGAACCAAGGGGCTCCCGTAGCCTTTCGGAGGAAACGGTTCTGGAGGGTCTGCATCCTGTGGATGTGGTGGGGCTTTGCGTGTGCAAAGACTACGCAGGCATAGGTCATGATTGGGCGAATGCACGCTGTGTAGATGCGCAATTTGCACTTAAGTGACAATTTGCTGCGTGCATTTAGCATCGAGTGGAGGCTACCGAGAGCGAAGGCGGCGCGCGAGCGAACCGCCTTTATGTGCTCTGCGAAGGAGAGGTGCCTGTCGAGGATAACACCGAGATATTTGGCTTGCTTCTCCCAAGGGATCGGCTTGCCGAACATGGTGATAGGTCGGGGGGGGATGGGTTTGTGTCTCGGTTTCGAATAGAGAACCGCTTGACTTTTGTCGGGGTTTACTTCTATTCTCCACTTCCTAAACCAGTCAGCGAGCTTGTTGACTGAAGTTTGGAGGATGTGGGAGATCTGGACTAGGCTGCGGCCAGTGTACAGAATGGCAGTATCGTCTGCGAAGAGAGCCAACTGGGTCTTTCTATTTGTTGGGATGTCACTGGTGTACAGCGTGAATATGAGCGGGGCGAGCACAGAGCCCTGGGGGACTCCTGCTCGGATCGGGTGAGGAGAGGATATAGCTCCTTCTACTTTGTAGCGGAAGGTGCGGTTCGACAAATAGTCTCGAAGGATGAGCACGAGACGGTCGGGCACACCGAGTTGGTATAGCTTATATAGTAAGCCATTGTGCCAGACTTTGTCGAAAGCTTTTGCTATGTCGAAGTATATCACACCTGTCAAGTATCCACGCAGGATCCCTGCGTGGATATGTTCGGTGATGCGGTGGACTTGCTGGACGCTAGAATGTTGGGTTCGAAACCCGAATTGTTCGTTAGGGATTAGGCCCTTGGTTTCGGCATAGTTTCTGAGACGCTTATAAATAAGCCTCTCGTAGACCTTGCCTAGTCCATTGAGCAGACAGATGGGGCGGTAACTCGTGGGTTCCGACTTGGGCTTGCCGGGCTTGGGAATGCCAATGACTGTGGCTTCTTTCCACTTCTGTGGGAAAATGTTGTTGCTCATGGCACCGTTGAAGATGGTGGCCAGTAGCACAATTAATTGGGCAGGGAAGAGTTGAATCACTCTATTGGTGATTCCATCTGAACCGGGGGTGAGAACTCGTGGCCGCGGCGTCCGTTTATATAGGCGAGGCGGCGGCCTAACGTTGTGTGCGGAAGTCACGTCCCGACACATTATAGTGTTGTGTGGCGCGTAGCTGTAGGCGTTCCGCATTCGGTGGTGCTACAGGCTCCCCCTCTGGATGCGAAGTCGCCCCGACGAGTGGCCAGTCAAGGTGGATGGTCCACCAACGAAGCTGGGCGAGACCCGCGTCGCCGTGGTCGTCGTCGTCCACGAGAGGGCGGAGTGGCGCCCTCAGGGTTAGTCCTAGGTTTAGGCGGACGCCCGCGTTTCCTCAGTGGGCGCACCGGCGGTGGAAGTGGACATGCCGCATGGCCTCGGAACGGTGTCAAGGCAGATGTATGATACACTCCAAGAGGTTTATCTGCAGCAGTGGGATCTGAAATCAGATAAGATGAAGCACCATGGCGTGCTAGGATTAGATAGGGACCATCCCTGCGAGGACAGAATTTAGCACTTATTCCTCGAGCAGCATTACTAATTGGATGGGTAGTTGCTAATACTAGGTCACCAGGAGTGTAACCAGGATCTTCTTTACGTCCCTGGTCTGCCATCTTCTTCCTGCGTTCTTCTAGATTCTCTCTGACATCTCTGGCTTTGTCCAGCGTATTGGCGACTAGTAGTACCTAACTTCGGCATAATTTCAGGCACAAAGTTCTCAGACAGTAAAATCTGACGAAAGTCGTCAGATTTCAAAAGTCGTCAAATACGCTGGTGTTTGTCCTTTAGTGAGGCAGGTTGCGGTATTCATCGCAAACCGTATGCTGGGTATTTGGGTAACATATCATATGAAATTGGTGAAATAAGAGACCCTTTACGAGCAAATGTGTTATTATTAGTGGTTAAACAAACTTACCTGAAGTGAAGTTTGACCGCAATTACACGAGTCGCTGCATCCGAAGAGATTTACATGATTCACTAGGTAGTACACTCCTCAATGTACCTACTAGGCATCGCACAATTTTAGATAAAAAACTAAATAATAAAAATTAAATTAGATATAAACGACTACCGTAGTACCTGCCGTGGAGGGGCGTCCGCCGCGCCCGGCCATCCACGATCGTTCACTTGTCATTCATTTAAGAGGGCTATTTATCTTAAACTATGTTTAATATCGGGATTTCTTGCAAATAAGGGCTGGGCGGGTTTGTAAATCTCTTCGGATGCAGCGACTCGTGTAATTGCGGTCAAACTTCACTTCAGGTAAGTTTGTTTAACCACCAATTACACTTCGTCGCTGCATCCTCGAGATTTACATGATTCACTAGGTAGATGTTCAGAGTTTTGAGATAAATAGCCAAACATTAGTGGTAAAGAAAATAAATGCATCTAATGACATATGCTTTATTTTTAACACAGCCTTATGTATTATCAAATTAAATCAACGAAGTGATTACCTATACAAAAATTAATATATAGGTAGGTATATAATGGTAATTCTAAACGTTATTTTCATAAACAGCGCGAGCAAAATCATCGGTTTCCTCTGTAAGCAGAGGTCTGTTATAAAATTTGCCAAATATTAGAGAATTACCAGACCAACCGGCAGTCTTTTTAATTAAATCTATAGAAATACCTCTACGACCAGCCGCTGACGTAGCCGCGTGGCGCGTGCTATGTGACGTAAATATTGTGGTGTCTATACCACTATCTGCTAACGTCTGTTTTTAATCCAGCGGCTAATCGTAGAGGAGCTGGCGTTGTGGACTGGTCTTTTTGTAGTTAGTAATAACCTTTCGGTATTTGTTTCAGTCCTAAATGTATCTGTAACATTAATATATGAACATAAAGTCCTTCCTGGACATATCTCTATTTTATTAGGAAAAAATGGGATAATCAAACGGGGTGCTTGTCTGCCAGGTGCAGAGGTTTTTAACAAATCATCAATTGTTATTATAATGTTTGAATCACAAATATTTATATTAGACAGACGAATAAAGGATAACGTCTGCACGCGTTGTGCAGTCGACAACGCAAGCAGAGTTACCAGTTTTTTTTGTTAATTTATTTAAACACAGATTTTCATTAGGAAAATAATTGAACAAAAAGTCTAAAACTACATTAGTGTCCCAAGTAGACTGATATCGAGGGAAAACTGGTTTCAGTCTAAAAATACCTTTCATAAATCTGCTGACAATATCATTTGTACCTACTTATTTATTTATTTATTTATAATTACCTTTACAACCATCATAACAGGATTAACCTAATGCGATGGTGTGGTATTTATATACTTACTTACAATATTAAATTAACCTAATAAGGAATTTCTATAACATACTATCTATCCTAAATTATATAAATCTCATACATAACAATAACACAGAACAATTACTGTTATATAACTTAATAACATTAAATACTTCAAAATCTCATACATAACAATAACACAAAACAATTACTATTATATAACTAAATAACATTTAATACTTCATACTACACATTTATATACAATCCAAAAACATATTTTGCCTAACCTATCACAACTTATGTGTAGCATAGTATGAATAATAGTACCCTTGCGAGTTCACTCCTAGTACAAATTATGTGATGGGCAGCGGAGGAGTCCAAAGAAAACCCAAAATTACCAAATGACATGAATTTAATAAAATGATTACAATTAAATCTTAATATTAAATAATACTAAAAGGTTGTCCTAACGACCGATGTATGTGACGAAAGGCCCCGCGCCGAATCTGATGGTTGGTTTTGTTGGGTGCACCAAGATGGGTTGCGCAATCCATTCACAGTGACCGTGACGACGTATCTGGGAGGCACTCACAGATATAACACCTCCCCCATTAGATGAG
Source organism: Luperina nickerlii (assembly GCA_963855955.1). Taxonomy (NCBI): domain Eukaryota; kingdom Metazoa; phylum Arthropoda; class Insecta; order Lepidoptera; family Noctuidae; genus Luperina; species Luperina nickerlii. The sequence continues at coordinate 24,535,556 of OY979670.1, forward strand.
CAACTATTTGCCAATTTCTACGGCAAAAGTTGCGGCTTTCTTGTTCTGCTGCGACAACTCGATGGCTTCTTTATTCGATGCAATTCTGAGTTTTGCTCGATGACGACGAATAAAGTAGATGCTAATAAGTGCACCTGCACTTAACAATGTAAGTACAATCGCGTACAATGGTATTGTTGTGTGGTAGAGACTTGAGGAATCCGCATTATCGATTTCAACAGACGTTTCCATTGTAATTTGTTTCTGTATCTTGTGCAATGTACTCAGATCAATTGAAGTCAGGTGGTAATTTGGTTGAATCTTCTGAGAATCATTAGTCATCCGTGGGAGCGCTGTGATTTCAATTGAAATTCCGTTGACTTTGTCATCGATGTTGGCCAATGTGAATTCCGGGGTTTTCATTCTGCAAGACTTCGGAATTGTAGCCAGAAAACTTCCTTCCAGAATTTGATGTTTTTCAGGGCCGCAGTAAAGTTGAACCTTGGTGGGCTTCGGGAACGAAACTACGTAGTGCTTGCTATCCAGCTCCAGCAGGGCTTCCTTGGCCAGAGAGATAGGCGTGATTTGGCACGTTTCATCTATCTCCTGGGAATGTATGAGTTTTTCTATGCAATCCTGACCGGAGCGGATCTGGTGACTTGTTTTTTGCTCGCAGATATGCCAGTTATTTACCTTCGGGCATTCAGCCTCCATATACACATATTCCTTTAAATTGATCGCTACATATGGATAAGAAGGCAGGATGACGTCAAGGTTTTTATTAGGAACTGGACAAAGTTTAAATAGTTCAAAAGTACTGGGAAGAGTGATAGGGAATTGAAGGACAACCACGATTTTCTTATCGACATAATATGAACCTAAACTAATTATATCATAGTAATATCTAGTGTCTAAGTCTATGACCTGATTGGGGCTGTATAAATGCTGTAATTTGCTTATCATAGTTCTTAATTCCCTAACAGATAGAATAGAATGGTGCAAGGATACCGTGCGACTAAAGGCTAATATATTTTCTAGCCTACTTATTTCACCAGATAACTCTTGTACGTTATCGTTAAGTATAACGAAGAGTTGCGCAAGGTGAGCATATCTTAAAGTACGATCGCTCTCTGACATAGTCATATTGATGACATACGAAAAGGCTTTATCTAATTTGAGCTGATTTATTGTCAAATTATTCAGTACGTGAGTTTGCTGTGAGGAAAATTCCTTAAATAATGAAATATGCTGATTAATTTTGTTTGAAATGAGTTTATCATTTCGTCTTAGAATTTTCATAGCGTTTTCGAACCTTATAGCATCATCATGATCCAAATTTCCCGAAATTGATTTTATCAAAGTGCCCAATGGGTTTATCAAGCCGCGTTTGACTCTACTAGGTTGCAGCGTTTCTAATTGTAAAAGGATTTTACTTAATTTAATATGTAAGTACTTAATTTGTGCACTGAATATGAGCAAACTATTATTACTTAATTTGTCCGCAGTGTCACGTAACTGTCCTTGAAGGTCATATATCTGTCGTTCGATCTGAATTAAGTTTATGTCCTGTAAGAACGTATGATGATGGGATACGATTTTCGTGTCTCCTAGATTATAAGGTAAAAGTCCCGGTCCGTCATTTAAACTGTCAAGTTGGATCTCTTGAGCTCGGCCCAGGCTCATTATCGTCAGCAGTAGATACCTGTAACAATCGAGGGTCTTTATTCTTTTTAGGTCGTTTCAGTCTACTTTTAGCTACCGGTCCTCGTTTCCTTGAAGTGTAAATATGAATAGGTAAGTTAGAAATAACCTTGTCTTGAGTAAATCGGGGGGCAAGTTTTTGCCGGGATGCAGTAGGATTCCGTATGTATATCTCCTGGTTTTCTGAGTACTCAATTTCAGGTTCCCTATCGCTGTTACGTTGCGTCATTAATGTTTCGCGTTCGGTAAGCGATGATTCATGGACAAGGCTATATACCGTATCCATTCGAGTACGGTGATCTTGAATGTACTGTTGTAGTAATCTTTCCGACAGATTTAAATCTATGGGGTCCCGTGGGTCGAAATGTCCAGTGATAAGGTCAAATGGCCTACATTTAGTCAGACTATGAATGGAACTATTATATGCCAAAAGGGCGTAAGGGACTAAAGTGGTAGCACATTCATTTTTGTGTTTCAGCTTTAATATGCGTAAGTGTTCAAGAAGTGTGCTATGGAAACGCTCTATCATCCCATTTTCGTTCGGGGCATAAGCAGCAGTAGTATGATGTTGTACTTTGTGTAATCGTAAAAATTCACTAACAACTTGATTTGTGAATTCAGTTCCCTGGTCAGTTATTAATTTCATAGGGTAACCATGATGCGTACTAAAAATTAAAAGTGATTTTATTATATTAGGGGCTGTACAGTCCGCCATACGGTAAGCCTGAGCATATTTACTAAAAGAATCAATTATGGTAAAATATTTTTCTTGCTCGATAGTTAAAACATCGACATGTGCAGTTTCGAAAGGCTTACTAGGCGGTGGAATGATTCTAAACTCTTGGCGAATTGGATTACGGTCGTATTTTGCACAGTTACATATCCTGCATTCATTAATGTACTTAGTTATGTCAGTTTTCATTTTAGGCCAGAAAAATTGACGTGATAAGGCTAAATAGGTCTCATTTATGCCACGATGATTCGTCTTTCCCTCATGATACTTGCGAATAGCGTCCTGTTGATTTAAATATTCGGATATATTAGTATTTTGGCATTTAACTAGAATTAATTTCATAGATGAACTTTTAAAATTCCTTTGAATTACAGGAACTATTTCAAGCATTTTCTCTATTGGTTGGACTAAGATAGCTGTGCGGAATTTGGGATCTACGTGTTTTTTTATTAGGTCTACAATGTCTTTATCAAAATGAGATTCTCGCACATTAGTCAAAACTTGCAGGTAGGTATCAAAAGGTTTTTTAAGTATAGACTTAGATGCAGGTGAGTCACTAACTATATTAATTATAATTTGTCTACGATATTTATTTAAGGGGTCTTCACTAATGGGAATTTCTAGAATTGGGCTTTCTACGCTAGTGTGAGCGGTCTCACCGTCTTGCATGTCTTGAATTTCGGGTGCTGTAAGGGTTGAAGAACTGTGGCTATCTTGGATCACTGAAGAATTATCCAATGACATAGCTTCAGGTGCTGTAAGGGTTGAAGAACTATGGCTATCATGGATCACTGAGGAATTATCCAATGACATAGCTTCAGGTGCTGTAAGGGTCGAAGAACTGTGGCTATCTTGGGCCACTGAAGAATTATTCAATGACATACTATGGTGACGTCGTGGTGCTTGTGACGTATTGACTATCATCGAGATAGTTTCGTCATTATGGATTTCGATCCGCGACAAAGCGTCGGCGTTTGTATTACATTTACCCTTTTTATAAATTACATTAAAATCGAACTCGGATAATTTTAGTCTCCACCTAGTTAAACGCGAATTAGGCTCCTTTAAATTCATTAGCCATTGCAACGGCTTATGATCGGTGACAACTTTAAATTTGCGCCCAAATAAATATGGCCTAAAGTATTTTGTGGCCCAAACGATCGCAAGGAGTTCTTTTTCGATCGTTGAATAATTTGTCTCGCTATCGTTTAGTGTCCTAGATGCATACGCTATGGGCCTATCAGCTCCTATTGGGCCTTGGGATAGTACAGCGCCCAGTGCAAATTTGGATGCATCAGTAGTGAGAATGAATTCTTTTGAGAAGTCTGGATACTGTAGTATCGGGTCATTGGTCAGGAGAGTCTTACAATGTTCAAAATGTTTTATATAATCAGGTGTAATATTAATTTTAGCTCCCTTTTTTAGACATGTGGTAAGAAACTTTGTAATACGAGCGAAATCGGGAATAAATCTACGGTAATAACCGATAAGGCCTAGAAAAGATTTAATTTGTTTCGGAGTTTTTGGGATAGGATAATTTACTATTGCCGAAATTTTGTCGGGATTCGGTTTGACTCCTTCAGAGGTAATAATATGCCCTAAATATGGTGTTTCACGTTTTAGGAACTCTGACTTATCCATTTGGATCTTAAAATTGGATTCCCTAAGACGCTGAAATACTTTACCTATATTATCTATGATTTCCTGTAAAGAAGTACCAAACACTAGGATATCATCTAAATAGACAACGCAAATTTTATTGAGAAGACCTTGAAGTACATTATCCATTACTCTCTGAAAGGTGGCTGGCGAATTTTTCAAACCCATGGGCATTCGCAGGAATTCATAGTGTCCATGCTCTACATTGAATGCCGTTTTATGAATATCTTTAGGGTCTAATTCGACTTGGTAAAACCCATTAGTTAAATCAATAGTAGCAAAGTATTGACACTTTCCTAGCTTATCTAATATATCTGTGACATTTGGGATAGGATATTTATCGTCAATTGTCTTCTCGTTCAACTTACGGAAGTCAATGACTATGCGCCACTTAGTTTTGCCAGACGCGTCACTCTTCTTTGGTACTACCCATATAGGTGCGCTCCATGCGGAGGTAGAGGGCCTAATTATCCCTTGATCTAACATTTTACTGATTTGAGTTCGTACCTCATCCTTATGAATATATGGATACCTATAAGTTTTACTATAGACAGGTAATTCGTCTGTGGTGTTAATACTATGCTTTATTTGGTTTGTGAACGTTAAAGGTTCATCTTGAATATAGAATACGTCTGAGTATTTCCTGCAGAGGTTAGTTAAATTGATTGTCTCCTCTGGATTTAAATGATCTATGCGCAATTATGATAAAACCTGCTCGGCTCGACGAGTATTGTTCTTGTAAGTATCCGATTTCACTGCAGGTACAGTTTGTTCGCTAAATACGTGTGCGACGATTGGTTCCGATAAAGATAAAATTACATCATTATTTGTAGGGTTAGATATTTCTAAAAAAGCTCGATTATTTTTTGCTGTAGTTACACATTCACTTATGTTACAACTCTGTATACTTTGCTGATCTATGTGTATGTCTCCTTGGCCAATATTAATAGGCAAATTTACTATTTTAGAAGATTGTGCCGGGATAATGTTCTCATACAAATTTACACTTTGGGAGGTATACATATGAATAGGGTTACTAGAAAATTCAGTTTTAAGTTCACGAGAACTTAAGTCAATTTTCGCTAGGAGTCGTTCAAGAAGATCGCACCCTATTAGTCCGTCAAAGTAATCGTGGAATCTGTATACGTTCAATTTGATTGGATTATTGTCTTTAAATTCTTCGAAACAGGGTATAGTGATTGAGTAATAATTCATGGTGGATGCATGCACGTTAGCAACTATAAATGGTTCATAGTCAAGTTCATAGTCATGATAGTATTTTGCCACAGTTTCAGGACTTATGAACGACTGGTTAGCTCCCGTATCAATTAAAAATTTTAACGGTGGAAAGTCGGGCCTAACATTTAATTTTAAAAAAGGCAATTGTCTTTTCCCTTGTATATTAATTTCTATTCGGGGGCATTTTTCGGGGCTTCCTTTGGAAAATTTGACGACTTTTGATTTTCAGATGGAACTGTGGGTGTGGGTTCACCTACGGAGACATCATGTGTCACTGTCAAGTGAGAAGCTGGGTCACAAGCTGGGACGCAGTCTGGGACATAGTCATAGTCATAGTAGCAAAAGTCCTCTGGGATATAATAGTCAAAGTCGGGTTCTTGTACAAAAAATTCGTTCATGTTTGCTTCTCGTGTTCTAAAGTAATTGTTAGGGGGTGGATTACCGTAATGACGCCAATCATGCATATTGGTCGGTGGCAGAATACGTGCGACGGGGTGACTAACACCGCTCATTGGTCGAGGCTGGTTGTTCGGTGCCTGCTGAGACGTTGAAGGTCTAGGATTGACTCTAAAACCGGTGGACATATTGGATCGCGGTAAAGCTTTGAACATTTGTTGGGTTCTAGAGGGTCCCTGGTAAAATGGTCTAGGCTGCCGTGAAATAAAACGGTTTGGATCAAAATTTCGAGGCAAAGGCATCAAATTTCTATCTATCTGAGGATACTGAGCTTGCACATTTGGGAATATGGGAAGCAACCTTTTACTTGAAGGTATAATTTTTTGTTGGAGGTAAACAACGTTCATCTCCTCTTGGGCATATTCTAATGCCTTCTCTAGGGAGGGAGGCCTCATGCATCGAATCCTAGATCCTAGAGGTTCCGCTAAGCCTCGTAGATACGTCTGCAAAGCTAGTTTTTTATATAAAGTTCTTTTCGCTTCGACGGTGGTAGCGACAACATCATGTATTTCTACATATGTCATGATGGTGCTTAAAAGGTTTAACACGCGCTCATAGAATACTTGCGGCGTATCTGATCCTTGAGATAGTAACGATAGGTCATTATATAAGGCAGACTCATCTCTGTGGTCCGAAAAATTATGGATTAACGTATTCCTAATACCGTTCCAATCCCGGGGAACACCATTTGTTACTAGTGTTCTAGCGGCGTTCCCGGTGATTTTATTTAATATACCATTTAATAATGCTAAATTAGTTAGTTCATGACCAGGTGCTGGATCAATATAGCTTGTAACAAGCTGGTCACATAGTGATAAAAATCTAATTAGAGTATTACTATCACCATCAAATTCTGGTACTAGTCTTAATGTTTTAACAATTTTATCGATCATTTCATCTTGATTTTCCATTATTGTTTCTAAGCTACCTAACTCTAAAGATCGGGTAGCGTCCCTCAGCGCGTTGCGAGAGGACAACCGATTGGTCAGGGGTTCGATACCCCTAGTAGATCGCGATGATCGTGGGTGGAAAATTTTGGAGGCGGGAAATAGCGACCGACTGTAAGGAATTTGTGCAACTCACATAAAGTACATATCGGTGGCTCCCGTAGTATCGATGTCTGGATACAGTCCACAGGAACTCCAACGGCTGCTTCTGGTTCTTTTGGATTGCCGACGACGCACGTTGAAACGTGAACAGCACGCACAAATGTCCAGCTCGATTGTGAAATTATAGTCTTTGATTTGCACGCACTGACTCGACAATCCTACCGACTGCGCCAATTATGTGATGGGCAGCGGAGGAGTCCAAAGAAAACCCAAAATTACCAAATGACATGAATTTAATAAAATGATTACAATTAAATCTTAATATTAAATAATACTAAAAGGTTGTCCTAACGACCGATGTATGTGACGAAAGGCCCCGCGCCGAATCTGATGGTTGGTTTTGTTGGGTGCACCAAGATGGGTTGCGCAATCCATTCACAGTGACCGTGACGACGTATCTGGGAGGCACTCACAGATATAACATACATGTAAATACGTCAATTTGTATGTGAATTTTGTTGATAGTGTGTATTGCGCCAGTAAGTTGGTCCTCGCTGGCGGTACCAGCAACAGTGGTGGACGCCGCCGCCTCCACACGTAGCGGTCTGGTACACAAATACTAAACCGCTGTAGTACTCCCGGATTATTATGTATTCCGCGGAGTAATTTAATTATGTAATCAACAAGAGCGAACTCCCGTCGTACACCCAGCTGATTGTACCCCACCATACCCAATACGAATAGTGTAGGGTACATCAGCGGGTAGAAAGGGTATACTCCATATAATTTAAAATACAAGTGTCTCAAGAATTTGTTTTGAACACGTTCCATCATGACGCTGTATTTCAATTCATGTGGAGTGAATATTATGTATGTACGAAAAAATCTACATCTTTTTAATAAAATAAGCGATAGACATAATTTTAATACTAGAAATAAAGATAAAATACATCAACCATTTTTCAGATTAGCCAAGGTACACACATCTTTTATGGGGTACTGTGTTAAATCTATACTAATATAATAAAGCTGAAGAGTTTGTTTGTTTGTTTGTTTGTTTGAACGCGCTAATCTCAGGAACTACTGGTTCGAATTGAAAAAATATTTTTGTGTTGGATAGTCCATTTATCGAGGAAGGCTATAGGCTATATAACATCACGCTACGACCAATAGGAGCGGAGCATCAATGAAAAATGATGCAAAAACGGGAAAAAAATATTCCTTTTGAGAGCTTTCGTTGCGTACGCTGCGTAAACGGTTAAAGTTACGCAAAAATCATGTATGACGGAATTGTTTCCCTTTAAAAGTTCTAAAAAAAAGTCCGCGACAGCATTATGTCTATCTTTTAAGGTTTACTCACTATAACCTTTTTTATGGTAATCAAATTTCTTCTAAACTAATGCATTATTTGCGAAGGTTTTCTTTATAAACATGATATTAATCCTTATCAAAATAAATACGTTATTCATCACAAGTATTTAATGTTGAATAAAATTGCCCTTGACATCATTTGATTTCAATGAATATCTTAGGAGTTGCATAGTTTACAAGTAATATAGTCGCATAGTTTACATGTATAAGTAATAATCTTAAGTAATATCTTAAAGTAATGGAATATATTTTTTGGAATATATTTTTAACCGACTTCAAAAAAGGAGGAGGTTCTTAATTCGGATGTTTCTATTTTTTATTTTTTATGTATATTCGGGCATAACTCCCTCATATAATATGTATAGACAGACGGATTTGCAAAAATTTTTTTGTTCGAAATATTTTTATTCCGGAAATATTTTTACTCCGAAACTCATCATCAGATCTTTATGAAATTTAAATAGGACCAATTTAAATTTCATAAAGATCTGATGATGAGTTTCGGAGACAGACAACGGAACTCTTCAATAAATGCCAGCAAATCAACCGCGATTGCTGCTATAGCATATGTATGCATGGTTTACGCAATCACACAACATAACATTACGCCTGTACCTTTGAAAGGGGTAGGCAGATGTGTTCAATAGCTTCCTGTCACTGATATTCACATACCAAGTAGTGTTATATGAATTTGTTTGGGGTAGGCAGGTACAACTAAAAAGTGAAAAATAAAAACTTAAAAATAAAAAAAAAACAACCGACTTCCAAAAAAATACTACAAAGTGAAAAATAACTTTAATTTCGAAAGTCGGTGTCAAAAAATGAAAATACAGAACCAACGACACCGACTTCCGAAATTAAAGTTATTTTTCACTTTGTATTCTTTTGGAAGTCGGTTGTTTTTTTTTGTCAACAAGTTTTTAGTAGGTTTTTTCCTGAAATTACCGCGGGTGAAACGGCGGGGCACAGCTATTATTAAATAAAGTTACCTTTAGCAGTTAACAGAACAGAAAAACAAACTGTTGTTTGTTTGTTTGAACACGCTAATCTCTGGAATTATCAATTATTTTTGCATTAGATTGTCCAATCCATGTGGAAAGCTTAATCACGCCAGGACTCTTTGGAGCTGAGCAATAAGAAAAAGGTCAGGAAGAATGCTAAGAGAAAACGATGTGATAGCGCGGGCGGGTGATGCGATGCGATGGGTTGGGGGAGCAAGAAATTTCACGCGGACGTAGTCGCGGGCAGAGGCTAGTGTTACAATAAAATACCTTGTGATATATTGCAATTAAATGAAAGAAAATTTAAAACTCACATTAAACGTACACTTTGTAAACAAGCATACTATAAATTAGAAGATTATATCCAAGATAAGAACGCTTGGAAACATGCTGGTCCTGCTCCATAGGACAATCTAGAGTCTAGACAAAATCAAACGGGTTGCTAATTTAATTGTAAATTTATAATTTTTTTTTTTATTTAAATTGAATTACACTCTGTAACTACTTATTACTTGTATTTTTTATTTTATTTAAATGAAAATCGTTTACTTTTACCATGTTTGTAAATATGTGAGCACCATGCATCTATCAGATAATTAATTTATATGTCATGGTTTCATTTTTAATTCTTTTACCTATTGTGGTATAGTAATTTTATTTTAGGTGCATCGTCTTCACATATTATTATGATATAATTAATGTATACAAAATATTGTAAAACATTTTAAAAGAGTAACGGTGGAGTTTCTTGCCCATTCTTCTCCATACGAAAACTACCTTTTGGAATGGGCGACTAGAATCAATTCTATTTGTTGTAATTTTTGACGTTCAAAAGTGCCTTTAATGTGCCTATTTGAAATAAATGCTTTGACTTTGCCCAAATGATTGCACTGTGCTCGAGGTGACTCCTTACCAGCGCATCATACAACACCTTTATAGCTGTTATATTTGTGAACCCTGTAATGTATGTCTTTACATGTATTTTTTTACTTACATTTTTGGAAATATTAACCTGAAAATTTTAAGCATTCGTCCTCCCTAGGTAGCTTCATGCTCATTTCCTGGAGCCTTATCATATCTTTTACCTGTAATTCATGTTATTTAAGTTTTTCTGTAGATTTTTATTCTCTTGAATCTTTGTTTACCTTTGTAATGTCAGTTAGTGACAAGCCTAGTTTTATTTTTAATTTATTGCTGGAGCTAGTTGTAGGTCGTATAGGTAAATCACATCGACCTCATTATTTTTTACTTTTTATTATGTTCTAGAATTTCTTTTCAAATGTTAAAAAGTCGATGTCAGGAGCCTGGTGGTGAATTTGGTCAGTCTACGTTGGGAGCTCAGCTCGGCCACAAGTTCGGGAAAATTAGGAGTGTTCTTGGAGGGCAGTTTCCCTCCTACGGCCGAAGCAACTATGAAGACGCTGTAGCAAGGCGACTCCGCATCGGGCTCTTTGGGCTGCACGGCTTGAGGGCTGGCGTCCCTCGGCCCTCCTCTACGGCTTGAGGGTTGGCGTTCCTCGGCCCTCCTCTACGGCTTGAGGGTTGACGTCCCTCGGCCCTCCTTTACGGCTTGAGGGTTGACGTCCCTCGGCCCTCTTCTACGGCTGGAGGGTTGACGTCCCTCGGCCCTCTTCTACGGCTGGAGGGTTGACGTCCCTCGGCCCTCTTCTACGGCTGGAGGGTTGACGTCCCTCGGCCCTCTTCTACGGCTGGAGGGTTGACGTCCCTCGGCCCTCTTCTACGGCTTGAGGGTTGACGTTCCCTCGGCTTGCTCTACGGCTTGAGGGTTGACGTTCCCTCGGCCCTGCTCTACGACCTGAAGACTGAGGTCCTCCTTCGGCCCTCTACAGCCTGAAGCTGATGTCCCTCGGCCACTATCACACCAGAAGACGCTCGCCTTTCTCCAGTGTCTCATTTTCATTCACCTAGCTTAATTTCGTTCCTCTAGCTCCATGTAGGTAGGCCTAGGTTATTCAACAATAAATTCTTATAACTTGTCCTCTTTATTTCTTTTAACAGTGCTCCCCTCCAGACTGAAAGTTAGGTAGGTGAGTGCTCACAATGTGACCTTACAATTTCTTGGACTTTACCCAGGAAACTATAACGTTACAGACTGGCGCCCAACTTTATACTAATCCACCCCTCTTAATTTATTTCTAGGCATTCTGCTGTTCCCAAAATTCAAAATTACACTTCCTCAAGTGAGTATAATTATTTGGTAAGCATTTTATTATTTTCATCTTTTACCCGTCTCATCTCTTACTCAACTCTTCTACAACTAAACATCATCTAGGTATTCTTCACCTCACACACATACCGTTATCGAAAGATAATTGGCACCCTTTCGGCCTCTTGGATGTGTTAACCCACTTGTGGGCACTACCAAGGTTGGAGATTGGTTACTCTACAACGGCTATTGGACAATATCCCGTGGTCGTTTCTCATATTATACTTGAACTCTCTACCAAAACATCGCTATACTGCACCCCACAGACTTGCACACCACTACGTTTACCCTCTGGTATTCGTACCCAATGGCCGCTTGATGTGCTAATCCATTCGTGGACACTCCCAAGTTGGTTGTTGGGACACTTCACGACAGAAACAGGACAATATCCTGTGGACGTTTATACAAACCTATACATCTACGCAACTCCTATTACAAATACTTCACTATCCTCCTAAACACTTATAATTATATATTTATACTTATATCATCTGGGAATCATACCGAAAATATTTTCCTACTTGTTATTATATAGACATTGGTTGCTAGGTAACAGGCCATAGAGCATGGGCATGGAGTACCAGTCTTTTTGCGCGGTGGCAAAAATAGGTACTAGTTTTCGATTTTTTAATTTCTTTACTCTCGTGTCTTACTCTCAGATTGAAGGTCTTACTCTTAAATTTATATACCTTTTGGACCGTGTCCAACACTCGCGACTCTCTTGACGTTTTACTCGGAGCTTACCGGAGTATTGCGGGAGCTGCCCTTGACGTTTACTCGGAGCTTACTTACTGCTGCCCTTGACGTTTACTCGGAGCTTACTTACTGCTGCCCTTAACGTTTACTCGGAGCTTACTTACTGCTGCCCTTGACGTTTTACTCGGAGCTTACCGTCTACTGTTTTACGGGAGCTGCCCTGGCGTTTTCTGACTGCGGTGTTGCGGTTCAGACCTAACCCCTCTTTCCCTCTTCAACTCTGCTCTTACGAGTACTTAAAGTAGACTATATGTTTATACTCTTTTACACTCTTTTGCTATTCTTATATTTGTACTTTTGCTATTTTCGTATTATACAATATTATATATTTTTTTTTATAAGTCTTAGAACTTATTACTTATAATTCACCTTATTCCTTGTAAAAACCATTTAGATTTTAAGTTTTGTAAATACTCCACAAGGTTTACCTTCCCCTAAAACTTTTGGCTTAGTTAAATCCCTTTATTTATTTTGTAGAGCGGTGCACAACTCTTTAAATAAGCCATTGTGTAGAGCGGTGCACAACTCTTTAAATAAGCCGTTGTGTCGAGCGGTCTCACAACTCGTAAAATAAGCCTTAGTGTACTTTTTTTAACTTAGATATTTTTTTATCCTTGACCCTACTTGAACCTTGACTTGAAGCTTGAAGGTTTCTCTTAAGCGCTTTATGCTCTTAAACCTTGGCTGCTTCGTGTAAGCAGAAATGACTTGAAAGCTTGAAGGCTTCTCTTAAGCGCTTTATGCTCTTAAACCTTGGCTGCTTCTTCTAAGCAGAAAAACTTGAAAACTTGTAAATAATTTCTTTTAATTTTAACGGGTTTTAGAACAGGTGCGGATTACGACACCTAAATTAAATAAATAAGCCTTCGTAAACCTTAAAAATAATTCCTTGTGGAGTATGCGTCATTGAATGTGAACCATATCCCCTAAGTATGCTGGTGATGTATGATTGAGGAAGGGTGTAGGTTAAGTTGATGAAAGGTGTATGGAAGAGCAAGGTCTTATTTTCAACCTCGAAATTTTTCTAGTTAATAATTTTCTGGGGTTATGGGGAATCTTAGTTTAAATTTTTTATAACTTACTGTATCACTGTAAATACTCATTTAGCTTAATTTTTTGCTGGTTAATACTCTCTTATGCTAAATAAGAAAATTTTTTCATTGTATTCAAAAATTTTCCGGGGTTTTTGGGGTAATGTAATGTATGTCTTTACATGTATTTTTTTACTTACATTTTTGGAAATATTAACCTGAAAATTTTAAGCATTCGTCCTCCCTAGGTAGCTTCATGCTCATTTCCTGGAGCCTTATCATATCTTTTACCTGTAATTCATGTTATTTAAGTTTTTCTGTAGATTTTTATTCTCTTGAATCTTTGTTTACCTTTGTAATGTCAGTTAGTGACAAGCCTAGTTTTATTTTTAATTTATTGCTGGAGCTAGTTGTAGGTCGTATAGGTAAATCACATCGACCTCATTATTTTTTACTTTTTATTATGTTCTAGAATTTCTTTTCAAATGTTTTTTTTTTTTTTTTTTTAATCTTTATTTAAAGAGCTTTGTCGTAGATCGACAATGTCGCTCTATACGTTCTCATATAGGTACCTACATAAACAAAAACAATCAAAAGGAAAAAAAAAACATCAAACAAAAAATAAACGGATAACAATCACAGTCATGAGCTTGAGATTGCAACGAAAAATCAACGTCTCAACCTCAAGCCCAAATTGACCAGCTTGTACAGCGCCACAGCTGCCCTCGACAACGGAACAGCTAAGACGCTGTTACATCCACCCACCGTACGAATTTTGGGATATTTGTGGAAGATTTCTATTCTAAGCGACTCATTCCGGACACATTCCATCAAGATATGATATAGATCTTCAGCTGTATTGCATTCTGTGCAATTTGGTGACTGAATTTTACCCATTAAATGAGCAAATTTATTAAGTGGAATGTGTCCGGAGCGTAGTCTCAACGCTATGACCAAACTGAACCTATTCAAACTGTTGCCAATCCAGGGACAATACAAAGGCTGTGGTTGTATAGTCTTATACCATATACCCACTTCTCTCGATCTTTCATCGAAGTATTCTTTCCAGACTGAGTAGCATCTATTTTTGACTAACGGTACACACTCTGTGAAGAAAGGGAGAGATGAGGCTACGACACCGTCTATCGCAGCTTCTTTAGCTTGGGCGTCTGCTCTTTCATTACCTTCAGTTCCACAGTGTGAAGGTATCCACTGCAAGTAGACCGATTTTGATTGCGCCTGGAGTTCCATCATGAGTTGAATAATCGTGTAGGCAATCGGGAATCCTCGACAACTCGAGGTACAGCGAGCCAAATGTTGCAAAGCGCTTTTTGAGTCAGTAAAAACTACAAACCTATCGAAATCGATAGTAAGTAAATGTGTTAAAGCTGCTTTAATAGCGATTAATTCAACATGCATGATAGAGAGACCAAAGACAATCTTAATCCTATAATCTTGATTTAACTGTGGGTCGTAAAAGGCAGCTCCCGATCCATTAGTATCTTTGGAACCATCCGTGAAAATTTTATAGAAATTATGAAATTTTTCATTACACATATTTTCAAAATTCTGTAATAATTCATTGGATTTATAGTTTCTTTTGACTTTATTAATTAGGTCCATATTAACAAATATATATTGGGGCAAATTTATGTTACTAACCCACGTATCTAACGAGAACATTTCTAATTTTGAACTAATTGTCATTCGCGTATTCTTCAAACTATTATGAGTTTCAATAAATAAAGGACACTTTTTCCTTACCCATCGGCGATTAGAGAGACGTCGCGAGAGCTCCGAAATCAAACATATAGTCTTATCATCTTTTAATGATTTGATTTTAAGCCACGATTTTCCACACAGATACTGTCTCCTATTCTTAAGTGGCATTAGTGATAACTCACTTTCCATCACGTGGATAGGGGTTGTTCTGATGAATCCCCCAATGATGCGCATCGCTCGGTTCTGAATCCGGTCTAACTTGATAAGGTGTGAATTAGCAGCATCCCCATATAGAAAGGAAGCGTAATCGATTCGACTACGAATAATCGCTATATAAATTTTCCTCAAATGTTTAGGATGCACACCCCACCCCGAGCCTGCCAGCACTTGTAAAATCTTTAAATATTTGGAACATTTTTCACGTATTTCGTTTAAATGTTTTCCCCACCTTAGTGCGCGATCCAACCACAACCCTAAGTATTTCACACATTCGACTTTCTGCAAATTAACTCCATTCACCTTCAAACAAATTTCTTCACGGGATGGCCTTTTTTTAAATATGCAAACTTTGCTTTTAGACGGGGAAAGATCAAGACCGAGTTTTAATAACAGAGAACACATCGTATTAAGGGCCGTTTGTAACTGATAAACCGAATCGTTAATGTTTTTGTTTGATGTAAATAGAACGAAGTCGTCAGCATACTGCATTATGTGCACATTTTGAATTAACTTGCAGATATTTATGGATGCTATATTGAATAAAAGAGGGGATAAGGGGTCACCCTGTGCTAAGCCCCGCCCACAAGATCGAGTAATAATTTGGTCTTGTAAACGTATGCTAACATATCGTTCGCTTAAGAAATTCCAAATGTATGAACAAAGTTTCTGGCCTATTTTATAATATTCCAATGTAGATAATAGCGATGATAAATCCACGTTATTATAGGCATTATCTATATCCAGAAAACAACCGACTATAATATCATTTTTAGTAAAACTAGATTGAATTTGACTAACTAAAAATCCTAAATTATCTATACACGATTTAGCTTTCCTAAAACCAAAAGTTCTGTCCGAAAATAACTGTTGTTTTTCAAAAAACCACTCCAGTCTCTTACATAAAATATTATGGAAAATTTTGCAAATACAGGATAATAATGAAATAGGTCTTAAGGACGAAGGTAAATTTGGATCACGACCGGGTTTTGGTATGGGCACAACACTAATGTTACGCCACTGTGTGGGGACAAAGTTCGTTTTTAAAAAATTATTAAATAAGGCTAATAAAAATAATTTACCTCTATGGGGTAGTTTTTTGATCATGGAGTAAGAAATTTCATCCGAACCTGTAGCCGTGTCTTTATTTTTAATACAGGTTTCCATCTCATGTAGGGATATTTCCATCTCCAAGACTGATTCGCATCGCTGAAACTGAGGTTCACTAGGAGTTACGAAATCGGGACATAAACTTTTTAAAAGACAATTTCCTTTTTCTACACTAATATGGACATTCTGAGTTCTATTTTTACCTTTAATCCACTTCAATTTCTGCCACATCTCAGAAGAGGAAGTGTTTTCGTCAACGGAGTCGCACACCTTATGCCAACCCTCACGTTCAGCCCCGCGTATGAGTCTCTGTGATTCTTTGATGGAGTCAGAAAGTAAATCCAAATTATCTGGGGTGGGGTTGCGTCTAAACTGCGCTAGTCTTAGTCTACGAATCGCAACAGATCTTGACAAAGTAGCACTCCAATACGGTTTAGGAGTGAATTTACTTTCCGGCACTTGACAGAACTTAATATATGGAATACTGGACTCAGCTGCATCATTGAGTATATTTATAAAGGAATCGTACGCGACTTGTGGATAATTACAGTCATTAGGTAACAATATGTCACTAAATTTATTTTCAAGCTTTTCTGAGTATATTTTCCAGTTGGCTGCTTTGAAGTTTCGTTTTTTAATTTTAATAATATCTATTTGTAATTTAGCAGAAATTTTTATCATTACGTGGTCGCTTCCTAATGACTCGTTCATTGTATGCCACTGGAAATCAAGCGCCAGATCGGTAGACACAAACGATATGTCGGGTGACGTCTCCCTTAAGATACCCTGTACTAATTGAAAACGCGTAGTCGATCCGTCATTCAAGGAGATAAATCCGTAATCTAAGCTAGACTGATATAACTGATTGCCCCTTGTATCAATTTTATAGGACCAGTTTGTGTGGTGACCGTTGAAGTCCCCCAAAATCAATGTGTTTCTCACCGAAAATGAAAAAATATTATCCCAATCGCTTTGTTGAGTGCGAACATCACTGGGGCAATAAATACATAAAACATATTTAATTTTACCACAGTTCCAAACTCTAATACAAACAATTTCTATGAGAGGGTTGATATTAATTTGGATACGTTCTGTTTTAATAGATTTATGAACTAATAACATGGCCCCCCCTCCCTCAGACGAACTATCCCTGTCCTGCCTAAATGCAGAATAATTGGAAATATTTAAATTAAACTCAGGGTCAAACCAGGTTTCAGTAATTGCCGCTATATGTATTTTCTCCTGGACCAGCAACTGCCTAAAAGAAGTCAATTTGTTCAAAAGGCTACGTGAATTCCACTGCATAATATTAAAATTAAGTACATTATTATTATACCTATCCATTGAAAAGTTCAACAATATTCTTAAGGATTGATACGTCTGACAATAGTGAGTATATATAACTAACAATCCAACTTATAAATGTTTTACCAATGTTTTTAGTTTTATCAACCAGATTTACCCTTTTCAAAAATAATATATCCTTTAGTTTTTGTATCATAATCTCAAATGAAGCCAATTTTTCCGAATTACAATTAACCTCTTGAACATTAGGCTCATCGTCGGACGAACTATTCTCGACGCAGCCGTTCTCGAATAAATCCCGTTCACAGGTGCGTTCGTTTCTCTGCTTACGAGAACGTTGTTTTTTTGAATTGTTTGATACAACCTCAGCATATGAAGTAAAGCGCGATGTACTGGACGATAATGGTTGAGAAACCGGTTCTGCATTTGCATTGATCTCGATTGCGTCACAACTGTCCCTAATGAGGGGCGTGGCGGGTGGTGCGGGCGGCAGCGGTGGGTGCGCGAGAGTGGGCGCAGGCGCTCTGGCTGAGCTACTGTGTTGACTCGAAGTAGTGGGGACGTACATTGAAGTAGCTTTGCGATACGTAACATTAAATTCGGACATTAGTTCTCGAATTCTTTTTTCTTTTAGATAGTTCGGGCAAGACTTACTAAGCGCCATGTGATTGTCGCCACAATTTACACATTTAAAAGATGTGGTTTCGCAGTTTTCGTGTGAACCTCCGCATTTAGGGCATATAAATTTATTAGCTGGACACAGTTTTTTCAAGTGGCCGAATCTCCAACACTTAGCGCATTGGGTAACCGGAAACGTGTATGGATCTACTTTAATTCTTAAATCACACAAATAAATAAATGCTGGTAAGTGAGACCCAATGAAACCTATTCTGACAGACTCGCTCGGCACCCAGCCGTCGTCGTTATTTGTGCTTCTTCGGTTGAGCCGTTTTAGTGAGAATATAGGAACGGAGCTATTTATATATTTTAGCATCTCCTCTTCCGGCAAATCGATGTCAATGTCCTTAACAATTCCGTATGATATTCCCACTTCCCACGTTTTTTGACTATTCCAGCCGATCTCTTTAAGCCCTTCACACGAAATAAATTTTTCAGCATGTGTCTCTGTTCTAAAATTAACCAATAATTTGTAAGGATTCGCATATTTAATTTTCATTACCCCTTGAATATTAAATGATTTTAATAACTTTGCTAAGGCGAATTGTTTCGGAAACCTTTCTTTGCACACAACACTTATTTGTATGTCCTCCGTAGATAATCTCTTGGTCCTCCTATAGTTCACCTCCGTCCACTCCTCGTTGTCCTCTTCACTAGACTCTTCCCTCCCTCGCTTGTAGCTGCGTTCCGGTTCCCCGTCACTCTCTGCTTCACTCGTCGCCAGCTGCATGCTGTCCACGCCATAGTCCAGCTGTCCAGGTGGTAAGGCCTCGTCCAAACGACAATAGGGTTCCTCCATGTCTTCCTCAGGCGGGCCCGCCTCCTCAGTCATCGTTAACTACCACCGTTACGACACGTTATAAAACGACCACGACACCAAACCACTTATCGGCTCGCGACGGACAGAAACAATAAGCAAATAATAACACGTGCGCTCCGTACGAGGATGCGATCGCGTCTGAGATTTCAAATGTTAAAAAGTCGATGTCAGGAGCCTGGTGGTGAATTTGGTCAGTCTACGTTGGGAGCTCAGCTCGGCCACAAGTTCGGGAAAATTAGGAGTGTTCTTGGAGGGCAGTTTCCCTCCTACGGCCGAAGCAACTATGAAGACGCTGTAGCAAGGCGACTCCGCATCGGGCTCTTTGGGCTGCACGGCTTGAGGGCTGGCGTCCCTCGGCCCTCCTCTACGGCTTGAGGGTTGGCGTTCCTCGGCCCTCCTCTACGGCTTGAGGGTTGACGTCCCTCGGCCCTCCTTTACGGCTTGAGGGTTGACGTACCTCGGCCCTCTTCTACGGCTGGAGGGTTGACGTCCCTCGGCCCTCTTCTACGGCTGGAGGGTTGACGTCCCTCGGCCCTCTTCTACGGCTGGAGGGTTGACGTCCCTCGGCCCTCTTCTACGGCTGGAGGGTTGACGTCCCTCGGCCCTCTTCTACGGCTTGAGGGTTGACGTTCCCTCGGCTTGCTCTACGGCTTGAGGGTTGACGTTCCCTCGGCCCTGCTCTACGACCTGAAGACTGAGGTCCTCCTTCGGCCCTCTACAGCCTGAAGCTGATGTCCCTCGGCCACTATCACACCAGAAGACGCTCGCCTTTCTCCAGTGTCTCATTTTCATTCACCTAGCTTAATTTCGTTCCTCTAGCTCCATGTAGGTAGGCCTAGGTTATTCAACAATAAATTCTTATAACTTGTCCTCTTTATTTCTTTTAACAGTGCTCCCCTCCAGACTGAAAGTTAGGTAGGTGAGTGCTCACAATGTGACCTTACAATTTCTTGGACTTTACGCAGGAAAATGTAACGTTACAACCCCTGTGTCTGTCTTAGGACAAAACCTAGGTTTCTATATGCCTTTCTGCATACTTTAATAATATGCTCGCGGAAGGTTAGGTCCGGAGTTAGATGAACTCCTAGATCTCTTACCTGCGTCACTCGCTGCATCCGCGTCATTTCTATTTTATACTCGTGGCACACTGGGTTCCGCGAACGAGGGAACGTCATCACCGAGCATTTGGATACATTGAAATGGAGTTTATTATCTTGACTCCGCTTTACTACTTGGTTTATATCCTCTTGCAGGCATTCACAATCTGTCTCACCCGTAACCTCGAGCAGCAACTTAAGGTCATCTGCAAATAATAAACATGCCCCATGTCTGACGACGTCCGGCAAGCTGTTTATCATTATGATAAATTCGAGAGGCCCCAAATTGCTGCCCTGGCTCACGCCAGACCTGGTGAAGTATGGCTCAGACTCGTACCCATTGTAGTCGACATATTGCTGACGGTCTTTCATATAGCTCACGAAGAACCTTAGCATGTGCAGCGTACATCCGACTTCAGCTAGCTTCCTCAAAAGTATGTCCTGGTCAACGGTATCGAACGCTTTTTTGAAGTCAAAGTACGCCGCGTCTACTTGTACTCCAGCATCGACTGATGGAATTACCCGGGCCATGAAGTTGAGAAGATTTGTGGCAGTGCTGCGCCCCGGCCGGAAACCGTGTTGAGCGTCTGATAGTCGTGCGCTCACTTGCCTCTGCATGCATGTTTGGATAGCGGATTCGAACACCTTTGCCGGAGTTGACAGCACAGCCACGGGTCTGTAACCACTAATATCAGGACCTGACTTACCCTTCGGAACCGGAATAACTCTCGTGATCTTCCACCGATCCGGGAAAGTCGCCTGCGTAATACAGATATTAAAGACGTGATGTAAAGGTTCTGCTAGTACTCTTGCACAGTCTCGAAATAGAAACGCTGGAATACCGTCCGGTCCCGATGAACGCTTTGGCTTCAGTTTTTCGAGCGCTATCCTCACCTCCTGCAGACTCAGAGTGTCGATACGCACTGGTCGCTCCGGCCTCCGTCGCCGCTGCATGCGCATCTAATCGCGGGGGAGTCACACTGTACACAGACTCAAAGAACTCCGCGAACTGTCGCGCACATTCAGGGTCTGTGAGATGTCAAACAGTTTTGAAACTTTGTATGGTTATTATTAGCGTCAAGAAGGACCGAATACAGTTTTCAGCGAACTTGTTTCTTGTCTAATTTAGGCGCTGCGATGTTTTTTCGGGTTTTCATAAAACCGCTATAACTTGAAAACTATAAATATTTTCTTAAATCTAATTGGGGCACTAAGGGGCACACATTAAGAGCTACTCGTGTATGTTTATTCTACAGGGGCACATGCAATGGTTGTAGAGATATACGATTCATCAAAACGTTACTCCAGCAGGAAATGCAATATCTCGAAAACCTGAAGGGGCACAGATTTTTTTTTGGGGGCACATTTTGGCACACATATAAGCTCTCTGGCCATGCACAATTTTTCTCTCTCCGATCATTCGTTTAGAATTTTCCTGCTAGAAAAACGTTACCCCAGCAGGAATCGTTTTTTCAGTTTTTTTGCAAAACGACAGGGGGCACACATTTTTTATGTGGGGGCACATTTACAGCAGATAAGGCCCCAAGTAACATTTCATTCGGGCCTAGGTTGTAGAAAATGCCTTTAGGTTTTCCAAGGGTCGTAAAAAGGTTAATGCTTTGCTATCTAGTCATATTAAGTACTTGAGAATGATTAATGAGTCCTAAAACTAATTGTTTATTATTACAACCTTGAAGCCGCTGACAAGAGTTTAAATTAACGTTATTTTGACTTGTGTTTCAAGAGCATTTATAGTCCTAGGAACTTAATAGTTGTCGTAGACTCTTGATTAAGTTCTGGAAAGGCTAGCATTATGCTAAAGTGAGATCTAAAGGTTTAATTTTTAACTTTGATATAACCATAAAGTTATGGAATGTTGAAATTGCTTATAAGAAATTTCTAAAACCTACTTAAAACTTATAGGCAGTGTTATAGTTGTCTAAGTAAACAAATTAGGACTGCGTGGTGAAAACCTAAACCAATAAGCTATTTTTATGAGCTGAAGGCATGCTTAAAGTCCTACTTATATCGAGATATTGCATTTCCTGCTGGAGTAACGTTTTGATGAATCGTATATCTCTACAACCATTGCATGTGCCCCTGTAGAGTAAACATACACGAGTAGCTCTTAATGTGTGCCCCTTAGTGCCCCAATTAGTTTTAAGAAAATATTTATAGTTTTCAAGTTATAGCGGTTTTATGAAAACCCGAAAAAAACATCGCAGCGCCTAAATTAGACAAGAAACAAGTTCGCTGAAAACTGTATTCGGTCCTTCTTGACGCTAATAATAACCATACAAAGTTTCAAAACTATTCATGCATGCGTTTTTGCTAAAAGTCAAAACGATGGTGTCCTAACTTTGACGGCAAAATACAAGGAACCGGCTCAATCCGAGATGTGTAGGTGTAAACCAAAATCATGTGCCTTTAGTCAAAAATATATGGTGAAAATATTCAGCTTGGAATGTTTCGCATTAAGTAAATATTAACAAAAAACAAAAATATGTAAGCAACGGCTGGTTATCCGACCAAATTTGAATGACTACTAAAAAGCGACGGATTCATACATATCGATGACCTTCTTTATTGGACATATTATACCTAAGCTGTTGTCCGTACAGTCGCGTTCAAAAGTTTTGGGGGCTAATTAAAAATATATATTAAATGCACCTTGTGACTATAATAAATGAAACCGCTTGTTGATGTGGAAATTATTATTTTTATTCCCTTAATTTTAATTCTTAAAGTAATTATTGCTTCAAATCACAGATCAAAGTTCCTACCTATAAATATTAGAAATTAATATTTGCACGTTTTGTAGTAATTATTATTTAAATCACAGATCAGTTTTTCATCTAAGTCTAACATATAATTAGTAAATTCGCATCAAAAAAAATCACAGATCAGTATTAAGTATAATATTGTGTAAAAAAATATTAAATTTTAAATCACAGATACCTAAATAATTTTCTTACGAGTAATTTGCTTATACATAGATTCAGATAAAGTGTGTTAGTATAGTAAACCGCATAAAGATATAACTGTAAACATCGAATATGCACAAATTATCTGATGGTGTTTGGCTATAAATAAACATATTTATCCCATATACGTAACAACATTATCACCTGACTGTGGAATGACACTTATATATCTAAAACGCCATCAAATCAAAATTATGTGACACTAAATAATCAGCTTTAATATAATCGTTAATAATTATAAATCCCTCATAGATACGTAATACGACATACAAAATGGAAACACGTTGTTGCAACACAGATCATTGTGCGGTTGACTATAGGTACAATGCGCACCACGAAAGATGAGATTTGACCCCGCCTCCCCCGCTCTTTCCGACGCCCCTATGACGTCCGGTCCCGTCCCGCACTCAGACCTCATACCGCTAAAGATACCTAAAATCGTGTACTGCGCAAGTCAAACCACGTGGTATGTCAAGTCTCATCTTTCGTGGCACGTATTGTATATGTCGCAGGTTTTTCATAAAATTAGGTTTTTGATGAAAAACCTAGATTTTTGATTAAAAACCGGAAGATGACACATTTTAAACTCAATTTCATCATAAACCTGTAACAATCCAGATTTTTGATCAAAAACCTGAACTAGTTTGGGTTTATTTATTTATTTATTTATTAATCACAAAATCCACAGCTCTTTGAAATTTTATCTTAAATATATATAAGCTAGACTTAGGTACAGCCAATTACGGATTTACAATTTAATAACTATATAATACATGCAGCAGAAACAGAAACAAAAATACAGAATGAGCTGCTAGAACCACATAAGCATTGTTAAGTGTACAGTGTGAGTGAGTGTGTAGGAGTGTACATGAGGAGTTGTAAATGGGTGTGTGAGTATGTGATAGTGGGATGTGGTGGGTGATTATCTGTATACTTACCTTCTATACAGGTCAGTTTTATTTAGATTTATTTGTCAATTCGTCACATACTAATGCTATTAATTGTTTCCTGAATACAACTTTTTTGGTATTAACCCTTAACTACTCGCACGAAGAAAATCACTTAACTGCTCGCACGGGGTCCGTGGTGACCCCAATTTGTATGGATTAAATTTGATGATTTCTTATTTTTAATGAAACACGCCAATAGTAATTATGAAAGTACTTTATTTAAACTATAAGACATAAAAACCACAACTAAAAATAAAATCTTCTAAGACATCAAAATAACAAAAATATAAACTTCTACAATAGGGAACATTTTTGGCACAATATGAGATCATGTATTAAAATTTCATGAATTCTTAGGAACTAAGGAAATCGTCGTTATTGCAGGTTAGGCAGTAGACAATGAAGTGCTCATTACATAAAAACTTTTTGCATTTACTGCATTTTGTGGACACTTCGGTCACTCCTTCTCGGGCAATTATAGCACCGCCCACGTTTAGTGGTAGGCGGAGCAGGTAGGGTTTCCAAACCATGTACTTCCAAAAGTCGCCTTTTTACTATTTTTTCTTCCCCAACATCCTTTCATTCATCAGGTACCTCCACTAGCCACTGTGCAATACGCTCGTCTCTTTCATCCATCTTTGACAACTGAGGAATAAAAAAAACCTATGTAAATAACATTTTTGTATGAAAAATACAATAAAAAAAATCTAAAACGATAGAAAATATAATTCACTATCATATATCATTCAAAATTATATCAATATCTAAATAAAAACCAAAAAAATAATAGAATATAAAAAGCTTACCTTTCTCAAAAAAGTTACGTAAATACTCGCACGGGGTCACGGCTCAAGAGAGCAGAGGCGCAGCCTGCACCTGCAGTGGTCTAAACGGTACAAAAATATGTTCTTTAGCCTATATTAAGAGGCTAGCGGGCGCGCGGGGGGGTTCCAACCGTTGCAAGTGCATTTTTTCGACGCGCGAAAGTGCGATGACCCCATGCGAGCAGTTAAGGGTTAAACATATCAAGATGAGAGAATCTTTTGTTAAAATTACTTAGCATCCTACCAATGACTGAATTTTGAGCGTAGTTTGTACCACTGTGTGGTACATCGAATAACTGCGTGTGCCTAGTCCGTCGAGACGGAGCACTCAATCTCATAACTAAGTTATTTAGAACGGTACTGTCAATGTTCCCACTACATATACTGTAGAGAAATAGCATGTCCAGAATCATACGTCTGTTCTCCAGTGGTAGCATATTATGGTGTTTGCATGATAGCAGATAGTCTGTAGATCCGAATCCAGTGCGATAGTTAATATATTTAACAAATTTATATTGAATTGATTCTAACTGCTGTATATAAACCAAGTAGTGCGGATGCCAGATATTACTGCAGTATTCTAAAATACTGCGTATATACGCAAAATAAAGTACCTTGATGCAGTTTATATCAGTAAATAATTTACATGTACGCATAATAAATCCCAGGTTTTTGTATGCCTTGCCGACGATACAGGACACATGCTCCGAATACAGAAGCTTTGAGTCTAGGACGACACCAAGATCCCTAATAACATTGCAACGCATAACATTGCCACCACTAAGATTATAGTTGTAGTTAATGAGATTTCGCTTCCTAGTAAAGGTTATAGCCTGACATTTGCTTATGTTCACTGTGATTCTATTGATAATATAGTAATTAGATAATCTGTTTAAGTCGTTTTGTAGCTTCTCACAGTCACACTTATTTCTTATAGTCATAAAAATCTTGGTGTCGTCAGCATACATCAAGAACCTAGCATCAAGAACATGCGCTCCTATATCGTATAGGTAGGCAGAGTATAAAAGAGGTGCCAAAATTGAGCCTTGTGGCACACCAGATGGTATGGTTACGCAGTTAGACCTTACTCCGCCCAATGTAACAATTTGAGACCGATTCCTGAGGTATGACTCGAACCATCTGAGCAAGTTACCGCGTATTCCAAGCTCTTGCAGTTTACGCAGAAGGATGTCGTGATCCACGCGGTCGAAAGCTTAAAGCTTATGATAAAGTTCTTGTCAAAATCACGGGTTTGCTTGGTTTTATGATAAATAAATCTATTTAAATGAAATAAATAAAACAATCCATCATCATTTGCAACTTAGCAGAAAGAAAACAATTATTTATTTATCAAAATTTTACATCCGTGATCCAATCAATATTCTCCTCCTTCAATCCAATTATGAAATGAAATGTTTCAATGTCACGTACCTATATTAATCTGAGTTTGATAAGCCGCGAAAATGAAATTTCGTAACTATTAAATACGACTAAACTGAGTCAAAATTAAAAAAGAATAAAAATGTAATAAAGAAACGTTTACCACGTGCTTGCTTTTTTATAAACAATCAAGCATACTAGCGGATTTATAAAAAAGCAAGCATGTGGTAAACGTTTCTTTATTACGCGGCTTATCAAAATCAGATTAATAAAACGCAAGAAATTTTGAATTTCGCGGGCTAGTTGGAGCATTCCCCTTAATGATGAAAAACTTAAATGCGTGCCACGAAAGATGAGACTTAACACACCACGTGGTTTGACATGCGCAGTACACGATTTTAGGTATCTTTAGCGGTATGAGGTCTGAGTGCGGGACGGGACTGGACGTCATAGGGGCGGCGGAAAGAGCGGGGGAGGCGGGATCAAGTCTCATCTTTCGTGGCACGCATTGTACTGTTAATTTATCTAACCTACGGCTTATCAATAAATATATATGTACCTAATATAAAAAGACAAATACGGGCTTTTTATTTATATACAAAAAAGAGCTAAGTACCTCTTTTTAGTAGTAGGTATTCATCACACATTTCATGAACTATATTTTTTTTTAAACATTGGGACCAAGTCAAAGACCTGGCAAATATCTCGATGTATTTCTTTCGTTCACACATAAATTACTGGATGTAACATATTTTAATGAAATTTAGAATCGAGAAGATAGCTTACCTTGGAATAGCACTTAGGCTACTATTTATAATGTACTTAATCATGTGTAACGTCATAGAAACAGCTAGTAGAATATAATCCAATAACAACTTTATTTAATTACTTATTACTTTTGCAAGTCAGTGTACTCAGGCACAACACGTGTGAACCGGTTAGTGAGTAAAGTAAAGAAGGTCATCGATATGTATGAATCCGTCGCTTTGTAGTTGTCATTCAAATTTGGTCGGATAACCAGCCGTTGCTTACATATTTTGGTTTTTTGCATTCCAAGCTGAATATTTTCACCATATATTTTTGACTAAAGGCAGATGATTTTGGTTTACACCTACACATCTCGGATTGAGCCGGTTTCTTGTATTTTGCCGTCAAAGTTAGGACACCATCGTTTTGACTTTTAGCAAAAACGCATGCATGAATAGTTTTGAAACTTTGTATGGTTATTATTAGCGTCAAGAAGGACCGAATACAGTTTTCAGCGAACTTGTTTCTTGTCTAATTTAGGCGCTGCGATGTTTTTTCGGGTTTTCATAAAACCGCTATAACTTGAAAACTATAAATATTTTCTTAAAACTAATTGGGGCACTAAGGGGCACACATTAAGAGCTACTCGTGTATGTTTACTGTACAGGGGCACATGCAATGGTTGTAGAGATATACGATTCATCAAAACGTTACTCCAGCAGGAAATGCAATATCTCGAAAACCTGAAGGGGCACAGATTTTTTTTTTGGGGGCACATTTTGGCACACATATAAGCTCTCTGGTATGCACAATTTTTGTCTCTCCGATCATTCGTTTAGAATTTTCCTGCTAGAAAAACGTTACCCCAGCAGGAATCGTTTTTTCCGTTTTTTTCCAAAACGACAGGGGGCACACATTTTTTATTTGGGGGCACATTTACAGCAGATAGGGCACATATTATACGTTCTACTCCTATAACTCTAGGAGACACTTTCTTGCTGGGGTAACGTACACTGATATATACACTGTAAGATTACAGGATCTTTAGTTATGCTTTTCCAAGCTGTTACAAAGTGTCGTAACCGACCAGCATGTTTAATTACCTCTATTCGGGCTTCGGAGGTGCCTTCGGGGCTGTCTTCGCCGCGCTGTACCGTTCTGTCGACGTTGGATATCTCCGTGTGTTTAGGTTGGAGGCTTGTGTCCTGGGCCCACTCGACCTGCCTCTGTAGTTCTGGTGACGAAGTGGGCGCCTCAAGTTTCCCTGACGATAATTATTAGAGCGTGTCGATCTGTGGGAGGTAGATGGTTGAGGCTCAGTCCTCCTTATCTGTAATCCAATTTTTCTGCCATCTTGGACGCCTTGATTTTATCGCCCAAATTCTCTCCGAAGAGAAAAGTATCTTAAGGTGAATGGGTAGTAGTAGACCGCGAAATTCAAATTTTCTTACGTTTTTTGCAATTTTTAGGTCAGTGTCAGATTGTATCTTGATCAAAATATGATTCGCGACAATAACAGGTACATATTTAAGGAATTATAATCATTAGAATCATTAATATATCTTTCTAAGTTAGATTTCTACCACCAACCACCAATCTCTTATGGAAAAGTGTTAGTGGTAGAAATCTAACTTACAAAGATGTATTATTGATTCTAATTATTATACTTCTCTAAATATGTACCTGCTATTGTCGCGAATCATATTTTGATCAAGATACAACCTGACACTGACCTGCAAATTGCAAAAAACATAAGAAAATTTGAATTTCGCGGTCTCAACTACCCATTCACCTTAACTCCTTGAACAATATTCAAAAACTTTTTATCCAAGCTGAATGTAACTAACTTCCTTCGGTTAGTTGTATTTTGGCAATGTAAATCTAACAATATTTGGGCTGTTTCCGAGAGCTTTTTTATAATCTCAGCCTTTTCTACATTGCCATCAATAACTGATGACACTAGGTTAGTGATACCCGCTATACCAATGCCTAGATGGTTTTGTGTCCATTCAAGACGCTTATCCCTGTTTCTGGAAGATTCCGTTAAGGCGAAAGCGCCAGGGTAGCCCACGAAATTCAATTTTTTTTAGGTTTTTTGGAATTTGCTGGTCAGTATTAAGTTGTACTCTCTAAGACCACGTAAGTCCAAAGAATAACTGTTTCATGAAATCCTCATTCTTTGGACTTACGTGGTCTTAGAGAGTTGTGTTGATGACTTTAATGATTATAATTCTATAAACACATAATATTTCTTACGGCCGCGATTCATATATTAATCAACATACAACTTAATGCTGACCAGCAAATTGCAAAAAACGCAAGAAAATTTGAATTTCGCGGGCTAAGGTAGCCCGCGAAATTCAAATTTTCTTACGTTCCCCCTAGTAGCAACTTTCTATAATTCGATGTTAAATATAGGTAGTGATTGTCCATTCTGACTAATTAAAATTATGTAAACATTTGAAATAAAACTATTCGTAATTTGTTTAAGTTTCTTTAATGAATTATATAATCCTCCTATTTGACATTGAAAAATTACATAATAGCTTTTTTATATATGCCTTAGAACAGGCTCATCATAGTCCCTGGTCTTTAAATAGCTATGCTGAAACAGGCTGTTAATGTCCAAAACAATCATTCTATGCATTATTTATTATTTGTGGTCGTCCAAATCAAAAGGGACCTTATGGCGGAAATGAGTTATCTACAGAGCTGAAAACTACATAAATGTACCGAACTATAGACCCAAGAACCAACCTTCTAACCACTACCGTTATTTTTTTACGAATTTTTGAAGTTCACTGATCGAAATTATAAGTTTCGAGAAAATCGCAATTTAAGTATGCCGTACAAAAAAGTTATGTTTTAGTGTGAAGTTATGTAACTGTTGGTATACTTTGATTAACTTGTTTGTTGTGGGAACATATTAAAGTGTCGATATAATATATATGGTTTGAATTACAAGAAAAACGATTTGTTAGGTCTTGCCGCTTTAGATGAATACAAAACTTTTAAAAATTGACTTTTCGAAAAGTTGAACACATCTACATGTAGTAAATACAATCATCTTTTTAAAAATACAGTTAATAAAAAAAACGATTTGTTGAGGTATTTTACAAATTTATTAATATTTCGGAAACTAGTTACCGCCATAAGGTCCCTTTTGATTTGGACGACCACATTTTCTTACATTGGAACAAAACAGACAATTGTCTACACATATCAATAACAAGAACCTTTTATTAGTGGTACGAATTAAACATCAGCTCCATACGTGTCACGTGGCGTAGTGCGTGGCACGTGAACCAGCTCGGTGTGCGTCACGTGGCGTAGTGTGCAGCACGTGAAGCAGCTCGGCGTGTGTCACGTTGCGTAGTGCGGCACGTGAAGCAGCTCGGCGTGTGTCACGTGGCGTAGTGCGGCACGTGAAGCAGCTCGGCGTGTGTCACGTGGCGTAGTGCGGCACGTGAAGCAGCTCGGCGTGCGGAGGCGCAGGCGCGTGCAGCGCTTGCAGCGCGTCACGCAGCTCCACATAGCGGCGCTTGAACTGCAGCCCGCAGCCGCGCGCGCGCCGGAACTCTATCAGCGTGCGCGCGCCGCTCTCCGAGCTGCCGCAGCGCATCACCCACGCGTGCATTTTTAGCTCGGCACCGCATTCTATCGCCATCTGTCAGCACAAGGAGCGGTCAGCACATGGAGCGGTCAGCAAGCGGCGCAGGCGCAGGCGCGCGACTCACCAGGCGCGGGTGCAGGCGGCGCCACGCGTAGCCGCGCGTGCGCAGCGCGTCGCCCAGCGCGGCCACGGCCTGCGCCTCGTCGGCGCGCAGCCACACGCGCGTCATGCGGCGGCCCAGCGGGCCGAGCGGGCCGAGCGGGCCCAGCGGGCCCAGCGGGCCCAGCGGGCCCAGCGGGCCCAGCGGGCCCAGCGGGCCCAGCGCGCCGGGCGGCGAGCCCAGCAGCAGGTCGTCGGCGTGCGCGGGCTGCGAGTAGCTGATGAGCGCGTCCATGTCGGCGGCCGACAGCTCGCCGACATCGCCCGCGTCGCCCGCGCCGCCCGCGTCCGGCTGCGAGCGCCACGCGCGCGCCGCGCCCTCTGTCGACGGGAACGGTCGGGAAATTCGTCTCGGTTTCGACTCCGGCGACGTGTTACCGATTTTTTTTAGAACACATTTTTTATTTATATGAAAAAAAAAATAAAGAATGCAAGTTGATTTTACAGACAAGGTGCGATTGAAATAACGCAAACCCTGAAAAGGGGGTCATTGTATTCATCATTATGAAACAACTCACTGTAAGAATAACAATGAAATCACAATAAAAAGTTAGTTAATGTTCACAAACCTGACTAAATGAAATGTATAGAACAAAATAGTTGGCCTAGCACGCACGTGGTACTTTACGAAGGTGAAGTAAACGTAGGGAGTTATTACGTATATCCACCCTGAGATGGATGCGTTAAACGGAGTAAGTGAATGTATGTAAGGGTAACGTTGATTCGAACGATTTTTAAATTGCGAGAAATATTCCTTTCGCAAATTACATTAATTTTACAGACTTTTTGCATATCAACATCTTCCTATATCTACCTGTATAAATCGCTTGTACGCTCTCAACTAGAATATGCCGTGTCCGTCTGGAGTCCCTACTACAAAAAGTACGCTGAGATGATTGAGTGTGTCCAATACAAATTCTTGCGCACTATGCATTATAGATGCTGCGGACACTATTTACCATACCAAGATTTACTTGTGACGTATAAACTCGCAACACTTGAAAGTAGACGTAGGTATTTAGAAGCTGTAAATCTCTATAATATTGTAAAAAATACATTTGACTGCATGGAACTGTCCAATATGATATGTTACGCGGTTCCTAGGACGATCCACAAGCGAAAGGTCCGTGCTGGCAAATTATTTTCAGTTGGTATTTGTAAATCCAACTCTGGCTTGCGTTCGCCTGTTCGCAGAATGGTCGATTCCTACAACAGCACTTTTGAACACATAGATATTTTTACATGTGCTCCCCATAAGTTTAAAAGTCTAATACTAAAAGAACTTTCGTGAACATTACATTTATACACTATTTGTACTAAATTATTGTTACCGTAGCGATGATTATTATTTTCACTTTATGTACGCTTTTAATTAATCTGTGAACAGCGTTGTGGGCTGCAATATTATCAATAAGTCTTGTATAGTTATATGATGTTTATGTTTTATATTGTAGCTGTTTGCTGTTCCTATTTAAATAAAAATTAAAAAAACAGGCTATACTAAGCTAAGCTAGTGCTAAGCAAAGCAAAGCCCATAGACACGATTATTAAATCGGTGTCAGATACTTCGACAAGGCTAAAATAGCAATTCAAAGCAGTTCTTCCTGAATTTATTTATAATTTTGATTAATGCTTATTTTGCTTTGGCAAAGACTATTTATCTCGGGCCTCAGTTTGCTCGAATGCTAACGCTAGTTGTATTTTAAAGTAAAAGTTTATTCATAATGATGATTTCAATGACCCTTTGTCGGGCTTTTCAGTTATTTATAGACCCTGTGTATACGAGGGCGACACTGAAAGATTTTAAAACTGGCCACTTATAAACGATATAATGAGGTGACTCAAATGCTGTGTTTGACATACTTACGGGTGACGAAAGCTGGATTTATTGTTATGATCCTGAAACTAAGAGACAGTCTGCTGTCTGGGCGTTTCCTTCCGAGGAGTTGCCAACTAAAGTGAAGAGAAGTTGAAGCGTAGGAAAAAAACATTTTGGCCTCGTTCTTCGGAAGGACAGGTCATTACGCAACAATTGTTTTAAAGGATCGAAAAACAGTTACTGCAGAGTAGCAATTGTTCATAAACAATGGGGATGTTCATAAGCAATGGGGATTGTTCAAAATTTCTAACCATTACATTTTATTTTATTTTTTGAAAATAGAGAGCATTTTGAGAAACTAATTTAAATATTTTGATGATTGGCTCAATAGTTATCTTAAAAAAAAATATTTAATTATTTTAACCTTTTACTGCATACAGTGCCAAATTTGTCACACTAACTTAAATTCGTTACAGAGGACTAGTGATGCCATTTTTGTATCATGTTTACCACTAATATGTCAGTTCATGGACTGTTTTATCGAAACACCAACAGATGGGAGTTTTATTGTACTGATTTATCACCATACTCGATCGGTAAAATAGTCGATTCCGTCATTTTGCACTTTCGTGAGTTTGCAAAGTTACGGAGAGAGATTTGAAGTCATTTAAAGGATAAAATACAATAATTAAGTGATTAACTACATAGAAAAATGGATACACGACACTTCTATGGAAAGAAACGTAAGTAATTAAATGACTATCTTGATTGTTCAAATAGGAACATCATGCAGTTCGGGGAAAACATATACCAAAATACTTATGGCCATATTTGGAACATCATGCATTAAGTAACTTATTTATTATTTTATTACAGACAATAGATGACGTCCAGTTATCGGTTACTACTTGGGTCGACAACAAGGTACAATTAGCTTATGTTCATCTTACGTCGGCAAAGAACCAATGGCGACAGTCAACAGATTCGTAAGGAAAGATAAGACTAGAATTGATATTCCTTGCCCAAAGTCTATATCAATTTATAATAAATTAGGCTATATAATAAGTTAGTTATAATAAGTTAGGCTTTTATAGAATAAAAATTAGAAGCAAGAAATGGTACCACCGACTATTTTTCCATTTTGTTGACCTCGTCTGTGTCAACAGTTGGTTATTATGGAGACGACGTACGAAACAGAAGTAAGTTAGTTAAGTTTTTTACGATCAAGTTTATTTACCTTTACTAGACTTCAAATTAATTTTGGCGGATATTTTAATGCAAGAAAATGTAAGAGTTTTTACACCTACGACACGTAAAAGAGGACGTCCTTTGAACCAAGACATTGAGAATATCAATAAAATAAAAAGATACGCCTGGATATGCCTCCAATCGAAGTCGCAGTGGATGGATTTAACCACTGGCCCGAGTGGAAGTCTGATCGTCAAAGGTGTAAGATAGTGGAATGTAAGCAAAAATCCCAAACATATTGCCAAAAGTGCAAATGTTATTTGTGCCTGAACAAAGATCGTAATTCGGTATGTAAAGTATTTTTCAGGTATTTTTTTTATATTTTTATTTCGTAAAACATTTAATTTTAAGCCACTAATTTTAAGCTTTTTTTTTCAAGCAACAGTATTTTTAAATTATTTTTTAAAGTATTTATCGTTATGACGTCATTTCGTAGTCTGAATAGCTGATAACTTCAAACTTGACATTGTCAACAGTTGACACTTGACAGATACGATTTTTTATTTTGTTGTGAAATGTGAATGCTGTGATCGTGAACTTTTTGTTTGAGTTACTTTTCCTACGATCTTTAGCAAATTTAATTTCTGTCTATTATACGTGCTGCGGATCCGTGCAATGAATCTGTCATCGACAACTGCTGCTAAATGCTTCGTACCGTCATGTAGAAACACTACAACAAATAGCCGACAAAAATTGTTATTGTTGCAATAGGCAGGCAGTTCCGTAAAGCGTGCAATGGTCGATCAATGTTGCAGTAACTATTAAAGTCCAACGGGAAAGCAAGTCTGTCGTGTACAAAGACTTAACGTAGAGAAAGAGAAATTATAGCAGTGCGCGATCAACTAGCATTGACACTGACGTTAACGAGTGTATGACAGACTAACAACAGTTTTTTTTTAATTTATCTTGAAAAACACGAAGTAAGTAGTCTGTTCAGACTACGTTATGACGTCATTTAGAGGTCAAATGAAAGTCAAATGGTTACAAGTATAATTGTGAAAATAAACACAATCTTGTGATATAGAGAGCTAAAAATAGAAAAATAAGGCTTAAGACTCTAAAATCTCCAAATGGTTTTGGAATTAGCGTAGGTTAATTTTTACTTTACATACTGAATATTGTTTTACTCAGTTTCTAAAATATTGTATTAAGTATATTCTTTATAAAATAATGTGGTTTTTTTTTATTGTAAGTACCCCACCAATTCCAAATTATCTAAACTGCATGATGTTCCGAATCTGCAACCATTATTTATTTGTGCTGTATTGCATGTTATTCCAGATTTGGAAATAACGGTTTTTTGACTGTAACTTTCCTGAAAGTACGTAAAGTTTTATTTTTTTATTTTTCTTGTGTCATACTAAGCCTATAAAGTATGATATATTTCTTTTATTTAATTTAAAAATTCCATGCGGTAAAGGGTTAAGTTTTTAAGGTAGGTGACGTCATCAGTGGCATAAGAGATTAAATGCCGTTGCCTTAATAGTACATAATTAAAAATCCAAGTCTGTCAACAATCTCACATCTGTCAAAGTGTCAATAGGCCGAATAGACGTCTTAAATAATCGAATCCTACGACGCGGCGACTTAGAAATAGAATAATAACGCACGCGGCGACATTATTACTATTATTGCTGCAAGTTGGAACAAAGCACTTCCTGTATTCCATAACCCTTCCAATATATTAAATATTGTCGAGTGTTGAAATAATGTATGTAATGTAATGATATATAAACAAGAATCTTTATATTTTTGACATTTATAATAGTTTGGCATTTGACAGATTGTAGACAATACTTACCTCTTACTTTTTTTTCTGAGGTAACGATACAAAACTGTACGGCCAAAGCCGACGTAATTTGAAGAGCAAAGAAGGTCAACCGTATTTTATAAAAAATATCAATAAAATATGAATATTTTTTATACCTAATTAATTAGTCCGTAATGATCAGTAACGCTATTCCTCGTAATGGTTTTTCAATTACAACATTTAAAAAAATATGAACAATGCCCATTGTTTGCCACTTGTCTCGGAAAAAGTTCAGGAGAAAGGACCTCGCAGTGGGATCCTCCTTCACCACGACAACGCCTCGTCGCACACCGCCAAGCAAACAATCGACTACTTGGCGACGTCAGACGAGGAATTACTGGGTCACCCGCCCTATAGCCCCGACCTCGCACCTTGCGGTTTTAATTTATTTCCGAAAATAAAAGAAAAACTTGAAGGAAAACGTTTTATGGACGCCGAGAAAGCAGTGGCTGCGTTTCAAAATGTAAAAAAAATTTAAAAGATATAATAAAACTAATAACTTGCTAGTTCGTTCAGTTTTTATTTTCTAAGAACTTTCAGTGTCACCTTCGTATAGTAAGGTAATC
Source organism: Luperina nickerlii (assembly GCA_963855955.1). Lineage (NCBI taxonomy): Eukaryota > Metazoa > Arthropoda > Insecta > Lepidoptera > Noctuidae > Luperina > Luperina nickerlii. Next base: position 24,571,806 of record OY979670.1, read on the forward strand.
GAAAAAATCGGCTCTGCGATATTCTAGCATGATTGTTGAAGGATTGTATTTAAAATTTAAGACTGATTATCGTAATCATTTGAGCTATTAGCTATTATTAAGATCACGAGAATGAATTCGAGATATCAGAGATAAAAAAAATCCGATGGTACTACGACATAAATATATATTTTTTTGAAAGCGTCTGTTGTCATACACATATCAAACGAAATAAAACAAGACAAGAAAGATGAAGACGCAGACAAGGACCCGGGGCCGACGCGTAGATAGTGCTGCGGCGCGGTGCTTTGGTAATCTAGCTTTATGAGCATTTCTCACGTCACGGAGCTAAATCGCCAAAGAGCCGAGCCGCGCGAGTCCACGACGAGGCGAGGCGCTCCTCCGGCTGCCGAGCGGCGCTGAGGCCGTGCTGAGGCACGAGGCGGCTCCGAGACCGGACCCACTCAGAGTCACCTAGTACCTGACACGGCCGCGCGCCGGGTCGCGCTGCGGGCGGCACTCGCCGGCGGCACTCACCGGCGGGCTCGCGCAGCCACGGCAGCTCGGCGCGGCGGCACTCACCGGCGGGCTCGCGCAGCCACGGCAGCTCGGCGCGGCGGCACTCACCGGCGGGCTCGCGCAGCCACGGCAGCTCGGCGCGGCGGCACTCACCGGCGGGCTCGCGCAGCCACGGCAGCTCGGCGCGGCGGCACTCACCGGCGGGCTCGCGCAGCCACGGCAGCTCGGCGCGGCGGCACTCACCGGCGGGCTCGCGCAGCCACGGCAGCTCGGCGCGGCGGCACTCACCGGCGGGCTCGCGCAGCCACGGCAGCTCGGCGCGGCGGCACTCACCGGCGGGCTCGCGCAGCCACGGCAGCTCGGCGCGGCGGCACTCGCCGGCGGGTTCGCGCAGCCACGGCAGCTCCAGCAGCGCCGGCAGCTCGGCGCGGCGCTCGGGCGCGGGCTGCAGCGCGCGCCGCAGCAGCGCCAGCGCCGGCGCGCGCAGCTTGCGCCACGGGCCGCCGGCCGCGCCGCCCCGCACGCCCCGCGCGCTCCACGCCGCGTAGCGCGGGTCCGTGGGGCTCGCGCGCTCCCACGGCAACTCTTCGAACACACACGATAGTTAGACGGGGCCGGGGGACGCAGACGGACAATAATCGACGGAAGCTGCTCACCGACGACGACGAAGTTCCCGAGCGTAGGTGCGTGCGCCGCGACTCGTAACTTCGGTACCATAACTTTAGGGTTTGCGAACACGCCTACAGCTAGGATACCAAAGAGACGAGCCGCGACTCGGAGCGGTCGGCGCGGGGCCCGGCGAGGCTGCGGGCGGACTACTCACCGCCGGCCAGCATGGCGAGCAGCACGAGCGCGGCCGCCCACAGGTCGGCGGGCGGCGCGCGGTAGGCCCGCTCGTGCGCGCGCAGCACCTCGGGCGCGGCGTAGGGCACCGTGCCGCACACGCGCGACAGCAGCCGCTCGCGCGCGCCGTGCCTGCAACGTGCCAGCGGTACACACTCATGTACTACTCTGAAGTACTCTGTACTGTAATGGACAGTATAGGTACCTCGAGACCAACAATAATGTATGCAATGTACAGTACTCTCGACATTGTTTTTAAGAACTCTCAGTTCGCGAGTCCCACTTACAAATGTGGCGGCAAAAGGAGAGTTGGATTCGTTCTATTCTGTACAGGCATCGCAGTGGAATAGACCATAAAACATACCTCACCTGAAGAGTGTCGCCATGCCGAAGTCAGAGATCTTAAGCTGATCGCGGTTGTCCAGCAGCAGGTTCTCGGGCTTGATGTCGCGGTGCGCCACGCCGCGGCCGTGCAGGTACGCCAGGCCGCTCAGCAGCTGGCGCCAAAAGCGCCGCGCCTCCTCCTCGCGCATGCCCACGTCCGGCTCTGCACACAGTCGCGGTCAGTGCGGGCTCACGGGCCGCGCGCGCCCGCTCCCGCTCGCTCGCGCTCACCGATGCGGTCAAACAGCTCGCCGCCCGGCGCGTACTCCAGGAACATGTAGTGCAGGCCCTGGTGCGTACGCTCGCCCAGACAGCGCAGCACGTGCGGGTGGCGCAGCGCGCGGTGCAGCGCGGCCTCGCGCGCCGCGCCCGGCCCGTCCTGCGCGCCCGGCCCGTGCTGCGCGCCCGGCCCGTGCTGCGCGCCCGGCCCGTGCTGCGCGCCCGGCCCGTGCTGCGCGCCCGGCCCGTGCTGCGCGCCCGGTCCGTCCTGCGCGCCCGGCCCGTCACGCGCCGCGCCGCGCACCACCTTCAGCGCCACGGCGGCGCCGCTGCGCGCGTGCACCAGCAGCCGCACTCTGCGTCACGAGACGAACACGGGTCAGAAGAAGTCGGAGCTCGCTTGTTACTTAGATTACGCGGGAGAGCGAACGTAATGTGCTATTGTGCAAACTTGTGCGCCGAAAATACAAGGTTGTCATAGAACAACGATCGGCGGAGGCGGCGGCGACGGCGGCAGTGACCGCGCGAGGTGGATAAACTTTCAAGGATGCGCCGAGCCGCCGTGACTCGCTCACGTCGTGTTTTTTCTCTCTCCAAATTGCAGTGTCGATCTAGTTCCGCGTTCGCCTAAGAACTCCGTTCGACACGGGGCAACAACGCAAATATATCGCATCGTTTTTCGAGTTATGCGCATGAAAACACAATGTATCTCATAAGTAATACATATTATTATATTCAATTTGATTGTTCAGTGCGATTGCCAAGTCAATCTCTTTATTTCACACAACACTCACATACATACACCCACACAGCACACTTACTCATATCTGATATAGACTTTAATACTTTCAGGCATATTCCATATTTGTTTGTTTTATGTTATTAAAACTATTTTTTTTTTAACACTAAGCAATTGATTTCTCCATTCTAGAGGGATACGGCACTGTTTCTCTTTACTACAGGCTATTATGTAGCCTATTTAAGTCAAAGTCAAAGCATTTATTTCAAATAGGCACATAAAAGGCACTTTTGAACGTCAGAAATTACAAAAAATAGAATTGATTCTAGTCGCCCATTCCAAAAGGTAGTTTTCGTATGGAGAAGAACGGGCAAGAAACTCCACCGGTTACTCTTTTAAAATATTTTACAAAATTTTGCATACATTAATTATATAATAATAATATGTGAACACGATGCACCTAAAATAAAATTACTATACCACAATAGGTAAAAGACTTAAAAATGAAACCATGACATATAAATTAATTATCTGATAGATACATGGTGCTCACATATTTACAAACATGGTAAAAGTAAACGATTTTCATTAAAAAAAAAAATACAAGTAATAAGTCAGGGTGTGAGTAGTAAAGTAGTTACAGAATGTAAATCAATGTCAAAAAAAGTATAAATTTACAATTAAATTAGCAACCAGTTTGATTTTGTCTAGGCTCCAGATTGTCCTATGGAGCAGGACCAGCATGTTTCCAAGCGTTCTTATCTTGGGTATAATCTTCTAATTTATAGTATGCTTGTTTACAAAGTGTACGTTTAATGTGAGTTTTAAATTTTCTTTCATTTAATTTCAATACATCGCAAGGTATTTTATTGTAACATTTAACACAGTACCCCATAAAAGATTAAGAGGACAGTACCCCAATCATTTTTGTTGTATACCAGTGTTCAATTGTAGTGCAACTGTTTTTAATGTATTTACTGCAACACCTTTTATGCAATAAAGTTTATTATTATTATTTAAAACCTAAAAGATTTTTTATATTGATATGGTCACTATTTAAGATGTTGTTAGGTTAGCTAATTACGTAATAACTTAAGACAGAAGGTCCCTTAAGGCTGCAGTCTTGCAAAATTCACTCGCGGCGAATTATTTGCGCAACTTTGTATTTTTTTTTAAACAAAGCAATGAAATAACATGAAATTTTATTATTGCACATAAATAACCACAATATAAGTAATAGCTAGTTATTTTTTTTAAGTTCATTTAGATGGGATAAGTTAGGTAAATGAAGCGTTAAATACAGCTCTGTTGCGCCATACATCATTTCGAGTTCTGTTTGGGCGCTTAGTTTAGGGCAATGAAGAATTAATTTGGAAATCTGTTCAGCACATATTTATCTCAACATTCTCGTCTTCAAAATGTGCTGATTAGTTTTTTCTAATTATATTCCATTTTCTTAATTTAGACGTCACAATTTCATCAAAATTCTCGGTTTTTATCTCTTAATAAACGGTTTTTTTCATAATAACTATGCATCGTATGTATGTATTAATTAGATTATTTTAATGCCAAGAGTTCAATAAGCAAATACAAAAAAAAATAGCACCTAAATCACCTTACCCTAACTAGTGGTGGTTAATAAAGCGTATAGCGCCAAAATATAACAGACTATTTGTACATAGCGTATAGCGTGTGCTATAGCGGCTCTGACTTCGCGCTATATTATAGCGCCTCAACCTACTCAATGAATAAAAGTTTAAACGCGCACAGCGGGGCCAGAACGAGATAGTAAGATAGCGTTCGCACAGCGGGGCCAGAACGAGATGGCAAGATAGCGTTAGCGACTATAATGTATAGCGCGTTGCGAAATAATATCTACCGCGCATCATCAATTCATCAAGTCCGTTTAGCGTGATAGCTCTGATAGCGTGTTGCTAAATTATAGCGTCTCCGCGTTCAGACTGCGCCCGAGTTTTGAAATAGCGCGCTATAATTATAACGTATAAAATAACAGACTACATGAATATAGTTTATAACACGTTTACAGTTTATAGCGGATTTGAACATCGCTAGTTAGCGATGTTCAAATCAGTGCTATCACGCTAAACGGACTTGATGACAATGTACAAGAAAAAGAAAATTGGCCTCAAACGTAGAATTGATGAAGAGAAATAGAATCCAAAGGTAAGTAGAACTGTTTACAGTATTCATGTTTAGGGCCTAACTACAAGGTCAAATTAAATTAGCTAGCGAGACTCCACAAACGTGATGGATATTGATATCTCAACACGATGAAACAGATTTTATCAACTCACACTTCAAGTAACAATACTACCAGCGGTCATTGGCCCCAAAAAAATCATCAAATCTTTATTTTTTGTATTTCGTCGTGTTTAGATAATATCGTATACAGGGTCAAATTAAATTAGATAGCGAAACTCCGCAAAAGTGTTGGGTATCGATATCTAAACGTGTGTGGGGGGCGTGAGTGTATGTGGGGAGGGCGTGATTATGTGTTGATAGATGTATCTGTATGAGGTATGGGGAGTGAGTGTGTGGGAGTGAGTGTGTGGGGGTGTGTGTATGGGGGGTGAGTGTGTGAGGGGAATGTATGGGGTGGGTTGTGTTTTTGGTGTTTATGTATGTATTAGATCGCTAGTCTACTATACTTTAGGGCTATTTAGACCAAAGTCGGATATCTTTTAGTACGATGATTTTTTACTAATAGGTACTTCTGAAAACTCTGTTAATAATTTATGACTTTTTTATTTTCACAGGTCCACTGCTGGCTCTCGGCAACCTTTTTCAGATGTTACCAACTTGTCAGAAGCTCGAAATAAATAAAGTATATCGAAAAAAATAAAGTATACATATTATTTGAGCGTTATGCGGCATTTAAGAGAGCAAATTCGAAGAAAAAGGCCAGATTTGTGGAAAGAAAATTGTTGGATTTTGCACCACAATAATGCGCCTTCGCACAAGGCCATCTTTGTAAACAAATTTTTGACCAAAAGCTCAACAAATACATGATTCGTGATTATCGAGCAACCACCTTATTCACCAGATATGGCTCCAGCCGACTTCTTTCTTTTTCCTAACCTCAAATTACCACTTCGTGGCACCGTTTTCATTCGGTAAGACAAAGGAATATTCGCGGCGAGAACTAAACTCAATTCCGGAAAAAGCGTTTAAAAATGTGTTACCGAGCGCATACAACCTGAATCTCTTCAAAGAGAGAGTGAATAGGCTTCTTCTGGGTAAGCTCACTCCATCATCGACTTTGTCTCTGTCACCTCTGAGCTAGACTAGAGTCAAAAGCAAACCAATTCCAAATTTAAAAAAAATGTTTTGATGATTGGATTATTCGTTGGCGTAAGTGTATCGTTTCTGAAGGAGCATACTTTGAAGGCGATAAAATATAAGTCTGCGATGAGCATGTGTTGGTGTCTGTGTGGTGTTGTGTCTGATGTGATGTGTAGTGTCTGTGTGAGCGATTTCATGGCGTTCTTTGGGACTAGCGCATTTTTTTTTTCTTCCGTTGAGGGAATTTTTCAATTTTGAATACAACCATCTCTCGACGGTTATATTGGGGTAGATTTCTGATAATTCTCATGGTCTTGTGGGTGTTGTCATTTCACAAAGTCTGCGGTAAAAGACGTGGTTCTTATTTCTTTTTACTTTTTTCTCAATAGGTTGAATTATATTTATGGCGGGTCTTTTAAGGCGGGAATCAAGTAGCTCAGGGAGCAGACAATGCAAATAAAATTTTGTCAATGGGCCTACCATTTTGTAGTGCCAGAACGTAGGGTCTCTTTTTATATTATTCGACTTTCATTGAGTAGTCCACTCCAGCCCATACGGCATATAAGCATAAGCACATATCCATCTCCGTAATGTTTAATTGGCTCTGAGTATGGAAATAATAGACGTGGTTTTTGTCAATCGCAAACGTATTTCTCCTAATGTTACATTTCCATTTTTTTTCTTTTATCGTTTCTTCAGATTGCATATTTTTTGCAGAAAGTGGGCATTTTACTTCTACCAGTCCTGTTTTTCCATCTTTGTGTTTATAAATACCATCGGGACTGGCTCCTAAATATTGGACTGTTTGTTTAATATAAAGACCGCAGCTGGCAATTGTGACGTTTTCCTGCAGAGGTAATGCTTTTTTTCCATTATCTCTACCATAATATGTGATCGAAACTTTGGTCTATCGTCTGTTTCTGTAGTTCATCTCTTTTTTGGTCAGAAGGTTCCGTTTATTTAAGGAGTTATTTTTTTGTCATCTGAAAATCTTCATCGGTCGTAACTTGTTTTTTCGTATTACTATCTAGCATGAACGAATTTATATAAAAACCGGAGGCGCGAAGGAAGAGCAACCCCCGCCAAGGTACCATTCAAATATAAATAAATATTGATTATTACTTAGTAGAGCAACTTTCCGACCGTGTCAAATATCGCTAGGTAGGATGAATGCGGGGACTGCAGGGAGCCCGGGTGCAGACGCACGGCGCGTGGACTCGCCGCACGCGATTCTTAAATTGTGCAATAGAAGACTAGGCCCCTTAAGTAGGGACTGAATAAATTAACAGACTTGGTACGAGGGTGACACTGAAAGTTCTTAGAAAATCAAAAACTGAACAAACTAGCAAGTTATTATTAGTCAGTTAGTTAATCTTTTCATTTTTTTTTTTTAGATTTTAAAACGCAGCCACTGCTTCCTCGGCGTCCATAAAACGTTTTCCTCCAAGTTTTTCTTTTATTTTCGGAAATAAATAAAAATCGGTCAGGGCTATAGGGCGGGTGACCCAGTAGTTCCACGTCTGACGTCGCCAAGTAGTTGATTGTTTGCTTGGCGGTGTGCGACGAGGCGTTGTCGTGGTGAAGGAGGATCCTACTGCGAAGTCGTTTCTCCCGAACTTTTTCCAAGACAAATGGCAAACAATTGCTTCTCTGCAGTAACTGATTTTCGATCCTCTAAAACAATTGTTGCGTAATGACCTGTCCTTCCGAAGAACGAGGCCACCATGTTTTTTCCCACGCTTCGACCTCTCCTTACTTTATTTGGCAACTCCTCGGAAGGAAACACCCAGACAGCAGACTGTCTCTTAGTTTCAGGATCATAACAATAAATCTAGCTTTCGTCACCCGTAAGTATGTCGAACATAGCATTTGAGGCACCACCGTTAAATCTTTGAACCATTTCACGACACCAATCAACAAGACGGAGTTTTTGGGCCTCTGTCAAATTATGATGTATCCACCGGGCACTCCCTTCAAAACGCATGTACGCAAAATACGCGCATTGACGTGGAGTAGCAGACATCAGCCCGTATTACCTATTACCTATCCACCGGGCACAAAGCTTCTTGACCGCTAAATGTTCATTGAGTATTTTGTGCACTTGACTCATACCGATGCCTAAGCTTGTCCGAATCTGCTGATAAGTCACTCTTTTGTAAGTCTCTATCATACGCCGCACAACACTGATGTTATCTTCAGTCATCGCCGTAGAAGGCCGTCCATCACGCAGATCTTCAGTGAGATTAGTGCGACCACGTTTAAACTCATTAAACCAATTTTAAACAGTGGCACGAGATGAGGATTCATCGTGAAAGGCCAATCGAAGTCTATCATAACTTTCTTGTTGACTTTAATGACATCGAAAGTCATAAAAAATCATTGTACGAAAATTTTTTCGCGTTAAATTCAGGCTGTCGTAACACAGACAATTTTCAATTTGCCGCCAAATCGTAAACAAATGACAAATTAATAAAATACTTCAATAATATTCGCAGAGTTCCATTTTCAAAATTTGAACTTTATCGTTTACAAGTGGCCAGTTCTAAAAACTTTCAGTGTCGCCGTCGTATTATTAGATGGATCTCACAACTTTTTACGGTAGAAAAACTGAGTTGCGAGACTTGGTTTTTTTTTACAAGTTATGGTTTTGATGGCATCTCACTTCTTTTTGCAGATAGTCCTATACTTTTTTTCCTTTCCGGTACCTTTTACCTCTGAACATAATTATATCTAGATACCTATCTACACCTATTATATCGTTATAATTATTATACATATGTATACAGGTACACTGATTCATTTACTGCAAATGCAACTTTGTAATCCTATAGTATATTTATATGGGATTACAAAGTTAATTATGCAGTTGGTGTATCTAGAAAACTGGACCGAAATTAATAATAATATTTTAGTTTTCCCTTTATTTACACACACTAATTGTATATTTGAAGCTTCTATGTCTGCTAGAAGTGTCTTAGTTTTGATCGGTCAGTCAGTGAGAGAGTGAGTGACAAAATTAAGAAACTTTGACTAGTTATAAATTCTTAAACTACTGGTTCAAATTGAATCAAATCCAAATTCAGACTTCTAGTTTTATCCACAACGAAGTTATAGGGGGGTCGAAAATGGCCAGCTGTTTCGAGTAAAGGATGGTACGGCCGTGCCGCTTTTTGCTCGACTTGGCGGGGGCGCTACCACAGAACAGAAAAAACAGTAGAAGCCGCATAGCGTTTCATCAGTATCAGAACCAGCGTACCCAAAATCACACAAATACCGGTAATTGTATTTCGGAACACTAAGAAATCCTTGGTGTGATTGGTAGTTTAATATTTAATGAAAGTACGAAGTACGTCAGACTACGCTTATTTGAAAATAAACCACATTTAAATGACAATAGAGTTGTTTATTGTCTACTGTTCTATGTATTTATTACCTTTTTCGTTTAAACCGCACACGAAATAGTTTAATGAGCAAGTTACGCTACCCGCCGCTAGATGTCACTATACTAAATGCATTCAATTTAAAGCTGTATTTCGTTAGTATAAAGATTGATATTTACGTAACGAGGTCATTACAATTCGTCCTCCACTAGGGATGTACCACTGTCATTGACTTATTTATCGATATTTCGTTTTATTTTCAAACAAAATACAGTCAACAGCTAGTCGATAAATATTATTATTTAAAAACGATCAAAGCTTATAAATTATAAAAGTGAGAATTAAGTAATACAAATAAAAAAATGGTTTGATTAATTACACAATCTGACTGTACGAAAAAATAGAGTAAATATGTCAATATTATTAGTACGTAATAGTATAAGTGATTAAAGTGAGTCTATTACTCTTTTCGGGTGGGTCCGCAAAGTTCGCCCGCGAAATTTAAATTTTCTTACGTGTCTTGCAATTTGCAAGTCATTGTCAGGTTTTATCTTGCTCAAAATATGATTCGCGCCCATAACATATACGTATTTGCAGAATCATAATCATTGGAATCATTAATACATCCCTTCTAAGTTAGATTTGTTCTCAAATGTCATGATTTCACGAAAAAGTCATTCAATAGAAAATTTGAATTTCGCGGGCTACTAATGTGGATCTACCTGAGGGAGCTAGAATCTCAAAAGAATCGCGGTACAACAACATAATGTTATGAACAAATTCCATCCATATGATAGACAATTGTCCATTGGACAACAAAGAAATAATAATACAACTATGTACCTACTTGAAAATGTATAATTCTTTGTTTTGGCACAGCTGTGTCGGCTAGGTATTTTTTTCCGCTTTTAATTAAAAAATCTACTTCTACGAAGTGATCTGAGCAAATTGTACTAGTTTTTGCAGGAAACCAACTTTGCCTTCCAGTCGCTTCAATCCATTTTTCTTTCCTGTCTGGGTCCTTAGGACAACTAAAATCACAAAATACCACGAAACCCACTTTTTATAGGTTTACTTTGTGAATTACACTTATTTGATTACCTTTTCTCGATTAGAATATTACGAACAGATTTCCTATATTCATGATTTGCTTATTTCAAGTTTGGATAAGGCAGAATTAGAAAAAAAAGGATTAAACAATTCATGGAAATGTGTTCGATAACTAATACACCAAAAACAAAAACAGCAAACGGTTAAATTATTTTTCCCGGTATATCATAAAACACAGTGAACATAAAGTTTAAAATATCGATAACTCATTATCGATAACGGTAATCTCTAATTGAGTAGCTGACTGTGCCTTGTGCATAGCTGGAATCTTCGCGAACAATATGTTTGAGTTTAAAAGAAAGTAGACCTTAAATTGAACAACATTAAGTCAACTTTTACTTGTCTTGTTTAATAGAATATTGTTTTTCAAATTTTAATAGAAATAAAATCAATAAAGACTTACCGATGATATGATATACCTCCATTTGATAAATTTTTGGTTCTGCTATCGTGTTTACATTCTAAAACAGCACAATAAGACATTCTTGTATTTTTTTTCAAGTTGTTTTTACCGTGACGGTTGTAACTAAACTGATGTGCGTGGTGTATGCGCGGAAGCAGACATATGCGGACCTCCGCAAAACTCGGGGTACGCAGGCCCCGCCTACTTGCGACTTCTACTGTTTTTTTCTGTTCTGTGGGCGCTACCGTGCCCCCAGATAAACATTGATATGTGACTTCAACTGTCTTCTATCAAACCCGATATCAACCACTTGATGAAAAATAAAAAACAGTGTCATACCTCCCATTAGTTAGATTTTTTCTTTTTTAATATCTTCTATTATTGTACTTACCATGTGGTAAAGTAAGTAATTAGTAACTGTTACATTGTACTTTTATTATGCTTATTAATAAAGAATACTTTTAAAAACTATTGTTTTATTGTAGGGTTCCATCAAGTATTTTGCTTCCCCGGGTTCCCTCACCAAAAAAGTTTGAGAACCACTGCCTTAGAGAATCGCGCCTGCGGAGCATATAAATGGCTCTGATGGCTCTTTTCTGCAGAATAAAAATAGAATCGATGTCTGCAGCCCGTCCCAAAAGTAAAATACCACAAGACATGATACTATGAAAGTAACTAAAATAGACCAGTCTCGCGGTATCTACATAAGTAAAATGACGGATTTTTCTGACAGCACAAGCTTCTGAACTTATCCGTCCTGCAAAAGATGTTAAATGAGGACCCCATTGTAGCCTTGAGTCGAGCGTGATCCCTAAGAATACAGTTTCATCGACGAATTCTAGTTTCTCTTGATTCAATATTATCTCACAATCACTACTCTTGACATTTGGTAAAGAAAATCTTATGCACTTAGTTTTTTTTCCATTTAATACTAATTTATTAGCAGTGAACCAATTTTGGACCTGCAGTAGGCCGTTATTTACGTCGTCAAAATTTGTAGCACGTCTATTTACCTTAAAAATTAAGGAAGTGTCATCAGCAACAGCATATAACACCATTTGTGGTTGATTGTTTAATAAATGGAGTAGATCGTTAACATACAATAAAAAGAGGAAAGGACCCAATATCGAGCCTTGTGGCACACCCATTTTTACTGTTAAACCATTCGAATTGACACCATTTATTTGAACTTGCTGTTGTCTATCATTTAAATAAGAAATAACTAAACTGAGCGCAAGTTTTCCAAGTCCGTAATGCTCAAGTTTCAAAAGCAAGGTTTCGTGATCGACGCAATCAAATGCCTTAGAGAGGTCACAAAAGATTCCTATGGCGTCTTGAGCCTCTTCCCACAGGGCACGCCACGATAGCAGCGGTAAGACCCCTCTTTGAGGAGGGGTGCGTCTCATAACGTATAAACTCATTTGGTCTAATTTCATTTTATTATCGTTCATAAGATATAATCAACGTGAGATATACCAACTGTTGATATAATTTCTTTACATATAACATTTATTTTTTCTAAAACTTAATTAGTATAACGTTGTTTGATATAACGTTTATGTAATCGAAAATCATTTGGTCTAACGTTTAATATGTATATTGTTTATTTAATCGAAAATCATTAGTCTAACGTTTAATATTATGTATATAAAAACGTCATTATGGTTAACACCCCGACTCAGAGTACCCCGACTCGGATAGGTTAGGTTAGAAGGCTAAGGCGGGAGCGAAGCGGAGCGGAGCTCCCGCCTTAGCCTTCGTGGTTATTTTTTTTTAAACCACCCAGAAATAGGAGCCCCGCGAAGCGGGGCTCCGTCGACCTATCTTAGCGCAGGTGGTTAGTTACTAGTTATGTTTAATATCTACTTAGGTGACTATTACCTATAACTACGATAGAACTTACAAAGAATAAAACAAAGAAAAAATACTTTTAAATATTTCTTAAACAAAATACAAAGTTATTGTTTAATTAGACCAAATAAGTTTTATATCTTTTGAGTGGTATGTCAAACGATTTTATATTTAATGTATGTTATGCTTATGAAAATTAGTTATTTTAAAATTATATCAATCGTTCATTATATTAACTAATCGCTATATTAAATAAAATTATAGGATCCGTTGTTATATATTGTAAATATTAGAGATTTTGTGGTTATATCATCTATTACTTACCCTTGAGGAGTGGCTCGAGACGCGTCACGGCGCCCTCACTTACCGCCTGACGCAGGTCCTGACCGGACACGGAAGTTTCGGGAGGTTCCTGCACATAATCAGGCGGGAGGAAACGCCCGGGTGTCACCATTGCCAGGATCGCCCAGAGGACACGGTGGAGCACACCGATCGGCAGCGGCAGCGACCTCTCGCGTCCGGGTCTGGTTCAAGCCATGGTCCGGGGCGAGAGGGAGTGGGGGGCAGTCGCCTCCTTCTACGAAGCAGTCATGCTAGCGAAGGAGGCGGCGGGACGACTGAGGGAGAGAGCCTCCCGTCCCAGCCGCCGCGGGAGACGCTCCGGGCGTCGGGAGCCACGCGACGACTCCCGGCCACCGTAGGCGCGGGCCTGCAGGCGGTGAGTAATGGGTAGCTCACCGTCCGATCAGGACCAGGCCCATGCCGGACGGCGCGTACGTGTTCCACGCGCGCCTCAAAGAGATGTCAGCATCAACAGAAGGGGCCCGTCAGGGCCGAAGCCTGCCTGGTTAGCGGACTGCTACGGGGTTAATATGTTTAAATTGAAATTCAACCGGGCAGGCTGGAAAGTTCGCTCTTAATAAATCAATTGATACGTCGGATGAGGAATTTAAGGCTTCCGTCGTTTTTGATGGAATATTAGTGAAGAAAGGACATTGTTCAAAACCAGTCTAGGAAAGTTGCACGTATGAAAACCAAATTAATATACAAATTATTTGCTTATTTTTTACAAGCTTTTCACTTCAGGAATTTTGTTTTCGTATCCGGAATTATGATTTTAAGATAAACAGTAAATTAACGATTGCTAGGTACATTTCCGTATAGTGATGAATGATGGACGTTTCGTTCTCTTCATTTGTACGAGTTACGTAAGTATGAGCCTTTACATAAAAACATCACAAAAATGATATTAAACTCATAAATAGCTAAATAATTAGTAATATCATTATATAACGTAGGTACTGTATATGTATTTCATAATTCCGTTGTGAAAATATTTCGCACCTTTAGAATTAAAGAGACCTAATTCGAAATTTGAAGATTTCAACATTGATTCTTAAAATTACCTTGCACGATCTTCATCGAATCTTGATAAAACATTTTAAGTTAGGTTAGACAACTCTGACATACCTATCTGACAAGACTGACATATTAAGTCTCTGTTTTATTCAAATTCGATGAATATGGTCGTGCAAGGTAATTTTCAACTATGGTTGAAAATTAAAATCTTCAAATTTCGAATTAGATCTCTTTAATTCTAAAGGTGCGATTTATTTTTGTGTTTCGTCTCACGCAGATGCAACTGTCAAGGCAGATGACAGACGTACCGGTAGGGATGACGATTATTCCTAAACAAGATCGATTTTTAAATCTATCCGAATCGCAGGAAAGAATCGATTCAGCAATAAATTGAGTTCTGATAGATCTGTTCCCGCTATTATTCTACATCGACAGCTTTACCAGCATAATTAGTCAAATGTAATGAATAATCGAATACAAAATAGATTAAATAATATTGTTGGTTACAAAAAACAGAACAAAGAAACTGCGTATCAAAACTTAAAAGTTGCAATCCGCAGGAAAAACATTGGAACTCGTTTTCAAGTTTCTAAAATCGATTAAAAAATCGATCGCCATCCCTAAGCGCTGGCGCCTGCGGAAGCCGCCATTATTGTTTATTATTGTTTAAGTATGTGTCGATTGAGAATAGTCACCGCGATTAATCTCTCCACTTAAATAGTAATACTTACGGAAATTCGTTGGTGTGTTAGTTTTAAACAACTTAGCGTGTTTCATGTAACTAACGATAGGACGTTTTCATATTTAATTGTGTTTTATTACGCCAGGACGTTTTTAGGTTATCTCCGAATTTGTTTAATTACTTTAAAACTCGGATACTTGTGTGAAAATAAACACTTTTATTGAATAGTATATAAACCGTAGTATATAATAAATAAATTAATAAATAATTTATTGTGTTTCAACTTAGACGGATTTCCATACATCAACGGTCATGATCCTTTCGACAATTGATAATTCCATAAAAATCTTATAAATGTTAATTTTGATTACTAAAACTATTGATTAATTGTGTTTTATTTAATCTACCTTCCTTTTTGAATTCAGAAAGCGTATCGGTATCGGTATCGCCGATATTTTTATAAGAGTATCGGTATCGGTATCGTATCGGCAAAAAGGCGTATCGCGGCATCCCTAGTTTTTAGTAGGTTTTTTCCTGAAATTACCGCGGGTGAAACGGCGGGCACAGCTATTCTATGATATATTTTATGTATGGAGACGGTGATATATAAATCCATACTTTATATAAATGCGAAAGTGTGTCTGTCTGTCTGTTACCTCTTCACGCTTAAACCGCTGAACCGAATTAGATGAAATTTGGTATAGAGATAGTTTGAGTCCCTGGAAAGGAGATAGGATACTTTTTATCCCGATATTCCCACGGGATCGACACTTATGTGGCGGTGTCGCCGCTATGAACAATATAATATAAGCAGCACCTATTTCATAATATTGCACTTTACAAATGCTGTTTTCTTAAACACAGTTTATCCCATGCTTTATGAATCAGGTGCTTATAAGGTAAGTATGTCATAGGAATTTAATCAATTTCAACTTATGTTTTGATAGGCAATAGCTCAGACTGAATAAAATAACAAAGCTTATGTTTCCATTATAGGTGCAGAAAGCCACAAAAAATTGTAACATTGACAAGAATTTATTTAATTGTCTACAATTTTTGTTATATTTTGATTGTATAGTTTCGTATCAATGTGTAGCCCCCAAAACAGCACATCCATATTATCCATACTAATATTATAAATTCGAAGGTAACTCTGTCTGTCTGTCTGTACCTTTTCACCCCTAAACCACTGAACGGATTTCGATAAAATTTGGCAGAGAGATAGATTGCATCCCGGGGAAGGACATAATAATATAATAGTTTTTATCCCGATATTCCCACAGGATCGAAACATACGCGGGTGAAACCGCGGGGCGCGCTAGTGTATTATAAATGCGAAAGTGTGTCTCTTCGTCTGTCTGTCTGTATGTTACCTCTTCGCGCTTAAATCGCTGAACCGATTTAGACGAAATTTGGTAAAGAGATAGTTTGAGTCCCGGGAAAGGACATCGGGTAGTTTTTATCCCGATATTCCCACGGGATCGATACTTACGCGCGGGTAAAACCGCAGGGCGCTGCTAGTTGAAATATAATTAAAATCCATATCAACGAAAACGTTCAGGTGCTTTTCCATAAGGTAATGTTTGTGTGATAATCCTTAGCGATGTCTCCATCACTCACGTCAACGTTCATTCGTAATTTTCTCGAATGCAACCTCAAAAAGTCAAAATATTAAAGTGCCTGATTTGTGGCAGTGATAAAGCGTAATCGGCCACCAGCTAACGACACTCCCATTTTGCTGATGATATTGTGCTATTCGTCACATCACATTCAGATCTTGAAAACTCAAACTCAAACTCAAACTCAAAGCATTTATTTCAATTAAACCATTTACAGGCACTTTTGAATTGTCAAGAAGTCGGTCAGTCAGAAAATATGAAGCTAGTTGCCCATTCCAAAGCGTAGGTACCTATGGAGAAGAACGGGCAAGAAACTCCATGGACACTCTTTTGAAACGCTCGATTTGAGCACAGCAAGTCTTGAGGTTTGGACTTTCAATGAACAGATCCAACAGCAAACAACAACTTCCCAAACTCTACACCTTAGTCAAAATATGAGGCTTGGCCGTGTCGTTACTACTAGAAATATATATTTATTGAATAACAGAAAAGTAATGAACAGTGAATCTATTTCTCACTTTACGCCCATGTGTCGGTTGTAGAGTTAGAAGCTTGGCTCTACATGAGATCTCATAACTTTTTGACAGCGCGAGCCTTAAGTTGACTTTTCCTTGTTTATATATTCTGGAAACAGCTCTATTTGTAAAAAACAATCCACAGTTGTTTGAAAAATTGTCAGCAGTTCGGAAAAATCCAATACGGACTCAATATGTACATAAATTATGCCAAGTGAAATGTAAAACCGCACTTATGCAGAAAAGTTTTTTTGGTATTGCCCCACGCATTTATAATAAAGTACCTGATGTAATAAAAAATATGACTGTATTCAAATTTAAAAGGGCACTAAACCAAATATTAATTGAAAAAAGTTATTACAAAATTGACGAATTCCTTAATGATAAATCTATGCACTGATTGACAAACAGGTTCCTATTCTGACATTTTTTATTCTAATTGACATTTTGACATATATTATTTTTAACATTTTTTGTAATTCAATTCTGTAATTTTATATAATTCTAATGATCTAACATTTATAATTAATTAGGTATTTATTCGTTATCAATAGAATTTCTGTCTAATTTTAGAACCTAATATTATTTGCATGCCCATGAGATGGTAGAATATGGAGGACTATATTTTAAGAGAACATTATATGTACCAATTACCCATGTTTGCAAAAATAAATGATTTGATTTGATTTATCTTTATAGGATGACCCCAATATATGGTAAAGTTGAGGATTAATGTTAAGTACTATGTTATATGAAAACACGATTCCATAAAATTTTCTCGGTAGAAAAACCTCCAAATCGAACAATAAACCGCTGGTATTGAAAAAAATACTTCAAATTAGATCATGAAACTGCATACTAATACTAACTGAACTGAGTATAAAGCAGGTCTTGTTTTTTATTTTTTTTGAATTACCTTTATTTTCAACGTAAAAAGCAAATACCTAAACTATTGGCGCTGCCTTCCGCCCAGCACCGCATTCTGTCTCGCTCTCACACAGTCCGCGAGCAGGGCTCTTAAGGGGTATTGTAGGGTAATAGTTCCAAGTTTTAGAATTTTTTTGTTGTTTGTGTACTAATAGTAGCTTACATACCAAATTTCAGCTTTCTAGGACTTCCGGAAGTACCCTAAGAATTTTGATGATCATCAGTTAGTGACGAAATCGGGATTTTTCAAAAATATAAAGTTTAAGTGCTATGCAATTGAAACTTTATATGTTTAAAAGTCCACTATTGACATCATATCCCGGCCATTTTGTTTATCTGGTAGGTATAATCCAAACCCAAGTTATGAGGGTTCAAAAAATAATGAAGCACTTTGAGAAAAGGTAGGTAGTGAGGTAGTGCCCTTACGCTTCAATTGGCTCATCTTTGTGGGGGCACTACTATGCCCCCAGATTCTTTAACTTGCAGTATAGGTAGTTTGGAAAACTGTTTCAAAGGGCATAGAACCAATGCAGCATAGTCATCCCATCACCATTTTGATTTTCTATAAAGTAGAGATGTATCATGAAATTGGCATAATTATATCAATTGACACAAAAAAAACCACAAACAGCTGATTACTTATTAACGGGTTGCCCCTAGTAAAAATGTTCATAATGATGAGTACAGTAACCCCTTCTTAGGTTTATGATTATTTCACATACATACATACATCTCTCCCTTTTCCCATGGTATGCAGAAACTACAGAATGCCACCTGCTACAATCACACCACCACACCTACACCTTTTGATTTGTTTACATTCTTAAATCTGATTGTCACGCATCACGCATGTTATGCCGGTTGCAATTATTCTATTACACCTTGGTCATTGTTAATTTAATTTTTTGATTTATCTCGGTTTCAAATTGAAGAGCAGGGAGACGGCTACAGTTTTTTTGCCAAAAAATCCATCTTTTTTTTTTAATAAATTTATATTGTTACAAAAATGTAAGAAATTTGTTCAAATAATTACAGGTAGTTCAGCACACAGATCAAATATTTACCATGTTTATGTGGATCAACCACATGTTTAATTCTAATAATAAATCCCATTGTTCAATTAAGGGCTAGTTTTTCATTCAATAGATATTTTTTATTCTTGGAATAAAATTGACATCTGACCAGTTTTTGTATGGAAGAACTGTCAAATATTCAAAATTATTCCTCGGATAAAGTCTGGAGTTGGAAAAATCAGCCTTAAATGATACAAAACAGGATTTTAAATATATTTTTAGTTGATAACAACAAAGAATTAGGATGTGAAGGTGGTGATAAATATGAACGTAGGTAGTAGGTATGTTTGTTTCTAGAAAAATCTAAAAAAGACAACTTTTGGTCAGTGGGTCGTCTTAGGGGCGGCTTTCAGAAAGGAAATTCCTCCATTATTAACGAAGAATCATTTCCATGCTTTTAAATGATTTGTGGATGCAATTGTTTCTAGTTTACGTGTTATTGTTATCACATTGTTTTTTTTACTATGACAATAACTTTCATAGTGCCAGCCAAGTCAAGCATTGGTAGCCTAGGTACTTACATGTTTTTTTATAACTTCTTAAAATACAGACTACGCTGATTGAAGACCTATTTGGAACAAATCAACTTACTCGCCATAAGCACCTTCGCCCAACACTTGGGCGACCAGCCAGCCCTCTACGAACTCGGCACCGGCAGCCATCGCCCCGCCTCGCGCTGTCACCTGCAACATAACGCACTGTCAGCACCAGCGGACGCGCCCTCACTCACATGCTAGTGCACTGCTGATGCCTACAGCTTGCTGCTCACCGCTGCCTCCTGCTACTGCACTCAATGTTGCAGCCGAGAACGACCACGCCGCCGGGTTGCGGCTTTATTATTTTTCGTCATCGATTGATTCAAATACTTGAAAATACGTAATCGTATGATCTTATCCTTGAGTTTTAATCTATTTAACGATGAAAATTCGTTTGATTTGCATCAATCTGCCGATAAATGCGCTCTAAATGGCGGAAGGCACGTGGAGACGAGTGAACAAAGCGAAAGCCGAACGGCGCCGTCGCCTGTCTGTCGACGACTTGCCACACACAATGCGATAACGGTAATCGTTTCCGAAATTGCAAAAATTAGCACTAGGTGTTAAGAACTCTATAATACCAAATAATAATTATTTTAGAGAACTAAATAATATTATCTACTGAACACTAACCTTCTAAAAACGATCAATGGATCACACCATTTTGCCATTTTCTTTTCTTCAACGCCCGTCGTCCGTTCACCAACCAATCGCCATTCGCTCGCTGATTTGGTGACTAGCGACTACGCCGTCCGGCCGAGTATCCGACCGAAGCGACCACAGACACAGAGGAGGCGACCGATGGAAGTATGGAACACCCACGAACAAGAACATACAGCTCGGGTACAAGTTGCATAAAAAAATTTAAATCGACAATTAACTTAAAATTATCAAATAACTTTAATTTCGGAACTCGGTGTCTTGGGATCTGTATTTCAGTTTTAGTTTTTTGCCACCGACTTTCAAATATAAAGTTATTTAAAAATTTTGAACTAATTTCTTTTTGAACTCGATTTAAGGTGAATGCGCAGTGGCAGACCGCGAAATTCAAATTCTCTTACGTTTTTTACAATTTGCAGGTCAGTCTCAGGTTGTATCTTGATCAAAACTTAATTCGCGACTGTAACAGGTACGTATTTACAGAATTATAATCATTAGAATCATTAATACATCTTTCTAAGTTAGATTTGTACCATAAGCACTTTTCCATAAGAGATTTGTTTTTTTCGGCGTCTGTACATATGTATGTATGTTTGTCTACGGTTTTCTCCGCAACTAGTAATCGGATCGTGACCATTTATTTTGGTTTAAATTTACTTCAACTTAGGGAATAGTGCATGTATTACCTATCAAAATCGATTCAGTAATTTTCAAGATATGGACTAATGAGTGTAAGTGTGGCTTATTGATACGAGCAACGGGTGTAGTGTCAATGGGAAAACATCTCAAAACCTTGGTCAAATTCAAGTTCAATATTTACAACAAAACTATTACCTACACCACAAACAAATATTCCAGTGAAGCGCTCAGGTAGCCCGCAAAATTCAAATTTTCTTACGTTTTTTTGCAATTTGCTGGTCAATATTAAGTTGTACGTAGATTAAAATATGATTCGCGACCGTAACAAATATGTATACAGAATTATAATCATGAAAATCAGTAACACAACTTGTTAAGTTAGTATAATCCTAATACATATAATGTCAAGATTTCATGAAATAGTCATTCAGTAGAATTACTTGGTCTCAGAGAGTTGTGTTGATGATTTTAGTGATTATAATTCTGTAAATACATATTTATAACATATTTGCTCGTAAAGGGTCTCTTATTTCACCAATTTCAATATCGTAATGTATCTCATTACGCACTAGTGCGGTAATGTAAAGTAAATACTTAGAGCATTTAACCTTAAATGCTCTAAGAGTAAATAGCACGGTTTATCAAGATGCTCCGTCAAAACGAACGGTACTTTTTTAAATCTTAGAAAAAAGTGTTTTTATTTCAGAAAAGATGTCAACATTTTATGAATAAAATTAACTTTGGGAGATAAAATATAATAAATAAACATTTAATTCTTTAATTAATTTTGACAATAAATTACAACCATTAATATCTGTAACAAAAACAAAAATATTAATTTACTTTATTATAATACTGGCTGTTTTGAACCTATGCCTGAAAAAAAAAAGCGCGAACGCGCGGGCTTCGCTTATCTGTTAAGAAGTAAAAATTATTCCGCGCGCTTTTTCTTTTCGCTGTACTTTTTTATTTGAAAATTTCGTCAAGTAATGATGAATTTATTAATTCCACACCGCCAGAAGTCTCAGAGGCAGCGAAAAAGGCTACTCCAAGCCTCTTGCCCGAAAATCGACCGATAGATACTTACAAGCGTATCAAAATTTCATTATATGGAAAACAAGCAAATATGCAAATTCAGTCCGAGTTTTATTTATTTCTTCGCAAATATGTTATAAAACGTCGTATGTATGACATACGTGCGCTTTGATAATTACAGCCTCTGCTTTCTTTTAGCCCTCGCCTACGGCTCTGGCAAGCAATATCGCCTCGGCTGTAATTTTCAACTTACCGCACTTATATCATAATGTACTATTGTTACGGCCGCGAATCATAATTTAATCAACGTATAACTTAATACTGACCAGAAAATTACAAACAACGTAAAAAAAAAATCGGCTACCCTGGCTGAACGAAATGACAGTTGTTTTTTGTGCCGATTCAAAACGCCCCGCTTGAGGTTCTCAGAAACTAAAATTGGCACGTTCTTTCAAATCGACGCTGAGTTGTTTGGTTCATCTCTGATGATTTAGGTCTAAATCGTAAAATACGACTTTTTTGTGTATTTTGTGTTTGCTACGTGATATTTAGAACATTTTTATTATGAAAGCATTCGCATTTTGTAAAACCCGTTATCAAAAAGGCAGCGGAATAACCTTGCACTAGTAAGTGAATTTAATGACTATAAATGTTTTGATTGCTTTTGATAGCATTTTTAATACTGTTTTATATTTAGATTTTTTTTTATTAATGTCTCATCATATTTAAGTGTAATTAGGGCTCAGTTTTCACATAAATTCAATACAATCATTTTAATAGGGTTGTAAATGTTCTATGTCGATAATTTTCTTCAGACTGATATAATTTTAAATATAAGTACAACTTTCAAATATAAATATACTGTCGCCAGAAATTTCTGCAATTTGATTAGCTAAAACAAATAAGCAAATACTAGTTTCTAATTTCAAAAGATAAATATTACACGAAATGTGTATTTGTTTCCGAAGTAAAGACCTAACATCAAAACAATAAAACTTGCCATCTGCAATGTACTGGTCATTTTTACTTTAATTAAATACTTAATTTCAGATTTCCCACCAACTCAACTAAGTAGGGCTGTAAATCATGAAAATGGAAAATTTTACGTTCAAAAGTGCCTATAATGTGCCTATTTGAAATAATAAATGATTTGACTTTGACTTTGTTATTTTTTGTTTTTGTTTTCCATTAGAATGCATGCTATCCAAAAACCCAATAATGGAAATGGCATTCCTCTCCTTTCCCTTTCCTGTTACATGGTACACTTTTGGCATTCAATTTGAGTGTATTCGATTGAATTTGTATGGACGGTGTTTGCTGTATGGTTAACTTTTTTGTTTACATGGTTCAATTCTTCCAAAATGAACACCAAAAGTGACTATTATTTAAGTAATGGCTATTACATAAATGTAAATGCAATATAGCTCACGAAGAATACAACTGTCATTTGATTTACTAGGTTAGAGCGAAATGGCAACATAATAGCTCAATAGTTTTTAGTTACCTAACATTGCAAACCGTGTCCATGGAGTTTCTTGCCCGTTCTTCTCCATAGGTACCATAGGTACCTACGCTTTGGAATGGGCAACTAGCTTCATATTTTCTGACTGACCGACTTTTTGACAATTCAAAGTGCCTGTAAATGATTTAATTGAAATAAAGGCTTTGAGTTTGAGCTTAAACTAATGTGACCCCAGCTCAGCTTGTAAAACTAGTGTAGTTGAGCCAGGAGATATTAGCTCAACCGTAGTAGTTTTTAGGCTAGGTTTTAACCTATACTCAAATATTTAAAGCTCACTGATCTGACCGTCATGCGCTATAACTTTACTTAGTCACTATCCACTAGTTTATAGCTTGCGATCTGACCGCGCCCTAATGAATTTTCAGTTAACCTTTGCAGAGCAATTATTAGGTATATTACTTAAAAATGAAGCATAAAAATAACTGGGAGTGATTCGATATTTTTCTCGTAAGTAATCCTATAAACAACACCATAACAACTCTCAGTAGTTATAACGATCGATAAAATTCATAAAAGTTTTTTTGTTATTGAAGGATATGTCCCATCTCTAATATCAGTTCCACGGAATCTCACGTTGCTATTAACGCCAAAATGGCGAAAATCAAATGTCTTCATTTTGTCATCGATATGGATAGTATGAAGTCCAGCGTACTTGTATACTTGTTAAAGTATTTTTTTATCGAAGGTTATTTATGAACTTTGGAGCCCCCATACATATTTATTTCTGTTTTTAGTATTTGTTGTTATAGCGGCAAAAGAAATACATCATCGGTGAAAATTTCAACTGTCTAGCTACCACTGTTCATGAGATACAGTCTGGTGACAGACAGACGGACAGTGAAGTAAGGAGGAGGGGAGGAGGGGGTGGGGTGGAGTGGTGGGTGGTGGAGTGGTGGTGGTGTAATAAGGTCCAGTTTTTACCCTTTGGGTACGGAACCCTAAAAATTACTAAAGTATACAGTACATAGTAGATGGCATCGTAATAAAACTATTACGATGTTAGGTTTTTACTTCGGAAACAAGTAGGTACACATTACACATAATATTTATCTTTTGAAATTAGAAACTAGTATTAGCATTATTCACTCTCTGAAGAAAATTATCGACACGTTATCGACATAAGTAATATAATTATAAGTTTGTAAGTCAATGCATGGAACATTTACAACCCTATTCAAATGATTACATTCAAAATGTGAAAACTGAGCCCTTATTATGCTTAAATATGATGAGATATTAATGAAAACATTTATTCTAAATATAAAATACTATTAAAAATGCTCACACAAGCAATCGAAACATCTTTTGTTGTGCTTGTGCAAGGTTATTCCGCTGCCTTTTTGATAACGAGTTTCACAAAGCGCATGCTTTCATTAAAAATTGTTCTCAATATCACGTAGTAAACACAAAATACACAAAAAAGTCGTATTCCACGATTATTACATAAATCATCAGGGACGAATCAAACAACGCAACGTTCATTTCACAGAGTACTTTTTGATGGACTGTCCATTTGAAAGAACGTGCCAATTTTAGTTCCTGAGAACCTCGAGCGGGGCGCTTTGAATCGGCACAAAAAACAACTGTAATTTCGTCTATTATCTTTAGTCCAGCGTACTTGGACTCACTGGCGATTTCAAATTGTCACGTCTACACACATACAAAATTGTAAAAAAATTATAATATTATATTATCGAAATTTGTATTTTGATATCGATAGTGACATGACGAAACGGCTGTCAAAATCTTCATAATAGAGTAGAGGTGATTTCTTGTAATCAAGTCGTAGAGTCGCTGGTGTCTAAAGTCGCAACGTGTGAATGTAGCATTACTTATGCACAAAACTCTTGAGCTTGTACTAAAAGCGAAACTCTTTTTAAATGTCACATGAATGTCTGCCATTTATTTATAAAGTGTCAACCTATTACATTTGTTTGCATTGACATAATCAATAAATACGAATTAAACTATATACAGTGACGTGCGATAGTTACAACACACTATGCGGTCTACCCTGGCACATGCCTCTAACAAATCGACTGTCAAAATTGGCGACTAAAGTAACTTCAAGTGTACAGGTCTAGACCTCCCTTAATTTTAACATAATGCTTGGTACACACGCCCTAAAACAAATGTTATGTTTTTCGATAAATACAAACCCATTTAAGGGGAAAGCTCTAAGGTAGCCCGCGAAATTTAAATTTTCTTACGTTTTTGCAATTTGCTGGTCAGTATTAAGTTGCACTTCGATCAGCGGCCGTAAGAAATATGTACCTATTTACAGAATTATAATCATTAAACTCATCAACACAACTCTCTAATTCCACGTAACCCCAAAGAATAACTGTTTCATGAAATCGTCATTCTTTGGGGTTACGTGATCTTAGAGAGTTTTGTTGATGACTTTAATGATTATAATTGCTCCCGCTTGCCCCTTCAGGGGGAAGCGCAAAGGTAGCCCGCGTAATTCAAATGTTCTTACGTTTTTTGCAATTTGCTGGTCAGTATTAAGTTGTACTTTGATTAAAATATGATTCGCGGCCGTAACAAATATGTATTTACAGAATCATAATCATTAGAAAAAACTGACCACTTTACTACATGCCAAAGCCAAAACGAAGATATCTAATTACTTCGTAGTTAATTACTTTTTAGGTACGTTTCGTTTTATCTTTATGTAAAAAAAATGATGTGACGTTCCGTTCATTGTAGTAACTTACCAAGTTCAGCGCCATCTATCCAGCGACTAGGGAAGAGTTTAAAAAAAAACCCCATTGAGATTTCTCCGTGATTACTGGACCTATAGATCTATACGCACAGGATTTATGTTATTCTTCATTTGGTGGAGTTTTTACTTAGACTGCGACTACGAATGACTGAGACTGAGACTACGCACCATTACACAGTCTAAGTAACATTATTTTAGTAGTTTTAAACAGGGCCGTCTTTAACCTATTGGAGGCCCTGGGCATATAAGGATCATGGGGCCCCTGTGTAGACAAGAGAGATTAAGAGAAACATACTAATATTTCATAACTGGGGGGCTTGAAACTTATTGTAAATAACTTATTTTGTCATTGAATCAGGTACTTATAATGCGTAGAATGGAACGGTGGCTGCAAATCATGTTTTTTTTATGAGAGCAGGCCGGGGCCCCCGAAGATCGCGGGGCCCTGGGCACTTGCCCAGAGTGCCCAATGGAAAAGATGGGCCTGGTTTTAAAGTTCGAGCTACAATCAGTGGCTTAAAAAAATGGGGTGTCATGGACACGGCCGTGTGTTGTAATGAATAAGTTTACGTAAATGGGTTGATTCGCTTAGCCGCATTCGTCCTTTTCACTGACCTCTATCATACAAGTACGCACGTACGTACTTGTATAATACAGGTCAGTGATTCTTTTACGTTCCTTGCTTGTCTCGGTCATATGGTGCTTTATTGGTACCATTTGATTGCTCTTGAGAAGTCCTTTCCAGCCGTATACGATAGGTATCTTCATTTTGATTTGGCTTTTTGACGCGTATAGGCTTTTTATTTTAACACATTATATTCACTGTCACTATTTTATACTAATGTTTTGTATACAATTGATAGATTTTGACGAGAGCTGACGATTGAAATCTAAGCGAATGTTGTAGCTTTTCCTAGTCAAAAGTTATACTAAGTGGAAATCTCGATACGCAGCAAAATTACCTCAACAAGGCGGCGCTTCCCCTTCCACCGCGCGCCATGCTCCATAGTCCTGACGTGGCGTATGAAAACTTTGATCCTTTTGCTATCCAATGGTGTAATTGAATTTAGGATGGAGATGATAGACATGAAGTTGCAACATCAAACTGTATCCCCCGATTTTGGTTGGGTGAGTACCCAAGTAACACAAAATCGATATAATGGAAAAAGTGATGACCAGAAACTTTCTTCTAGCTTTGTTATAGAATTTGAAGGGTTTTAGCAATGTCTTGCTTCTGTATAACAGCATTTTATTAACTTTGTAGTTCCTAAAGCTATATAATCCTCTTTTTCAATCTTTTGTGCAGCTAAAGGTTTTATTTTAGATATAATTTATGTCTCTATACAGCTTCTAATACAGCTGTAAGCATTATACAAAAGTGTAGGCCGTATGTTAGCATTAATTACGGCTTAGGCTATTAATAAGCATTTTAAAATTCTTTAAAACTGCTCTATGTTTTATAACGACCTTTCGCATGGGTCACAACTGTTTAAAGGTGTACATTGGTGCTGTTTTAATGCCAGCTTTTTAAAAGCATTTCATCATAATATTATATAGCCTTTATCTATACAAACGTATAATGACAAGAATTTTAACAAGCAATAAGTCGTATACCGGCCATCCGCATGCCTAAAGTTTTTAATTATGCTTACGCCATTTTGCTTTTTGTCTCGATAATATTTAAAATTTAATTTTATGGTAAATAGTCCTTTAGAAAGGACTTCAACCTATGGTATTGACCGGCCGGTACAATACAGGTATCATAATGACTAAAACTAAAGATTTCTTCGTAAGAGCATAATTTTTTTTACAATTCCACATATTTTTATAATATTTTTGTAATAAATAGCTCTTTAATTTGAAGGCGCATGAAATATTTGATTCAAATATATACATACTTTCACAGTAAACTGATACTCGCAATCTTAATTCACTCATAGAGAACAAAAACAAGAGTTTAATTACTTACCTTGTAGCAATTATATTTTTTTGTTGAAAGTATCCATGTTCTTTTTACACAAGATTTATTAATAATAACAGAAATTAAAAATAACATTTGAAAATGTTTTTATTTTGCCTTTGTAATGGTACAAGCTGTATAAGAGCCGCATTTAACATATGCGCACTGCTTTAACCTGTTTTGACAGCCCATTATAATGCGTTTATCATTCCGGTAGACAACCAATATAATGCTGCTAAAATGCCATTCTAACACTTAAGTCTGTATAATTTGGGGCCCAAATTAGCATTACAAGAGCTGTATAGTGGTTTATAATGCCTATATGTAACTTCTTATAAAGCTATAATAATATGCTAATTCTGTTATCCATCGATTATAAAGCTATTTTGTGCTACTTGGGTAGCCATTTGTATTTTTTTACTTGCCTCCCACATTGGAAGAAATTTTAAAGATATATTCACGACAAGAATACGTTTTGTACGGTGGTGATGTTATAATTTCCTGTCACTATTATTTATTTATCAAGTATGTACGGACGCCAGCACATCAACCTACCACAATCTGTCAGATTTCTTTAATAGATTTTCAACTTTATCGCTAAAGCATAAGGTTCAAAGTTGATTGGGAAAATCTGACAGATTGTGGTAGGTTGATGTGCTGGCGTCTGTACATACAAGTAGTGATATATGAATTTGTATGGGGTTGGTCTATAGAAAGAAAAATAGCTTTATTTGTTAATACAAATTTGTTACGGTCGCGAATCATATTTTAATCAACGTGCAACTTAATACTGACCAGCATATTGCAAAAAACCTAGGAGAATTTGAATTTCGCGGGCAACCTTAGCGCGAGATGCGTGCCACGAAAGATGAGACTTGACACACCACGTGGTTTGACTTGCGCAAAACACGATTTTATTTTAGGTATCTTTAGCGGTATGAGGTGAGGTCTGAGTGCGGGACGGGACCGGACGTCATAAGGGCAGCGGAAAGAGCGGGGGAGGCGGGGTCAAGTCTCATCTTTCGTGGCACGCATTGTACTCCATTTGTTTTGTCAACTAATAAAGTTAGAAGATTGTGGCATAAAGCTTTTCATA
The DNA here is from genome assembly GCA_963855955.1 of Luperina nickerlii. Taxonomy (NCBI): domain Eukaryota; kingdom Metazoa; phylum Arthropoda; class Insecta; order Lepidoptera; family Noctuidae; genus Luperina; species Luperina nickerlii. The sequence continues at coordinate 24,600,887 of OY979670.1, forward strand.
GAGCTTTTTTAGATGTATTTTCGGAAACATTTTGAAGAAAGTGATTACGAGGTTAGAAGCAATATTTTAAATTTTAAATCGAAGTTTCCATGTCAGGTAATAATAGTACATTATGATATAAGTGCGGTAAGTTGAAAATTACAGTCGAGGCGATATTGCTTGCCCGAGCCGTAGGCGAGGGCTAAAAGAAAGCAGAGGCTGTAATTTTCAAAGCGCACGTATGTCATACGACGTTTTATAACATATTTGTGAGGAAATAAATAAAACTCGGACTGAACTTGCATATTTGCTTGTTTTCCATATGATGAAATTTTGATACGCTTGTAAGTATCTATCGGTCGATTTTTCGAGCGAGGCTTAGAGTAGCCTTTTTCGCTGCCTCTGAGACTTCTGGCGGTGTGGAATTAATAAATTCATCATTACTTGACGACATATTCAAATAAAAAAAAGTACAGCGAAAAGAAAAAGCGCGCGGAATAATTTTTACTTCTTAAGGGGGAAGCGCTAAGGTAGCCCGCGAAATTTAAATTTTCTTACGTTTTTTGCAATTTGCTGGTCAGTATTAAGTTGTACGTTGATTAATATATGAATCGCGGTCGTAAGAAATATGTGTTTACAGAATTATAATCATTAAAGTCATCAACACAACTCTCTAAGACCACGTAAGTCCAAAGAATGATGATTTCATGAAACAGTTATTCTTGGGACTTACGTGGTCTAAGAGAGTTGTGTTGATGACTTTAATGATTACAATTCTGTAAATACATGTGTGTTACGGCCGCGATTCATATATTAATCAACGTACAACTTAATACTGACCAGCAAATTCCAAAAAACCTAAAAAAAATTGAATTTCGCGTGCTACCCTGAGCGATGCGCGCGCGTTCGCGCTTTTTTTTTCAGGCATAGGCACAAAACAGCCAGTATTATTAATAAAGTAAATTAATATTTTTGTTTTGTTACAGATATTAATGGTTGTAATTTATTATCAAAATTAATTAAATTAAAGAATTAAATGTTTATTTATTATATTTTATCTCCCAAAGTTAATTTTATTCATAAAATGTTGACATCTTTTCTGAAATAAAAACTCTTTGCTAAGATTTAAAAAAGTACCTTTCGTTTTGACGGAGCATCTTGATAAACCGTGCGATTTACTTTACAGATATTGAAATTGGTGAAATAAGAGACCCTTTACGAGCAAATATGTTATAAATTAATTTTATGATTTAAACTATTGAAATCACAGAAAATTTGACATTTCATTTTGTATAATGTTGTTGTACAACAACATTATACATGAAATGTCAAATTAATGAAGGCCGTAGGGACCGACCTATGGTCACGCCATCTACAATTTAATTTGACCGATCATTTATTAATTAAATGAATATACTTTATTGATCACCAGAAAATACATAACAAAAAATACAACTATGACTCAAAACATACAATGGGCGGCCATATCGCTTTCTGCGATCTCTTCTGGGCAACCTTCCATCCCATCCCCATGAAGGGAGGGCGGCGCGTTTGTTCCGATTTTTTGTCCCGAGTCATAACTTTAATTTCGGGGGCAATACAAAACATAGGAAAACAACTTCCGAAATTAAAGTAATCCGAAATTTTAATATTATAGTGTATTTTTTGGAAACCAATTGTTTTTCTTTTTCGTTGTTAAAAGTTGATTAGCGATTTGTATTCAAAGCAATTCATGAATTCACCTCGATTTATCTCTATAGGGTGGTGTTTTACAGTCAACGCAGCATCTGAAAGTCGATTTTACTATAGCATAAGGGGTTAATCTAGCTACTCGCCATTCTGATGGTCTAAGGTCATACTTAAAAACTTTCGCAATGAAACTCGAAACGATTCGAAAAAAAAACTTCATAGCTACGTCGAAATAGTCTACTATTGTATAGGAATTTGATTTTTTTGGGATATTATAAGTTTCATAGCGAAAGTTAGTCAGTTTCTTGTATGATGGGTAGAAGTCACCTGCATCCATCAAGAGAAACACTCTTGATGGATGCAGGTGACTAAATTGCCACCTTGTATTTCACTCAAAATAGTACTAACTAATTCCATGATTTCTCTATTGTCATGATGTCTTTGTCATTGAATATTTGAACGAATGACAATCTTGATTTGAGAAGAAATTTTATTGTGTTTGTCACAGAGTAGTTTTCAATAGTTAAAATAGTCTTTGGTAGTTTTTAATAGCAACTAATATCTAATCTGTGTTTAATAGACTGGTGTTTGTTGATTACATACTTGGTTAAGTTACTTGTATGACTCATCATACATTTTAAAACATAGCTGCACTCCAGGAGGCTAAAATTAATAAATAACATGGTAAATTATAGGCAATAAATTAGTGTAGAAGTAATACAAAGTATAGGTTAAAGGATTGAAACATAAACTTAAATGTGAATTTGTTACAGGCTGGATATTCAGAAGATCAACTGGCAGGTGAGTCGTCATTAACTGATAATGCAAAGCTTGCCACGCTGGTGGTTTGCCGTAAATATGAACAGAACCATAAGATCGTGCTGCACTCCAGCTTCTCGGTCGTGTAGTCACTTAAAATGAGCGCAGAGGGTCGACTTGCGTTGTGAGGTTGTGACACTCGCGCGTAATCCGTGAGTCATGTCATGTCAATCAACGTCTTTACCGAAAGCGGTGGCGGTGGTGTTACAAGCGCCCTAGTTTCCTTATAAGGTTTGTATTTTAAAGCGATCCAGGTGTGTCGCTTGGCCCGGCGGCCTCGCTCGCTCGCGGAGTGGGTCGCGCTTAGTGCGTCGCTACACGCCCTCGCAACATGTTCATGTACGAGCCGCCCACCAAGCTGAAGCTTACCTCCGTGGAAGGTATCCTCGATCCCTCGCCTTCTGTGCCACACCCTCCCTGTTTTACTTTTCTAAATTAACTTCTATTTCACTTTAGCTTAATGTTTGGTATCTTTGTAGAATTCCAGGAAGCATTTCAACTATTTGATTCACGTGGAGATGGCAAGATCCATGTAGCACAGATTGGGGATGCCCTGCGAGCTCTTGGACAGAACCCTACTGAATCTGATGTGAAGAAATGCACCCTACACTTGAAACCCGATGAAAGAATATCATTTGAAGTGTTTCTACCCATTTACCAGGTAAGGACATATATTATTTATAAAAAAATTATGTATGTAGGTTGGCAGGAAAATGATTGCTGATAAACAGGCCCGTCACTACCTCCACATACACAATATTATTTATGGTCTCACAAGTAAATGCCGCTGTTCTGAAATCATTTTTTTGTTGGGTGATAACTTAAGCAGCTATTTGTTGACAATACAACTTGGATACTGATTTATTTTATTCTTTTAAATTTGAAAACTAAAACTAGTACTAGGAAAAAGATAAAAAATAGTAAAAAAAGTAGTGTCATAGCTTTAAAAATTGCCAAGTTGTAAGATTTAAAAATTATATATTTAAATAAAAATAAAAATTTGTATGTTTGTCCTCTATGCATTCTGAAAACATTGGTCAGATTGTGATAAAACTTTGGTAGGGTGTTCTGGGGTCGCCTGTAAGTGTTCCTAATTATTAAAACATGGGTAAAAATAACAAAAATCTGAGGCGGTACAAAGTTTGCTGGGTCAGCTAGTATACTATACATATAGACAGTGCTGGCTATCAAAACATCTCAACTGACATCACATCTAGTGTGACCAGGATGGGAAATATAATGTTCCAATTGCTGGGACACATAAACTATGCCTTCTTTGCCTTTTCTTTTTTCTTTCTACATTATTTGTTTGCGCATTTTTAATAGTCATGATGATAAAAAATCAGTTATTTCCGTAAATTAGTTCAAAAACACTGTTACACATCAAAATTAAATTATAATTTTAAAACTAGATGAGTTTGGCGCTTCTTAACTGACTAACCTGTCTGAGAAGTATGACCAAGACAGGCTCAGTGGTTACAGTTTCTTTTAAAGTCCAAACCTAATCTCAATCAGGCCATATGAGGACCACACAAGTTTAAGTCTGAGATAGTCTTTTGAGGAAAGAACCACAGATTTGAGTGGACCTGTCCAGTCAGTGCACGCATTTGTCAGTAATTGTGTAGCTCAATTCAGAACTTAAGGAGTTAAACAATTCAACAAAAAATGTCAAAGAAAGGACATTTGGGCAGGCCACATAAAGCACTCAAACTATCGATTATCATTAAAACTAACTGAGCAAATAAAATGGCCAAGTCAAGACCATGCACAATGAAGCGTTCCATACTTGGGATGAATAATTTATCCCAAAACAAACTTAACATTGTAGTTCAAAACAAAACCATGTTTTTCCATACATTGATATACAACTCTATATAAAACCTCTATGTTGTATATCTCTATATTGTATTGAGAAAAATCACACATAATCTTGATCAATCATTCTTATATAAAGTCTGTCGAAATGAATTTGATTGTAATAACCTCATAAACCAAATTTATATTCGCATACCTAGTCGTTCCCAACGTATTCGCGATACTTATACACATAGTCTATTTGCCCCTAAGCCGTGTAGGACTAACGCAGGTGAACGAGCTCCTTTACGGCGCATTATGAAATGTTACAACGATAATTTTGCTGATGTCGACTTGTTTGTTTTGTCACTTACCCAATTCAAGAAATGTATCAGAGAAAAAAATGTTCACACTTCCTCATAATGTCAATATCTCACAGATTTGCCTTTTATATTTTAACCTACTTCATAAAGAGGAGGTTCTCAATCTGGATGTTTATGTTTCTTTTTATGTGTTTTGTTATGTATGTTCGGACACAATACAAATTTATTTCTGCCCACTCGCATTTCAATTTTATTCAGATGTAACGGTGAGTTTCAGTTGTAAAAAAGTTTGTCTCACCTTTACTATGTATTGTGTAAACCACATTATAATAGTTAAATATTTTGTTTGTTAAAGTTTGCTTGTACGTAATAATAAGTTTTTATTGTATTATTATGTGGATAACGGTGCTGGTTGCGTTATTACCTAAATGTTCATTTATATCTGTTTTAGTATTAAGCATTATTACGCAATTGTTTGTTGTCCTAAAGAAATAAAAATAAAAATAAAATAAATAATCAAAATTTATTTTGATGATAAAACTACAAATTAACCGTTTTCGTCATTTTTCCTATACTTGTCAACGGGAGGGAAGTAACTTAAAGTTTGTTTTATTTGTGAGTATCAAAATATGTAGGTTGCTTAGGGCCTGTGCACACTACGTTTTTTAAACGCGCCGTTGACGTGCGTTTTAGAAACGTGCGTCGACGACGGCGCGCTTTTATCCTACAGAAGGTCTACAGGCTGCGTCTGACTTGCGTGCGTATCGCGTCTGTATCGCTACAAACGCGCGTCGACGGCGCGTTTAAAAAACGTGGTGTGCATATGGCCAATTTATTTTATTGCGTTGAATTGGAAGCCTAATTTTTTTAGAGCTCCAAGGGACCGTAGTCTTACGTACTTATTTGATATTAATTCCTACTTGAAGTTTGGACGGACAAGGAAAGGATTCTGTAAGGATTAAATGTTTTTCCTATTGAGGTAGGTACGGAACCATAAAAAAGCAAAAAAAAAACAATATCATGGTGTATATTTGAAGATAAAGTCCTCAATCTTTCACTTTAGGACATTTTTACCCGACTGCGCCAGAAGGAAGGTTATGTTTTTCGAGTGTATGTATGTATATTTCTTTGGCACGCTCTGTAGCCTAAACGGCTTGATCGAATTCAACTTGAGAGGTGCCGTTAGATTCGTCTTAATTGTGAGAGTGACACTGGGTGTATCAAAATTAAAAAAATAAATAAAATGGCCGACTTTTGGCGCCATATTATCTCTTCAAAATTTTTTTTTCTTAAAACCTATCGATTGAGGTATCAAAATAAAGGGTTTAAAAGGTGATTACAATAATATATTTATACAATTTATATGCTTAAAGTAATTCGAAGTGACAAATCGTAAAAAAATACGTAAGTAAAAACTAAATCGTCCGCAAAATCATTTCACATTTGTAAACTAAAAAGCTGGATAAAAAAAAAGTTATAAAAAACCCGACAGCGGTAAAAAACTTAAGTTAAAAAAAAAAACTGAAAAACTAAAAACAATCCCATTTTAAATTAAATAAAGGTTGGAAGCAGGCGGGCCCCATACAATTTTTATTACATTTTCAAACTAGCGACCCGCCCCGGCTTCGCACGGGTGCAATGCTGATACTAAATACACTACAGAAAAACTGTGAACGTTGTGTATAAAAACATAGCGGCCCGCTCCGGCTTTTTTATAGGCACGCTCTTGCCGCACCGGGCGGCCGGCCGGTACCGCCGCAAACGCTACGTCCCGCAATTTTTAAATCTGTAATATCTTCGAAAATTTTCACTTAAATCATACGGTGTAAAGGGCCATATAGATCTATATTAAATGAAAAATGTATTCAAGGTATTTAATTGGTTAAGGATTAATGCTGTACTGGTTAAAATCGCTTCGAAAATTAGCCATTATTTGTCGTAAAAAGTAAATGACAAAAAAAAGTTATTGTGGGTTATCCATAAGAGATAGACATATACCATCTCGGACTTTTCTGTAGACCTTTTCAATGTGTACAATACTTAGTACATTATTTTGATAAAACTCGTAGGGTTCAGCCTGCGTTTGCAATGTAAGCGGAAAAAAATGTAGTTATTTACGACATCACATTAGAAACCTCAAAAATAACAGTACTTCTCCACTATTTAATGGATGTTATTATACATATAAACCTTCCTCTTGAATCACTCTATCTATTAAAAAAACCGCATCAAAATCCGTTGCGTAGTTTCAAAGATTTAAGCATACAAAGGGACATAGGGACAGAGAAAGCGACTTTGTTTTATACTATGTACTTATGTAGTGATTTAAATGGGTCCCGCCTGCTTCCAACTTTTTTTTTTGTTTGATCGTCATTTACCAAGCATGAATTTCAGTCGGATCATGCACCTCAACTTTGCATAAAAACCTAAAAGGCGATGCGTCTTTCCATTCTATACAAGGCCTGAACGCAGTCATAGGAAACTGCTCGCGTATACTGTGTATTGCTATTTTTAAATCTGCGATTACAATGTATGTATATAGGTACGAATTTTGCGTACTGCTCGTGTATAGTTTGTAAAGGCTCCTACAAACAGGCGCGACACGCGATATAATCGCGCGCGACACAAAGGCACCACTTGTTGCGTGACTTGCGGTGCCTTTGTGTCGCGCGCGATTTTATCGCGTGTCGCGCCTGTTTGAAGGAGCCTTAACGTGTACGCGCGCAAACTATATTACATCACTTACATCACTTACGCCTGACAAGAGTTGAAATATAGTTTAATAAAATAATATTTTGTTCTGGCTTTTCGCTCTGCTCGTCGCGCTCGCAATTGAATTCTCTCGTTTTCTGTCACCCATGTCGCCGCGCTCGCGCTATCCTGCGCTCGCTCCTTTGTGTCAACTAGGTTCTTGATAGCCTGGGTGGCTCCTCGCTTACGCTCGGGGTTAATTTGCTGTGCAGTCAGTATTTATATTATGATTGTCATATTTTTGATGTAAAAAAGTACTTATATAAATTATGGAAATAAATTGGTAGGTGATTATTTTATTTGATGTGATTAATAATAATATCCCGTTTATTTTTTCGCAAAAATACTAAGAAATTAGACTATCTTTGATATGACCTAATCTTTTACGAAGGTGAATATGTATAATATAATATATACGCAAGTCAACAAATCAAAATGGCGAGCATGCAACTGCTCGCGTATATACACGATTAGTCCGTATGCGTACTGGCACTGTATATTATGGAATAAGATAGTGTTACGAACTTGGGGTTCGTGACAATAAAAACTGCCGATTTAATCACCAAAACTTGACACTTTAATCACAACACTAATTACAACTCCAACACACTAATTAGGAAACACAATTTCACTTACTGATCACTCTTAAGTCGCACTTGAATATCGCTTCGATGTTCTCGCATGTATCGCTTATTCAAAACTATTTGTCTCGCGGCTCGCACCCGCTTTATATAGTGCCACAGAGCTATTCTATAAACATCTAGTATGTTCGAGTATATAGCGGTCCCGACTGACTCGACGTCGATAGTTCTCGGAAATACTAGTACTTAGAAAAAGGTCAAGTAGGGTCAAGGTCCTAGTACCAAGGTACTAGTTCCGCTACCCGATACTAGATGGCGCTAGTGGTAACTAATGTCGCCATGTATCAAGCATTATTTGTGGCGCGCAACAATAGTTAGGTCACTACGAAGTATACGCGAGTATTTGCGTACTACTCTTTTATAGATTGGAAGACCTTAGTAAAAAAGTGATTTCCAATCCATACGCGATTAGTTTCACACCCTTGCTTTCTGGCCTTGTATAGAATTGATATACGAAAAGGCTTATACTATAGGGTGTCTAACAAGTCAGGTTCTATCTTTACTTTCACTTGTCACTGTCTGGCAACCTCTGGCTCAATTGCTTAGTTCTTTCATTCTTCGTTTCGTTCTTCCTCGGCCCCTCAGTGCCGAGGGTGACCCATCTTACAGTGTCTTGTCCAGGCTTGGCGCCAAGTATTGGTGTTTTCTTTATATGATTCGTATCTAGCCTGGAAATAACATAAGTCAAAAAGTATAATGACTTATTTAATTAATGTTCTAACAAGCTAATGTCACAGTTCTTGTACAAAAGTCTTTGGAATTTCAAGTCTGTGTAAAGTTTTACCAAAGTCACTAAAACAACCAATATAGTTGACTAGCACTTTGCCCGCTACTTCGCCCGCGTTGGTTTCGTACTTTCCTCAAAAAAGTTTAAGGCCAGGATATTCGAGCGTAGTAGGCATTTAGCGTTACCTCCCTCCTCGCGTGGCAAGTCCCGCGAACGCGCAGTTCGAATGAACTCGCTGACCTCGCTGTCACGGTAATTTGATCTAACAGTATTGTGAATCGGCTCTATTCTTAAAATATAGGGCGGCTCGCCTACAGTATTTTTTAATTTCAACATCCTACTTTAGTTTCTAGTTTTGTGATTGTAAATATTATATTTTTTAATATAATGTTATATATATAATGTATGTCAATATTTCTGGTGTTTAGTTTTTAGGGAATTATAAGTATAGCAACATAATTCATTTTGTTACGCACCAACAATTGTTTCTTTTTTAATTGATACCTAATATTTTCTTTCATGACTGTTACAGCGCTTCCGCACTACCCTTTTTTTTTGTTGGATGGGAAGTCATGAAATGACCCCTCCCGCTCTAGGTGGAGTGGAAGGGAGTGTCAGGCTCTAACTGACTAAAACCCACCCGTGTTCCTTCCTTAGCCCTTTATGTTCCGGGGTAGCGGTAACCCTTTCGGACAATCCTGCTGCCCCGGCAGTTTTCGACCCTGACGGGCCCCTTCCCTATTGCTGACATCTCTTTGAGGCGCGCGTGGAACACGTACGTGCCGTCCGGCTCGGGCCTGGTCCTGATCGGACGGTGAGCTATCCATTACTCTACGTCCGCAGGCTCGCGCCTATGGTGTCCTCACGCTGCTCCCGACGCCCGGAGCGTCTCCCGCGGCGACTGGGACGTGAGGCTCTGTCCCTCAGAGATCCCGCCACCTCCTTCGCTAGCATGACCGCTTCGCAGGAGGTTTTCTTTCATGACTATTACAGCGCTTCCGCACTACCCTTACGATCCGTTTTTTTGGAATGTTTGTCTGATAATAAACGACTGGAGGGATTTTGATGGGAGTTTCGATATTCTGTAGCTTTGGTTTTCATCTATCACAGGGTATGTTTAATAACTGATTTATAGTCCACGCGTACGAAGTCGCGGACATAAGCTAGTTACTTATTATTAGTTATATAAGTACTTTGGACTTAATAAATTCTGATAAAACTCATTAAAATATAATACACAGGACAATAAATTCTTTATTAGAAATAAGAAATACTAATATACTACTCTGTCATAGAAGTACCGGGAATCAATAATACACAAAATGTTAGTTATTCATCCAAATTTATTTTATCGCCTTCAAAGTCCTTCTTCGCTCCTTCAGAAACGACACACGCCAACGAATAATACAATCATCAAAAAATTTATAAATGCTTTTTCCGGAATTGAGCTTAGTTTACGCCGCGAATTCTCATTCGTTCGCTAAAATTCATTCACAATGATGGCCTTGTGCGAAGGCGCATTATCGTGGTGCAAAATCCAACAATTTTCTTTCCACAAATCTGGCCTTTTTCTTCATTTTTGCTCTCTTAAACGCCGCATAACGCTCAAATAATATACTTTATTTACCGTTTGACCTTCCGGTAAGAATTCCGAGTGCACAACACCGCGATAGTCAAAGAAAACAGTCAACATGACTTTGACTTTTGATCGACTGGTGACATGGTTGTTTCGGTTCAGTTGGAAGGCGCCACTCCGAAGCTTGTTGACTAATTTGCATGTCAAACTCGTAAACCCACGTCTCGTCACCAGCAACAATGCGTTTCATGAAAGTTGGGTCGGAATTGACTCGTTCTAGCATGTCTTCAGCGACTCTAAGCGATTGAGTTTTTGGAGAAAATTCAGGTCTTTTGGGACTAGCTGAGCGGCAACATGTTTTATACCCCAAGTGATTATTTAAAATGATACGGATCGACTCTTGAGACACAGAAAGTTCAGCGGCTATCTCTCTCAAACTTGAATGAGGATTTTCAGTCACTATTTCCTTTACTTTTGCGATGTTAACTTCAGTTGAAGGCGTCGATGGCTTACCAGGGTGAGGTAAATCTTCCAGCATAATTATCTCGACCGCTTTTGAACGCTTTGTACAACTCTTAGGCACGTGTTTTTAATAAAGTCGATACACCGTAAGCCTTCTGTAACATGTTCAGTGACGTCGAAAACGAAATTCCATTGGCGATGCAAAATTTAAGACAAACTCTGTTCGATGTTTTTGTCCATTATAAAATTCGCAATACACACTCGATAATATGATCTAACTAAAAACCTGTATTTAATCTAAATGACAGATGCATTTTGTGTGAAAGTACAACAACATCAACAACCTTGCATTATTAAAGTGAAAACTTCTTTAGCATCGTTGTGATTTGAAATTTTATGAAACGAAAAAGCAACAGTAAAAAGAGACATACAAAGTTGATACGACAGAGGGGCTTTCCTTTAAACTGCCTATACTAGATACCATTTTCAAGCTCTGTACCAAAAATCAATTAAATAGGAGCAGTAGTTTAGTCACAAATGATTTTTGAAGTTTTTGCTACGTTTGAACACGATGTATATTTCCTAACAGCTGATTATCTCATACGCATAGGTCATGCACCTTAAAACGATAATCTGAGTATAAGATACATTGTTGTCGCACAAGTACAACCAAATATTTCACGAAGCAATAAATACACACACACTTGCACTTTCACTATGAGAGTGACAAACATAGCAAAACCCCCGCGCCTTTTTCCCGCGCGTAAAAGGAATAGAAATAGGTCAGTGTGTTGCTATTGTATCCTAGATACTTGCGAATTTGCTAAAAAAACTTGTTCTTTCAGTGGACAGTGCGCAAGCGTCATCCAATCGGGACGTACGTTACGTAACACGGGAGCCCCGGCGCCGCCGCCGCGCCGTTATGTTTTGTCGAACTCGCTAACAATAATTGTGATTTTGTTTTGTTATTGTGATAGACACTAAATAAGTTTAATCCAGTATTTTTTTTTATTGTGACAGGATACGTAACTTGGGAATATTATTATTTAGTGTTAGTGTTTTTTTTTTTGTGATTGACTGTTTTTATTGTGATAGGATACGTAATTAAACGTTGGTTGTATGTGTGTGTAAAATTAAAGTGTTCAGCAATGCCTCGTGTAACTTACACGGCGTCAGAATACACTTACATGATTTTAATTTACGGTGAATGCCGTGGAAACACAGATTTAGCTCTGCGAACATACCGAGAAAGGTATGGTGACCGGCGCAATAGCCCTAGGAACGCCGGCACCATACAATTGGCAGTACAAAGATTACGGGAATTAAAGTGCTTAGCGACGGACAGTGATTTAATTAGAAAAATAAATAACAATATTCTCCGTCGGTATAATTTGTGCATTAATATGAATCGAGGACACATCGAGAACTTAAAAATTTTGTGTTTTTGTGTGTGCGCGTACTTTACAACTTACCTAACATAAAAGCCGCGCGAGCGAGCGGTCTAAACCGCCCGCTCCCCGCCCCCCCCCCGCCCCCCCCCCCCCGCCCCCCGCCAAGAGAGATAACACACACACGCGCTCCTGCGCGACTTTGTTACTAGGCATCTAAGGTCAGTCAAATTTATTTATAAAGGGTGGTTGCGTTTCACTCTGACTTTAAGCTATTTAGTTTGTTTGAAAAAAAAAAAATCTCATTTTTGGCGCTTTCTATTTTTGTACTGTATCGAATTAATACTATACACGTATAGTATACGTAGTGTAATTTAATGCCCCTCTGTCATATCAACTCTGTATAAGATTTAACGTGGGAGAAAATGAGATAGAAAGCATTATACAGTGTTTTTGTTTTTTATTATTACAAATGACATCACATTTAATCCTATGCTACTAATTTGTGATGATGATGATGGTGATGGTGATGATGATGATGATGATGATGATGACGATCACGATCACGATCACGATGATGATGATTTCATGAAACAGTTAGTCTTTGGACTTACGTGGTCTTAGAGACTTGTATTGATGATGACTTTAATGATTATAATTCTGTAAATACATATTTGTTACGGCCGCGAATCATATTTTAATCAACGTACAACTTAATACTGACCAAATTGTAAAAAAAGTAAACAAAATTGAATTTCGCGGACCACCCTGGCGCTTTCGCCTTATGGGGATTGAGTAGATGACATCCCAGCTACTTTCTCGCTAGATGGCAGCACATTCGCATATTCGAACATTTTCAATTTTCACGCCTAACTCAGAAACCTTTGAGAGACAATTTTATTATATGCGTCAACTAACGCTTTAACTTAATTTTTTAGATATTCACTTCACTTTGCTTGTTAACTCGTCTCATACAAAGATTTCTACCCCGAAACATTTAGCCGTTTTACTTTCTTTCTTTAGACACTCGAACTAAAAAAATCGAGTTGTAGATTAGGTACGTACTTACTGTTCGCCTGTGTATTTTTTTTGTAAATACGCCTTTAGATCTTGGTATCGATAAACTGCATTACTGCAAAGATAAAAAGTTTTATTAGCAAAAATTATCTTTGTTGTAGTTGTGTTCACGCAGACAAGGTGTGAATGTGCTACTGTTTTGTCTATAAACTAAAATGTCAACTAATTTATATTTACTTTGATAATTGTATATTTATGGTACCGACCTGCTAGTAGGTACTGTGACGAAAGCAAGAGAACCTATACAACTACAATATTGTCCTGTCGCGTCGTCTTACAATTGGGTAGTTATAAACACGTAGAAAAATAATAATCAAACTTACCTTATTTTTTTAAGCTTCTGTAGTTCAATGCTGGACATTTTTTTTCTTTCTTATGTTTTTATTCCCCATAATTTAATCTTAATTATCACTATACAATGTGGAGATGACAATATGACTTTAAATGAAAACACGGGCAATACTGGTGTATAGAAACATTTGTAAACTATCAAATATATCCGAACATCGAAATAAAATAAAACTATTTTTTCTAACAAACTAAATAGCATAAAACTGCAAACAAAATAAAACACCATTTAGAAAATTCGTAATTGGGTAGTTATAAACACGTAGAAAAATAATAATCAAACTTACCTTATTTTTTTAAGCTTCTGTAGTTCAATGCTGGACATTTTTTTTCTTTCTTATGTTTTTATTCCCCATAATTTAATCTTAATTATCACTATACAATGTGGAGATGACAATATGACTTTAAATGAAAACACGGGCAATACTGGTGTATAGAAACATTTGTAAACTATCAAATATATCCGAACATCGAAATAAAATAAAACTATTTTTTCTAACAAACTAAATAGCATAAAACTGCAAACAAAATAAAACACCATTTAGAAAATTCGTTCACTGAATGACAAAACCGCGCGCCGACCACCGCCGGAAGCAGCGACGTAAAGTTTTGGCGCTATCTATACTAATGTACTAATACTAATATACTAATACTAATAATAATATTATAAAGCTGAAGAGTTGTTTTATTGAGTCTGTTGATTGTGAAATGTGTATGAAGATGAACCTGGATTCTCAAACTACTTGTGACAGTGTTATCCTCAGTTTTATAAACATTAGACTAAATTAAAAGTGATAATACCCCTAGTAATGTAACTGTGAATTACGCCAACAGAAGTGAACATTATAAACTGTACGTACAATATTTTAATATTCTTAATCAATACCAAAAGATTAAGTCTAATAACAGTGGAATCACACATATTTTGAGTGCTTTTTTACGAATGTCAACGAAGATGAATCCGTTTTTTATTTGAAACGGTGGTGCACTACAACGCCATCTTACATCTAATACTTGAACCAGTTGAGCCGTCTTCCAAACGGGGTTGCCAAGACTGATAACTTCATTACAATGAAAAAATATTGAAAAAGTGACATCTGTTGGATCAATTACCAATTAAATTACCTACTGACGTCATTGAAATCACAATAGAAACGCAATTTAGTTGATCTTGTACCTGAGCGATTGGCGCAGAGGTTTAAGGACTTGCGTTCCATGCACGAGGCTTCGCGTTCGAGTCCTACGAGTGTGAACTCTTTTTGAGGATTTATAAAATTAAAAATGAATTATCTGAATAATATAACATTCAGGCGCACACGTACGCAGTCGGAACCAAACAATGATGATAATAGTGATGACATTATTTCACAAAGTTTGGAACAGACTACAAAAATAGTTTACCAGAATTATCGGAAGACGAAGATAATAATGAAATAAAAATATTAAAGGAAAAGATGGACATTTTAACTTCTCAATTAAATAGCGCGCACAAGGAGATTGAATTATTAACATTAGAAAATCTTAATTTGAAGAAACAAAACGAAGAATTTACTAAGAAGAACATGGTTTACAAAAAAAAAACACTGGCACTCCGGTAGTGCCGACAGAAGTGAAAACTTGAACAATTACGAGTGTATTTTGTGAATCGTCTTATAAACAAAACACGCGTGTTAAGGTGTGTTCCTTATTTTATAGGGTTTTTTGCAAATCAGGTATGATGACCAAAGTGACTGGTTTATTCTTCTCGTGAAAGGAATTTATTCAGATTTACAACGCCATCTCGTCGTTGGATGAACTACGTAGTACGCGAGGCCCTCGTAGTTCTTCCCGATGTGCATAGATGGCGCTGTCCTCAACAACGCGCGTCTTAAGTTTTACGTCTGACGTTAGTACGCGAGGCCCTCGTAGTTCTTCCCGATGTGCATAGATGGCGCTGTCCTGAACAACGCGCGTCTTACGTTTTACGTCTGACGTTTTACGTCTTACGAATTTTCGATCAGGGTCACGTGACCTGACGCGAATTTAGAAGTTTTTACCCATTCCAAAAAAAGTACACAGCGCCGCTAAAGAAGTTTTCACTTCAAAAATAGCCAATAGTCCAGCGAAAATAAAAGTGACGACACCCAAAAATATTACAAAAAAGTTCACAAAAACCAAACAAACGCAGACAATTAGGATTATCGAAAATGACTGTGCATCGGAAAATAACTTGAATAGTGAAAATGACAGCAGCTTAGGCATCACGAGTACAAAAGTCATACGAGACACGCAAAAATACCCCAGTACACCTAAAATATGCTTAATTAGTAGTGAAATCTCAAACATATTATATAACATTGCTACCACTACTGATCTACAAAATTACGACATGTGCCACTACCGTAAACCTAAATGTGGATTGGAACAATTATTGGATAAAATTGACGGAAAAGTAAAGGACTATACCTACTCTGATTTTTGTGTAATTTATGTAGGTGAAGAAGACTTCCATAAAACCCATAATTATATAAGTAGAATTAGTGATATACATACGAGAAAAATTGCTTAACCTAACCCACACTAACTTTATAATATGTTTACCAACTTTCAAATATATGGAAAACGCTAACATTATGTTTAACAGCCGCATTGAAACCTTTAATAATCTTCTGTATATGGATACAATTACACACAGCTATGCACACATCTTAGACTCCAACTTAAATCTGCCCTACAGTTATGATACATATAACTTACGATATAAAACCTTAAACAAACATGGCTTAAAAATTGTTATGTCGGATTTGCAAAACCTAATTATTGACATTTGCAGTCTAAATATTGCGCACTCAGAAGTTGACTCCTTCATTCTAGATCAGAATAAAATCTCTGCAAACCCAAAACCGATAAACTCTCAGTTGTTTCTTTAACAATCTTAACATATTTCATCAAAATATAGCAGGATTAATTAACAAATCAGATACATTTTTAGTTAAATTAGATGAATTGTTCCATCAAGAAACCCTAATAGACATTATTTGTATAACAGAGCATTTTATAGAAGCTGGCTATGAAAATTTAGCTCACATACCGAACTTCAGTCGGGCGGCTATTTTTTCACGAAATACGAAAAGAGGAGGAACGATCTTTGTCAGAAATGGACTACAGTATAAAGAATTACCGGATATAGCTAAACAATCAGTTTCGGGGATCTTTGAATGTTGTGCTGTGGAGCTATTACCGTATAATATTATAATAATTTGCATTTATAGAATACCCAAACATAACTTGTCAGCTTTTTACGAAAAATTAGATACTATACTACGTAAACTCAGTCTAAACCCAAATAAAAAAATTATATTAACTGGTGATTTTAACATTGATGTACTTAAGAGAAATAAAAATGCCTTAGAATTTGAACATTTTCTTCTACAATTCAATCTCAAACTAGCACTTTACAACCCCACTAGACTGAGTAGTAACAGTAATTGTATCGATAACTTTGCTCACAATTATCAAAAAGAATGCAAGGCAGAAATTTTTGATTTTGGTCTCTCTGATCACACGTCTCAAATTCTTACTGTGCCTATTGAAAGAACATGTAAATTAACCCATTGGAAATTCAGAAAGCAAGATATCTCTACCGACAACCTAATGACATTTAAAGCTCACCTAAAATGTTTATCTTTCTCGGAAGTATATAATGCTAAAGAGGCCCATGAGTCCTATGATAGGTTCATTGATGACTTCCTAATGTTGTATAGACTTTGCTTCCCAGAAAAAACAGACACCATAAAGACTAATAAGAAAACTAAATGGATTATCTCGTGGGATAAAAATCTGTAGTAGAAAACAAAGACAACTACTTTGGAAATATAGGTGCAATCCTGACATAAGCAATAAACAAACTTTTAAAAAATATACTGCATTATTTAAAAAAATAATACGTTTAACCCAGAAATCGCAAAATAACCATTTTATAAAGAACTCTCAAAACAGATCGAAGGCAGTTTGGAAAATAATAAATAAATCTAAATCAAGTTTGCCACATGATACAATAACTGCCATAAAAAAGATCAACTTTCTTTATCGAATCCTATTGATATATCTAATGAATTCAATAACTACTTTGTTGACGAAATTGAAAACAATGTACAAAATGACATAAAATTGACTAATCAAAATAATATGGGAAATTTGACAGCGTATTCCCTATTTATGTTACCTGTTTCGACGACCGACATTATTAAAATAATTGACAATATAAAAAATACAAACACAATTGGTTATGATGGTGTATCTACTAAGAGTTATTAAATACGTTAAAGAAATTATAGCGCCACCTCTCGCACACATAATTAATTTTAGCATCACTGATGGCATATTTCCGAAAGGTCTAAAAAAAGCCATAATTAAACCTTTATTTAAAAGAAACGACAAAACAGATGTGAAAAACTATAGGCCGATAGCAAAACTCCCAGTACTTTCAAAAATATTTGAAAAAGTAATTTATAATTCAATTTATGTGTACTTTGAAAAGTTCAACCTATTCTGCAAGGAACAAAAAGGATTTCGTAAAAATCATACTATTAATATGGCACTGTACGATTTATTTTCTCATCTTATGACATCAGTAGATGCAAAGCATCCAGTCTGTGCAATCTTAATCTTGACAGATATGACTAAGGCATTCGATTATGTAGATCATAAGATATTACTGCAAAAATTACATGGATATGGCATAAGGGGCAATGTTCTGAAACTTATTGAATCATACCTTAGTGAAAGATATCAATCCACGGAAATATCTAGAATATGTCATAAGACTAAAACGCAGATCATATATAGGTCAAAACCAAGACACGTAAGATATGGCGTGCCCCAAGGTAGCGTGCTAGGGCCGTTATTATTTCTGATTTATATAAATGATCTGCCAAAAATAATACCACACAAAATGATCTTATTTGCCGATGATAGCACAGCTGTATGTATAAAATGTAATAATGCGACAACTTATTGTGTGTATAAAATGTAATAATGCGACAACTTATTCAACATGATATTAATAAGTCCCTTCTCGGTATAATCCGTTGGATGAATAATAATAATCTCGTAATTAATTTAAATAAAACTAAGGTGATGCACTTTCATCAGCGGCAACCACATCCAAATATTGATGTAACTTATAATAACCACAAAATAGAAGAAGTTAAAAATGCTAAGTTTTTAGGTATTACCATCGATAGTAAGCTTACTTGGAAACCCATGATAGAGGCACTTTGTAAACGCCTGAGTAAATCTGCTTATGCACTCTTTCACTTATCAAAAAAGGTGAATAAAGATACGTTACTGGTAGCATACTGTTACGAGCTTGGGGTTCGTGACAATAAAAACTGCCGATTTAATAACCAAAAAAATGACACTTTACTCACCAACACTAATTACAAGTCAAACACACTAATTAAGAAATACAATTGCACTTACTGATCACTCTTAAGTCGCTCTTAAGTCGCACTCGAATATCGCCTTCGATGTTATCGCTCGTATCGCTTAATCGAAACTATGTGTCTCGCGGCTCGCGCCCGCCTTATATAGTTACACAGACCTACTCTATAAACATCTAGTATGTTCGAGTACATAGCGGTCCCGACTGACTCGACGTCGATAGTTCTCGGAATTACTAGTACTTACGAAAAAGGTCAAGTAGGGTCAAGGTCCTAGTACCAAGGTACTAGTTCCGCTACCCGATACTAGATGGCGCTAGTGGTAACTAATGTCGCCATGTATCAAGCATTATTTGCGGCGCGCAACAATACCATGGAATTGTAGCTTCTGTGTTGCGATATGGCGTAATTTTTTGGGGGCAGTCGACTGACCGTGAGCTTATATTTAAGATGCAAAAAAGATGTGTCAGAGCAATGTGTAATATAAAAACAACGGATAGCTGTAGACCCTATTTTAAGTCTTTAAAAATACTTACCCTTCCAGCATTATACATATTGGAAACTGCGTTGTTTATGAAAAGAAACACACATTTATTTAAAAAAATATCTTCCACTAAAAAAACTCCATTGCGTGCCCAATACGTAAATAAAATATGTCATCTAAAATGTAAGACCGCATTGATGAGAAAAAGTTTTTTTGGTATAGCACCTAAAGCGTTTAATAAAATTCCTAATGACATAAAAAACATGACATTATGTAACTTTAAAAAAGCTCTTATCAAATTATTAATTGACAAATGTTATTATAATCTAGACGAATTTTTGAACGACCAATTATTAGAATAATGCATTATTTTTACACTTTGATAAGAAGTATAACTATTTATTCATTTTGTTGTATCTGATGTTCCTTTTTTGTTTTGTGACATAATGTAATGACACCTAATGGGTCACTTATAAATTTGTATGTCTTAACCTCTCAAGCGTCGCCGTTACACCATTGGATAATAAGAACAATAAAATTCTATTGTGTCTGCAAATTAGACGCGCGAAGGATTAATTATGACAAAACATAGCGCACCCCTTATTTATGTAAACACCTATGTTTCACAAATAAACTGATTGATTGATTGAAACGAGGCGCGCCTACTATGGTCCGCAGCGCGAGACTGCTGCGCGGAGTGTCTTTCGGCTCGACTCGCTCGTGAGGGCGAACCATGCCGGAGCGGCGTACGTCAAGATTGGGCGTATGTACGACTTGTACACACCCAACTTGACGCGCGCCGGGATGCGGGACGAGAGCACCGGTTTGAGCAAGGTGCGGGCGACCTTACCCCGTGCGGCGACCGAGCGGACGTGTGATCCCATCGTGAGCCGACGATCGATAGTCACCCCCAGGTACTTGACCCGGGGCGACCACGCGATGTCAGCTCCTTGTAGCTTCAAGGGTGGCGGGCGCTAGACAGCGCTCCGTCGACCACCACCCTGAAAGTCCTGTTCGAGAGGAAGAAAGAGACCACTTTGACAACGCGACGGGGCGCGTCCGTTGTGGCCAGCTTATAAATAAGGCCGTCGTGCCACACACGGTCGAAGGCCTTCTCCATGTTGAGGAATACTGCCACCGAGTATTCCTTCTTGTTTAGCGCGGCTGCGAGGTGGTGCAGTACCCTGCTGGGGCGTCGTGCTATGTTCCGCCCGGAACCCGAACTGTTCCGGACGCGGTGCGATGTGCGGCTGGAGGTGTCGCAGCAGGAGTACTTCGAACACCTTGGAGATGGTCGGCAGCAGCGTGATCGGCCGATAGCTCTCCGGCTTCAGTATGTTTTTCCCCGCCTTGGGCAGCATTATGACGCGCCCCTCCTTCCACGAGGCGAGAAAGACCCCCGTGCGCAGCATCGCCGTGAACAGGCGCTTCAGTGCCGCTACCATACGGTACGGCAAGTGGCGCAGCACTGTATTGGTGATGCCGTCAGCACCGGGGGCCTTCCTGGGCCTCGTCCTAAGGATGGCGCGTCTGACTGCGCCCGGCGAGAAAAATACTGGGTCCTCCTCGGGAGCTATCGGCGTGGCGAAGTACTCTCCAAGGTGCTGCTCGACTGCTGCGACATGGCCGGTGTCACTGGTCGGGTTGGGGCGGAACTGACGCTCCAAGTGCTCGGCGAAGACCTCCGCCCGGTCCTCCGCTACAAATTTAAGCGCCCCGTCGCTGTCTTGCAGTGGACGCACCAGAGCTGGGGTACTCGTGAGTTGGCCGCACAACTTATGTAGGGACGGCCAACTGTCCGTGGCCTCATCTATTCTTTCCTCCCAGCTCTCGGCTGCGCCTTGAGCTCGGCCTTTATCTTCTCCGCGAGACGGTATAGCTGCGTACGCAGCGTCGGACATCTAAGCTGTTGCCACTGTTTGCGAAGGCGCCTCTTCTCGGCGATAATCGCACTTATGCGAGCCGGCAAGGGTGGCAGTAGCCCTCTCCCCTCCGGCTGCGTGCTCGTCGCCGCTTGAAAGGCGCTCTGGATGCAAACAGTGACGTCATCCGCTCTCTCGTCTACGTCCGCGGAGGTGACGATAGGCCGAGTCGGCGTAGTGGTCTCAACTTCCTCTGCGAACTTTTTCCAGTCCCTGCGTCGGCGTGGCGCTATGGGCTTCAGTCGGGTCGGCATCCCCGATAAGACGACGAGTACAGGGGCTTACTCTCGAAACTAATTTTAATTCCAATGAGATGCCAATATGATTCCAATGTTAATTTTACAGTCACGTGATTCGGTACTCTTGAAAACAATATTGTCAACAATTACCCCACGCCAAGCCCGAACCCAATTCCACTTAGTTCTCCAAAATGGACACCCAATCTAAAAATCATTTGGCGCTAGCATCGAACTCAAGAGTACGAAATGTCACAATTCCAATGTCGATCTATCGGAATTAAATTGAAGAGTAAGCACACACAACAAGATTCCGGATAATGAGTCGGCGTCTCCGGGCCGGACACCGTATAGCCGAAGGCTTCCGCGTCCGCGAAGAATCGTCTCCCCTCGGTATTCGTGTTGCACGAGTTCCACGCCGGGTGCTTGCAGTTGAAGTCGCCGGCGAGGATGGTGGCGCGTGTGGTGCTTCAAAGCAGGGCCCGCAGCTCGGAATGGCCAAGGTGAGCCGCGGGCGGCTTGTAGCACGCGTAGATGTTGATGTCCTCGCCGGCTACGTGTAGCTGCACACCCAGCGCGTAAAACGTGCTGAGCGACGGCAAGGGGAGTTCTTGATGGACGACCCTTCGCCTCACCAGTACCGCCAGACCACGGTACGCCATGTGAGCCGACCGTTCATCCTTCCGATAAGCGAGGTATCCCGGGAACCTGATCTTGTCCGCAGGCCCCAGAGCGTCTCGCTTATCAGCGCCACGTCGACGTCTTGTTCCCGAAGGAGGTGGCGGAGGGGGGTGACCTTACCCTTTAGGCCGCGAGCATTCCAATGGATCACCCTCAACGGTCTATCCATGATAAAGCGTCAACAGCGTGGCTAGACCGTCAAGGATGACCGTCTCCACGTCCTGTCCCCGCCTAATCGCTTTAATTAGATCCATTAATAACTTAATGGCGCAGGCTGTAAATTCCTTTTTCGTGGACAAAGTTGCTGCGCTGGTGGCGCCAGCACCGGCACTCGCAGCTTTCTTGTTTGCAGTTGGTTCCCTGTTTTCCCGCTGCGCAGTGCCGGCGCTAGTGGTGGGTACCTCGATAACTGTTTGCTTCTTTTGTTGTTGTTTTACAGCCTGCGCCCCGCGCTCGGCAGGTACGGCGGCCGCAAGGGTAGCTTCCTCGGTCGCAGTTGGGGGGGGGGGGTTGGGCTTCTTCCCCTTCCTCTTCCCCCCACGCCTCTTCCTCCGCCCGGAGGAGGTGGCTTGGGTTCTCTCGGAGGGCCCGTTGGCCGCCGCCATCAGCGTCGTGCCTTGGGCCTCTTCTGTGGCCGCCTCTTGCCTCTCGGTCGCTGCTTTGGGCTGGCGTACTGTGGCCATGATGGCGGGGGTCCCCGCTCGCTTATTCCTTATCTCCCTCTGGAATACGGGGCACTTTATATTGCACGCGTGGTGCGGGCCACCGCAGTTCGCGCAGGTGGCCGGCTCTTCCCGCGGGCGCGGGCAATCGCGCGCCGCGTGTTCGCCCCCGCATCTCACGCAAGCGAGCGGGCGGTGGCACAGGTGCGAGCTGTGTCTGAACTGCTGACACCTGTGGCGCTGAGCGGGCCCGCGTTTTCCACGCCAAGCCTCGATCTTGACACCACGCATATACATAAATATGGGGGTGTCATATAGGGCTTTCAATACCGGTATTCCGGGATCCCGTAATACCGTGATCACGGATTTTATTTTGGCTTTTTACAATACCGGTATTGACGCCCCAATACCGTGATTACGGTATTACAAACATTAGATCTGAAAATTATGTGATCTTATTCTCACACTTGTTTTCTTCAGCGCAAGCGCCCCGGTGTTATCTTAAGCTCACCCTCCCACACCCCGCCTGAGACAATGCCTGAAATCGAGCTGTATTTATGTGTCGTTTTTGTTATTGTCTTGTCACTATTGTCAGTCAGTTTCGCAAAGGCGACGGGATAACGCGTCTATAATTACGTTTACATTTTTTTTACTGTTTTTCAGAAATTGTTATTAACGCTTGATTTATTTTGTTACTTGTTTAGTTTTAGATTTTGATTGTTTATTATTACATAATTATTAATAATGTTACTAAAATAAATGCTAGCTACTTAGCTAGTTAAGCTATACTTAACTTACTTGCATTTCTACAAATAATGATACCTATGTTGATTCTTGATTTATTTTCTTACTTGTTTAGTTTTAGATTTTTTGATTGTTTTTCTATAACTTAATTATTAAGAATGTTACTAAAATTATTACCAAATGATTGCTACTAGCTAGTTAAGGTATATTTTACTTACTTACATTTCTACAAATAATGATACCTATATTGATTTTTACATGAGACATGATGACATTTAGGTAATAATAAGAAATATATATTTTTTATATTGTGCAAACAAAGTCTATGTGAAATGCCTTCCTGCAAAAAAGTAGATTCAGTTTAAGTTTTCATTATGTTCCTAATTCCTAGTCCTACCTAAATAATCAACCAATACCAAATTATTATAAAAGAATTAAGAAAGCTATGTAGGTATAACGTATTTATTTTAGTATTTTCAATAGAATAATAAGAACGATACTGATTTTAAAATACAAAAAGGCGTATTTTATTGGTTTTATGAATGTCCTAATTGAACTTGCGTTCAATACCGGACAACCGGTATTGATACCGGGATCACGGTATTGACTTTTCCAATACCGGTATTGATACCGGTATTGAAAAAATCCGGTATTTGAAAGCCCTAGTGTCATAGATGGCCCGGACGTCTGGCGTCTTCTTCAAGATCGCGTGGAATACGGAACCGGGTCTTCCTGCCGCCCCCTTAATGTGGCGGACGTATTCCGGTTGGTATCCCAACGTCCAGAGCTCCTCCTCGATCTCCTTCGGGTCCGTATCGGCCGGGAGTCCTCTGATAGCCACCTTCAGGCTCTTGTCCGCCGACAGCGAGTAGGCGAACCAGGAGACGCCACTGTCCTTCTCCAGGCCCGTCAAGTACCGCTGGACCAGCCGGTACTCGTCTTCGGTGTCCGGGGAAAAGCGCACGCCGGTCTCGTACGGATGAGCATTAGGGGGCCGGCCCAGCTTGGCACTGAGGGCCCGGAAGTGCGTCGCCCAGTTTGGCAACTTCTCAGCTACCAGCGGCGGGTAGCGCAGCTTCTTCCTCGGCATGTGCTTGGAAGCAGCAGCAGCGCCGGGGGCGGTGGCAGAGGTGGGTGACGTAGCAGGAGGGGGGGGATGAAGTTTTACTCACCCCCGATGTTGGTACCGGTGTAGTCGGTGCCGGTGGCGGCGACAGAGATGGCGAGCGCGGCGGCGTTCGGCGCGCCGCCACCGCGGCGATTGAGGTGGGGCCCGAACACGCGGCGCGCTTGCGCGCTGTGGCCGCGGCGGGTCTAGGCAGTACCTCTTCGCTCCCTCCTCCACCGCGGTCTCGCCGGAGCTCCTCCTCCGTCGCTGGGGTGTAGGCTCGTGTCCGAGCCCCCCCCGCGTCAGTGTTGGTGTCGGCGCAGGTGCGGCCGATGTGGCCGGCGACGTTGCCGCGGCGTACGCAGATCCCTCTGTGGGCCGCGGTCCGGATCGCGGAGTCGTGCCTCGCGACACGTCTGAGCGACCGGACGCGGCCGAGCCCACCGATACGAGCGACATACTCGACCCCCCGTCCGACGAGCATGCCGAACGCATAGCGGGCGAGTCTTACGCCGCGTCTCGAGGTGGTGCCGGCGAATAGGGTACCTGCGCTGTTGCGGTGATCCTGGTGTGCGCCGGGCGGGTGTGTGGCCCTGCACTCGCTGGCCGCTCCTGCGCCGCTGTCGCCGGTCCCGCCAGCGAGAAGCGGGGACCGGATGTGGCGGTGCTCGAAGCTGGTACAGCTTGCGGCGACACGGTGTCCGGCGCCGGCGGCGACGCGAAATGCGGCGGCGCGGCACTGCGGACTATAGTAGCGGCGGCGCGCGCGATGGAGCGCGCGGGGGTAGGCACGCGCGCGGTCGGCACCGTGGCACGTGCCACGGGCCCCGGGGCCTGGATTGGGACCGGGCGGAAGGTCGTCGGGCGAACCGGCACGGCTTGCTGGCGACTCGTCGACGGTGCCGGCGCAGAGCGCGCAGGCGCCGATGACGTCGGCGGGTCGGCGGCGACAGCTGGGCTCGACTTCCCCCCTCCCTTTCCCTTCTCCTCCTTCTTCTGGGCGACTGCATCTTCGTTCTTCGGGCTGGGTCCAGCCCGCGGTGCACCGGACGACGCCACGCCGATGTTCGGCAGCGACGTCACCCGGTCCAGCATCGGGTGGAGCTCCTGGGACCCGGTATCGCGGCCCAGGGAGCCGCGAATGCCGGGTTTCGGCATCCTGAGGGGCGTGGTCACTCCGCGACCGCGGCGGTGAATGTTCACCGAGCGGCGACAGTGGCTCCCTCTGTGTTTGCACGCGCACGAGTACTAACGCAAACACAGAGAGAGACGACGATATTATTAAAATAAGCGGTCCGCGCGGAAACTATAGACAAGCTCGTGCGAGCACGAGCCGATCCCTATGTGTCTCGCGGCTCGCACCCGCCTTATATAGTGCCACAGAGCTACTTTATAAACATCTAGTATGTTCGAGTACATAGCGGTCCCGACTGACTCGACGTCGATAGTTCTCGGAATTACTAGTACCTAGAAAAAGGTCAAGTAGGGTCAAGGTCCTAGTACCAAGGTACTAGTTCTGCTACCCGATACTAGATGGCGCTAGTGGTAACTAATGCCGCCATGTATCAAGCATTATTTGTGGCGCGCAACACTGCCCCCTCCTAAGACATGCTCGTCCCGAGCATTATTGGCTCCATAATAACGCGCCAGTGGATCCACATGGACGATCTTAGGAGTACCTCTTGCACCTTTCTGTATCCGGTAGGTTACATCATCTTAAACTTTTTTCTTCATTTTATAAACAGTCGACGAAACAGTTCACGTAAGTTGTGTGCTTCCGTTGTCTTTCTTCTCCTCGGACGCATAGGCCAATCGAGTGGAAGGGAGATAGATGCGGCGCAAGCCGAACGCTCAAGCCGATCGTGCCTTTCGCTCGTTCATGCCGCGCTCTCGCTCCGATCGTGCTCGGCTCGGCTGAAGCGTAACGGGACAATGAGTCATCCTTTTCCGCATGCAGCCGGCGTTCATCGATTTATGAGACGTTGTCACGTCAAAAAAATGCAGTTTTCTTTTCCTTCAAAATTGAACACTTTACTACTTATTACCTATTATAGTTTCGAATTTTGCCCTTTTTTTCTTCTTTTCAGGATGGGAAATATCAAATGACCCCTCCCGCTCTGGGTGGAGTGGAAGGAAGTCTCGGACTCTTAATGACTAAAACCCACTAGTGTTCCTTCCTTAGCCCTTTTGTTGCGGGCCAGCGGTAACCCTTTCGGACAATCCCGCTGACCCGGCAGGCTTCGGCCCTAGCGGGCCCCTTCAAATGATGCTGACATCTCTTTGAGACGCGCGTGGAACACGTACGCGCCGGTCCTGATCGGACGGTGAGCTACCCATTACTCTCCGTCCGCAGGCCCGCGCCTACGGTGGCCGGGAGTCGTCACGCGGCTCCCGACGTCTCCCGCGATGGCTGGGACGGGAGGCTCTCTCCCTCAGCCATCTCGCCACCTCCTTCGCTAACATGACTGCTTCGCAGAAGGAGGCGACTGCCTCCCACTCCCTCTCGCTCCAGACCATGGCTTGAACCAGGGCCGGACGCGAGAGGTCGACGCCGCTGCCGATCGCCTCTACGAGGACACGGCGGTGCGAGGCGAGCAACTTCGAAAGGCCAGGCGGTTGATTAAACGGCTACTTTAACGAGTTTGCTGGGACATATAGATAAACATTTTACCGCTCGTCGCGCTAGTCGGCGCAAGAATGAACATTACCCAGACAGTATAGGGAATGCAATGAATGTACAAAGTAAAATACTTACTGTGTTTTTGGCAGGCCATCTCGAAGGCGCGCAGCGGTGACACCGCCAACGACTTCATCGAGGGGCTGCGCCACTTCGACAAGGACGGCAACGGGTTCATCTCCTCCGCCGAGCTGCGCCACCTGCTGTCTACGCTCGGCGAGAAGCTCAGCGACGACGAGGTACCACCGCCACACAGTGCCCTCCGCAACTTTGGTGTCTTGTGAGCTTGTGACACGTATTTTGTTTTTTGCCACCGACTTATTATTATTTAGTTGTTTTTTACTTTGTAAGTAGTGTTTTCTTTAGGCTCCGCGCACAAAAAAACCCTCTTTTGTAATTACGGAAAAGCCGGTGTAAAAACATGAAGAAAAAAACAACAGTGGCAATCCGGCAGTGCCGACAGAAGTGAAACAAAACACAAACAGAATAATTCTTTGCCATCACTGACATATCGGATATACATTAAAACCGAGTACATCCCGAGGACAGCCGAACACATCCGAAGCGGGTATTTTTTTAATCGTCTTATAAACAAAACGCGCGGGGTCGCTTACGGTAACGGTGGCGCGAGTTCTATGGTTTTTTCCCATCTCTAAAAATGCCCAAAGCGCGTAAAGAAGTTTTCACTTAAAAAAAACTGGCCGAATGCATAACCTCCTCCCTTTTTTAAGTCGGTTAAAAAGTTAAACTTTAGCTTTTTAAAACGCGACGGCAATGGAGTGCCGCGAGTTAGCGCAACCGCCGAGAAGATACGCTATTGGTTAACAGAAAGTTTTTGGCCTTTCGAAATAGAGTATGTTAACCTTGGCAAGAGCGCGCTCAGCGAGTCAGTGCCGCGACGCCGACGACGTAGTAGAGGTAGTAATGCGTGCGTGTGTGACAGGTGGAGCAGCTGCTGCAGGGGCAGGAGGACTCGCAGGGCAACATCAACTACGAGAACTTCGTGCACCTCATCATGCAGGGCTGAGCGGCCGAGCGGCCGAGCGCGCCCTGCCCTCGCCGCACGTTATACTAAGTGTTAGTCGTAATCGTCACGTTAGTGAGGGGCGGGTGGCGGGTGGCGGGAGCCGTACGCCCCGCTCATTGCACACGTAGACTGTTTAACGAAACTTGCGATTCCGTATATGTATTCCCATTCGAATCTATTCCAAAACTAATCATAATTTTATATAATGTTTGTACAGAAAATAAATAAATAATTATAATCATAATTTGACTTTTCCTTAAAAGATATCATTGGTCACGTGCTTCGAAACTACCAAATGATGTGATTTCGGACGAGAGTTGGCCAAGAAAATGAGTACATTTACAAAACAAAGATATTTCACTAATTGAAAATGTACCTATTAAGAGGGTTGATCCGTTAGAGCCACGCTGGAGTCAAAATTGATGATTTCCGACGGACAATAAAACCATAATCTGTTTAATTTATAGATAAGATATTGACGTCATATTAATGGGAATTTTATAATCTAGTGCATGGCTGAAAAACATTTTCATTTATTCGTACTTACAGTTTTCTCATTCGAACAGTTTTTATGCAAGCCTTTTTTTAAACTAGCGATCGACGGTCTACGCAAATGCAAGGTATTAGTAAAACCATATACGACAAACTTATAACAACGTTGCTTTATAAATAATAGCATTTATTAGTGCATGACTGAAAAAAAAAAACGATTACTGTAAGTTTTCATTCAAGAAAAGTATATTCAAAAGTGTCAATTTTAGCCACTTTTCTATATATTAAACGCGTTAGTTTAGGATGAAAGCTGAAAGATTTATATGTTATTTTAGGCCTAGTAAACGAAGACATTTACGTTCTATAACATGGTACAAATATTTTTTTAATAGCTTATATGTTTATTTTACTATGAATTATTTAGTGCTGCTATATAATCGGCGCGGAATCACGCCCAGTGTGACCAGATTTATTTATTTATTTAAACTTCTCGCACAAAAAGGTACAAAGGCGGACTTAATGCCTTAGGCATTCTCTACCAGTCAACCAAGGGTGGTGAAGAGATTGGATGGCAGGTGCTTTGAATGAGAGGAACAATGATAAAAAAAAAATCTATTAAAACTAGGTACACAAATACATAAATAAGTTATATACATGTCGCATCCGGTCATGCATTTGACTAGTCGGAACGCTAGCGCCATCTGGTGGCGCTTGACAGAGTCTAGCCTGAGTCCGTGGGGGTTAGAAAACAGCTCGACAGGACGATGTGGAGCTCACTTTGGACTTGGACTTGGACATTGGACATCTTACGGACAACATGTGCTCAGAAACTGTCCAGCGTTCCGTATCTGGTTGTGTCGTGTACCTACAGTGTGTAATTTGCTAGTGTGACTAAATTGTTCGTGAAATTATAATCTTATTTGAACTGCAAACGGTTTTTCTATTGCGCAATAACCAACACATACCCACTGTAGGCCCACGATAGTTAAATATGGCTGATAATAACGAGACACACTATACCTTCTCCGTCATCAACTCATCAGAAGTGGGATTCGTGTTGGTTGATGCGCAAAATGAGAACGCTAAAAGTGAAAGTGACCGTTGACATTTTAAAAACAAAGTGCAAACTGCGAACGCTTATTAAATAATCGTGTGAATCTGTTCGAGTTGAACCCAGACAAGCCAGATACGGATGCGCGATCATCGTGCATGTTGTTTTGAGCATAGGCTGTATGCAGGAATACCTTTGCCCAGTGACGCGCCAGTTGCCACCATGTTAGAAAAAAAAGTGTCTAAAACCGGCGTTTGAAAATGTACTCTGTGGTTCGACGCATCCCGTTCCCGTAATTAGAAAACGCGATAGGACGCGTGTGCAAACGTAACAGCACACAATACGACAGCTGATTTGTGTTTTGCTGAAAATTCACTGCAAGGAGGTCAACTTGTGGCCGTCATTAAGGCGCACAAAGGAAGCAGTATCTACGTGGCTATCGTAAATAGTACGAAGGACGTAACGTGGAGCTACCAGTGACGTGGGGTGACTTCAAGAATCGAGCCAAGCAGCCCGCAGCCTTCGGTGAAGCCCTTCGTGTGCTGCAAGTGAGGGAATCCTGGACATGTCGCGACCCGGTGCACGAGAATTGGCAGCCAAGCAGATGATGGAGGTGGAGCACGCGCTGCAAACAGCAACGGCGAGTGGATGTTTGCGTCGTACAACTACCCTCAGGCACGTTAGAAGATAAAGGTGAGCTGTATTGTTTTTGTTTACGATTCTGGTGCTGAATGCTCGTTAGTAAAAGCGAGTTCTGCAGCCAAATTAATTGCCAAAGGAGTTAATAATGTTGTTGCGTTGAACGGTATTGGTTAAACGCGTGTATTCAGCACAGAACAAATCATAAGAAGCATTGCGAATAGCGAGCCACAGCTTGAGATTTTATTACATTTCTACACGACATTTACTTGCAAAGTATTATTTTGGGTAGGCTATTTTGTGTTATTAGAAAACGAAGAGTGAAATCAGAATTATCAGACTAAACTAGATCGGAAGTTCAGAGGTCCATTTAAGGTGGTGGAAGTTTTGACAAGTGATCGTTATGTTTTGAAGTCCCTTTCTTCCGCCCGGACGTACAAGTACACACACGACCGACTGCGTAAAATAACTGACGTTGACATGCACGTAGGTGACGATGACGAACTAGCCATGACGAAAATGATAACGCTGACAAGACTAGTTGAATACTAAGTAGTCAACTTAACATTTAGAGTACCTAGCATAGTAAGAGTTTTCTTATAATCTGTAACGTTATAGGAAAAATAAAGTAACATGTTGAACAAACCTACTTTAAGAATTATTTTGATAAAGGCTCGAAATGATTATCTTGATGGTGTTGTTTGTAACCGGATGGAGGTTACTTATGGAGGTGACCGGATAGAGGTTGCCTCTTGTGTTTGTGACCGGATGGAGGTCGATTGGTTTGATGCTTATAGCCGGATGGAGGTTATAAGTGTGATGATGAAGACCGGATAGAGGTCAGAGTATGAGCATTGCAATATTTTAATGAGTTTCCTATTATTTTAATGAGTATGGGTGTTGTTCGACATGTCGGCTTTGAGAGAAAGAGTTTGTTGTGATTTTCGTCAGAACCTGTAATAATTTTGTTCAGAATTGGGCGAGTGGAACATGCACTGCTGTTGATTTTTTTGGTTACAGGTTAACACACAAGGACTTGTGCGAGCCGGATGGCAGTGGGGGACGGCGCTGCGCTCTTTGGATCTCCTGTACGAGTGGTCGCTGATCAGGGACGGTGCTTTTCGAGCGAGGAGTTTCAAGACTTCTGCCAAGGAAACGGTGGATTGCAACCACTACAGCCACTAAGCCAGCTACAGATCTATTGTCTACTGAATTTGGTGAGTCGTTTTCATTTTGTTTTGACTCTGGTATCGAGTGCTTCCCTGGTAAACAACAGCAAAAAACGGTTACATTGTTAGGTATAGCCCAATCTAGTTAACGATGCAATTTTTAAATACGCTCACGATAGTTATGAATGATGCCAGTAGGTCATGTACCAGTCGAAATAGATGGTAATCACAGTGGTGATGAGCTATGAGCAAGCCTGAGTGGTGGGAACCACGCAAGTAGGGGTTCTCTATCGGCCGTAGTAAAAAGTGTGTAGTCACAGGGGTGATACACATGGATCCATGCGCTGGATGTGTGAGAGCAATGAGATTGCTGGTCGGCCGGAGTGCCGTGACGTTAGAGTGGTTTACTCGTGTGTGGGTTTCCAGGTATCTAAGGCTCTTAGTGAAAAAGATTATTGTTGTAATGTGGATAACGATGGTACATGGCTCTGGTTGATTTTTTTTGTTGTGATTGATTAAAGTTTGATTACATGGCTCTAGTTGAATCAAGTACACTCATGAGGATGAGGCATATGCCATGGCACAGGCCAAGGGATCAGAGTATTAATGACGAATTTGAGGAAAGCAAAGTAGAAGTCTGGTTGATGAAACAGAGTAGAGATTAAAGTCGAGTGATAGTGGTGAATCTTAGTTCGGCTGGTCGGGGTCTTGTAGAGACCATAGAGTCCGTGGGACTCGGAATTCAGGAGGAATTCAAGGTAACAAACA
Source organism: Luperina nickerlii (assembly GCA_963855955.1). NCBI lineage: Eukaryota > Metazoa > Arthropoda > Insecta > Lepidoptera > Noctuidae > Luperina > Luperina nickerlii. The sequence goes on from OY979670.1 coordinate 24,633,544, forward strand.
TGAGGTTTGTTGTAGGGGCTTAATGAAAAGCCACAGGCCACGAATAAGATTCCTGCTGTGTTTTGTGATGCTCTAAGGATGTTTTATTAGCTGCTCTATCATGTTTACTTGATTATTTGGTTTGTGATCTTGAGATTTGGGTATCAAATAATGATTAATACTCTGAACTCTGCAATTTTTTTTAGTTTGTGCGAATTACACTGGTCAACACTAGTTTTGGTGCCAAGAAGCTGTATTGTTTTTTTGACTTAAGACCATAAACTGATTACATTAATAGCAAAAAGATATTTATCCTACGTGTAGTTTTATAGATTTTGTCTTGTAAAGAAAAAAACAAATTTACATAAAAAAAATATTTATTACAATATTAATTAAATAAAAACTTTCTTTTTCGCGACTTTCGAGTATGAGGTGTGGTGGGACTATCACGTTGCATCCCCCAGCAATAGTCAGCCATCATATGCCGATCCCATCGGCCTTGGTACCTGTCTTCCATAGTTTTTAGGTCCTGGTGAAACCGCTCCCCTTGTTCTTCGCTATAGGATCCAAGATTGTCTTCAATTGTTTCATAAGGCCTAGCTTTATGTGCAAGGGGGGCAGTATAATTTTATCTCGTGATACCAATGGCGGATTTATGATATTCTGCTTTCCCACTTCCATCGTCTCACGTACGGGCCAATCTTTATTTTCCCAGTGTTGATGTTTGGCACGACTGTCCCACATACAATAAAAGCATGGGTATTTTGTGTATCCACTTTGCTGTCCTAATAAGAAGTTAACCATTTTTAGTTCAACACAAATACTCCATTCGTGTTCGGCATATTTTATTTTGTCTAGCACAAGTGAAATGTTTTGATATTCTTCCTTTAACTTTGTTGAATGAGCAATGGGAACTGAACCATGTTTGTTGCCATTGTGTAAAAGGACACACTTAAGGCTTCGTTTAGAACTGTCTATAAAGAGGCGCCATTCATTTGGATGGTATTCTGAAAGACCCATTTCGAGAATAAGGCCTTGCACATCCGAACAAAAAACAATATCATTTTCCGATTGAAAAAATGGTAGCAAGTTTTGCTCTCTTGTACGATAGAATGTCACTTTTGTACCTGACGCCAACAAGTTTTTTTCTTTTAATCTAGAAGCCAAAACCTCTGCAGATTCTTTAGGTAGTTCAAGATCCCTAATCAAATCATTTAATTCTTCTTGAGTAAAAAGTTTTGGTTCTGTAGATGGTATTCCTTCGAAATCACTGTCGCTACTCCCTTTATTAACGATTTCTTCAAATGATGGTTCACGAATGGAACATAATGTTGGAACAGGTATTTCCTCTGAATGTGGCAAAGGTCTTCTAGCCGACTCCAAGTCAGGATAAGTCATTTTTTTAACATTAACACCACGCAAATTGACACAGCAGAAATAACAGTCATCGAAGTGATTTTTTTGTTCTTTCCATTGCATAGGCACTCCGAACCTCATACGACTTCTTTGACCACTGATCCACTGTCGCAAATGTTCATAGCATGTTTTACAAACAATTTGAGGTGTCCACGGCTTGTATTCATCGACAATTTTGGACTTAAAGTAAGAAAAATAAGCACTTTTTATAAAATCTGTTATTGGTTTTCTGAACTTTTTAACTGTGTATTCACCACAAATGTAACAAAATACATTTGGGTCATTGAGACAACTTCTTCGCGATGAAGACATGATATAAAAATCAACTTATTTATAGAAATGTATCGATAAGATAACAAATCATGCACAAGAAAGTACTGATTATTACCAATATTTAAAACTGCGGGTAGATCAAAAATTACACGTAGGAAAAAAAGATAAAAAATATGTTTAGTGTTGCCAGTGCATACCTAATACAAAACCACTAACAATATCTCGGCACCAAAATTTTTTATTTTTTTTGTTGACTTGTGTTATCATTGTTGTTGTGCCTGTACCATATTTGGTCAGGAGTGACGGAGCTATGAGATACTTTGCGGGGTATGTTTGTTTACAGATTAACACACGAGGACGTGTGCATCGCAGGATGGCCGTGTCGCATCCGGTCATGCATTTGACTAGTCGGAACGCTAGCGCCATCTGGTGGCGCTTGACAGAGTCTAGCCTGAGTCCGTGGGGGTTAGAAAACAGCTCGACAGGACGATGTGGAGCTCAATTTGGACTTGGACTTGGACATTGGACATCTTACGGACAACATGTGCTCAGAAACTGTCCAGCGTTCAAACAAACAAAGAAACAGACAAACAGGTTTGTGCTTGTCGGTGGGATATCGACAGGTTGCGACCTGCACTCCAGGCAAAGCACGAAAATGGGGGCGTAGCCACAGTTAGGTCCACGCCGATTGTATGTTAAATCATAGTGAGGTGAGGCATACCCACTACCCTAAACATAGAGAAAACTGTATAAATATATCCCACTGAAAAATATAAGTCAGTCATCAAAAACCACCAAGTAAGTAACATGTATAAGTAATAATGCTCAACAGAGCCCTAAAAGTCGCGTTCGTGAGTATATACCTATGTCTAGATTAAGTTGATTTGTGTCGCGTATTGTAATTATAATGTGTAACGTGTAAAAGTGTATTAATCAAGAATATAAGTGATTATCCATGTTTTGCTGATTTTAATTCAAGACTATCAAGGTATCGAGAGACGAATGCGTAAGGACGCTCGTTTCGCTGAGACGTACGCGAACCAGTTAGGTAGATTGGTAGATGAAGGTTATGCACGCAAGGTAGAAGGCGAGGTAGATAGCTCACCGGTTTGGTACCTACCACATTTCGGTGTTGTAAACCCGAACAAACCAGGGAAGCTTCGCCTAGTGTTCGACGCGGCTGCTACGTCTCAAGGTACGTGTTTGAACGATAATTTGTTGACCGGACCCGATCTATTAAACTCACTGTTAGGTATTTTGATCAAATTTAGAATAGGCCCTATAGCGTTCTCAGGTGATATAGCTGATATGTTTTTGCGAGTTAAGATTAGGGCACAAGATCAAGGCGCACAGCTGTTTTTATGGAGAGGCATGGATGACGTAAGAGAACCAGACACTTACGCCATGACATCGATGATATTTGGCGCCGCCTCCTCACCCACCACGGCGATTTACATACTTAATAAAAACGCCAGTGAGTGGATTGAAGTCTACCCTGAAGCCGTTGCGGCCATAAGGGATAAACATTACATGGACGACTATTTAGATAGCACGTGGTCTGTCGAGCAGGGCAACAGTCTAATCGAGCAAGTGACCAAGATACACGCCGCCGGGGGATTCGTAATACGGGGGTGGGTCACTAACTCGCCAGAGCTTAGGAAAAAACTGGAGATAGACATGCCCGCTAAGGTTCCGCTCGAAAAGGGACAAGGCATGGTAGAAAGAACGTTAGGATTAATATGGTCACCTAAGCAGGACGAACTAGGATTTGACCTGTCATTTAAACGATTGCCAACCGAAATAATAACCGGCAACTTAGTACCCACTAAACGACAATTTCTAAGCGCGATAATGTCAATTTACGATCCGCTAGGCTTCCTATATCCCTGCGTCATCCAGTCCCGTATATTAATGCAGCAAATATGGAAGTCAGGGATCCAGTGGGATGAACCCCTGCAGGAAAAAGAGGCCAAGATATGGTTTGCTTGGCTTACTCATCTAAACAGCTTAACCGAAGTTAGGATACCGCGGTGGTATGGGCTGGGCCTCGAGAACCTCGAACTACACGTGTTCGGGGACGCCAGTGAACTGGCATACGCCGCGGTCGTTTACCTCGTAGGACATAACGCTAGAGGAACCAGAGAGGTTGTCATGCTATTAGGTAAAGCTCGAGTGGCACCTCAAAAAGTCATCTCCATTCCTAGACTAGAACTTCAAGCTGCAGTACTGGCCTGTAGATTAGCCGACACGGCCGAGAAAGAACTAGGGTTACCACTTAGGGAAAAGTTCTATTGGACCGACAGTCAGACAGTACTTAAATGGATAAACTCTGATGCGCAAGAATTCCAGAGATTTGTTTCACATAGGTTAGCCGAAATCGATAGATTATCAGCCAGAGGCAACTGGCGCTGGGTTCCCTCGGAGGACAACCCAGCTGACAAGGCGACCAGACTGTCTTGGCCTGATGACCACGCAGCGTGGTTGTCGGGCCCCTCGTTTTTGTGTGATTCACAGGAGCAGTGGCCAGCGTGTCGCGAGCCTGAGGCGGCAGAGTCCGACCTCGAGCGCGTCCAACGAGTCCACACGACGGCGGCCCCGACAGGGCCTCTCCTAGACTACGAGCGCTACTCAACCTGGAAGCGCGTGCAGCGCACTATGGCGCGCGCGCTGATCTTCATCGAGCGATGTCGCAAAAGAAGAGCGACGTCAGAGCTGCGCCCACACGACTTAGAAGAAGCACATCTCCGCCTGATGAGGTTGTGCCAGAACGACAGCTTCCACCGAGAACGAGCCGCCATCCTGAAAGGGTTGTCCGTACCAAACGACAGCCAAATAAGGTCATTGGACCCGATGATCACCGACGATGGGCAACTGCGAGTAAGAGGACGTTTGATTGCCTGTGAAGAGCTCACGTTCGGAGAGAAACACCCGATTATTCTAGACGGACGTCACCCTCTAGTAAGAAAGCTAATCGCACATTATCACGCGATGGCTTTGCATGCGAACCACGAGACCGTAGTCAATAACCTACGAAAGAAGTACTGGATTACAAAAATACGAACATCAGTAAAGACCGTGGTCGCAAATTGTCAACTCTGTCGCATCACAGCTAAGCCGATACCGCCAAAGATGGGTGACCTCCCACCCGCCAGAGTGGAAACTACTCGAAGAGCCTTTGTACGAGTAGGGGTGGACTACTTCGGCCCAATGGAAGTGGCGATAGGGCGGCGCCGCGAAAAGAGGTGGGGAGCCCTATTTACCTGCCTCGCCACGCGCGCCGTCCACCTGGACCTGCCACGCTGAGCGCAGACTCCGCAATATTGGCCCTGAGGCGCCTCATAGCGGGCAACCTGCACACCTGTACTCTGACCAGGGTACCAACTTCGTCGGAGCAAACACCGAACTACGAGCAGCACTGAAAGATCTCGATCACAATCAGATTCGAGACGAGGCGACCAACCGAGGTATTGAGTGGCACTTCAATCCCCCGTCAGCGCCACACATGGGCGGCTGCTGGGAACGCCTGGTCAGGTCAGTCAAGAATGCACTTCGAAGCACACTCAAGGAACGGGCCCCTCGTGAGGAGGTCCTCTATACCCTCCTCACTGAGGCAGAACTTATAGTAAACAGTCGCCCGCTGAGTTATGTGTACGACGACCACGAGCAACCCGAGGTCCTGACGCCGAACCATCTGCTCCTGGGCACTGCGTCCGGGAGTACACCGTTTGCGCAGAGCAACCAGGAGGACGTCGACTCCCGCCGGCAGTGGCGGCGGGTCAATGCGCTCGCCGACATGTTCTGGCGCCGCTGGCTGCGGGAATATCTCCCGACTCTGCAACGTCGTGAAAAATGGACAAACAATGTGCCCAATGTGCGTGTCAGTGATGTGGTAGTGATAGTCGATAACAATAGAGAGCGAAGTGCATGGACAAAAGGTATAATCCAATCAGTGTACCAAGGTGATGACGGAGTCATTCGTGTTGTAGATATTAAGACGGCAAATGGGGTCCTGCGTCGACCAGTAGCAAAGATTATTGTGCTTCCCACCGAAACAGATGTAAGCCGGTTGAACCCTTTTACAGGGGGTGGAATGTAGGGAAAGCACAATAAACCTAGCTCCGTTTGCCAATTAGCATATTGATCATGTCTAAATCCCCTATGTTAAGCTTAAGAAAGTACTGATTAATTGTTAATTAGAGTATCTGTAAGTGATTAAAGTACCTATTGAATATGTCCATGGGACATCGACAGGTCGCAACCTGTACAGAGTCAAACAAAGAAACAGACAAACAGGTTTGTGCTTGTCGGTGGGATATCGACAGGTTGCGACCTGCACTCCAGGCAAAGCACGAAAATGGGGGCGTAGCCACAGTTAGGTCCACGCCGATTGTATGTTAAATCATAATGTCCGTGACTACCGCAGGACCACCAACGCCAATCGCTTTCATATTTGGTAAATAATTAGTGCTCAATTGGTACTAATTAGTACTCGAACAACAAAATTGGTACCTTAGTAGTTTTCGAGAAAATCGACTTTGAAGGTGGTCCTGCGGTAGTCACGCTCCCTTCAGCAGGACCACCATGAGCGCCGAAAAAGGGCCCATGCTACAGCTATTCTAAGTATACAAATAATTAGTACCCATAAATGTGATTTATTTCGTAAAAAAAACAGAACTGTAATATTTGTATTTACCGAGAAATCAACGATGATAACTTTCTCGAAATTGTTCAGCAGGACCACGATTTTGAATGTTGATTCCAAGCTAGAGAAGCTTGTCGCTTTCCTCAAACCTACATAGAAAATTAGTACCCGGCAAGATAAAATTAGTACCCAAAATTCAAAGTTAATACTTCAGTAATTTACGAGATATACCATGCCAATGGTGGGGTGGCGGTAGTCACGGTGCCAAATTTTCATTTCAAGATTTCTCTATTAATAACTCTATGATTTCTTCCCAAATTTATACAAAAATTAGTACTCCTAAAGAAGTTAAAGCGACTAGAAATCCAGATTCCTAAGTGTTGTATTTTAAGAGAAATTAGCTTTCATTACTTTTCCATACTAAATCTCCGCGTATAACCCGACCAAATTAAGTTGTCAACGGTGCCAATTCCTTTGTTCACAAACTAAACTAAATTTGAGTTCAGTGCATCTTATCTTTTGTTTCATTATGAAAAGGACAGACAATAAATTTTAGTTTTGTCCTGTCAAAGTAATCAGAGCCTGACACTACTCAATACAAGTTTAGACGTGATTAAAAACATGCCTACTAATGTTACGTCAATTTACGTCAGACGCTGATTAATTTGATAGGACTAAACTAAAACTTATCTTTTGTCCTTTTCTTAATGAAATAGATAGAAAAAGATGCACTGAACTCAAATTTAGTTTAGTTTGTGAACAAGGGAATAGGCACCAATGGTGGTATTGAGCTGTTTAAGAGATGTACACTCGTGCACATAAATTTATGGATGTCGGAATAGTATCAACAGTTCAATATCTAAGATCATTCAATACAATGTATTAACTAATAAATAATACTAATTATTTATTGTTGATAATATTGTAATGATTTAGTAACTATATACAAGGTATTATTCACCGAGATTCACGGTTGACCTTGTATTACAGTAATATGCCTGAGCGCTGGGTGCTCTCCGCTCTCTATCTCAAAAACGGTTGACTCTATGAAAAATTGTTTAGAACAAAATTTGTCGCAAATTTTATGCTCTACAATTTTGATAATGCATGCTAACATCATTGGAGCAATAGAAACGGAGATAATTGCAAAAAACCGATTTTCGTGACCTTTGACCTCGAATAACTTACGACGCAGACACGAGATAATATGTGACTTTTGAGACAACTTTTAGAACGCCAAAATAAAGCTGTATACGAGTTTCCAGCTTATTATCTCAAATTCCGAGGTTGACCCCTTTTTTTGCCTAAAGTGAATGGACTAATTCCCTTGTTCACAAACTAAACTAAATTTGAGTTCAGTGCATCTTTTTCTATCTATTTCATTATGAAAAGGACAAAAGATAAGTTTTAGTTTAGTCCTATCAAATTAATCAGCGTCTGACGTAAATTGACGTAAAATTAGTAGGCATGTTTTTAATCACGTCTAAACTTGTATTGAGTAGTGTCAGGCTCCGATTACTTTGACAGGACAAAACTAAAATTTATTGTCTGTCCTTTTCATAATGAAACAAAAGATAAGATGCACTGAACTCAAATTTAGTTTAGTTTGTGAACAAAGGAATTGGCACCGTTGATAATTTAATTTGGTCGGGTTATACGCGGAGATTTAGTATGGAAAAGTAATGAAAGCTAATTTCTCTTAAAATACAACACTTAGGAATCTGGATTTCTAGTCGCTTTAACTTCTTTAGGAGTACTAATTTTTGTATAAATTTGGGAAGAAATCATAGAGTTTTTAATAGAGAAATCTTGAAATGAAAATTTGGCACCGTGACTACCGCCACCCCACCATTGGCATGGTATATCTCGTAAATTACTGAAGTATTAACTTTGAATTTTGGGTACTAATTTTATCTTGCAGGGTACTAATTTTCTATGTAGGTTTGAGGAAAGCGACAAGCTTCTCTAGCTTGGAATCAACATTCAAAATCGTGGTCCTGCTGAACAATTTCGAGAAAGTTATCATCGTTGATTTCTCGGTAAATACAAATATTACAGTTCTGTTTTTTTTTACGAAATAAATCACATTTATGGGTACTAATTATTTGTATACTTAGAATAGCTGTAGCATGGGCCCTTTTTCGGCGCTCATGGTGGTCCTGCTGAAGGGAGCGTGACTACCGCAGGACCACCTTCAAAGTCGATTTTCTCGAAAACTACTAAGGTACCAATTTTGTTGTTCGAGTACTAATTAGTACCAATTGAGCACTAATTATTTACCAAATATGGAAGCGATTGGCGTTGGTGGTCCTGCGGTAGTCACGGACATTAAATCATAGTGAGGTGAGGCATACCCACTACCCTAAACATAGAGAAAACTGTATAAATATATCCCACTGTGAAAAATATAAGTCAGTCATCAAAAACCACCAAGTAAGTAACATGTACAACGTGTAACAGAAACCCTATAGCTATCCTTAAGCACTAAAGATAACAGCTGGTATAGAGTCACTATACTTAGTTTCAACTCAAAATAAAATACTCTAAGAATTGATACCAAATTTTCGGTATCTTAGGTTTCTGAAATTCAAATCATAACAAACATGTCACCGCACTACGTAGGTCAATCACTTTACTTGCCAATATCACGATAAATCTCTTCGGTAATTCTGCGCGCCTAGTACTGTACTAGCCTACCAAACGCGGCGTCTTTGTCGGCGCGAACTGACGAGATCAAACATGCCGCCTACCGCTTTGGCGGTGCGGCGCGCCGTACCGCCAAAGCATAGGCGGCATGTGCGCGCGCGCAATACAATACCTACTTTACCGTGATGTAAAAATTAATGTGTAATTATTGATTTTCAGTTTACTCGTTAATATTAATATTAAGCCATAAATTGCACGTAAAAACCGAGATAACAAAACTTACGTAAAATATCGAAACAAAGTTTAGGTAGGTTAACTAGTTTCATCTCTTATTATTACTTATTACCGAGAAAACAGTAAAATCTTAAAGTTTTGCTTAATTTAGTAAATTGACTTACATTTTTAAAGGTGGGGTTCGATGTGGTGGCCTTGGTACTGTATGCACAAGGCCGCTCGCTTGTTCATAGACTCCTGAACATTGCGTAGCATGTCTGGTGTGATTGTCCTGAAAGCGGCCTCAATTCGTACTTTCATTTGGTCCACTGTATCACACTGCACTGCGTACACTGCATTTTTAATGTACCCCCACAAAAAAAAGTCTAACGGGGTTAGGTCTGGGGATCGCGGAGGCCAAGCCACGCTTGTGCTACCACGCCCAACCCACTGAGAAAAGCGCGCATCTAAATAATGGCGAACATCTCGAGCAAAATGTGCCGGTGCACCGTCATGTTGGAAAATTAAATTATTCCTCATCACGAGATTGACATAGCTTAACACTGGTAGCACTGTGAGGACATCGTCTAATTCATTCCTCAGGAAGCTTAAATAATTTTGGCCGTTTAAGCTTTGCGGCAAGAAAACTGGTCCTACGACAACGTCTCCAATTATACCTGCCCACACGTTCAGTCGCCATTGGTGTTGAAATGACGACTCTGTCGAAGCATGCGGGTTCGTGTGAGACCAAACATGTTCGTTGTGGATGTTGCTTATTCCCGCTCTCGTGAAGGATGCCTCATCGGTCCATAGTATTTTTGAACCAAAATCTGGCGAAGCTTCTGACTGGTTTCTGTACCACTCGCAGAAGGCCACGCGAGGCAAAAAATCTGCCGGTATCAGCTCCTGGGTACGACGGAAGTGGTATGGGTGCTGACCGTCATTGCTTAGCACTCGCCATACCTGCATGTGGTTAGAGGCACCCAGCGCTAATGCAGCTCGACGTGTGCTAGTGCGTGGATTGGGTTCAAAATGTTCCAGAACAGCTTCTTCAAATTCTGGATCGGTAGTACTCGGGCGACCCTCTGAAGCAGGTGCGTGGAATGACCCAGTTTGGTACAGACGATGTACCATCCGGCTAAAACATGCCGACGAAGGCAGCTGTCGACGGTCAGCATCTGGTCTACCCTCAATAAAACGGTGACGGTACAGTTCTCGGGCAGCTCGCAAATTACCATGTTCTGCTCCGACACACAACATCATTTCGTAATATTCGCTATTACTTATCGACATTTTCAAACACAACAAAAAAAAGTCAATTAGGTGTAGCCGTACTGAACTGATGCGCGTGTCACAGGGACTAGAAACGAGTGCACTAGACACGGAACAGACGTCGACTGGCGAGCAAAACAATAACAATGCTAAATAAATCTCCTATTCCCTGCTATCCTGGTACCTAAATATTATTTCGTTAAATTTAGATACCTACGAGTATAGGGTGGCTGTCCCAATTAGTGTCCAGTACTATTAAAAAATATTGTTCAAGGATTCAAGATTATTTTACATCTTAATAATAATTTCAACTAAACTCCGTTAAACTTTCAAGTAAATCTAACACACCAGAGTTACGTACCTAATTCAAATTCAAAATTGAAAAATCATTCATTTTTTTTCACCACATCACGCAGTGGGACGCTGAACGTGCCCCCGTGATTTTTTACCAAATTCAATAAAAACGTGCTTCCGCGCGTGGAATTTTGCTCCGTTCCACGAACCCCGCTGCGTGACACGGTGGTGAAGTGTGGGCCTCCCCTTAGACTCTTACTGACTAAAAACAACATTCCCGCAACCTCGGAAATTCCCGCAACTCCGGACAATTATTAAGTAATTTCAATCCATTAAAAATCATAATTTATGGGGCCGCGTTATCTCTTTAGAAGTTGTATTTACCAGGAGTAATTGAAACTACAGGACGGCAATTGGTGCACGTATCCTACTAACCCATTAGGTTTACACACACTAAGATGCTTACATTGTGTGTGTAACGACGTAATCAGGGTTCTGTGAGCAAAAGATTTTCAATTCGGCAATAACAATTCCTAACTCATGCGGTCCTAGTACTTTTATTAATTTCTTTCCACAGTTAGATGCAGTTTTGCGACATTTTTTATTGACTTCGTTTGAATTATACTAAAGACTAAACGTGCTCAAACCAATAAAACCCATGTACTATTGATAAAGCACCGACAGACCGTGAACTTCCGATAATTCTTTCGGTTAGTCCTACAGACAAAAATTATGCGGGCGTGCTATTATTTTGTAATAAAAAAATAGTATTAACTTGTTGTTAATAGTTTTCGACATAATTATTAAAAAAAAAACCTTATTTTTAAAATTATGAACGGAACCGTGCAACCGAACTGTGATTTTATTTTGTACAGACGGCAGCACATCGATGTAAACTCTATACATATCTATAACTACGACGCGCCGTATAGTGTTAGAAAGAAAGTACTCTTGGTTTGATTGGTGGAGTTTTCAACGTTTCTAATATTGCCCAATGGTTGCACATACTAATAATTGGCAGCCAATTATCATGTCTCACTAGGAATAAGCCACACCCACGCTAATGTCACTCATGACATTGACAATTTGACATCGTTCGTTTGACGTTTATTCATTACGTCAGGTGGAGTCGTGTTTGTGTCGGTTCAGTCGGTTGTGTTTTAATTATTTTACAAGTTTGTCTTATTATGGAATGCATATGCTTATCGACGCAAATTGAAAGGTATCATAGCCCTTCGATTGAGTGGATGACGAGATTGATATTTGTCGGCAGACGGGCATATCGGTGAGTAATATTTTTTGTAATTATCATTTTATAAAGGTTAGTAAGTATTGAAAAATAGTGTCAATGGTGTTTCTCTATAGAATTTTAAAATTAACAGAAGGGATAAGTAGGTATCTTCTTTGTGTTTTTTCCTAATGAGTGCCCGCTGTTCCAAGCGTCATCAAAATGTAGGATAAGTAACAGAAAGTTTATATTCAGATTTATACCTACGTAAACAAAATTCGATGATCTATTGTTTTTGATTGCATTGTCATGGGACATTCTAAACAAAAGTTATTCCAGTAGGTAGTGATGGGATTTTAAAGTAAATACTCAATACTTTTATTGCATTCCACATGTAGGCATTCTTAGGTGGTAAACTTACAGTTAGATCATATGGACCCTGTCGGGCACAGCAAAATAAGTGAGTTAGGAGAGAGGAAGCATTTGTTAATTTTATAACATTACATAACAAACTACTATATTATAGGTAATAATGATGTAGGTATTTTTAGAGATAAACTAATAGCTTCTATATAAAATATAAACAATAAATATAAATATTAAGAGATGTAATAATCCATACTAATATTATAAATGCGAAAGTGTGTCTGTCTGTTGGCGCTGCTAGTAATAAATAAATAAAATTTAAAGTATCAAGTTCTTCTTAAGTTCTGACTTAAGTCTATCACTTAGATATTTGTTTACCGAGTAGTAGCTTTTATTCAGCAAGAATTGTCAAAGTTTTTTTAAAAATGTGTTAATTTTCTCTTCTTTTTTTATTAGTGCGGGTAGTTCATTATATAATTTAATGGACATTACATAGGGACTTGTAGAGTGCATTTTTAGTTGAGAACTTGTCTGAATAGATAGCGTGTCTGAATGTCTTCACGTTTTGAATATAACTCTTGATGTTTCCGGTCAAATTTGCATGTTTCTAAAATATACAGGGAAGGGTTCAAATATTATGTTTTTGAAAAAAAGGTTTACAACTTTCTGTTTGCTCAATGTTAACCAGGATTCTATCATCTAAGCATAATAGGTGGTGAGAGCTGTTTGTAAATTGGTGGTCTTTTTTATGTCACGAAAGGGCTTAAGAGAATTTAGAAATTTTTGAGTGAGTTTTCTGTATGTGTGATTTCCAGTTTATATGTCTGTCAGTTTATGTGTCTGTGTGTGTGTGTTTATTGTATTGTATGTGTTTTATATGGGCCTTGACACCTGAAATAAATGGATAACTAGTCCTAGTAGAGTAAATTTGTTAATGGTTTCTAATTTAGAGTCATTGAAAGTAAAATCTAAAGTTATAGGTGTTTTTTGGTAAGGGTGGAAAGTTATTAATTTGGTTTTGGAGTAGTTTATCTCGAGGTTATGATTGTTCATACAGTTGCATGTTTTAGTAAGTATGGAATTGACAGTTTCTCCTATATTTTCATTGTTTTGGGAAGAGACCAATATGGATATATCGTCCGCAAATAAGACACGTGGCCCTTCTATGGTCTTAGGTAGGTCATTAATATAAAGTAAAAATAAGAGGCATCCTATGACACTTCCTTGAGGAATTGAGCCATTAATTGCTTTACTATATGATCGGATTTTTTCGATTTCATTATTTTTATGGTTAAAATATTCTATTTCAACTAATTGTTCCCTACCTACCTACCCTAAATACCTACGCAATTAAGCACTGTAACGAACACCGGGCGTGCGAATAGTGAATGATTATATAGTATAAAAGTGATAGTATAGGAATATAATACGATAGTTATATAGGACCCTATCCGCGCTCCAGGGCACAAGTTGATACCGACTATTAACCATCGACTTATTATAAACTACTAGCGTAACTACATATTACCTACTGTTTTACTGTAAGTACTCAGTAAAACAGTAGGTAATATGTAGTTACGCTAAAATATTTAAATCGAATTAGAAATTCAAATCTTACTAGATTTGAATTTCTAATTCGATTTAAATATTTTGTATTGTTCTAATTAGCTTTCCAACTTGTTTTTATTATTAGTATGTATCTGACAGGAATTTTTGAGAATTTTAATGCGAAGAAAAATTATAGGTAGAATAATTACGTAACTTGAAAACGTGGCTTTTCGTTTATAGGAATGTTTGCGTGATTTTAGTGTCAAATGAGAGGATTATGTTTAAAACTGATATTCCCGTTTGAATTATGTAAATCGGTCCACGGGTTTTAGAGATAGAAAGAATTTTGTATATTGAAAACATGCCAGTTTGATTTCAGTAAGTTAATGTTTTAGAAAGTAATACGAAAGAAGATTACATAGGCTACACATAACACAATACAAAGAAATTGTAACGAACAGGCATAAAGAAATAAAAAAAGGGCTTTAAAGTGTCAGTGTGTGTGTGTGTGTGTGTGAAAATTACATGTAAAAATGGCTTAAAATCAAGGTTCTCTCTGCCTATAGTGATTGAGTAATAATAATGGGCAAATAAACTACAGCTATTTGTTTCGTTCCAGAAAAAAACAGTTTACTTCTGGCTTCGGCGGTGGGAAGAAAGCGGAAGCATAGCTCATCACCGCCGATCCACTCTGCCGATCCTTTTTTAAGCACACGAGTAACCTCAACTTCGTACAGCGTGAGTCCATGTGTAGATTGTAATAATCACACTTACCTATCACCTTAACTTATTCATCACTAACATAAAACCTAGTTTCCTTTAAAAGTGAATAACAAAATTGATTAAAATAATACCTACCTACTAGCTAAGTGTGCGTCCTGAGTAAATGCTCCTACAAACAGGCGCGACACGCGATATAATCGCGCGCGACACAAAGGCACCGCTCGTTGCGGTTCAGTTCTTTACAACCTACCTCAACAAAGGTGGAAGTTGTCAATTCGGCAGATTGTTTATTTGTGTATGTTTATATTTTGTAGAATATTTTTTTAACCGTCTCATACTAATTTAAAGTTTATTCAAACTTGTTTCAAATTAATATTATTTGAAGTTAAACAAATATCAACTTTATGTTAATGGCAATTAAGTTGATTTCAGAGTGACTAGCACTATTGAAAAAGTTACAGTTTTAGCGTAAACTAAACTTTATTATGTAGGATTTAAAGTTATTTTTCCCTAAAGTCATTTTTTGTTTACGATTTTTGGCAAATAAATCGCGAATGTAGATAAGTTAAGCTCTTAACAAAGAATCCTATGTATGTATTGAAATTGACAAAAATTTCTTTGTTTTAGATATCAACGGACACAGTCAGAAGGCGCCTGAAAGACGATGTCCCCAGGTTTCAAACTATCTCCATATTTTTCATCACAATTGCCCAGCGGTTTAGCCGCGAAGGCATAACACGCAAAGTTCTTTTGCATTTATAATTAGTGTGGATCTTCTAATATAGTGATAAAGATAATTGATAATAATATTATAAATTGAAATTTTATATTTCTTTTCACACCATTGTTTTTGTTATATTCTTGAGAATTTTTTTTTACTATTGTTGGTGATAATTTGAGTTAGGGCCGTCATTCACTGGCGGCATGGCACGACAAGTGATTTTAGTAAGCGCAAATGATTTGAGATCTTATTTTATCTAGTGTCCGACCGAAACAGGTTTTTCAGCCGAAACCGAAACCGAACTTTTGGCCTTGCTCTTAGTTTCGGCCGAAACCGAAACCGAAACCGAAACTTACTTAAACATATTTAAAATTTCTATCGTATACAGAAATCTGGTGTGTTTTTTACACATTTATTTGAATATACAATTAGCTATATTATACATACAGACAGTTGAATATTTACCTAATCATTTACGAGGTCGGTCCCATAATGAACTGGCCTGATATAGTTCTACGCGACATGTCGCTACATGTTGTGTTGCATTAAATAGTACGTTTATCGTGCACTTAATATAAGAAACACGCATCGACATGAAATGCTTAGTCTTAGTTTAGCAGGCATTAGTATAACGAGAGTCGCGTATTTTTTCAAAATGTCGAAAACTGAGTATCGAAGTGTCATAAAGTTTTTGTTTAAAGAAGGTTTATACCCTGCCCAAATAAAAGAACGATTGGATGACGTGTATAAGGAGTCTGCCCCCTCCTATAGCACAGTGAAAAATTGGGTGAAAGAGTTTCGCCTCGGGAGAGAAACCGTCGAAGACATTTGCCACGAACGGTCGACCTGTGGAAGTGCTCACTCCCGAAACGATTGCTCTTATGGAAGAGGAGGTTCTGAGTGACCGCCGTTTGAAGATTAGAGAAATTGCAGCTAGGCTTGGGCTCTCTAAAAGTACGTCATCGTGCGATCCATGAACATCTTCACATGAAAAAAGTGAGTGCAAGATGGGTACCGAAACTTCTTTCAGCGGTACAGAGACAGGAAAGAGTGCGCTGCGCTTCGGAGTTTTTGGATCTTTGTGGCGAAAATTCAAAGACTGTGATCGAGCGGCTAGTGACTGGTGATGAAACTATGATCTTGTATTATGACCCACAAAGCAAGCGCGAATCAATGGGATGGCGTTATAAGGGTGAAAAGCCCCCTAGAAAGGCAAAGGTGCAACAATCGGCTAAAAAACTGATGTGCACAATCTTTTGGGATTTTCAAGGCATTTTGATGGTGGATTTTAAAGAACGTAATACAGTCGTGAACGCCTAATATTATGCTTCTTTTATACATAAATTACGAGACAAGATAAAGGAAAAACGAAGAGGCAAGCTGTCTAAAGGTGTCCTGTTGCTCCATGACAACGCCCCTGTTCATACCGCTGGTGTTTCGAAGGATGCAGTTCGTCAATGCGGGTTCACAGAAGTTGAACATCCACCTCACAGTCCAGACATGGCCCCGTCCGACTATTATTTATTTCCAAATTTAAAGCGAGACTTAAGAGGAAGAAAATTTTCAAGCGATGAAGAGTTGCAGGCGGCCGTCTTCCGTCATTTTGAGGCTAAAAATTGTGATTATTTTTATAAAGGTTTAGAGATGTTGATTCACAGATATCAGAAGTGTGTTAGTAGTATTCATGGTGATTATATTGAAAAATAAAATTGGTTTCGTTTCATTTTCTTCATTAGTTCATAATTAGGCCAATGCATTATGGGACCTGCCTCGTATGTGCAAAACACAACCTCAACTCCATGCGATTAACGATGGACGGCGGCGAACTGGGCCGGCGACGCGACGAGCGAGAACGAGCTAGCCTCGAAGTTCGCCGAACGATGGACGATAATTCATGAACACTCGAGTTTCGGCGCGGCCGAAAGTTTCGGCCATTTCCTGGCCGAAACCGAAACTAAGGCCGAAACTAGATTATATGGCCGAAACTGGCCGAAACCGAACTTTCGGTCGGTCACTAATTTTATCATGGTTAGCGTTCACAATTCGTCATGCCAGAACGTGCCGAAGGATACCAAAGCAGGCATTTCAATGCAATGTGAGTGTTAATAGTGTTAAATTAGATTCGAAATCATCTGTATTACAAAAATCCCTTGTCGTGCCGTGCCACCAGTGGGTGCTGAACCTTATACATATAGCCCAGTCAAATTATACTAATCTGGTTAAAAGCTTAATTATTTTTGTTAGGCAATCAAATGCTACCGCATTTGATTTTGCTTGGCAGCCATTGTTGGATGTAACTGTATAATTAATCTGTTACAAATAAAAAGAAAAGCTTGTAAAAAATAAATATTATCTACTTGTTTTTAATATATCTATTAATAATAATAATAACGCCTTCCAAAGGTCTCCGAGATGTGTCAAAGACATTTTAAAAATAATAGAAATAATTCTTTATTGACGTAATAGGTTATCGAAACTTTTATGTATGAAGCATGTATACCTATTATAAATTACCTAATGTATTAAAAATATTAAATTGTAGGTTATTCAGAATTAAACTATATAAATGGTTGAATGAACATAATTTCTATAATATTAAGGAGTTTTTTTGAACATAAATAATTATGTTTATGAATTCAAATGTGTTTATTTGTGAAGTTTGCATGCTTTAATTTTTAAGCAAAACATATAATCTCATATGCTTTAATAAAACCTGTGTATACCATGTTTTACGCAAACAAATTATCTTTTTGGTTTTATAACGTTTGTTGTAAGCCCATTCATTTATTACGTAAGACGATTTAGGGGGGAGTGGCGTCGACCATGTCTTATTTTTTCTTCCAAGGGGTTGGGAGGGAGTCTTGATAGTTCTTACGTAAGATCACAAAAATCGTCACCCTCCCCGCTAACTGTCGTATCTCACAAACTGTCGTAACTGCACTGACATTACCTATGAGTTCAAAACTTTGTTCCGAATAAGTTCTCTCTGATCATCATGTCTGTGTCGTTTACCGTTTAGAAGATAATCACGTATTTTGTTTTGCGTATGTGCAAAAGGAGGGAAAAAATATTCTCACTACCTGTCGTATGAACATACTGCAGTTAGTGAGATTATTTTTCTTTTCGTCACAGCACGAGCACGCTGATTCAATGCATACTTCAGAAGAATTACAAATCTATGGCTTGTCATCAGAAACACAGGCTCAAGATGTAGAGCACGCCGATAATTCTATGCATACTTTAGAAGATTTCGAAATCTATGACTTGCTATCAGAAACACAAACGCAAAATCAACTCTGCGAAGCTGCTGGGTGCAATAAAGAGGTTAATAGTTCCTGTTTTAGGTGCAGAATTATAGTATAGTGTGTTGGGAGTTGGGAATTATAGTATATTACAAACAATAGCTGGCACTGAATGTGTTATTTCCAACAATATTCAGGTCTTTCCCGAAGATTATGAAGAGGAGGGGTCGCCACTTGAGGTTGAAAGAACCAAAAAAAAAAACCAGACGTAAGAAAAATTAATCAGCTCAAAGTCAAAGCATTTATTTCAAATAGGCACATAAAAGGCACTTTTGAATGTCAGAAATTACTACAAATAGAATTGATTCTAGTCAAAAAACACGGACAAACAGCATACTACTCAAGTACATAAAACTATTGTACCGGAAAGGAAAATGAGCCCTACTTGTCAAATCTTCAACTGTAAACGCAGTTGTCATCGTTTAACAGCTGATGAGATTCGTAAATATATATTCCAAAGTGATTGGGACCAAGGAAATCTTCAGTCACAGCGTGAGTTTATTGTGAGGCATGTAAAAAAGTACCCGATAAACATCGAACTGCTGGACCGGAATCTAGGAGGCAAACCACTCTTCAATATTTTTTTCCTCTTCAGAATCAGCCTCTCCAAGTTTTCCAAAAGTTTTTCTTAAACACTTTGGGAATAAGTTTTCATACTGTTAGAACATTACTGGAAAATTTAATGACTACCAACCAACAGGGGACCCCAGTCATTAAGTTGCCGGAGCATGTAGCATTTTATACGTCACTTTCCCACTAATACTTTTTAATTACTAATTTACTATTGATTTTACTAACTGGTTGTTTTTAGAATTTAGCCCTTACGTTAATATTAAGACGTTGTCTACCTATTACGTCTTGACTGATTTCTAGTTCCTACATTTAACAAATAAGATTGATTGACTGACCGCTTTAACCCTAGGTAAAGCAATTCCAATTAAAGACTAATCTTTTTGCAAAGACTGATTGAACTTAAAATGTATACTAAGCACTTAGTCCGCCTCTGTATATATTTGCGTGCTTAAAGTAACAAATAACGTTTATTTTAAGGAAGGTTAAGCCTCAACTCATCTCATCACTTATAGATAAAGTATAGTATACATAAAGTAAACACAGCAAAATTGCCAAAAATGTTAAAACATTTTTTTTAAACTTTTACGTAACTGGGACCTTTCGAACGAACAGTTTTATTACTTTTAATAAATTTATATAATATTAATAGAGTTTTATTTATATTTTTATACAAAATAATCAAGTCGTAACAGACACAAGTTGTAAAACAAAGTTCTCACAGAGTGACGTATCTGCTTCAAATGAATATAACTAAATAAATAGATACTATAGGGCTTTAAAGAAACTACTATCTTAAAGAGTGAGCCAATAGCAATATAAAAACGATATTAATTACTTAATAAAGCCACAACTAAGACCACTACAGTAACATGATTGTAGTACCCGACCGAAAAACCGTTGCCCTGGAAAAACATCAATAGCTAGTTACGACAGTTAGCGGGGAGGGTGACGAAATGTGCAAAGTTAA
The DNA here is from genome assembly GCA_963855955.1 of Luperina nickerlii. Taxonomy (NCBI): domain Eukaryota; kingdom Metazoa; phylum Arthropoda; class Insecta; order Lepidoptera; family Noctuidae; genus Luperina; species Luperina nickerlii. The sequence continues at coordinate 24,653,707 of OY979670.1, forward strand.
AATACAATACTTTTGTCTATGCATAGCATGCCTACGATTGGAGGCGCGCGATGGCGTCACGAGGGTCGCGGATCTGAAGACGAAGAGAGGGACAATTCGGCGCGGCTTTAACAACATTAATTGTCCACTCCCTCTTTGAAGTCCACATCAACCCTGGGAGCATGTCTATGCATGGCATGCCTACAATTGGAGGCGCGCGGTGGCTGAGGGGGCGCGCGGGCTGCGGCATCAGCATCGGGAGACGGCGGCGGCTGACCCCTCAGCCGCCGCCGTTCAGGGAGCTCCCCGCTTGTGAACTAGTTGTCACTTTTTGCGTAAACAATACTCATTAATGATTTTAATATTGTAGATACCTAGTTAAAAATTGTTACTTTGAAAATAAACATTACAATAAACCAAACGTGTATTCATTTTTTCCTTTAGATTCTCACGTATTAAATATTATAAGTACAGGGGGGGTGGGGGTCAGCCGATTCTTATTTTTTCTTATATATGGGGGTGGGAGTCAAAAACTAGCAAAAATAGTCTTACGTAATAAATGAGTGGCCGCTATATGTATTTTAATTTCAAGTAGGTAAGTATTTGTTTTTTATGTTTCCAATTATATTAATGTTTAAGAATAAAAAGATTATTGATTGTTATTGTGCATTTTATTATGATATTTTTCCCGCTGTTTCACACGCGTTCCTGTAGGAACCTATCCTATATCCTTTTCTGATTGGTAGGTGTGCAAAATTCCATGATGATCGGTTATGTAGTTAATAGGGCACCAAAAGCAGGCGGTAGCTCCGCCGTATCTGGGATAATAATAGATTAGAATTTGATTTGAAAATTCATAACTAGCGCAATAATGTTGAACTTCATGTAAAAGCAAACATCGTAGGTATAGGTAATTTACAAAGTTCAACCTTATCGTTTTAGTAATAAGATCGTGTTGCGACGAAACGTTAATCTTAAACACGGTGGACTGACAAAAGGCTGTTTGTAGGTATAATTAATTGCCTAAACTTCACACACGTGACACGTTCGTGATGGGGTAAGTAGGTATCCATATTTTTTCCAAAATTTCAAGCAGATTGTATTATGGGTTTTTACTTTTTAGCATTTAATTTCGTGAAAATAAAATAAAATAAAAATCGTTTAGGTATTATTAATTTTATTAATAGGTATTATAAATAGTTAATCGATGATAACTACAGAAGTTTATAACAGTGGCGCAACTATCAATAATAGAATAGAAGAGCAAGGAACGCGTTAAAACAGGTGACCTCCAGCCCGTCAGTAAATAGGTAACAAAAGTCGGAAAAGGTCTATTTAAAAAAAAAAGAAATGTTTTTCTGACATCAGATTATACCTACCTGTCTGTCTACTTAACAATATTCATCGAGAGCGTGAAGTTTCGCTAATTAATTGTGTAATGTGCACCGTACTTACCTACCTGTTTAAATGTTATACTTAGGTAAATAATTTTCCAATAATACCCATGTAAAAATGAAGGATTAAGTAAAAGATCATTGAAATAAAAAACATCGATTATAAGCTTTCATAGGTATTTTAGGCATTGCGCGGGCCGCCGCTTTTATTACTATGAAATTATTTCGATTCGATTCAAGTGTTCAACCTGCTACGCTACTTTTTATCGCACAGTATTTTATTCTACACAACGAATGACCTTACGCACACACCCTCACGTACGCGCTGCAGCACGAAACATTACAAGTAAGAACAGACAAAAAGCTATATATCTCTTTCGCACGATTCTCGCTGTTGTTGCTCATAACGCGTTCAAGGTCAATGTGTAGTAACCTGATGTGCTGCCGTCTGTACTAGGAGAAGCATCAATACCGAAGAGGTGAATTGAAATGATGTTTTGGGTTCAGTTGGACAAAAATTCTTGTTCTAAATCCTTTTTCTATTCTAAGTTTTAATGGCAAATAATAATGTTTATTTAAGCAATTAATTCTTGGTAGGATACACGTAAGGATTCGATTTTTTATGATCAATTCATTGGTACGAGCTGACGATTTTTCGAAACAATTCGTTTTAATGCGATCTTCAAGCAAATCGATTCAATAGTAAGGTGAATCGAATCTCCTGGATCGTATGTGTAAAAATTATTATGATAAGGGCTCATAATAGTTCAAGTTCATGTTTGCCCAAAGTATTATGCTGGCAATCATAAACAGCGAATAGGTAGGTTTATTTATTTCAAACAAGATCAATTACATACATAATTATGCCGACACTTTTTAGCTTGTCCGCATTATTTAAGTTAGCACTAAGCGAAGATTGAAACATTTGATTTTAACCGACTACATCTGTACCATCTGAATGAAAGTCATTTAATTACGCTGGAAAGGTTATCAATTATTAATATTATTGATTAAAAGTTTAGACGTACCTACCTGACTGGCAACTGTAAATATGTCACAAAATAAAGGTGTGTTAACAATGTTGTTTAAAATTTTTTTGATTACGATTTTTGTTGATTTTTTAGTAGATCGATTCAAGAGCACGGGATTCGTTCTGTGAATCGATTAAAAAATCAATTTAAAGCAAAACATCGTTTATCCTTATGGCCACCAAAATAAAAGGATAGGAATAACGTTGGGAAATTCAATACAGGAATATTGTTTTTTAATTAAGTAGGTATTTATTGTGTTGTAGGTACGATGGTAAGGTGGGGTGGGTGAAAGATTACTATTTACTATGTAGATAATAATTATTTACAAAGTAATCTTCTACAAAAGGACAACTACATAAAAAACCAACAAGTGTGTAAATAATACGTGACAGTGCAAACAGGTACCTACCTAAATATTATTTCGTAAAATTTTAATACCTAGACCAAAATCAAAGTTTAGGAAAAGTCAGTATATTTTGTAAACAAAAAATAAACATGCGGAACCTTTTATTCATTTTATTCAGAAATACCAGGAGTAAGAGGTTTATTTTTACTCACAAATGGTTCACTGACACCGATCAGCTGATTTAGTGCTAGTGATGTGTTTATTTCAATTTGAAAAGTTCGGTTTCTGGTATCAATGTATTAAAAATTCTCATAAGTTTTGAACATGTAGATATAGGATTAAAAAACCCTTCCAATATCGTTTGATATCATCCAAAGAAGCCGTGCCTTTGGTATGTATATACCCTTTCCGTTACACGTTGTATAAGTAATAATGCTCAACAGAGCCCTAAAAGTCGCGTTCGTGAGTATATACCTATGTCTAGATTAAGTTGATTTGTGTCGCGTATTGTAATTATAATGTGTAACGTGTAAAAGTGTATTAATCAAGAATATAAGTGATTATCCATGTTTTGCTGATTTTAATTCAAGACTAGATATAACCCCCGCCTATCAGAGTCAAAATAAACTATCACAGCACGCAGGTTCTTCGTAGTCAGCTAATGTTTCGTGTGCTGTGATCAACAGTTCGCATGTCATACAATGTGGGGCAGGACGATTGACATTCCTTTAAACCACGTAAAGAGTGGCATCCACTTTACCCGTATACAAAAAATCAATCAAATCCAATGAATACTTTAGCCACAGGAAATTATTTTTCAACATGATGTAGAACTGAGTCCGTAATAATAGGTAAACATTGTAAGGTCAAGAACCTGTGCAAAACCGTACGATTCTATTCTCTACTACGCAATAGATAGATGCTTGAAAGACAGAGAAAAGTGTCATACGATCCCTATCTGACACGCCCCGCCCACTCCCGCAAAATACTACAATTAGAAAGAAAAAGAAATATTACTTACGCAAATAATGCATTAGTGGTGCATAGAAAATTGCGAGTGTGTGTGTGTGAGCGGAATTTTTCGGCAAAAAGTCCTTGACTCGGTAACTATGTCAGTCAGTGCATAGCGGCGCCCTTTGAGGGGTGTACGTTACCCCAGCAAGAAAGTGTCTCCTAGAGTTATAGGAGTAGAACGTATAATATGTGCCCTATCTGCTGTAAATGTGCCCCCAAATAAAAAATGTGTGCCCCCTGTCGTTTTGGGAAAACACGGAAAAAACGATTCCTGCTGGGGTAACGTTTTTCTAGCAGGAAAATTCTAAACGAATGATCGGAGAGAGAAAAATTGTGCATGGCCAGAGAGCTTATATGTGTGCCAAAATGTGCCCCCAAAAAAAAAATCTGTGCCCCTTCAGGTTTTCGAGATATTGCATTTCCTGCTGGAGTAACGTTTTGATGAATCGTATATCTCTACAACCATTGCATGTGCCCCTGTAGAGTAAACATACACGAGTAGCTCTTAATGTGTGCCCCTTAGTGCCCCAATTAGTTTTAAGAAAATATTTATAGTTTTCAAGTTATAGCGGTTTTATGAAAACCCGAAAAAACATCGCAGCGCCTAAATTAGACAAGAAACAAGTTCGCTGAAAACTGTATTCGGTCCTTCTTGACGCTAATAATAACCATACAAAGTTTCAAAACTATTCATGCATGCGTTTTTGCTAAAAGTCAAAACGATGGTGTCCTAACTTTGACGGCAAAATACAAGGAACCGGCTCAATCCGAGATGTGTAGGTGTAAACCAAAATCATGTGCCTTTAGTCAAAAATATATGGTGAAAATATTCAGCTTGGAATGCAAAAAACCAAAATATGTAAGCAACGGCTGGTTATCCGACCAAATTTGAATGACTACTAAAAAGCGACGGATTCATACATATCGATGACCTTCTTTACTTTACTCACTAACCGGCACTACTCACTAGGCCGGCGGTAGGGCGCGAAAGCCTGTCCCGCTATTCCGCCACCAAGACCTCGCGAAGCTGAGACCGACGCAGCTCCATATGGCGCTGCGTCAGTCCCTCGCCCCGCGCCCGCGCTTCCTCGCGCCACCGGTACAGTGACGCGAGTACTTTCGCCTCCAGGTCCCAGGGCGGGGATCCAGCCAGTACACAAGCCGCCTCGTAGGAGATCGTGCGATACCCCCGGACGACTCTGACGGCCATCGCTCTCTGCGGCTTCCGCAGGACTGCGATGCTACCGGCCGTCAGGTCAGTCGCCCAGATCGGGGCCCCATACAGGGCCATGGATCGCACGATCCCCACGTAGAGCCGCCTACAGGCGGCGCTCGGGCCCCCCAGATTTGGAAGCAACGTTGACAGCGCCCCAGCAGCGCCCAACAACTTGGGCGCCAGCCGCCGGAAGTGTGGGGGGACCCCCAACCTAACCTTTTTTTTTTTTTTGATCCGGGTTGGAAAATCCTCATGGATGTCCGCCGCCCTGGGGCGGGCGGCGGGGTCTGTCAGACTCTTACTGACTAAAAACCACCCCGGTGTTCCATCTCACACCTACGCCGGGGGTCGCGGGAACGTACGATCCTTCCGCAACCCGCGGCTGGTGCCGGCCCGCCTCAGCGGGCCCCGTCTGGTCAGGGGGGGAGTGAGGTGTTTGACTCCCCCCGCGACGTCTAAGAGGGGCGCGCGTGGAACACATCGCGCCGCCACCTCGGGTCCTGGTGTGTGGGGGGCGACGGACGTCCCCGAGTCCGTCGCCCCTGGACCCGTTTAGGGGGGCTGGAAGAGGGCGTTGTCCGCCCTCCGCCAACGCCCGGTGCGCCTGCTGCGGGCAGGGTGAGTGGACGAGATCTCCCTCTCCCTTTCCGCAGCCTCCTGCGAGACGACTGTTTCGCAGAAGGAAACCACCGCGTCCCAGGACTCCTCGCTGTCGACCATGGACTCGACCACGGCCGGCAGCGAGAGGTCACTGCCTACTTCTGAGATGAGGGCACGGCGCGGCTCCTCCCAAGCGGCACACTCTGCCAGCGTATGCCACGCCGTGTCCTCCCGGCAGTCGACGCAGTGGTGACACCGGGCGTCCGGCTCCCTGTTTATGCGACACAGGTACTTCCCGAAGCAACCATGCCCCGAGAGCACCTGCGTCACCCGAAACGACAGGGAGCCGTGCCTCCTCCCGAGCCAGCGCTCGAGTAGTGGCCGGACCGCCTCGATGGTACCGAGGCCGGCGGTAGGGCGCGAAAGCCTGTCCCGCCATTCCGCCACCAAGACCTCGCGAAGCTGAGACCGACGCAGCTCCATATGGCGCTGCGTCAGCCCCTCGCCTCGCACCCGCGCTTCCTCGCGCCACCGGTACAGTGACGCGAGTACTTTCGCCTCCAGGTCCCAGGGCGGGGATCCAGCCAGTACACAAGCCGCCTCGTAGGAGATCGTGCGATACCCCCGGACGACTCTGACGGCCATCGCTCTCTGCGGCTTCCCCAGGACTGCGATGCTACCGGCCGTCAGGTCAGTCGCCCAGATCGGGGCCCCATACGGGGCCATGGATCGCACGATCCCCACGTAGAGCCGCCTACAGGCGGCGCTCGGGCCCCCCAGATTGGGAAGCAACGTTGACAGCGCCCCAGCAGCGCCCAACAACTTGGGCGCCAGCCGCCGGAAGTGGGGGCCGAAATCCCACCGGCTGTCGAGCACCAATCCCAGGTACTTCATGGTGGACTCGACAGCGATCCGAGCCCCCCCGACCACGATGTGTGATCCGGGCGGTGGCGCCCGCCGGGGGCCATGAAACACTATGGCCTCCGACTTGTTGAGGGCCACCTCCAGGCCCAGGCGACGTATGCGGCTCACCACCTGTGACACCGCAGCCGTCGCCAGCAACGCTGCCCCCCTGTGCGAGCTCCCCCGGGCAGTGACCAGCGTGTCGTCAGCATAACACGTAAGGTCCACGCCCGGTTGGGGCTCGCCCCTCAACACCCAGTCGTACCCGATGTTCCACAGGAGCGGGCCCAAGACCGAGCCCTGTGGAACACCGCACGACATGCGGTGCTGGTGTCCGCCATCACGTCCCACGTAGGTGACACACCTCTCCGACAGATAAGCCCCAACGATGTGGCGGAGGTAGGGAGGCCCCCGATGGTACCGCAGTGCCTCCCGAATACAACTCTAGGGCAGGGTGTTGAAGGCGTTGGATATGTCCAAGGACACCGCCAACATCACCCCGCCCCGGGCCACTGCTTCCTCCGCCAGGACTTTCACTCGCGATACAGCGTGAATGGTAGAGCGCCCGTGCCGAAAGCCGAACTGGCTGCCGTCCAGATCCGGCCCCTCTCCGCACAAGTGGCCGACGAGGCGGGCAGCGATTATCCGCTCGAACAGCTTACCCACCTCGTCTAGCAGCACTATGGGCCGGTACGCGGACGAGTCCGCAGGGCGCCCCGCCTTCCTGAGCAGGACCACGACCAGATTTCCACAAAGTGGGAAACTGGCCCCGCTCAAGGCACGCTGTGTAGAGTCCTCTCAGTTGGGGCTCAAGCTCCTTCAGAGCGAGGGCTAACACGCAGCCGTGGATCCCGTCGGTCCCGGAGCCACGTTCTTGGCCCGGAGCCTCATCACGGCTGCCCCCATCTCTGCCTGTGTCACCTCTGGGACGCTGATGGCGTTCTCTTCGGTGGACTCTGTGGCTGTGGGCAAAGCCATCGGCGGCGGAGTGTGCTCCGCTCTCGCCGGGAAGAGGGCTGCGACCACCTCCTCCAGCAGCTCGGGTTGGAGACTCTCCGTAAGTGGGGCGGCCGCGGCTCGAAGTTTCCCTCGAACCGCGCGATAAGGACGCCCCCACGGATCCCCGTCTAGAGTCTCCAACATCTCCTCCCTGGCTCGCGACTTCGCCTCGCCGATGGCCAGCCACAGAGTCCTCTTCGCCGCGCGGTACACCTCATACAGCGCGGCTTCTTCGTCAGGGACCCGAAGACGTCTCCTCCGGTATCGGGTGTACTGGCGCCTGACCGCCACGCACGCGACGCGCAACTGCGCGATCTCGGCGGTCCACCAGTACACCTGGCGCCTTGCTGACTGTGTGTGGACCCGGGGCATGGACGCGTCGCTGATTTGCGTCATCGCCCCGCGGAACCACAGCGTCTCCTGCTCGACGTTAACGGGTCCGTTCGTCGCCGACTCCCGGAACCAGGCCTGGACAATAGCGGCCTCCTCGAGAAGCTCCCTGTCGATGCGCTTACGCGCCCAGCGCGGACCGTCCGCACGCGGGGCCGGTAAACCGTGGCCGCCTGCGGTCTGGGCGGAGACGTCGAAACGGATGTATCGATGATCCGACAACGTCTCCACCTCCGCGGCGACACGCCAGTCGCGGACACGGCTCGCGACAGCAGGGCTAGCGAACGAGACGTCCACTATTGAGACGCCCCGCTGCCGCACGCACGTGTGCTCCGAGCCCCGATTTAGGACGGTCAAGCCAGTCGTGACCGCCCACTCCTCCAGCACCTCGGCCCTGGCATCGGTCACTGGAGACCCCCACGCCGCAGATTTGGCGTTGAGATCCCCCAGCAACAGCACCGGGCGAGGGTGGAGTCGGCCCACGACGGCACCCAACTCGACAAGGAACCTCTCGAAGTCGGCGAAACTCTTGTTGGGCGAAAAATACGCCCCAACCATGCCAATGCCGTCCACGAGGGCGGCCACCCAGCCGTGACCTCGGGACGGGTTGGCAAGAGCCCCGCCAATGATGGCCACCAAACCGTCCAGGTCTTCCACCCAGTTATCCCTGGGGGGGACAAAGTACGGTTCGACGACCACAGCCACGTGAATCGACCACTCTGCCATGCTCTGGAGCAAGAGATCCTGAGCTCTGGCAGAGTGGTTGATGTTGCCCTGGAGGAAATGGTACAGCGCCATTAGGCACAGTCCATTCCCTCCGCACCATTCCTAGGCCGGCTCAACGATTCGACGAACTATACCAAAGAAAAGACATTTGGATAAGCCTCCTAAATTACTTAAACCGCCAGATCATGATTAAAACTAACTAAGAAGGAAAACAGAAAAAATAACAAAAAATAAAAGAGTTCTCCGTTTATTTATTGTAACAACTCTTAACTTACTTCACCTAAGTAAATAATAAATAGGCTTATTTTATTTCGTGTCACGCATACTTTAATAAATAACAACATCAACTTCGAACAAACATCCAAACACGGCACGCAAAGTCACAGAGTGCACATAGAGCACGGGGACGACGGCTTCGGAGCAATCGGAGCGGCGCCGGCCAGCGAACGGAACCGGCGGTGACGTCACGCGAGCGGGCGCGCGGCGTCAGCGCAAGCGCTTGTCGGCGCGCGGCAGCTCACGGCGCGCGCACAGGCGCCGCCGCGCCGCGTACAGCGCCGCCGCCAGCGCCGCCAGCAGCAGCGCCGCCGCCGCGCAGCCCAGCGCCACGCCGCGCAGGCGCGCGTACTGCGGCACGCGCAGCGCCGCGCCGCCCCACGCGCCGCTCGCGCACTGCACGCGCGCCCAGTAGCGCGCGCCCTCCTCCGCACCGCTCACTGTGGGAGCGCAACGCAGGGTAAGGCCGGGTCTCAGGGCCGAGTGGACCGCAGGCTGTAGGCTTCGTACCGAGCATGTAGTCGTGCAGCGTGTGCCCCGTGGCCAGCAGGCGCTCGCCGGGCGCGGCGCCCTCGTACCAGCGCACCGTGCAGCGCGACGCGTCGTGCGGCTCGCGGCGCCAGCGCACCAGCGCGCCCTCGTCGATGAGCCGCACCGTCACCTCCAGCTCGCCGCCGTCGCTGGACTCCGGCAGCTCGGGTTCGTCGGTGGTGACGGCGGCATACGCGACCTGTTCTCCCTCCACTGCCTCCACTGTTTCCACCGCCTCACCGTCGATTGATCCTGAAATAGACAATAAATAGTACATTATGATATAAGTGCGGTAAGTTGAAAATTACAGCCGAGGCGATATTGCTTGCCCGAGCCGTAGACGAGGGCTAAAAGAAAGCAGAGGCTGTAATTTTCAAAGCGCACGTATGTCATACGACGTTTTATAACATATTTGCGAGGAAATAAATAAAACTCGGACTGAACTTGCATATTTGCTTGTTTTCCATATGATGAAATTTTGATACGCTTGTAAGTATCTATCGGTCGATTTTTCGGGCGAGGCTTAGAGTAGCCTTTTTCGCTGCCTCTGAGACTTCTGGCGGTGTGGAATTAATGAATTCATCATTACCTACTTGACGACATTTTCAAATAAAAAACAGTACAGCGAAAAGAAAAAGCGCGCGGAATAATTTTTACTTCTTAACAGATAAGCGATACGCGCGCGTTCGCGCTTTTTTTTTCAGGCATAGGCACAAAACAGCCAGTATTATTAATAAAGTAAATTAATATTTTTGTTTTAGATATTAATGGTTGTAATTTATTGTCAAAATCAATTAAATTAAAGAATTAAATGTTTATTTATTATATTTTATCTCCCAAAGTTAATTTTATTCATAAAATGTTGACATCTTTGCTGAAATAAAAACTCTTTGCTAAGATTTAAAAAAGTACCGTTCGTTTTGACGGAGCATCTTGATAAACCGTGCGATTTACTTTACATTACCGCACAAGTGCGTAATGAGATACATTACGATATTGAAATTGGTGAAATAAGAGACCCTTTACGAGCAAATATGTTATAAATTCATATTACATTTAAATAGAACGGTGACTCGGGATGAAGTCGATTACGATCCGAATCCTACCAAGTGTTCTCGCGAATACTGGTTTACTGAAAAGTCCGTCGCCGATCAGGTCTTGCGACAGTACACGTAACTCGTATTCCATGCCGGGTCGCAGGCCCACCAGAGTGGCCTCCGTGACACCTCTAGTTAAAATCTTCATAGTGCGCCATTCGCTCACAGTTCGCTCGCGATACCATACGTTGTAATCCACTTCAAGTCCGTTGTGTCCTGAAAGAATGAAAAAGTGTCAATTGACAAGAAGTCACTCCCATTCTTCCAAAAATTAGTATTTAAAGGAATGTACTTGTATTAATGTAAAGGCAAGAAAAAGAAGGAAGTTAAGGTTGTCTTTAAAAGATTGCTCTTAGCGATAAGACCGCCCATTGTGTCACCCTTTGTACAGTTTCTATATATTTGTCTGTAATTTATATGGTGTACATAATAAAGAGTATTCTATTCTATTCTATTCTACATATAGATCTCACCGGGCACCCAAGTTAGGTGAAGAGAATCAGTAGAGGGTCTGACGGTGAGGTTGTAAGGAGCGCGAGGGGGCATGTTCTCGACCAGGAGCTCCGTCTCCACGTCGACGGTAGCGGCCTCGTTGCTGACGGTGCACACGTACACACCGCGGTCGTCCTCCGTCACATCCACGATGGTCAGGTTGCCGTCGTCGAGGTTGTGCCGCCCCGCAGGCAGGTCGCTCCCGTCCTTCTGTGGAAGGAACACGACACGTGTACAGCAGACCGCACCGGCGGCGCGGCGGCGCGGCGGCGGCGCAGCGCGGCCAGCGCTACTCACCCGCGCCCAGCGCACGAGCGGCTGGTCGTGGTGGTTGCGCGCCGTGGCGGCGCAGGGCAGCGTGAGCGTGGCGCCGAGGCGCGCCACGTACAGCGGCTGCGGGCGCGCCGCCAGCGCGGGCGGCCGCTGCACGCGCACGCGCACCCCGGGCGACGGGCCCTCCGACCCCAGCAAGTTGTACGGCGTGCAGGAATACTCCCCCTCGTGCGACTCGTCGACCTGCAAACAGATAACTTGTGATATTAAAACTCGTACCTACACCTAAGAAGAAGACTAGGTTAGACTGAAAGCCGACCCCAACATAGCTGGGAAAAGGCTAGGCAGAGTATGATTAAAACTCGTACACCTAAATTGTTTAAGTACGAGTTTAAGGCGAAAGCGCCAGGGTAGCCCGCGAAATTCAATGTTTTTTAGGTTTTTGAAGTGAAAACTTCTTTAGCGGCGCTGTGTACTTTTTTTTGGAATGGGTAAAAACTTCTAAATTCGCGTCAGGTCACGTGACCCTGATCGTAAGATTCGTAAGACGTAAAACGAAAGACGCGCGTTGTTGAGGACAGCGCCATCTATGCACATCGGGAAGAACTACGAGGGCCTCGCGTACTAACTACGTAGTTCATCCAACAACGACGAGATGGCGCTGAACCACGGATATATAACTGACGACGAGCTCCATGGGCTTGCTTCTCTTACCACTGCCGCGACCAACACCACGAACTGAAGTCTATCCTGTGTGCTTATTTGTAAATCTGAATAAATTCCTTTCACGAGAAGAATAAACCAGTCACTTTGGTACATAAATACAGGAGTAGCTACCCCGTGTTTAATAATGATAACGTGAAAAGTAGTTTCATACATTTTTGCACGACTCATACATACCTACTAAAGCGTTAGAGAGTACTTTACGACATTTACGATCGAAAAAACATTTTTGCCTCCTTTCTCCAACTGTTTCTATTGTTATACTCAATGTAGCTTACGAAAAAATCAAATTAATTGAGGTATTTTTTTTGTAATAGATTCGTTTCGCCCCTAAGAGGAACCGTATTGAAAATGGCTATTCAAAGTAGTTTATTTTTATCACACTATATTCTACTAATCACACTAATATTATAAAGGCGAAAGTTTGTGAATATGTTTGTTAAGTTTAATCACGCGTAAACCGTGGAACAGATTTGGATGAAAATTGGCACATAGATAGACCATTTCCTGGATTAACACACAACAAGATATTTTTTATCCCGATATTCGCACGGGATCGAAAGTAATGCGGGTGACACCGCGGGGTGCTGCTAGTAATTAATAAAAAACTAACATAAAATATCTGTCTATGGTTTTTTTTTTGAAGTGAAAACTTCTATAGCGGCGCTGTGTACTTTTTTTGGAATGGGTAAAAACTTCTAAATTCGCGTCAGGTCACGTGACCCTGATCGTAAGATTCGTAAGACGTAAAACGAAAGACGCGCGTTGTTGAGGACAGCGCCATCTATGCACATCGGGAAGAACTACGAGGGCCTCGCGTACTAACTACGTAGTTCATCCAACAACGACGAGATGGCGCTGAACCACGGATATATAACTGACGACGAGCTCCATGGGCTTGCTTCTCTTACTACTGCCGCGACCAACACCACGAACTGAAGTCTATCCTGTGTGCTTATTTGTAAATCTGAATAAATTCCTTTCACGAGAAGAATAAACCAGTCACTTTGGTCATCATACCTGATTTGCAAAAAACCCTATAAAATAAGGAACACACCTTAACACGCGTGTTTTGTTTATAAGACGATTCACAAAATACACTCGTAATTGTTCAAGTTTTCACTTCTGTCGGCACTACCGGAGTGCCAGTTTTTATTTTTTTTTTTGCAATTTGCTGGTCAGTATTAAGTTGTACGTTGATTAATTTATATGATTCGCGGCCGTAACAAATACGTATTTACAGAATTATAATCATTAAAATCATCAACACAACTCTCTAAGAACACGTAAGTCCAAAGAATAACTGTTTCATGAAATCATCATTCTTTGGACTTACGTGGTCTTAGAGACTGATGACTTTAATGATTATAATTCTGTAAATGGGTCAATATCAACAAACTGAATATTTTTTCAATTTTGGTGGCGAAATTTTTTCTTCAGTTTACGTGAAAAATAAGGACCGGTGGCGTGAAACCGCCACCAAAACCACCAAAATTGAGCCACCAAAATTGAAACCAGATATAAAAAAAATCTCTAAAAGTAGGGGTTTTTAGTTACAATTAAATTAATATCACTGATTTATGCGTAACCCAAATCACTATCTATAATGTGTAGCTTACTATTAAAACACTTTAAAATTAACAGCAAATCGATCCACCAAAAATTGAACAATTTTTGTCCCCCGTGCCACCCAAGATGATACTTACGTTTTTGGCGGAAAATCATAGCACTAATCACACACCTGTTACGCGCAAGTGCACAACTGAGAGATGTGAAATAATAAAATGTGATTGATCGCACACGCACGAACACGAAGCTTCATTTTATAGTATGTTGAAAAAGTGCCACCAAAATTTTGATTTTTACTTGGACAAACTTTGATCGACTACCCTGTGCTTTTAAATTAGATTTTCTAATATGGTTTAATTGTTTTTAGATAATGTGTCTTAAGCATATACTAACGAATTTATTTATTTTTTATTGTACAGCAAATTGTTGCTTTGGTGAATGCAATTATATCAAAAAATGGAGCTGGGACAAGCCACCTAACTTGAATTTTAAGGCGATTTATTTTTTCCCTATTTATTTAAATACACAGTTATAAAAAAAAATGTGGCCCTAATTGAAACAAGTTACGTAGCTTACTATAAAAAAAAATAAGAAACATCCTATCATTTAACACCTCGATTCTCAACGTGGACGCGTAAAATTTGCTGCTGGGATATTCACCCAAATACATATTTGTTACGGCCGCGAATCATATATCAATCGACGTACTTACAACTTAATACTGACCAGCAAATTGTAAAAAACGCAAGAAAATTTGAATTTCGCGGGCTACCTTAGCGCTTCCCCCTTAAGTATGATGTTAAGATGAGCTATAGCTTATCGAGTTGCAATTTTATGTTGACTCGGTATATATACCGTGTCAACATAAAATTGGCAAAACTCCGCATAAGAAATTAATTTGATGATTTCTTTTTGTGCCGACCGTGACCGCTGTTAGTGCACTGAAATATCAGATTAAAAAAATAGTTTTTTTGTGTACACTTCACAGACGTGATTGGTACCTATAGAGTATAGATAATAAGAAAAATTGCTGTTTCCTATATGTATTTCTATGTTGGTATTGATCTCTAAAAATGATAAAACACACATTCTCAACTCATACTTCAAGTAACAACACTACCAGCGGCCATGAACCCTAAGAAAAATATATCGCTCGCGTCTCGTCGCGGCGTCTTTGATTATTTACCTGATTGAATAGTAAACTTCCATTCCTGCTATAAAACACTCCGGGCACGTTGTAGGGGTCGAACAGGAAGCCGTCCTTCTCCCAGCGCAGGTTGGTGAGCGGCGGGTTGGCGCTGAAGTGGCAGTCCAGGCTTGCGGGCTTGCCGTACGGCAGGAAGCGTTCCTTCGGTGCGTAAACTACCTTGGCTTTATCTGAAACAACAAACCCGTTTGAAGACTGCGAGTGCGAAGTGTGTGGTGTGTAGTGCGTGTGGAATGTGTGGTTTGTGTGGCTTGGGTGCGAGCTAAACTCACACTGCACGTCCAAGAAGGCGCTGGCGCTCTGTGCGGCGTTGTCGGGGTCGCGCACGCGGCACTCGTACTCGCCGGGGTCCGTGGACGCGGCGCGCCGCAACACCAGCGAGCCGTTGGCGGGCCGCTCCGAGCGCAGCGCCAGCTCGGGCAGCTCGCTGAGCGGCGTGCCCTCCTTGTACCACTCCACCACGGACTCGGGGCTCTTCGGCAGACATTCCAACTCGGCGAGCTCGCCTTCCAGCACTGTCACGTTCATTGGCGGCGTCACTATCAAATTACCTCCTGAAAAGTTAACAAAGCGTCGCTTAAGATAATTATATTGTAGGAAGGGTGGAAGTGCGAAGCGCGGGGCGGGGGTCAGTCGGTGGGTCGAGGAAAGTAGGAGAGTGAAGGAGTGTCTGACCGTCGACTTCGAGGTAGTAGAAGGTGCCGTTGTTGCGCGCAGGCGGTGTACGGTTGGGGAAGGTGACGCGGCAGCGGTAGAGGCCGGCGTCGGTCTCGCGCACGGCGCTGACGTTGATGGAGCCGCGGCCGAGCCCCAGACGGCCGTCCAGCACGCGCCGCACGCGCCCTCCCCAACGGTCGGCAACGCGCGCCGCGCCCTCGCCGCTGTACCACGAGAAGATCGTGTCATCCTGCAAGTGCAAAGACAGCCACGGTGAGTAACTACGCTCCATTTTTTTATTTTTTGGGTGCGAAATCATCAAAGTAATAACTTCTCCCGCTCTGGGCGGAGTGAGAGAGTGAGTGATGTCAGACTTTTACTGACTAAAACCTAAAACCTACCCGTGTTCCTTCAGTTGCCTGTGCCACGGTACGAGTAACTCTTTCGAACGACCCGCGAACCTGGCAGGTCACTAAGCTCCTTATCGCAGGATTGCCTACTCCATAGGTTTAGGTAGTTAAAAAAGGGTAAACAAAAAAAACCACGTGACTCATAGATGCAAAACCTTTTATTTCAAATGTTAAATTCATATTATTTAATTTTATAATCACATATTAATTGCCTCTATTCTGACTCTGAATCTGATGAACCATTTGTCACATTAATAATAAAACGATCAGTGGTATCATCCATTATTTTGTCTAATTTAAACATTTTCTGTTCCTCTCTTATAACATGGCCTTCGCATTTTTTCCAATTCTCTGCAGTTATAGCTAGAGCCTCTGGCAAAAGAATTTTTAGACCAGCCATTTAAAAAGTTTTATTTTTCTCAGCTACAAACCCCTTAACTTGAGCCCATATTAATTCAATTGGATTGAGCTCACAGTGATATGGCGGCAGGCGCAAACTGTAACACCATTTTCCTTAGCTAATTCATCCACAACATAGGATTGGTATTTGTGTTTTTCATATTTAGCTTTTATTAATAATTGTGCTTTTAATTCTGCTTCTTCAAAAGCAATATTTTTTTAAATGTCGAGAGCGTTTGTCAACAATGGCGTCTGGTTAACCGACTATACGTAATACCTGCCACTTCAGTTGCCAGACTACGTCACAATTGTACTCTTTAATTTAGCAACATTATCTAATTCGTTGTATTTTCTAAAAGGTTTGGGAAACCTGTCTTTTTAAGTTCTTTATGGTGGACTGAATACAAAATATTATACTTGTCGCATCCGGTCATGCATTTGACTAGTCGGAACGCTAGCGCCATCTGGTGGCGCTTGACAGAGTCTAGCCTGAGTCCGTGGGGGTTAGAAAACAGCTCGACAGAACGATGTGGAGCTCACTTTAGACTTTGGACTTGGACATTGGACATCGTACGGACAACATGTGCTCAGAAACTGTCCGGCGTTCCGTATCTGGTTGTGTCGTGTACCTACAGTGTGTAATTTGCTAGTGTGACTAAATTGTTCGTGAAATTATAATCTTATTTGAACTGCAAACGGTTTTTCTATTGCGCAATAACCAACACATACCCACTGTACGCCCACAATAGTTAAATATGGCTGTGTTAGAGGTTTTGACAGCAGAAAGAGCGGGGACATCACGTCGCTGCGATGACGCTGTCAGTGGAGGGGGTGACACTCCATGAGCCGTGTGCTCACTCGCCTCTATCCCTTTTGCTGCGGAGCTCGGACGGGACGGACGCGTACTAGAGATCGTGTTGAATTATTTTCTTGTAACGGTTTTTGTAATTTAAATGAATAGTTGTGTAGGCCGTGTCGTGTTTTCTTTTTAAAAAACTGTCCTCACTTCTGGTTTCTAAGATCAGAAGTGGGATAAATCACGTGCTTAGTGCTGTTTGTGCCATCTATTTTAAGTTAACTAAATGTCCGTTAGTGTTTGAATTTGACCTAATTACTGCAAGTTTTGTTGTTTTGTGTGTTCGCGCGTATCGGCGAGTGTTAGATTTTATTCCTGATCATTTAATTTCTGAGATATGCCGCCGGGACGTGCGACAAGTGTTGAAAAACTAGACGATTCGCGTCGACCGCATCGTAATCGTTCTCGAACGTTGAGAAGTAGATCGCGTAATCGTAGCCATGGTTCCGGAAGGAGCAATCACACTCCTTCACCGCGTAGATACCGTGAGCACTCTCGTGCTCGCGAACGTACCTCTTCGAGATATCGCAATATGTCCCGTAGTCCACGTAATGCTCATAGACGTCGTGATACCTCATATAGCCGCCGTGATTCTCCGCGTGATCAGGCCTTAGGTCAAATACTAGCTCGCTTGAATTCTATTGAGAGCCGTTTGCCGACTTCGACAACGTGTCGCGTGTTTACGCCTGTTGAGTAGC
This sequence comes from Luperina nickerlii, assembly GCA_963855955.1. NCBI lineage: Eukaryota > Metazoa > Arthropoda > Insecta > Lepidoptera > Noctuidae > Luperina > Luperina nickerlii. The sequence goes on from OY979670.1 coordinate 24,671,493, forward strand.
ATAACCCACGAGAGCAGGAAAACTCTCACTAGGCAGAAGTCGCGAACGCTCGACCGGGATAATGACGTAAGCTCGTCGGCGCATTGTCTTGCTTAGTTCAAGAGAGATCGCATCATTTTTATATTTCTCCCTTCGATCCTAACCTGCACGACTTTGACGTTTGGTGTTCAGAAGTAGACCGCGCTCGCAATTTAAATAACTGGGACTGTTTAAAATTTTTCACCACGTGTTGTTGATTTTGTCCGTGATTAGTTCCTGTGCATTTTAACGTGATTCGCCACGTGTTAATTCTTTATTTCGCGGTTAGTTTGTTTTTCACGTAGTGGTCGTTTATGTTGCCAATAGTCATAACCATGTCGAGTCGTGGATGCACGCTGTGTGGGAATACACCTAGGCGTAATTCTCGGGAAAACGATTCGCATAGCTGTCGTGATATTTATAAAAGGCGTCGTGACCGTTATCGTCAATCGCGTAGTAGATCTCCTAGGCGTCGTCGTGATAGATCAGAGTACTCTCAAAGTTCGCGTAGGCGCCGGGATAGTTCGTACGGGCGTCGGGATAGCCCTGGACGCGACCCTTTGGATGGAGTGCTGGTTCGATCGAGCGCTTCAGGGGAGCGTTTGCCTTCAGACGCTAAACGTGCGTCTACGCCCGTGTCGTCGCATCCGGGCGGCGCTCCGCCGCTGACTGCTTCGGTTGCTGCCGGGGAACCTGTTGCCGCTGGTGCGGAGGCGTGTGCTGCGGATGGAGCCGTAACCGCTGAGACATCGCGAGAGGCTGATGCTGCGGACAGGGTTGTGGGGGCGCAGCAGCCCGAGGCGCAGCAGCCCGAGGTGCGGCGGCCCGAGGTCTGGCGGCCCGAGGCGCGGCGGCCCGAGGCGCGGCGGCCCGAGGCGCGGCGGCCCGAGGCGCGGCGGCCCGAGGCGCGGCGGCCAGCGGTCCAGCGGTCCGGGGCGCGGCGGCCAGCGGTGCGGGGGCCCGAGGCGCGGCGGCCAGCGGTGCGGGGGCCCGAGGCGCAGCGGCCGGCGGTGCAGCGGCCCGAGGTGCAGAGGCCCGCGGCGCAGCAGCCCACGCTGCAAGCAGCAACGGCGAGTGGATATTTGCGTCGTACAACTACCCTCAGGCACGTTAGAACATAAAGGTCAGCTGTATTGTTTTGCTTACGATTCTGGTGCTGAATTCTCGTTCGTAAAAGAGAGTTGTGCAGCCAAATTAAGTTCCTAACGAGTTAAACGTAGAAGGCGGTGAGGATAGCTCCTTCACTGAGTAATAGAGCATACATACCATGGCTAGGTCGCACTGTACGTACTTGTCTGTAGTCATAACTGCAACTCGCTTGTGAGTTGTTCAGGGACAGGTACAGCGGGGACCAGGGTCTCAAAGGAGACTATTGTTGTGTTGGTTTTCTAATGACCTGGGAGTCGTAGACTCAATGGGAAGTAATGTGTGTTGGTCGTATCACTTGAGGTGATGACTATATAGGTGGCACGAGTGTCACTAGCTGCTGCGGCAGCCGGGCCATGAGCGTTGTATGTGATCTACTCTTAAATGTATGCAGTTCCTGAACAATTATTGCAAATTCTTAAAGGAATCTTTTGTTATCAATGATTGTTATTGTTTTTATTAAATGTGGTCAGAATTGGCCGAGTGGAACATGCACTGCTGTTGATTTTTTTTGGGTTACAGGTTAACGTACAAGGTGTGTACAAGGTGGTGCGTACAAGGTGGTGCGTACAAGTGGTGCGTACAAGGTGGTGCGTACAAAGTGGTGCGTACAAGGTGGTGCGTACAAGGTGGTGCGTACAAGGTGGTGCGTACAAGGTGGTGCGTACAAGGTGGTGCGTACAAGGTGGTGCGTACAAGGTGGTGCGTACAAGGTAGTGCGTACAAGGCGGTGCGTGCACTGCCTCATCACCGTTACGAGCTGGAACTGCTTGCCGGGTCATATGGCAAGAAGACCTAGTCGGCTGCAGAATACATGGTGCTGTGGCGAGGCGAGTGGACGCTGGACACCTCGGCTTTCTTTGAGGGTGGTGAGCGAGTGTGAAGTGTCATGCAAACTTTGGGCCTCTGACACTAGACGACAAGTGTACTGTTTGTGTCGCTTGGTCGTAATGGTTCTTCACGAATGTATAAAACTGCAAACGTGGGGCCTCTATTATGCATTCGTGAAAGTGAGCATGCTAACGTTTGGGCCTCTGCTCTGTTTTGCGGTCATAGCGGAGACATGCAGAACTTTTGGGCCTCTGTCTCAATGACGCATTGTGTCACGAATTCATAGCAAGCATAACCTTTGGCCTATACTATGTATTTGTGAAAAGACAAGCAAACGTTTGGGCCTCTGTCGATAACGATGTATGGCGAATGATGGAAATCCGGATTCTGTCATTAGCGATGCATCGAATATGTGAGTTTCAGCATCTCTGGTTTGAAGCTGTTTCAATTTCATAAATCATCACTGATGGCTTTCGTTGCTGGCGCTTGAGTGCACGCTTGCGCCTGTAACTGTTTCGGGTTGAATTAGCTTTAAACCAAGGTGGTCGTATTATTTAAATTACCCGTGTGGTCTTGTGTATTTTCAGATAATGCTGATGATCCAAACAATGAAATACGACTAGGTTACAGGTGATGTTGATCATTGGAACCCGATAGTGGTTGCCAGCTGATGTTGATAACTGGAACCCCGATAGTGGTTGCCAGGTGTTTCTGATTACTGGAACCCCGATAGTGGTTGCCAGGTGACCTTGTTATTGTTTCAGTAGTGATTGAGATCTGGAACTCTTTCATTGGTGTAACAATGACCTATCTGCTACCCATTTTGATGTTATTGCCGGAAGTTGAATGAAACTACAAGTGTAGTAAAACGAAACTACAAGTGTAGTAAAACGCTTGTAGTTTCATTACAATGGGTAGATCCAAGTTAAGCTTTCAAACTGCTGTTGTTTTTTTATGTTGGCATGTTCCAGATGACGAGTCAAATGATGATGACTAGGCGCAAGGAAGCCCACCATTGGAGAATCCACCCAGTGGTGACCAGACGGGCGAGGAGCGGAATCCAGGAAGCCAAGCTGACGAGGACGTTCAGCTGTCAGGAGAGGCCGTGTTAGAGGTTTTGACAGCAGAAAGAGCGGGGACATCACGTCGCTGCGATGACGCTGTCAGTGGAGGGGGTGACACTCCATGAGCCGTGTGCTCACTCGCCTCTATCCCTTTTGCTGCGGAGCTCGGACGGGACGGACGCGTACTAGAGATCGTGTTGAATTATTTTCTTGTAGGTAACGGTTTTTGTAATTTAAATGAATAGTTGTGTAGGCCGTGTCGTGTTTTCTTTTTAAAAAACTGTCCTCACTTCTAGTTTCTAAGAGCTGATAATAACGAGACACACTATACCTTCTCCGTCATACTATTTTAATAAATCTAACTAAAAAATTGTGCTCAAGCAGTTAATTCTACGAAGAGTAGTTTAAGAATAAATGATAAAGTTGAACATACTATAACAAAAGAGAAAACTATCGTGTGATCGAAAATAAATTTAATTTTGTTAGAACGTATTTTTAAAGAAGAAAGTGTCAACTATAAACAACCCTTTTTACGATTTGTTTAAGTACCCTTTTTTAATTACCTAAACCTTTCGAGTATACATATTTTTGAATTATGCATCTTGCTAATTCAATTAAATGTTTTGTTGATTCTATTTCAAATTGATGAAAATTAATATCCGGGAATAAATTATACCTACCCAATCAGAGTTCTTAAAACCGATCTTATAAAATAATCGTCTCAGCTCGTTTCATCTCAGCTTCCCTTCATTAGTTAGGTAGTCTATTTGTTTGTACATTTAGTCTTGTAGTCCCGACGAGGCTACTCCTACTAGCTTAACTTTAGCCAATCTCAACTTTACTATAGGTAGTATTGTCTGCAAGGGTGTTAAATGAGGACCCCATTGAAGCTTTGAGTCGAGCGTGATCCCCAGGAAAAGTTTTATCGATCAATTCTAGTTCCTCTTGATTCAATACTATCTCACAATTACTACTTTTGACATTTGGTAAAGAAAATCTTATACATTTCGTTTTTTTCCCCATAGTAGAGCTAAGTTGTCCTTGAGAAACGCATGCACACATATACACAATCGACGCGTACGCCATCTAACGACGACGCCCATCACAATTATGACATACAGCATACGATTTACGATTACGCCCGAGTATTCCAATAGATGACGCGGAAACAAGTAGTTATGACAACAAAATTATTAACCGATTTCTAAAAAGGAGGAGGTTCTCAATTCGGATTTGTTTATTATTATTTTTTTTATTTATGTTCGGGTCCTATATAGACGACCTCCATCATAAATAGACGGATTTGCAAAATTCTTTTTTTGTTCGAAAGAGGTTTGTTTCGAAAGGGTCTAGACTTAGTGCTTTGTGTATCAATTCTAGACAAACGTATCAAAATAGTTATTCATCTACCGTCAGGAGTAATTCACCAGTTATAATAAAACGCGTAAGCGCCGCAGATAGCACGGCGCATACGACGTTCTTCTCGCGAGCTCGCTGTTAGTTCGCTCGTTGTATTGCGCAGGGCCTTTATTAGAGTGCACTTTTACCAACAAAGATTGAAGGGGTCTTTAATAGTGTGCTTGGAACAGTATACATTTTTTTCTTTTTAATAATTATTTCGGCATTGGAATTGTTGTGAGACTGACTATTAATTGGAATGGCTTCGTCAACATCATTATGGGGATACTGTGCTAATGAAGACAGCAAGGATGAAAAAAAATCGATTAATTGTTCCAAATGCAATAAATTGTATCATTTTGAGTGCCTGTCTCTTCCGGAAGTTTCCAAGGACACGGATGTCTACTGTAAATGGAGGTGTTCTAATTGCGGGAGTCACATCTCGAATACCTCCAAAAAGGAATATACTCCAACCCGTAATGTCTCCACCTCTAGGGGGAACAAGAGACCTGCTTTGAACTCGCCCCCTGAAGCAACCTTTGTGACTCGTGATGATGTACGCGATATCCTCCAGGAAGTAATACAGGCTGAATTCGCTTCTATGCTTCGTCAAATAAACAATACAATATTCAATGTCGTAAATAAAGAGCTTGAACCGATTAAGAAAGAACTTACGGAGATGACGGCGTCATTGAATTTTCACATACAGGAGTTTGAAGAATATCAGTCTGAACATAGGGCTTTGAAAGTCTCAGTAAAAGACTTAGAGACAGAAAATACTAACCTTAAGAGGTCAGTGGCGGATATGGGCCAGCGAATCAACTATTTGGAGCAACAGGCACGTTCGACTTACCTTGAAGTTCATTGTTTGCCCGAAAATAAACAGGAGAATCTCTATACAGTCGTTAAGCAACTAGGATCAGTCGTTGGATGCAAGTTGAGCGATACCGATATCCATCATTGCACCCGTGTAGCCAAACTACAAAATTCTAGTGCCCGCCCGCGCTCTATCGTAGTCCAATTGGCCTCCCCAAGAACTCGTGACCTGCTCTTGGCTTCTGTCATTAACTACAATAAAGGCAAGAATAACATCGAAAAACTAAATACAGCGGACCTTGGACTGGCTGGTGAAAAGAAGCCAATATATGTGCAAGAACATTTGTCTCCTTCTAACAAAGCGCTGCATGCTGCTACTAGACTTCAAGCAAAAGAAAAAGGATATCAATTCGTCTGGGTTAGAAATGGTAGAATCTTCGTCAGGAAAAGTGATGGGTCAGAACATATCCTCATTAAGAATCTAGTCCCTAAATAAGTTGACGTGAAAAAAAACATACTTTATATTTAAATTAAAAATACATGTAATTGTAACTTGAATATAATACAAAATTCGATAATTTACAAATTTATTACCAGAATTGTAGAGGCGTGAGAACAAAAACGCATATTATCATCTTTCGTAATGTATGCTGTAATAACTATGACATTATCATTTTTACAGAGACTTGGCTTAATAATACCGTACTGAGCAGCGAGCTGTTCGACGACAGATACATTGTATACAGAAGGGACAGAGAAAGTTCTTGTCTACAGAGTAGTAAAGAAGGTGGGGGTGTTTTGATAGCCGTAAAAAAATCTATAATTTCCAAACGAGCAGAACAATTTGAAAGTAATTGTGAAGACCTTTGGGTAATTTTAGATCTACCTGCGGCTCGATCTGTACGTCGGGCAGCTCTCTGTTCTGTATACCTGCCACCACCTGTACGTATCTCGTACTTGGAACACTTTTTGGACAAATGTAATGCAGTGTTTGAACAGTTAAACTTATCGTATGTCTGCATCGCAGGTGATTTCAATATCGGTGATATCGATTGAAGTATAGTCAATAATTCTGATAAATGCCTTAAGTTGTCCAATTTAAGTCAAACTTTGATAGATTTCACGTATGTTAATAGGCTTAATCAATTTAACAATGTATGTAATGCTTCAAGCCGCATTTTAGATCTTATACTATGTAACCATTCATTGTGTAAAGTGAGTCAAAGTGAGGATCCGATTGCTAATATTGACCAGCATCATCCACCCCTCGATATCGTGATTTCTCTAAATAAGGAAGCTAAACTCCCATATAACACTACCTGCGGTAGACCTAATTTCCGAAAAACGAGTTACATACCAATTCGGAAATATTTGAGTGAAACTGACTGGGATGAGTTACTTGAAGCACAGCAGGCAGTTAATGAGATGGTGGAGGTATTTTATGACGTTATTCAGGAAGGTATAGAAAAATTTATAACTAAGCGAGTGCCAAAAAAAAGTAAATTTCCACCATGGTTCAATCGAGATCTAATCAAATTACTTAATTGCAAAAATAAGATCAGAAATCGCCACAATATTTACAAAAACCCTTTAGACAGAATTGAACTGCAGATTATAACTAAGCGCTGTAATGACCTAGCAAAACTTTGTTACAACAATTATATGAAGCGATTGGAAAACGAACTCAAAAATAATCCGAAGTTTTTCTGGAGTTACGTTAAAACTAAAAGAGGTGGGTCAAGCTCTTATCCCGTTATTTCTTCTAGTACACGTTTAGATGAATATGTACTTTTATCAATAACTTCACAATCGTGATCTTCCTGTGGTACCACTGTTTCCAATCTATAAAAAAAATAACATCACATATCATCACTTATCATCTATCGCTTTCCATCAGGCGTGATCGAGGTCAAAAGCGGGCCGCCCATTCATCAATAATAAAATGAAAAAAATAGAAGATTTTAAATTACGTTTTTAATTATTTTAAATTAAGTTAAAAGGAGGCTCAATAATTTAAAAAAGTGCATCATTAGAAGCGCAAAAAGTTTTTAGAGGTTCATTAATTTCAAAAAGTGTCCATCATTAGCAGGTCAATAAGTTTTGAAAGGATAGGTTAAATATTTCCTTTTAATAAATCAATTCAATTTCCTCACATAACTTTTTTCTCCAAGTGAATTCAGACATGCTGTCTTAGGATTAATTAAGCAAACTACTCCATGAGGGCAATAAAGATCAACATAGTTCATAATGCTGCAATTAACTTTGTGTCTGGGTACGGTCTACCCATTCTCCTTTGTCAAGTAAGTAAGGCCTTTTACACATTATGCCGTGTCTGCGGCAGCGCCGCCGCGCACCGCCCGCCACGGTATTTTTATCTATACAGTATTCTATCTTCATAAAAACGGTCGGAACGCGAATCATACCTACGCGCCTCGATTTCGGTTTACACTCGGTTAACAAACAGTCTCGAATGCTCCACAGTGACGAGTGGACGCCGGACGGTGTGACGGTTTCGTAAGCAGTAAGCGTGCAATTTGTGACAAATATTCATTGAAATAAGTACAAGTACTTACTTAATAATATGGCAAAGAGACTATATTGTGCTGTTTTTGGTTGTTTGAATTCGTCAATAAGTTTTTTTAATTAAATCTATTGATCAAAAAGACCATGTATTTTTATTGAACTCTTTCTATTCCATTCACAACGTGTTTCTATTTTATAAATGAAAAGTCTTTTTTACAAAAAAAAAAAAAAAACTACGGACTTCTAAAAAAAAAACAACACAAAGTAATTAACTTTAATTTTGGAAGTCGGTGTCGTTGGATCTGCATTTTCGTTTTTTGACACCGACTTCCGAAATTAAAGACTTTATTTTTCACTTTGTAGTATTTTTTTTGGAAGTCGGTTGTTTTTTTTTTTGTAAAAAAGTCTTATTTTTCACTTTTTAGTTGTACCTACCCCGCCCAAATTCATATAACACTAATTGCTATGTTAATATCAGTGACAGGAAGCTATTGAACACATCTGCCTACCCCTTTAAAGGGTATAGGCGTGATGTTATGTTGTGTGATTGGGTAAACTGGCATGTATTGAAGAGTTCCGTTGTTTGTCTCCGAAACTCATCATCAGATCTTTACGAAATTTAAATGGGACCATTTCGGAATAAATCTCTTTTGAACAAAAAAAGAATTTTGCAAATCCATCTACATATTTTTATGACGGAGTTATGTCCGAACATACATAAAAAAAAATAGAAACATCCGAATTGACAACCTCCTCATTCTTAGAAGTCGGTTAAAAAAAATATTTACCTATACCTATAGGTAAATATTTTTTTTAACTTCTTGAGTTTCTTTCTAGTTTTGTGACTGTACGTACAGTCACAAAACTAGAAAGAAACTCAAGTAGGTTGATGAAATTGAAATACTGTAGGCGGGAGGGGTTATCGCGTGTTTACGTACCGCGCGACTGTAGTACATTATAAAAAAAAATTATATAATACAGCGGCGCCGCCGCCGCCGCGGTGCCGCTGTATTGGTTGCCCTTGGATTTGCATGAACCCTTGCACACGGCGGCGCCGCGGCGGCGGCAGCATGATTCGGCGGCGCACAGTGGTCCGGGTTTTCAAAAAGGCGGACATAGGATCGAAAATGCATATTTAACGTAACAAAAAATAGTTTCGTATAGGAAATTTAACGCTGATTAATACTTATTACTACAACTTTTCAAAAAAACAGCTCCTTCACGTCAAAAAAAAATATTGAAAATAAAAATGTATGGGAGAAAATCTATTTTATTTTTTTTCTCCGTTCAGTATCAAAGTGTAGCAAGCAAACCTTATATTCTGGTAAGTACCTATTGTTCTTAATACGACAACATATAAATTGCTTGCGTATCCCTGCGGCCTTGACGCCTACGATGCTTCAAAGTTTAAAATTTTAATGTTGAATTATCTTAATATTATTAACGAGTTTTTCAATTGAAATTAATCCAAAATATCATTTTTAATAAAAACAAGCCCCCCGCGCGCCTCATCCGTGTATTAAGCTCGCCCCCTATTACATGGGACTTAAATATAACTGGCGAAATGACAGTGTACTATAGTGTAGTATACACCTTTGCCGAACCCTTCGGGGAATATAAAGCGTGATGTTATGATAAAATAAGCATTTCTGCTTATTTTTTTTTTAATAATCATCTGTTGGTTATTCTTTCATCTGTTGATATTTCCTATTGATAAATCATGGTTGATATTGTTGGTTTTACTACTAACGTGACTCATCTTAAAAGAAACAATTAGAAATAGATGTAGCCCTTAAAAGGGCTTTTTCTGAAGTCCTGAAAAGGACTATTTTAAGTGGTCCTGAAAAGGACTACAACTCAACTACTACTACTACTAACAAACTCAATTCTAACAATAACAAAATCACTAAATCTGTCACGTTTACATTAATGGATCATCTTCAGGCTGCAACTCCTGTAGATCCATATTTTCAGTTTCTTCTGTTACTACCTCAGGCAACAACAAAAGCTCTTTAACATCTGGAAAAAAATCGAATTGCTTTGAGTTGCTGTATTTTGGTCGAATATGGGATAAATATGGGTCTGAACTAATTAAAAAATTATGGAGCAAGTCCTCGTTGGTCTTCATCCTGTTAAATTTTCTTGTGTGATATTCACGAACTCTTCGAAATTCTTTATTTCTTGCTTCTCCCGCTTCTTCGGAAAGAATGCCAATTGGTAGGAGGCCAAAGTGATGACAAATGTCTGCACCGTGTATGAGTAGCTTGTGCACACTTGCGGGCATATAAAACCATGGGTATAGATGAACAAAGATCTCAGCTGTTTCTCTGCAATAAGTCCTGAATTTTTCTATATCTATGGCACATCCCGATGAAATCGTTTGAAGAATAACCGTAAAATGCTTCAGTAGGCCTTTGTCAATATTGGTTATTTCGGCAGATTTCTCATAATCTCTAAAAAACCTTCTGGCTGTGTTTCCGTCGTTTGTGGTTCCAAAGCCTTGCTTCACAAAATCCACAAGTATTCCCATTTGCTGTTTGAATTCTTCTTGTGTAAAATGTTTCTTCGCAGCTTTTAGTTGCTTGTTAGCACCTCGTGCAGTCCACATCTCAAAGTCCATGTTGTAAGATATGTGTAGAATACACTCCATACAACGAATCCACATATGAAGAGTAGAAAGTCCATATTTATAAACATCTTCTCGAACAGGTCTTGAAAATACTTCTGACAGTTTGTTCATCTCAGTCGGCTTAGCAAGGCAAATATTGCAGGCAGATGCAGACGAAGTATCCGTTATAATAGTGGCCACTTTTCCGTCGATCATTGTCATATGAAGCTCGTGACTAATCTCTAGCCCGACCCATTTTGTAGAATTGATGTTCTTTATTTCTTCCTTCAATGCAGCTTCTTCTTGCTTGATGTATTCTGCTGTCTCTTTACAAAACTCGAACTTAATGGGCCTGCAATAATGTGTTGACGAAGGTGTTGGGTTTTCCCATATGGTGCTATTATTAGAAACTAATTTAAGAGGGACAAGACTTGACATGAAAACCGATGAATCACTGAAGTCTACATCTTCACTCCTTTGCTTGTAGGTGCTTTGTGAAGAAGCTCCATCGAAACCCCATTTACTAATTAACTTCAATCCTTCAGTTGACGAATCAATCTGGGTACCGGTAATTTGAAGAATCTTCTGGACTGTCAGATCCAATAGGGCTTGAAGCTTCACTCTGGCTCCTCTCTCGGTAATTTCTAAATCATGTGGATAGCATCTCTTTTTAGCTTCAAGGAGTTTGTGATACGATGGTAACACTGGAACTTCACAATCTAACAGCGCTTTCCTTAAACACAAGTATTTCCATTTTGACAGGTTCAATGATGTATAAAGACCAAGAGCATGATCTTCATCTAAAGATTTTTTCCTATTTTTCTTAAACAATGTGGCTTGAACAATAGTAACACTATCAGGGTTCTTCGTTATATGATCAATAACACAAGCTAAGTCATTCTTCTTGTCTATCCTAAGTCTTTCGACTAATGCAAAAGTAAGTTCTTCCGGCGAATAGTCCAAAAGAGACTCTGAACGTCTTTTCTTCTGTTTGTTGCTGAGGTCAACAAAAGGCTTCCTAATCTGAACTTCGGTAGATGTGCCCACAGTTGCTGTACTTGATGTCGACGGAATCACAGCTGCTGTAGTATCGATGTCAACTGAAGTATTGTCTGACGATATGTTTTCGATAACTTCATCTTGGGCTTGAAAAATCTCGGATAAATTAACAGTAGTGCAAATTGGCCAACTAATATTTGATTCTAACCACGCAGCATGTCTATTCATGAAAGTCTTCTGATTTCTAGAAGCACTTGCCCATCTGCGATTGATATTACTCATGTAGTTCTTCAAAAAGGTCTTGATTATTTCTAAATCTTCCGAACATGTTTCAACTGGGATATGTAGAATAATAGCTTCATAGAGTCGTGCCCAATTTTTCATGTCTCCTTCAACACGGAGGAACATAAAAATGTCCAAGTTTGTAACAAATGCAGCCATAACGAAACTCACTAAACTTTCACACAGCACGGATAATTGATGTTGCTTCCTCAAGGGTTGAGAAACAAGTGCCTTTAATTGTTTCATGCACAGATATTAATAACAAACACACGCTCGCAAGTAGTGACTGACGAAATTAGTACCACATCTTCAACAGCCAATCAGCGTCGTCGAAATCTCCGGTGGTGGGGGTAAATGATTCTTTTACCACAGGAGTCGTTTCAGTCAGTTACAAATAGGCTACGAATCAGCACGTGTCCTTTATTACATAACTAAAGTTGAAGACTTTTATTAGTACTTTTTATTAAAATAAAATAAACAAATACTTGCCAAATGCTTGAATGCGTATGTTTTAATTCTTATATAATTAAAAAATTATATTTTGAATTCAGCTTAATTGAAAACCTCGATAATAATTTAAAAAAATCCCAATTGAAATTTTAAACTTTGAAGCATCGTAGGCGTCAAGGCCGCAGGGATACGCAAGCAATTTATATGTTGTCGTATTAAGAACAATAGGTACTTACCAGAATATAAGGTTTGCTTGCTACACTTTGATACTGAACGGAGAAAAAAAATAAAATAGATTTTCTCCCATACATTTTTATTTTCAATATTTTTTTTTGACGTGAAGGAGCTGTTTTTTTGAAAAGTTGTAGTAATAAGTATTAATCAGCGTTAAATTTCCTATACGAAACTATTTTTTGTTACGTTAAATATGCATTTTCGATCCTATGTCCGCCTTTTTGAAAACCCGGACCACTGTGCGGCGAGTATTGCTACGGTTTTATCAAAACTCGTCGCCTCCGCCGCGGCGCCGTGTGTTCATCATCATACAAATCCAAGGGTGACTGATGCAGCGGCGCCGCGGCAGTGGCGGTGCCGCTGCAGCTGCGGCATAATGTGTAAACAGCCTCAAAGATAGGTACCTAACATTCATACATAATATTATGAATCTATTTATTATAAACGAAATCAATACCTAATAATAAAAACCAAAATCTTGCTTGTGATAATTTTCATCGCAATTTTTAGACGAATTTGTTATTTCGTTATGCCCAATATCAATAAGTTAGGTGCTTTTAGTTTTTTTTTAATTGTAGTTTCGCATTAGAAATAACTTCCGTGTTGATATTTACGACTGTGTTTCTCCTGTGAAAGATAATTTCATTGTAGACGTTTTAATTATTATTTATAAAAAAATAATAAATACATAATATATATAAATTCAAAATACATTTAAAAAGAAAACTTCGGTTAGAGAATCCCTGGGAATCGAACCCGGGGACTCTTGAATACAAATCTACACATCGGCCTCATACGCTAACGTAACATTTACGAATGTTGTCGAAAAAGTTGAGCTTATGCGTATATGCGTCATGACTGCACTATCTTAGACGTTTCTAAATTCATAGTTTTATTGTTAAAAAATAAATATTCAATAATAATAAAATGCTCTTATTTTTTAATTTCGTATATATATATATAATATGTTCAGCGTTTTATATGAACGTTTTGTAGTCCGAACGGAATTTTTCACTTCATATTTACAATAAATGATAATTGATAACAAGGTTACGCTATTTTAACTTCAAAGTATTTTATATTTACACGAAATAAAAATATTTACGCAAAGAAGATTATGCAAATAATAATAAACAATGAATTTACAAATAAAACTTTACAAAAACATAACAATCTTGGCGGAAATATTGCGGCGAAAAGAGCGACACGTCCGTATAGCATCAGGCCTCGGCCGGTAGTGTCGCTACACAGCGTTTACGCACACATGCGCACGTATTTTGTTCGAAAATAAGAATATGCGATTTACAAAGAATCTATTGTTTGGACAAAAAAATTAAAACACTAGTATTTTAGTATGTTGCTTGTAGAATAATCTGACAAAAAATCAGAATGATTGTATGTATTTTAGTATGGATTTTATTGTAAAAAGAAAATTTTTAGAGGCATCTTCATGATTTTTTTCTATCGTATCAAATTAGTTGTATTATGTTTTCACCACACTATCTATCTAGCATATATCCTGAAGAATATCATATATTTTTCTGATTTTTTTTACTGTAGTCTATCATATACTTTTATTGTTTCGAAAACTTGCGTTTAGGTCTTGTAAGCCCCTTAATACCAAATTATTAGCAGTGAACCAATTTTGGATCTGCAGTAGGGCGTTATTTACGTCGTTAAGATTTGATGCACGTCTATTAATTTTAAAAATCAAGGAAGTATCGTCAGCAAATAACACCATTTGTGGTTGGGTTTACTTGGGTTACTTTTGGAACAGACCAGATAAATATGAACATGCCTCTATAGCAGTAATGTATTTGCTTCAACGATGCAATGCGACATGCGCAGACGGCATTCAGCAGACATAAATCAGTAGCACGACAAAATGTTTACGAGCGCCACGTGTACGCGCTCTGGCTTGTTAGGTGCGTTATCGTACCCAACAGGAGGAGCGAAGGGGGCGCGAGCGCAGCGCGCCGGCGGCGGGGGAGGGGAGTTAGGGCGCGTCGAGTGCCTCTCCTGCGGGGAATGTAAGTACGAGTGTCAGCAAGTAGACAATTACAGCTCCCACGCGCATTTGGCACGTCTACTGGTACTAGCTCAAGTGTCTCCTGCGCTGCGCTGGCTCACATCCCACGCCCGCGGCCGCAGTTCGGCTGTTCGGCAGCACCCGACGCAACCGACGTCCTACGGTCCGACGCACCTGGCTGTATAGCCATTGGACGCGCCACCTTATTCGCTCGACCCAGCGACTTTGTTCATGAACGCCGTCGTGAAATGGGTGCGACAGGTCGAAAATTTTGACCCGCTGCACAATTTCACACACCTTACCGTTACTCATACCTTATTTCGGTCCCCGGTTTCCCGGTTCGGTGACAAAAAACTAAAATACAGATTCAAAGATCTGTATTTTTAACAGACTTCAAAAAAGGAGAAGGTTCTCATTTATGTTTTTTTTTAAATTTTATTGTACAATCAATAAACAGAAATAACATCTTGTACCTACTTCTAAGATTAACAATAATTATGAATATAATTAACTAACTAAGGAATAATTATTCTTATAATAGCTATCATAGTTAGCTGTAGACAATTATGTATAATCACAATAAATTAAGAGTCCATATGATGCTGTTTTGGTGATATTGGGCGATCTGGATATCGGTATCTATAAGACTTGAGAGTTTGCTATTTGGACACACTTATAATCTTTAAATGTGTTGAAGCGAAAACACGATTGGATAAAACAATCTCGATAAAAAAAATAACGAAAAAACCTCGTTTTGCACTTATTTTGAGTTAGATCTCTGAAACCCTATGAAATTTAATGATGATTTTTAAACTAATAGGTAGGTAATAATATTATCTCAAATCGTGACGTTTTAATTATTTATTTTTCTACTCGTTCTTCTCGTAATTAACAATTAAGTGATTTGGCGATTGCATCGTTTATTCTAAGCGAGCATACTCTCTTTCTGTCTCTTGTTTTGCACGCGGTAGTATAGTAATGTTGCGCGCTACAAATAATGCTTGATACATGGCGACATTAGTTACCACTAGCGCCATCTAGTATCGGGTAGCGGAACTAGTACCTTGGTACTAGGACCTTGACCCTACTTGACCTTTTTCTAAGTACCTACTAGTAATTCCGAGAACTTTCGACGTCGAGTCAGTCGGGACCGCTATGTACTCGAACATACTAGATGTTTATAGAATAGCTCTGTGGGACTATATAAGGCGGGCGCGAGCCGCGAGACACATAGTTTTGAATAAGCGATACATGCGATAACATCGAAGGCGATATTCGAGTGCGACTAAGAGTGATCAGTAAGTGAAATTGTGTTCCTTAATTAGTGTGTTTGAGCTGTAATTATTGTTGGTGAGTAAAGTGTCATTTTTTGGTTATTAAATCGGCAGTTTTTATTGTCACGAACCCCAAGCTCGTAACAATTGGTGTCAGAAGCGAGGGATAAAATCATGCCGATTTTACCCAAAGACAACATGGAGGGTATCCGTACCCGGAAAAAAAAAACTATTTTATTAAAAAAAAACTATTTTTTTAATTTTTACATTACTTAGTTGATATTGTTATGACACTTTAAAAAATTCTGTGATTTAATAAATACCTTACTATTTTTAGTATCAGGTATTTACTTACTCATAAACAACCCTAACCGACTTCAAACATCTACACGTTAATATGTCTCGGAGAAGGAGTAAGTATATTATATGATTTTTGTTTTTTTTTTATCTGACCCAATGAGATTATTAATTAAAAAATAGTAAATTCACTTAAAACAGCAATGTAAATAAAACTCGAAAGGGCTACCTGATCAGCTGTATTGCTAAAGTTCATTTGGAAGGTCAACACTTTCTTCATACATACGCTATTCGCTTTCAAATACCGCGACAAAGGGACCGCGGCGCCAAGCGGTCTCCTCGTATTATTAACGCACCTGAAAATAAACTTTAAAATTATTACAATAAAGTGCATAAATGCTTGAACCTGACAAAAATGCGGAAGATTGCGGGAATCCCCGCGCGGCGTCGAGTCGGCTATGAATCCCAATGAATCTAACAGACACGTCACATGAGGCATTTTAAACATCTACATAATTGAAGGACCCATTTACTACTTTTATTTTAGATTCGTTATGAGGGGATAATTATTTTTCTAAAGCTTCATCGATTTAAGGGGAAAGCGCTAAGGTAGCCCGCGAAATTCAAATTTTCTTACTTTTTTTTCAATTTGCTGGTCAGTGAATTTCGCGGGCTACCTTACCGCTTTCGCCTTAAGGCGAAAGCGGTAAGGTAGCCCGCTAAATTCAATTTTTTTCAGGTTTTTTGCAATTTGCTGGTCAGTATTAAATTGTACGTTGATTAATATATGATTCGCGGCCGTAACAAATATGTATTTAAAGTATTATAATCATTAAAGTCATCAACACAACTCTCTAGGACCACGTAACTCCAAAGAATAACTGTTTCATGAAATCGTCATTCTTTGGAGTTACATGGTCTTAGAGAGTTGTGTTGATGACTTTAATGATTAGATTTCTGTAAATACATATTTGTTACGACCGCGAATCATATTTAGGTCGACGTACAACTTAATACTGACCAGCAAATTGCAAAAAACGTAAGAAAATTTGAATTTCGCGGGCTACCTTAGCGCTTCCCCCTTAAGGCGAAAGCGCCAAGGTAGCCCGCGAAATTCAATTTTTTTTAGGTTTTTTGGAATTTGCTGGTCAGTTAGTTCAAGTTATTTATTCATAACAAAAATACATTTGTGTCGAAAATATTTGCACAGTAGGTACACAAAAAGAAGCAACATAAAAAAAATTACAAGTAACCTAGTTCCTCACCGATCATCGAAGTTAGAACATCTAGCCAAATTCAAAATACTATCCTTACAAATATTAATATTCTTATTGATATAGAACAAAGTCCCTAGCAAAATGCTACAAAAATACATTTAATGTCAACAAAATTAATTAAGCATAAAAAAAAGTCAAAGAGCAATTACACTTACACTACAAGAACACTTATTTGATTTAATTACGAGTTTTAAGATTTTTGTCATTACAAAATTCGTCAATGCTGTAATAGGCTTTATTGATTAACAAAGCCCTGAGTTTATTTTTAAAAATGTTCACATTCTGAATATTCTTTAATTCTGGGGGTAATTTGTTAGACAGATTGACAGACTGCACGCGTGACGAGTGTTTGACAACATTAAGCTTTGCCTGCAGAATAGTAGGAAGATCTTCTCTGCGAGTATCTACTCTATTTTTTCTTTCATCGTCTACACAACTCTCTAAGACCACGTAAGTCCCAAGAATAACTGTTTCATGAAATCATCATTCTTTGGACTTACGTGGTCTTAGAGAGTTGTGTTGATGACTTTAATGATTATAATTCTGTAAACACATATTTCTTACGGCCGCGATTCATATATTAATCAACGTACAACTTAATGCTGACCAGCAAATTGCAAAAACGTAAGAAAATTTGAATTTCGCGGGCTACCTTAGCGCTTCCCCCTTAAGTAAAGAAGATTTAAAAAAACGTGTAGAAGTGTATTGATAGTCACGTAATTTTTCGATATTTTTTTATTATCAACATTAATTTTAGTTTTGAATGCAATTTTACAATGTTGTTGCAATTTTACACTGTTTCGTTTCCGTTTTTCTTTCCGAGATTAATGACTTTCGTAATTTTATTTAAGGCATCAGGTCTTGGCCCACTTATACGACTCTGCTCCCACCCGGCAAAAAGAATAGAATTTAAATATGGGCTTTAAATATTGCTCTTTAGATATATTTTACATTAGCATCATAAATTAGCAGACAGCTCGCTGTCAGCGAGCTTACCGCCGTCAGACTGCTCGGTAGTTGATGCCTCGCTGGCCGCACGTTGTAGACGAGCGGTCGGTGCGGTGTCCGCGCGCTCACTGCTAGCAGACGCTCTTCAGTAGCCCGCCGGGCGTTACCGAGGTAGGACCTGTGTCGCTTTTGCTGGCTCGCCGCGTTCCCGCTAATCGATCGAAATATACGTTATATTATTGTTAATTTCCGTGTTTGTGTATTAGTTTCAAAGAAAGAAAAAAAAATGTTCAGCATTAAACTGCAAAGCTTAAAAAAAATAAGGTAAGTTTGATTATTATTTTTCTACGTATTTATACCCACTTATAAGACGACGCGACAGAATAATATTGTAGTTGTATAGGTTCTCTTGCTTTCGTCACAGTACTAGCAGTAGCAGGTCGGTACCATAAATTTACAATTATCGTAATATCTGTAATAGATTTTCAACTTTACTACAACGGAATAAGGTTTATATTCAATTGCAAAATTTGAGTTTTATGAGTTTGAGTTTCTAGTTTTGTGATTGTATATGTAAAATATTATATTTTTTTGAAGTGAAAACTTCTTTAGCATCATTGTGATTTGAAAATTGTATGAAACGAAAAAGCTACAGTAAAAAGAGACATAAGATTTAACGTGGGAGAAAATGAGATAGGAAGCATTATACAGTGTTTTTGTTTTTTATTATTACAAATGACATCACATTTATTTTAATCCTATGCTAAAATTTGTGATGATGATGATGATGGTGTTGGCGATGGCGATGGTGATGGCGATGGTGATGGTGATGGCGATGGTGATGGCGATGGCGATGATGATGATGGCGCTGGTGATGGCGATGGTGATGGTGATGGCGATGGTGATGGCGATGGCGATGTGATGGCGATGACGATGGCGATGGTTATGGCGATGGTGATGGCGATCGTGATGGCGATGGCGATGATGATGATGATGATGGTGATGGTAATGGCGATGGAGATGGTGATGGCGATGGTGATGGCGATGGCGATATCGATGGTGATGGCGATGGCGATGGCGATGATGATGGTGATGGTGATGGCGATGGCGATGGAGATGGTGATGGCCATGGTGATGGCGATGGTGATGGCGATGGCGATGGCGATGGCGATGGCGATGGCGATGGTGATGGTGATGGATGGATGGATGGATGGATGGATGGATGGATGGATGGATGTTCTTTAGCATCGTTGTGATTTGAAAGTTTATGAAACGAAAAAGCGACAGTAAAAATAGACATGTAAATTCATAAGATTTAACGTGGGAGAAAATGAGATAGGAAGCATTATACAGGGTTTCACTTCTACCACGTGTGAATTGCACGCATGCTGTTTTTTTTATTTAAAAATATGAAATTCGTTGTGAATGAAATAGGAAGAGTTCAATAAAAATACGTATTGTTGTGTTTTTGATTAGTAGATTTAATTTAAAAAAAACTTATTGACGAATTCAAGCAACCAAAAAACTATTTTACAAAAAAACAACCGACTCAAAAAAAAAACACTACAACGTGAAGAATATATTTTAATTTTTTGACACCGACTTTCGAAACTAAAGTTATTTTTCACTTTGTAGTGTTTTTTTTTTTGAAGTCAGCTTTTTTTTGTAAAAAGGTTTTTATTTTTCACTTTTTAGTTGTACTTACCTACCCCAAACAAATTCATATATCACTACTTGCTATGTGAATATCAGTAACAAAGCTATTGAGCACATCTGCCTTACCCTTTGAAGGGTACAGGCGTGATGTTATAGAAAGAAAAAGAAAGAAAGAAAATACGTTTATTTGCGGTAAACATGACGCAAAAAAGAACTAAACAATTAAAAACAATAAAAAAAGGTTGACAAGCGTCACATCCACGCAAAACGGCTATCGCTCAGCATTATGCTGCGACCCTATGCAAGACAGAGCCCCAGCGCTGGTTTTCAGCGACAGCCGGCGCCGACGTGATGACGTCGCACGGTGCAGCAAACAGTAATTCATCAAAAAGTATTTATGACAAATTATTTATATTTTCAAAGCAACCAGTTATTAAAACGCTTTACTGGTATAGCGTACAAAAAGCAAAATAATACATTTTAATTTAAAACGTGATTGAATACAAATAGGAATATAAAAAAGAAAAAAAAAACATACAAACAAAAGGAAATATACATGCTAAGAGAATATCATCCTCTATAAACGTTTTTCGCTTTTTAGTGGCAACATTCAGAAACGTCATAATTGACGTACGCGCACCCAACTTGCACCGAAAAATTATGTTGTGTGATTGCGATTACATATGCTATAGCAGCAATCGCGGTTGATTTGCTGGCATTAATTGAAGAGTTCCGTTGTTTGTCTCCGAAAGTCATCATCAGATCTTTACAAAAATAAAAAAACAGCATGTGTGCAATTCACACGTGGTAGAAGTGAAACCTTCAAAAACACTGTATAATGCTTCCTATCTCATTTTCTCCCACGTTAAATCTTATGAATTTACATGTCTCTTTTTACTGTCGCTTTTTCGTTCCATAAACTTTCAAATCACAACGATGCTAAAGAACATCCATCCATCCATCCATCCATCCATCCATCCATCCATCCATCCATCACCATCGCCATCGCCATCACCATCGCCATCGCCATCGCCATCGCCATCACCATCGCCATCACCATCACCATCATCATCATCATCGCCATCGCCATCACCATCGCCATCACCATCGCCATCACCATCACCATCACCATCTCCATCGCCATCACCATGGCCATCTCCATCGCCATCACCATCATCATCATCATCATCGCCATCGCCATCACCATCGCCATAACCATCACCATCATCAACATCATCGCCATCGCCATCGCACTCGCCATCACCATCGATATCGCCATCGCCATCACCATCGCCATCACCATCGCCATCACCATCACCATCATCATCGCCATCGCCATCGCCATCGCCATCACCATCGATATCGCCATCGCCATCGCCATCTCCATCGCCATCGCCATCACCATTATCATCATCGCCATCGCCATCACCATCGCTATTACCATCACCATCGCCACTACCATCACCATTGCCATCGCCATCACCATCGCCATCATCATCATCGCCATCACCATCGCCATCACCATCACCATCACCATCGCCATCACCATCGCCATCACCATCGCCATCATCATCATCGCCATCGCCATCACCATCACCATCATTCTCATCTTCATCATCACCACAAATTAGTAGCATAGGATTAAATGTGATTTCATTTGTAATAATAAAAACAAAAACGCTGAATAATGCTTCCTATCTCATTTTCTCCCACGTTAAATCTCATGTCTCTTTTTACTGTTGCTTTTTCGTTTCATAAAATTTTCAAATCACAACGATGCTAAAGAAGTTTTCACTTCAAAAAAAAATTGTAAATCTGTCTATTTACGATGGAGTTATGCCCTAACATACATAAAAAAAATAGAAATATCCGAATTGAGAACCTCCGCCTTTTTTGAAGTCGGTTAAAAATATAATATTTACAATCACAAAACTAGAAAGAAACTAAAGTAGGATGATGAAATTAAAATACTGTAGACGAGCAGCCCTATATTTCAAGAATAGGGCCGATTCACAATACTATTACTTATAAAAATAACCGTGACAGGGGTCAGCGAGTTCATTCGATCTGCGCTTTCGCGGCATTTGCCACGCGAGGACGGAGGTAACGCTAAATGCCTACTACGCTCGAAGATCCTGGCCTTAACTGCTTGAAATTCCTTGATGATACAGTACATATTAATATGATTAGAAACCGACACAAAATAAATAAATGAAATGTGGTGTTTTTTTATATTAAATTGATGATATACTTATTGAATTCGAAGTATAAGATGATTTAAATATTAAAAAATAAAAACTCATCGTCAGCTAATTGTTTATGGGCGTAAAGATTGTCAGTTTATTTTCCAAAAAGCCTATGCAACGCTCAAATGCATTGAGCGCGCAAAATGTTTATCAGGCTGACTGACGGTATTACCCCCGTCAAAAATACGGCTGACGATTTTCTTTATTATTTTAAAAGTACCTATAAAAATTGAGATGTTGATTTCATAAGGTATAAAATTAATTTTTTTTTTCAAATTTTCAATGAGGTTCATGCACGTGACT
Organism: Luperina nickerlii; assembly: GCA_963855955.1. Classification (NCBI taxonomy): domain Eukaryota; kingdom Metazoa; phylum Arthropoda; class Insecta; order Lepidoptera; family Noctuidae; genus Luperina; species Luperina nickerlii. Next base: position 24,693,892 of record OY979670.1, read on the forward strand.
GACATATAATCCCCCCTCGTCAATACAGCTGACGACTATTTTTTGAAAAAAAAGGCCTTAAAACAATAATATTATACATTTTTGCTCGGTATAAAAATCATCGGAGCTGATTTTTTTCCAATGACTTTTTCATGCTGTCTCCTTCAGCTCCACCGCTATCGAAGCAGCTGACGTTCGGAGCTATTATGTGTTAGGGGAAAACTATTATTGTTATGATTTTCAGCCGGTATAAAATGACTTGCTCAAATATAGCGCCACCTCCCGTACTAATAGTAATAGAAGCCCCGGCTCCGTCGACATACAGTGCAAGAGCGAGCGTATGAGAATAGAAAATACCTTTACCTAGGTATACATATATTAATTGATTAGAGATTCATAGTTTTCAGTAGAACGTAATTTAAGCTGGTAGAAAAGTATTACTTATAGCAATAAACAGTCATGTTTATTTTTCGAAAATTTCAGTACTTTTATCTCATTTGGTCGTTACGTCATTTTTATTCAGACAAAAGTAGTCGGAAAGTTAGTATTTTAGGCAGTAGAATAATATTTTGAGTAAGGACAATTCTTATTTTTTTGTCGGAGCTTTTATTACTAGGTACCCCAATACTTAATGGCAAATGAACAGTATATTTTTATCTCTCTGACTATTAGGTACTACTATATATAGGTATAAGTACTTATTTCTTGTGCAATAGTTGACAACCCTAGTATGTAGGTAGGAGAGTAAAACGCATACCTAGACCCAATTTGCTAACGCGACCAAGTAGGTAGCCTCATTAAGCTAGTTAACGAATGAAGTACTCGTCAGATGATCACTGCGATGGAAATGAATAAATAAGAATAAGCCGTGACGAGGTCATGTGGCGGTACTCGGTGCAGGAGCCAATGTGTCTAATGCGAGTAGGTAGCAGCAGAATACTCAGGACAAAGGATTAGATAGATATACAGGGTTACTGGTAAAAAAAAATCAGCTGCCCCCTACATTTATGTTCGTATAACTCATCAAAATGTAGGGAACAGCTGATTTTTTTTCGCGATTTCAGGTTTGGTCCCATAGTAAAAGTTGTTCATAATGATGAGTACATTGACCTCTTAAGAGGTTGTTAATGTTTTACCAATAACCCTGTAAACTGTCGAAACAAAGCAGTAGGTACTAGGTGATTCGGGTAGCGGCCCTCAATTCGTTCTCTAAGAACTAGAACACACTGCTGTGTTGCTCGTGTACTCGTGTGTGCGTATGGTGTATGCGTGCGGCCCCGGGAGGCACGCGCGCGGCCGCAGCTCGGCGGGCGCGGCGCGGCCACTTGCATTGTGATAATGAAGTACCATGAGCATTGTCGTTGACAGTGATTAAGGGGCACAATGCGCGGTCGCTTGGTATTGTGCTGAATATGTGAACCAGCTACCAGCAATTCCCCGGTGAGTCGGCGACCCGCGCCATCCAATCGTAATACTTAGGTATGAGTACCTACCATCTTTCAGCGTACCTACCAACGCAAATGCGCAAACCCAATAAGTACCTATGTACTTAATATTTCCTTTTGTTCGTGATGATTCGATATTGTTGTTTAATAAGAACTTTAGTAAGTAGGTACTTACCTACAGTTTGTGTAAATGAACCTGACAATTAGGTACTTGATATGCTGTTTTTCTTCTGTGTAGTGTGATAATTTTTTTAATAACATATTTGCTCGTAAAGGGTCTCTCATTTCACCAATTTCAATATCGTAATGTACCTCATTACGCACTTGTGCGGTAATGTAAATTAAATCGCACGGTTTATCAAGATGCTCCGTCAAAACGAACGGTACTTTTTTAAATCTTAGCAAAGAGTTTTTATTTCAGAAAAGATGTCAACATTTTATGAATAAAATTAACTTTGGGAGATAAAATATAATAAATAAACATTTAATTCTTTAATTTAATTAATTTTGACAATAAATTACAACCATAAATATCTGTAACAAAAACAAAAATATTAATTTACTTTATTAATAATACTGGCTGTTTTGTGCCTATGCCTGAAAAAAAAAGCGCGAACGCGCGCGTATCGCTTATCTGTTAAGAAGTAAAAATTATTCCGCGCGCTTTTTCTTTTCGCTGTACTGTTTTTTATTTGAAAATGTCGTCAAGTAATGATGAATTTATTAATTCCACACCGCCAGAAGTCTCAGAGGCAGTGAAAAAGGCTACTCTAAGCCTCGCCCGAAAAATCGACCGATAGATACTTACAAGCGTATCAAAATTTCATCATATGGAAAACAAGCAAATATGCAAGTTCAGTCCGAGTTTTATTTATTTCCTCGCAAATATGTTATAAAACGTCGTATGACGTATGTCATACGCGCTTTGAAAATTACAGCCTCTGCTTTCTTTTAGCCCTCGCCTACGGCTCGGGCAAGCAATATCGCCTCGGCTGTAATTTTCAACTTACCGCACTTATATCATCATGTACTATTATGGTGTGGAAACACGGCGCAACGCCCTCTCGAGCCTGTGTCTGTTCAGGAGTCAGATTCCCATGCCACGTACCTGCACGCAACACCCTTTGGCAGCCGCAAATCATTGTACCCCCTCCGGCGCATAGGCCGCACAACATCTCTTGCGGTTGTACACACGGCTACACATCAAGCTAAACATTCCAGATTCAGCTGACCTCGCATTGTATAGGTTTTTCATACAATCAGAAATCAGCTTATACTGGTTTTGTATAGCTTGATGTGTCGCCGCCGTGAACACGCTACTCCTTTGCCTCGTCGCGCCTCCTTTGTGATGTGAGCACCGGTGGCCGGGGCTCGCCCGCATAGCCACAGTCATAGAGCCCCCCCAGATAGGGCAGGAGCCGCGGGAGTGCGTTCGCGACTCCCAGGTACTTCATCGGCGGCTCGACACCGACGGGGACACCTTCTACCACGACGTTCGACTGACCCGGGCGTCGCCGCCTGGAGGCCGGCCGGACCCAAGGCTAGTAAGCAAACTGAATTCCTCCTTTACCAATCAACCATTCAGGGATCGGGCGAATGAGTGATTAATAAAGAAGAATTGTAGTGGTGGTGCGGTGCATCAAACTATGTGTGTGTGTGAGCGTGACCATATGTATACGTATTACGTATAGGCAATATGAATGGTCCGAGTCGCACAGTTTGGAGCGGAGAGCGACTACTTATTGAATAACTAGGTAAATACCGCGTGGTCACATCTCGGCTACAAATAGAAGCAACCCATTACTTCCCGCGAGTGTCGTAAGAACTAAGCGACGATGACGAATAGCATGTGTTGCGGCTAGGCGGCTGATCGGTCACGCGGCTAGGCCCTGGCGCGGCTGTCGACCTGTCGCTGTACCGGGTGACACTCATGTTCGAGCGATTTGCTCTTTCTTGCATGTACAATCAAAATATCTACCTAGTCGTGTCAACTATGAACCTGCCGTCATTTTACTGATATCCACAAAGTACCTCCTTCTGATACAGTTGGGTGAACGCGAAACATACCTTTAGGGGAGCAAACAAAATGGATCTTTGATCAACGGACAATTATTATTTACTGTCAATTAATATTCACCCGAATGAACCAGATATTCATCGCTCCCGACCCTATGAGTACCTACTGACTCCGGAAAGTCATGAACTTGGTCTGTTTGATGTCGAAGCATCTCAGTGTTGAACCTGCATGACGTACCTCTGGGAGAACGAATCATAAATACAGGAGTAGCTACCCCGTGTTTAATAATGATAACGTGAAAAGTAGTTTCATACATTTTTGCACGACTCATACATACCTACTAAAGCGTTAGAGAGTACTTTACGACATTTACGATCGAAAAAACATTTTTGCCTCCTTTCTCCAACTGTTTCTATTGTTATACTCAATGTAGCTTGCGAAAAAATCAAATTAATTGAGGTATTTTTTTTGTAATAGATTCGTTTCGCCCCTAAGAGGAACCGTATTGAAAATGGCTATTCAAAGTAGTTTATTTTTATCACACTATATTCTACTAATCACACTAATATTATAAAGGCGAAAGTTTGTGAATATGTTTGTTACTTAATCACGCGTAAACCGTGGAACAGATTTGGATGAAAATTGGCACATAGATAGACCATTTCCTGGATTAACACACAACAAGATATTTTTTATCCCGATATTCGCACGGGATCGAAAGTAATGCGGGTGACACCGCGGGGTGCTGCTAGTAATTAATAAAAAACTAACATAAAATATCTGTCTATGGTTTTTTTTTTATATAAAATGAGCATTATGAGGCGTAGGTACACTTTTGGATTTTCCAAAAGTTTCTAGTTATGCGAACGTAAATGTATGGAGCACCTGATTATGTTTTTGCGATTTCAGGATTAGGTAGTCCCATAGTAAAAGTTGTTCATAATGATGAACCTACAAAAATACCCCTTTTCAAGTTTTCAACCTTGTGTAAATAAAACGCGACGAATCTACGCTGATGAGTAAATAGGGCATATGTAAGTCCCTTGTGTGATGTGTGAAGTTCCACGCTGCCTACTACAGTACGCCTCCGGAGCCACCCGCGCCGGCAGCGTGCAGCGTGCAGCGCCGGCGGCGCTGGTCGCCGTGCTGGCCCTGCAGGGGAGGATGGATTCGGCTTGGTTTATTGACAGTCGTATCAGTAAGGGTCCATCCAGGTTATAAACTATTTGTGTGCCTAATTTCATCCAAACCCTATTAACAGGATAATACTAATGATTGAAATACTATCGCGAATTCATGCCAGCCTAGTCCAGTCCAGACGGAAATAAGACGGAAAACAGTCGAGAAAAGTACAACATCAACCATTTACAGCTACACCGTGTTTGGGCTTATTTCATTCCATCTCGATCAGATCTTCAGACCTGCCTGGGGTATGGCTGTCATCGAATGTCGGACGATGGAAATGGACGGCTGTAGAAAGTAGTAGGAAGTTTTTATTTGTAAATGTAAATAAACTTTTTATCAATATTTTAACCGACGATAAAAGAAACTGAAAAGCGAAAAATATCAAACCTTTTAGTGTAACTAAGCTCCTAAATGAATGTTAATTAAGTACCAATTTTGAGTCGGCACCAAACAACTACACATATTATCCCATAATTAAAGATTAGACTTTTTTTGTTTTAATCTTTAGAATACGATATATGGCCGGGGGGTTGCAGAGACATCTTCATTTTGACCAACTTTATTTGTAAATAAGTAGGTACCTGTGGCAACATCAAATAATATTCTATTAATTCTCTTCTAAATATTAGGCAGGTACCTACTTACTTACATCTATACTAATATTGTAAAGAGGTAAAGTTTGTAAATTAGTATGTAGGCTAGGAGGTAATCTCTGGAACTACCAGTTGGATTTGAAAAATTCTTTTTTCATTTAATAGCCCAATTCTTGAGGAAGGCTATTTAACTTCACGCTACGACACTTAGGAGCCGAGTAAAAGAAAAGAAATACTTCAGAAAAAACGCTAAACAAAAACGAAGTATTCGCACGCGGGTGAGCACTGAGCGATGGGATGCGACGCGATTCCAACTCAAACTCAAAGCATTTATTTCAATTAAACCATTTACAGGCACTTTTGAATTGTCAAAAAGTCGGTCAGTCAGAAAATATGAAGCTAGTTGCCCATTCCAAAGCGTAGGTACCTATGGAGAAGAACGGGCAAGAAACTCCATTGACACTCTTTTAAAATATTGTTTTACAAAAATATTAGTTAGGTACATACATCATTAATGTCAATTCATAATTATATGTGAGAATGATGTTAAAAAGACTTACGCCTTAAAAGCGTCCAGAATACAGCAAATGGTAAGAAAACATCAATTCAAAATTAAAATTAAAATAAGCCGAGGCAGCTAAGTGATGACCAACCCCAACTGACGGCGCCCGTTCACGAACATGACGCATAGATCAGCACCATTCAGTTCAACCATTTTGAAGGGAGCTAAATGATCCAACACACACGCCACCGTCAGCGAGACATTTGTGTGAGCATGACATACTCTCAGCCGCCAGGGCACATTCAAGTCAATGAAAGACACAATTACCCGGTAAATGGTAGGTACATAGGTTATAGTATACCTATACATAGAACTCACATCTGTGCTATGCAATTATACAATACAAAAGAAATTGAGTTTATACAATGCAAAGATAGTCTTACAATCTTCAGCAGCTCCAACAGAATTTTCAAGTGTTAATCAATTAATTGTGGTAGTGGAGCAGGACCAGCATTGAGCCAGGCATTTTTATCAGCGATGTAATCCCCTAACTTATAATATGCCTGACTGCATAGTGTGCGTTTTATACAAGACTTGAATTTTGTCTCATTCATTTCAAGAATGTGGGGAGGTATTTTATTATAACACTAGCTTCTGCCCGCGACTTCGTCCGCGTGAAATTTCTTGTTCCCCCGACCCATCCCGTCGCATTGCATCGCCTGCCCGCGCTATTACTTCGTTTTTGCTTACCGTTATTTCTGACTTTTTCTTTTTACTCGGCTCCTAAAGGTCATAGCGTGATGTTAAATAGCCTAAAGCCCTCCTCAAGAATTGGGCTATCAAATGCAAAAAGAATTTTTCAAATCCGACTGGTAGTTCCAGAGATTAGCGCGTTCAACCAAACAAACAAACAAACTCTTCAGCTTTATAATATTAGTATAGATTTTAAACAGTACCCCATAAAAGATGAGTCTACTTTAGCCAGTCTGAAACCTGGTTGAACTAATAGGTCCCTATTTCTAGTACTATAATTATGTCTTTCACCTCTTTTACTAAAAAGATGTAAGTTTTTTCTTACATACATGATGTTTTCGTAGATATATTGACAAGGCACCGTCATGTTGTTAATTTCCTTAAACAGTTCCCTTAGAGAATCGCGCCTGCGGAGAATATAAATGGCTCTGATGGCTCTTTTCTGCAGAATAAAAATAGAATCGATGTCTGCAGCCCGTCCCCAAAGTAAAATACCGTAAGACATGATACTATGAAAGTAACTAAAATAGACTAGTCTCGCGGTATCTACATCAGTAAATTGATGGATTTTTCTGACAGCATAAGCTGCTGAACTTAGCCGTCCTGCAAGAGGACCCCATTGTAGCCTTGAGTCGAGCGTAATCCCTAGGAAAACAGTTTCATCGACGAATTCTAGTTTCTCTTGATTCAATATTATCTCACAATCACTACTCTTGACATTTGGTAAAGAAAATCTTATGCACTTAGTTTTTTTTCCATTTAATACCAAATTATTAGCAGTGAACCAATTTTGGAACTGCAGTAGGGCGTTATTTACGTCGTCAAAATTTGTAGCACGTCTATTTACCTTAAAAATTAAGGAAGTGTCATCAGCAAATAACACCATTTGTGGTTGATTTTTTAATAAATGGAGTAGATCATTAACATACACTAAAAAGAGAAAAGGACCCAATATCGAGCCTTGTAGCACACCTATTTTTACTGTTAAACCATTCGAATTGACACCATTTATTTGAACTTGCTGTTGTCTATCAGCGTCGGTCGACGGACCTTTGGTGAAACCATACTGTTGATCGTGTAATATTTTATTTGTGTTAAAATGATTGAGCATTTGATTAAGCATTATCTTTTCAAACACCTTGCTGATAACCGGCAAAATGGATACGGGTCTATAATTATTGGTGTCTTTACTGTCCCCGGATTTGTAAAGTGGTATTACCTTACTGTATTTCATTAAATCGGGGAAGACTCCTTGATCAACACACGAATTAAATACTAAGGCTAAGTAAGGTGAAATAGTCTCAATTATAGAGGTACAGACTTTAATGGACATTCCCCAAAGATCTTCGGTCAATTTGATCTTAATTTGCTTAAAAGCTTTTATTACTGCTACGCCGGGCAGGCTGTGAAGTTCACTCTTAATAAATCAATTGATACGTCGGATGAGGAATTTAAGGCTTCCGTCGTTTTTGATGGAATATTAGTGAAGAAATTTACAAATTCCTGAGCTATTTCTAAGTTAGAGCTTATGGCCCCACGTGAAGTCTCCATTGTGTAATCAGTGTTTCGTTTTTTATTCCTACTAGTTTCGTTATTTATAATTTTCCAAACAGTTTTTATTTTATTTTCTGCTGATTTGATTTTATTGCTAATGTACAGGGATTTGGCTATTTTACAAGTATTTCTAAAAATCTTGGAATATGTAGCAACATACTTGCTGAAAGTTTCAGTATTGATGTAAGGCTTAAGGCCATACAGCTCGAACAGTTTTTCCCTACTTTTCCTAATACCTCTAGTTGCCCAGTCACTAAATATAAAATTAGGGCAAATGTTTTTTGTTTTCTTTTCAAAAGTTATATTGAATTGAGTGTGCACTATTGAAAAGAAATCCTCGTACAATTTATTTGCATCATCCATATCATGGCCATTTAACTTATTATTTAGGGTAGGTACTATTGAATCTATTTAGTTTACTAGTCGTTATTGGTCTAAATTGTATTTGCAATTTTTGCAAAGGTGTTTTAAACTTAAATGATACCGTTTGTCCACTATGATCAGACGGCAGACAATTAACGATGGTTTTATCTAAATAATCACAATCGCAAAAGACATTATCGATACAAGTAGCAAGAAGTTGGAGTTATTCTAGTCGGTTCTGTAAAAACATTAGATAAATGGAACGATTTAAATAGGCTTAATAATCTACTGCTATTTGAATTATTTTCCAAAATATTAATATTAAAATCACCACTAATAATTGCGGCTTTGTTATTGGATGCAAGTTTCGCGATGGGTCGGGAGCCGAAATTTCATGCGGATGAAGTCGCGGCCAGAAGCTAGTGAATAATGAAACGATGTCTCTAACCAGCACAGTTTTTTAGAAATCATCAAATACCCCTTATCTTTGACCCCGTACCAACATACTTTGATATGGAAACTTTATAGACTACAGGCCATCCAAAAAATGGATGGGTCATATGAACCACCAGGTGATGTACCTATATAGGACGATACAAGAGCATAAAATAATAAGATTCAGCACTATGCCGTCACTTATAAGCTGTCCAACTGAGTGCTGGTGAGAATTCAAAAGTGCAGATAGAGTGAGTACATTTTGGTCATATATATGTTTGGTCATATATTCATTCTGTACGGCATCAGTTTCAATTGTATTTTACAATATCATGTTAAAAAAAGTTGCCGTACAGAGTCAAATGATTTTACAGCTTTAAGGCTCGTACACACAGGCGCGACGCGACACGCGACACAAAGGTACCGCAAGTCGCGCGACGAGCGGTGCCTTTGTGTCGCGCGCGATTCTCGTCGCGCCTGTTTGCAGGAGCCGTTATAAATCAAGTATACCATGAAATTAAGATAATTAATAATTATCTATTAATATACATTCAAGTGAACAATAATTTTTTGACGGCATTATTTTTAATAGTACTTTTGAGTGCTAGATAATGTTTTGGTACCCAAGCCGTACTTTTTCAAATCACCCCCCGGACCACGGAAAAAGAGGGGGTTGCAACCCTCGATTTTTTCCCCTTGTCGCGTGGTTTTTGTACGGCGTTGCAGAATAATGGATTAGAAGCTGTATTAAAACAGTATGAAACTGATGCCGTACAAGATGAAATGACCAAATTTACCCTGGAAATTGTCAGAAAATTGTAGCGTTATCTACAAAGCTACATGCAAACAACGCGTCATACTGACGTCACGCAAATCCTGCATCGCGCAAGCAGAGTTTACCGCGCAACTAGCATAGATACAACGGCCCGACATGAATCAACGGGCAGTTGCCCGCCAGACACAACACCCGTCTGGTCGGAGGATCCTCCCTTTTCTATGGAGGTTGAGTGAACTTTACACCCTGTTCCTCGTACCTCTATATTGGTGACCCCGACGTGATGTCGCTAGAGAACACAAGCGAAGACAGCAAAACAATGAAGTCGGAATCCGAACTATCTGCAATTTCGATCCAATCAAGATTATTACCATTCTGGAGAGAGATTCCACGAGCCTGGTTCATCCAGTTCGAAGCCGTCGTGGATCCTCTAAAGACTTCTGATGACCAGAAATTTCGGTACCTACGTCCTGCAACAGCTACAAGCCGCCGATCTGCAGCACATCACCGATATTTTATATAATCCGCCGTCAACGGACAAGTACGGTGCTGTGAAGAACCGTCTACTCACCGCGTATGACAAGTCTGACGTGAAAAACTTCCAGAAGTTAATCAGTGGTCTGGAGTTAGGTGACCAAAAACCCACACAGCTACTGCGAAAAATGCGAGAACTGGGAAGCGGCATGATAACAGACGTATGTGGATACGCGAGTCCCACAAAATCAAAAAAAATTACCGACTGTGGCGCACCATTTTTTTACGGCACTGCGCGCTTTCTTATTATTTTTCATGGATCTATCGATGGTAAAAATGCCGTACAAAAATATATGACCAAAATGTACTCACTCTACCTGCACTTTTGAATTCTCACCAGCACTCAGTTGGACACCTTACAAGTGACGGCATAGTGCTATACTCGGTGGGCAAATCCGACTCGCTCTTTGCCGTCGCGGCGGCATTCTGTTGCTTTTGTTTACCCCGCGCAGGTGTTGTTCTAATTATGTATTCATAATGCAATTATGTATACCCACCTCCTATGTTATCATGAATGAACATGCAGCTCGTTGGTACTTACATCTTTATCCCATTGTAAGTGGTATGGAATCTCGTTGCCGAAAGGAAAGTCGAGGTGACAGTTCATGACGGCGAACCCGCCCACGCTGGCGTGCAGGTGCTCCGGGTCCAGCGGCAGCAGCGAGGCGGCGGCGGCCGCGCTCAGCGCGCACATCACCCACGCGCGCGCACACACACACATGGCGACTGACTGCAAGTCTGCGACTGACTGACCGACCCGCGGCGGAGCGCGGGGCCAATTGACCGCTCCTACCGTACGTAATGGAGATAACCTCAGCGTGAGTAACGTCCGCGAGCCGACCTCGCGCCCCGCCGCACCTGCGCCGGCCGCAAGCGCCGCCGCGGCCGCGCGCCGAACAAAGGCGCGCAACGCGCAGCCGCAAGCAGGAAACGTCGCTAATTCCCACTCCACTACTTACGTCTAACATCTTCGCCTAGGTACTCGCTTGTTATTGTTCACAAATCATTCTTAATCTTAAAGCATGAGTGGTGGCTACATGATGTATTATTATAACATAGGGACAAAGATAGGCGTAGTCCACAGATCACGTGGACGTGGTATTTACCACGGAAAGATTTAGCTCTGTGGATTGATATCATTCCCTTGTCATGTGAACGACTAAGTTTCAAATAGGTGAACATAACCAAGTGAATTGAGAGACGGTCTGTTTCCACATAGGTACCTACCTAATTACGTCCAATTTGACAATTTAACAAGAATAAGGACTGTTCAAATTTATATAAGTACTTACTTACTTATACTTATATATTTTTTTAATATAACTACATATATATACTATACCTACTTGATACCTACTAAGTATATTATCACTATGTGACGCGTTCACACTGACCTCTATCATACAAATAATACAGGTCAGGGCGTGTCCATGATTGGACGTTTTTTGAACTGGACGGCAAAAATTAAGACAAACTGTAAGTATAAAATAATAATAAGTTAATAACTGTCGCTGTCAAGCGGAAAAAAAGACATTAACGATTTAAAAAAAACCTCGCCCACCACCACCAGTGTACCAGGCGGTTGGCGTACAGGAGCAGCACCTAATAGCGACACACTATCAATCAGTATCTGAATCATTTTGAAGGATATTGCTAATGTATTGCTTCATAATCATAATACAAAAAATGTGTCTGCATAACAACGTAAATAAGGCAATGAATGTTGTTGAACTGTCAATATGAGAGCCATTCCTACATTGAGTTATATTTATTACAACTGTCATTGCATTCCTACTGTTAGTGCATTACGCAATCACCCGCAGGTCGCTAATGGAAAACCGCCCATTGAATCAAAGGACTGCCCTGCATCGTGCTCTAGGAACCTATCCGTATGCGGCAACATCTTTGAGCAGTCTCCGATAGTCTTGGCAGCGGGTGACATAAAATTGTTCGTGGCTATGTTCATTGAAATACCCAAGTACCATTATTTCGAGAGCTAGCTGCTGTCATCACGCCATGGAGCTCTTGCGTGGTCTCAAATAGTCGGCTTGTGTTTATGTGAAGTAATTTTCATTCTATAATCTTGGAGATACCCTCAGGTGCAGCGATAAACAATTTCCAAGAAAAAAATGGGGTGTGGCTGTGTTATGGACACGGCCATGTGTTGTACAGTGCGCTTCATAATAAACGAACCCCCATTGGTAACGACATCGAACCTATTTAAGTTTTTTGTAACGTAAAGCAAATGGCGTGTTGGTCTAGTGGTTTACACTGCGGCTTAGCAATGTGATGCTCTCGAGTTCAAATCCGCGGCTGAGAAGGTTTTTTTTATTTATTAACTTCTTTATTTTTTTTTTAGTTTCTTTAGTAGGTGATTTTCGTTTAATTATTAAGAAATCAAATGGAGGTTTGTAATAAAAGCTAGGTATTTTGCATAAACAATATTCATTTATTTTTCTAATTACATTTCTAGGACTTCATGGAATCCACTTCCTGGTTGAATATACAGATTCCTGTCTCTGTTAAATTGGGGTTATTTACTTAGAATATTAACTAAACACAAAATAGATACCTTAGTTTGGTTTAGAACGTAGAATATTAGATAACGGTTCGTTTATAGATATTTCTAGACCCATAACTACAATAATATTTACCTATTTATTTAAAGTTGTGAAAACATAAATTTTTTATACTCTGTATGATCTTATCGGAAAAAAAGCCTGGTTAAAAAATGAAATGTTGTCATTTGTGCCTGTGAATTACAGAGGAAGAACCAACATGCTAAACTATAACAGTATAGCAATATACATCTTTCCCTTTTATCACATTTTCTGATAACCCTTATTTAACACAATATTAGAAAAATATGTGAGGTCAGATATGAATCGTCAACACATTAATAAACAAAAGTAAAAATAAAGTTACTAAGTTAGTTAGTTACTCTTGTAAACAAGAGTAACTGGATTGATAATAATAAAGGTTGTTTATTTTTGATTAACTACGAGATAATGATCCCACTGATTATGGAATGATATTGGGAATTATAATTAACACTTGCTCATATATGTTCCAATGTAATTTTATCAAATAAGTTACACAGTCAATCTGCCGAGTTGCCTATTCATAACGGATAGGATGGCCGTCACTGTCTATCATTTCTTGAAGTCAGCATTTGAACGCGTAGTTTTGAAGGGTGCCACTGAGTGAACTTTCACAATACATATTACGTTGTCGCTCCGATTCATTAGTGTAAGCAATCGGGCGAGGGCCTTGGTGATCACATTTCACATCACCCGTCGCTTGATAACTTTGTATCCATCTACGAACTGTTTTTCTCTGTAATGAAAATAATAATATTAGAAATACATAAAAAAATCCAACTTGTAAGTAATAATGCAACATGATTGCAACAATAAATAGGTATTAGGTTAGGTTAGGTTAGGTCCCCCCCTGGAGGCGAAAGTACTCGCGTCACTGTACCGGTGGCGCGAGGAAGCGCGGGCGCGGGGCGAGGGGCTGACGCAGCGCCACATGGAGCTGCGTCGGTCTCAGCTTCGCGAGGTCCTGGTGGCGGAATGGCGGGACAGGCTTTCGCGCCCTACCGCCGGCCTCGGTACCATCGAGGCGGTCCGGCCAGTACTCGAGCGCTGGCTCGGGAGGAGGCACGGCTCCCTGTCGTTTCGGGTGACGCAGGTGCTCTCGGGGCATGGTTGCTTCGGGAAGTACCTGTGTCGCATTAACAGGGAGCCGGACGCCCGGTGTCACCACTGCGTCGACTGCCGGGAGGACACGGCGTGGCATACGCTGGCAGAGTGTGCCGCTTGGGAGGAGCCGCGCCGTGCCCTCATCTCAGAAGTAGGCAGTGACCTCTCGCTGCCGGCCGTGGTCGAGTCCATGGTCGACAGCGAGGAGTCCTGGGACGCGGTGGTTTCCTTCTGCGAAACGGTCGTCTCGCAGAAGGAGGCTGCGGAAAGGGAGAGGGAGATCTCGTCCACTCACCCTGCCCGCAGCAGGCGCACCGGGCGTCGGCGGAGGGCGGACAACGCCCTCTTCCGGCCCCCCTAAACGGGTCCAGGGGCGACGGACTCGGGGACGTCCGTCGCCCCCCACACATCAGGACCCGAGGTGGCGGCGCGATGTGTTCCACGCGCGCCCCTCATAGACGTCGCGGGGGGAGTCAAACACCTCACTCCCCCCCCTGACCAGACGGGGCCCGCTACGGCGGGCCGGCACCAGCCGGGGGTTGCGGAAGGATCGTACGTTCCCGCGACCCCCGGCGTAGGTGTGAGATGGAACACCCGGGGTGGTTTTTAGTCAGTAAGAGTCTGACAGACCCCGCCGCCCGCCCCAGGGCGGCGGACATCCATGAGGATTTTCCACCCCGGATCAAAAAAAAAAAAAAAAAAAAAAAAAAAAAAAAAAAAAAAAAAAGGTTAGGTCCCCCCCGGTCCCCCCCGGTGGGTTCCCGCATTGTCGAGGCGGGGGGGCTCAGTAGCCGTGGTTTTGAGCCCCACGGTGAAGCTAAGAGGAACCCGAGGAGGGGCCGCTCGTCAGGGCTTTTGCTACCAAGCCGACGACGTAGCGGCCAAAAGTAGGTTGCGGTGCCGCTTGAGCGGCATCGCAACTGAGGCGGGCCGCGATGTCGTAACGGGGGCGTCGCGGCTGAGGGTTGAAGGCCGCGGCGGGAGAGGAGTGCCGGTATTACGGTGCGCCGCTCTCCCTACCTTCCGCGGCCTTGACGGGGTCGCCACCGTAAGATGGCGGACGCGGTGGGGCTGCAGGGGAAGAGGAGTGCCGGTATTGCGTTGGCCGCTCTCCCTATCCTCTGCAGCCGAAAATTGGCAGGCGGCGGGGCCAATGTTCTGACCCGTCACAGGGGGACCAAGGGTGTCCAGACACGGGGTCGTCTGGCGCCCATGTGCTGGTTTGGTCCCTGGGGTGGTCACGGCGTGCTATGTGTTCTGGTGCGCCGGTGATGGGGAGTACTCCCCAGAGGAGGGTCCGGTAACGGACGGCCGCGGCGGGTTCACGGATGAGTGCTAACGCGTGCCCGTGTTCCCGCCGTAAGCGGCAGAGGAGGACACCGTGGAGTTTTAGTGGGTTAGAGTCCCACATAACTGCACTATCTCCCCGTGGTAGTGTAGTATGCATGAGCATTTCTCCACGTGAAAAAAAAAAAAAAAAAAAGGTCCCCCCCGGTGGGTTCCCGCATTGTCGAAGCGGGGGGGCTCAGTAGCCGTGGCTTGGACACCCACGGTGAAGCGAAGAGGAACCCGAGGAGGGGCCGCTCGTCAGGGCTTTTGCTGACAAGCCGACGACGTAGCGGCCAAAGGTAGGTTGCGGTGTCGCTTGGGCGACATCGCAACTGAGGCGGGCCGCGATGTCGTACGTACCGAAGGCATCGCGGTTGAGGGTTGGAGGCCGCGGCGGGAGAGGAGTGCCGGTATTACGGTGCGCCGCTCTCCCTACCTTCCGCGGCCTTGACGGGGTCGCCACCGTTAGATGGCGGACGCGGTGGGGCTGCAGGGGAAGAGGAGTGTCGGTATTGCGTTGGCCGCTCTCCCTATCCTCTGCAGCCGAAAATTGGCAGGCGGCGGGGCCAATGTCCTGACCCGTCGCAGGGGGGACCAAGGGTGCCCAGACACGGGGTCGTCTGGCGCCCATGTGCTGGTTTGGTCCCTGGGGTGGTCACGGCGTGCTATGTGTTCTGGTGCGCCGGTGATGGGGAGTACTCCCCAGAGGAGGGTCCGGTAACGGACGGCCGCGGCGGGTTCACGGATGAGTGCTAACGCGTGCCCGTGTTCCCGCCGTAAGCGGCAGAGGAGGACACCGTGGAGTTTTAGTGGGTTAGAGTCCCACATAACTGCACTATCTCCCCGTGGTAGTGTAGTATGCATGAGCATTTCTCCACGATAAAAAAAAAAAAAAAAGGTTAGGTTAGGTAGGGGTGCACGTTGAAAAGCCTCCTCGTGGCGCACCCTGGGCAACGACGGCTCCAATTGCCCACCAGGTTTTGGTGGACAATTGGGGCCGGCGGCTAATTTTCAACACACGGGGGAAGGTCATGGTTCCAATCACCGATCATCTTTGATTGTCGGTGAAGGGAACCGGGCTACAGACGGGCGGTCGTACGTCCACTCCTCCTCTGCTTACAGAGGGATGTGAGTGGGCGTAGACTGGGAAGGGGCGGTTCGCGCCGCAGTACCCACGAGGGCGTGGGTGGTGAGGGTGTCCATTGTCCACGCTGCGTCTGTCCGGCATCCGGCGGCAGCGTGGGGACGCCCGCGCCGGGGCGGCGATTGGTTCTGCCCAATCGTCGGCCACCCCGTAATCCTGAGTTCAGGACCGGGGGTCCGGGCCACTGAGGCTCGGGCCGCGAGGAAGACAACCTCTATAAGAAATTACCCCAATCCTAAGGTCTAGCGTGCCGAGGGGATGTATGACCGGAGGGCATCCGGTAAGCTAGCGCGAACAAGGGACCTCACCCTTAAAAAGGAACAAAAAACATGAACAAGGCTAAGGTTAAAACTATTCCCCAGGCGGGTACCCTCCTACCCAAGGAGGGAGAATCCCGCCCTTCCTCGGAAGGCAGCCCCTTCGTATCTGGGGGGGGCAACACTAGCCTCGTGGGCCGGCAGACCACTGCCGACCTGCGTCAACCTGCGCTTGCCTCGCAAGAAAAGGTGCTCCGGTTTAGCCTGGAGCGCCTGTGCGACGCAAGCGAACCGCTTGCCGTCGTGGACGTCGTGGACGGCAACAAGAGCCGAGGAGGCTCCGGTCTTGGCGAGGACCGACTGTCTGGCCAGGACACGTGTGGGCGTAACCCCTTGAGGAAGCGCCCACACAGCGAGGATTTGGGGTCGACAGGGCTCTCTTCTAGCGAGGAGAATCTGTCGGCCCCCAAGGTGCCAACGGCACAGAGAGGGCGGGGTCGGGCGAGCGGAGCCACCGCTTGGTTGCCGAGCCGTGACCGAGTGGGTCGGTTCATGCCGATCTCTCGGCCCGCAACGCCAGCTCCTGTAGAGCGTGCGGCGGAGGGCGTGGAGAGTGACCCCGGGCCCTCGATAGGGGACCTGAGCGAGGACTCCTCGCTGATCTCGCTGGGATCCAATAAGGCGGAGGCGAACGCCGCGAAGCGGGCGCAGCGGAAGGCGGTGGCGGCTGACGAGGTCGGTGAAATGGCCCGACTGGCTCGAGAGCGACGCTCTGCTCAGGCGGCTGCCGGGGGAAGCCTGTCGGCGGTGGCTCTCAGCCGCCAAGTTTTGGACGGCGTGGACGTCGTCCTGAAGGTTGCCACTAAGTCTGGCAGCCTGAAGGGCACATTCACCCGCGCCCTGAAAGAGGCGGCTGATGGCATCAGGGAGGCAGTTGGGGTCCTCCTTGATCGCACGAGCTCGGAGGAGACGGCGAAGCTGTGGGAGGAGAATGGCCGTCTCAAATCTGAGCTCGAGGACCTCAAGCGGGAGCTTGCCGCGCAGAGGGCGGAATGGCAGCAGAGGCGTCCTGCGGCTACCGATTTCGCTCCCGTCAGTGCCCCGCCACCGTCGGCCCCGTCATTGGTCCCTGCCCCTGCGCAGCATGCGGATGCGGAGATCGAGAAGATCGTTCGCATCTGCATGCTGCAGTGTGGGGGCATGATGAATGCCCGGCTGCAGGGCCTAGAGTCGAGGCTCCTCCCGGCGGAGAATCTCCGGCCGCCGCTCGCTGCTGATGGGCAGAGGGAGGGGGAACCCGCTAAGCTGGGCCCGACAGCCGGCAAACCCAAGGGGGCCCAAAAGCACGCGGAAGGACGCGGAAAGCCCGTGGGGGGCACGTCTGCACCCCCGCCGACCGCACCACCAGCGATCGCACCTCCTGCGACTACACCCTCGGCGACCGCACCCACGGCGACCGCACCCTCGACGACCGGACCCGGGTCCACCATGGAGACCTGGACGACGGTCGTCAAGAGGGGCCGCCGTAAAAAGAGAAAGACGGCGCCGCCGCCACCGGAACCCGCTGGAGCACCGACACCCAACAAGGCGAAGGGACCGCCTAGGATCAGAGCCCCACGCTCCGCGGCTGTAGTGATTACGCTGCAGCCCGGAGCCATCGAAAGGGGCGTCTCCTATAAGGCGGTCCTTACGGAGGCGAAAGCTAAAGTCGCGTTCCCCGACCTTGGCATACCGTCCGGCCTCAAAATGAGGCCGGCGATTACGGGGGCGCGACTGCTGGAGGTGTCGGGTGCCTCTAGCGGCGAAAAGGCGGACGTCCTGGCCGCCAAGCTGCGGGAGGTCCTGAACCCGGAGGACGTTCGGGTGTCCAGGCCGATGAAGACCGCTGAACTGCGCGTCGACGGCCTGGACGACTCGACGACTCCGGCTGAGGTCGCGGCGGCCGTCGCCAAGGCCGGTGGATGTCCGCCCGGGGACGTGCGGACGGGGGACATTCGCGTCGACGCCTCCGGGCTCGGCGCGATTTGGGTGCGGTGCCCGGTGGCGGCGGCGAACAAAGTCGCCGACGCTGGGCGTCTGTTGGTGGGGTGGGTTGCGGCGAGGGTGAGGCAGCTGCAACCCAGGGCTTTGCGGTGCTACCGTTGCCTTGACATTGGGCATGTCAGGGCACGGTGCACCTCGTGCGTAGACCGCAGCGAGCTGTGCTATCGCTGCGGTCAGGCCGGCCACAAGGCGGCCCAGTGCTCCGCGGCGCCAAACTGCAGCCTCTGTACAGCTGCAGGGAGGCCCGCTGGGCACAGAGCGGGCGGAAAGGCTTGTGGCGGGCCTGCCCAAAAGGGGAAGAGAAGGGGTGCCAAGGCTGCCGGGGGCTCTTTACCCCCCCCCTCAGCCTGGCCTCCCTTCGGCCGACTCCCGGCCTAGGAATGGTGCGGAGGGAATGGACTGTGCCTAATGGCGCTGTACCATTTCGCCCAACAAGAGTCTCGCCGACTTCGAGAGGTTCCTTGTCGAGTTGGGTGCCGTCGTGGGCCGACTCCACCCTCGCCCGGTGCTGTTGCTGGGGGATCTCAACGCTAAATCTGCGGCGTGGGGATCTCCAGTGACCGATGCCAGGGGCGAGGTGCTGGAGGAGTGGGCGGTCACGACTGGCTTGACCGTCCTAAATCGGGGCACGGAGCACACGTGCGTGCGGCAGCGGGGCGGTTCAATAGTGGACGTCTCGTTCGCTAGCCCCGCTGTCGCGAGCCGTGTCCGCGACTGGCGTGTCGCCGCGGAGGTGGAGACGTTGTCGGATCATCGATACATCCGCTTCGACGTCTCCGCCCAGACCGCAGGCGGCCGCGGTTTACCGGCCCCGCGTGCGGACGGTCCGCGCTGGGCGCGTAAGCGCATCGACAGGGAGCTTCTCGAGGAGGCCGCTATTGTCCAGGCCTGGTTCCGGGAGTCGGCGACGAACGGACCCGTTGACGTCGAGCAGGAGGCGCTGTGGTTCCGCGGGGCGATGACGCAAATCAGCGACGCGTCCATGCCCCGGGTCCACGCACAGTCAGCAAGGCGCCAGGTGTACTGGTGGACCGCCGAGATCGCGCAGCTGCGCGTCGCGTGCGTGGCGGTCAGGCGCCAGTACACCCGATACCGGAGGAGACGTCTTCGGGTCCCTGACGAAGAAGCCGCGCTGTATGAGGTGTACCGCGCGGCGAAGAGGACTCTGTGGCTGGCCATCGGCGAGGCGAAGTCGCGAGCCAGGGAGGAGATGTTGGAGACTCTAGACGGGGATCCGTGGGGGCGCCCTTATCGCGCGGTTCGAGGGAAACTTCGAGCCGCGGCGCCCCCGCTTACGGAGAGTCTCCAACCCGAGCTGCTGGAACAGGTGGTCGCAGCCCTCTTCCCGGCGAGAGCGGAGCACACTCCGCCGCCGATGGCTTTGCCCACAGCCGCAGAGTCCACCGAAGAGAACGCCATCAGCGTCCCAGAGGTGACACAGGCAGAGATGGGGGCAGCCGTGATCGAGGCTCCGGGCCAAGAACGTGGCTCCGGGGCCCGACGGGATCCACGGCTGCGTGTTAGCCCTCGCTCTGAAGGAGCTTGAGCCCCAACTGAGAGGACTCTACACAGCGTGCCTTGAGCGGGGCCAGTTTCCCACTTTGTGGAAATCTGGTCGTCTGGTCCTGCTCAGGAAGGCGGGGCGCCCTGCGGACTCGCCGTCCGCGTACCGGCCCATAGTGCTGCTTGACGAGGTGGGTAAGCTGTTCGAGCGAATAATAGCAGCCCGCCTCGTCGGCCACTTGTGCGGAGAGGGGCCGGACCTGGACGGCAGCCAGTTCGGCTTTCGGCATGGGCGCTCCACCATTCACGCTGTGTCGCGAGTGAGGGTCCTGGCGGAGGAAGCGGTGGCCCGGGGCGGGGTGATGTTGGCGGTGTCCTTGGACATATCCAACGCCTTCAACACCCTGCCCTGGAGTTGTATTCGGGAGGCACTGCGGTACCATCGGGTGCCTCCCTACCTCCGCCACATCGTTGGGGCTTATCTGTCGGAGAGGTGTGTCACCTACGTGGGACGTGATGGCGGACACCAGCACCGCATGTCGTGCGGTGTTCCACAGGGCTCGGTCTTGGGCCCGCTCCTGTGGAACATCGGGTACGACTGGGTGTTGAGGGGCGAGCTCCAACCGGGCGTGGACCTTACGTGTTATGCTGACGACACGCTGGTCACGGCCCGGGGGAGCTCGCACAGGGAGGCAGCGTTGTTGGCGACGGCTGCGGTGTCACAGGTGGTGAGCCGCATACGTCGCCTGGGCCTGGAGGTGGCCCTCAACAAGTCGGAGGCCATGGTGTTTCATGGGCCCCGGCGGGCGCCGCCGCCCGGATCACACATCGTGGTCGGGGGGGCTCGGATCGCTGTCGAGTCCACCATGAAGTACCTGGGATTGGTGCTCGACAGCCGGTGGGATTTCGGCACCCACTTCCGGCGGCTGGCGCCCAAGTTGTTGGGCGCTGCTGGGGCGCTGTCAACGCTGCTTCCCAATCTGGGGGGCCCGAGCGCCGCCTGTAGGCGGCTCTACGTGGGGATCGTGCGATCCATGGCCCTGTATGGGGCCCCGATCTGGGCGACCGACCTGACGGCCGGTAGCATCGCAGTCCTGCGAAGGCCGCAGAGAGCGATGGCCGTCAGGGTCGTCCGGGGGTATCGCACGATCTCCTACGAGGCGGCTTGCGTACTGGCTGGATCCCCGCCCTGGGACCTGGAGGCGAAAGTACTCGCGTCACTGTACCGGTGGCGCGAGGAAGCGCGGGCGCGTGGCGAGGGGCTGACGCAGCGCAATATGGAGCTGCGTCGGTCTCAGCTTCGCGAGGTCCTGGTGGCGGAATGGCGGGACAGGCTTTCGCGCCCTACCGCCGGCCTCGGTACCATCGAGGCGGTCCGGCCAGTACTCGAGCGCTGGCTTGGGAGGAGGCACGGCTCCCTGTCGTTTCGGGTGACGCAGGTGCTCTCGGGGCATGGTTGCTTCGGGAAGTACCTGTGTCGCATTAACAGGGAGCCGGACGCCCGGTGTCACCACTGCGTCGACTGCCGGGAGGACACGGCGTGGCATACGCTGGCAGAGTGTGCCGCTTGGGAGGAGCCGCGCCGTGCCCTCATCTCAGAAGTAGCCAGTGACCTCTCGCTGCCGGCCGTGGTCGAGTCCGTGGTCGACAGCGAGGAGTCCTGGGACGCGGTGGTTTCCTTCTGCGAAACGGTCGTCTCGCAGAAGGAGGCTGCGGAAAGGGAGAGGGAGATCTCGTCCACTCACCCTGCCCGCAGCAGGCGCACCGGGCGTCGGCGGAGGGCGGACAACGCCCTCTTCCAGCCCCCCTAAACGGGTCCAGGGGCGACGGACTCGGGGACGTCCGTCGCCCCCCACACATCAGGACCCGAGGTGGCGGCGCGATGTGTTCCACGCGCGCCCCTCTTAGACGTCGCGGGGGGAGTCAAACACCTCACTCCCCCCCCCGACCAGACGGGGCCCGCTGAGGCGGGCCGGCACCAGCCGGGGGTTGCGGAAGGATCGTACGTTCCCGCGACCCCCGGCGTAGGTGTGAGATGGAACACCGGGGTGGTTTTTAGTCAGTAAGAGTCTGACAGACCCCGCCGCCCGCCCCAGGGCGGCGGACATCCATGAGGATTTTCCACCCAGGGAACAAAAAAAAAAAAAAAAAAGGTTAGGTTAGGTTTCGGCGGGCGGGAGGAAGTTGGTTCCTCCCAAAACTGCGGCGGTCGTGGTGACCATCACCCCGGAGGCCGCAGAGCGGGGCGAAACGTACGAGTCCGTCCTAAGACGGGCTCGTGCTAACGCGGATCCCTCTCGGCTGGGGATCGGCAACATCACGTGCCGCCGCACCCAGGCCGGAGCCCGAATTTTTGAGTTCGGGGGGGAGCAGCGCGGCGCAAACGCGGACCTCTTCGCAACAAAGCTGCAAGAGGCCATCGCGGATGTGGCGACGGTCGCCAGACCCGTCAAGACCGCATCCTTGGAGGTGATCGATATGGACGATTCGGTCACCAAAGAGGATGTGGTGGCGGCCGTTGCTGCTGCGGGAGGCTGCAGCGCCAGCGCCGTGAAGGGGGGAGCCATCAGGCCCGGCCGCCGCGGCATGGGCGCAATCCGCGTCGAGTGCCCAGTCGCCGCGGCGGTGGCCGCCCTTAAGGCGACCAAGGGACGGCTGCTCGTGGGCTTCAGCTCGGCTGTGGTCCGGCCGCTTGAGGACAAGCCTGCGCGGTGCTTCAAGTGCTTCGCGCCGGGCCACACCCGATCTACGTGTCCCTCCAAGTTCGACTGGGGAGAGTCTTGCTTCCAGTGCGGACAGGAGGGACACAGGAGTGCCACTTGCAGCGTCACCACGCCACACTGCCCGGCGTGTGCTGCCAGCGGCCGCCCCGCGGGGCACAGGATGGGGGGCAGGAGTTGCCAGCCTCCCGCGAGGAAGGGCATAGTGCCGGCGCAGGTTCGCCCTGTCGCCGCCACCGCCGCTGTCGCCGCCGCTGTTACACCAGCTCCAGCGGCGGTGGCTGAGGAGGGGGGTGCGATGTCGGAATAATGGTTTCCTATCACCGCATCCTCCAGGTGAACACCAATCACTGCAGAGCGGCCCAGGACCTGCTGGTGCAGGCCATGGCTGAGTGGTTGGTGAACGTAGCGGTGGTCGCCGAGCCCTACTCGATCCCCGGCAGTTGGCTGGGTGACGAGGACGGCTTGGTGGCACTAGCGGCGCGGTCCTCCACAGACTCCCCTCCCCTCTCGCTATTAGAGAGGGGACCGGGATACGTGGCCGCCGCGTGGGGAGAGATAGCCCTCGTGGGCGTCTATTTCTCCCCAAACCGCCCTCTCCGGGACTTCGAGAACTATCTCGGAGCCTGCACCGTATCGGGCGGGAGGAGACGCCGTCGTGTCACGGCTGTGGCGCGGCGGAGGACACGGCGCAGCACACTCTTGAGGTGTGCCCGTCGTGGTCCGAGCCGCGCCGCAGTCTCACCGCGGCGATCGGAACGGACCTCTCGCTCCCCGGCTTGGTCAATGCCATGCTTGGTGACGAGGGGTCCTGGGCGGCAGTCGCCTCCTTCTGCGAACACGTCATGTCCCAGAAGGAGGCGGCGGAGCGCGCGCGGGAGGAAGACCCTCTCGCGCCGCCGCTCCGAAGGCGGAGGAGGGGTCGAAGACGACGTCAGTATGACAGTCACCTCCGACTCCTCCCAGGTGGAAGCCAGCAGGCGACGGGTGCGGGGGCACCCTCGCCTGTATTGCACAGGCTTCCACCAGTGCCGGACGGGAATGGCCAGGTGTTCCCGGCCATTCCCGTAGCCCCCCAACTGGGGGGACATGCGGGGCCCGCCAGTTAGGCGGGCATGCGCCAGGGGGGGGTTGTGGACGCAAAGGCTGAGCCGGATTCCCATGACCCCTCCATCAAGGCGACGAGGGAACACCGCTGAGTTTTAGTGCTGCCACCTTGGCAGGGAGTCCCACATACTCCGTATCCCCGACGATCGGAGATGCGTAATGTCATTTCTCAGCGACAAAAAAAAAAAAAAAAAAAGGTTAGGTTAGGTTAGGTTAGGTTCCCCCCCGGTGGGTTTCCGCATTGTCGAGGCGGGGGGGCTCAGTAGCCGTGGCTTGGACACCCACGGTGAAGCTAAGAGGAACCCGAGGAGGGGCCGCTCGTCAGGGCTTCTGCTGACAAGCCGACGACGTAGCGGCCAAAGGTAGGTTGCGGTGTCGCTTGGGCGACATCGCAACTGAGGCGGGCCGCGATGTCGTACGTAGCGGAGGCATCGCGGTTGAGGGTTGGAGGCCGCGGCGGGAGAGGAGTGCCGGTATTACGGTGCGCCGCTCTCCCTACCTTCCGCGGCCTTGACGGGGTCGCCACCGTTAGATGGCGGACGCGGTGGGGCTGCAGGGGAAGAGGAGTGTCGGTATTGCGTTGGCCGCTCTCCCTATCCTCTGCAGCCGAAAATTGGCAGGCGGCGGGGCCAATGTCCTGACCCGTCGCAGGGGGGACCAAGGGTGCCCAGACACGGGGTCGTCTGGCGCCCACGTGCTGGTTTGGTCCCTGGGGTGGTCACGGCGTGCTATGTGTTCTGGTGCGCCGGTGATGGGGAGTACTCCCCAGAGGAGGGTCCGGTAACGGACGGCCGCGGCGGGTTCACGGATGAGTGCTAACGCGTGCCCGTGTTCCCGCCGTAAGCGGCAGAGGAGGACACCGTGGAGTTTTAGTGGGTTAGAGTCCCACATAACTGCACTATCTCCCCGTGGTAGTGTAGTATGCATGAGCATTTCTCCACGTGAAAAAAAAAAAAAAAAAAAAAAAAAAAAAGGTTAGGTTAGGTTAGGTTCCCCCCCCCCCCGGTGGGTTCCCGCATTGTCGAGGCGGGGGGGCTCAGTAGCCCCCCCCGGTGGGTTCCCGCATTGTCGAGGCGGGGGGGCTCAGTAGCCGTGGCTTGGACATCCACGGTGAAGCTAAGAGGAACCCGAGGAGGGGCCGCTCGTCAGGGCTTCTGCTGACAAGCCGACGACGTAGCGGCCAAAGGTAGGTTGCGGTGTCGCTTGGGCGACATCGCAACTGAGGCGGGCCGCGATGTCGTACGTACCGGAGGCATCGCGGTTGAGGGTTGGAGGCCGCGGCGGGAGAGGAGTGCCGGTATTACGGTGCGCCGCTCTCCCTACCTTCCGCGGCCTCGACGGGGTCGCCACCGTACGATGGCGGACGCGGTGGGGCTGCAGGGGAAGAGGAGTGTCGGTATTACGTTGGCCGCTCTCCCTATCCTCTGCAGCCGAAAATTGGTAGGCGGCGGGGCCAATGTCCTGACCCGTCGCAGGGGGGACCAAGGGTGCCCAGACACGGGGTCGTCTGGCGCCCATGTGCTGGTTTGGTCCCTGGGGTGGTCACGGCGTGCTATGTGTTCTGGTGCGCCGGTGATGGGGAGTACTCCCCAGAGGAGGGTCCGGTAACGGACGGCCGCGGCGGGTTCACGGATGAGTGCTAACGCGTGCCCGTGTTCCCGCCGTAAGCGGCAGAGGAGGACACCGTGGAGTTTTAGTGGGTTAAAGTCCCACATAACTGCACTATCTCCCCGTGGTAGTGCAGTATGCATGAGCATTTCTCCACGTGAAAAAAAAAAAAAAAAAAAAAAGGTTAGGTTCCCCCAGCCATCTCGTCCACTCACCCTGCCCGCAGCAGGCGCACCGGGCGTCGGCGGAGGGCGGACAACGCCCTCTTCCTGCCCCCCTAAACGGGTCCAGGGGCGACGGACTCGGGGACGTCCGTCGCCCCCCACACATCAGGACCCGAGGTGGCGGCGCGATGTGTTCCACGCGCGCCCCTCATAGACGTCGCGGGGGGAGTCAAACACCTCACTCCCCCCCCTGACCAGACGGGGCCCGCTACGGCGGGCCGGCACCAGCCGGGGGTTGCGGAAGGATCGTACGTTCCCGCGACCCCCGGCGTAGGTGTGAGATGGAACACCCGGGGTGGTTTTTAGTCAGTAAGAGTCTGACAGACCCCGCCGCCCGCCCCAGGGCGGCGGACATCCATGAGGATTTTCCACCCCGGATCAAAAAAAAAAAAAAAAAAAAAAGGTTCCCCCAGCCGGGGGTTGCGGAAGGATCGTACGTTCCCGCGACCCCCGGCGTAGGTGTGAGATGGAACACCCGGGGTGGTTTTTAGTCAGTAAGAGTCTGACAGACCCCGCCGCCCGCCCCAGGGCGGCGGACATCCATGAGGATTTTCCACCCCGGATCAAAAAAAAAAAAAAAAAAAAAAAAAAAAAAAAAAAAAAAAAAGTTAGGTTCCCCCCCGGTGGGTTCCCGCATTGTCGAGGCGGGGGGGCTCAGTAGCCGTGGTTTTGAGCCCCACGGTGAAGCTAAGAGGAACCCGAGGAGGGGCCGCTCGTCAGGGCTTTTGCTACCAAGCCGACGACGTAGCGGCCAAAAGTAGGTTGCGGTGCCGCTTCGGCGGCATCGCAACTGAGGCGGGCCGCGATGTCGTAACGGGGGCGTCGCGGCTGAGGGTTGAAGGCCGCGGCGGGAGAGGAGTGCCGGTATTACGGTGCGCCGCTCTCCCTACCTTCCGCGGCCTTGACGGGGTCGCCACCGTAAGATGGCGGACGCGGTGGGGCTGCAGGGGAAGAGGAGTGTCGGTATTGCGTTGGCCGCTCTCCCTATCCTCTGCAGCCGAAAATTGGCAGGCGGCGGGGCCAATATTCTGACCCGTCACAGGGGGACCAAGGGTGCCGAGACACGGGGTCGTCTGGCGCCCATGTGCTGGTTTGGTCCCTGGGGTGGTCACGGCGTGCTGTGTTCTGGTGCGCCGGTGATGGGGATTACTCCCCAGAGGAGGGTCCGGTAACGGACGGCCGCGGCGGGTTCACGGATGAGTGCTAACGCGTGCCCGTGTTCCCGCCGTAAGCGGCAGAGGAGGACACCGTGGAGTTTTAGTGGGTTAGAGTCCCACATAACTGCACTATCTCCCCGTGGTAGTGTAGTATGCATGAGCATTTCTCCACGTGAAAAAAAAAAAAAAAAAAAAAAAGGTTAGGTTAGGTTAGGTTAGGTTCCCTGAAGGAGGCAGCTGATGGCATCAGGGAGGCAGTTGGGGTCCTCCTTGATCGCACGAGCTCGGAGGAGACGGCGAAGCTTATAGTATTTATGCTTACTTACACTTTACTTTCATCACGCATAATACTATTTATCATTACTTACACTTTAATACTATTTATCATCCTTTTTATTTGTTTATATGTTTACATTATACTTTTACTCAATTTTCATGTTGTGACACGTCAATTGTCAAACTGTCAATTACTTTTTAAATGTCTTTCTGGCTTAGTCTATGGTAATTACTCTTTGGTCTAAATAACTTAAATTATTTTTATCAATATGTTTAGCTTTTGTATTATTAAGATTATTACGATTGTTTAGTCTAAATAACTTAATTTTAAATTAGATTTATAATATTCTTTACGCACTCGTGGATATGTCTTGGCCGGATACACTTGTCAGATTAGATGATGGCCACATAGAAGAAAACTGATATTTGAAAAAGGAAGACTACTTAGAAACGAGCTCATGAACAGCTGGAGGCTGCTGGCATTCGAGTCTTGGGACTGAGACATTAAGCATCAGAAAACTGCTTGGTTTTGCTGTGACATCTTGAACTGCTTGGTTCTGCTGCGACATCTTTGACTAACCCAGGGGATCCAGCTAAAGATTCCACCTGGGACCTTCTACTTCTAATCTTCGCGAGCTAACCACGTATAACTTGTTACCCTGACGCCTGATACCCGTTCCTACAGTGCTGAGCTGATTTCATAACGAGAACTATAAAACTCCAGTGAGTGCGCGCGTGTGTGAACTATAAACTTCCGAGAGTGCGTGCTATTAGTACTTTTATAACTAGCTGTTTTTTATAACTTTCTGTATTTTATCTTCCCTAATAAAAATTATTGGACGGTCTGCTTACCCTCTATTTTAATAGGTGTACAGATCGTTACAGTTTGGCGCCACAACGTTAAAATAACTCGAACTCACCCCCTTTTTCTAAATTCTAAAAAAAACTAGCACTAGGTATCTATTTTTGAACTCCTTATTTGGCTTAGTCTTTTGAATACTAACTAACTTATTTTTCTTCTTCAGCTCTCTTCTTGAAGACTCCTATATTCGACTCAACACTTCTTCATACTGAACATCATCTTATACTTCATTCTCATACATCCCACTACCGAAAGGTAGTTGGCATCCATTCTTCGCTTGTCAGTGTTTTTAAAACCATTCGTGGTCACTTACAAGTTGGGGTTTGGCTTACTCTACGACGTACTATTGGACAATATCCCGTAGTCGTTTCCTCCTACACTTAACTCTTTACCAATACATCACTACACTGCACCCCACATACTTGCACACTACAGCGTTTACCCATTGGTAATCGTACTCATTCTTCGCTTGGCGTGTTTTTAAAACCACCTCGTGGTCACTACCAAGTTAGGGGATTGAGACACTTCACGACTGAAACAGGAGAATATCCTGTGGATGTTTATTCAAACCTATACATCTACACAACTCCTATAACAAATACTCCACTATCCTCTTAAACACTTATTATATAATATATTTATACTTATATCTGGGAATCATACCGAAATAAGTATATCGTGGGCTCTCAAAATATTTTTCTAATTGTTATTGTTTGACATTGGTTGCTAGGTAACAAGCCATAGAGCATTTGCATTGAGTATTAGTCTTTTTGCGCGGTGGCAAAAGTAGGTAAGTACTAAACTTTATGCATTAGTTCCGAATTTCACCACCAACGCAAAAAAGTTTTCATTGGTTTTCGATTTTTATTTTCTTTAGACTCTGTGTCTTACTCTTAAATTTATATACACTTTTGGACCGTATCCAACACTCAGACTCTCTTGACGTTTTACTCGGAGCTTACCGACTACTGTATTGCGGGAGCTGCCCTGACGTTTACTCGGAGCTTACTTACTGCTGCCCTTGACGTTTTACTCGGAGCTTTCCGTCTTCTGTATTACGGGAGCTGCCCTAGCGTTTTTTCTAACTGCGGTGTTGCGGTTCAGACCTAACCCCTTTATCCTTCCTTGCCTCTTAACTTAGCACTCTTGAGACGACACTTGAGTCCTTTCTAACATTCGAGTTTTCTCTAACCCTGACCCCTCTCTTAACTCATGACACTCTTGAGATGACACTTGAGTCCTCGAGTTTTCTTTGACTCAGATCCCTCTATCCCTCCTTCCCTCTTAACTCGTAACACTCTTGAGACCTTTCTAACATTCGAGTTTTCTTTAACTCAGATCCTATATAGACTCGCATATTTTTATTCTTTTACACTCGTTTGCTATCCCTATATTTGTACTTTTTTTTTTCGTATTATACTATATTCATAACTCATCCCTTTCTTCTTTCCTTCCTCTATAATAGAGTTCCTTTTGATTTATTAAAACTCTATTTGTTTTTTAATTCATTCATCGGTTCTTAAACCATTAAAAGATTAATTTTAATCTTTCGTATATATCTATTCTTTTCTACAAGTTAATATGATAACTTGTCTATTTCTATCAACTCTAAAAGTTGATTGGAGCGGTTGACAACTCCATATAAATAAGCCCTTGTTATCTATCGACTCTAAAAGTTGATTGGAGCGGATGACAACTCCATATAAATAAGCCTTTGTTAACTATCAACTCTAAAAGTTGATTGGAGCGGATGACAACTCCATAAAAATATGCCTTTGTTGACTATCGACTCTAAAAGTTGATTTTCTGTCTATCGACTCTAAAAGTTGATTGGAGCGGATGACAACTCCATAAAAATAAGCCCTTGTTGACTATCGACTCTAAAAGTTGATTTTCTGTCTATCGACTCTAAAAGTTGATTAGGAGCGGATGACAACTCCTTTAAAAATAAGCCTTTGTTAAATCTTTATATTTTCATCTCATTAGTGGTTTTAGACGCGAGCGGATTACAACTCCTTAAATAAGCCTTAAAGTTATGACTTATCAGGTTGAGTAGTGATCATTGAATGTGAATCCTACCTGACCTAACTTCGTAAGATGTCGGTGTGTTTGAATGAGTTATGTAAGTTTTGTGAATGTTGTAATATTTTAACCTTAGCAAAATTTTTGTTCTAGGCCAAAAATTTTCTCGGGGTTGTTGGGGAAATATAGTATTTATGCTTACTTACACTTTACTTTCATCACGCATAATACTATTTATCATTACTTACACTTTAATACTATTTATCATCCTTTTTATTTGTTTATATGTTTACATTATACTTTTACTCAATTTTCATGTTGTGACACGTCAATTGTCAAACTGTCAATTACTTTTTAAATGTCTTTCTGGCTTAGTCTATGGTAATTACTCTTTGGTCTAAATAACTTAAATTATTTTTATCAATATGTTTAGCTTTTGTATTATTAAGATTATTACGATTGTTTAGTCTAAATAACTTAATTTTAAATTAGATTTATAATATTCTTTACGCACTCGTGGATATGTCTTGGCCGGATACACTTGTCAGATTAGATGATGGCCACATAGAAGAAAACTGATATTTGAAAAAGGAAGACTACTTAGAAACGAGCTCATGAACAGCTGGAGGCTGCTGGCATTCGAGTCTTGGGACTGAGACATTAAGCATCAGAAAACTGCTTGGTTTTGCTGTGACATCTTGAACTGCTTGGTTCTGCTGCGACATCTTTGACTAACCCAGGGGATCCAGCTAAAGATTCCACCTGGGACCTTCTACTTCTAATCTTCGCGAGCTAACCACGTATAACTTGTTACCCTGACGCCTGATACCCGTTCCTACAGTGCTGAGCTGATTTCATAACGAGAACTATAAAACTCCAGTGAGTGCGCGCGTGTGTGAACTATAAACTTCCGAGAGTGCGTGCTATTAGTACTTTTATAACTAGCTGTTTTTTATAACTTTCTGTATTTTATCTTCCCTAATAAAAATTATTGGACGGTCTGCTTACCCTCTATTTTAATAGGTGTACAGATCGTTACAAGCTGTGGGAGGAGAACAGCCGTCTCCGATCCGAGCTCGAGGACCTCAAGCGGGAGCTCCGGGTTAGCCTGGAGCGCCTGTGCGACGCAAGCGAACCGCTTGCCGTCGTGGACGGCAACAAGAGCCGAGGAGGCTCATGTCCTGAAAAGGACCAAGACTTGCAGGGGTGCACCTCCAAATCTCGGAGGAAGCGCCCACTAAGCAGGGACTCGGGGTCGATGGGCCTCTCCTCCAGTGAGGAGA
This sequence comes from Luperina nickerlii, assembly GCA_963855955.1. Classification (NCBI taxonomy): domain Eukaryota; kingdom Metazoa; phylum Arthropoda; class Insecta; order Lepidoptera; family Noctuidae; genus Luperina; species Luperina nickerlii. Next base: position 24,725,266 of record OY979670.1, read on the forward strand.
ATCTGTCGGCCCCCAAGGTGCCAACGGCACAGAGAGGGCGAGGTCGGGCGAGCGGAGCCTCCGCTCGGTTGCCGAGCCGTGACCGAGTGGGTCGCTTCGTGCCGATCTCTCGGCCCGCAACACCGGCTCCCGTAGAGCGTCCGGTGGAGGGCGCAGAAAGTGACCCGGGGCCCTCGATAGTGGACCTGAGCGAGGACTCCTCGCTGATCTCGCTGGGGTCCAATAAGGCGGAGGCGAACGCCGCAAAGCGGGCGCAGCGGAAATTGGTGGCGGCTGACGAGGTCGGTGAAATGGCCCGACTGGCCCGAGAGCGACGCTCTGCTCAGGCGGCTGCCGGGGGAAGCCTGTCGGCGGTGGCGCTCAGTCGCCAAGTTTTGGACGGCGTGGACGTCGTCCTGAAGGTTGCCACTAAGTCCGGCAGCCTGAAGGGCACGTTCACGCGCGCCCTGAAGGAGGCGGCTGACGGCATCAGGGAGGCAGTTGGGGTCCTCCTTGATCGCACGAGCTCGGAGGAGACGGCGAAGCTGTGGGAGGAGAACAGCCGTCTCCGATCCGAGCTCGAGGACCTCAAGCGGGAGCTTGCCGCGCAGAGGACGGAATGGCAGCAGAGGCGTCCTGCGGCTGCCGGTTTCGCTCCCGTCAGTGCCCCGCCACTGTCGGCTCCGTCGTTGGTCCCTGCCCCTACGCAGCATGCGGATGCGGAGATCGAGAAGATCGTTCGCATCTGCATGATGCAGTGTGGGGGCATGATGAATGCCCGGCTGCAGGGCCTAGAGTCGAGGCTCCTCCCGGCGAAGAATCTCCGGCCGCCGCTCGCTGCTGACGGGCAGAGGGAGGGGGAGCCCGCTAAGCTGGGCCCGACAGCCGGCAAACCCAAGGGGGCCCAAAAGCCCGCGGAAAGACGCGGAAAGCCCGTGGGGGGCAAGTCTGCACCCCCGCCGACCGCACCACCAGCGACCGCTCCTCCTGCGACCACACCCTCGGCGACCGCACCCCCGGCGACCGCACCCTCGACGACCGGACCCGGGTCCACCATGGAGACCTGGACGACGGTCGTCAAGAGGGGCCGCCGCAGCAAGAAGAAGAAGAAGACGGCGCCGCCACCACCGGAACCCGCTGGAGCACCGACACCCAACAAGGCAAAGGGACCGCCTAGAGCCAGAGCCCCACGCTCCGCGGCTGTAGTCATTACGCTGCAGCCCGGAGCTGTCGAAAGGGGCGTCTCGTATAAGGCGGTCCTTATGGAGGCCAAAGCCAAGGTCGCGTTCCCCGACCTGGGCATACCATCCGGCCTCAAAATGAGGCCGGCGATTACGGGGGCGCGACTGCTGGAGGTGTCGGGTGCCTCTAGCGGCGAAAAGGCGGACGTCCTGGCCGCGAAGCTGCGGGAGGTCCTCAACCCGGAGGACGTTCGGGTGTCCAGGCCGATGAAGACCGCTGAACTGCGCATCGACGGCCTGGACGACTCGACGACTCCGGCTGAGGTCGCGGCGGCCGTCGCCAAGGCCGGTGGATGTCCGCCCGGGGACGTGCGGACGGGGGACATTCGCGTCGACGCCTCCGGGCTCGGCGCGATTTGGGTGCGGTGCCCGGTGGCGGCGGCGAACAAAGTCGCCGACGCTGGGCGTCTGTTGGTGGGGTGGGTTGCGGCGAGGGTGAGGCAGCTGCAACCCAGGGCTTTGCGGTGCTACCGTTGCCTTGACATTGGGCATGTCAGGGCACGGTGCACCTCGTGCGTAGACCGCAGCGAGCTGTGCTATCGCTGCGGTCAGGCCGGCCACAAGGCGGCCCAGTGCTCCGCGGCGCCAAACTGCAGCCTCTGTACAGCTGCAGGGAGGCCCGCTGGGCACAGAGCGGGCGGAAAGGCTTGTGGCGGGCCTGCCCAAAAGGGGAAGAGAAGGGGTGCCAAGGCTGCCGGGGGCTCTTTACCCCCCCCTCAGCCTGGCCTCCCTTCGGCCGACTCCCGGCCTAGGAATGGTGCGGAGGGAATGGACTGTGCCTAATGGCGCTGTACCATTTCCTCCAGGGCAACATCAACCACTCTGCCAGAGCTCAGGATCTCTTGCTCCAGAGCATGGCAGAGTGGTCGATTCACGTGGCTGTGGTCGCCGAACCGTACTTTGTCCCCCCCAGGGATAACTGGGTGGGAGACCTGGACGGTTTGGTGGCCATCATTGGCGGGGCTCTTGCCAACCCGTCCCGAGGTCACGGCTGGGTGGCCGCCCTCGTGGACGGCATTGGCACGGTTGGGGCGTATTTTTCGCCCAACAAGAGTCTCGCCGACTTCGAGAGGTTTCTTGTCGAGTTGGGTGCCGTCGTGGGCCGACTCCACCCTCGCCCGGTGCTGTTGCTGGGGGATCTCAACGCCAAATCTGCGGCGTGGGGATCTCCAGTGACCGATGCTAGGGGCGAGGTACTGGAGGAGTGGGCGGTCACGACTGGCTTGACCGTCCTAAATCGGGGCACGGAGTACACGTGCGTGCGGCAGCGGGGCGGTTCAATAGTGGACGTCTCGTTCGCTAGCCCCGTTGTCGCGAGCCGTGTCCGCGACTGGCGTGTCGCCGCGGAGGTGGAGACGTTGTCGGATCATCGATACATCCGTTTCGACGTCTCCGCCCAGACCGCAGGCGGCCGCGGTTTACCGGCCCCGCGTGCGGACGGTCCGCGCTGGGCGCGTAAGCGCATCGACAGGGAGCTTCTCGAGGAGGCCGCTATTGTCCAGGCCTGGTTCCGGGAGTCGGCGACGAACGGACCCGTTGACGTCGAGCAGGAGGCGCTGTGGTTCCGCGGGGCGATGACGCAAATCAGCGACGCGTCCATGCCCCGGGTCCACACACAGTCAGCAAGGCACCAGGTGTACTGGTGGACCGCCGAGATCGCGCAGTTGCGCGTCGCGTGCGTGGCGGTCAGGCGCCAGTACACCCGATACCGGAGGAGACGTCTTCGGGTCCCTGACGAAGAAGCCGCGCTGTATGAGGTGTACCGCGCGGCGAAGAGGACTCTGTGGCTGGCCATCGGCGAGGCGAAGTCGCGAGCCAGGGAGGAGATGTTGGAGACTCTAGACGGGGATCCGTGGGGGCGCCCTTATCGCGCGGTTCGAGGGAAACTTCGAGCCGCGGCGCCCCCGCTTACGGAGAGTCTCCAACCCGAGCTGCTGGAGGAGGTGGTCGCAGCCCTCTTCCCGGCGAGAGCGGAGCACACTCCGCCGCCGATGGCTTTGCCCACAGCCACAGAGTCCACCGAAGAGAACGCCATCAGCGTCCCAGAGGTGACACAGGCAGAGATGGGGGCAGCCGTGATGAGGCTCCGGGCCAAGAACGTGGCTCCGGGGCCCGACGGGATCCACGGCTGCGTGTTAGCCCTCGCTCTGAAGGAGCTTGAGCCCCAACTGAGAGGACTCTACACAGCGTGCCTTGAGCGGGGCCAGTTTCCCACTTTGTGGAAATCTGGTCGTCTGGTCCTGCTCAGGAAGGCGGGGCGCCCTGCGGACTCGCCGTCCGCGTACCGGCCCATAGTGCTGCTAGACGAGGTGGGTAAGCTGTTCGAGCGGATAATCGCTGCCCGCCTCGTCGGCCACTTGTGCGGAGAGGGGCCGGATCTGGACGGCAGCCAGTTCGGCTTTCGGCACGGGCGCTCTACCATTCACGCTGTGTCGCGAGTGAGAGTCCTGGCGGAGGAAGCAGTGGCCCGGGGCGGGGTGATGTTGGCGGTGTCCTTGGACATATCCAACGCCTTCAACACCCTGCCCTGGAGTTGTATTCGGGAGGCACTGCGGTACCATCGGGTGCCTCCCTACCTCCGCCACATCGTTGGGGCTTATCTGTCGGAGAGGTGTGTCACCTACGTGGGACGTGATGGCGGATACCAGCACCGCATGTCGTGCGGTGTTCCACAGGGCTCGGTCTTGGGCCCGCTCCTGTGGAACATCGGGTACGACTGGGTGTTGAGGGGCGAGCTCCAACCGGGCGTGGACCTTACGTGTTATGCTGACGACACGCTGGTCACTGCCCGGGGGAGCTCGCACAGGGAGGCAACGTTGCTGGCGACGGCTGCGGTGTCACAGGTGGTGAGCCGCATACGTCGCCTGGGCCTGGAGGTGGCCCTCAACAAGTCGGAGGCCATGGTGTTTCATGGCCCCCGGCGGGCGCCGCCGCCCGGATCACACATCGTGGTCGGGGGGGCTCGGATCGCTGTCGAGTCCACCATGAAGTACCTGGGATTGGTGCTCGACAGCCGGTGGGATTTCGGCCCCCACTTCCGGCGGCTGGCGCCCAAGTTGTTGGGTGCTGCTGGGGCGCTGTCAACGTTGCTTCCCAATCTGGGGGGCCCGAGCGCCGCCTGTAGGCGGCTCTACGTGGGGATCGTGCGATCCATGGCCCTGTATGGGGCCCCGATCTGGGCGACTGACCTGACGGCCGGAAGCATCGCAGTACTGCGAAAGCCGCAGAGAGCGATGGCCGTCAGAGTCGTCCGGGGGTATCGCACGATCTCCTACGAGGCGGCTTGCGTACTGGCTGGATCCCCGCCCTGGGACCTGGAGGCGAAAGTACTCGCGTCACTGTACCGGTGGCGCGAGGAAGCGCGGGCGCGAGGCGAGGGGCTGACGCAGCGCCACATGGAGCTGCGTCGGTCTCAGCTTCGCGAGGTCCTGGTGGCGGAATGGCGGGACAGGCTTTCGCGCCCTACCGCCGGCCTCGGTACAATCGAGGCGGTCCGGCCAGTACTCGAGCGCTGGCTCGGGAGGAGGCACGGCTCCCTGTCGTTTCGGGTGACGCAGGTGCTCTCGGGGCATGGTTGCTTCGGGAAGTACCTGTGTCGCATTAACAGGGAGCCGGACGCCCGGTGTCACCACTGCGTCGACTGCCGGGAGGACACGGCGTGGCATACGCTGGTAGAGTGTGCCGCTTGGGAGGAGCCGCGCCGTGCCCTCATCTCAGAAGTAGGCAGTGACCTCTCGCTGCCGGCCGTGGTCGAGTCCATGGTCGACAGCGAGGAGTCCTGGGACGCGGTGGTTTCCTTCTGCGAAACAGTCGTCTCGCAGAAGGAGGCTGCGGAAAGGGAGAGGGAGATCTCGTCCACTCACCCTGCCCGCAGCAGGCGCACCGGGCGTCGGCGGAGGGCGGACAACGCCCTCTTCCAGCCCCCCTAAACGGGTCCAGGGGCGACGGACTCGGGGACGTCCGTCGCCCCCCACATATCAGGACCCGAGGTGGCGGCGCGATGTGTTCCACGCGCGCCCCTCTTAGACGTCGCGGGGGGAGTCAAACACCTCACTCCCCCCCCCGACCAGACGGGGCCCGCTGAGGCGGGCCGGCACCAGCCGGGGGTTGCGGAAGGATCGTACGTTCCCGCGACCCCCGGCGTAGGTGTGAGATGGAACACCCGGGGTGGTTTTTAGTCAGTAAGAGTCTGACAGACCCCGCCGCCCGCCCCAGGGCGGCGGACATCCATGAGGATTTTCCACCCCGGATCAAAAAAAAAAAAAAAAAAGGTTAGGTTAGGTTAGGTTCTTTTGCTGACAAGCCGACGACGTAGCGGCCAAAGGTAGGTTGCGGTGTCGCTTGGGCGACATCGCAACTGAGGCGGGCCGCGATGTCGTACGTACCGGAGGCATCGCGGTTGAGGGTTGGAGGCCGCGGCGGGAGAGGAGTGCCGGTATTACGGTGCGCCGCTCTCCCTACCTTCCGCGGCCTTGACGGGGTCGCCACCGTACGATGGCGGACGCGGTGGGGCTGCAGGGGAGGAGGAGTGTCGGTATTACGTTGGCCGCTCTCCCTATCCTCTGCAGCCGAAAATTGGCAGGAGGCGGGGCCAATGTCCTGACCCGTCGCAGGGGGACCAAGGGTGCCCAGACACGGGGTCGTCTGGCGCCCATGTGCTGGTTTGGTCCCTGGGGTGGTCACGGCGTGCTATGTGTTCTGGTGCGCCGGTGATGGGGAGTACTCCCCAGAGGAGGGTCCGGTAACGGACGGCCGCGGCGGGTTCACGGATGAGTGCTAACGCGTGCCCGTGTTCCCGCCGTAAGCGGCAGAGGAGGACACCGTGGAGTTTTAGTGGGTTAGAGTCCCACATAACTGCACTATCTCCCCGTGGTAGTGTAGTATGCATGAGCATTTCTCCACGTGAAAAAAAAAAAAAAAAAAAAAAAAAAGGTTAGGTTAGGTTAGGTTAGGTTTTTTTTTTTTTTTTTTTTTTTTTTTTTTTTATACTAGTACCTCCAACATGATCGGAGCCTATGCTTGTCCGGTTTATCTTTCATACTAGTTCTCGCATTTATGCCTCTCGTACTTTTATTCCTCATACTTTATCTTTCTTACATTCATCCTCATTCATGGCTATTATGGGTGGGATTCCCAACTATCACCTATATAACTAACTGACTTTGTTTATTTTTATAACACCAAGGGAGCAATGACTCAGGGTTCTTTTTTATTTATTACATCTTAATTGTCTAATTTACATTTTATTTCTTTCTTATTGCTACTTAGGAGTAATATTTTACAGCAGTTTCTTATCTTATAATAATAACAATATATTCTTTGCAGAGACGGGGAGCAGTTGTTAATGATGCTCTCTGTTTATACATTTATTTATACTTTTACTTATTTCTTATTTTACATTGTGTTTACATTCTACTTAATCTTATACTATTTTTCATCTAAATATATTATGCTAGTCTTAAATATATTACATTATATTAGGACAGCATACTTTCTTAATCTATCTTGTTTCTGTTAATCACTTGTATTGCAATTTCGACACAATATTTTATAAACTCATTTCGATTTTTTCCCGTCATCAATTCCGGCGCATTCCTCGCAATCAGTTCAACACCGAGTTGCTGCTCCGTCTCATATCGCTTTTTTGCGTTCATTGGGCAATCAAACAGAATGTGCGAAACTGACTCCTCGACACCAGGCTCACAGGCGCACGATGGATTCTCCTTACACTTGAAGCGTTTCAAGTATGCAGAGAACCCACCGTGCCCTGTCAAAATTTGCGTGGTTATACTCGTGTGGGTCATCTTCCGCACCACACCGTACGCTATCACTGCGTCTGGGAAAAACATTTTCGTACCCGAAGCCGTGTCACCTGACCGATATCTCCCGTTCCATTCCTCAAGCGTTTCCGACCGGATTTGTCGCTTGACAAATGACACGGGACACAAATCGTAATCCGGCCTCTTCTTCGATCCCAGAGCGGCTTCCTTCGCGAGCTGGTCGGCTCTCTCGTTTCCCTCCAACCCTACGTGGGCCTTTATCCAGAACAAGGAGACACTCTTACCCTGGAGCTTACAGCGTCGTAGGGTGTCCCTTGTATCCACGGCCAAGGGGTGGAGGGAACTTATGTTGATCACCGACTGAAGGGCCGCCATGGAGTCGCTGAAAATGCCGAATGAGGTTTCACGGGACTTAAGAGTTTCCTCTGCCGCTCTCTGTAGAGCCAGGAGTTCAGCCTGGTAGACGGTGCAGTAGGACGGCAAAGCAAGTTTGAGGGCCTTCGTCTCGGCGGTGCCATTCCATAAGGATAGCGCCGCTCCGACTCTGCCCTCAATCTTGCTGCCGTCGGTGAAGATTCTCACTGCAAAATTGCTGTGGTTTTGGTAATGTTCTTCGTCCACCAGGCTTTTGAACTCCAGGCTTATTTGCTCCGCAGGGTGTGGGGCCCCCAGCGCTGAGGCCACTCGCTCCACCTCCCTGCCCCCCAGTATGGGCTGGGATACCCCCCTCCTGGCTTCGTATAGCGCAGCTACTTCCCGTACACGAAGGTCGAGCGGGAGCATCCCAGCCAGTACCAGGGCCGAGTTCAGGGACACAGTGCGGTATGCTCTGCATATTTTCTGGGCGATTCCACGCTGGACGGTCCCAAACTGCTTGATAATGCCCAACTTTTTCGCAGCCGGTGCCCAAACGCTCGCGGCGTAAAGGATTATGGGCTCTATGCACGCGATATACATCAAGCGTATAACTTCTGGGTGCAACCCCCAACTAACCTTTGCGGCTCTACACAGTTGCTTATGTATGGCAATTGCCCTCCTGCAGACCAGCGAGACATGGGTGTTGAAGGTTAGCTTGTGGTCGATCGTTACACCCAGAAGCTTCATCTCATTTGATATGCCAATGCCGATCCCCCCCATGCTGAGGCGTGGTGTGTCGTATTTCAATTTCCTGGTTATCACGGTTAGGTTAGGTTAGGTTAGGTTGGGGTGCACGTTGAAAAGCCTCCTCGTGGCGCACCCTGGGCAACGACGGCTCCAATTGCCCACCAGGTTTCGGTGGGCAATTGGGGCCGGCGGCTAATTTTCAACACACGGGGGAAGGTCATGGTTCCAGTCACCGATCATCCTTGATTGTCGGTGAAGGGAACCGGGCTACAGACGGGCGGTCGTACGTCCACTCCTCCTCTGCTTACAGAGGGATGTGAGTGGGCGTAGACTGGGAAGGGGCGGTTCGCGCCGCTGTGCCCGCGAGGGCGTGGGTGGTGGAGGGTGTCCATTGTCCGCGCTGCGTCTGTCCGGCATCCGGCGGCAGCGTGGGGACGCCCGCGCCGGGGCGGCGGTTGGTTCTGCCCAATCGTCGGCCAACCTGTAATCCTGATTTCAGGACCGGGGGTCCGGGCCACTGAGGCTCGGGCCGCGAGGAAGACAACCTCTATAAAAAATTACCCCAATCCTAAGGTCTAGCGTGCCGAGGGGATGTATGACCGGAGGGCATCCGGTAAGCTAGCGCTAACAAGGGACCTCACCCTTAAAAAGGAACAAAAATGGAACAGGCTGATGTCAAAACTATTCCCCAGGCGGGTACCCTCCTACCCAAGGAGGGAGAATCCCGCCCTTCTTCGGAAGGCAGCCCCTTCGTATCTGGGGGGGGCAACACTAGCCTCGTGGGCCGGCAGACTACTGCCGACCTGCGTCAACCTGCGCTTGCCTCGCAAAAAAAGGTGCTCCGGGTTAGCCTGGAGCGCCTGTGCGACGCAAGCGAACCGCTTGCCGTCGTGGACGTCGTGGACGGCAACAAGAGCCGAGGAGGCTCCGGTCTTGGCGAGGACCGACTGTCTGGCCAGGACACGTGTGGGCGTAACCCCTTGAGGAAGCGCCCACACAGCGAGGATTTGGGGTCGACAGGGCTCTCTTCTAGCGAGGAGAATCTGTCGGCCCCCAAGGTGCCAACGGCACAGAGAGGGCGGGGTCGTACGAAGGCGAGCGGAGCTCCTGCTCGGCTGCCGAGCCGAGACCGAACGGGTCGCTTTCTGCCGATCTCTCGGCCCCCAACACCAGTTCCCGTGGAGCGCCCGGCGGAAAGCGCGGAGAGTGACCCGGGGCCCTCGATGGTGGACCTGAGTGAGGACTCCTCGATGACCTCACTGGGGTCCAATAAGGCGGAGGCGAACGCTGCTAAGCGGGCGCAAAGGAAGGCTGTCGCGGCTGACGAAGTCAACGAGTTGGCCCGACAGGCCCGAGAGCGGCGATCCGCTCGGATGGCTGCCGGGGGGAGCGTATCGGCGGTGGCGCTCAGCCGCCAAGCTATGGACGGCGTGGATGTCGTCCTGAAGGTTGCCACCAAATCGGGCAACCTGAAGGGCACGTTCACGCGCGCCCTAAAGGAGGCGGCTGACGGCATTAAGGAGGCGGTTGAGGTCCTCCTTAATCGTACAAACACGGAGGAGACGGCGAAGTTGTGGGAGGAGAACAGCCGTCTCCGAGCCGAGCTGGAGGACCTCAAACGCCAGTTTGCCGCGCAGAGCGCAACTCCCCTGGCCGCTGGCACCTCTCCCGGCGCGGCCCCGGCGTTGGCCCCGTTTTCGGCTCTGTCGTCGGCCCCTGCACTTGCGGATGCGGAGGTCGAGAGAATCGCGCGCATCTGCATGATGCAGTGCGGGAGTATGGTGGGTGCCCGGTTGGAGGCCATAGAGGCTAGACTCCCGGCCGAAAACCTTCGCCCACCACTCGCTGCGGACAGACGTAGGGAGGAGGGGCCACCGAATCGGGCCACAAAAGCCGCCGCGGCTGGCTCGAATCAGGCCGGGAAGGAGACCAAAAAGTCCGCGCCCACCTCCCGGACGGCCGCGCCCCGGGCGACCGGAGCCCCGCCAACCGCACCCCCGCCTACCGCACCCCCGCCGACCGCACCTTCGGCGGCTTCCTCAGCGACCGCACCCGGGTCCACTACGGAGACCTGGACCACGGTCGTCAAGAGGGGCCGCCGCAAGAAGAAGAAGACGGCGCCGACGCCACAGGAACCCGCTGGAGCACCGGCACCCAACAAGGCAAAGGGACCGCCTAGGATCAGAGCCCCACGCTCCGCGGCTGTAGTGATTACGCTGCAGCCCGGAGCCATCGAAAGGGGCGTCTCCTATAAGGCGGTCCTTACGGAGGCGAAAGCTAAAGTCGCGTTCCCCGACCTTGGCATACCGTCCGGCCTCAGAATGAGGCCGGCGATTACGGGGGCGCGACTTCTAGAGGTGTCGGGTGCCTCTAGCGGGGAAAAGGCGGACGTCCTGGCCGCCAAGCTGCGGGAGGTCCTGAACCCGGAGGACGTTCGGGTGTCCAGGCCGATGAAGACCGCTGAACTGCGCGTCGACGGCCTGGATGACTCGACGACTCCGGCTGAGGTCGCGGCGGCCGTCGCCAAAGCCGGTGGATGTCCGCCCGGGGACGTGCGGACGGGCGAGATTCGCGTCGACGCCTCCGGGCTCGGCGCGATCTGGGTGCGGTGCCCGGTGGCGGCGGCTAACAAAGTCGCCGACGCTGGGCGTCTGTTGGTGGGGTGGGTTGCAGCGAGGGTGAGGCAGCTGCAACCCAGGGCTTTGCGGTGCTACCGTTGCCTTGACATTGGGCATGTCAGGGCACGGTGCACCTCGTGCGTAGACCGCAGCGAGCTGTGCTATCGCTGCGGTCAGGCCGGCCACAAGGCGGCCCAGTGCTCCGCGGCGCCAAACTGCAGCCTCTGTACAGCTGCAGGGAGGCCCGCTGGGCACAGAGCGGGCGGGAAGGCTTGTGGCGGGCCTGCCCAAAAGGGGAAGAGAAGGGGTGCCAAGGCTGCCGGGGGCTCTTTACCCCCCCCTCAGCCTGGCCTCCCTTCGGCCGACTCCCGGCCTAGGAATGGTGCGGAGGGAATGGACTGTGCCTAATGGCGCTGTACCATTTCCTCCAGGGCAACATCAACCACTCTGCCAGAGCTCAGGATCTCTTGCTCCAGAGCATGGCAGAGTGGTCGATTCACGTGGCTGTGGTCGCCGAACCGTACTTTGTCCCCCCCAGGGATAACTGGGTGGGAGACCTGGACGGTTTGGTGGCCATCATTGGCGGGGCTCTTGCCAACCCGTCCCGAGGTCACGGCTGGGTGGCCGCCCTCGTGGACGGCATTGGCACGGTTGGGGCGTATTTTTCGCCCAACAAGAGTCTCGCCGACTTCGAGAGGTTCCTTGTCGAGTTGGGTGCCGTCGTGGGCCGACTCCACCCTCGCCCGGTGCTGTTGCTGGGGGATCTCAACGCCAAATCTGCGGCGTGGGGGTCTCCGGTGACGGATGCCAGGGGCGAGGTGCTGGAGGAGTGGGCGGTCACGACTGGCTTGACCGTCCTAAATCGGGGCACGGAGTACACGTGCGTGCGGCAGCGGGGTGGATCAATAGTGGACGTCTCGTTCGCTAGCCCCGCTGTCGCGAGCCGTGTCCGCGACTGGCGTGTCGCCGCGGAGGTGGAGACGTTGTCGGATCACCGCTACATCCGTTTCGACGTCTCCGCCCAGACCGCAGGCGGCCGCGGTTTACCGGCCCCGCGTGCGGACGGTCCGCGCTGGGCGCGTAAGCGCATCGACAGGGAGCTTCTCGAGGAGGCCGCTATTGTCCAGGCCTGGTTCCGGGAGTCGGCGACGAACGGACCCGTTGACGTCGAGCAGGAGGCGCTGTGGTTCCGCGGGGCGATGACGCAAATCAGCGACGCGTCCATGCCCCGGGTCCACACACAGTCAGCAAGGCGCCAGGTGTACTGGTGGACCGCCGAGATCGCGCAGTTGCGCGTCGCGTGCGTGGCGGTCAGGCGCCAGTACACCCGATACCGGAGGAGACGTCTTCGGGTCCCTGACGAAGAAGCCGCGCTGTATGAGGTGTACCGCGCGGCGAAGAGGACTCTGTGGCTGGCCATCGGCGAGGCGAAGTCGCGAGCCAGGGAGGAGATGTTGGAGACTCTAGACGGGGATCCGTGGGGGCGCCCTTATCGCGCGGTTCGAGGGAAACTTCGAGCCGCGGCGCCCCCGCTTACGGAGAGTCTCCAACCCGAGCTGCTGGAACAGGTGGTCGCAGCCCTCTTCCCGGCGAGAGCGGAGCACACTCCGCCGCCGATGGCATTGCCCACGGCCGCAGAGTCCACCGAAGAGAACGCCATCAGCGTCCCAGAGGTGACACAGGCAGAGATGGGGGCAGCCGTGATGAGGCTCCGGGCCAAGAACGTGGCTCCGGGGCCCGACGGGATCCACGGCTGCGTGTTAGCCCTCGCTCTGAAGGAGCTTGAGCCCCAACTGAGAGGACTCTACACAGCGTGCCTTGAGCGGGGCCAGTTTCCCACTTTGTGGAAATCTGGTCGTCTGGTCCTGCTCAGGAAGGCGGGGCGCCCTGCGGACTCGCCGTCCGCGTACCGGCCCATAGTGCTGCTAGACGAGGTGGGTAAGCTGTTCGAGCGGATAATCGCTGCCCGCCTCGTCGGCCACTTGTGCGGAGAGGGGCCGGATCTGGACGGCAGCCAGTTCGGCTTTCGGCACGGGCGCTCTACCATTCACGCTGTGTCGCGAGTGAGAGTCCTGGCGGAGGAAGCAGTGGCCCGGGGCGGGGTGATGTTGGCGGTGTCCTTGGACATATCCAACGCCTTCAACACCCTGCCCTGGAGTTGTATTCGGGAGGCACTGCGGTACCATCGAGTGCCTCCCTACCTCCGCCACATCGTTGGGGCTTATCTGTCGGAGAGGTGTGTCACCTACGTGGGACGTGATGGCGGATACCAGCACCGCATGTCGTGCGGTGTTCCACAGGGCTCGGTCTTGGGCCCGCTCCTGTGGAACATCGGGTACGACTGGGTGTTGAGGGGCGAGCTCCAACCGGGCGTGGACCTTACGTGTTATGCTGACGACACGCTGGTCACTGCCCGGGGGAGCTCGCACAGGGAGGCAACGTTGCTGGCGACGGCTGCGGTGTCACAGGTGGTGAGCCGCATACGTCGCCTGGGCCTGGAGGTGGCCCTCAACAAGTCGGAGGCCATGGTGTTTCATGGCCCCCGGCGGGCGCCGCCGCCCGGATCACACATCGTGGTCGGGGGGGCTCGGATCGCTGTCGAGTCCACCATGAAGTACCTGGGATTGGTGCTCGACAGCCGGTGGGATTTCGGCCCCCACTTCCGGCGGCTGGCGCCCAAGTTGTTGGGCGCTGCTGGGGCGCTGTCAACGTTGCTTCCCAATCTGGGGGGCCCGAGCGCCGCCTGTAGGCGGCTCTACGTGGGGATCGTGCGATCCATGGCCCTGTATGGGGCCCCGATCTGGGCGACTGACCTGACGGCCGGTAGCATCGCAGTCCTGCGGAGGCCGCAGAGGGCGATGGCCGTCAGGGTCGTCCGGGGGTATCGCACGATCTCCTACGAGGCGGCTTGTGTACTGGCTGGATCCCCGCCCTGGGACCTGGAGGCGAAAGTACTCGCGTCACTGTACCGGTGGCGCGAGGAAGCGCGGGCGCGTGGCGAGGGGCTGACGCAGCGCCATATGGAGCTGCGTCGGTCTCAGCTTCGCGAGGTCCTGGTGGCGGAATGGCGGGACAGGCTTTCGCGCCCTACCGCCGGCCTCGGTACCATCGAGGCGGTCCGGCCAGTACTCGAGCGCTGGCTCGGGAGGAGGCACGGCTCCCTGTCGTTTCGGGTGACGCAGGTGCTCTCGGGGCATGGTTGCTTCGGGAAGTACCTGTGTCGCATTAACAGGGAGCCGGACGCCCGGTGTCACCACTGCGTCGACTGCCGGGAGGACACGGCGTGGCATACGCTGGCAGAGTGTGCCGCTTGGGAGGAGCCGCGCCGTGCCCTCATTTCAGAAGTAGGCAGTGACCTCTCGCTGCCGGCCGTGGTCGAGTCCATGGTCGACAGCGAGGAGTCCTGGGACGCGGTGGTTTCCTTCTGCGAAACTGTCGTCTCACAGAAGGAGGCTGCGGAAAGGGAGAGGGAGATCTCGTCCACTCACCCTGCCCGCAGCAGGCGCACCGGGCGTCGGCGGAGGGCGGACAACGCCCTCTTCCAGCCCCCCTAAACGGGTCCAGGGGCGACGGACTCGGGGACGTCCGTCGCCCCCCACACATCAGGACCCGAGGTGGCGGCGCGATGTGTTCCACGCGCGCCCCTCTTAGACGTCGCGGGGGGAGTCAAACACCTCACTCCCCCCCCTGACCAGACGGGGCCCGCTGAGGCGGGCCGGCACCAGCCGGGGGTTGCGGAAGGATCGTACGTTCCCGCGACCCCCGGCGTAGGTGTGAGATGGAACACCCGGGGTGGTTTTTAGTCAGTAAGAGTCTGACAGACCCCGCCGCCCGCCCCAGGGCGGCGGACATCCATGAGGATTTTCCACCCCGGATCAAAAAAAAAAAAAAAAAAAAGGTTAGGTTAGGTTAGGTTGGGGTGCACGTTGAAAAGCCTCCTCGTGGCGCACCCTGGGCAACGACGGCTCCAATTGCCCACCAGGTTTTGGTGGACAATTGGGGCCGGCGGCTAATTTTCAACACACGGGGGAAGGTCATGGTTCCAATCACCGATCATCTTTGATTGTCGGTGAAGGGAACCGGGCTACAGACGGGCGGTCGTACGTCCACTCCTCCTCTGCTTACAGAGGGACGTGAGTGGGCGTAGACTGGGAAGGGGCGGTTCGCGCCGCTGTGCCCGCGAGGGCGTGGGTGGTGGAGGGTGTCCATTGTCCGCGCTGCGTCTGTCCGGCATCCGGCGGCAGCGTGGGGACGCCCGCGCCGGGGCGGCGGTTGGTTCTGCCCAATCGTCGGCCAACCCGTAATCCTGATTTCAGGACCGGGGGTCCGGGCCACTGAGGCTCGGGCCGCGAGGAAGACAACCTCTATAAAAAATTACCCCAATCCTAAGGTCTAGCGTGCCGAAGGGATGTATGACCGGAGGGCATCCGGTAAGCTAGCGCGAACAAGGGACCTCACCCTTTAAAAGGAACAATGAAAAAGGCTAATGGTAAAACTATTCCCCAGGCGGGTACCCTCCTACCCAAGGAGGGAGAATCCCGCCCTTCTTCGGAAGGCAGCCCCTTCGTATCTGGGGGGGGCAACACTAGCCTCGTGGGCCGGCAGACTACTGCCGACCTGCGTCAACCTGCGCTTGCCTCGCAAGAAAAGGTGCTCCGGGTTAGCCTGGAGCGCCTGTGCGACGCAAGCGAACCGCTTGCCGTCGTGGACGTCGTGGACGGCAACAAGAGCCGAGGAGGCTCCGGTCTTGGCGAGGACCGACTGTCTGGCCAGGACACGTGTGGGCGTAACCCCTTGAGGAAGCGCCCACACAGCGAGGATTTGGGGTCGACAGGGCTCTCTTCTAGCGAGGAGAATCTGTCGGCCCCCAAGGTGCCAACGGCACAGAGAGGGCGGGGTCGGGCGAGCGGAGCCACCGCTCGGTTGCCGAGTCGTGACCGAGTGGGTCGGTTCATGCCGATCTCTCGGCCCGCAACGCCAGCTCCTGTAGAGCGTGCGGCGGAGGGCGTGGAGAGTGACCCCGGGCCCTCGATAGGGGACCTGAGCGAGGACTCCTCGCTGATCTCGCTGGGGTCCAATAAGGCGGAGGCGAACGCCGCAAAGCGGGCGCAGCGGAAGGCGGTGGCGGCTGACGAGGTCAGTGAAATGGCCCGACTGGCCCGAGAGCGACGCTCTGCTCTGGCGGCTACCGGAGAGAGCTTGTCGGCGGTGGCGCTCAGTCGCCAAGTTTTGGACGGCGTGGACGTCGTCCTGAAGGTTGCCACTAAGTCCGGCAGCCTGAAGGGCACGTTCACGCGCGCCCTGAAGGAGGCGGCTGATGGCATCAGGGAGGCAGCTGGGGTCCTCCTTGATCGCACGAGCTCGGAGGAGACGGCGAAGCTGTGGGAGGAGAACAGCCGTCTCCGATCCGAGCTCGAGGACCTCAAGCGGGAGCTTGCCGCGCAGAGGACGGAATGGCAGCAGAGGCGTCCTGCGGCTGCCGGTTTCGCTCCCGTCAGTGCCCCGCCACCGTCGGCTCCGTCGTTGGTCCCTGCCCCTACGCAGCATGCGGATGCGGAGATCGAGAAGATCGTTCGCATCTGCATGATGCAGTGTGGGGGCATGATGAATGCCCGGCTGCAGGGCCTAGAGTCGAGGCTCCTCCCGGCGAAGAATCTCCGGCCGCCGCTCGCTGCTGACGGGCAGAGGGAGGGGGAGCCCGCTAAGCTGGGCCCGACAGCCGGCAAACCCAAGGGGGCCCAAAAGCCCGCGGAAGGACGCGGAAAGCCCGTGGGGGGCAAGTCTGCACCCCCGCCGACCGCACCACCAGCGACCGCACCTCCTGCGACCGCACCCTCGGCGACCGCACCCTCGGCGACCGAACCCGGGTCCACTACGGAGACCTGGACGACGGTCGTCAAGAGGGGCCGCCGTAAGAAAAGGAAGACGGCGACGACGCCACCGGAACCCGCTGGAGAACCCGCACCAAACAAGGCAAAGGGACCGCCTAGAGCCAGAGCCCCACGCTCCGCGGCTGTAGTGATTACGCTGCAGCCCGGAGCCGTCGAAAGGGGCGTCTCATATAAGGCGGTCCTTATGGAGGCCAAAGCCAAGGTCGCGTTCCCCGACCTGGGCATACCGTCCGGCCTCAGAATGAGGCCGGCGATTACGGGGGCGCGACTGCTGGAGGTGTCGGGTGCCTCTAGCGGCGAAAAGGCGGACGTCCTGGCCGCCAAGCTGCGGGAGGTCCTGAACCCGGAGGACGTTCGGGTGTCCAGGCCGATGAAGACCGCTGAACTGCGCGTCGACGGCCTGGACGACTCGACGACTCCGGCTGAGGTCGCGGCGGCCGTCGCCAAGGCCGGTGGATGTCCGCCCGGGGACGTGCGGACGGGGGACATTCGCGTCGACGCCTCCGGGCTCGGCGCGATTTGGGTGCGGTGCCCGGTGGCGGCGGCGAACAAAGTCGCCGACGCTGGGCGTCTGTTGGTGGGGTGGGTTGCGGCGAGGGTGAGGCAGCTGCAACCCAGGGCTTTGCGGTGCTACCGTTGCCTTGACATTGGGCATGTCAGGGCACGGTGCACCTCGTGTGTAGACCGCAGCGAGCTGTGCTATCGCTGCGGTCAGGCCGGCCACAAGGCGGCCCAGTGCTCCGCGGCGCCAAACTGCAGCCTCTGTACAGCTGCAGGGAGGCCCGCTGGGCACAGAGCGGGCGGAAAGGCTTGTGGCGGGCCTGCCCAAAAGGGGAAGAGAAGGGGTGCCAAGGCTGCCGGGGGCTCTTTACCCCCCCCTCAGCCTGGTCCCCCTTCGGCCGACTCCCGGCCTAGGAATGGTGCGGAGGGAATGGACTGTGCCTAATGGCGCTGTACCATTTCCTCCAGGGCAACATCAACCACTCTGCCAGAGCTCAGGATCTCTTGCTCCAGAGCATGGCAGAGTGGTCGATTCACGTGGCTGTGGTCGCCGAACCGTACTTTGTCCCCCCCAGGGATAACTGGGTGGGAGACCTGGACGGTTTGGTGGCCATCATTGGCGGGGCTCTTGCCAACCCGTCCCGAGGTCACGGCTGGGTGGCCGCCCTCGTGGACGGCATCGGCACGGTTGGGGCGTATTTTTCGCCCAACAAGAGTCTCGCCGACTTCGAGAGGTTCCTTGTCGAGTTGGGTGCCGTCGTGGGCCGACTCCACCCTCGCCCGGTGCTGTTGCTGGGGGATCTCAACGCCAAATCTGCGGCGTGGGGATCTCCAGTGACCGATGCCAGGGGCGAGGTGCTGGAGGAGTGGGCGGTCACGACTGGCTTGACCGTCCTAAATCGGGGCACGGAGCACACGTGCGTGCGGCAGCGGGGCGGTTCAATAGTGGACGTCTCGTTCGCTAGCCCCGCTGTCGCGAGCCGTGTACGCGACTGGCGTGTCGCCGCGGAGGTGGAGACGTTGTCGGATCATCGATACATCCGTTTCGACGTCTCCGCCCAGACCGCAGGCGGCCGCGGTTTACCGGCCCCGCGTGCGGACGGTCCGCGCTGGGCGCGTAAGCGCATCGACAGGGAGCTTCTCGAGGAGGCCGCTATTGTCCAGGCCTGGTTCCGGGAGTCGGCGACGAACGGACCCGTTGACGTCGAGCAGGAGGCGCTGTGGTTCCGCGGGGCGATGACGCAAATCAGCGACGCGTCCATGCCCCGGGTCCACACACAGTCAGCAAGGCGCCAGGTGTACTGGTGGACCGCCGAGATCGCGCAGTTGCGCGTCGCGTGCGTGGCGGTCAGGCGCCAGTACACCCGATACCGGAGGAGACGTCTTCGGGTCCCTGACGAAGAAGCCGCGCTGTATGAGGTGTACTGCGCGGCGAAGAGGACTCTGTGGCTGGCCATCGGCGAGGCGAAGTCGCGAGCCAGGGAGGAGATGTTGGAGACTCTAGACGGGGATCCGTGGGGGCGCCCTTATCGCGCGGTTCGAGGGAAACTTCGAGCCGCGGCGCCCCCGCTTACGGAGAGTCTCCAACCCGAGCTGCTGGAGGAGGTGGTCGCAGCCCTCTTCCCGGCGAGAGCGGAGCACACTCCGCCGCCGATGGCTTTGC
This sequence comes from Luperina nickerlii, assembly GCA_963855955.1. NCBI lineage: Eukaryota > Metazoa > Arthropoda > Insecta > Lepidoptera > Noctuidae > Luperina > Luperina nickerlii. The sequence continues at coordinate 24,744,043 of OY979670.1, forward strand.
CCACAGCCGCAGAGTCCACCGAAGAGAACGCCATCAGCGTCCCAGAGGTGACACAGGCAGAGATGGGGGCAGCCGTGATGCGGCTCCGGGCCAAGAACGTGGCTCCGGGGCCCGACGGGATCCACGGCTGCGTGTTAGCCCTCGCTCTGAAGGAGCTTGAGCCCCAACTGAGAGGACTCTACACAGCGTGCCTTGAGCAGGGCCAGTTTCCCACTTTGTGGAAATCTGGTCGTCTGGTCCTGCTCAGGAAGGCGGGGCGCCCTGCGGACTCGCCGTCCGCGTACCGGCCCATAGTGCTGCTAGACGAGGTGGGTAAGCTGTTCGAGCGGATAATCGCTGCCCGCCTCGTCGGCCACTTGTGCGGAGAGGGGCCGGACCTGGACGGCAGCCAGTTCGGCTTTCGGCATGGGCGCTCCACCATTCACGCTGTGTCGCGAGTGAGGGTCCTGGCGGAGGAAACGGTGGCCCGGGGCGGGGTGATGTTGGCGGTGTCCTTGGACATTTCCAACGCCTTCAACACCCTGCCCTGGAGTTGTATTCGGGAGGCACTGCGGTACCATCGGGTGCCTCCCTACCTCCGCCACATCGTTGGGGCTTATCTGTCGGAGAGGTGTGTCACCTACGTGGGACGTGATGGTGGAAACCAGCACCGCATGTCGTGCGGTGTTCCACAGGGCTCGGTCTTGGGCCCGCTCCTGTGGAACATCGGGTACGACTGGGTGTTGAGGGGCGAGCTCCAACCGGGCGTGGACCTTACGTGTTATGCTGACGACACGCTGGTCACTGCCCGGGGGAGCTCGCACAGGGAAGCAGCGTTGCTGGCGACGGCTGCGGTGTCACAGGTGGTGAGCCGCATACGTCGCCTGGGCCTGGAGGTGGCCCTCAACAAGTCGGAGGCCATGGTGTTTCATGGCCCCCGGCGGGCGCCGCCGCCCGGATCACACATCGTGGTCGGGGGGGCTCGGATCGCTGTCGAGTCCACCATGAAGTACCTGGGATTGGTGCTCGACAGCCGGTGGGATTTCGGCCCCCACTTCCGGCGGCTGGCGCCCAAGTTGTTGGGCGCTGCTGGGGCGCTGTCAACGCTGCTTCCCAATCTGGGGGGCCCGAGCGCCGCCTGTAGGCGGCTCTACGTGGGGATCGTGCGATCCATGGCCCTGTATGGGGCCCCGATCTGGGCGACCGACCTGACGGCCGGTAGCATCGCAGTCCTGCGAAGGCCGCAGAGAGCGATGGCCGTCAGGGTCGTCCGGGGGTATCGCACGATCTCCTACGAGGCGGCTTGCGTACTGGCTGGATCCCCGCCCTGGGACCTGGAGGCGAAAGTACTCGCGTCACTGTACCGGTGGCGCGAGGAAGCGCGGGCGCGAGGCGAGGGGCTGACGCAGCGCCACATGGAGCTGCGTCGGTCTCAGCTTCGCGAGGTCCTGGTGGCGGATTGGCGGGACAGGCTTTCGCGCCCTACCGCCGGCCTCGGTACCATCGAGGCGGTCCGGCCAGTACTCGAGCGCTGGCTCGGGAGGAGGCACGGCTCCCTGTCGTTTCGGGTGACACAGGTGCTCTCGGGGCATGGTTGCTTCGGGAAGTACCTGTGTCGCATTAACAGGGAGCCGGACGCCCGGTGTCACCACTGCGTCGACTGCCGGGAGGACACGGCGTGGCATACGCTGGCAGAGTGTGCCGCTTGGGAGGAGCCGCGCCGTGCCCTCATTTCAGAAGTAGGCAGTGACCTCTCGCTGCCGGCCGTGGTGGAGTCCATGGTCGACAGCGAGGAGTCCTGGGACGCGGTGGTTTCCTTCTGCGAAACGGTCGTCTCGCAGAAGGAGGCTGCGGAAAGGGAGAGGGAGATCTCGTCCACTCACCCTGCCCGCAGCAGGCGCACCGGGCGTCGGCGGAGGGCGGACAACGCCCTCTTCCGGCCCCCCTAAACGGGTCCAGGGGCGACGGACTCGGGGACGTCCGTCGCCCCCCACACATCAGGACCCGAGGTGGCGGCGCGATGTGTTCCACGCGCGCCCCTCTTAGACGTCGCGGGGGGAGTCAAACACCTCACTCCCCCCCCCGACCAGACGGGGCCCGCTGAGGCGGGCCGGCACCAGCCGGGGGTTGCGGAAGTATCGTACGTTCCCGCGACCCCCGGCGTAGGTGTGAGATGGAACACCCGGGGTGGTTTTTAGTCAGTAAGAGTCTGACAGACCCCGCCGCCCGCCCCAGGGCGGCGGACATCCATGAGGATTTTCCACCCCGGATCAAAAAAAAAAAAAAAAAAGGTTAGGTTAGGTTAGGTTAGGTTAGGTTAGGTTAGGTTAGGTTAGGTTAGGTTAGGTTAGGTTAGGTTAGGTTAGGTTAGGTTAGGTTAGGTTAGGTTAGGTTCATTGTGACAGCTGCCGCGAGGACACGGCGCTGCACACGTTGGAGGAGTGCCCAGCTTGGGCAGTACAGCGCCGTGACCTGGTCGCGGCAGTCGATGCTGCGGGCGACCTCTCGCTTCCGGCCGTTATTTCATACATGGTCGGGAGCGAGAGCGGCTGGACGGCCGTCGCCTCCTTTTGTGAGGACGTAATGTCGCTGAAGGAGGCGGCGGAAAGGGAGAGAGAAGCTGTTACCTCTCTCCCGGCCCGCAGCAGACGCACCGGGCGTCGCAGGGTGGCGGACGATCTCCGGCCACCATAGGGCGCGGCCTGCGGGCGACAGACTAGGGGCGTCTGTTGCCCGATCAGAAACAGGCCTCGAGGCGGCGGCGTAGTGTTCCGCGCGCGCCTCTTAGTGGGAGTTCCTGCGGCCACTGGGTGGCATCCGCAGAGGGTGACGGGGCCCGCCTACGATCATCTGGCGGGCCAATACCTGCCGGGGGCGCGGACGAATGCGCAAGCGATACCCGTACCCCCGACAATAGGTACAGGAAGGGAACACCGGGGTGGTTTTTAGCCGGTAAGAGTCCGGCATGCCCCTCCGCCTTCCCCAGGGCGGAGGATGTCCATGAGGATTTTCCCCCCGAGAACAAAAAAAAAAAAAAAAAAAAAAAAAAGGTTAGGTTAGGTTAGGTTAGGTTAGGTTAGGTTAGGTTAGGTTAGGTTAGGTTAGGTTAGGTTAGGTTAGGTTAGGTTAGGTTAGGTTAGGTTAGGTTAGGTTAGGTTAGGTTAGGTTAGGTTAGGTTAGGTTAGGTTAGGTTAGGTTAGGTTAGGTTAGGTTAGGTTAGGTTAGGTTAGGTTAGGTTAGGTTAGGTTAGGTTAGGTTAGGTTAGGTTAGGTTAGGTTAGGTTAGGTTAGGTTAGGTTAGGTTAGGTTAGGTTAGGTTAGGTTAGGTTAGGTTAGGTTAGGTTAGGTTAGGTTAGGTTAGGTTAGGTTAGGTTAGGTTAGGTTAGGTTAGGTTAGGTTAGGTTAGGTTAGGTTAGGTTAGGTTAGGTTAGGTTAGGTTAGGTTAGGTTAGGTTAGGTTAGGTTAGGTTAGGTTAGGTTAGGTTAGGTTAGGTTAGGTTAGGTTAGGTTAGGTTAGGTTAGGTTAGGTTAGGTTAGGTTAGGTTAGGTTAGGTTAGGTTAGGTTAGGTTAGGTTAGGTTAGGTTAGGTTAGGTTAGGTTAGGTTAGGTTAGGTTAGGTTAGGTTAGGTTAGGTTAGGTTAGGTTAGGTTAGGTTAGGTTTTTTTTTTTTTTTTTTTTTTTTTTTTTTTTTTTTTTTTTGCTTTTCCCCGTTCATGGGCACAACGGGACCTTGGCTATCTAACTTTCTCATTCATTCCAGTTCTCGCATTTATTCCTCTCGCACTTTCATTCTTCATACTGTATCTTTCTTTCATACTTCCTTTATATTCTTAGCCGGGTGGGACTCCCGCTATTCTATCTACTCTAATTTACTTATTTTTATTTCTCTTTATTTAGGGTGTTCAAGTACTCAATTTTCCTTTATTGACATTTACATGGATGTTTACATTATTATTTTCTTAGATCTATTTCTTAACTAACTACATACTTATATTTCTAAATGCTAATTTTTACTTATTTCTTATTTCTAACAACAAAGAACTTATTATTATTGCTTATTGGTTATTAGTGTCTTTTCATAAACATTACTTCTTATTTCTATATTATATTTATACATGTACTTTCTAAATCTTATACTAATTAGTTTCTTACATATTACTATCTAATATTATTATTAGTATTACGTGTTTTTATCTTATTGTATGTTTTATTATACGATGTTGTTATTATTATCGAAGTATCTTAAACTTTCTGACACTAGTATGCAAATTTCAGTTTGCTATATTTATTAATATTCGACATGGTTTGGACCAACTTTTACTGTGGTGTACTGTATATGTGTATGTACTGTTCACTATAATAATTTTAAATACAAAGTGTTTTGTGGCAATAATATATATATATATACTTAGATTATACATAAATTTATTGTCTATTCTTGGTCTGGGTTTCTTATGTTTCTCATTGTTTTATGGGTTGTGTAAGGTTCGTGTTTGGTGATATGCGTGTGTTTTCGATATACTCGTATATATTTATTATATATTTTATATATCTGTGTTGGTTGTTGAATCCTGGTTTCCATGTGTTTGTTTGCTTCGTTGTTATAGACGATCTTTGTCATGTACTGCCAGTTTGTGTTACTGTTCTGGTGTGTTCCTGTGT